>CANTUV010000030.1:6367500-8867500 GCA_947685225.1 Garcia nutans
CCCCCATTTTTCCACACATCAACCAATTAAGAAAATAAAATTCCTACTCGGCTCTCTCTCTCTCTCTCTCATATAGAAGAAAAGGTTAAAACTTCTTTAGCGCGAACTGTCTAAAACTTATTTCTTTAGTAAGTTTGGTACTTGGTCCATGTTTAGGTGTTTGCTTTATTTAAGTAACCCTAAAAAAATTATTTATTTAGCAATTGTAACCCTAACAAACCTTAGAATTAAGGTTCAGTAATAAGTTAAAGCCTTTGCCACCCAAGGTATTAAAGAAGATATGAAAACCTTTGGTTATTTTTGTTATTGTTCTTAATTCTTTGATTTGGACTTAAAGGATTTCAATTGGACCTAAATGTGCCTAATTGGATATTTAAATGAATTTTCATAATTAGGCTTAAATGAACTTTTATAATTAGACTTAAATGAGCTATATAGATGTAAATAAATTGGACTTGTTGGACGTTGAACTGAGATGAACTTTAGGTTTACGAATCTAAACCTTGTTTTGAACTTAAGTTGAATTAACCTAAAAGAATTAAACATTAGGATTAGTTATAAATTTAATCTAAAAAAATTAAATTCTACCTAAACCCTAAATCTTTTCCAATATAGTTGGACTTTGTAAATTATATCTTTTTCAACATAATTGGACTTTGTAAATTAAATCTTTTTCAACATAATTGGACTTTCAAAATAAAAAAAAACTTTGCCAACATAGTTGAATTTTCAAAATCAAGCCTCTTTCCAACATAATTGGACTTTCAAAATCGAGCGTCTTTCAAACATAGATGGATCTTCTAAATCAAAATCTTTTCCAACATAGTTGGACTTTCTAAATCAAACTTTTTTCAATATAGTTGAACCTTCCAAGCTTTTCCAATATAGTTGGACTTTTAAACTTTTTTCTCAGAATGGTTGGACTTGAATATCCAAACATAAAATTTGGTCTTTTAGTAAACATTAAACCTAAAATCATTTGGACATTTAAATTTAGATTTAAACATTAAACCTAAAATAATTTAGAATTCTAGATTTAAACATTAAACCTAAAAAAATTTAGACTTCTAGGCTTAGGCTCAAACATTAAACCTAAAACTTGGTCTAGACTTAGGTTTAAACATTAAACCTAAAACTTGGACTTAAATATTAGGTTAGCCTTTGTGTAAATTAGGAAAACCAAAATTATAGGTTCAAACCTCCCCATCGAAAGATGGATAAAACTTCATAGGCTATAATTCTTATTCAAACAGGATATGTAATCACTTGGAATTTCAATCCAAGTATCGAGCTCAATAAAATTTAAAAACTTTCTTTTCCTTCTTCCTTTCTTTTGTAACTTATGTATGATTTATTCATTTTGTTTATTTTTGCTGTTTTGGAAATGTGTGGCCATTCTAGAACCCATGAGGGCTAGAGTTGGTATCTCTTTCTTTGAGTTTTAGATTGTAATTAAAGTTAAACTTTACTTTATTTTGTTCTATAGATGGATTATCTTATTGGTCATGCATTATTTATTGTCATTTCATTCTTATAATTGTCATATTCATGAAATTATTTTGTAAATTTTTAATTTAATTTAAGGGCAAACTAATTTTACTTAAAATAAGTTAAAGCCTTGCTCATGAATCTATCCTTTGGTTCAAGACTATTGATTTTTATCCTTGAGTTGTAATTGGAGTCATCTTTTAGGTTTTTCTTAAATTTCTCCTTCTTTTAAAATAAATTTAAGTGACAACTCAAATCTTTTTCTGTGACTAAGACACTAAGAGTAATTTGACGTGAGAAAGAGTGATCTTGACACTTTCATTTGGGACTTAGCCCAAATGAGTATTTTGGCTCCCTCAGCGGGTTGAACCTATGCTCGGGCAAGGCCTCACAGACATGATTCGATGAGTCTGTATTTATAAATTAAGAAAAATGTGAATTCAGGGGCTCTATGATTAAATTAAAAGATCAAGAGATAAATGCCTAAATAATTAAAGTTTAGGGGTATATATGTATTTTCCCTTATAGTTTTGGTGGATTTTAAAAAATGGAGATGAGAATAGGACCATCAGTTTCACATCATTAGTCAAAAAGCTTTTGCTAATGTAATGTTTAATATATATATTCTATATTTATGTAAGATAAAAAGTTTGACTCTAACTATTACTCAATAATAGAATAACATTATAGTGATCATGTATAAATGAACTATTTAATTTATGGGGTGTGCGGGTGTGCACATATTAAATTACATTGTGGATGGCCCCACTAGTTAGAACTTTTATTTAATTTATGCATAGTTTAATTATATTAAAAGAAATGCATAAATTAGGAACAAAATTTTGTAACGGAAAAATCCATTATAGATTTGTAATGAATTATTAACAAAATAACAAAAGTATGATTATTTAATAATAGACATTAAGGATAGTAGTTATCATAGTGACACGATGGCACTAAGTAATTTGCAACGACCTAAGGATGCACTTGAGATAATTTTTATAACACATTTTGTGAATGATAGAAGTCCATTGTAAATTATGGCATAAAAAATTTAGAGACAAAACTACAAAGAAAATGGTGTTGCAATTAGCAAAGGATAACTCTATTATAATTTTGTAACTGACGTTACTATCCCAAATGAAATGGTAAAGGATCGATTTATCCACTATTAGATTTAAATTTAATTTTTTATTTAAACATATTATATTTTTTACATTTACAATAGATGCTTATTGTCCCTTGTAAAATAGCAATAAGTTTCTTTGTCTCTTACTAAATAGTAACAGATTGTCCCTATCCCTTATCAAATATATAATTAGTTATATTTTTTAAACATATTATAAATTTAATTTTATAATAAATTTTTATTATCTCTTATAAAATTAGTAATTGACGTAGTGGCAGAACAAAGGGGGATAAAAGTTCTATTAACCTATTTATGTAGTTTAAGAATTCCCAGCAAAATAGATGAATGGAACGAAATGTTTCTCTATTGAAATTTTATTGAATTCTCAAAACTACCATCACCTTTTAAAAGGTTACAATATAAGGTTAGGGTTGTAGAAACCTTTAATGCAAATAAGAAAAATGAAAAAAAAAAGAGAGCAACAAACTACCAAAATAAGGGAAAAATATATATAGAAAGAAGATATTTAACGAGGCAGATAAAATGCTAAAATGATACCTCGATATAAGATTCCCTATTTATAGCATCTTTTGTTACTAAATCTATTACTAAAAATGTTAGTAACATATTTGGAATGGGTTTTGTCCATTCTTAACCCTAGTGCATTATTTAATGATAGAGTCAAATTCAAATTCTCCTCTCTAATACTAAAAACATTATATCTAATTTAATATAGATTAATTGATGAATTAAAATTTTAAATTGGAATATTTGATTTAAATTAAGTGATGTGTAAGTTCAACAAAAATTTTAAAATTTTAACATAATTTTTAAAGGTAATACATGCATGTTATTTAAATAATAGTTTATAAATTTAAATTCACTTAAATTATTCAACTTATTCGATATTAAATTATCTCTTTAATATTTGAAAAACAAACTTGAATTAATTATGTTTTAGTTTAATAATAATAAATAAATTTTTGATAGTTTTGGCATATATAGTAGGGAATGATGTAGTACGAAGTTATTCTTCTTGGGTGCCTCAGGGCTCTTTCCTTGATAATTTGAGTAATAGTAATGTTGTGTTAATCCTCATAATTGATAGTCAATCTAATATGAAGGATCTTCAACTCATTTTCTTATGTAATGTGATCTATAAAATCCTTACAAAAGTGTTGGCAAATAGGTTGAAGCATCTTCTGCCTAATGTAATTAGTTTGTCTCAATCTACTTTTATATTAGGAAGGCTTATTACATATAACATGTTACTAGTTTTTGAGCTCATTCACTATATGAAGAGAAAGATAAGAGAAAAAAAAAGAGGTGAAGTAGCCCTCAAAATTGATATCAGTAAGGCCTATGACCAAATTAAATGAGATTTCTTGCAATTTGTGATGTGTAAACTTGGCTTTGATATTCGGTGGGTGAACACTATCATTATGCGTGTTAGGATAGTTAGGTACTTAATTTCGTTTAATAGTTTATCAATTGGTCCTATTATGCCTAGTTATGGATTAAGGCAAGGAGACCCTTTATTTATATACTTTTTAATTCATTGTGCAGAAGGTTTTCAGAGTTATTCAAACAAGAAAAATTGAGAGGTGATATCCATAGGTGTAGGGTGGCACGTCATATTTTGTACCTTAGTATCTCTCATCTATTTTTTGCAGATGATAGTTATTTTATTTTTCAAGGCATCTGAAATGGAGGTTTTAATGTTTAAGAATATTCTGGGCTTTTGGCAAGCTATTACTTTTCAAAAAAACCAGGATCTATTTTAGTTCCAATGGTAGTGGGGAAAATAAGTCCAATATTATGAGGATTCTTATATCTTTTCTCCACTTGATCATGGGAGGTATCTCGGTCTTCCCTCTTTCACAGGTTGAAAAAAGAGACAAGTTTTTTCTTACTTTAAGGAAAGATTATATAAAAAAAATTAGTTATTAGCGAAACAATTTTCTTTCTTATGCAGATAAAGAAGACCTTTTAGAAATGGTTGCTCAATTATTACCCACCTACTACATGAATGTTTTTCTTATTCTTATCTCAGATGGTAAGGAATTATAAAAAATGGTGAACTCTTTATGGTGGGATAATAATAAAGGGCTCAATTGGCTAGCTTGGAATTATTTGTGTGCGGCTAAAAAAATTAGAGGTCTTGGTTTTCATAATATCCATAGCTTTAACTTGGCAATGGTTGCTAAATAGGGTTGAAGGTTAATTTCCAATCCTAACTCTCTTTCAACTAGGATTTTCAAAGCTAGATACTATAAATATTGTGGTTTTTTTGGATGTCAATATTGGTAATAATCCAAGTTTTGTATAGAGAAGTGTTGTTTGTGCTAAGGATTTATTGAAGTTAGGGGTTAGGTGGAGAGTGGAAATGTGACCTCTATTAATGTATGGAATGATCCTTGGCTTTCTAATGATAGTAATTTTTATGCTTGGCCTCGAAGTGCTATTTTTGACTATAGTCTTCGAGTTTTTTACTTCTTTGTTCCAAATCTTCTTAGCTGGGATATATCAAAGCTCAATGTGTTATTTAATGAGGAAGTTAGGAACTATTTTCTATCGATTCCTTTGGGTAATAGGAGAAAGGAGGATTGTAGAGTTTGGCACTTCACTAAGAATGAATCCTATGTAATGAAATTAGGGTACATGGTGGCTATGAATCATCTTTTCACTATTAATTCTTTAGCCATTCAAGGTGACTAGGTAAAGTTATGAAGATTTGATCTTCCCCTAAAATAAATTATTTATTTGAAGGGCTTTGTGATAGCTTTTACCTACCAAATTAGGTATTGCTTCGAGGGGTATGGAAGTTGAGCACGCTTGTGCCAGTAGTGGTCAAAATGAAGATGTTAACCATGTTTTGCTATTTTGCCCAATGGCTTCTAATAGCTGGAACTTAGTTTATTTCAATGCTAATTTTTCTTCTTTTATTTTTTTTCTCAAATCTATTGAAGGATAACAACATGAATAAAATTCATGTGGCATGTTCGATTGCATAGGGACTTTGGTACTCATGGAATCAACTCTTATGGAAGGTCATCTCCAAATCTACCAATCAAATTATTCTTCTAGCTAATCAAACTAGTTTCATTTGGGATATTTCAAGAAAAGTTTATCTTTCATCCATGCTTCAAACTTGTCAAGTTCTATCTCAGCCAAGATGGAAGAAGCTTATAGCAGGTTAATTAAAATGAAATGTGGAAGCGGTCATGTTCAATGCAGAAAACAGGTCATATTTTGGTGTAGTTTTGAGGGATCAATTTGGTATTTCCATTCTCAAGTTTTCAGGCCATATGAGAGGTGTTTTTTCTCCTTTATCCGCTGAGGCTATTGCCTTAAAGGAATTTTTATCTTAGATCAAGAGCAAGGGCATTGAGAACATTGATGTTGGATTGCTTAGAACTACATAATGCTTTGTAGTCTAATTCCCTATTATTTCTGGATTTGGAATTTTAGTTTGAGATTGTTTAAGTATTAATTGTGAGATTGAAGGTTCAGGCTTTCGTTGGGTTAATAGACTTACTAACTCAACTGTTCATTCCCTTTGTAGGGTGGCTAAGTTATATGTAAGTCATCATACTTGAAGATTTTTTCCTAGCATTTTAGTGTCTGTTCTTAATTATGATTTGGTCAATAAAGGGAGACAAGAATCTTAGGTGTTGGGTGTATGGGGTAGTTCTATTGACTTAGCCTTTAGTTGATCCTTCTCTTCATTGTTGTCTTTCTATTTGTAGTAATATTAGAGATTACTTTTATTCCGAAATTTCATTAGAATTTAAAGACTATTTTCACATATTCTTTTCATAGCATACATCTATAGTAGCTAATAAATTTAGGTTAACCTTATATTAAAGATTACTTTTATATTATTTTAGGAACGAATCCTACTGCAAAGGTAGAATATAGAAAAGATCTTGTTGGCTAGACAAATATAGCCCTTTGGTCCAAGTAAGTAGATAAATATATAACATTATATTTCAAAAAGTATTATATATATATAGTTTTAAGGAAAGAATTTGCTAAATTCAAAGTGATAATTTATTTTTGAATGTTACTTATTTTCTAATAAATTGAGAACAAATAATAATAGTTGATTTTTTTTATATATATGACTGATTATACTGTTGCTAGATAAATATTTATGTACACTCTTACTATAATCCTACATGATCATACCTTGATGATGGGTATGTACATAATTAAAAATACTATCCTTTAGGGATAATGCTTGGTATACATATAACAATTGGGGTATATATCAGGTGGTTACCCTTTGAGAGTTTTGCTCTGCATGTGTAGGATAATTATTTTCTCTTTAGGCTTGCCCTTGGATTGAAGAGGGCTCTGTAGGAAAATATATTTGAGTTTATACAAATGATGTTTATATTAAATTATTTATGATTTTCTGAGAACTAAGAAATGATAAGTTGAGATTTGTTTAAAAGCTATGATTGAGTTTTAAAATAATATTTATCCAGCTAAATTATCGATTGTGTATGTATATATATATATTATTAACCTTATTTATTCTTCCTTGTTATGTATTTATCTATTCACTAAGTAGTCATACTAACCTCTTTAATATATTAATATTTTCAGATATTGGAGAATAATTTGGTAGAATTCTTCTTCTTTTTATTCCACTAGCTTGTAGAAGAGGTTGGCCCACCATATTAGTAGTTACCGTTTAGTTTTGACAATGATTGTCTATGTTATTGTAAGACAATCTCAATAATGTATTTAAGGATAATAGTATTTGTGTGAATGATGATGTAATTGTCATACACTTATAGTCATGTATATTTGAAGGATACTAAGTATTTTGATTATGAATTGTGATTATATAATAAGTTTTATTTTATGGTTTTTATTAAGATTTTATAGGAGGCTCTATCAGATTACATGTTAAGTCTGCCCTTAGTATTAGGAGAGTGGGGTGTGACAACTTTCACCAGGAAAGTACTGTGACAAGTATTAAATGCATGAAATTTTAGTTGGTGAAGCTTGGATATGCTAGTCCTCTTCTCTAGTGACTACATGGAGTTAATATGACTATAAATACTCTACCAACGTGCATTTATGATAACTTTTGTGAATTATGTAACTAAATTCTTGCAATTTTGCTTCACAACTTTCTTTATACTTAATTTTCATTAATTGGTTCTTGAGTGTTGGGTGTGTGACCTTAAATACTTGTAATAGTGAGTTGGTTAGATAGAAAACTAAGGAAAACTCTTATTAGGTTATGAGTAGCTCAAACCTTGCAAAAGTTCAGGATGATCTTACTCAAATACCAAGTTAGAATTGAATTGAAAGCTAGTGAAACCTTAACAAGTTGTTGGAAAAGTGAATATAGAATTGAGGAATCCAAACCACTCTAAACTTCTTGTGTTCAATCTCTTTTCTCTACTCTTGCTAGTTTTATATATATATTTTTAATTTTATTTTTATATTTCCCCTTATCTCACTAAACAATCAATTCACCCCCCTCTCTTGATTGCCATCAAGAGACAACAAATTTGAATATGGAAAATAAAATTTAAATAAATTCAAGTTAATTTTTTAATTGTGTTAAAGTCAAATAATATAGTATGTTAGTTAAATATAGCTCTCTAATAATTCTAATGATAAGAAAATGAAATCCATATTTTTTTGAATTTTTTAGACCTATTTTTATTGATGAGATTTGAGAGTATCTATATCTACGATAAAGCCAAACAAAAAGAAGAGGTTTTTCAGTTTGCCTAGTATACATGGAAACTGAGTCGGGCAGCAAGGCATGAGTTGAGTATTAGGCATGGCCCATTTGCTTGGCACGCTCAAGTGTCTTAGGCGGGGCTGGGTTAGGCCGTTTGGCCTATTGGGCCGGCCTAGCTGCACGACCTGCCAAATCAAAAAAAATATTATATACTTATACTTATTTGAATAAAAATTGCACATATGATTTTTTGTAATTAATGATAAATGACTAATGAATTAGTGATAAAGTAATATATTCAGTATGTATTATTTTTATATGAAATAAATAATATTATTCTAATTTAAAATAAACAAATTATTTAAAAATAACCATCATTAAACTAATAAATTTTTACTACGCTTTAGATAATGATATTCTAAATAACATTGCTTTTTAAAGTTTTAAAATTAAATTTATTTTAATGTTTTAAGCATTGAAAATTTTCAAATAATTTAATCTATTAAAATTCCTTAAAATTTTATATTGTTAATTGATATTATATATGTAAATTAACTTATTAATTATAAATTAAAATATTGTATAATTTTAGGTAGGTTAGGCCTGAAATTAATGATAAAATTTATTAAAAATAATTAAACTAACCCATATATTAACACGATACGATACGATATAATCATATAAGTACTAATGGGTCATGTCGGTCCATTATTTTTTAAATTTTGGCACAGACTAGTATGACACGACTAATTTTTTAGACTAGTACAATACAACATGAAAAAGTCACAAGTACGATGAACTTATGCCGAGTCAAGACTGCACGAATCAATGGCTATGTATATCGTCTATAGTTGCAATGCTTTTCATGCAAATTATGAAGTGGCTTCTTTGGTGTCAAAGAAGCTTGATGTAGTAATTGACAGTGTTGTACTTCAAATTGATAATGAAAGTGATGTACATATGCTAACATGTAATATTTCATCTCAGTCGGTCTATAGTGCTTTCGTTCTTTGTATTAGAGACCAATTGAACTGCAATTGCAATGTTCAAATTTGTCATGCTTATCATGAGGCTAATTCGGTTGCAGATTTTTTAGTTAATTGAGATTTTAATTCTCATAGTTTATTTCATTGACATGATGTAATTTTTTGTGAGTTAAGTTTGATTTTGCTTAGAGATGGCTCTGAACTCTATTTCCTAATAATGTTACTATGCAGTACTTATTCTTTTTATTTTTGTTTCCCTTTATCAATAAAAGAAAAAAAAAATTAAAATGAACAAAAGTTGAGCCACGTAGAAAATATAATTATATTAATAAATTATATAAAAAAACTAATATTTTATACTTTTTCATTTAGAATCTTGAACAAGGCATTGGGATAAAACTTATTGTTTTCTTTATGTCAAAACAATCGTATTTGTACTAAATAATAAGGCTAGCTAATTGATTTTAAAATTTACTGATGGTTGAAAAAAATCTTCACATTTTTTTTATAAATCAAAATCACCTAATCTTTGTATATTCAAACACTATCATTTTCAATCAAATTTTATCTTTTTTTTAACTCTAATATTTATTTATGTATTTATCTTCTTAACAATATGTCTTCATAAATAATTATATTCATATTTTTTTTTCGTTTTTATTTGAGAAATTGAATTTTATTCATATAATTTTATAGTGAAACTCTTAGAGAAAGGCGAATAGGAAATTTGAATTTCTAATACAATTTCATAACCTAGCTAAATGCTATCCATATATAGTTACACTGGTGATAATATAATGTATTCTCACTCTCGAATAACGGTGAAATACACATTTCATGAATTTGAATACATTTCATATATTTATGAGTATTTTATTTATTGCCATCAAATTTAATTTGCCTAATTTATGAGTTTTTTTATAATAATTTTAGTAATTAATGCACCGTATGCAGTCAATAATTTCCTTCATTTGACATTCATATTGTTTCATTCTCCATTTCCAACATAATTAGAAATGTTCAAACATTAAACATTGACATGCAATCTTCCACAAATTTATTACTCTTAATTTATTATATTATATTAAGGATACAAGCTAAAGATGCAACTCAGGTCACAAACATAATGCGGATCTAATTATTCAACGGCCAACACCAGGGCTGTGACCTGGGTTAGTTGGCCTGAAGGCATGTAAATGAACTTCTTGTAGTGCTCGTGACTTGTCAACAATGGCATCTTTCCCATAAGGTAGGGGTACCGTAGAACATCAGGCTCTTGGTTATGCACATCAGAATGCTCAACAAGCTTTCTTGTTGGCTCATTTTCAAACTTTTTGTTGGAAGTTTGGAAATTTAAGTCCCTTCCATCTATGGACTGAAGAAAAGAGAACATCACCATCATCAAAATACAGGCAAAAAATAAATTTGTTTGAGTTTGGCCCATATTGGAAATTTGAGCAAGAAGAAAGAAGGCACAGAAAGAAGAGTAACAGAGTGGGAAATGATCAGACACAATTTACTTTCTCAAACACTTCTTTGCATGGGGTATAAATTGACGGAGAAAGCCATATGAAAGATAATGCTAGTGAGAATCCAAATTCAGATCCTTAGTGCCACATTAAAGATGATAATAGCAGCAAGAATACAAACTTGGATTCCTTAGTGCCATATGGCACTATCATCTTCCGTATGGCGTATCAGCTTAATTTCCATATGGCACAAAGGAAATTCAATGTTCATATGGAAAATGATAATGCATGCGACTCACTGATGCTCAGTGGTGGAGCCTCTGCCACTAACGCTGAAAGAGGGGGGCTGAAACTGAGAGTGCTGAGGGGTTGAGGGAGCTGAGCTGCTGAGGGGCTGAAAAGGGGGAAGGGGGGGGGGGGGGGCTGAGGGAGCTGAGAGGCTGAGGATTTACATGTCCGGTGGCCGGAAAGGAGGTCGTCAGCCCCCACCTGCCTCTGCCCCTGCTAATGCTGAAATAATTTCTTAAGCTGTAAGGATCATCTGATAAGAAGGGAGATGGCGAGATGAACAATAATGCTGAAACAATTTCTCATATATATATATATAGTGGGGATTTGATTAGCATACATTTACATGGTCTCACTGAAGTGCAGTTCTGTAAGGATTTCTGCATGAAGTTCACAAGACTCAAAACAGCAACATTAAAGTTGCATGCGTAAGACTTCAATCACTGTGGCTTCATGTGTGAAAAACTTGCTGACACAGTATTCACACAGCATTCCACAAGTTAGCAGATTCACCAAATTTTATAGTCAGCCCGAAGGAAACTCTGAAATTCTGTTCCCGTTAGCGTCTTCTTCACATCTTTTCAGTTCTCAATAAGGTCTGACAATTAAACTTTATTCATTTTGATTTGACAGCTCGTTAACTCCATTAGTGGAAGCCCAGAAATTCTTGAACATTATCGAGTTTCTGTATTGAGCATGAATAAAGTGCATTCAGACTTCACTATCAACCGTTACGGCATTTTACAGTAGATACTATTCACTAAAAATGGCTTCTCACTGTGGATCTCCATATCATGCAACCCAAATAAAGTATGGACGTTTCAGAATTGAGGCACATGGATAGATATTGTTAAATTAGTATAACTGCTAACTAGCTTTTGAAAAATTTTAACTAAATGAAACTCTAGTGAATAATTATTTAGTTATAGGGACTGTGAACGTGGAAACACATTATTAGTGACAGAACTATAATTTAGATGAAGGGAAATAAAATTTTAAAATTTAGATGAAAGAGAATAAAATTTAAAAAAATATATATTAAATATATAAATTAATTGCTAATAAATTTAAATTAAAGTTGTCTTCATTACAGTAATATAATAATTAATTTTTATTATTAATTTTACATTGATTGAGAGATATCAATTGTATCTTATGAATATATATATTTTAAAAATATTATATAATAGTCTTATTTTAAATTTTTACAGAAATATCTTGCATGTAGATTCTATAAATTGGTAAATTTGAATTAAAAAAATCTACATATAATGTATTTTAATAAATAAAGAAAAACCTTTAATGTAATTAAAAAAATCTAATTTGATATCCATTTAGTTAATGGAATCAATGTCTTTGTTCTATATTTAAACACATAAAGAATACTAATTAATTCAATAATAATATAAATTTTATTTGAATATATAATAATTAGCTTAGAAAAAAAGGAAATTACATAAAATTTTATTTTTAATGCATTTTAGCTTTTTTTTTTTTCATAAGTTTACCATATACACTAAATATACCAAAGATATAATAAATATATACAAAAAATATATAAAAAATAAATTATATTTTTACAAAACTTATTTGTATAATGTATTTATAATTTTTTTATTTATATAGTATATTTGTAATTTTTTAAAGTTATTTTTATAAATTTCTCAAAAAAATTTAAAATTTTAGGCAAAATTTTAAAAAAAATTACACTTTACAGCGCACTTTTTAACTTTTTTATTTTAAAAAATACTATATATTTTTTATATACTTTTGGATATATCGAATGTATACCTTTGAAAATTAAAATTTTTTTTAGTATACGAAATGTATACTAAAACTATATATCTCTAAAAAAGGATATTTTTGAAGTTAAAAATTAAAAATGGAGTATTTTTGAAATTGAAAAGAAAAAGTGGTATTTTTGAAAAATATTTTTATTTTTTTAGTGCATTTTTTAAAAAACCCTAAACCCAAATTAGTAGCCAAAAAATCCACAGAAATAAAGCAGTTTAACCGAAGCCAATTTTTTTTTGTCTCCAAACCAAAACCAAATGGTCATCGTTTGGGACTAAAAAAAAAATAGTTCCCTTCATCTTCTTTGTGGTGTGGGTTTCTTCTGCAAACTACAATTGCAAACAACGGCAAGAGAGAGGCACAATCTCACCTCACCGGGGCGAAGCCATCAATGACGCCCCCCTCTCCCCGGTTTCCACACCAGCACGTTAAATAACACACTTTATGTTTTGAAAATATGGAATATGATTGCATAAGCTTTTTAAATTTGGTTCTTAAATAACTATGACTTTTCAAGATTGCAGGAGAATCAATACAATTTATTGTGCGGTATTACATGATCCTCACAATACAAAATTATGAGCAGAGCATTATTTTATGTAGTGATAAATTTGTTGTTCATCCGAACACTACTAGTATAAAGCTATGCACTAGATTAGGTTATTTTGTTTCATTTTATAATGTAATTAATGAGTGTACTATAAGTTTGAATGAATTATGGTGGAACTTAATTTGAACTTTAGACAAGGGAACAAATTCCCTTAAATCATGGAAGCTTGGTATTGAGTCATACTTTTCTGTGGAGAAATACTATCACGTACATAGCTTGGTATTACCTCACATGTAGATCCAACCAATAATTTTTTTTAGTTTAATTTTTTTATATTATCATTCCATTTGTAGTTTTTTATTAGATGGGTGTACAAGTGGGGTTATACACCTGGTCTATCTTAGAATTTTTTCCTTTTGTATTAATATAAATATACTTTTATAGTAACGAAAACTAAACCCTTTTAATATGCTTTCGTATTCTGCCCTTTATGCTATGCTATGCTATATTTTTGTGTATTTTGAGTGCTAACAGTGTATTAAAGCACAATTGATCTTTGTGGGACTGTGTGTGTGAGAGAAAACAAGTAAGGAACCTCACTCTAAAAATCATAAACACTTAGAAAATTTGATTGATATTTATGACATCAAGTAGTAATATTTTCGCTCCTTCTCTTCCTATCTTCACAGCAAAAAATTATCATGTGTGGGTAGTGAAAATGGAAGCAAATCTTAGGGGTCTACTACTATGGGAAGTTGTTGAATAACATTTTGAAATTGAATTGCTAGAAAATCCAACCATTGATCAGTTAAAATGTATGAAGAAAAGGTCTCTATAAGATTTAGAGCCTTTAGTAGTCTTCATTCAGCAGTAAAAATCAGAATAATTTTATTAAGATCATGGCATGCAAATAAGCAAATGAAGTCTAGAACAAGTTGAATTAAGAATTTCAAGAAAATGAAAAAAAGGACAAATTTAGATCTTCAATTTAAGGAAGGAGTTTGAACTACTCAAAATGAAAGAGATTGAGAATGTGAAGGAGTATATTAATAGGATTATGGAAATTGTTAATCAAATAAGGTTGCTGGGTGAGGATTTACTAGAAAAAAGAATGGCAGAGAAAGTAGTACTAATTCTTTTAGAAATATTGAAGCAAAAACAATTTCACATGAAGATTCTTGGAATCTATCTAAACTTTCTCTCACGGAGTTTGTAAGTGCTCTACAAGCTGTAGAACAATGGAAAGCATTTAGGGAAGAAGAAGGCTCAACTGAAAATGCACTTTTCAAGCTAATGATGCAAATTTCATCTAGAGAGAGATAGAGATAAAAAAATTCAATCAAAACAAACCAAGAAGGAAATATAAGAGGCAAATATCCACCTTGTCCTCATTTTTGATATCCTAACGAATATAGATTTGGACTAGGATTTCAATTTGTCTGATGATAGGTTTCAAAATTTATTTTTTTGTCTCATGGTGGATTTCTTTCACCCAGTATGGGCTTTCAAATATTTATTCTTCATTTAATATGTGACTGGAATTTCAATTACTTTCAATTTGTCTGGTGATGAGTTTTCAGAATTTATTCTTTCACAAGATGAGTTTCTTTCACCCAGTGATGGGTTTTTAAATATTTGTTCTTCTTTTAGAATGAGATATCTCTTAAACTTTTAATCTCACTAGTATCAGGTATCTCTTGAGTTTTAAAATTCTCTTAGCCAGTTCGTATTACAAATTTATAAGAGTCAACTAGTCTTATAAAAAATGTCTTAGCCCTATTATTTGAGGGGTTAATATAAATGTCTATGGGAACTAAAGTCCCACATAGAATAAATATAAAGCATATGAATAACTAATATATAAATAGGCTCTCCAACCTTAATAGCCAATTTGTAAGGTTGATTCTCCTAAATCTATATTAAGAAATTCACCATCATTCAAATTTTATCTTTTTAAGCTCTAATATTAATTAATGTATTTAACTTCTTAACAATATATCTTAATTAATAACTATATTCATATGTTTTTTCATATTTATTTGAGAAATTGAATTTTATTCATATAATTTTTTTATTTTTATAAAAAATCTTTATAGTGAACCTTATAGAGGAAGGTGAATAGGAAATTCGAATTTCTTATACAATTTCATAGCCTAAATGCAATCCATAATTAAACTGGTGATACGAAATTTCGTGCAACAATCTATAGTTACAAAGAAGTTTTAAAATTTAAAGTCTCTCAAGACATATAACAAGCTATTACAGAAATGAGATTTTGTAACTTATAAATTTGCATCAAGCTACAGTCACAAATAGTGTGCGACATAGTATGAATTTTTTCATTTGAAATCAGTTGATGTTTCCTAATCTTCAATGTGGAGCCTCTTCTCTTTATAGTAGTCAAAACTAAGTTCAAAAAATATGTTTGTTCTGGTGCAAAAATGATATTTTCGCACTTACGTTACCAAGAAATAATTTTATACTCCATAAATTTTATTTAAAAATGACAAGTGATGGCTGTTAGTTTTAGCAGGATGTTATTTTCTCTTTATAATTTTTGTGAATTTTAGTAATTTTCATGAGTTTAGCTTTTGTATGAAAATTTCAAATTAAATCTCACAGAGAAACCACCTTCACTTGAATCCCAGGGTGATGTTTGATTTAAAGTTAAAAATCCCGGTTATCTTTCTAGGTTTCACTTCATCAGATTTCGGCCTCTCCAGATATTATACATTAGAACTTGGATCAATTGGCCTAACCAAAACTTTTTTTTAGAGAAAATTACATTACATGCCATTTTTTTTTGACAAATTACATTATATGTCATTTTTTATGTCAAACTACCTTATAAGATTGGTAGCAAGTATCAATAATGTTTAAGACTGCTGATTGGGACATCTTATTGAATTTAATATTAGTGAATATCTGAAATCATAATCCATATATATTATTGATAATATCAAATATGATGTATTCCCACTCCGATAACTGTAAAGTTTTTTTAGGTGGAAAGATTGGAAGCTAAAGAATAGAGAATAAATGTGAACATTCCAATTAGATTGACACAATCTCAATGAACTTAGCAAATATCTGGTCGACCAGAAAAATTAAATTAAAATAAAAGAAAAGCATAAATGATAAGCCAAAATCAACTTAAAAAGCCAGACAATGATAATAGATTAGCAAAACTTATAATTATCCCTACCGATTAAATCATCATATAAAAAAGAATTACAAAATTCAGGAACAAAATCTTATCATTTAAATAAATTATACACATCTTATAAATTTAAATATATTTCAAATATTTAAAACTATCATTCATTGCATCAAATGCAGTTCGCCTTATTTATGGTGGTTTTCAATTATTTTAGTAATGCACCCAATGTAGTTAATAGTTTCCTTCATTTTACATTCACTGTTTCATTCTCCTTTTCCAACATAATTATAAATGTTCAAACATTAACATACAATCTTCCTCAAATTTATTACTCTTAATTTTTTTAAAGGAAATAAAGATGGCATAAAAATCACCATGAATAAAGCCTAACGGAAGATCTTTTAACACCCGAAAGAGATGCAAAATACTTCCAAAATAGATCTAGAGTACAAGAAAAAGAAACCATGAAAAATATACATACTAGATTAGAGAGTAAAGAAAAGTGCCAAATAATTTCTTTCCTGCAGCACAAACAAAAAAGAAAAGACCTTAAATTATACCAGAGATAAACCTGGAAGCTCTTCAGGAAAAACTTGTGGGAAATCACATAATACAAGGATATATTTCAATTTAAGTCCTTCTAAATGTGTATCAATCACATGTGTCAGATATGCTTGACATCCCTTTTTAAGGAATTTTCAAGCTTTCATAGCAGAAATAACACAAGATGAAAGGAACTTTCGCTCATCGCAGAATGTAAGGTTAGGATTTCTAGGCAGACTAAAAGTCACATTCTTCTCATAACAATCAACAGTGGCATGGTAGCGAGATAATTAATCCATCCTTAAAATAACATCAAATTCCTGTATGGGCAAAGGAATAAGATTTGTTAACAACTCAAAATCACCTAACCTGATTACTGAATTTTTATACACATGTTCAAAGTTCATAGAAGTCCCAACTGAAAAACTCACTACTAATTCATTATCTAAAGAACTCAATTTTCCATTCGCGTATGTGGTAAATGCATGTGATATAAATGAACGAGTGGAACTAAGATCAATAAGAATATGCGGATTCTTTCCAGAAATAACCAACATACCACTAACCACCTCTGGTGAAGCTATAGCTTCCTGTTGAGTAATAGCAAAAACTCGAGCTTGAGTAGTAGGTCTACTAGATGATGTACCTTGATTGGATGTTGTGACCCCATCTGGTCTATTCATGCCAAATTAACTCCTCTGCCAGATGATCTCATAAAAGATTGTGTCCTACCACCGCTCTGATTAGTAGGTGCAAAAGATCTTTGCACTGAAATACTATTATGAATAAGTAAAGGACAATCTCTCATAAAATGACCTGTATCTCCGCAGTGGAAACATACTAAAGATTTTCTTCTACATTCCCCCATATGACACTTGCCACAAGTTATACACTGAGAAAGACCATTTTCTCTGTCCAACTCCTATACTACTGCCCTTCTAAAGTTGTAAATGCCATTAGAATTACTAATAGACTGATCCTTCATACTACGTCTAGCTTGAGACCTATTACTCCTCTAGTATGATCTTATTTGTATACCCTTACTAGTAGTACCATAATTAGATCTAGAATAAGAACCGCTTCCCTTCTTGAATTGTCCCTCAGGACCCCCTTTAAAAGGATCTTGTGTCTGTTTCCTCTTCCTTTGTTCAAATTCAACTCCCTCTCTCACTAATTTTTCCACTTCTAAATTTCTATTTACCAAGGTGTGAAAACTTAAACTCTGCCAATCAGGCACACTCCTGCAAATTGTATAGTGCAACTAATTATAGAACCGACTGTACCTATCTTTATCCTCTATAATCAAATGAGACACATGTCGGTATAATTTCTCAAATATATTCACATACTGCGTTATGGTCGTACCGCCTTATTTAAGATTAAAGAACATATTTTTTTGCTCTCTTTTATAGCTATCAGTAATATATTCCTTCTGAAATTTAGCTACAAAGATCTCCCAAGTTAAACCAGCACCAAAATCATGAATTAACCTATTATACCAACCTTCAGCTACACTATCAAGGAAAGTGTGAGCGGAGATTTTTGCCTTCACTCCTATGTGGAATGACTCTTGCGGCTTCGGCACTGTTAGACTTAGGGTATTAGAGAATACGAGCCTAAATCTGGAGAAAATAGAGTCACCACCTAGATAGGCCGAGAAAAAAAAGGGGTGGATGATTCGATTCCTAAGATCCCCAACCCCTATTAGGCTCGGAAAGATGAGTAAGCGTGAAAAAGGTGAGAAATGGCTCAGTACCCCCATATCACCTGGTTCATTGGGACCGGCCTCTTTTCAGGTATAAATATTATTGAATTCGTAAGTATTATAATATTATCCATACTACATGAAACTATTAAAAAATGGATTCATTCATTAAAATAAGATAAAACAGTACATCACAAAATAATATGGGTACCTATTCTTCGATGGAAACATACCCTTACAATCCTTAAATGTTTATAAAGAAAATAAATAAAATACGACACCCACCAAAAGGTAAAAATATGTCCCTTATAATTATCTTAAAGTCTTTAAATAAATTAAATTATAGAAAATAAATAAATTAAACAAATAAGATACCCACGAATGAAAACATGCATTTTACATCCTTAAAATCTAAAATAATAAAATTAACATCATTCAACCATTCATAGCAAAATAAATAATCCAAACATGTAGTTTAATCATCACAAAAATAATAATAAATTAGAGTGTAATAAAAGAAAATTAAGGTTTAATCACAAAGAATTACAATCCATAAATAAATATGGCTTCTATATAAGTTAGGGTTTTATATTTATAGAAATTAGAATTTTGGATTTTGGGTTTCAAAATTAAGGTTATTGGATATTAGGGTTTGAGGTCTTAGATTAGGGTTTGAAAACTAGGATTTTAGTTTAAGCTACAGGATACTACTCTTAAATGGGCTACTGTGCTAAACTAAACTTACTTTGGAAACTAAACTCACTGTTTGTTTATATTTAAAAGTTCAATCCCAATTGTTACCATGCTATTTAAACTTAATGTTGATAAAACAAAATAGTTGGCAACTGTAAATTCAAAGTAAATTGAATAAGAAATTTCAAACCTCCATTTGTAGGCTCCATCGAATTGTATGCTGATCCAATCCTCCTGCTTGCACTAGTTTTTGACTCTCGGTTAAGTAAAGTGAAGGCAATTTCCACCGCCTTCTGGTTTGTTGATGGTTAGTATTCTATGTCTTTTTGCATTGGTTGCTAGTTGCCTTTGATAAATCAAGCTGCTAGGGTTTTTTAATTTCTTCTTGCTGCTGGGTCATTTGTTTAATCATGTATTTATAGAAAAATATATTAGGTTAACACCTTGTGACTAAGCCTTAGTTTAATTCTACCTTTATATTCAAGCATGACTTTGTTCCGAAACACATTGAATTAAACTCTTTCAAATTCGAGTGAAACCGTGACCATATCGAATTAAAATAAGTTTAATATGATTAGGCAAAAGTCCATGTTGAATTAGTAAGTCTAATTCTATATGGACAAGCTCCATATCAATTCCATATCGAATTAGAATCAACCTAATTCAATATGGACATGATCCACATCGAATTAGAGTGATTCTAATTCGATATGGACATCCATATCGAATTAGAACATGTCTAATTCGATATGGTCATGACCATATCGAATTAGGCATGGCCTAATTTGATATGGATCATCCATATTAAATTGGACAAGCCTAATTCAATATGACATGATCCATATTGAACAAAACTTGCTTCAATCTCAAATCGGACCATTTCAGGGCTTTAAAAATTGAACCGGACTTATTTTAGGTTGTATAAAACTGGACTAATCTAATTAAAAGCTTAAAGCAGGTTTAAGTTTATTAAGAATGGACCGATCATAACTTATGCCTTCTTTAATTAAGACCGGACTAGCTAGGACCAAAATCAAGGGTCTACAGAAAGCATGGACATATCCTAATTTATCTTCATCTGATAAGCAGACAAGTGAATTTGCTTTATCTAATTTCTTTAACCATCTATCGACTTTTTCAAAATCTAAGGACCCATCAAATATCTCCGCTCCCAATTTTTGATAGTGAGAAATAACATCCCTAGAACTTCAATGCTGATTACCCACTGCCACAACTGTATTTAGTACTTGGGTCAAAGTAGCACCAAAACCAGGATCCATAAATGCAAGGGCAGTTGGAGCAGCTACAGGTGGAACTGGAGGTGGGGATGGATTTACTCCAGATGATTCTTCTTGTAGATTAGTATCATTATTTTTCCCACTACTCTCAGACTCATTAGCATTAGTAGACTCCTCAGAAGAAGAAGATGGAGTATTAATAGAATTAAACGATAAATATTTAATATGCTGGCCCAACCTCTCATATAAGTTGACGGAATGATAACAAGATGAGTTTTACAAAATTATTCTCCAACATTATTTGAAATGTTTATATAATAAATAAGTAAGTCTAACTATTCAATGAGAAGATAATTATATAACAAAGAGGAAACAAAAAAGATTATATATATATACTTACTAATATAAGATTCATACAACTGCATAAATATCATTATTACTTATCATAATATTGTTAATTCAATCCATAACTTTCTTCATAAAATAAAACAAACAACTTTATACACTCAAAATATATAATTCATAGATAACAAAATACTTTAGGCGCAAATAAACATATATTTACTAGCAGTCTAAATGTCAAACATGGCATCTTGGGTGTAATGATGACCCATGACAGCACCAATAGCAAATAATCATGGTCATACACATGTGCAGAGCTTCCCTCAAAGGGCAACTATCTGATATATGCCCCAAAGAATATTTGTATACCAAATGTTGTCTCAAAGACAGTATCATAATATAATCCGTTAATTCCTTAACACCCTGTCATCACAGGTGTCTTTATTAAAAAAATATATAATGAGTGTATTCAAAGCATTTATTCAGTTGTATCAATAAATAATCATCATTTTCATAATCCAAACATCAATATACCATTATTTGTTCCTGGTGCGCGTCGCGCTGCGCTATAGCAATACCGCAAGTGCACGGGTCGCCCAAGTAATAAAGTAGTGAGTGAGTTATCGTTCCACTGGGGGGCAATGTCAAGTACTAGCTCAAATCTTAACTGTTGTTTAGCGAATTAATATTTGTGTGATGTTTTATAATTAAAGACAATTAACTTAAATAAATGCAAGTAAAGATAAATTGTGTTATGTAAAAAGGTTTGATGATAAAGATACTATCCAGATATTAAATCCCCCTAGCCTCAATTACATTACATGATAGAGTTGAATTGGCATTCCTCTAACTTAGATTAAAACCTCTCTCGAGTGAATTAATCCCTAATCACTAAGTAGAGTGCTGGAATCTCTTCTCAAAACACAATTAAATAGATCTTGCATTGAGAGCAAGGAACTATAAACCAAAGGATCTTGTAGGTCTATCTCTAGCACCCCAATCAATCCTCAACCCTTATGAGTAATCAATTCATATCATGCTTTCTCAAGTCAATAATATGAAAATGGCAACCAATCAATAAGCATGCTATCATCAATTGGCAATAATCATTAAGCATCATAAGAATAAAACAACTCAATCAATTAAAATCATTCAATCATACAAATAAGCTAGGGTTCTTCAATATCTAGATAGAGAATGATTTAGTTCATGTTCAATGCACTTAATACAACAACAACAACAATAACATTAAAATACATAAAAGGAGAAAATAGAAAAAACCCCTTTCAATGTAGCTTCTTGAATCTCCAAGAGCTGCCAATGGAAGATGCAGATGTTGGAGAGGATGGAAATGGAGGATGAAGATGAAGAGTCAAGGAAAGTGTCACTCTCTCCTTGCCCAAAATGTGTATGCCCAGCCTCCTCCTCTCAAACCTCTCTTTTCTGCCTCTGTTCTCTGTTTTCTGCACAAAACCTCCAATCATCTTTCTCCAGAAGCCCTTCTTCTTCATCTTCCTCTCTTTTTAAGTCAATCCAAGCTCAAATCCATGCTTCCAACTCATTTCCAACTCACCTTGTCTCCCCATTCCCTTTGTTCAATCTTTCTTTTCCTCAAATTAGGCAAGCTTTTCTTTTGTCTAATATTACTTTTGACTAAAACTAGTCTTTGTTCTCCACTTTGTCTCTCAACTCGTGCAAAAGAATCAAGATTTTCTTAGGTGACACGGCCAAGCCATGAGTGGCTTGGCCGTGTCTCTCATTTCTCCTTGGGACACGGCCAAGCTAGTTGGTCGTGTCCATCACTGCCTTCTTTCCTTTCTTTCTTTTCTCTTTAGTCTCATGGGGTGACACGGCCAAGCTTCTGGCCGTGTCATGTGAGTGTGTCACCTTTTGCTTGAATTTGTTCAATCTTTTCTTTGTTTCCAAGGGTGACAAGGCCAATTTTGTGGCTTGGGCGTGTCACCTGGGTGTGTCAGCTACTGCTTGCATTTCTTTCCTTTCTTGCTTGGTTCTTTGATTTTTGCTCTTTGGGAGAGACACGACCAGTGACTTGGCTGTGTCTCCTGCCCGTGTCAACCACTGCCATGCATTTCTTTTGAGTGACACAGCCAAGCTTGCTTTGGCTTGGCCATGTCTTGCTTGATTCATGCTCTTTCTTCATTGTTTTGATCATCCAAAGGAATTTTTCCACTTTAACATAAAAAAAACACTTAAAACAAACTTTAAACAAAAATCAAATGAAACATTAACTAAAATCACATTAAAATCTTACTAAAAACTAGTATAAAAACACTCTTATCAAATACCCCACACTTAAATCCTTGCTTGTCCCCAAGCAAGGCTAAAATCAAAACAAACTAAACACAAAAATTTTGTCAAGTTCAAGAGTTAAAAAAATGCATCAAGACTTCCCTATCCTTGAATCTGCAATCAATATCAAATCAAACAAAATTGATACCAATGCAATTAAGTGGCTTTCCATGTATAACTTTTGTTGTCACTCCCTCACCAACTCTTAAAATATTTGATCAAGGTGGTGTTTACACTCATAACAATCAATGAAAGATTATTGCCATAGGCTTGCTTATCTATCAAATCTCCATTACTTAATTACAATCAAGCATCAATCAAAAGGTCTTTTATTGGGTTGTAATGGGGCTAAGGTAGAGGCATGGCATTTAGGAAATGTGAGTTTAATGATTAAGTTTGAGAGCACTTCAAGAATGAAGTAACCGATCATATATAAATAACCCAACGATCCCAAAACACCTTCCTCTTATCTACCCCTTGACATTAAGAAACTTTTCAAGGGAACTCACTTATTACATCATGCAGTGATTATTTCTAAAACATATTCCAACCCTTTCAACAATAACAACAATTATTCTTATTTTTCTTCTCTTTATTTTATTTGATTTTTTTTGCAATATTAAACCTACTAAATTTAACCCCACACTTAATTCAACACAACACTTGGTCATAAATGCTCTTAAAATGCTCTTGACCTAATGAAAGGATAAGAGTTAAAACAACAAGGTTCAAGGTTGGTAGTGTTGCGAAAAATAAAGAAAAGGAGAAACGAAATAGGCTCAAAATTGGTTAACTAATGTTAAAATTAGGGTTGGTCTTTTTAAGCCAGAGTGGGTTCACTTATTTGCCTTAATCATCTTGATGCCAAATTGAAATTTTTATATAGTCTTAAAATGTATGTCAAAGCAAGTTCTAGCAAGTCATTAATCAAAGATGTCCACACACAAAAAGAATAATAAATTGATGGCTCAATTTCTCACTAGGTTAAAAGTATTACAAGGAAAAACTAACAAAATTGACAATAAGCACCAATTCTACTCAATTATCAAATTCATGCTTTAAAAATTCAAAGGTCATCAATCAATAATATTTATAACAATTGAACTTCCCAAAATTCATTTATTTAAAGAAAAACATTAACTAAACTAACACAAAAATAAATTAAAATTAAAGACACAAAACACAATATTAAAAACATAAAACACAATATGCACCCCACACTTAAAATTTCATATTGTCCTCAATGTGAGCATGCATAAACTAAAGGAGAGTTTAGATGAAACATGATTTCCACCGCTCCCATATGCTATATGTAGGGCTCCTTCAACCCATAATGCAATTGAAGCCCATGATTGAGGGGATGGACAACATGCAACTTTGAAGTGTGCCCAATGTGTTGCAAAGCTTAGGTAGCATCCTTGGATGAGCAATTGGCCAATGAGAATATATGAAAGCTGTCATGGGGTGATCCTCCAATGCTATAGGGACTTAGTAAGAATGTTTTTCAGTATGCAACATGGTTATATTCATTTTTTGCTCTTTCTCGCTCCTGAAAGTGGGAGGGATGATCATTGGTTGCATATTGTTCTCCCCAACTAAAACAAATTCCAACATTGTAGGGTTATTTTGAAGTTCAACCAAGTTTGGTTGAATCTCATTCTCATCCTTTTTAGCAATTTGAAGTTTCATTTCAACAACCTCATCGTTTAATATTAAATTGCTCTCCTCAATTTCTAGATTGGAAATATTAGGCTCTACTTCTAAGGTCGTGGCTACCTCAAGCTCATCTACATTATCTTCATTATGGGGCATGTCATAAAGTTTTGGAATATGCATACCTTGTTGCTCTTCCTCTAGCATACATGGGAATGAAATTGGTGGCATAAAAGGATTTGGAGGTTCATGCAATTCTATCCAAGTTGATGCTTTCAAATTCTCCTCCTCCTTTGTTTGAATCAACTCCTCTATGTCTGGTTGGATCTCCTCGCCATTTTCTTCTTTATTGGTCCATGCATCAAAGAAATCACAAAAATTATTATATATTACCTGTTCGTTTCTCAAATTTGTGATTGCCTTAAATTGCTCCAATTGGCTAGGAGACTCCTCCTTTTGGTGTGCTTGGGGTTGATATGCTAGCTGCTCCTCTAGAGCATCCAATATCCTCTATGTTTCTTGTAAAGATTCAGACCTCAACTCATCCTCCAAAGTGGGTTCCTCAAGGTAATCTTGATTCATTGTGAGTTTTTGAATGTAGGCGTTTAACTTATCCCCCAATGTGGATTCCTCAAGGTGGTCTTGGTATGAAAATTGTTCTTGAAAGTAAGAACTTCTTTGGCAAGGCTGAAAATTTTGTTCAGGTGGAATGTACTGCTGATTTTTTCAATAAAAATTTGGGTGGCTTTCCCAACTTGGATTGTAAGAATTGGGATATTGGTCATTACCACCCATTTGCTAGAAACTTTCATAGCCATAGTTTTCCTCTTCCCTCTCTTGGTATTGTCCATAATCCAGAGTTGCATTTAGCATCTTAATTCAATTCGTTAATTTTGCTAATTGCCATGTCATGTCAGAATTATGGTCCCAATCATAAACTTCCCCGTGCCTTGAAAACTGCATCTTTACACAAGGCACTTAGCAATATAAAGAAATATAAACAAATAAACAAATTCAAACACAACAAACAAACAAATTTATAGAAAACAAACACACGATTCAAAGAAAAACACAAAAACAATTCAAAGAAAACAAACAAACATTCTTGATAAAAAAATAAAATAAAATAAAACTAAATCAGTAGTCTTAATTATATTACTAGTATTGGAACCATTGTCCCCGACAGCAGCGCCAAAAACTTGGTGCGCGTTGCGTTGCGCTATAGCAATACCGCAAGTGCACGGGTCGCCCAAGTAATAAAGTAGTGAGTGAGTTATCGTTCCACTGGGAGTAAGGTCAAGTACTAGCTCAAATCTTAACTGTTGTTTAGCGAATTAATATTTGTGTGATGTTTTATAATTAAAGACAATTAACTTAAATAAATGCAAGTAAAGATAAATTGTGTGTTGTGTAAAAAGGTTTGATGATAAGGATACTATCCAGATATTGAATCCCCCTAGCCTCAATTACATTACATGATAGAGTTGAATTGGCATTCCTTTAACTTAGACTAAAACCTCTCTCGAGTGAATTAATCCCTAATAACTAAGTAGAGTGCCAGAATCTCTTCTCAAAACACAATTAAATAGATCTTGCATTAAGAGCAAGGAACTATAAACCAAAGGATCTTGTAGGTCTATCTCTAGCACCCCAATCAATCCTCAACCCTTATGAGTAATCAATTCATATCAAGCTTTCTCAAGTTAATAATATGAAAATGGCAACCAATCAATAAGCATGCTATCATCAATTGGCAATAATCATTAAGCATCATAAGAATAAAACAACTCAATCAATTAAAATCATTCAATCATACAAATAAGCTAGGGTTCTTCAATATCTAGATAGAGAATGATTTAGTTCATGTTCAATGCACTTAATACAACAACAACAACAATAACATTAAAATACATAAAAGGAGAAAATAGAAAAACCCCTTTCAATGTAGCTTCTTGAATCTCCAGGAGATGCCAATGGAAGATGCAAATGTTAGAGAGGATGGAAATGGAGGATGAAGATGAAGAGTTAAGGAAAGCGTCACTCTCTCCTTGCCCAAAATGTGTATGCCCAGCCTCCTCCTCTCAAACCTCTCTTTTCTGCCTCTGTTCTCTGTTTTCTGCATAAAACCTCCAGCCCTCTTTCTCCAGAAGCCCTTCTTCTTCATCTTCCTCTCTTTTTAAGTCAATCCAAGTTCAAATCCATGCTTCCAACTCATTTCCAACTCATCTTGTCTCCCCATTCCCTTTGTTCAATCTTTCTTTTCCTCAAATTAGGGAAGCTTTTCTTTTGTCTAATATTACTTTTGACTAAAACTAGTCTTTGTTCCCCACTTTGTCTCTCAACTCGTGCAAAAGAATCAAGATTTTCTTAGGTGACACGGCCAAGCCATGAGTGGCTTGGCCGTGTCTCTCATTTCTCCTTGGGACACGGCCAAGCTAGTTGGCCATGTCCATCATTGCCTTCTTTCCTTTCTTTCTTTTCTCTTTGGTCTCATGGGGTGACACGGCCAAGCTTCTGGCCGTGTCATGTGACACAGCCAGTGGCTTGGCCGTGTCATGTGAGTGTGTCGCCTTCTGCTTGAATTTGTTCAATCTTTTCTTTGTTTCCAAGGGTGACACGGCCAATGGCTTGGGCGTGTCACCTGGGTGTGTCAGCTACTGCTTGCATTTCTTTCCTTTCTTGCTTGGTTCTTTGATTTTTGCTCTTTGGGAGAGACACGGCCTGCCCGTGTCAGCCACTGCCATGCATTTCTTTTGAGTGATACGGCCAAGCTTGCTTTGGCTTGGCCATGTCCTGCTTGATTCATGCTCTTTCTTCATTGTTTTGATCATCCAAAGGAATTTTTCCACTTTAACCTAAAACAAACACTTAAAACAAACTTTAAACAAAAATCAAATGAAACATTAACTAAAAAACACATTAAAATCATACTAAAAACTAGTATAAAAACACTCTTATCAGTTCCTATTTTACATATATTCATAAATAAGATTTTCTCATTTCAAATTCCTTTATAAATTGAATTTCATCATAAAACAATTTTAACAAATCATATATATAATTTAATAAAATACCGATGTTATAATTATCAGTCACCTTGATCAACAGTTTACATTATCTAACCAATTGGATCACCTTTATGTTCTACTATTGTAGTTGGATGCACACCTAAAGTGATATAAAAATAATTATTTACTAAAGTATAACCTATGATTATCAATTACTATAAGGTTAATGATATAAAAAAAACATGATGATGATTTCTAAAATTCTTATAAATTTTCGGCAGTTTCGACGTAAAACGATCGTTCTTAAAATTCTAAAAATAATACTTCACTGAGTATTACTCAATTATCAAACCAATTGCTCTTCTACATCTCCAACATTATTTTCACTATCTTAATATCATTAAATGTCCAAATTTATTAAGTATTTATATTAATTTAATATATAATTATATTATATTAATTTAATTTATTTATTTTAATAGTTCAATAATAATATTAATTAATTAATTAATTAATTCAGTTATGTTTTAAATAATATTATTTATGTAATCATTAGAAATACTATAATAACAATATCATTTAACTTAAATGTTCTTATTTTATTATACTTTAAAATATTAATAATAATGACATTAATAATAATAATAATAACAATAATAATATGAAATTTATTTACTTTATATTATATTTTTTAATCTCCAATAATCATTATAATAAAATAAAAAAATTAATAATAAAAATAATATCATTATCTATGGAGAAATTAACATTATTTCATTACTCTCTATTAAAAATAATATTTTAGCTACCTTTATTTCTAATTTAACAATTTATGATAAATCTAATACTAAATAATATTAGTAATAATAATAATACTAAAATTGATAATTTCTAATAATAATAATTATAATGAATTCATGAATAATTTAATATTAACACTTTATTTCTATAACAATAACAATGTTAACTATTGAAATAATTTATAATAAACTTAAAAGTAATAGATTTAATATAGAGACAATAGTGACAGTGGTAAAATAAAGATAATAATAATTATACTAAATTGATAATCACTAATAACTATAATAAATTTAGTAATAATATTTTATTGCTACAATAATAATATTAATATTTAATTACTATTTAACATTAATTATGTTTTAACAATTATTACCATTCATTCTTAAGTAAAAATAATATTAACCTAATTATTAAAATTATAGCAATACAAATTTTAATTAAATAATTAGTTTTATGAAGTTCTATAAATTTTTAATCATGTTATGTTTACTATCTAATTTGATCATTTAATAATTAGGTAACTCAATTTAATTTATAAATAATTAAATTAACTTAATTCAATTTATAAATAACAACTTTGATATAAATAATAATTTAATAATATTTAATATAATTTAATTAATAAAACTATTCTCTTATTACTTTACAATTAATTTATTAATTTCATACATATATTTATTCATATCTTTTATATTTAATTACTATTAATTCATTTTGTAATTTTAGTAACAAATTTATAATTAAAGAATTTAATTAGTTTTAACCATAATATTTTTATTCTAAAAGTTATATATATATTTACTTATTTCCATTCTAATTATAAATGATTAATAAATTTATAAACAACTATATATATATTAACAAAAATTCTTAAATATAATATAAATGATAAATTTAAATTTACTAACTAACAACTAATTATCAATTTATATATTTATCAATTCAATGTGTAAGTAATTTGTTCTACAATTTACTATTTATAACTCAAATATTTATTTTATTTTGATTTTATTTTATATTAATATTTTCATTTTAAATTATCTATTTATTCTACATTTTCTTTTAAATATCATTAATTAGTCAATCAATTAAAATTATAACTTCTAATTTACTAATTTCATAAATTTTAACCAATTTCTTTTAAATTCACTATTTATTATTTTCATTATTTATACATTTATTTTATTAAGAATTTATTTTATTTTAATCACCTCCAAATAAATCATAATATAATATATCTAAATTTTATTTTAAATTCTAATTTCTTAATTAATCAAAATTTATTAATTATAATTAATATTAAAATTTTCTATTTTAATATATATGTAAATATATGAATTTTAAAAACTAATATATAATTAGCTAATAATATATCAAATCGAAACTTAAAATGACAGAATTTTAAAAATACCCGAGTTGCCAAAAAAAGTGATCGAAAAACTGTTGAAATCATCGTCGAAATTCACACCGGCATCCTTATCAGATGGGATGTGCGGCTCCTCTGGCGGTCATCGACGAATCATCGAGCGGTGGTCACGGTGGTCCGACACGTGTCCTAAGGAGGTCGACGATCGACGGTAGATTGGCCGAACACCGATACTGCCTCTTTCTCCTCTCTTTCCTTGTCCCTATTTCTCTCTCTATCCCTATTTTTGTTTTCTTTTTTTATCCCTTTCTTCCTTTCCCTCTCTACCATTTTAATTTCTGTCTTTCTTTTTCTTTCTTTTAAATTTATTTTCTTATTTTAATAATTTCATAATAACACACACACACACACCTACTCTGTTAGTTCTATCTACTTGCATGTTTTCTTTTTTTCTTTTTGTCAACTAATTCTTTTATTATTATTATTATTATTGCTATTTGTAATATCCTAAAGTATACCCTAAAAGTTTTGGAATATTTATTGTTGTATTTGGATTAAATGTATATGCTTAATTGGAAAGAGAAAGAAAGTAAGGGAAGATAAGAAGAGAAGAGTGTATATGTTGTATATATATATAGATATATACAACATATACAAGTCAAATTATTAAATGGTCAAAAGAAGATTAATTAATGATATTAAATTAATTAAATTAATTAAAAGGAAAATAAATGAGTGGAAGAGAATATTTTAGATTATTTTAATATTAAATTGCTTGGTGGAGGTTAAAGTGGAGAATAAGTGTTTGACTTGGCCTCTTTTTCTTCTTCATTTTCTTCTTCTTTCTTTGGTTGGCCGGACATCACAAAAGCAATAGAGGAAGAGAATTTATGAGTTTTCCAAGCTCAAGATTTAAGGAGGTTTCAAGTGATTAAGTTGGAAATCTAAGAAGTTTCATCAACTTTGGTTGTGAAGAGGTTGAGTTGCCTTAATCCAAGTAGTGAAGAATTCTTGGAAGAGGAGTTTAGTGTTGAGTGAATTACTCTTAATGTAAGTACAAACTTACATGGTTGCATACATTTACATGATTTTGAGACTTAACACATTTGGTTGTAAGTGTGTTAAGTAATTTATTACATTGTTAATACATTTGATTAATGTTATGATTTGCATAAGGTGAGAGATATGATGAGATATGAAGCCATTATTGTTGGCTATGATAATGCAAATGAAATAATTGGGGCATGATTGCCTATTTGATTATGGAATATGAAATGAGAAATGAATTGAGAAAGAGAATGATAAAGAGATAAATGAAATAATTGTGTGCTTAGTATGTTATTCAATTTTCAGAGTTCTGAGTTTGGCGGCATGCCTATGAATCGCTGGATAGGTGAAAAGACCGGGTTGTAAGCCGAGTCTAGCTGATAAATGTGATGTTTTTGGGGTGTAAAGACTAGGTCGTAAGCCTCAAAAACAAATCCTTGAAGCTAGATTGAGTGAAAAGACCTTGTCGTAAGCTCAGATCTAGTTGGATTATCCATGGATAAACATATATATATCGCCTACGGGCTTGATGATTGTGATTATGGACCAAAGCAGTAACTCTGAACTTTGAATATGATATTAAATCCTTTTTGGGCCCATGTTTGTCTTTGCTTAAATGTGATTCATGAATGATGACACAATTGAATGATATAATGAAAGGTAATGTTATGAAATATGATGTTCTTGAGAATTGTTTATAATGTTTGAAAGTATGACATTTGCATTTCATTATAGCATATTGTTATTGTGGTTTGTACCACTAAGCTGTTGGCTTAGCGCGATTGTGGTTCATCGCGCAGGTGATAGGGTAGAACCAGAGAGTTCAGCTAGACCAAATTGAGTCTATATTTCTAAAGTGTTGATTGTGGGCTGTAAGATCAGAGACAAACTGCCAAACATGTATAGACTTTATGTTTTGTAAACATGGATTTTGATGTATTTATATATGTAAATATCGCTTTATTTTCCGCTGCGTATTAAATGAACGTTTTATCTATTATACTTTATAATATAATTTGAATGTTTTAAGTTTTCTTATAAGGTTGTTACCGCTGCTTAATAAATAAACATTTTATCTATTTTGTTTTATATTACAAATTAAATGCTTTAACTTTCCTATATTGTATAATGTTGAAAGATTGAAAGATTGGTTTGGTTTAAAATAAATCGTAACATTCCTGTGTTCGGTATACGTATATTACAGATATGGTGGTATGTAGAGTGCGTATATGGGATATAGGGGTGTTACACATGTTTTGGTATCAGAGCCTAGGTTTGAGATTCTCAACCTAGGTAAATTATAAGAAAAAGAAAATTTTGGTTTTAAAATGTGATTTTTGAATAAAATACATGTTTTGGTATTGGCAGTCTCTGATCTTTAATGAGGTATATTCTGCTGTGTTTGCAGATATAGGTAGTGATGGCGTTTCAGTCACGTCAGTCCGTAGAAGATAGTGCTGAGAGTGTAGCTCCTGAATAGGGTAGAGATGGAGCTAGGGTTGAGAGGGCTAGAGAGGCACCTGCTCTTGTGCCAGAGAGACCAGCTGCAGATGAGGTTCTGCCAGTTTGGCTAAGACATGTGGTAGAATTGTTGAGGCAAGCTCCAGTGCAGCCACTGCCACCGCCACCACAGCCGCAAGTGCCGGTGAGACATTATGATAAATTGAGGAAGTATGGGGCTGAGGATTTCTTTGGTACTACAGATCCTGCAGTAGCTGAGCAATGCTTGGATAGAGTACAGAGGGTATTTATCCAGTTGCAAGCCACTCCTGAAGAGAAGTTTGATTATGCTAGATCCCTTCTGCAGAAAGATGCTTATGATTGGTGGAAGATGGTTCCTCATGCTATGGATGATCCACCGACGTTGTCTTATAATGATTTTCTGCGGGAGTTTGAGTAGAAATATACTCCGAGGGAGTATAAGGATGCCAAGAAGATGGAATTTCTAAATCTGAAGCAGGAGAACCGGACTGTGACAGAGTATGAAGTAGAGTTCAAGTAGAGTTCATCCGGTTGAGTCATTATGCCGGTGGGATTATTTCTGATGAGATTGACCGGTGTAGGAGATTTGAGGAGGGGTTGAGGCCCTCTATTATGTGCATTGTTGCTGGTTCTCAGTACCAGGATTTTTCTCAGTTGGTTGCAACAGCCAGAAGTGTTGAGAGAGCACATGCTATTGCAACAGCTGCTACTGAAGAGGAGACCAGAGTTAGGAGACCCCAGTTTGAGGCAGGGTCTTCGTCTATGAAGAGGGGCAGAGGAAGTTTTATTCCAAGGATCAGTAGGAGCCAGAGGCAGTTTGGTAGGTCAGTTCAATATCAGAGGCAGAGACCGAGACCTACAATTTCTGTAGCTAATGCTCCGACTCCAGTGGTTCAGAAGTCTACTCCACCTACATGTGTCCATTGTGGTAGGATACATGGGGGTGTTTGTTGGAAGGTTGGTGGATCAGCTGCGTGTTTCAAATGTGGATCGCCTGACCATTTCATTAGAGATTGTCTTGAGATGCAGGAGCATAGGCAAGCAGATTCTGCTGTTTCTCGACCTAGTGTGAGAGGAGGTCGAAGTGGCAGAGGTGTTAGTAGAGGTGGTCGACCTGGGATTAGTCAGGGAGGAGGCTCTACATCCGGAGGTAGTAGGCCAGATGAGGCTGGGTCTTCTTAGAGAGTGTATGAGGCAACCGGATGCTTCAGCAGTAATTGCGGGTACATTTTCTTTATTTGGCATTTCAGTTCTTGCTTTGATTGATCCAGGATCTACTCATTCATATATAAGTGCATCTATCTTGCCTGTGTCTGAATTGCATTCAGAGTCGTTAGGATTTGATGTCTTGGTGACAAATCCTTTAGGACATAGTGTGGTGGTAAGTAAGGTGCATTGTGATAGTTCAGTTGTGGTGCAAGGTGAGGAGTTTTTGGGTGATTTGATTGAAATGCCTTTTAAGGAGTATTATTTGATCTTAGGAATGGATTGGTTGTCTAAGCATGGAGCTTTGGTAGATTGTCAAAAGAAGTGTGTTACCTTGAGAACTAGTGATGGTAGAAGCGTGGTGGTATCTAGTGAGCAGAGACAACTTGCATCCTTGTTTGTGTCAGCTGTTGCAGCTAGGAAATTGATTAGGAAAGGGTGTGATGCTTATCTTGCTCATGTTGTGGATACCAGAGTAGTGGGTTCTCAGCTTGATAGTATACCCACAGTTGCTGAATTTCCAGATGTTTTTCCTAAGGAGTTGCCAGGGTTACCCCCTGAGAGAGAGGTTGAGTTTGGTATCGAATTGTTGCCTGGTACCACTCCCATCTCCATTACTCCCTATCGAATGACACCTGCTGAGTTGAGAGAGTTGAAGGTGCAGTTGTAGGAGCTGTTGGATAAAGGGTTTGTTCGCCCTAGTGTTTCTCCGTGGGGAGCTCCTGTTTTGTTTGTGAAGAAGAAGGATGGTACTTTGAGGTTGTGCATTGATTATAGGCAATTGAACAAGGTGACTATCAAGAATAAGTACCCTTTACCTCGGATAGATGATCTCTTCAATCAGTTGAAGGGGGCAGCAGTGTTTTCCAAGATTGATTTGAGATCAGGGTATCATCAGTTGAGAGTCAGAGCTGAAGATGTTCCTAAGACAGCTTTTCGCACAAGATATGGGCATTATGAGTTTTTAGTGATGCCTTTGGATTGACGAATGCACCTGTAGCTTTCATGGATTTGATGAATAGGGTGTTTAGGCCCTATCTAGATCAGTTTGTAGTGGTCTTCATTGATGATATTTTGGTGTATTCACGTAATAAAGAGGATCATGACAAGCATTTGCGGATTGTGTTGCAGACCTTGAGAGAGAAGCAATTGTATGCTAAGCTGTCGAAGTGTGAGTTTTGGCTTGATCAAGTGACTTTCCTGGGTCATGTGGTGTCAGCAAATGGTATAACAGTTGATCCGAGTAAAGTTGAGGCTATTTTGAATTGGAGTCCACCAAAATCTGTGACCGAAGTTAGAAGTTTTCTGGGTTTGGCAGGCTATTATCAACGGTTTGTGAAAGGTTTTTCTTTGATAGCTACTCCACTCACCAGATTACTTCGGAAGGGAGTTAGATTTGTGTGGACAGATCAGTGTCAAGCTATTTTTGAACAGTTGAAGGAAATGTTGACTCAAGCTCCTGTTCTTACTTTACCTGTGGAAGATAAACCATATGTGATTTACAGTGATGCTTCACATAATGGTTTAGGTTGTGTTTTGATGCAAGAGGTAAAGTCATAGCTTATGCTTCTAGGCAGTTGAAGCCGCATGAGCTTAATTATCCGACGCATGATTTGGAGTTAGCAGCCATAGTTTTTGCTTTGAAGATTTGGCGACACTACTTGTATGGGGAGAAGTGTTTCATTTACACGGATCATAAGAGTTTGAAATACTTAGGTGTTCAGAGAGAGCTGAATCTTCGTCAGAGATGATGTTTGGAGCTGATTAAAGACTATGACTGTTTGATTGATTACCATCATGGTAAGGCAAATGTTGTTGCTGATACTTTGAGTCGGAAGTCTTTAGTAGGTTTAACTGTTTATTCGCTCTCGTTGCTTGTTGAATTGAGAACGTTGAATGCTAGTTTTGAGTTAGGTGATGATGGTGCCTTGTTGGCTCAGTTGTAGTTGAAACCGGTGCTGTTGGATCAAATTAAAGAGGCTCAATTGGCTGATGAGAAAATTCAGAAGATTATTTCAGATTGCCAAAATGGGGAGAGCCGAAATTTCCATGTGAGAGATAATGGTAGCCTTTGGTTCAAGAATAGATTGTGTGTTCCTGATGATGCAAGATTGAGAAAGATTATTTTAGAGGAAGCACATCAATCGGTTTTTGCTATACACCCTGGGAGTACAAAGATGTATCAGGATTTGAAGTAGCATTATTGGTGGTCAGGTATGAAGAGGGACATTGCGGAATTTGTATCCAAGTGTCTCACTTGTCAGAGGGTGAAAGCTGAGCATCAAGTTCCAACTGGGTTGCTTCAACCTTTATCAATGCCTGAATGGAAATGGGAGAGAATAACGATGGATTTTGTGTCTGGTTTGCCATTGACTCAGAAGAAGCATGATACTATTTGGGTGATTGTTGATCGGTTGACAAAGACAGCTCATTTTCTTCTAGTTAAAATGGACTATTCTCTTGAGAAGTTAGCTGAGTTGTATATCAGTGAGATAGTGAAGTTGCATGGCGCCCCAATTTCTTTAGTATCTGATAGAGATCCCTGGTTTACTTCGAGGTTTTGGAAAAGTTTACATGGTGCTTTGGGTTCTCGATTGCACTTTAGCACTGCTTTTCATCCGAAGACAGATGGGTAGTCAGAGAGAGTGATACAAATTATTGAGGATATGTTGAGAAGCTGTGTCATTGATTTCTCTGGAAGTTGGGATAGATTTTTGCCACTTGTGGAATTTGCTTACAACAACAGTCATCAATCCAGTATTGGAATGGCACGATTTGAGGCATTGTATGGTAGAAGATGTAGGACGCCTCTATGTTGGAATGAAGTTGGAGAAGGCAAATTGGTTGGTCCTGATTTGATTAAAGAAACGGAAGAGAAAGTGAAAATAATTCGGGATCGATTGAATGTAGCTTCAGATCGACAGAAATCTTATTCAGATTTGAAAAAGAGAGACATAGAGTTTGATGTTGGAGATAAAGTATTTTTGAAAGTGTCTCCTTAGAAAAAAATTTTAAGATTTGGTCGAAGAGGGAAGCTAAGTCCTCGTTTTATTGGACCTTATGAAGTATTGGAGAGAGTTGGACCAGTTGCTTATTGACTCGATTTGCCGCCTGAATTGGATAGAATCCATAATGTCTTCCATGTTTCTATGCTGCGAAGGTACGGATCATACCCATCTCATGTTTTGCCAGTTGAATCTATTGAGGTGAGTCCAGATCTGACTTTTGAAGAAGAACCAATTGCGATTTTGGCACATGAAGTGAAAGAGTTGAGAAATAAGAAAGTGCCACTAGTGAAGGTTCTTTGGAAAAATCATGCAAAGGAAGAGGCAACTTGGGAGAGTGAGCAAGCAATGCGAGATCAGTATCCTCAACTATTTCAGACTTGATATCAAGTAATTTCGAGGACGAAATTTCTTTTTAGAGGGGGAGAATTATAATATCCTAAAGTATACCCTAAAAGTTTTGGAATATTTATTGTTGTATTTGGATTAAATGTATATGCTTAATTGGAAAGAGAAAGAAAGTAAGGGAAGATAAGAAGAGAAGAGTGTATATGTTGTATATATATATATATAGATATATACAACATATACAAGTCAAATTATTAAATGGTCAAAAGAAGATTAATTAATGATATTAAATTAATTAAATTAATTAAAAGGAAAATAAATGAGTGGAAGAGAATATTTTAGATTATTTTAATATTAAATTGCTTGGTGGAGGTTTAAGTGGAGAATAAGTGTTTGACTTGGCCTCTTTTTCTTCTTCATTTTCTGTAATATCCTAAAGCATGCCCTAGGAGTTTTGATATAATTGTTGTTTTATTTGAATTAAAATGTATATGTATAATGTAGTGTGTTGGTGTGTGTTTGATTTAATTGATTGTGATGTTTGTTTTGAGTTAAGATAAAAAGTTAAAATGAATTGGAATTCATGTATTGTATCATTTTTGGATTAGGTTTTGGAAGAAGGTGATTTGCCCTAATTTAAGAAGTGAAGAATTCTTGGAAGAAGAAGAATTTAGAGTTGTGTGAGTGTTCTTGAGGTAAGTACAAACTACATGATTGCATATATTCATATGATGTTGAGACTTAACATCCATTTGATTGTAAATGTGTTAGGATATCTAATGCATTGTTGATGCTTATGAATAATGTTATGTTTGGTATAATATGAATGATTGATGAGCATCTAAAATATGTGTTAATGTCATTGACTATGTATATCTAAATGATGAATTGATTTAATGTGAAGTGAGACATAATGAGATGTGAAACCAGTGTTCTTGGTTCTAAGGATGTAAATGATATAATTGAGACATGTTTACCTAAATGATGTTCAATGCAATTGGTGATATATATATATATTCTCTTGATGAGATATGGAGCCATGATTGTTGGCTAAAATGATAATGATGCCAATGAGATGATTGAGGCATGGATTGTCTAAGTGATGATGAGTAAATGAGAATGAAATTGAAAATGAAATAATTAATGAATTGTGTGACTAATGTGTTATTCCATTTTCAGAGTTTTGTTGTTGGTGGCATGCCTATGGTAACAATCTCTTGAAGTTAGGTTGGGCTTGATCCTTGAAGCCAAGTTGGGTTGAAGTTTAACATGTTTTACTTCCCTTGAAGCTTGGTTGGGTCAAATCCTTGAAGCCTAATTGAGATGTTACAACCCTTGAAGCTAGGTTGGGTTTGGTTCTTGAAGCCAAGTTGGGTTGATACTTAGCATGCTTTATTCCCCTTGAAGCTTGGTTGAACCTAAATCCTTGAAGCCTAGCTGGGATAATGATAATGATAAATGTGATAATTAAACCAAAATATTAACTCTGAAAGTTGAATGGCATATTAGTGTTTTTGGGCCCATGCATGTCTTTGTTTTCAATGTGATTCTTAAATGGTGAAATTAATGAATAATGAGATATAATGTTATGAGTTGGTTATACTACATGAGTATCCTATTGGCAATGAATATAGCATGGGGAGCTATGTTGAGTAATAAAACTATGAAGATATAATATGAATGTTTTGATATGATGTGATAGTGAACAATGTAGAGTTTTGAATTATAATATTCTTTTAAATTGGTTTTGGAATCTTGGTTATGTGACATTGGCATTGCATTGAAACATAGTACTATTATAATTTGTACCACTAAGCGGTTGGCTTAGCGCGGTTATGGTTTATCGCGCAGGTAACAGGGAAGCACTGGAGAGTTCCTCTAGGCCGAGTAGAGTCTAAATCTTGAGGTGTTGATAGTGAAGCTTAAAGATCAAAGACATACTGCCAAACATGTATATATTTTATGTTTTGTAAAACTTGAGTTTTGATGTATATGTATTTGTAAATATTTGCTATATTTTCCGCTGTGTTTTGTATAAATTTCCTTAAATGTTTTAAAATTGTTATTATTATTTAAAAGGATGGTTTGTGTGTTTTGTAAACCGTGGCATTTCTATATTCAGTATACGTATATTACGATCGTATAAGCATGCTGTGTACGTATACGGGGTATAGGGGTGTTACAATTGTTTATGTATCAGAGCCTAGGTTTGAGATTCTCAACCTAGGTCAATTGTAAGAAAAAGAATATTTTGATTTTAAAAGTGGGTTTTTGAGTAAAATACATGTTTTGGTATGACAGTCTTTGATCTTTAATGAGGATTATTCTGCTGTGTTTGCAGATATAGGTAGTAATGGAGTCCCATTCACGTCAGATTGTAGAAGGAAGTGCTGAGAGTGTAGCTCCAGGAGAGAGTAGAGATGGAGCTAGAGTTGATAGAGTTAGTGAGGCACCTGTTTCTATGCCAGAGAGATCAGTTGCGGAGGAGGTTCCACCGGGGTGGTTTAGGCATGTGATAGAATTATTGAGGCCAGTTCTAGTGCAGCCACCACCACCACAGCCTCAGGTGCCGGTAAGACATTATGACAAGTTGAGAAAATATGGGGCTGAAGATTTCTTGGGCACTACCGATCCTGCAGTGGCTGAGCAGTGGTTGGATAAGGTGCAGAGGATATTCATTCAGTTGCAAGCCACTTCGGATGAGAAATTTGACTATGCCAGATCCCTTCTTCAGAAAGATGCCTATGACTGGTGGAAGACCGTTCCTCATGCCATGGATGATCCACCTACACTATCTTATAGTGATTTTCTGAGGGAGTTCGAGTAGAAATATACTCTGAGGGAGTATAAAGATATTAAGAAGATGGAATTCCTGAATTTGAGGCAAGACAACCGGACGATGACAGAATACGAGATTGAGTACATCCGGTTGAGTCGTTATGCTGGGGGAATTATCTCTGATGAAATAGATCGGTGCAGAAGATTTGAAGAGGGATTGAGACCCTCTATCATGTGCATTGTGGCTGGTTCACGATACCAGGATTTCTCTCAGCTTGTTGCAGCAGCTAGAAGTGTTGAGAGAGCGCAAAGCATTGCAGCAGCTGCTTTTGAGGAGGAGACTAGAGTACGGAGACCCCAGTTTGAGGCAGGGTCTTCATCTGTGAAGAGGGGTAGGGGAAGTTTTGTTTCGAGGATTAGTAGGAGTCAGAGGCAGTCAGGCAGATCAGTGCAGTATCAGAGGCCGAGACCGACAGTCTCTGTAGCTAGTGCCCCGACTCCCGTGATGCAAAGGTCTACTCCACCTGTATGTGTTCACTGTGGCAGGCCCCATGGAGGTGTTTGTTGGAGGACTGGTGTATCCGGAGTATGTTATAGATGTGGGTCACCTGATCATTTTATTAAAGATTGCTCTGATATGCAAGATGATAGGCAGACTGATACTACAGTTTCTTGACCCAGTGGCAGCAGAGGTGGTCGAGGGGGCAGAGGTTTCAGTAGGGGTGGTAGACCCGGGTTTAGTCAGAGAGGAGGATCTTCATCCAGAGGCAGTAGGCCAGATGAGGCCGGGTCTTCTCAGAGGGTATATGTGATGCAGAGGAAGCCAGATGCTTCAGCAGTTATAGCGGGTACATTTTCTTTATTTGGCATTTCAGTACTTGCTTTGATTGTTATAGGATCTACTCATTCATACATAAGTGCATCCATATTGCCTGTGTCAGAATTGCATTCAGAATCCTTAGGATTTGAAGTTTTGGTGACAAATCCTTTAGGACATAGTGTGGTTGTTAGTAAGGTGCACCGTGATAGTGCAATTGTGGTGCAAGGTGAGGAGTTTCTTGGTGATCTGATTGAAATTCCTTTTAAAGAATATGATTTGATCTTAGGCATGGATTGGCTGTCTAAGCATGGAGCTGTGGTAGATTGTCAAAAGAAGTGTCTCACCTTGAGAACCAGTGATGGTAGGGATGTGATAGTATCTAGTGAGCAGAGACAACTTGCATCCTTGTTTGTATCAGCTGTAACAGCTAGAAAGTTGATTAGAAAAGGGTGTGAAGCTTATCTTGCTCATGTTGTGGATACTAGGGTAGTAGGTTCTCAACTTGATAGTATACCCACAGTTGCAGATTTTCCGGATGTGTTTCCTGAGGAGTTGCCAGGGTTACCCCCTGAGAGAGAGGTTGAGTTTGGTATTGAATTGTTGCCTGGTACCACTCCCATCTCTATCACCCCTTATCGAATGGCACCTGCTGAATTGAGAGAGTTGAAGGTGCAGTTACAGGAGTTGTTGGATAAAGGGTTTATTCGCCCCAGTGTTTCTCCTTGGGGAGCTCCTGTGTTGTTTGTGAAGAAGAAGGATGGTACTATGAGGTTATGCATTGATTATAGGTAATTGAACAAAGTGACTATTAAGAATAAATATCCTTTGCCTAGGATTAATGATCTCTTTGATCAATTGAAGGGAGCAGCAGTGTTTTCCAAGATTGATTTGAGATCAGGGTACCATCAGTTGAGGGTTAGAGCTGAAGATGTTCCTAAGACAGCTTTTTGCACCAGGTATGGGCATTATGAGTTTTTAATAATGCCTTTTGGGTTGATGAATGCACCTGCAGCTTTCATGGATTTAATGAATAGGGTGTTTAGGCCCTATCTGGATCAGTTTGTGGTGATTTTCATTGATGATATTTTGGTGTACTCACGTAATAAGGAGGAGCATGACAAGCATCTGCGGATTGTGTTACAGATCTTGAGAGAGAAGCAGTTGTATGCCAAGTTGTCAAAATGTGAGTTTTGGCTTGACCAAGTTACTTTTCTGGGTCATATAGTTTCAGCAGATGGTATAAGAGTCGATCCAAGTAAAGTTGAAGCTATTTTAAATTGGAGTCCACCAAAATTTGTAGCTGAAGTTAGAAGTTTTCTGGGTTTGGCAGGCTATTACCGACGGTTTGTGAAAGGTTTCTCTTTGATAGCTACTCCACTCACCAGATTGCTTCGGAAGGGAGTTAGATTTGTGTGGACAGATCAGTGTCAAGCTAGCTTTGAGCAGTTGAAAGAAATGTTAACTCAAGCACCTGTTCTAACTTTACCCGTAGAAGATAAACCATATGTGATTTATAGTGATGCTTCACATAATGGTTTAGGATGTGTTTTGATGCAAGAGGGTAAAGTTATAGCTTATGCTTCTCGGCAGTTGAAGCCGCATGAGCTTAATTATTCGACTCATGATTTGGAGTTGGCAGCTATAGTGTTTGCTTTGAAGATTTGGCGACACCACTTATATGGGGAGAAATGTTTTATCTATACGGATCACAAAAGTTTGAAATATTTGGGTGTTCAGAAGGAGCTGAATCTTCGGCAAAGGCAATGGTTAGAGTTAATCAAAGACTACGACTGTTTGATTGATTATCATCCTAGTAAGGCAAATGTTGTTGCGGATGCCTTGAATCGGAAGTCTTTAGCCAGTTTGGCTGTTTATTCGCTCTCGTTGCTTGTTGAGTTGAGAGCGTTGCATGTTAGTTTTGAAGTAGGTGCTGGTGGTGCATTGTTGGCTCAGTTGCAGTTGAGACCAGTGTTGTTGGATCAGATTAACGAGGCTCAATTGGTAGATGAGAAAATTCAGAAGATTATATCTGATTGTCAGAATGGGGAGAACCTAGATTTTTATGTGAAAAGTGATGGTAGCCTTTGGTTCAAGGATAGGTTGTGTATTCCTGATGATGATAGTTTGAGAAAGATTATTTTAGAGGAAGCACACCAATCGGTTTTTGCTATGCATCCGGGTAGTACAAAGATGTACCATGATTTGAAACAACACTACTGGTGGTCTGGTATGAAGAGAGATATAGCGGAATTTGTGTCCAAATGTCTTACTTGTCAGAGGGTAAAAGCTGAGCACCAAGTTGCAACAGGGTTGCTTCAACCTTTAACAGTGCCTGAATGGAAATGGGAGAGAGTAACAATGGATTTTGTGTCCGGATTACCATTGACTCAGAAGAAGCATGATGCTATTTGGGTGATTGTTGATCGACTGACTAAAACAGCTCATTTTCTTCCAGTTAGAATGGATTATTCTCTTAAGAAATTGGCTGAGCTGTATATCAGTGAGATAGTGAAGTTGCATGGAGTCCCAATTTCTTTAGTGTCTGATTGAGATCCCCGGTTTACTTCGAGGTTTTGGAAGAGTTTACATGGTGCATTGGGTTCTCGGTTACACTTTAGTACTGCTTTTCATCCTCAGACAGATGGGCAGTCAGAGAGAGTGATACAGATTATTGAGGATATGTTGAGAAGCTGTGTCATTGATTTCTCTGGAAGATGGGACAGATTGTTGCCACTTGTGGAATTTTCTTACAACAACAGTCATCAATCTAGTATTGGTATGGCACCATTTGAGGCATTGTATGGTAGAAGATGCAGAACACCTTTATGTTGGAATGAAATTGGAGAGGGCAAGTTAATTGGTCCCGATTTGGTTAAAGAAACTGAAGAGAAGGTGAAGATAATTCGGGATCGGTTGAAAGCGGCTTCAGATCGACAGAAGTCTTATTCAGATTTGAAGAGGAGAGACATAGAATTTGATATTGGAGATAAAGTATTTTTAAAAGTGTCTCCTTGGAAAAAAATATTGAGATTTGGTCGAAGAGGGAAGCTGAGTCCTCGTTTCATTGGACCATATTAAATTTTAGAAATAGTTGGGCCAGTTGCTTATCGTCTTGCTTTGCCGCCTGAGTTGGATAGAATCCATAATGTATTCTATGTTTCTATGTTGCGGAGGTATAGATCGGATCCATCTCATATCTTGCCAATTGAATCCATTGAAGTGAGTCCGGATCTGACATTTGAAGAAGAACTAGTTGCTATTTTGGCACATGAAGTGAAAGAGTTGAGGAATAAGAAAGTGCCATTGGTGAAGGTTCTATGGAAGAATCATGGGAGAGAAGAGGCAACTTGGGAGAGCGAGCAAGCAATGCAAGATCAGTATCCTCAACTGTTTCAGACATAATATCAGGTAATTTCGAGGACGAAATTTCTTTTTAGAGGGGGAGAATTGTAATATCCCAAAGTATGCCCTAGGAGTTTTGATATAATTGTTGTTTTATTTGAATTAAAATGTATATGTATAATTGGAAAGAGAAAATAATTTAAAAGAGAGTGTATATGTTGTATATATGGAAATATATATAACATATACACAAGTCAAATGGATGGTCAAAGGAAGAAGATATTTATTTTGTTAATTATGAAATTACTAAAAAGGGCATGTAAGTGAAAGGAAGTTAAAACAAATAGAAGAGGGTATTTAGGTAATTTCTTATTTTGGAATGCTTGTGGAGGTTTAAAGAGATGAGAAGTTTGACTTTGCTTCATTTTCTTCTTCTTTCCTTTTCCTTTGTTGGCTGGCCATCCTAAGCAAGAGAGAGCAAGAGTGAGTTTGGGTTTAAAGCTCAAAATTGAAGGAGTTTTCAAGTGATTAAGTGGAAATCCAAGAAGTCTCATTATTTTGGTAAGTTCTCTCTTGGTTTCTCTTGTTTTATTTGGAATTGTGTGTGAGTTTGATTATTGATATTTGAAAGTAGGGTTATGTTGATGGTAGTGTGTTGGTGTGTGTTTGATTTAATTGATTGTGATGTTGGTTTTGAGTTAAGATAAAAAGTTAAATTGAATTGGAATTCGTGTATTGTATCATTTTTGGATTAGGTTTTGGAAGAAGGTGATTTTCCCTAATTTAAGAAGTGAAGAATTCTTGGAAGAAGAAGAATTTAGAGTTGTGTGAGTGTTCTTGAGGTAAGTACAAACTACATGATTGCATATATTCATATGATGTTGAGACTTAACATCCATTTGATTGTAAATGTGTTAAGATATCTAATGCATTGTTGATGCTTATGAATAATGTTATGTTTGGTATAATATGAATGATTGATGAGCATCTAAAATGTGTGTTAATGTCATTGACTATGTATATCTAAATGATGAATTGATTTAATGTGAAGTGAGACATAATGAGATGTGAAACCAGTGTGCTTGGTTCTAAGGATGTAAATGATATAATTGAGACATGTTTACCTAAATTATGTTCAATGCAATTAGTGATATATATATATATATATTCTCTTGATGAGATATGGCGCCATGATTGTTGGCTAAAATGATAATGATGCCAATGAGATGATTGAGGCATGGATTGTCTAAGTGATGATGAGTAAATGAGAATGACATTGAAAATGAAATAATTAATGAATTGTGTGACTAATGTGTTATTCCATTTTCAGAGTTTTGTTGTTGGTGGCATGCCTATGGTAACAATCTCTTGAAGTTAGGTTGGGCTTGATCCTTGAAGCCAAGTTGGGTTGAAGTTTAACATGTTTTACTCCCCTTGAAGTTTGGTTGGGTCAAATCCTTGAAGCCTAATTGAGATGTTACAACCCTTGAAGCTAGGTTAGATTTGGTTCTTGAAGCCAAGTTGGGTTGATACTTAGCATGCTTTGTTCCCCTTGAAGCTTGGTTGAACCTAAATCCTTGAAGCCTAGTTGGGATAATGATAATGATAAATGTGATAATTAAACCAAAACATTAACTCTGAAAGTTGAATGGCATATTAGTGTTTTTGGGCCCATGCATGTCTTTGTTTTCAATGTGATTCTTAAATGGTGAAATTAATGAATAATGAGATATAATGTTATGAGTTGGTTATACTACATGAGTATCCTATTGGCAATGAATATAGCATGGGGAGCTATGTTGAGTAATAAAACTATGAAGATATAATATGAATGTTTTGATATGATGTGATAGTGAACAATGTAGAGTTTTGAATTATAATATTCTTTTAAATTGGTTTTGGAATCTTGGTTATGTGACATTGGCATTGCATTGAAACATAGTACTATTATAATTTGTACCACTAAGCCGTTGGCTTAGCGCGGTTATGGTTTATCACGCAGGTAACAGGGAAGAACTGGAGAGTTCCTCTAGGCCGAGTAGAGTCTAAATCTTGAGGTGTTGATAGTGAAGCTTAAAGATCAAAGACATACTGCCAAACATGTATATATTTTATGTTTTGTAAAACTTGAGTTTTGATGTATATGTATTTGTAAATATTTGTTATATTTTCCGCTGTGTTTTGTATAAATTTCCTTAAATGTTTTAAAATTGTTATTATTATTTAAAAGGATGGTTTGTGTGTTTTGTAAACCGTGGCATTTCTATATTCAGTATACGTATATTACGATCGTATAAGCATGCTGTGTACGTATACGGTGTATAGGGGTGTTACATTTTCTTCTTCTTTCTTTGGTTGGCCGGGCATCACAAAAGCAATAGAGGAAGAGAGTTTATGAGTTTTCCAAGCTCAAGATTTAAGGAGGTTTCAAGTGATTAAGTTGGAAATCTAAGAAGTTTCATCAACTTTGGTTGTGAAGAGGTTGAGTTGCCTTAATCCAAGTAGTGAAGAATTCTTGGAAGAGGAGTTTAGTGTTGAGTGAATTACTCTTGATGTAAGTACAAACTTACATGGTTGCATACATTTACATGATTTTGAGACTTAACACATTTGGTTGTAAGTGTGTTAAGTAATTTATTACATTGTTAATACATTTGATTAATGTTATGATTTGCATAAGGTGAGAGATATGATGAGATATGAAGCCATTGTTGTTGGCTATGATAATGCAAATGAAATAATTGGGGCATGATTGCCTATTTGATTATGGAATATGAAATGAAAAATGAATTGAGAAAGAGAATGATAAAAAGATAAATGAAATAATTGTGTGCTTAATATGTTATTCAATTTTCAGAGTTCTGAGTTTGGCGGCATGCTTATGAATCGCTGGATAGGTGAAAAGACCGGGTCGTAAGCCGAGTCCAGCTGATAAATGTGATGTTTTTGGGGTGAAAAGACGGGGTCGTAAGCCTCAAAAACAAATCCTTGAAGCTAGATTGAGTGAAAAGACTGGGTCGTAAGCTCAGATCTAGTTAGATTATCCATGGATAAACATATATATATCGCCTACGGGATTAATGATTGTGATTATGGACCAAAGCAGTAACTCTGAACTTTGAATATGATATTAAATCCTTTTTGGGCCCATGTTTGTCTTTGCTTAAATGTGATTCATGAATGATGACACAATTGAATGATATAATGAAAGGTAATGTTATGAAATATGATGTTCTTGAGAATTGTTTATAATGTTTGAAAGTATGACATTTGCATTTCATTATAGCATATTGTTATTGTGGTTTGTACCACTAAGCTGTTGGCTTAGCGCGATTGTGGTTCATCGCGCAGGTGACAGGGTAGAACCAGAGAGTTCAGCTGGACCAAATTGAGTCTATATTTCTGAAGTGTTGATTGTGGGCTGTAAGATCAGAGACAAACTGCCAAACATGTATAGACTTTATGTTTTGTAAACATGGATTTTGATGTATTTATATATGTAAATATCGCTTTATTTTCCGCTGCGTATTGAATGAACGTTTTATCTATTATACTTTATAATATAATTTGAATGTTTTAAGTTTTCTTATAAGGTTGTTTCCGCTGCTTAATAAATAAACATTTTATCTATTTTGTTTTATATTACAAATTAAATGCTTTAACTTTCCTATATTGTATAATGTTGAAAGATTGAAAGATTGGTTTGGTTTAAAATAGATCGTAACATTCCTGTGTCCGGTATACGTATATTACAGATATGGAGGTATGTAGTGTGCATATAAGGGATATAGAGGTGTTACACTATTATTATTATTATTATTATTATTATTATTATTTGTTGTCTTGTTAATATTTATCACACCAATAATGAATTTAATGATTTTAACTATATTATTATTATTATTATTGTTATTTTACAAGGTATTACAAAGATGATCAACAAAATTAAAGAGCATTGTATGGTTAAAATTTTTAAGTGAGAAAATCAACAATCGCTATCTTGTCTGCTTCACCATTACCGAAGCGTGTTGTTCTGTAAGTATTTCTGCATGAACAGTTACTATTCATAAGACTCAAACATTGCAACACCATCTGTGACAAATTAGTTGACGCAATATATTCACATGACCCATTCTACAAGTTCAAAGATTCACCAAATCTAATAATCAGCCTGAAGGAAACTCTAAAATTATGTTCCTTTTAGTGTCTTTTCACTACTTTTCAGTTATCAATAGGTCTGGCAATTTGTTGGAATTTTTGGTCAATAATTAATTATGTAAATCAATACATAATGGTAAGAAACAAAGAATAACCACAAGAATATGAGACATAAAATTTAATGTGAAAAACTCTCTAATATAAAGGAAAAATCACGAGACAAGCTCCGAAATAAAATCACTAATTCAAAGAAATAAAGTACAACAACTTCTCAAGTAATCCACACTTGACTACTTGAGATCACCAATATTGGAGAAAATATCTAAATACATCTCTAGCAAAATTTTCACTCTTTGGATGATCACACCAAGAAACTGGAGAATAATTCTCTAATATTTATCTCACAAACTACTTAAAATCTTTTTTGCTTTCTTATTTCTTCTCTCTTGTATATTTTAAAGTGAATGGAAGAAAGCTATTTATAAGCCTTCAAATATGTGTGAACATCCTAATTTGTGCCTAACTTTTACTATTTAAATTATGGCTACAATAACAAAAATGTGATAAATATTTTTCTTCATTTTTTTTCTTATTTCATCTAGTCAAATATTACAACTCACTAAACCCATTATTTTCATGGGTTGTATGAGCCAACAATCTCTCCCTCCAACCCATGGGGAGATGTTCACACATCCATTTCTTAATTACCATTCAGTCCCACCATCTTGGTGCAGAACTGATGCTTATTCGAGTCGCCACTTTGGTCAATATGTTAGCTGAATTTTTATCGGTGTGAATCTTTTTCAAAAAGATCTCTTGATTATTCACCACTTCATGAATCTAGTGTTATCTCACATCAATATCCTTCGTCCGACCATGGTATGTGGCATTCTTGCTCAAATTTAGAGCACTTTGACTATCACAATTCATCACATACTCACCTTGCTTCAACCCCAACTCTTCTAGAAACTTTTTCAACCAAAGTATCTCTTTACTTGCTTCAGTCATAGCTATATACTCTGCCTCAATTGTGGATAGAGCGACACACCTTTGTAATTTGGACTGCCATGATATAGCTCCCCCTACAAAAGTAAATACATACCATGAAGTCGACTTCCTGCCATCAAGGTCACATACCATATTTGCATCTATATATCCTTCTAGAGTTGGTTTTGAGCCTTCAAAGCATAAATGTATCTTAGAAGTACCTCTCAGATATCTGAGAATCCATTTGATAGCCTCCCAATGATCTTTACTAGGATTCGAAAGAAATCTGCTGACCAAACTAACAACATGAGCAATATCGGTGCTAACCATAGCATACATTAAACTTCCAACCACAGAGGAGTAAGGAATACCTGCCATTTCTTCCTTTTCCTTTTGTGTAAAAGGACAAGATTTCTTGCTAAGTGTAAAGTGATTAGCAAGAGGTGTGCTAACTGCTTAGCACTTTTCATATTAAATCTGCTTAGAACCTGCTCAACATATTTTTTTTGTGATAGCCATAACTTCTTAGCTTTCCTATTATGAGTAATCTGCATGCTTAAAATTTATCGCGCTGGTCCTAAATCCTTCATATCAAAGTAGCCAAATAACTCCTTTTTCAAATCACTAATTATTGTAGCATCTTGTCCTACTATCAACATATCATCTACATAGAGCAAAAGAATGACAAATTTACAATCTAAAAGTCTTGAAGTATACACAATGATCTGCTTCTATTCTGGTATAGCCATGACTCGCCATGAAAGAGTCAAATTTCTTATACCATTGTCTTGGAGCCTGTTTCAACACATACATACGTGTCACTTTCTGATAGAGCAAAAGAGATGTCCGCCATAATTTGAATCTTCGCGGTCGCCCTTGGTAGCTTTTCGCGGTCAAACTCACATTTTCGTGTCGAACTTCTGGACGCACCTGAGGACGCGAACACTACTGTCTCTTTGAGCAATTTCTTTTTGAATTGTTGGGCGGTCGCGACTCTGAATGGGGCGGTTGCTAAAGTGGTAAGCGAGGTCAAATCATTCACCGTTCTTGTCACCGCGAACCTTACTGTGATTGTAATGATTTAAGTTCCTTGAGTAGCGGTCGGGCAAGTATTTTGGACGGTCGCCATTCTGTAGGAGCGGTCGCGACTATGGTCGAACTTCTGACCGCGAAACCTACTGTGACAAGGTTTCATTCTATAATTGCATGGAGCGGTCTTATTTAGGTGAGGTGCGACCGCTATAATTGTTCTGTTCACCTTTAATTGAAGCAACCTAATCCTGGAACAAGATTTCTCAAACACAAGTTAAATAGATCATCCATTTGAGTTGTCAAGGATCAAAATTAAGATCATTTGTCTAACAATCTCCCCCATTTTGACTTTGAAAATTCAAATGGAATGATGAGAAAAATAATAAGTCTAAAACGCTCCCCCTTAACATATGCAACAATAATGGTTAAGAGCATTTGTGATTTAGTAGTTTATCTTGGTGCAAATGTTATTGTTTGATGCAAACATTTCTCCCCCATAAACATTTTTCCCTTATTTGCAAATGTTCAACAAATTTCAACAAATTTTCATTATTGTTCTTAACAAATGTTCAACAAATTGTTCTTGTTTTCCCATTATTGTATTTTCATTCCATTTTGGTATTTTCTCCCCCATTGGCATAGGCAAAATGAAATAAATGTTAAGCAAAACCATTAACAAAGCAATGAAAGGGAATATAAACATTAGGTAGATTAAAGTGGAGGAAAGTACAAGACAGAAAGCAAAGTAGCAAACATATGAAAATGCAAACAAAAACAAACTAAAGCTAAGCTATTCTGAGTCATCATCTACATCTAACTCTTCTTCAACTAAAGGAGCTTTCCCCTTATCTTGAGGTGCAACAGAGGCAGAGCTAGTGCTAATGGACTCTTCTTCTTCAGCAACACTTTGGGTGTGATCACTTATATCCCAATCTTCAAGATTGCATTGAGGCAAGTCCAATTTGCCTTGCATGTCATAAAGATCATGGTGCATGTGGGATATAAGGTCTATCCTTTTGTTCAAGTGCTGGAATCTCTTGGAGACACTTTTCTTGAACTTAGAGAGTTTCCTTGAGAGAGTCTTGATAGCTTGGAGGATGAGTTGTGTGGAGGTTGAAGCAGTTTCTTGAGCAGCTTTTGATGAAGTTGCTTTTGGGGGTAATTCCACAGCAACTTCTACAGAATCTCCCTCTCCCTCAATTGTATACCTTGGCCTTTTCTTTTGTTTGTCCATAACACCTTTCTTGCCAAAGGAGTATACATAAGATCCTTCAATCTTCCTTACACATCCAGCATGCTCTAAGTAATCTATTGTGATAGCACTAGAGGCTAGAGTGAAAGGGTTTCTCAAAGTGGCTAAGTTCAAATCATTCAGAAGGTTTAGGTGCATAGCTATTTGAGTAACTTGAGAGGATAGGAAGAAGGTACTAGTTCTTGTAACAGCATGATGATAAAAGGTATCAATCAAGAACTTGGTGGTGTTTATTTTGATGTTGTGGGTGAAAGCATACAGAAAGATGAGGTCTCTTTTGGTGACTTTCTCATTCCCATCAGCTCTTTGGTGGATGGTGTAGGTGATGATCCTATGGAGCATCCAGTGGGTGAGAGATTTGATATGTCTGGCTTTAGATTCCTTTTCAAAAGAAGTTTCAATGGAAATTTCTCGCCAGAAATCAGAAAGGGTTTGGTTTGAGAAGATTTGGTCATTGTAAGAGGTTATACCTTCAGAAGGGAAGTTCCAAATGCTGCCAAAATCTTCTAGGGTTAAGGATTGATAATGATCAAAAAGCTTAAACCTTACCCCGTACCAACCTAGAGCAGAGTTTGCACTCTTTTCTATTTGAAGAGACATCAGAAATTCTTTGCTAAGACTGGAGTAGCCTACCTCTTTTGGAAAGACAAATTTTTCCCATCCAAGGACATCCAACAATCTCTCAATTTCGTCCTTGATGCCCAATGCAGAAAGCATCCCACCAAAAGGAGATTTGGTGCCTTCAACTTTCTTTTTCTTAAGCATTGCATACCTAATGTCTTCCTCAGAGGTTTGGTGGTGAGGTTTGTGAATTTTCTCACCCCTTTTTGACTGTGGAGGAGATGGAGGTTCAACAATAGGTTCTCTAATGGTGATTCCTGGAACTCTCTTGGCTTGACCCTTAATTTTGGAGGTGGTTTTTCTTTTGGGAGCCATTGAAAACAGAAGGAGTAGGAGTAATCTGAAAAACAGAGAGTGATTGAGAAACAAATGAGATTGAGAGGTTTTTAGGGTTTCAGAGGGAGGTTTGTGTGCTTTGATAGTCAAAATATCAGATAAACTGTTGTAACACACTCTTAAATAGATGGAATTAAGAAAATAGCCATTTATGACTGTTGAAAATGAATAGTTGCGACCTATCACACAGCCAACGGTTATAAATTTTTGAGCAGAGTGTACAGGGTGCGGTCGCAGATTTAACAAGGTGCGATCGCGACATGGGGTCTAGCGACCATTAGTAAGATAGGTACGCTCGCGAGGGAAGAAACTGTCTGTAACGGTCGAAACTATTCAAATTGGTGCGGCCGCACAAAAATTTTCTCGACAGCGCACAAAGATTTTTATTGAATGAAACTAGCAGAAGAAGTAGCGATCGCGAAGGGATACTGGAGCGACCGCAACAGACTTAAAAATGAAAGATTCAAGGAAAGATGAAAGATATTCCAAGTATGTTAAGAAAAATTAATTTCATGCACATAGAAACTTTATTGTAAGGCAAAAATTTTAATTAGCTCAAAGTGATTCCATCAATCATTCCTAAATTGAGTTTGATGAAATTAAGTCTATCTTCATTCAAGGGTTTTGTAAAGACATCAGCAAGTTGATTTTCTGTATCTATAAATTCTAAGATTATATTCTGATTTTGTACATTTTCCCTCAAGAAATGATGTCTAATATCTATATGCTTGGATCTAGAATGTTGGATAGGATTTTTAGACAAATTGATAGCACTAGTGTTGTCACATTTAATGGAGATATTGTTAAACACTTTACCATAGTCAAGCAATTGTTGTTTCATCCATAATACTTGTGTGCAACAAAAACATGCTGCAACATATTCAGCTTCCGTTATGGATAAAGCAACCGATGCTTGTTTCTTACTATGCCAAGAAACTAGACAATTACCAAGAAAGTGACATGCTCCTGTTGTGCTCTTCCTATCTAATATACTACCAGCATAATCTGCATCTGAAAATCCTATAATATGAAATGATGTGTTTTTAGGATACCAAAGTCCTAAATGTATTGTACCACTCAAATATTTCAAGATTCTCTTAGTGGCATTCAAGTGTGATTCTTTAGGACTAGTTTGAAATCTAGCACAAAGACATACACTATACATTATATCAGGCCTAGAAGCAGTTAAGTAAAGTAGTGATCCGATGATACCTCGATATTTCTTCTCATCTACTGCTTTACCATTATCATCTTTACCTAATTTCAATGATGTGCTCATAGGAGTTTTGCTAGTTTTGCAGCCATCCATTCCAAATTTCTTGATGAGTTCTTTTGTATATTTGGATTGGTTGATGAAGATCCCATCTTTACATTGCTTGACTTGCAGTCCAAGGAAAAACTTGAGTTCACCCATCATGCTCATTTCAAATTCCCTAGTCATACAAGAAGCAAATTCTTTGCACAAGGCTTCATTAGTAGCTCCAAATATTATGTCATCCACATAAATTTGTAAAATCAAAATGTTGTGCTTATCCTTTTTAACAAAAAGAGTTGTGTCTACTTTTCCTTTTGAAAAACCATTTTCAAGCAAATATGCACTAAGTTTATCATACCAGGCTCTAGGTGCTTGTTTCAATCCATATAAAGCTTTGGTAAGTTTGAAAACATGATCAGGAAATTTGTAGTTTTCAAAACCAGGAGGTTGTTCAACATAAACTTCTTCATTTATGAGTCCATTTAGAAATGCACTTTTAACATCCATTTGATAAAGCTTAAAATTCATATGACATGCAAAAGCAAGTAATATTCTAATAGCTTCTAATCTGGCTACGGGGGCAAAGGTTTCATCATAATCAATACCTTCTTCTTGATTATAACCTTTGGCTACCAATCTTGCTTTATTTCTAATAATGTGACCATTTTCATCAAGCTTATTCCTATAAACCCATTTGCATCCTATTATAGAATGATCTATAGGTCTAGGAGTAAGTTGCCAAACATTATTTCTTTCAAATTGATTAAGTTCATCTTGCATTGCAGTTATCCATTTTCAAATTCTTTGCCATGATCACTTCTAATAGATGTGATCACATATCCTTTTTCATTTTGAACTCTTTTTGCAAAGGTTTTGAAGTAATTAAAGCCTTCATTCTTTTGAGCTAAGAAATTAACCCATGTGAATCTAGAGTAGTCATCAACAAGAACAAATGCATATGATTTGCCTCCTAAGCTTGTAACTCTATTTGGTCCAAACAAGTCTAAATGAATGAGCTCTAAAGGTCTAGAGGTACTTATAACACTCTTTGATTTAAATGAGCTTTTATGTTGCTTACCATGTTGACAAGGTTCACAAATCCTATCTTTATCATATTTTATCTTAGGTAAGCCATCAACTAAGTTCTCATTACAAATATGTTTCAATTGATCCATACCAGCATGTCCTAGTCTTCTATGCCATAACCATGCATCATTATTAGTGGACATTAAACATGTATGATTTGAATGTATGCTGACATTGTAAGTGTTGTTTGTTCTAGTGCCCTTAAATATGATAACATCATTTGAATTTGTGATTTTGCATTCCTTGGAATCAAACTTGACAAAGTATGCTTTATCACAAAGTTGACTAACACTTAGCAAGTTATGTTTCAAACCATCAACAAGCCATACATCTTCAATTAAATACTTACCAATAGAACCAATGGAGCCAACACCAAGAATTTTACCTTTAGCATTGTTTCCAAAAGTTACGTTACCTCCATGTTTATAGGTAATACTTGTAAAGAGCTTTGCATTTCCAGTCATATGCCTTGAGCATCCACTATCCACAAGCCATGTGCTTTCATTGGTAGTAGATTTTAGGCATACCTGCAAGACAATTGTGATCATCTTCTTTTAGGTACCCACATATAGTTGGGTCCTTGATGGTTAGTAGAAAGAGTGCCTTCCAAATTGAGATGAGCTATTCTTATATAACAATAGAAATTTTTGTGACCAAATTTCATGCAATATGTGCATTGCCATGGTATCCTATGCTTCTGCATTTTTCTTTTTGCATTATACATACAACTACAAGTATGTGATTTCTTTTGTACAAGTTTAGTGAACAGCAATGCATAATTATTTTTGGCTTTATCTCCTAGTGAACCATAAGAAGTTCTTTTAGACTTGGTGCAAGCATCTTTGATATGAACATCAGAAATTTTAGTTGTAGATGCTTTCACAAATGTTGGTTTGCTAGGTGCAATGTTGGTTGAGCCATTGAATCCTAATCCATATTTCAAGGAAGATGATCTTTGATTATTAATTAATGTGTTCAATGCTTCCTTTCCTTTATGAAATCTGGAAATTGATTCTTTTAGTTCTTTTAGTTCATGCTTCAATGCCTCATTCTCTTTAATCACCTTTTCTAAGTCATGTGAGCTTTTATTTAATTCTCCTATTGTATTCATTAAGTGTTCATTTGAGGTTTTCAATTCTAAGGTAGAGTTCTTTAAGCATATAAAATCCTTTTCTAACTTAGAGTTTTTCTCTTTATAGAGCATCATTTTAGAGAAATATTTTTCTATTTTAGAATTCATGTGCTCAATCAAGTCACTATCATCTATATCATTTATATCATCATGTGCTATAAGATCAAAGGATTGAGTACTTACCTCATTGGAGTCATCTTCAATAGCCATGAGACAAAGATTTGCAATTCCTTCTTCTTCTTCTTCTTCACTTGAGGAAGAGTCATCCCATGTGGCTTTGAGAGACTTTTTCTTTTCTTTATCCCATTTCCTTTTGTTCTTTAATTTGTAGCAATCTGACTTGATGTGACCAGTTTTTCCACATTCATAGCACTTTACCTCATTTTTCTTTTCTTTATCTTTGAAGGAGAATTTAGGAGGTGTACCTTTGTTTGCTTGTAATCTTTTCTTCCTTTTCCATTCAATCATTCTTTTTGAGAACATAGCCATTTCATCTTCATCATCAGTATCTTCATTGCTTGAGCTCTCAGCTTCTTTGATTGCTTTGAGTGCAATTGGTTTTCTCTTTTCTTTCTCACTGTGCAGCTCAAAAGTGAGTAATTTACCAACTAGCTCGTCAGTTCTTAATGTGCTGAGATCATGAGCTTCTTCTATGGATGATACTTTGGATTCAAAGTTCTTTCTAGCTCTTAGGGCTCTCAAGATTTTACTGTTTACATCACCTTGATCATATACCTTGCCATACTTCTTTAGTTCATTGACAATTGCAAGTAAGCGATTGGTCATGTCGGTGACATTTTCATTTGGTTTCATCTTGAATAGCTCATACTCATGAACATGCATTTGTTTCTTGGTAAATCTTACCTGAGTTGTACCTTCATGGTAGTTTTCAAGTGTTTTCCAAATGCAATGTGCACAAGTTAAATGTTGAACTCTTCCACCTTCTTCTCTTGAAATGGAGTTCATCAAGATGGAAGCAGCTCTATTGTTCTTGAATCGATCTCTGATATTGCTAGTTGACCATTGAGCTTTGGGAAGTGGAACTTGAATACCGTCAACTTCATGAGTGGGAGATTTCCACTCATTTTTCACGAAATCCCATAGTTCAATCCCTTCACTATCTAGAAACAAATACATTTTGTGTTTCCAGTATGAGTAATCCGTTCCATCAAAGTAGGGTCTAAGAATAGAGTTAAGATTTCCATGAGAGCTTGATGAAGAAGAAGTTGCCATTGTGGATCAGATTTCACAATTAAGTTCAAGAAATCTCAGGGTTCTGATACCAATTGTTGTCCCAAGATGGCAACCAAGAGGGGGGGGGGGGGTGAATTGGTTTCCTCAAGAAATAATGACAATTTAAAAAACTCAACAAACGAGAAATGCGGAATAGAGAGTTGGTTGAGTAATGGAGGAAAGAAAGAATACACAAGATTTATAGTGGTTCAGATTTACTTCAATCCTACATCCACTTCCTTAACAACTTGTTAAGGTTCCACTAGTCTTTGAAGTTTTTACAAGCTCACTTCCAACTTTACAAGTGTTTTTCTTAGGCTCACACTTACAACTCAAACAAGAGTTTTACAAGGCTTACTCTCACAACCTAACAAGAGTTTTACAAGGCTTACTCTCACAACCCAAGTGTTTCCTAAGCTTACACTCAAACTTATACAATGGTGTTTTCAATGCTAACACCTAACATTCATAACAATTCAAATACAAGTAAAAGTAAATTTGTTGCTTGGCTATGAAAATCTTTTCTTAATGTTGTCTCTTTTGTTTTCTCATAGAAACTTTGTATTTATAGCCAATGTGGTCTTACTAGCCGTTATTGATGTTGAGAATAAAGTCTTGGCAGATTAGACCTTCTTTACTTAAACTATCCGAAGCACTTCGCGGTCGCCCTTCATACAAGGATGGTCGCGCTCATGCTTCACGCGGTCGTCCTTTTAACAAGGGACGGTCGCTACTTTTGAAAAACTTCAACGGTCGAATTTTAGTGCTCTGCAGCTGGAATCTTGCCCATGATGTGTTTGTCGGACCGTTTCTTGTCCATGCTGTGTTTGTCGGGACGGTCGCGCCAAGCAGAGGTGCGGTCGCCCTTTTTGAATATTGAAGTGGGTTTACAACGGTCATGTCACGTGTCACTTTCTGACAGAGCAAAAGAGATGTCCGCCATAATTTGAATCTTCGCGGTCGCCCTTGGTAGCTTTTCGCGGTCAAACTCACATTTTCGCGTCGAACTTCTGGACGCACCTGAGGACGCGAACACTACTGTCTCTTTGAGCAATTTCTTTTTGAATTGTTGGGCGGTCGCGACTCTGAATGGGGCGGTCGCTAAAGTGGTAAGCGAGGTCGAATCATTCACCGTTCTTGTCACCGCGAACCTTACTGTGATTGTAATGATTTAAGTTCCTTGAGTAGCGGTCGGGCAAGTATTTTGGACGGTCGCCATTCTGTAGGAGCGGTCGCAACTATGGTCGAACTTCTGACCGCGAAACCTACTGTGACAAGGTTTCATTCTGTAATTGCATGGAGCGGTCGTATTTAGGTGAGGTGCGACCACTATAATTGTTCTGTTCACCTTTAATTGAAGCAACCTAATCCTGCAACAAGATTTCTCAAACACAAGTTAAATAGATCATCCATTTGAGTTGTCAAGGATCAAAATTAAGATCATTTGTCTAACAATTAATTGATACTAACATATCATCAATCTCATGTTCTTCAAGCAACTCTCCTTCATCTGTGGCATTTCTGATTGAAGGAGAAATTAATACATGATGAGGAATATTATCAGTACTTGTAATTTTCTCTGATGGCTCAAAGTCCAATAAGGTCTTGTGTTAATGAAAGATTACATCTCTAGACATGATGACTTTCTTATTTACTGGATCCCATAACTTGTATCTAAACTCTGCATCTCCATAATCCAGAAAAATGCATGAAACAACTGTATCATCAAGTTTCTGTCTCTGCTTCTTAGACACATGGACAAAAGCCTTGCATCCAAATACCTTCAAGTGAGAGTAAGTAATATCTTTTCTAGACCATACTCTCTCAGGTACATCAAAATTTAAAGTAGCGGATGGAGAGCAATTTATCAAGTAGCAGGCGGTGTAGAGTGCTTCAGTCTAAAATGGCTTAGGGAGTTCAGCCATTTTCAGCATGGATCTGACTTTCTCCAAGATAGTTCTGTTTGTCCTTTCAACTACACCATTATGTTTTGGAGTACCACGAACTGTCTTCTCATGTTTGATTCCATGCTCTAAGCAGTAATTTGCAAACTCCTTTGAAGGGAATGAGAGACTTCTTTGCCAAAATTTGCAACCCTTTCTTACTCATATGAGCCAACCTTTTGTGCCACAAGTCTGGCTAAACATCATCTTCAACTACATTCAGTGCACCTTTAACTGTCTTCACTTGAGTCTTGTAGAGTGTATAACACAATCTACCTTTAGCAACCACAATTGAGCCTTTGATGAGTTTCCACTTTTTGTCACCAAAGATGTTGTAATAGCCATCTAGATCCAGGACATGAGTAGAAATCAAATTCTGGCGTAAATCTAGTACATGTCGCACATTTTTCAAAATCTATATGTAACCAACATTTGTCTGAATACAAACATTACCAATACTCACTATATCTGCGTAGCTGGTATTACCCATCTTTACTCTGCCAAAATTACCTGCTTTGTATATAGTAATGACATCTCTCCTTGGTGTAGCATGGTATGATACTGCTGAATCAACAACCCACTCCATATCAGTATTAGTAATCTTGTCATGCTCCTCAACAATGGATAGTACAACTATCTCTTCATTATCATCAGCAATGGTTGTAGCGGTATTTTGATCATCCACTTTTTTTAATTTTTCTCATCATTTTGTTTTCTTTTCCAAATTTTGCAGTTTCTTTTCATATGCCCCTCTTTGCCACAGTGATAACAGCTGAATTTCACTTTCGATTGTGACTTGCCTCTGGATTTACTTCTACCTCTGCTCTATGTGGTTATAATAAGAGCTTGAGAAGTATCAATGGCTATATCCTTTCTTCTAGTCTCCTAATTTTAAAGACTGTCCTTTACCAATGATAATGATAAAACACCGCTTGAGGCAGAGTTGCTGAGAGACACCACAAAGGTCTCCCAACTATCTGGCAAGGAACTCAAGAGCAATAATGCCTGCAATTCATCATCTAGGGCTATCTTCATGATGCTCAACTTATTTACTAATTCTTGAAACTCACTCAAGTATTCTGCAATTGATAGTCCATCTCTTAGCTTCAAATTCATAAGCTTCTAATGGAAAAAAAGCTTTATTCTGAGCATTTTTCCTCTCATACATACTTCTAAATCTTTTCATAATTTCTGTGCATCAACTTCTTTGCTTATATAATGGTAGACATTATTATCTACTCACTGTCGAATAGTACCGATAGTTTTCCTATGCATCTTCTGCTAATCATCATCTGATTTTTTACTTGGCTTATTAGATCCTAATTTTATAGGATCATATAGGTCCTTACAATAGAGAATGTCCTCCATCTTCGACTTCCAAATTAAATAATTTGAAGCCGATAATTTAATCATGGTGCTTGCGAATTCCTCCATTCTAATTTACACAATTAATTCTATACCCAAAGAACCAAGCTCTGATACCACTTGTTGGGATTTTTGATCAATAATTAGTTGTGTAAATCAATGCACAATGGTAAGAAATAAAGAATAACCACAAGAATAAGAGACACAAGATTTAACATGGAAAACCCTCCAATATAAAGGGAAAAATCATGGGACAAGCTCTGAAATAAAATCACTAATTCAAAGAAATTAAGTACAACAACTTCTCAAGCAATCCACACTTGACTACTTGAGATCACCAATATTGGAGAAAATATCTAAATATCTCTCTAGCAAAATTTTCACTCTTTGGATGATCACACCAAAAAACTAGAGAATAATTCTCTAGTATTTATCTCACAAACTACTTGAAATCTTTTTTTCTCTCTTATTTCTTCTCTCTTGTATATTTGGAAGTGAATGGAAGAAGGCTATTTATAGGGCTTCAAATATGTATGAACATCCTAATTTATGCCTAACTTTTACTATTCAAATTATGGCTACAACAACAAAAATGTGGTAAATATTTTTCTTCATTTTTTTTCTTATTTCATCGAGTCAAATATTGCAACTCACCAAACTAATTATTTTCATGGGTTGAATGAGCCAACACAATTAAACTTTATTTATTTTGATTTGATAGCTCGTTAACTCCAATTGTAGAAGCCCCATAAATTTTTGAACATCATCGAGTTTCTGTATCGAGCATGAATAAGGTGCATTCATGCTACATTTTTTACGGTTGCGGCATTATGATAACCTTACAACTAATTATACATTAGATAATTATATTGTATATATACTAAAACTAAAAAAATTATATAATATATAGAACACTTATTCTAATTAGGCATCCTAATTGGAATAATAAATTAATCAAATAATTATATTTATTTGTCAAGAAAATTTATAGGATTCATCCGATAATTTTTGAGATATATTTTTTTAATAAATATTAATATATATAGTTATCTAATTAATTTATTATTTTAACTAAAATATTTAGTTGGAATAACCATTATAATGTATAATTTCTCAACTGCTACAATAAAACTCTTTCTTGTGGTAGTAGAATTCTAATATAACCATGCTTATTTTATTCTTTTCCCATTTTACCTTTTTTCTTATAGAAAATTACTGAATTATCTCTAGATCTCATCTCCATTTTTTTTATCTCTTACATGTATAAAATAAGTAGAGCATTTATAATAATAAGCCACGTTTAAGTTTAATTTTCGCCACCTAAACTCAATAACTATAATTTTAACATCGCAATAGGATTTATTAAAAAATTTTAATATACTATAATATAATTAAGATTACTTAAAATCATAAAAAATAAACTTTAACATATATTAATAATTTTTTTCATATTTTTCAGAACTCCTTTTCTTGTTCAACAATAAAATTATCATTATTAACTATAAAAATAAAAGGAAATTGTGAACCTCGGTTTTCCGCCCGAAAAGGATCCGGGCGAAAGTTCACTCGTTGTCGGGAGTCGCCACTCAGTTTATTTTGTTCGAAGGGAAAAACTAAGAAAACCCTTGTTTGACTCCAATAATGCATCCAATGTAAAGGCTTCTAGTCTGCGAACCCAAGGAGGATTCGGGGACTATGTCATGCTTTTGATTAACTTGCAAAAATGGAACAAATTTAAAGACAAAAAGATTGTTGGTAGTTTGTGGACTTGCTATTTGGGGTGAATCCCAAATATGCCTACATACTCTCATTTTTTATGAGAGATCAAAGCCCATGTAGTTCGGAAAAGCCTATTTAAAGGCGATGAAAATTATGCTTCATGCATGTGTGTGTATGCTTCGTGCATTTTTCAGGCATTTTGCCAAATTTGTGAGATTTAGCACTTAGTGCTAAATGGTGAGATTTGGGTACTTTGTACCAAAGGAATGCAATTTTTAGGCCTCTGGCCTGAGTTGTCGGGCTTTTTGCCAAATTTGTGAGATTTAGCACTTAGTGCAAAAATTGTATAATTTCGGGTACTTAGTACCAAAAGGGTTCGATTTAGGCTCCGTGCCAACAGATTGATTTTAATTATGAAATGTAGATACTTTGTACCAAAAAGATGTAATTTAAGTCTTTGTGCCAAAGAGGCTGATTGATTAGTCCATTAGGCCCTCAGACCTAAAAAGATTAGGTCTTTGACCGAGAAGAAATTGAGAAGAAGATTAGAATGCTTATGATATGCTCGAATTGACCAAAGATGAATTATGATATTACCTTGATCAGAATTTTTCCACTTCTAAGTTCCAGATCTTGTTTCCTTGCACTTTTGAGTATGATTCTTGGTTTCTACAACACAATATTAGAAATTTTTAGGCATAAAAATTTCGTCAGCATCTGGGCAGAGGAAGTCCCAAAGTCCCTCTTTTCGAAAATCTGAAGCCTATATATAGGCAAAATCGGGCTACACGGTGGCCGGGCCGCCGGAAGTACGGCGGCCGAGCCGCCGTGGGCGGCGGCAGGGCCGTCGTCCCCACGGCGGCGGGGCCGCCGGTCGCGGCGGCTGGGCCGCTGTCCTGGCCCACCGCGACTCGCGCTACTTCTGCTAAAACTGACTTTCCGAGAGCCACGGGCCTCCAAAAATTATTCCGAGACCATATCCATGATCTTTGCGTCGCACCGGACATTTCAAGCACCATGAAGACATACTTTCGGTGGACTTTTACCGTTGCCCGCCGGTCCGGCCTGGTCTGAGGAAATTGGCTTTCCGAGCCTCGAAATTCGAGTGTTCACAGAAATAAAGAAAAAAAATTAAAACTAAAATAAAACACATTCTTTAAAAGTGAAATTGTATAAATATAAATTAACTTTCTTTATCATACATAAATAATGAATTATTTAAACTAAATAATGATCGTATAAAATGATCATATAATACATTATTATATTTTTCATTTTATTCTATAATATAATTATTTTTAAATTATATTAACATCAAAGTTGCAAAGTATATAAAAAGAAAATCTAACAATTCCATATAAATTAGTCAAAACTTTGATATACGAGATGAATTCTTAATATTTGTCTCCATGGCTTAAGTCATTTACACTAATAAACTTTATTCAAAATTATTGGTAGATTGATTTTAAAAAATTGATATTTTTTTTGTCTACATTTACTATGTATATGTTGGAAAATGAGCAAACCAAAATATTATTGTTCATTGGAAGAAGAAAGATATTCGTAGTATTAATTAATATAGTTCATGAATATATTAATTCATGTATCTAGATTAATGTGAGATAGATTTTCTAGATACATGATTCATGTACTAAAGAATTAATAGGTGATCTAGGATTCTCTATGTACTAGTATAAATAGAAAACTTAATATGTCACTTTGTATCAAGCCAAGAAGAAAATAAGCTAGAGACAAAAGTAGTGTATTGGATTTTTTAAAGATTAACAAAAGTATTGCCATTAAGTTAAGTCTAAAAGGCTTTGCAAAGCTAACATATAGTATTAGAGCTTGAGTTTCATCTCAATACTTATTGTTGTGTGTTTGTTTTAATTAAAATGTCTAATAACTTGATCTAGCCTCAAATTTCAAAGTTATTGAAGGACAACTATGAAAGATGAAGTATTCAGATGAAAGCATTGTTTGGATATTAGGATCTAATGGAGATTGTAAGAGATGGATATGTAAAGCCTACAACTAAATAAGAAGTTGCCTATAGAACAAGCCAGAGAATATTCTTAAGGATCAAAGGAAGAAGGATAAGAAGACCTTGTTCCTGATCCATCAAGCCTAGCTAATTCGACTTTTGAAAGGATTACTGAAGCAAAAACTAGTAAGCATATTAAACAAACATGGGACATTCTTGCTACTATTTTTAAAGGTATTAAATGAATGAAGTGAATTCACCTACAAACTCTTCAAGCAGACTTGAGCCAACAATATGAAGGAAGGTGAAAGTGTTTCTATTATTTCTCTCAACTACTTTCTACTATTAACCAATTAAAAGGAAATGGTGAGAAGAATAAAGATGTTGTTATTGAACAAATTCTTTGATCATTAGCAATAAGATTTGACCATGTAGTCATGGCAATTGAAGAATCTAAAGGATGAGAGACTCTTTTAATTGAAGAATTAATGGGGACATTATAAGTACATGAGTACCACTCACAAAAGAAGGACAACACCAAAAATATATGTGAGCGGGGAGTTTTGCCCCCAATTTCGGTACAATGGTTCTTGTGATTTTGGTACAGTTAGGCTCTAGGCCTTAGAGAATACATGCCTAAACCCAGAGAAAAATGTTGCCACTCGGATGGGCCTAGAAGATAGAGAAGGGTGAATAACTCGATACCTAAGAAATCCCTAACCCCTACTGGATTCGAAAAATTGGATACACATAGGGAAGATGAGAATAACCCAGCACCCCTATAGTGCCGTGTTCATTGGAACCGACCTCTTTTTCAGGTCTAAATATTATTAAATTCTTAACCATAATATAACATTATCGATATTACAAGCAATATTAAAATAAAGGATATCATCTTATAAATCAAAATAAGTTAATCAAAGATGGGCACCCATACAAGATGAAAAAATACCCTTAAAATATTCAAATATCCTTACAAAAATAAAATAGAAAACCCACTATGAGCGGGGATTTTCGCCCCCACTCCCGGTGGAATGGTTCTTGCGGCACCGTTTAAGCTCGTGACCTTAGAGAACACAGATCTAAGTCCGAAGAAAATGGAGTCGCCACTCGGATTGGCCGGGAAAAAGAAAGGGGTGGATGACTCAATTTCTAAGGAATCCCCAACCCCCTAATAGGTTCGGAAAGTTGGGTACGTGTGGAGAAGGTGAGAAATGGCCCAGCACCCCCACAACGCCCGGTTCATTAGAACCGGCCTCCTTCACAGGTCTTAATATTATAAAATTCTTAAATATAACGACATTATCCATATTACAAACAATAATTAAAATAAAGCATCATTATATTAAAAGAATTAAAGCAATGTCCAAACAAAGCAAATAAATGGACACCCATCCGAAGATGGAAACATGCCCTTACATAATCCATGCCTAAATAGGACACCCACCGAAAGGTAGAAACATGTCCTTTACATTGGTTCTAAAATAGAAAAGCAATTTAAATTACATGGTATTTAAATAATGAGGTACCCACCAAGTGGAAACATACCTCTTACAACATTTGGAAATCTAAATAAATCAATAAAAGTAAATAACCATTCATCATAAATAAATCATTCATTAAAGGTATCAACAGAAAGTAAACATCCATCCATGATAAATTAGATAAATTAAACATTAACTTAAATAAATTAAAGCATATAAAATAAATCAAAGCATAATCAAATATAAAATTGAATAAGGCAAATAAAGATTCAAATTAGGGCTACTGTTTCTATTTAAGTTTCTGTATTTCATGTGTTTAGGGTTTTGGAATTCATGAGTTTAAGCTACTGTGAGTTTTAATGGAATTGAAATGCAGCAAAAGTTTTATGATTTAAAAAGTTGGTAAAGTTCTTTGATTCACGAAATTAGGGTTTGAGATGTATAATCATGAAATTAGGTTTTGGACACTTTTAAAAATTTAGATTTATGATTTACAGTCATTGGATTGTGTTTTCTAAGCTTAATGTGTAGAATTAGATTTATATGGTTTTAAAGTTTTAAAGAATTAGGGTTTAGAAAACTTTAGGGTTTAGGTTTTAAGGGAGTTAGGATTCACTGTTTTGGGGTTGAATTAGGGTTTCGGAGAATGCATTAGGTTTTAGAATTTGTAAATCAATTGATAATTTTATGAAGTTTTATGAAAATAAATGAAATGATTTAAGGTTTATATAAACAAAAAAGATGTTTTTAGGGTTTGTTGAAAGAAACAGACTCAAATTTAGGATTTTGAAAATTTGAAAAGCAAATTAGGATTTTGAAGAAACAAAAATAATAATTTTAAGCTTTTTGGAAAATAAAGCAACGAATTAAGGGTTTTAAACTATAGAAAAGGGGAATTAAGGTTCTAGGGTTTTTGTATTAAAAGAAACAATTAGATGATTTAAGCTACTGTAAAGAAATTAGACAATTGATGCATACCTCCGTTTGTTAGATCCACCAAAAATTTCTTCTTGGATGAGCAAAAAACAAAGACAAGCTTTGCTGCCTTTGAATTGCTTGAATTGTTTGTCTACTCTCTCAAACAAATAAGATTGATTCAAAGTTTTCCTTCTCAAATTTGGTCTCAATTTCTCCTCCAAATCCCCGATCGATTTCCTTCCTTTTTTTCTCTCATTTTTGTGTTGTTTTAGTCCTTATTTATAGAAGATCTCTATGGTTAATTCTAGTTATTCACGGAATATAACATTCATTAAGAAAAGGAAACCGAAACCTAATTTTATTAGGTTTTGAAAAATTTGCATCGGAAAAATTTTACTGGTGGAAAAAACTACTGTGGAAAAATTGCGCTGGCAAAAAAAAACTGCTGCGGAAAAAATTGGGCCATTTCGCTGCACTGATTTTCGGCGATGATTTTTTCGTTGCCGATTTTTATTTTTATTTTTTGTTTATTATTTTTATTTTTTATTTTTTATTAATAAAAATTAAATATTAAAGCAAATATTATTTAATTAAGATAACAAAAATTATTTTGGACTAATTAAAAAATATTGGACAACACAAAAATTATTTTGGACTAATTAAAATATATTGGACCGGACTGAGTAAAAAATTAAGGGTCTACAGTTTGCCCTCTGCTTGAATGATCTGAGACTTTAGTGAAAGAGAGTGAAAAGCAATAAGACTTAATTTTTGAGATGGTTGAGGTTTTGGGTTCTGGACCCGGTTCGAGTTCTGGACTCAAGGATAATTTTAGGTTCTGGACCTGAGTGTAATTTTAGGTTCTGGATCTAAGAAAAATTTGGATTTTGGACTCGAGCTAAGTTCTGAACTTAGAATAGATTCTAGGTTTTGAATCTAAGGATAATTTGGGTTCTCTTCTGGACTTAAAAGAGATTATAAGTTCTGGACCTAAGGATAATTTGGGTTCTGGACTCGAGCTAAGTTCTGGACTTAGAAGAGATTCTAGGTTCTGAATCTAAGGATAATTTGGGTTCTAGACTCGAGCTAACTTTTGGACTTAAAAGAGATTCTAGGTTCTGGACCTAAGAATAATTTGGGTTCTGGACCCGAGCTAAGTTCTGGACTTAGGAGAGATTCTAGGTTCTGGACCTAAGGAAAATTTGGATTCTGGACCCGAGCTAAGTTCTGGACTCAACAGAGATTTTAGGTTCTGGACCTCAGAAAAATTTAGGTTCTGGAACCGAGCTAAGTTCTGGACTTAGGAAAGATTCTAGGTTTTGGACCTAAGGAAAATTTGGGTTCTGGACCTGAGCTAAGTTCTGAACTTAGGAAAGATTTTAGGTTCTTGACCTAAGAAAAATTTCATTTTTCCTTGCCGTTTCTCTATAAAAACCCACGAATCCTTCATTTCATTTACAGCAAAAATTTCTCAATTTCTATAATTCTGTCAAATTCTTTTAAATTTAGCACATAGTTTTAAAAAAAAATGCATGCTTCAAGGTCAGAGACTCATTCTAATGCTGAGTTATTAGAGTTTATTCGGCATCATGAAGATGAAAATATAGATATACTAGCCGGGATGTCACTTCACCGAAGTTCAAACCAAAAGAGTGAGGTAATTATTTTTTCCCTTTTTTTATTTTATTATTATTTCTTTTTTTGTTTTTTTTTTGTTTTTTTTTCTCTTTTTTTTTATATATTTTTTCTTTCTTTCTGTTATATTTTCTCTTCTTGTCTTTCTTTTATTTTTTCTTATTTTTTCTTTTTTTATTTATTATTTTTCTTTTTCTTTTTTATTTTCTTTTTATTTTTTTCTAATTTTTTCATCTTTCTGTTATTATTTATGTTTTTATATTATGTTCCTTTATTATTATTGTATTTGCCTAATTTTTATTTACATTTTTATATTATAATAATTTTTAGAAAAAATAAATTAATTTAGGATAGTATGTGCTTACCTTGCATTAACTTACCTGGCTCCATGTTAGCATGATCGTTGCGTCGTTCTGACAGGAGGGTGTATTTACAAAGTCTGACAATGGTTTGATGTAGTGCCTTCTCGGGTAAGGCAGATTATCCGAGATTGCGATTTTGAGCAGTTCATCTTACAATTGCCATCCGAGGAGTATCAGATTGACCAGAGCGTAGTCCAGGCGCTTGCAGAAGATGGTTGGACACAACCCACACTTTTCACTTGCCCATTGGAGAGATGACAATTGGTATGGTTGATTTTACTGCTATAATCGGCCTTCGATATGATGGTGTTATGGTTACTTTGACCAATGATATTTTAATATTTGAAGAAATTCAGGAATTAATTGGTATGGAACCATTATATAAAGGGCCTTGTAAGATAAAAATTGAATCGATTCGTAGCTATTGGATGAACTACAAAGGACGGATTCACAGAGACACGGCCCAACAGTATGCTCGAGGATTTTTGTTATATTTGCTTGGGTCGACCATCCTAGGAAGCACTGAATCCTCCATCCACTTGTCAGTGTTGAATGCCCTTTCTTACTTCAGAATGGTACCATCTTCTGGCTGGGGTGAAGCTGGTCTCGCATGTCTTTACCATGGTCTTGATAAACTTTGCCAAAATAAGAAGTCTTTTGTTGGCTTGATGGCGGTTGTCGAAGTATTCTTTTCCTTCACTAATGTCATTTCCACTCTTTTCTTGTATGAATTTGATCTTTACTATTATTGTAGGCATGGGCATATGAACACAACCTCGTGAGGGTACTCGGTATTTCTCGAGAGAGAGTCGGGTATCCGAGATTAAATTTATGGTTGTCAGATTTGATTTTCAAGACTCAAAAGAAGATGCAGATGTTATTTCAAATTCCAAAACCCGAAGTTCTTCGGTTGATGAGAGGTGAAAAAATTCTACTTGCTCCCTTGATTGATTTTTATCTCTCTCATTTGGCTCCTACTAAGGCGTGGGGATGCATGCTTTGTCTTTGCTTACTTGGCTAATTCTTGCTTGTTTCTTCAGACGGCGATATTGATCTACGAGTATTGGATATTATGGACCAAATGGAAGGAGGCTTATCGCCGGTACCTGTGATCTTAGCCGAAACTTTAGTTGGATTAGACCGACTTAAATCAGGATTATCAAAGAGACTGACTGGGAGTCCAATTTAGGTTTTCAATTTAGGTAATTACCTAAACAGCCCTTTCGAGTTTTCAATTTAGGTTTTCTTTTTTCTTCTTCTTATTGCTCCAATTTTTGCCTAGTCCGCCCATGTGGGTTTTCGGAAGTAACGAGCTGTCCTAATTTTTCCCTAAGCTGCCCTCACTGGTTTTCAACTTAGCAGACCTCTTTTTTTATTTTATTATATATATATTTTATTGCTCTAATTTTTTCCTAATTTGCCCATATGGGTTTTCGGAGCTAGCGAGCTATCATAATTTTTGCCTAAACTGCCCTTGCGGGTTTTTAACTTAGCGGACCTTTTTTTTTAATTTAATTCTTTCTTCACAGATTTGGCTTTAGGAGCGCCTTTGTTTGCTTGATACTCCATCCATGGATTTTGCCAGATATCTACCACATCATCATTCTGCTAGGAAGCTACTCCATCCTGGTTCTTCATATGCTGATTGGGTTGACTGGATTTAATCACGCGCTGAAGTCAATATCCGTGGGTTGGTACCTTTGTGGAGGATTTCTCGTATCACCATGCGGACATATTTGATGTATGTTCCCCTTGCTGCTCTTCATCAAGGTACATGCTATGATCCTCGCGTCTTGGCCATCAGTATGGAGCCGAGCCTCGTGATTCTGACTGTAACACCCCCATGCTCTATATAAGTACTATACATATACCTAGTATACATACAATACGTATATAGAATATAAGAATGTCACTTTTAGTTTTAAATTTCAAAATCTTTAATCAAGTTCAAACAATATTACATTAATTTAAATAACATTAACAAAATCATTATACTTTCAATGATCTTAATCTTATTTACCAAAACTTCATTATTACATATGAATATAATATTATGAATAATACATCATAATTAAATCATACATGTATGCATCACCTTCTAGTTGGTCTCGAAACACTTTTACCCTTCTCGTGGCATAATAGCTTGACTTCCGAATCAACCGCATAATCACCTGCGCGATTACACAACCGCGCTAAGCCCGAGAGCTTAGTAATACAAATCATTCATATAAACATACATTTCATAAAATCATATTTATATATTAACTTTACATATCATTATTTTCTTATCATGTTTTCCCATTGTGAATACACTTTTCATATATACTTTTACTAATGTTTTATTCATAATCATATACACATACACTTCATTTCAATAATTCACAATTCAATGACTACCTAAAACCTTCATGAAGCAATATTCATCATTTCTACATCCATATATGTACAAACACAAGCATGGGCCCAAAACACTAATATGCCATTCCACTTTCAGAGTTAATGTTTTGGTTCAATTTTCACATTTATCATTATCCCAACTAGGCTTCAAGGATTAAGGTTCAACCAAGCTTCAAGGGGAGCAAAGCATGCTAAGCATCAACCCAACTTGGCTTCAAGAACCAATCCAACCTAGCTTCAAGGGTTGTAACATCTCAATTAGGCTTCAAGGATTAGACCCAACCAAGCTTCAAGGGGAGTAAAACATGTTAAACTTCAACCCAACTTGGCTTCAAGGATCAAATCCAACCTAACTTCAAGAGATTGTTACTATCATTAGGCATGCCACCAATAACAAAACTCTGAAAATGAATAACATATTAGACACACACAATTCATTTATTATTTCATTCTCAATTCCATTTCCAATTCTCATCATAATATAGGCAAACATGCCCCATTTATCTCAATTGAACCATCATAGCCAATCACAATGGCTTCATATCTCATTTGAACCATCATAGCCAATCACAATGGCTTCATATTTCATTTCACAATATAACACTTCATTATTCAAGATCATCAATTAGGCAAACAAGCCTCAATCATAACATTAAAGTACCTCATCATCAATGATCACATTATATCCCACATAGCATCATTCATAAATATCAACATTTCATTCCACATTGTACACAACATCTCATTATTTAAATATTCATAATCAAGCACATTATACATCCATCAAGAATGATTATCATTGATATACACATATATAATTTACCTTCCTCTTATATTTGGAATCCTCAACATACATTTGTTTCACATATATTTCAAGTGTAGATATAATAATACCTTTAGAGGATCCAACAAGACAAGAATAATCAAGAATAAGAATCATTATCTAACAAATTTGAGGGACACGGCCAACACCATTTGAGGGACACGGCCAAGCTTGTGGCCGTGTCTCTCAACCATAATTGGTAGTAGTGAACACGGGCATGCGACACGGCCGTGTCTCTCAACAAAAATCAGACAGTAACAAGCACAGGCAAGGGACACGGCTGAGCCAGTGACCGTGTCTCCCAAAAATCAATCCAACACATTCAAAATTTCCTTGACTTGGCCGTGTCTCTTTTTATTTTTGGCCATGTCTCACATGAATTGAACTCTAAACATGTCCAAATCTCCTTTGGTTACACTCAATCACATATATATATCATATAGCATTATTTCAATGGACATAATCAACATCATTAACACAATTTCAAATAAATATGTGTTAAGTTTAACCATCATATTAAAGCATAAATTAAGGTAATTTGTACTTACCTTAAGAACCACTCACAAATCTATACACTTTACCTTCCAAGAATTCTTCATCACTTAGCAATCCACTTCCTTCACAACCTAATTCAAATCCAATGATAAGATACATGAATTTCAATACAAGTATTTTATGTTTTCAACTTCCTTAAACACAATCATACATCAATCATATATCAATTGCTCAAATCCCCAATTCATTAATACTAAACTCTTACTCAACAATCTCAACAATTCATCATCATCCTCACAAATAACCATGTTATAATCATCAAAATACTAGTTTCACACATATATAAACTTCAATCCTTCATTAACATCATCATCCCACACTAACCATATCAACCCCAACCTCAAACAATAAGAATCAATGCAAAGGAATGAATACTTACTTGAATAATTTACCAAATCTTCAATAACAATCTTCAATTCTCTCAATATCACCATGGATTTGTTATGTATATAAGTGAAATCATCTCTCTCTCTCTCTCTCTCTCTCTCTCTCATCCACGAAGAATAAGAAGCAACAGAAGAAGAAAGAAAGTTCTTCTTTCTTCCGTTCTTATCCCATACATATATAAATAATAATAATAATAATAATAATATAATTAATATTTCTCAAATAACCTCCACCATACATTTGTCCACCATTGACTTTCTTCTTCTCTTTTCTTTTTGTCCTTATTATCATTATTATTATTATTAACTAATTATACAAATATATATATACAACTCACTTTTCCTACACCATTTTATATCCCATATATATGTGATGTATATGTATATGTCTTATATATATTGTATTTATATTTCCCATATATAAATATACATTAATTCCAAATACAACAATAACTCTAAAATTCTTAGGGTATATTCCGGGATATTACAATTCTCTCCCCCTTAAATAATTTCGTCCTCGAAATTATCTTGCACAATAACAACCCATTTGGAACAAATCACCATCTTAATTTTCATATGAAGATAATCATATCTTACATTATAATTTATCAAATCACATAACTTTTACTCTCCCCCTTTAAGTCAATCATAACTTATCATTATATATCTATTTTTATCTTATAACTTTCTCAACAGAGCAACCAAGATATCTCATTACATTACCAATGAATTTTCTTTTATACAATAATCAACTCATCTTATAGTCTATATATTCCATTCATCTATTACATTCAAGATATATATCACTTCATCTCTTTATAGATAATCAACTTTAACCTTGGAAATTATTGAATTATATCATACTATTGCTTATCTTGCCATTACAATCACTTTTGCAAATAGCCATTTATCAAACCTTGATTGGTAACAATCTTTACATTTTGTTTACACTTAAATCTTTCTTTATCATGTCTCACTTAACATTAATATTGATACAACCTCTTTAAACTTACTTAACAGATAATCAACCTTTTTCCTTTTATCATTATTTACAGCTGATATGATTCAATTCATCAATGTCCATTCATTCGTCAAAATATTTCATCATATACATATCATTTAAATTTTTATATTCTTAGTACAACTATACATATTAAGTCTTAATAATGATTCACAATCTTAATGCAACTTAGATCATTTGATCTCTCTATCACAAAATATTCATATTTCAATCTTGTTCAATTCAAACCAACAATTAACTTATTTGAACTTATCATTAAATTTCACATTATATATATATCTATATATATATATATAACTTCATTCCATTTAATCAAACTTATATTCAATTCTTGATCTCTTCAGATCCATATTTCGTCAACTTATCACGATAACAAATCACTTCAAATTATCTTTTAACATACACATAGTTTATTGTCTATTATCTTAATATAATTTCCACCAATTCTCATAATCATCTCATACCATACTTTCTATCTGTAGTTCACTCACTTAAACCTTAAGTCCATTCACTTATTCACTTTATACTATACATATATTTAGTATAGCTTTCAATCATAGTTTGGAATTTTTCCTCTTTTAATAACTCCTCACATTTCATACCACTTCTATATTTACAATAATTACCTTTTTATCACTTTATCCATAACTCAAAATATTTCCGTAATTCTCTTTTCTTTCCTTACTTTTTATAATTATAAACAATTTCTAACATAAACTGATAAAGTATAACTTTACCAATCATAACTCTTAATCATGTTTCTAGAAACATAATTATCAATCTCACCAAAACTGCATTATAGTCATATTATCCCAATCCCAAATCTGGGGATAACAAAGCTAACCGGTCAAAAATATACTGAACCAATCATATAACCATAAGAGATTAACGATTATGACTGTAACCTCATAATCAATTCTGTTCCTCAATTATTCCTGTTCTAACCTTTCCAATTGCAAAGCTATATTAGATCACAGGAATTACATACTCGTTCTCTAAACTTTACTACATCAAAAGTTAACACACTCCAACTCTATTTCAACTCAATTTGCACTCATATATGTGGTCATTATTCGCGTAATTAATATTTCAACAGTATCACTATCAATATCTCTTACATATATATTCAATCATATACAAGTTTGACAAAGGTTCCATTTAAAATCTCCTATTATACACATATACATAAAATCTTCCCACATGTGAATACCCTGGAACTCAAAATATTATATAATTATCAGGTTCAATGATTACCATAACAATTTCAGCATCCAATATTACTCGAGTCCATTCTCACTCTTAATTTCATTACATATTCCATCTAGCTTTGCACAATTCAAGACCTAATCTCTTTTAAGTCCACTAATATATGTAATATCATTTTCCATATCATAATACTAATAATTGTACCACATACACATTCATAGATCACATTCATAATGTGATTCACATTTCTTACATATCATAATTTCATTCATATTGAAAAACTCAGCTCACACATTCTATACATGTATACACCTATTTATATGCTCTTATTCTATTTTCATTTGTCATATATTCCATACAAATTTAATGTTTATTACTTTCCTTTGAACACTATCATTCTCATTTCTTCAATATGATATAAAGTATTTATCATAACAACAAATATATATATATATATATTCTAACCATAATAACATTTCATATACATCTTAGTCACAATCCTTATGTGACATCTCTTTCACTTTTGTCTTTAAAAGCATTTAACATACTTTCATATCCATTTTACCCTTTCCACTCAAATAACTTAAAATAACTCATTTTCATTTGCTTACTCACTTTCTTTTGACTTCAAACAAATTCTCATACTATCAATCACATTACTCAATTCATAATACTTTCCTATGCAATATTATTCATTGCACATAGCTCATGTATTGAGTATACATTAAACCATCAATATCCAAATAATCTTCATCAAATTTCACTAAAATTTTAATTTACCAAACTCATCTTTTCTTAATATCAACTTTAAAACATTATATATATATATATACATACCACAAAGCAACATCAAAACATATAATTTTCACAATTCTTAAACTCATTTCAGAAATCCAAATATCACATATTATTACCAATACCATGAACTTTCATAATATTCACACATCTCACATTTCTAACATTGAAGCCACGATGTTTACATTAAATTAACAATACAACAACACCATTATATTTCTCTACATTAACCAACATCATCTCTTTTTCTTTTTAAAAACTTTAACTTTACATACCCACATCTTGATTTTATTTTCAACTCATTTTCAACTTTATTCTTCTTTTCATTTCTTTATTTTACAATCACTTTTCAATAATCAATACTTCAAAATTTACTTTCCTTAAGTAAACTCCCATTCTTGAATTTACCAATTACACTTATACCAATTTTTTCATATCATTTCTTTTTCCAATTATTACTTTAATATAACATTTTGTTCACACACTATCATCCATCTTATATAATTCAAATACATCACAAATCACATAATGCCACGTTCGAGACCAACCTAGGTATGAATGCATATGCATGTATTACAAATTTCATTTCAAAACTTTTCTTTTTACTTCTCTTTAAGCCTTTCAAAACTTTCTCTTTTTAATTTTACTTAGGCCCAGAATCTCGAACCTAAGCTCTGATACCAAAATAATTGTAACACCCCCATGCTCTATATAAGTACTATACATATACCTAGTATACATACAATACGTATATAGAATATAAGAATGTCACTTTTAGTTTTAAATTTCAAAATCTTTAATCAAGTTCAAACAATATTACATTAATTTAAATAACATTAACAAAATCATTATACTTTCAATGATCTTAATCTTATTTACCAAAACTTCATTATTACATATGAATATAATATTATGAATAATACATCATAATTAAATCATACATGTATGCATCACCTTCTAGTTGGTCTCGAAACACTTTTACCCTTCTCGTGGCATAATAGCTTGACTTCCGAATCAACCGCATAATCACCTGCGCGATTACACAACCGCGCTAAGCCCGAGAGCTTAGTAATACAAATCATTCATATAAACATACATTTCATAAAATCATATTTATATATTAACTTTACATATCATTATTTTCTTATCATGTTTTCCCATTGTGAATACACTTTTCATATATACTTTTACTAATGTTTTATTCATAATCATATACACATACACTTCATTTCAATAATTCACAATTCAATGACTACCTAAAACCTTCATGAAGCAATATTCATCATTTCTACATCCATATATGTACAAACACAAGCATGGGCCCAAAACACTAATATGCCATTCCACTTTCAGAGTTAATGTTTTGGTTCAATTTTCACATTTATCATTATCCCAACTAGGCTTCAAGGATTAAGGGGAGCAAAGCATGCTAAGCATCAACCCAACTTGGCTTCAAGAACCAATCCAACCTAGCTTCAAGGGTTGTAACATCTCAATTAGGCTTCAATGATTAGACCCAACCAAGCTTCAAGGGGAGTAAAACATGTTAAACATCAACCCAACTTGGCTTCAAGGATCAAATCCAACCTAACTTCAAGAGATTGTTACTATCATTAGGCATGCCACCAATAACAAAACTCTGAAAATGAATAACATATTAGACACACACAATTCATTTATTATTTCATTCTCAATTCCATTTCCAATTCTCATCATAATATAGGCAAACATGCCCCATTTATCTCAATTGAACCATCATAGCCAATCACAATGGCTTCATATCTCATTTGAACCATCATAGCCAATCACAATGGCTTCATATTTCATTTCACAATATAACACTTCATTATTCAAGTGTGCATTTATATCATCAATTAGGCAAACAAGCCTCAATCATAACATTAAAGTACCTCATCATCAATGATCACATTATATCCCACATAGCATCATTCATAAATATCAACATTTCATTCCACATTGTACACAACATCTCATTATTTAAATATTCATAATCAAGCACATTATACATCCATCAAGAATGATTATCATTGATATACACATATATAATTTACCTTCCTCTTATATTTGGAATCCTCAACATACATTTGTTTCACATATATTTGAAGTGTAGATATAATAATACCTTTAGAGGATCCAACAAGACAAGAATAATCAAGAATAAGAATCATTATCTAACAAATTTGAGGGACACGGCCAAGCTTGTGGCCGTGTCTCTCAACCATAATTGGCAGTAGTGAACACGGGCATGCGACACGGCCGTGTCTCTCAACAAAAATCAGACAGTAACAAGTACGGGCAAGGGACACGGCTGAGCCAGTGACCGTGTCTCCCAAAAATCAATCCAACACATTCAAAATTTCCTTGACTTGGCCGTGTCTCTTTTTATTTTTGGCCATGTCTCACATGAATTGAACTCTAAACATGTCCAAATCTCCTTTGGTTACACTCAATCACATATATATATCATATAGCATTATTTCAATGGACATAATCAACATCATTAACACAATTTCAAATAAATATGTGTTAAGTTTAACCATCATATTAAAGCATAAATTAAGGTAATTTGTACTTACCTTAAGAACCACTCACAAATCTATACACTTTACCTACCAAGAATTCTTCATCACTTAGCAATCCACTTCCTTCACAACCTAATTCAAATCCAATGATAAGATACATGAATTTCAATACAAGTATTTTATGTTTTCAACTTCCTTAAACACAATCATACATCAATCATATATCAATTGCTCAAATCCCCAATTCATTAATACTAAACTCTTACTCAACAATCTCAACAATTCATCATCATCCTCACAAATAACCATGTTATAATCATCAAAATACTAGTTTCACACATATATAAACTTCAATCCTTCATTAACATCATCATCCCACACTAACCATATCAACCCCAACCTCAAACAATAAGAATCAATGCAAAGGAATGAATACTTACTTGAATAATTTACCAAATCTTCAATAACAATCTTCAATTCTCTCAATATCACCATGGATTTGTTATGTATATAAGTGAAATCATCTCTCTCTCTCTCTCTCTCGTCCACGAAGAAGAAGAAGCAACAGAAGAAGAAAGAAAGTTCTTCTTTCTTCCGTTCTTATCCCATATATATATAAATAATAATAATAATAATAATAATAATAATAATAATAATAATATAATATAATTAATATTTCTCAAATAACCTCCACCATACATTTGTCCACCATTGACTTTCTTCTTCTCTTTTCTTTTTGTCCTTATTATCATTATTATTATTATTAACTAATTATACAAATATATATATACAACTCACTTTTCCTACACCATTTTATATCCCATATATATGTGATGTATATGTATATGTCTTATATATATATTGTATTTATATTTCCCATATATACATATACATTAATTCCAAATACAACAATAACTCTAAAATTCTTAGGGTATATTCCGGGATATTACACTGACTTTACTCCCGATTTAGACATGCCTCACTTGATTGAAGCCTACTTGGATTGGCTGAGACAAAGCTGGCCTACACGTTACATTTACCAACTTCCATAGATTTTACATTTGTCAATTCAGAAAGTGTATTGATAGGATGAAAAATAATTAAAGTAATAAAAGATGCTTCTTTTTCATTTATAATTTGTCATCACCTTTTGCTATTGTGTTTATTTATTTCATCCATATCTGGTCAAATACTTATAACAGTGCACATAGAACAATTTTAACATTAATTTTGTTTTATTAAATTGGGGAACAACCAAACATAAAGCCAGCATACACAAGATTACTCCTGTTGCCAACTAGCCCTTTCGGGTTTTCTAATTGACGATTTTCTCTCATTTAGCCCTAATTGTTGCCTAGCCCGCCCTTTCGGGTTTTTGGGACTAGTGGACTGCTCTAACTTTTGCCTAGGTCGCCCTTTTTAGGTTTTCAACCTAGCGAGCTCTTTTTTTATATCATACATAAAACCTCTTTAACCTGTCGATGTTTACTGGCTTACTAAACTCGTTCCCATCCATGTCTGATAGCTTCACCGCGCCTTTGTTCATGACTTGTTTCATGACATATGGCCCTTCCCAGCTAGGCCTGAACTTCCCTCTTGGATCAGATACATTAGGCTTACATTGCTTCAACACCAAATCCCCGACTCTGAGTTTTCTGACCTTAACCCTTCTATTGTAGGCCCGAGCTATCTTCTTTCGATATAGTTAGTGATGATACAATGCCTTTACCCTTCTCTCTTCTAGTAAAGCTAACTGTGTGTATCTGCTCGCTACCCATTCCATTTCAGGCAGTTCAGCTTCCAAGACTACTCTCAATGACTTGATCTCAATTTCAATTGGCAACACCGCTTCCATCCCATAAACCAAAGGGAACGGTGTCATTCCAGTAGGTGTTCACACACTTGTCATATATCCCCATAAAGCAAAGGGAATCATCTCGGACCAATCCTTGTAAGTCTTAGTCATTTTGGACAGAATTTGCTTAATTATCTTATTTGTTGCTTCTACTGCACCATTAGCCTTTGGTCTATAAGGAGAGGATTTATGATGATGGATTCGGTACTTTGAGAATAAATCCTTAACTGCTCCTTGAAACTATACCCCATTGTCTGATATCACACTGTGCGGGACCCCATACCGGCAGATGAGGTTCTTTTCAATAAATCTAGCCGTTTGGCTTGCACCCTGTTTATTGAAGGATTCGGCTTCGACCCATTTTGAAAAATAATCTACCGCTACCACAATGAAACGGTGACCATTTGAAGCTGTCAGATGTATCTCTCCTATAATGTCGATACCCCAGGTGGCAAAGGGCCAGGGTGAAGACATAGAATGCAATTCTTCAGGAGACATGTGATTCAAATTACCATACATCTGACATTTTTGGCACTTCTTTATGAACTCAATACAATCTTTCTCCATGGTCAACCAGTAGTAACCTTGTCGAATGATCTTCTTAACTAGGGCCAAACCACTCATGTGCGGACCGCAACTTCCCGCTCCACTTTAGGCTTTTTTAAACATCTTAAATGCACCCCATCAGGCCATCTTTGATATAACTCCCCATGGAATGTGATGTATTGCAAAGACCACCGCCTTATGGCTCTTCTTTCTTTCTTTGTTGCCCCCGGCGGGTGTTCCCTTTCTTCCAAAAATCGCCTTATAGTATCATACCACGCATCATGGTCTGTATCAATTTCCATGATTGTCTCATATTCATAACAAGGAGTCGATGAACTGGTTAAGATCAGAGGCTTAGGGAATAAGCTAACAGGGTTTTCCCATACCGAAGCCAATGTGGCTAGGGCATTAGCCATCTGATTTTCTTCTCTTGATAAGTGTATAAACTTACACTCCTTAAAGTTCTTCTTCATCATGGTTAGGTAATGGTGGTATGGTTTTAATTTTTCTTCTTTCAACTCCCACTCTCCATTTACTTGGGATACTACTAGCAATGAATCGCCAAAAACTTCCACCTTATCCACCTTCATAATCATTAGGGTTTCCAAACTGAAAATACAAGCTTCATACTCCACCATATTATTGGTTGCCCTAAATTTTAACTTTTTGGCTAAAGGAATAAGTTCCCCTTTGGGCGATTCTAGTATAACTCCCAAACCTACTCCTTTCCTGTTTACTGCTCCATCAAAATACATTTTCCACCCTTGTACTTCAATTGCTTCTAAATGTTCATCCAGAAATTCCAAGATTACCTCTTTGCTTTCTGGTAATGGTTGTTGGGCTAGGAATTCTGCCACTACTCTACCTTTGATTGTTTTCCTGGTTACATACTCAATCTCAAATTCTTCTAATATTATCAACCATCGAACATATTTCCCAATTAAAGAGAGTGTCTCTCTTAAGTACTTCATTGGATCCAACCTGGAAATTGCTTGCACACTATATGATTGAAAGTAATGCCGCAACTTCTTAGAAGACCAAACCATAGCTATACAGGTCTTTTCAATGACACTATACTTAATTTCATAAGGTAAGAGCTTTCTACTCAAATAGTAAACTGCATGCTCAATCCTTGTCTGATCTGCTTGGGCTAGCATGGCTCCTATCGACTCTTCTTCTACTGCTAAGTATAGTAATAGAGGTTTGCCGGGTTTAGTGGTTTTAAAATAGGTAGATTCAACAAATACTTTTTTATTCGCTTAAAGGCCTTTTGACACTCTTCATTCCATAGGACGGGTTGATTCTTTCTAAGCAATTTGAAGATAGGCTCACAAATTATTGTGAGGTTTGCTATGAACCTGCTAATGTATTATAATTTACTAATGAATCCCCAAACTTCTCTGTCCGACTTTGGGGCTGGCATATCCCTAATTGCTTTAACTTTGTCAGGATCAATTTTAATGCCATTCGGACCAATTACAAGTCCCAATAATTTACCTGAGGTAACACTGAACACACACTTCTTTGGGTTTAATCTTAGCTTATATTTCAAAGCTCTATCGAAGAATAATTCTAAGTTTTGGAAGTGTTGTTCCCTTGTATCCGATTTAACCATCATATCATCGACATATACTTCAACTTCTTTGTGTATCATGTCATGAAATAGTGTGGTGGCCATCCTTTGATAGGTTGCTCCAGCATTCTTTAAACCGAACAACATTACCCTATAACAAAATATACCCTATGTAGTAATGAAAGCAGTTTTGGCTTTATCCTCTTGGGCCATTAACACTTGATTGTATCCAGAAAATCCATCTACAAATGAGTGTAGGACACTAGAGGCTGCACTATCAATGAGGAAATCTATATGGGGTAAAGGAAAATTATCCTTAGGGAAAGCCTTGCTCAAATCTCTATAGTCCACACAGACCCTTATTCTTCCATCTTTCTTTGGCACGGGTACTATGTTGGCTAGCCAATCTGGGTATTCTATCACTTCGAGGAACTTCACTTGTATTTGCTTAGTGACCTCTTCTTTAACCAATTCAGCCCACTCAGGTCTTAATCGCCTAAGCTTTTGTTTGACAGGTTTTATGTGAGTGTGAGTAGGAATATGTTGCTCGGCTATGTCTCGATCTATTTCAGGCATATCCTCATAAGACCAAGCAAACACCTCTTCATATTTTTTCAAATTTCTCTCTCTCATCAGGAGTAAGGTCGGATGCTATACAAATATTTTTAGGATTTTCGGTTGTTCCCAAATTTAATGATTGTGTGTTAACAAAATTAATATTAAAGATGCTCATGTGTGCAACCATCAGGAGAAACATCACACAAGTAAGCAAAATCAAACTTTATTGCATTCATTTTGGAAAAGAAAATATAATCATCCTCATACAAAGAAGACAAATTAAAATCAAAATCAAAATCATTGTTCTTAAAATCATAAGGCAGGATGTCCTCAAACTTTTCTTCAACCAGGGCAGCAATCCCCTCCGGAGTCTTCTCGGCTTTCAGGACAGCTTCATTCTTCTCTTTTGGATTGGATTCTTTGTTGGCAGACAAGGTGAGCTCTTTCTTCACTTGGTTGACTAGCTCAGCCACATCTGCAAAAATTTTAAAACCTGGGATCAACTTTCCCATGAACATGATCGGCTCGGGCTTTCCTTGGAGTGGTCCCATATCTAGAGCTTTGACAAAAATCTCTTCAAGCAGTGGGAAGCTCATCTTCTCACTCTTCTTTGGCTGGACATCATCGTTTTCATCATATCCCAACCCTTTCTTGGAAGTTTGAGTTCTAAAGTCTGGCAGCTTTGTCAAACCGGCCTTACCCTTTCCAAGACCAGCTCCGGAAAGGTAGTTCATGTTCTTCATCATATTCAAAACTTTGGAGTCCACTACTTCATCATTAGAAATTGTAGCTACTTGAAAACCATTGAGAGGCCTCTCAATCATTAGAGCGTTAACAATCTCATTATCTTCAGCTTCAATGACCACTGTCTCATCTCCATTGGGGAACTTAATCTTTTGATTAAGGGTGGAAGGAACTCCACCAAGAGGATGAAACCATGGTCGCCCCAAAAGTAAGGCAAAGGTAACCGGTATGTCTAAAACAACAAACTCAACAATAGATTCAATTGGACCAACCTTGACAACAGCTTTGAAAGTCCCTTCAGTGTGTCTCTTAGTGTTGTCATAAACCCGAATTGTTACTTTGGTCGGGTTTAGATCCCTTGTTGACATGGCTAGCTTTGGCAATATCTTAAGTGGGCAAATATTTATGGTGGACACATCATCAACCATTACACATGGAGTCCTCTTCCCTTTGACTTGTATTTTGATAAAGAGAGGGAGGATGTGATCTCTCCCCTCCTCCGGTAAGTCCGCATCTGAAAAAGAAACTGCTTCCATATTAACTTCACTCTTTTCTTGAACCTCTTCGCATTTCATTATCCCTCTAATTTTTAAGAAGTTGATCAGCTCCTCCGGTGTCATGGAGGTAGAAATTGGCATGCTAGCCAAGGCTTTGGCCATAGTTTCTTGGTGCTTTTTAGAAGTAGCTAATAAGTCCCAAATGCTAACACTTGCTTGGGTTCTTTTCAATTGCTTGAGCACAGCATCATCTTCCTCTTCTTTATTTCCTACTTCAACTTCCTTACCCTTATTAGTTTCTACCTCCTTAGGTGGTGGCCTTGCGTAAGGCTTACCGGATCTAGTTTTCATTACTTCATTTTCTTCGGGCTCGGACCAAGTCCACTCCTCCTTCTTGGATACAAGATCATCATCACTATCGCTTGAATCCCAAAACCCATTGACAACACAAATTGTTACTTTTTTACCCACCATAACTTGTTTAATTCCACCAAATACCTCTTCTTCTTTGGTTGCTTCTCCACCAACACCTAGAAAAGAAGACATGACAAAGTCCTCATGCAAACCTCCTCCAATCATGAAGGTTGCCGGCGGCGGTACTCTATTGAACTTTAGTAATGGGTTGTCTTTGCTGTTTGGCTTATTGGGCTTGGGTAGCTTCCCATTATCGATTAGATTTTGGATCTCATGTCTCAACCTCACACATCTATCCGTGTCATGCCCTTGCATTTGGTAAAATTGCAAAATGCTTCAGTGTCGAAATTAGGTGGGAGAGGGTTAGGCAAAGGATGAGGATTTAAGGGTTGTAGCAATCCCTTTCTTTGAAGCTTATTGGGAACCCAAGACATCAGTTTCCCCAATTCTAAAAATTGTCTTCTTGTTCCTTGATTAGTAGTATTGACACCGACTGCCTTTTGCATGCTTTAGCTACCAGATTGATAGTTCACTTTCTCGTTCCTCGTTGAAAAATGGTTCTTCTCTCTTTCTCATTCTTTAATTTACAAACCTACTTGGAGAAGGTCTTTGAAATCACGGATGAGTGTATGAGACATCCTTTCATGAAGACTAGGCAACACCCCTCTCACAATCATCCTTATTTGATCGGATTCATTTGGCCTCTTCTTGAGTAAAGCAACCTTGTTTCTCCATCTCTTCACATAATCCACAAAATCCTCATTTGACCTTTGCCTAATGGACTCCACTTCCATCAAGGTAACTTCCATCTTGACATTATATCCATATTGTTGGATGAAGGCTTTGTAAAGCAGATCCCAACTCTTTTCTGTTCCATCATCTAAGGTATTGAACCAATTTTGGACAACAGGGTCTAATGAGAGCATGAAGTACCTTAGGATTTGAGCCTTAGTAGCTCGGACAGACTGCATGGCAGTGATATTTTGCTTCACATGGAAATGAGGATTTCCGGTTTCATCAAACTTCACAAAAGATGGCATCTTGAACTTGTATGAGACTTCTTCATCTAGCTCAAATAATTTGTCAACTTCAGACATTTCCTCGGCTTTCAGTTTCTTCTCAAATTTCTTTTCTAAGTCAGCAATCATCTTTTCAACATCAGAAGTTTTGGTCTTCTCCAGAGTTGATCTTTCAACAACCTTCGGTTCTTTTTTCTTCTCTTGAGCATCTTGGTAGTATTGAGCCCAATCATCATCATCATCAATGATCACCTTTTCATTATCAAAAACCACTTCACCAACTTTAGTCTTCCCTTTGTCCCTTGGCTTCTTAGTGCTAGCAGATGCTTCGGCATGTGTTGCGCTCGAATTAAGTACTACTACAAAGTGTCACTCGTAAGTATACGAGGTAGCTGTAGCAAAGGTGATCGCCCCAAGGTCGTTTCCCCAAGAAGGTGTGGTTCGTAATAGCTTGATTGACAAGTTATTTAAATGCGGAAGTTTGTTGTGTTGAAATGGTGCGAGAATAATTTAAACCTAAAATTAACGTGCGTAGGGTTGGTGTGTGAAGGTTGTACAAGATCAAATCGATTCTTGGGAAGGTGCCTAGGGTTATAGGTCCATTCAATCAAAGCTCAATTCTTAAATTATCCATTAACATAACCTTGTAATTAATTTGTTCCTTAAGGTTAATTAGTCAATTACCAATCCATTAGTTCTCACATTTATGAATTAACAAATACCAATTCTTTTACATTACCAAATTAACAAAACCCTAGAACTTATATTTCTAATTCATTCATAGGGTGGTCGATTATATAGTTCCGATATCGGATTTAACCTCACGGTCCGTCATCCAATATTCAAAGATCAATAGGTAGCTAATATATCAACCTAGCATTTAATGCAATACAATCAACCAATTAACAAGGAACATCAATGTAAATATCAAATCAAGACATTCAACCAAATTTACTACAAACCCTAGGCATGGGTATTTAGCTCAACATCATCAATTTAACACATTCATTCAACTCAATATAAAACAAATACAAACTGTCCATTGCAATATCAATCTCTTAATACAACAACAACAATATTGAAATGAATTAAAAGAGAGAATAGAAAAACCCCTTGTGAAGATGCCAAGAGTAGGATTGCTAGTCTTCCTCCTAGCTCCACTTGATGTATTTGATGAAGAACTCAAGCCCTCTTCAATGGTTGATTCCCCTTACAATATGGAATGGAGCTTTCTCAAGTCACCAAACCTTGGGATGGAGCTTTCTCAAGTCACCAACTCTTCAATTGATTTTTCCTTTGGAAGATGGGATGGAGCTTTCTCAAGTCACCAATCCTTTTAATGAAGCTTCTTCAACCTTCAAGAGCTTGTTTAACCCAATTTATCCCAAAGAATCTCAAAGAACTTGTCAATGGAAGATGGAGAAGGTGGAGAGAATGGAAATGGAGATGAAGATGAAGGGACAAGGGAGAGTGTCACTCTCTCCCTCTCCCAAGTTTTTGCATAAATTGTTCAAGAACAAAGAAGAACTCCCTCCTATTTCCTCTTCCTCTCCTTTTAATTCATTCAAAATACACCCATGCCTTCCAACTCACACCATTTCACTTTGTTCCCCACTATTCTCTTGTTTAATATTTCTTTTGGCAAGCACAAGGCCTTATTCCCCACTTTGTCCCCCACTTCATGCAAAAGAAATCAAATTTTTTAAGTGTGACACGGCCAAGCCAAGAGTGGCTTGGCCGTGTCTCTCAATTTTCCTTGGGACACGGCCAAGCTTGCTGGCCGTGTCCCTCACTGCCTCTTTCTTTCTTTCTTTCTTTTCTTTCTTTTCTTTGGTCATAAGGGGTGACATGGCCAAGCCAAGAGTAGCTCGGCCATGTCTCATGTTACACGACCACAAGCTTGGTCGTGTCATGTGAGTGTGTTTGCTTCTGCTTTTTTCTTTCCTTCTTTGCTTGCTCTAAGGGACTTTGGCATGAAATGGGACACGACCAAGCTTGCTGGCCGTGTCACTGAGTGTGTCTGCTTCTGCTTGCTTCTTTTCCTTCTCTTCTTTGGCTCAAGATGGGACACGACCAAGCTTGCTGGCCTTGTCATGTGACATGGCCGGTGGCTTGGCCGTGTCACTGAGTGTGTCTCTTCCGGCTTCTTCATTTTTACTCTTTCTTTGCTTTGTTCTTTGTTTTTCTCTTTGAATGAGACATGGCCAGAGGCTTGGCCGTGTATCATGGCCGTGTCATGCTCTGCCCTCTTCATTCTTTGAGGGACACGGCCAAGCTTGATTTGGCTTGGCCATGTCTTGCTTAGTTCATGCTTTTCCTGCACTGTTTGATCTTCCAAGGGTGTTTTTACACCTAAACCTAAAAACAACACTTTAAACACACTTAAAACAAAAATTAATCAAAACATTAACTAAAACACACATAAAATCATACTAAAAACTAGTACAAAAATGATCTAAACAATATGATTTTCTAAAATTGCAGTCAATTGGTTCTTCATGGTCTCAGCTAGGGTCTCTTTTATTTCTTCCATCTTGGCGTTGAGGGCATCATCCACCATTCTTTGAATTTGTTTGGGCTCCATTGTTTTTGGTGAGCAAGTGATTGAGTCATTGCTAGATACTTCATCTCCAGCGTAGGTTGAATTGTCGTAAGCTTTTGAACTATCGTAATCCAGGGCTGTGAGCCAGAGAGGATCAATGATAGGAGATGCAAATGTATGCATGTATGCACAAACAATCAACAAAGAAAGATAATTAGGACATTCCTTCCAACCTTATAACATCCACACACAAATGGCGAGTATTTTTTCCTAGGTATATGGTTAACAAAATACCAACATGGGGTATGTTGTTTTCGAATATTTCCCTCGGACGTATCAACTATTAGTTGTATTTTTAAAAATGAAAATCAATCCATGATAATTCCCATTAATTAGGTTTTAATCCATTTAACCAACTAATATAGCTTTTATGCTATATTGGATTAAAACATAATTAAGAGGTTTATTATAAATAGATTTCTCACTTGAAAAAAGTAACTAATGATTCATGCCAAAAACAAGCCCATGATTAATTACTCTTAGCATAAACTAGGCTCACAATTGATTATTGGTATTTCGTAATTGACCTAAATATTTTGCAAGCTCTTTGTAAGAAAAGGTTGGATAAATATAATTTTATTTCTAAGCCCATTGTAAAAAGATTTTAGAAAAAATGGATTTTGGTCTTAGTATTTGGGCCATGAGCAAAAGAGTTTTATGAAGGTTTTATGTCCAAAGACCGTCTTGAAAAGTTTTGAAAATAGCCTTGGTCTTTTGGACTTCAAATAAAAATTTATTTGAGCTTGCAATGTACTTAGGTCATATTAGAAAAAGAGCAAACCAAATAAGCCATAATTTAAGCCAAGACAAATTAACCATAGTCAAACAACATGCATTTGGGGTAAAAACCTAAGGAAAGTAACTAGGCCAATTACATGAGCTTTAGTCTTTGGGTAAAAAGGCTTAGGTTCCCATAGCAAGTATATACCAAAGGGTATGAGGCTATGAGTGGTTATGCCATGCTCGATCTCCATACCTTGAGTGAAAGTATGGTATCCCTTACATAACACAACACGAGTAATACGGGCATCCTAACTCACGCACATGATGCAATCTAATATGATGCAATGGATAATATTATTATAAGAAAAAATAGTATAATATAAAGACCAACGGAATCAACTTCTCTTATCCCCAGTGGAGTCGCTACTGTGAGCGGGGATTTTTGCCCCCACTCCCGGTGGAATGGTTCTTACGACTTCGGCACTATTTTGGCTCGGGGCCTTAGAGAACACAGACCTAAGTCTGGAGAAAATGGAGTCACCACCCAGACGGGCCAGGAAAAAGAAAGGGGTAGATGAATCAATTCCTAAGGAATCCCCAACCCCCTAATGGGTTCAGAAAGTTGGGTACGTGTGGGGAAGGTGAGAAATGGCCCAGCACCCCCACAACACCCGGTTCATTGGAATCGGCCTCCTTTACAGGTCTTAATATTATAAAATTCTTAAATATAACAACATTATCCATATTACACACAATAATTAAAATAAAACATCATTATATTAAAAGAATCAAAGCAATGTCCAAACAAAGTAAATAAATGGACACCCATCCGAAGATGGAAACATGCCCTTACATAATCCATGCCTAAATAGGACACCCACCGAAAGGTAGAAACATGTCCTTTACATTGGTTCTAAAATAGAAAAGCAATTTAAATTACATGGTATTTAAATAAATGAGGTACCCACCAAGTGAAAACATACCTCTTACAACATTTGAAAATCTAAATAAATCAATAAAAGTAAATAACCATTCATCATAAATAAATCATTCATCAAAGGTATCAATAGAAAGTAAACATCCATCCATGATAAATTAGATAAACCAAACATTGAATTTAAATAAATTAAAGCATATAAAATAAATCAAAACATAATCAAATATAAAATTGAATAAGGCAAATAAAGATTCAAATTAGGGCTACTGTTTCTATTTAAGTTTCTTTATTTTATATGTTTAGGGTTTTGGAATTCATGAGTTTAAGCTACTGTGAGTTTTAATGGAATTGAAATGGAGCAAAAGTTTTATGATTTAAAAAGTTGGTAAAGTTCTTTGATTCACCAAATTAGGGTTTGAGATGTATAATCTTGAAATTAGGTTTTGGACACTTTAAAAAATTTAGATTTATGATTTATGGTCACTGGATTGTGTTTTCTAAGCTTACTGTGTAGAATTAGATTTATATGGTTTTAAAGTTTTAAAGAATTAGGGTTTAGAAAACTTTAGGGCTTAGGTTTTAAGGGAGTTAGGGTTCACTGTTTTGGATTTTGGGGTTGAATTAGGGTTTTAGTGTTTTAGAATTAGGGTTTAGGAGAATGTATTAGATTTTAGAATTTGTAAATCAATTGATAATTTTATGAAAATAAATAAAATGATTTAAGGTTTATATAAATAGAAAAGATGTTTTTAGGGTTTGTGGAAAGAAAAAGACTCAAATTTAGGATTTTGAAAATTTGGAAAGCAAATTAGGGTTTTGAGATTTTGAAGAAACAAAAATAATAATTTTAAGCTTTTTGGAAAACAAAGCAATGAATTAAGGTTTTTAAACTTTAGAAAAGGGGAATTAAGGTTCTAGGGTTTTTGAATTAAAAGAAACAATTAGATGATTTAAGCTACTATAAAGAAATTAGACAATTGATGCATATCTCCGTTTGTTAGTTCCACCAAAAATTTCTTCTTGGATGAACAAAAAACAAAGACAAGCTTTGCTGCCTTTGAATTGCTTGAATTGTTTGTCTACTCTCTCAAAAAAATCAGATTGATTCAAAGTTTTCATTCTCAATTTTGGTCTCAATTTCTCCTCCAAATCCCCGATCGATTTCCTTCCTTTTTTCCTCTCATTTTTGTGTTGTTTTAGTCCTTATTTATAGAAGATCTCTATGGTTAATTCTAGTTATTCACGGAATATAACATTTATTAAGAAAAGGAAACCGAAACCTAATTTTATTAGGTTTCGAAAAATTTGTCTCGAAAAAATTTCACTGGAAAAAAAAGACTGCTGCGGAAAAATTGCCCTGGCGAAAAAAAAATTGCTGCGGAAAAATGTGTTGGCGAAAAAGTTGCCACAGCTGGCTGCGGCAGAGGGCGAGAATTGGCCTGCGGACTGATTTTCGGCGATGATTTTTTTGTTGCCGATTTTTATTTTTATTTTTATTTTTTGTTTATTATTATTTTTTATTTTTTATTAATAAAAATTAAATATTAAAGCAAATATTATTTAATTAAGATAACAAAAATTATTTTGGACTAATTAAAATATATTGGACCGGACTGGGTTAAAAATTAAGGGTCTACACCCACCAAAAGGTGGAAATATGCCCCTTACAATAGTCCCAAAATTCTTAAAACAAGGCACCCACTAAGTGAAAATATAACTTTTATACTTTCCTCAATATCCAAATGATAACAAATACATACCACTCAATCATTCATTATAAGTAATAAAAGAAAATCAAAATTCATCACTCATCACGTAACGATAAATCAAGATTGAATTAACAAAATTAGGGTTCTACCATTAAATTAGGATTTTAATGGCAAAATTAGGGTTTTGAATCCTAAGCTAAAGCTTAATCATGCAAAACTAGGGTTTCATCTTAAATCTTGGATTGAATATGAAAAACTAGGTTTTTTTTTTTTTTTTTATCTAAGACTAGAGTTTAAACATGCAAAATCAGGGCTTAATATGCAAGCTAAGATTAGGGTTTGGTACTAAATCTAAGGTTTAATCATGCACAACTAGTGCTTTAATATTTAATAAAATACGAGTTTTGGATTGAAGACAATAAATCAAAATGCAGTAAGTTTGCATAATTAAATAAAGATGGCTCCCTATCAAATTAAATAATAGATTGGGTTGATAAAGTCTATACCTTCATTGTAGATTTCATCAAACAATAAATATGAACCAAGCCCTATGAAAAATACAATCCCACTGTGAAGATTAATATAGGGGTTTTGCCTTGAAGTTCTACTATTGGTTTAGGTTAGATGAGTTTTTAGTTTGGCTGCTGAACTTATAACTTGTTTTATTTTGCTTTATATCTCTCTGGTTATCAAATTGTCTATTTGCTCTCTGTGCCTTTTAGGTTTCTTTTTTGTTGGATATTTCATTTGTTTTGGTGTTGGCCCTCTAAGTTCTAAAAGCTTTATGTATTTCTTAATTGCTGGCCCCCCCCATCTTTTTAATTGCTTATTTTCTTTTGTATTTATAGGCAGCCTTAGGGTTTAATAAGGTTTACCAATCCTAAACATGCTACAAGAGTTCTCTGATTATCCGAATCCCATTGAATTTCAACATGATCAAGTCACTTAAACTTGATTTAAAGTTGAATTAAGCTAAAATTAAGAGCCTATATTGAATTGGCCATGACGAATTCGGTATGAGCATGCTCATATTGAATTGGGATGGCCCATTCCTCAGTAAAAATCAAACGTAGCTGGAATTTAATAAGACTCAGATTTTAATTCAAGCTTTTAAAAATTGAACCAAACTAGGTTTAGGCTTTATAAAATTAAATTGGATTAGGCTTGACCCTTTTAATTTAGACTAAACTCATTCAAGGCCAAAATTAAGTATCTACAATTTTGCCCCCTATTTGAATGATCTTGAATTTATTTAGAGAGTAAAAAGCAATTGTCTTGATAGACTTTGAGTTGATCCGAGCTAATTTGGAAAGCCTGGATGCCTTAATGAATCTGAGTTGCTTTAATAGTTAGGTTCTGAACCCGCAACATCATGATTTGGGTTTTAAACCCATGAATTGGTTTAAGTCCAGAATGAATTAGTTTTGGCTTTGGAACCTTAATTTAGCTTAGATTCTAGATTGGTGAATTAGGTTGGGTTATGGACCTGTGAATTAATTTGGGTTATAGACCCATGAATCTGCGCCATTATGTAACACCCCTACATAGTCTATACACTTAACTACATAGGTGATGCCACTTAAATAATCAACTTGACTATAAATATAATATATAAATAAAAACAAAATGCTTTAATACATTAATGCAATTATTAACTTTCAAAAGAAATATCATGATCATACATGTATTACATACATATATTTGTTTAATTTACAAAGAATTCTTATTATTAAGTTACATTGTATACATTATAACAGTTCTCTTACTGCCCTCAAACTTGTACAACTGTCATACAAAAATTATAAAGTATTACTGTGTGAACCATACAGAATATAATATTTATAATATTACTCTTTGAACCTTTGTGATGCAGTTGATTTGAAATGCATATCTGTAAAATCCTTATATCCTATATACGTATAATACATACACCCAATATATGTAAATTGCACATATATGATATAAAAATATCACAATTCAGTTTAACAAAAAAATTTCACTTTTCAAATTTAAAATCTTAAATACTTTAAAATGTATATTTAAATAACAAATAAATTATTATTATAAATCATAGGTTCTAAAATAATAATTTTTCATAAAAATCTTTGGAAAAAGTTTGCCATAGTGTGAGCGGGAATTTTCGCCCCCACTCCCGGTGGAATGGTTCTTGCGACTTTGGCACTGTTTAGGCTCAGGGCCTTAGAGAACACGGACCTAAGTCCGGAGAAAATGGAGTCGCCACCCGGATGGGCCGGGAAAAAGAAAGGGGTGGATGACTCGATTCCTAAGGAATCCCCAACCCCTTAATGGGTTCGGAAAGTTGGGTACGTGTGGGGAAGGTGAGAAATGGCCCAGCACCCCCACAACGCCTGGTTCATTGGAGCCGGCCTCCTTTACAGGTCTTAATATTATAAAATTCTTAAATATAACAATATTATCCATACTACACACAATAAAAAGAAAGCATCATTATATTAAAATCAAAGCAATGTCCAAACAAAACAAAACAAATAAATGGACACCCATCCAAGGATGGAAACATGTCTTTACATCACATGCCTAGATAGGACACCCAACAAAAGGTAGAAACATGCCCTTTACATAGGTTCTAAAATAGAAAAGCAAATTAAATTACATGATGTTTAACTAATGAGGTACCCGCCAAGTGGAAACATACCTCTTACAACTTTTGGAAGTCTAAATTAATTGATAAAAGTAAATAATCATCCATAATAAATAAATCATTCATTAAAAGTATTTAAATATCAATAAAATAATATCCATCCATGATAAATTAAATAAATCAAGTATTGAAATTAAATAGATTAAAGCATAAGAGATAAAGCAAAATCAAATATGGAATTGAATAAAGCAAATAAAAGTTCAATTATAGCTACTGTGACTTTTTATGGAATTAAAATAGATTAGGGTTTTATGTTTTAAAAGGTTGGTAAGACTCTTTGATTAACCAAATTAAGGTTTGAATGATGAAATCATGAAACTAGGGTTTTGGACACTTTGAAATACTTTTTAATTCATGATTTTAAATAGTGATTTAAGCTACTGTGTAATTTTAGAGTTTTTATGTTTTTATGTTTTTTTATGTTTTAAAAGGATTAGGGTTCATAAAAAATAGGGTTTAAGGTTTTAAAAGGATTAAGGTTCATTATTTTAGGTTTAAAAGTTGAACTTTGGATTTAGGCTTTGAAATTAGGGTTCTTGGGTATTGAATTTAAATTAGAGTTTTAAAAAGCAATTTGATGATTTATGAAGTTTTATGAATTTAAACAAAAGGATTGAAGTTTTTATAAGTAGAAAAGATGTTTTTGAAGGCTTTTTGAATGAAATAGAACCTAATTTAAAATTTTGAAAGAAACAGAATTTGATTTTGGTTTTGTAGAAAAATATGTTCAATTAGAGTTTTAAGATTTTTAAGAAGAAAAAATTAACAATTTTAAGTCTTTTTAGAAAAGAAAGTCACGTTTTTATTTTTTTAACTTTGGAAAAATTAAATTAAAGTTCTAAAGTTTTTGATTTAAAAACCCTAAATTTTGTAGATTTGCTACTGTGTTACATAAATCAAAAAGAATTTAACATACCTTGTTTTGTTGATTCTCCAAAAAATAACTCTTCTTGGATGAACTAGCTCCAAAGACAAGCCTTTGTTGCCTTTGAATTGCTTAATTCGTGGTGCTGCTGCTTTTAAAAATCAATTGAATTGAATTTCCCTTTTCCTTCACTGATTTGGTTTCAAATCCTATGCTCACTGCCTCTTTTCTTTTCCTCCTCCAATTTGGTTCTATTGGTCCTTATTTATAATGGTTTTTATGTTGTTTATTCCTAATTAATTAAGGTAAGTAATATTAATAAAAAAAGAAATTAAAACCTAATTGGATTAGGTTTCAAAAAATTACGTCGAAAAATTTTGCGCTGGCAAAAACTGTGGCAGCGGGCCCGTGGCAGGGGCCAGTGAGCGTGCCAGCCCGCAGGAGGCGCACCAGCCTGCAGGAAATTCCTGCGGGAAGTTATTTCGCCCGTAGAAATTTCCTGCGGGCGAAATAACTCACCCCGCAGGAAGTTATTTCGACCGCAGGAAATTCCTGCGGGCGAAATAACTCGCCCGCAAGCCGCGGGTAAGCTGCTGCTGGGCCGACGGGCCCGTGCGACCACTTTTCGCTGCCGATTTTTTTTCGACTCTGATTTTTATTTTTATTTTTATTTTTTATTTGTTTATTTTTATTTTTTATTAATAAAAATTAGATAATAAAGAAAAAACTATTTAATTAAAATTATTTTAGACCAATTAGACAACAAAAATTATTTTGGACTAAATAAAGCATATTGAATCGGATTGGGTAAAAAATTAAGGGTCTACACATAGTTTTGTCTGTAATTTGGGCATTCCCAAATTATCAACAAAACACAACCTTTATCAGAAAACACTTCCAATAAAAATTATTCATACATTTCACCTATACTCAATTCCTCCAAGTTTCTCAAAACATTTATATATATATATATTTATATATTTATCAAAACACATATAATCCCACATTATAAAATTTTTCAACCCATTCTTTATAATTTGCAATATATATGTATCAAAACATAATATAATATAAATAATGTCAAAATGTACGATAATATAAAATATATACATGCTGGCAATGTCTCGGATCTTGATGCCAAAATCCACTCTATAAATAAGACCTCAAATATAGACTCGACCCGGTCTAGAAGAACTCTCCAGCTCTATCGGATCTCCCATGTCACCTGCACGATGAGTTACAATCGCGCTAAGCCAAAAGCCTAGTTGTATAAACTTTGATAACAATATAACTTATATGCAATGCCAATGCACAATGCTTATGTATATCATGTCACCATATGACATGCCATTTCATTTTAAACATATTTTTTAATCATTTTACAATTCACATAACAACAAACACAAGCATGGGCAAAAGGATCTAATATTCTATTCAAATCCCAGAGTTACTATTTTGGTCCAAGTTGACACCATTTGTCTAGCCCCGAAGGCAAATCAAGTAATTGCTCAAAAGCTAGCCCTGAAGGCAAATTATAATAATTAGTCAAAAGGTAGCCCCGAAGGCAAATCATATCATAGTGATGCCAAGTGTCTAGCCCTCATAGGCATGCCGCCAAATACAGAATTCTAAAAATTGAAGAACATACTAGGTCTGAGCGGAGATTTTTGCCCCCACTCCCGGTGGAATGGTTCTTGCGACTTCAGCACTGTTTAGGCTCGGGGCCTTCGAGAACACGGACCTAAGTCCGGAGAAAATGGAGTCGCCATCCGGACGGGCTGAGAAAAAAGAAAGTGGTTGATGACTCGATTCCTAAGGAATCCCCAACCCCCTAATGGGTTTGAAAAGTTGGGTACGTCTGGGGAAGGTGAGAAATGGCCCAGCACCCCCACAACGCCCAGTTCATTGGAACCGGCCTCCTTTACAGGTCTTAATATTATAAAATTCTTAAATATAACAACATTATCCATATTACACATAATAATTGAAAGAAAGCATCAATATATTAAAATTAAAGCAAGTTCCAAGCAAAACAAATAAATGGACACCCATCTAAGGATGGAAACATGCCCTTACATCACACGCCTAAATAGGACACCCACCGAAAGGTAGAAACATGCCCTTTACATAGGTTCTAAAATAGAAAAGCAAATTAAATTACATGATGTTTAAATGAGGTACCCACTAAGTGGAAACATACCTCTTACAACATTTGGAAATCTAAATAAATTGATAAAAGTAAATAACCATTCATAATAAATAAATCATTCATCAAAGGCATCAAATATCAATAAAAAGTATACATCCATCCATGATAAATAAAATAAACCACGCATTGAATTTAAATATATTAAAACATAAGAAATAAAACAAAGCATGTCAAATATAGAATTGAATAAAGCAAATAAAAGTCTAAATTATGGCTACTGTGACTTTTTATGGAATTAAAATAAATTAAGGATTTTATATTTTAAAAAGTTGGTAAGACACTTTGATTAACCAAATTAAGGTTTGAATGGTGAAATCATGAAACTAGGGTTTTAGACACTTTAAAATACTTTTGATTCATGGTTTTAAATGGTGATTCATTGTGTTTTAAGCTACTGTGTAAAATTAAAGTATTTATGTTTTTATGGTTTTTAAAATTTTAAAGGATTAGGGTTTAGAAAAAATTAAGGTTTAAAGTTTTAAAGGAGGTTAGGATTCATTATTTTAGGTTTTGGAGTTGAATTAGGGTTTTAGGAGCTTTGAATTGGAGTTTTGGGTGATAAATTGGCTTTTGGAATTTGGAAATTAATTTGATAATTTTATGAATTTTTATGAATTTAAAAAAACAGATTAAAGTTTTTATAAGTAGAAAAGATTTTTTTAAAAGCCTTTTGAAAGAAACAGAACCTAATTTAAAGTTTTGAAAGAAATAGAATCAAATATTGGTTTTCTTGAAAAATATGTTTAATTAAGGTTTTAATATTTTGAAGAGGTAAAAATAATAATTTTAAGTCTTTTTGGAAAATAAAGTAATGTATTAGTGTTTTTAACTTTGGAAAAAATAAATTAAAGTTCTAAGGTTTTTTATTTAAAAAACAAAATTTCATAGTTTATGCTACTGTGAAAAAAGAAAATAAAAAGAATTTAACATACCTCATTTTGTTGATTCTCCAAAAATAATTCTTCTTGGATGAACAAGAACAAAGACAGTTGCTGCCTTTGAATTGCTTCAATCATGTTCCTGCTATTCTAGATAAAAAGAAATTGAATTGCTCCTTTTCCTTCACTGATTTGGTTTCAAATTTTCAAGCTTCTGTTGGATTTTTGGCCTCCCTAATTTCATTGCCTTTGGTCCTTATTTATAGCGGTTTGATATGGTTTTTTTCTAATTAGTCACGACAAGTAATATTAATAAAAAAAAGAAACCGAAACCTAATTGAATTAGGTTTCAAAAAATTTACGTCGGAAAAATTGCGCTGCCGAAAAAAATTGACGCAGGAAAAAATGCGTTGGTGAAAAAAATATGCTGCAGGAAATTGTGGCAGTGGGCGGGCTGCGGGCGTCGCCCGCAAGAAATTCCTGCGGGTGACGATTTCGCTCATAGGAAAATCCTGTGAGTGAAATGGGAAAGCTATTTCGCCCGCAGATTTTTTCTGCGGGCGAAATAACTTGGGCCATTTCGTCCGCAGGAAATTCCTACGGGTGAAATGCCCACGAGCCCGCGCGATGATTTTTTTGTCGTCGATTTTTATTTTTATTTTTTGACTTTTATTTGTTTATTTTTATTTTTTATTAATAAAAATTAGATACTAAAGCAAAAATTATTTAACAAAAATTATTTTGGACCAATTAGACAACAAAAATCATTTTGGACTAAATAAAATATATTGGACCGGATTGGGTCAAAAATTAAAGGTCTATAGTTTGCCCCCTGCTTGAATTATCTGAAACCTTAGTGACAGAGAGTGAAAAGCAATAAGACTTAATTTTTGAGATGGTTGAGGTTTTGGGTTCTGGACCCGGTTCGAGTTCTGGACTCAAGGATGATTCTAAGTTTTGGACCTAAGGAAAATTTGGGTTCTGGACCCGGTTTGAGTTCTGGACTCAAGGATGATTCTAGGTTCTGGACCTAAGAAAAATTTTGGTTCTGGACTCGGTTCGAGTTCTGGACTCAAGGATAATTCTAGGTTCTGGACCTAAGGAAAATTTGGGTTCTGGACCCGGTTCGAGCTCTGGACTCAAGGATAATTCTAGGTTCTGGACCTAAAGAAAATTTGGGTTCTGGACCCGGTTCGAGTTATGGACTCAAGGATGATTCTAGGTTCTGGACCTAAGGAAAATTTGGGTTCTGGACCCGGTTTGAGTTTTGGACTTAAGAATAATTTTAGGTTCTCGACCTAAGGAAAATTTGGGTTCTAGACCCGAGAGATTTGGATACTCGATCCTAAATTGGATTGGGATACTCAATCCTAAATTGGCTTTAGATGCTCAATCCTAACTGGATTTGGATACTCGATTCTAACTGCATTCGGATACTCGATCCTCAACTGGATTGCTAACTGGATTTGGATGCTCGATCCTAAATTGGCTTTGGATACTCGATCCTAAACTGGATTGGGATACTCGATCCTAAATTGGGTTCGGATACTCGATCCTAAACTTGATTTGGATACTCAATCCTAAATTGGCTTTGGATACTCGATTCTAACTGGATTCGGATACTCGATCCTAAACTTGATTTGGATACTCGATCCTAAATTGGCTTTGATTTGGGTACTTGGACCCGAGATTGGGTACTTGGACTCAAGATTGGATTAAATTGGGTACTTGGACTCGAGAATGGGTATTTGGACCCGAGATTGGGTACTTGGACCCGAGCTTGAATTGATTTGGGTAATTGGACCCGAGAATGGGTACTTGGACCCGAGCTTGAATTGATTTGGGTACTTGGACTCGAGATTGGATACTTGGACCCGAGCTTGAATTGATTTGGGTACTTGGACCTGAGAATGAATTTGACTAACCTTTTATCAGTTGAGAAGTCTAACTGGTCCAGTCATTCTATGCATTGTGGTTCTTCACCCTCATAATGGATCTTCATCCTTGGAAATTGGGTCTTGAGATCCTTGAAAATGAATCTTCATCTTTTGACATCGGGTCTTTACCCTTGAAAAATGAATCTTCATTCTTTAAGATTGGGTCTTCAGCCTTGCAAATGGATCTTCATCCTTGGAAATTGGGTCTTGAGATCCTTGAAAATGAATCTTCATCTTTTGACATCGGGTCTTTACCCTTGAAAAATGAATCTTCATTCTTTAAGATTGGGTCTTCACCCTTGCAAATGGATCTTCATCCTTTAAGATTGGGTCTTCACCCTTGCAAATGGATCTTCATCCTTGGTGATCAGGTCTTCACCCTTGAAAATATGGATCTTCATCCTTTGAGATCGGGTCTTCACCCTTGTAAGTGGATCTTCATCCTTTGAGATTGGGTCTTCACCCTTGTAAGTGGATCTTCATCCTTTGAGATCGGGTCTTCACCCTGGCTTCAGCTCTTTTAGCTAAATTGATCTTTTGTCTTTTGCCTCTTTATTCTTTTGATAGTTCTAATGTTCCATTCTTTTGTTCTTTCTTTTTGCAAAAATTCAGTTATTTTTAATTAGACCTTAGATCCTCTCCTTGCCCCCCCCCCTGTGTGGAAAAATATTTGTAAGTGAGTTTAAAAATTTTGGTAAATAAACTCAAAAAATTGAAAAGGAGAAACTTTGCCCCCTGTGTAGGCTCAAACAAAATATTTTATCCATGCAAGCTTTGATTAATGTTTTTGCCGTCTAGTTCTTCGCACAAGCACGTATTTCTTCTCTTTGCAAATTTACTGGAGCTTTCTCAAGCAATGGGCTTTCCATGCCCCCCTGATTTGACATATTCTTTTGATTCATCACTTCACAGAGTGTTTGCTGTTCACTTTGATAAATAATAGACAATACAAGACAAGAAAGTGCGACGTGATATGCTCATGTATGCATGATATGCATGAATAATACTTACAGTTGTTCCATCAACTCACAGGTCGAGGTGATTAGCAGAAGTGTTCTCATTGGTTCCTTTTTGATGCTCGTTCAAGTCTTGCATTGGAACGATCAAAATTTTTGCATTTGTGGCTTTTATCTTCTAGATGTTGAGAACATGAGTGGTGAAGACCCTAAGCAGCAGAATTAGGGATGCATCCATTTCCAACTAGGTTTCAGCATGTCAGTTGATAGCTTCTTCATGACCTTGCCAATAATCATTTCCTTTACCCAATGTGTCCTTTGGAGGTTCAACATACTTCCCTTAACTTGAAGGCTTTGTATGACAGAACACTTTTTTTTTTAAATTTGAAATCAAATGTTGGCTTTGCCAAATCAATGTCAATGTACCTCAGGACTTGATTTTCCAAATTAACATATCTAAAACATGATAACCCTAGCTACCGTACTAAACTCGGGAATTATTTCTATTTAAGCAAGAACTGTTGCACTTCAGATAGGCACATACACATTACTTGGTCAAAGGTCTCATTTGAGTTTAAATATTGTCTATCTCATATGCATGCTTATCCAAACTATCTCCACTAATAGACTCCACCTACCAAGAGAGATCAACAGGTCTTTGATAGGCTTGAAATGGGGTTTATAAGGGACGTGGGTTTAAACGAAAGCCATTTTGAGATAGGAGCTGATGTGACACAATGGACAAACCCTCACACTACAAATTTCTTATTTGAATTTTAGGCAGCTTGGAGGCAATCTTGCTAGACTCTAAATTCCTTTTATCTTCTTGGCATTAATCTGGATCTTGATTAGGATAGTTTTTGCCCTTGCAAAAAAGTTTGGTTCCCAAATTCATTTCTTTTCTTCTTCTCCCTTTCCTTTATTTCTCTTACTCTTTCCTTTCTTTGAGCATTTTATCATTTTGTCCTTCTTGCTTATAGGACTGTCAAGTGCAAAACTTTTAAGAACTGAATGGTCTTTCTCCTTTTCTTTGATTTTGATTGAATCTTTGGTTGGGTTGGGCCAATTCAAGTAAAAAAAATGTCTTTATAAACCAAATGAAAGCCTTTTGCTGCTTTAGGTAAAAGAGAACTCAGTTGGCTTTTTGAACCTTTTTTTTTTGGGTTTTATTTTTTTTTCTTTTTGTTTTTTTTCCTTTTGTTTTCTTCTTTTTTCTTCTTTTTCTTTTTCTCTTCTTTTTTTCCTTTCTTTTTCTTTTCTTTTGTCGTTTTTTATTTTCTTTTCTTCTCTTTTTTTTGGTTTTTTTTGTTCTAGCTCAAGCAGAGTTGTCTTATTTGTATCGACTTGGGCTTCCAATACTGGATGAGTGGAGTAACATAAATCTTCTTTAACAGGGATAAATCATTTGTTACTCCGATGTTGTCTTGATATATTGGAGATATTTTAAGGGAACTTCAACTACCCTTATGGTCTTAAGAACTTCAACTATCTTCATAGTCTTGAAAACATCAACTACCCTTATGGTCTTGAGAACTTCAACTATCTTCATAGTCTTGAAAACTTCAATGATCTTGACTATTCATTGCTTTCTTTGATCTTCCTGCCCCTTCATATTAGTGATCATAAGATTTGTCAAAAGTATCACAACAGCTCAGGGTAGGTTGTTGAGGTTATATGCCAATGAAAAGAAAGCTAAGATTTTATGAAGGCTCAAATGGACAACTAGGGATTGATATTTAATTGGGTAGATACTAGTTGTTGGCTAAGCAAACAATGCCTAGATCATCTCTCCCTTAAATAAGCAGAGTTCAATTTCATCTTGAAAGCTTGTCAAAGCATGTTCTAAGACTGATTAGGACCTTGACAAAGGTAATTATGCAGGAGCCCTCTCTAAGTAAGCATACACATCTCAATGCTATAGAGCAATTCCCTCACCTAGTAAAGTCATTCAAGTCATGATGCATAAATATATTAATTCATGAATTATCAAGCTAGATTCCTCAATGGTTGGGCACCAAAATGAACAAAGACCAATAAAAATTTTGATGAAAGTAATTTATTCAAGCAACTTTAAATTTGAAAAACTCGATAGTTCCAATTAAAGAAAGTAAAATTGAAAAGCAACATTCAAGCTAAGGAAAGTTTGTTGAGTTTAAGCTTCTTTTCCTTTCACATCTTCAATATCCCCATCTTGAAAGGATGATTAAACAAAATCTTCTTCTAGTCATTTTCCCACCATGAAGGTTGCCGGTGGAGGTACTCTTCCAAACTTAGGCAAAGGATTGTTCTTGGTATTGGGCTTATCCGGCTCGGGTAGCTTGCCACTATCGATTAGGTCTTGGATCTCATGCCTTAGACGAGCACATTTATCTGTTTCATGTCCTCACATTTGATGAAATTGATAGAAGGCCTCGGCATTGAAGTTTGGTGGCAAGGGATTATGTAGTGGTCGAGGAGCTAACGGTTGCAACAACCCTTTCTTTTGCAGCTTGCTAAAAACCCAAGATAGAGGTTTCCCCAATTCTGAGAATTGTCTTTTATTTTCTTGACCGGTCACATTAACATCAACTTCTTTTTGCATGCTTTGATTTCTGGGCTGGTAATTCCCTTTCTCATTCCTTTTTATTGAAAAGCGATTCTTCTCTCTTTCCCACTCTTCAATTTGCAGACCAGCTTGGAGAAGATCTTTGAAATCTCTTATAAGAGTGTGAGACATCCTTTCACGGAGATTGGGCAGGACGCCTCTCACGATCATCCTTATTTGATCAGATTCATCGGGCCTTTTCTTGAGCAAAGCAGCCTTATTTCTCCATCTTTTCACATAGTCTACAAAATTCTCATTTGGCCTTTGCCTTATGGACTCCACTTCCATTAAGGTAACCTCCAACTCGATATTATACCCATATTGCTGGATAAAGGCCTTGTAAAGTAGATCCCAACTCTTTTGTGTTCCATCATCTAAGGTATTGAACCAATTTTGGACAACAGGGTCCAATGAGAGTGTAAAGTACCATAGGGTTTGAGCCTTAGTAGCTCGGGCAGATTGCATGGCAGTGATATACTGCTTCACATGAAGTTCAGGATTTTCGGTGCCATTGTACTTAGCAAAGGAAGGCATCTTGAATTTATAAGGGACCTCTTCATCTTTTTCAAATAGTTTGTCGATCTCAGACATCTCTCCGATTTTCAACTTCTTTTCAAATTTCTTTTCTAAATCAGAAATCATCTTTTCAACATCGGATATCTCGGTCTTTTCGATAGTTGCTTTCTCAACAACGTTCGGTTCTTTCTTCTTCTCTTGAACATCTTGGTAGTATTGAGCCTAATCATCATCATCATCAATGATCACCTTTTCATCTTCAAAAACCACTTCACTAACTTTGGTCTTCCCTTTGTCCTTTGGTTTCTTAGTGCTAGCAGATGCCTCGGCATGGTTCTCTAAGATTGCAGTCAATTGGTTCTTCATGGTCTCAGCTAGGGCCTCTTTAATTTCTTCCATCTTGGCATTGAGGGCCTCATCCACCATCCTTTGAATTTGTTCGGGCTCCATTGTTTTAGGTGAGCTAGTGATTGAGTCATTGCTAGATACGTCGTCTCCAGTGTAGGTCAGATTATTATAAGCTTTAGAACTCTCGTAATCCAGGGCTGTGAGCCAGAGAGGATTAATGATATGAGATGCAAATGTATGCATGTATGCACAAACAATCAACAAATAAGGACAAATAGGACTTTTCTTCCAACCTTATAACATCCACACACGAATGGCGAGTCTCTTTCCTAGCTATATGGTTAACAAAATACCAACATGGGGTATCTTGCTTTCGAATAATTCCCTCGGATGTTTCAATCAATAGTTATATTTTCGAAAATGGAAATCAATCCATGATAATTCCCATTAATTAGGTTTTAATCCATTCAACCATCTAAAGTAGCTTTTATGCTATGTTGGATTAAAACAAAATTAAGAGGTTTATTATAAATAGATTTCTCACTTAAAAAAGGTAACTAATGGTTCATGTTAGAAACAAGCCCATGGTTAATTTATTCTTAGTGTAAACTAGGCCCACAATTGATTTTTGGTATTTCATAATTGACCTAAATATTTTTGCAAGCTCTTTGTAAGAAAAGGTTGGGTGAAAATAGTTTTGTTTCTAAGCCCATTGTAAAAGATTTTAGAAAAATGGACTTTGGGCTTAGTATTTGGGCCATGGGCCACAGAATTTTTGATTTGTTTTTAGAAAAGTCTTATGTCCAAAGACCAACTTGAAAAAAATTTTGAAAATAGCTTTGGTCTTTTGGAAAGAAAAATTTCTTTTGAGCTTACAATATAATTAAGCCATATTAGAAACAGAACAAACCAAATAAGCCATGATTTAGACTAAGATAAATAACTATAGTCAAACAAAATGCATTTGGGGTAAAACCTAAGAAAGTAACTAGGCCAATTACATGAGCTTTAGTCTTTGGGTTAAAAGGCTTAGGTTCCCATAGCAAATATATACCAAATGGTACGAGGCTATGAGTGGTTATGCCATGCTCGATCTCCATACGTTGAGTGAAAGTATGGTATCCCTCACATAACATAACACGGGTAACACAGGCGTCCTAACTCACGCACATGATGCAATTTAAGATGATGCAATTGATAATATCATTATAAGAAAGAATAGAATAATATAAAGACCAACGGAATCAACTTCTCTTATCCCCTGTGGAGTCACCACTGTGAGCAGGGATTTTCGCCCCCACTCCCGGTGGAATGGCTCTTGCGACTTCGGCACTGTTTAGGCTCAGGGCCTTAGAGAACACGGACCTAAGTCCGGAGAAAATGGAGTCGCCACCCCGGACGGCCCAGGAAAAAAGAAAGGGGTGGATGACTCAATTCCTAAGGAATCCCCAACCCCCTAATGGGTTCGGAAAGTTGGGTACTTGTAGGGAAGGTGAGAAATGGCCCAGCACCCCCACAACGCCCGGTTCATTGGAACCGGCCTCCTTTACAGGTCTTAATATTACAAAATTCTTAAATATAACAACATTATCCATATTATACACAATAATTGAAAGAAAGCATCAATATATTAAAATTAAAGCAAGGTCCAAGTAAAACAAATAAATGGACACCCATCCAAGGATGGAAACATGCCCTTACATCACATGCCTAAATAGGACACCCACCGAAAGGTAGAAACATGCCCTTTACATAGGTTCTAAAATAGAAAAGCAAATTAAATTACATGATGTTTAAATGAGGTACTCACCAAGTGGAAACATACCTCTTACAACATTTGAAAATCTAAATAAACTGATAAAAGTAAATAACCATTCATAATAAATAAATCATTCATCAAAGGTATCAAATATCAATAAAAAGTAAACATCCATCCATGATAAATAAAATAAACCAAGCATTAAATTTATTTATATTAAAACATAAGAAATAAAACAAAGCATGTCAAATATAGAATTGAATAAAGCAAATAAAAGTCTAAATTATAGATACTGTGACTTTTTATGGAATTAAAATAAATTAACGATTTTATATTTTAAAAGGTTGGTAAGACACTTTGATTAACCAAATTAAGGTTTGAATGGTGAAATCATGAAACTAGGGTTTTAGACACTTTAAAATACTTTTGATTCATGGTTTTAAATGGTGATTCATTGTGTTTTAAGCTACTGTGTAAAATTAAAGTATTTATGTTTTTATGGTTTTTAAAATTTTAAAGTATTAGGGTTTAGAAAAAATTAAGGTTTAAAGTTTTAAAGGAGGTTAGGATTCATTATTTTAGGTTTTGGAGTTGAATTAGGGTTTTAGGAGCTTTTAATTGGAATTTCGGGTGATAAATTGGCTTTTGGAATTTGGAAATCAATTTGATAATTTTATGAAGTTTTATGAATTTAAACAAACGGATTAAAGTTTTTATAAGTAGAAAAGATGTTTTTTAAAGCCTTTTGAAAGAAATAGAACCTAATTTAAAGTTTTGAAAGAAATAGAATAAAATATTGGTTTTGTTGAAAAATATGTTTAATTAAGGTTTTAAGATTTTGAAGAGGTAAAAATAACAATTTTAAGTCTTTTTGGAAAATAAAGTAACGTATTAGTGTTTTTAACTTTGGAAAAACTAAATTAAAGTTATAAGGTTTTTGATTTAAAAAACAAAATTTTATAGTTTATGCTATTGTGAAAAAATAAAACAAAAAGAATTTAACATACCTCCTTTTGTTGATTCTCCAAAAATAATTCTTCTTGGATGAACAAGAACAAAGACAGTTGCTGCCTTTGAATTGCTTCAATTGTGTCCCTGCTATTTCAGAAAGAAAGAAATTGAATTGCTCCTTTTCCTTCACTGATTTGGTTTCAAATTTTCAAGCTTCTGTTGGATTTTTGGCTTCCCAAATTTCATTTCCTTTGGTCCTTATTTATAGAGGTTTGATATGATTTTTTTCTAATTAGCCACGGCAAGTAATATTAATAAAAAAAAATGAAACCGAAACCTAATTGAATTAGGTTTCGAAAAATTTGCGTTGAAAAAATTGCGCTGCCGAAAAAAATTGCCGCAGGAAAAAATGTGTTGGTGAAAAAAATTTGCTGCAGGAAATTGCGGCAGTGGGCGGGCTGCGGGCGACGATTTCCCCTGTAGATTTTTTCTGCGGGCGAAATAGCTTGGGCCATTTCGCCCGCAGGAAATTCTTGCTGGCGAAATGCCCACTGGCCCGCCCGAAAATTTTTTTGACTCCGATTTTTATTTTTTGACTTTTATTTGTTTGTTTTTATTTTTTATTAATAAAAATTAGATACTAAAGCAAAAATTATTTAACAAAAATTATTTTAGACCAATTAGACAACAAAAATTATTTTGGACTAAATAAAACATATTGGACTGGATTGGGTCAAAAATTAAAGGTCTACACTAGGCACACAATTATTTCATATTTTTCATCATCAATTTCTTTCTCATTTTTTCATAATCAAGCTAGGCACATTGCCTCTTTTCTCATTATCAATTAGGCACATTGCCTTATTTTCTCATTCATCTTATTTATATCAATGTCATCTCACTTCATATCATCATATATCAACATATAATCATAATGTTTCACATTTTATATTTACAACACATTACCCAATTATTTTGGGTATTTTCATAAGATTCACATATAAATCACATTTTGTGCAATCTAGCCATTACTAATGACTTTTCACAATGTCTTTGATGCATACATAATCAATGGCATTACCCAACCACTTTGGGTCATTTTCACATAACACACATATTTTACATTTTGATTATTTTAACCATTAACAATGGCTTTTCACAATACATATAATCAATTCTTAACAAATCATATAACATAGCACAATGTTTATGCATATTCAATGCATTAAGCAACATAACATATTTTTCAACCAAAATTTGTTAAGCCCAAATGTTATGCAAACATACCCAATTTATCCAAAGTTTGTACTTACCTCTAAAAGCTTCCAAAAGCAAGCCAAAAAACTAACACCAACCTTCTCTTCCAACTTGCCTTTCAACACTTGGATTGGGCAAATCAATTCTCCTCAATGCTTATACCAAATGTGATCCTAAATAATCATTTAGTATCACATTTAAAGGCATTTTCAACCTTAAACCATAATTAAACATCATTCAAACTAAAATTCCAAAGTTAAGGCTAACCTCACTTTAACTTTGGAAACCTATATTAAGCCATTCAAATTGGTGTTTTAAGTTTATTTATATTATTAAAAACACATTTTAACATGTTTAAACCAATTACATTACATAAATACACCCTTAAGTCCAAAGCCCTAAAATGGCATAATCTTCACCATTGAAGGTTTTCCATTTCAACTCAATCCAATTATCATTTCAAGATTATATTCATCATCTTTATCACTAAAGAACATGCTTTAAACAATAAAACCAATCAATTTCACTAACTTTGAAAAATCACTTTTCCAAAACCCTAAATCAACACTTCCATTCTCAAACTCTGTCCAAACTTATCCAAACCCACAATTTGACTTCAAAATACTTGTTTATGCATCAAAACAACTTATTTAGAATCAATTTGCACAATTAAAACCCATGATTTCACAAACCCTAAGATTCTATAACCCTAAATTCTCTCTTCACCAATCTTTACTCAAACTTAACCGTTTTTTCAATCCAACCTTAAAATCATTGTTAACTACTTAAAATAACTTCATTCATACCAATTCCAATAATTAAATGATACCACTTCACAAACCCAAAACACACATATTCGAAACTTTAAGGAAAACTGAAGAAAAAGTGAGTAAACTTACTAATTATGGAGGAAAACCTTAAAAATCCACTTTGAACACTTGAAATCCTTCAATTTATGGAGTATGAAAGAAGCAAAATCCTTGGCTCTTCAATAATGAAGGTTCGGCTTGGCAAGGAAGAAGAAGAACAACAAAACAACTTTTCTCTTTCTTTCCACTTTCAATTCCAACCTTAAAAATATATTATTTTAATAATTTAATAATTATTTAATTAATTAAAATCCCAAGATACATATTCCATTCAAAAATTATTTATTTTTGAATAATTTAAATAATTTTAAATTTTTAAATTTTATTTACAAAAATGCCATTGGACTTTGACTTTTGACTTTTTAAAAATTGACTTTTGTTGACTTTATATATATTATGTATATTTTGCATATATATCACATATACATTTCTTTTTTTCATTTAAAATCCTCCCATTTTTCATTTAAAATCATTTATTTAGTTTATTCAATTAAATTATAATTTATTTTATTAAATTTCTAAAAATTAAGAATTTTCAAAAATTAGGATATTGCAATATCTCTCACTTTGCAGTCCAAACCCTTTTGGTTTGACCTGTGCGTCAGAAACAATTATAACACGCTAAGAAAATCTTATTGGTCCTTATTATTTATAATATGCAATAAATTTGAAGAAAAGAGAACTATATAAAAACAAATTTAGAAATAATAGAAATTATCACTTTAGAACATTAAATAAGAAATTAATAAATTTATTGAAGCATGAAACACTGAACATGATTAAATCCAGAGTTTGGTTAGTTTATCAACAACCACATAACATATTATTTTCAATATAGATAACTTTTTTAAATTTGCCTATGCACACTGAACTCAGATCATGGGTTTGGATAACAAATCACTGTTGGCAATTTAATGCCCAATCTCAAGAGTGTATAATGGCAAATATGCCCATTGTTACTGATGATACAATATGTCCATTAATGACACGGAGTGCCCACTATCACTATAGATATCCACCCTCTGGCTAGCCATTCAATCCCAAGCTAGATTTAAAATCAGTATGATTCGAGCAATTGATTAATTTTTAGTTAATAGAACAATACTTTGATCAAAATTTTGTATAACACTTATTTGTCATATATTCAAAGTTTATTACAATTTTCCATACTTTTAACACATATATACATGAATTCTTAATACAATGGTGAGAAATATAAACATATAAGCCTCATAATATGCCCGTATATCACAAAATACAAGCCAAAAATATCATCCAGATGCCCCACGACCGTGGCATCTCATCCCCATGTCTATGGGATATAAAAGAAAGCTGGCAAGTGCCTCAGACCACCCCCCACGGTTGTGGCATTCAAGGGCCACAGCCGTGGCATTCAGAACTGCTTTGCTTCATTAAAAGTTTTAAACAAACAACCTCACTTTCAATCCCACGGCTGTGACACTTATTTGCCATGCCTGTGGCATTGATTTTGGGTCTATCTTTAGAGTATTTCTTCCTCCGATAGTCCCAACTCTCATGCCACACCCATGGTATAGGCCACGCCCTTGGCATCCCAAAAATGCATATTTCATACACCTCATAAAACATACACATATTTAATATCTATGATAAAAATTAATCAAACTAATATTTCTGACATAAGATGGTTCATATTAAATATTTTATCTATTTTTCAATTAATCAAGTCTTTAACAATTGATCTAATAAAAAACTTTCACAATCATCACTCAAAATTAAGAAAAACAACATCAACAACTTTAATTCTTGCATATATCACACAACAATTCATTTATCCAATATTTAAGAAATATCTCATTTTAAATGACTCAATCTACTAATTCAAACTTTAAAACTAAAAAAAAAAACAAATATTTGCAAATTATAATACATAAGCACATACCTCTTCAAAATTCCTCTTTCTCTCTCTTTTCCCTCTTTTTATTTGATTACTTGATGATAATCTCACCTTTTTTTAGCTTATTCTTCTAAAAACTTGTAATTACATGTAATCTACTATTGATTTTATTTGATTTGAAGAAAGAAAGATGAAGAAAATGGGAAAGATGATGGGAGTGGTGGTGATTGGTGTGGATGAAGATGGAAGAAGAAATGAGAAGTTTCTATTTTCCACTTTATATACTATCTAGAGTTTGATTGGGTGAGACCATGCCTACTATTACTATGATGCATATTTACTCTTCACTTTTGATTCTAATTCAATTTATAGTCCCGTAAAATCGTAAAAATAATTTTTTCAGTAAATTTTAAGATCTACTATTTACTATTTCCTACTTATAGCATTTATCCAAGACACTTCTATTGTTATACATCATCAATTATTAATATTAGTTAAAAAGTTCACTGTTTAAAATTTTAAACATTACAATTCTCTCCCACTAAAGAAATTTCATCCTCGAAATTTACCTATTATGGACACTTGAAATAATTGAGGGTATTGTTGTTTCATTAGCTTTTCACTTTCCCAAGTATCTTCCTCTGTTGAATGATTCTTTTACAACACTTTTACTAATGGAATGTGTTTATTACCCAATTCCTTTACTTCATAAGCTAAAATAGCCATTGGTACTTCTTCATAACTCAAATCTGACTGAATTTTAATGGTTAAATCACATGTGAAGGATTCGACCTATATCATCTAAGCATCGATACATGAAATACATTATGAACCTTAGCTATCTCTAGAGGCAAAGCTAATTGATAGGCTACTGGACCCACACATTCAAGTATCTTATACGGTCTAATAAATCTAAGACTTAGCTTCCCTTTCTTCCCAAAATGAGGAACTTTCTTCCATAGTGATACTTTTAAAAATACCTTATCTCCCACATTATATTCAATGTCCTGTCGCTTTAAATCTATATAAAATTTTTGCCTATCCACTGTAATTTTCAATCGATCCTATATAAGCTTCATTTGTTCTTTTCAAATACACAAGTCATTCTATAATAATTCTCACTAATTAAGCCTTAATCCATTAGGCCACCTAAAAATAGCTTTTATGCTATATTGTGGATTAAAACTAAATTAAATGGTTTATCATAAATAGATTTCTCATTTAGAAATAAGTAACTAATGATCCATGCCACAAACAAACTCATGATTAACAACTCTTGGTATAAATTAGGTCCACAATTGATTTTAATATTCCATAATTGACCTAACTAGTTGCAAGCCCATTTAAGAAAAGGTTATAATAAAAATTTAAATTTGGGTCCTGAAGTGAAAATAGTTTTGAGTCTATTTTAAAAAGTGTTTTGAAGCCCATTATAAAAAGGTTTGTTTAAAAATGAGTATTGGGCTTTATACTTGGGCCATAATGTGAAAATGGATTTTTGACCCATCTTAAAAAGGTTTTTTTTTTATCTAAAGACCATTTTGAAAAAGAGTATGAAAATAACTTTGGTCTTTTGGGCTTAAACTATTTTGAGCTTATACCATAATTAGGTCATATTAGGAAAAGGAAAATCAAATGGGCCATAACTCAAATCAAGATATGTTAATCATAGTCAAACAATAAGCATTTAAGGTGAACCTAAGGAAAGTTACTAGGCCCACTACATGGGCTTTAGGCTTTAGATTGAAAAGCTTAGGTTTTCATAGCAAGTATATACCAAAAAGTACGAGGCTATGAGTGGTTATGTCATGCTCGATCTCCATGCCTTGAGTTAAAGCATGGTATCTCTTATATAATATAACATGGGTTACATAGGGCATCCTGACTCACACACACAATGCAATCTAAGTGATACAATTATGCAATGGATAATATCATAATAAGAAAGAATAAAATAATATAAAGACCAACAAAATTAACTTCTCTTATCCCTAGTGGAGTCGCCACTATGAGCGAAAATTTTCGCCCTCAATCTTGGTGGAATGTTTCTTGCTACTTCGGAACTGTTAGGCTCTGGGCCTTAGAGAACACATACCTAAACTGGAGAATAGGAGTCATCACTTGGATGGACCGAGAAGATAGAAAGGGGTGGATGACTGATGCCTAAGGAATCCCTAACCCCTACTAGGTTCATAAAGTTAGGTGTGCATGGAGAAGGTGAGAATGACTGAGCACCTTATAGTACCCAGTTCATTAGAATCGGTCTCCTTTTCAGGTCTAAATATTATTGAATTCTTAATCATATTATAACATTATCCATATTACAAGCAATATTAAAAATAAAAGATACCATATTGTGAATCAAAATAAGTCAATTAAAGATGGCCACACATACAAGATGAAAATACACTCTTATAATGTCTAAATGTCCATACAAAAATAAAATAGGACACCTACAAAAATGTAAAAATATGCCCCTTACAATAGTCCCAAAATCCTTAAAACAAAACACCTATGATGTGAAAACATGCCTTTTAAAATGTCCACAAAATCAAAATGATAACAAATACATACCACTCAATCATCCATTATAAGTAATAAAAGAAAATCAAAATTCATCACCCATCATGTAACAATAAATCAAGATTGAATTAATAAAATTAGAGTTCCACCATTAAATTAGGGTTTTAATCATGCAAAACTAGGGTTTTAGCCTAAATCTTGGATTGAATATCACTAAAAGAACAAGGGGAATTAGTGACGAAAAAATCATGATTGCATGTATTGCATGATAAACCCTACATCTAAACCCTAATTTCACAATAAAGCCTTGATTTGTATGATAAAACCCTAATTATATTACAAAATCCTATTGTATAATTTGTTTACCTTTTGGAAGCACTGTCCCCGATCCCCTGCAAGGGGTGCAACCCCCTTGACCCCCACCCACTAACCGGCTAGGGAGATTGTCATATGTTTTGCACCTTATATTTCGTTAACTTGTTAATATTATTTATATGTTTATGAATTGTATTTTTTATTATTTGGATTTTAAGAATGTAAAAGCCATGTTTTCACTTGTGGGTGCCTTATTTGTTTAATTTATTTAGTATGTGTAATTTAAATTTATTTAATGACTTTAGGACTATTGTAAGGGACACATTTTTGCCTATTGGTGGGTGTCCTATTTTATTTATTTTTATGAACATTTGAAAATTGTAAGGGCATATTTTCACCTCATATTGGTGCCCATTTTTGTTTGATTTGTTTTGATTAATAATATGACATTCTTTATTTTAATAATGTTTGTAACATGGATGATGTTATGATAATTAGGAATTTAATAATATTTAGACAAAAAGGAGATCAGTTCTAATGAGCCAGGCGTTATGGGGGCGCTGGGCTATTTCTCACCTTTCCCATGCATACCAAACTTTTTGAACCTAGTAGGAGCTGAGAATTCGTTAGAAATCGAGTCATTCACCTCTTTCTATCTTCTTGGTCTATTCGGGTGATGACTCCTATTCTCTAGGTTTAAGCCTGTGTTCTCTAAGGCCCATAGCCTAATAATGCCAAAATCACAAGAACCATTCCACCAGTAGTGAAGGCGAGATCCCTACTCACAATCCTATCCAAAAGAGGTAGTGATTGGAAGAGAAAGAGAAGAATGAAAATAAATAAAGATAACTTCTCAAAATTCTCTTTCATAGACAAATAAAAAAAATGAAGTAAAATGCTATGAGTGCAGAAAATTGAGTCACATTAAAATGGATTGTCACAAATTTAAGAACAAGAATAAATGGGACAAGAAAGAGAAAAAATCTCTTAAAGCCACATGGGATGATAACACCTCTAGTGAATAATAGGAAAAAGAATAAGGAATTGCAAATCTTCGTCTTATGGCTATGGGAGATGATGATGATGACTCCAATGAGGCAGATACCTCTTCTTTAAACTTTGATTGTGATAATATTGATGATGCTTTAGACAATAATGATTTAATTGAGCATATGAATCTTAGAGTGCAAAAATACCTTTCAAAAATGAAATTCTATAAAGAAAAATATTGTAATTTAGAAAAAGGATTTTATTTCTCTAAAGAATACCATTTTACAATTGAAAACCTCAAATGAACAATTAATGAAATCCTTGAATGAAATGTCTAAAAATTCATATAGCTTAGATAATGTTGCAAAGGAAAATGAAATTTTGAAAGAAGAAATAAATGAATTAAAGAATTCAATTTCAAAATTTCAAAAGGGGAAGGAAGCATTAGATGCATTAATTAGTGTTCAAAGGTCACTCTCTTCCAAATATAGCTTAGGATTCAATAGCTTTACTGCTACTACATCTAATGCTCCAACATTTGTTAAAGCTTCTAAAAATCAAACGTCTAGTGTTGAAGTTGTAAAGAATACAAATGCACGCACAAAGCCTAAGAGTCTCAACAAAACCACTCAAGGCTCAATAGGCTCTAGAACTAAAATTCTAAGAACAAATTATGCATATATGTATTCAAAGCATGAACACAGGCACAAGTATGCACAAAAATAAGCAAATACCAAGCATTCTTGTGAATGGCAACATATCCAACATAATTCTTCAAGATTAAATAAAACAAGGATGCATAAACATAAGTCTTTATATCAATGCCATTATTTCATGAAATTTGGTCACATGAATACATTTTGTTACATTAGAAAGACACACCTCAAATTAGAGGTCCCCTCTAAAACTAACCATCAAGGAACCAAATACATTTGAATACCTAAGAAAAGATAAGTATTGTTGTGTTATAGGTATGTCTAAAGTCTACAACCCATAAGAGCATTTGGCTTATTGATAGTGTTTGTTAAAGACATATGACTGAAAATGTGAAGCTCTTTATAACCATCACATACACACAAGGAGGTGATGTAACATTTGGAAATAATACAAAAAGTAAGATCATTGGTATTGGTTCCACCGGTATGCTTGGTAAGTATCAAATTGATAATGTTTCGTTGGTTGATGGATTGAAGCATAATTTACTTAGTGTAAGTCAACTAAGTGATAAAGGATATAATGTTAATTTTTATTCCAAAGAATGTACTACTACAAGCGTCACTCGCAAGTATACAAGGTAATTGTAGCAAAGGTGATCGCCCCAAGGTCGTCTCACAAGGAAGGTGAAGTTCGTAATAGCTTGATTGACAACTAATTTAAAACTGAGAGTTTGTTATTTGGAATGGTGGAGGAGTAATTTAAACCTAAGAGTAATGAGTGTAAGGGTTAATATGTGTGATGGTTGTACAAGATCAAATCGATTCTTGGGAAGGTGCCCATTAACTTAACCTTGTAATTAATTTGTTTCTTAAGTTTAATTAGTCAATTACCAATTCATTAGTTTTCACATTCATGAATCAACAACAACCAATTGTTTTACATTTGCAAATTAATGAACCCTAGAACTAATATTTCTAATTCATTCTTAGGGTAGTCAATTGCATAATTCCGATATCAAATTTCACCTCTCGGTCCTTCATTCAATATCTAGAGATCAATAGGTAGCTAATCTATCAACCTAGCATACAATCCAATGCAATCAACTAACAACAAGGTACATCAATGGAAATATCAAATCAAGGCATTCAATCAAATATACTATAAACCCTAGGCATGGGTATTTAGCTCAACATCATCAATTTAAAACATTCATTCAACTCAATATAAATCAAATACAAATTGTTCATTGCAATATCAATTATCTTAATACAACAAAAACAATATTGAAATGAATTAAAAGAGAGAATAGAAAAACCCCTTGTAGATGCCAAGAGTAGGATTACTAGCCTTTCTCCTAGCTCCACTTTGATGTATGATGAAAAACTCAAACCCTCTTCAATGGGTGATTCTCCTTTGCAACGTGGAATGGAGCTTTCTCAAGTCACCAATCCTTCAATTGATTATGCCTTTGAGAGATGGAATGGAGCTTTCTCAAGTCACCAATCCTTCAATGAAGCTTCTTCAACCTTTAATAGCTTGTTAACCCACTTTATCCCAAAGAATCTCAAAGATCTTATCAATGGAAGATGGAGAAGATGGAGAGGATAGAAATGGAGGATGAAGATGAAGGGACAAGGAGAGTGTCACTCTCTCCTCTCCCCAAATTGAGTCTCCCCCCTATTTTCTTTGTTTTTCTTCTTTTTCTCTTTTCTTTTTTGCCCAAAAACCCTAGGTCTTCTCCCCCCGACCTCCCTTTTTCGTACAAAAGAATTCCAATATATATTAATGGTGACACGGCCAAGCTTGCTTTGGCTTGGTCGTGTCTCTCATTTTTCTTTGGGACACGGCCAAGCTTGCTGGCCGTGTCCTTCACTGCCTTCTTTCTTTCTTTCTTTTCTTTCTTTTATTTAGTCTTAAGGGGTGATAAGGCCAAGCTCCTGGCCGTGTCATGTGACATGGCCAGTGGCTTGGCCGTGTCATATGGGTGTGTTCTCTTCTATTTCTTTTCTTTAGTCCTTGCTTGCTTTGAGCTTGGGATGGGACACGACCAAGCTCATGGCCGTGTCATATGACACGACCAGTGGCTTGGCCGTGTCACTTGAGTGTGTCAAGTTCTGCTTCTTCATTTTTCCTCTTTCTTTGCTTTGGTTTCTTTGTTTTGCTCCTTGGATGAGACACGGCCAGTGGCTTGGCCATGTCTCCTGGCCGCGTCAAGCTCTGCCTTGAATTTCTTGAGGGAACACTGCCAAGCTTGATTTGGCTTGGCCATGTCTTGCTTGATTCATGCTTTTCCTGCACTGTTTTGATCTTTCAAGGGAGTTTTTGCACTTAAACCTGAAACAAACACTTTAAACAAACTTAAAACAAAAATCAATTAAAACATTAACTAAGAACACTAAAAACTAGTACAAAAATGATTTAAACAGCTGCGCGAGGATTGGGTTGGCGAGGATTGGTTTGGACGCTACGAGAATCTACGATGGCCAACTGCCAGGGGCACTGATTCACCGCAGGCAAACCTACGGCGAAATGGCCTAAGCCATTCGTTGTCGATTTTGTCGTCGCCGATTTTTATATTTTTTATTTGATATTTTTTATTTTTATTAAAAATAACTATTAAATTTTATAAAAATAAAATTTTTTTTTATTAAAAATAAATTTTATTAAAATAAATAATAAATATTAAAATACTACAAAAAATTATTTTGGACTATTTTAAAATCTTTAGACTAAATTGGGTCAAAAATTAAGGGTCTACATGTACCTATGTACAATTGCCCCTTGCGTAAAAAAAATATTATTAAAATATTTTTTAGATACCCTAAAAATATACACATAATAAATGTCTAGTTACTGTTTGCATGTGTGCTGTGAATTATTGAAACAAAAAAGCCAACTTTGACTATAGCCATAAGAAAATAATAATGCCAACTAAAGTAACTTTTAATAATTGAAATGGATAAGAGAGGGACAAGGGCATGTGACTTTGTCCTTTTATTATATTATTTTTCATTTTATGTTACATCTTTTTTTTTTGGTTTTATATACATATATATATATATATAAAAAGGATCGTGCTATTTCAATTTGTCAAACTGAACACAGACATTTCATCTTCACCCTTTTGCTTAGAATTTGAGATTTTGAAAGCTTAAATGTTTGCCATGGTTGGCATCCAACACTCCTCAAGGTATGAAACTTGATTAAATAATGAATTGATTACTTATCTCCGAGACAATGAGATGGAGCAAATTTTGTTATTACTTGGGATGCATCTCTACCGAAGTTCCAATAAAAAACCACCAGTACGTGGTATTTTGCTATCTATTTAATTTCTTATGTAAAATATACAAAAAAATAAGTATGAAAGTGAATAAAAATATGTATGAAAAATTTATGCTGCAAAATTTATATAAATGAGTATATAAAATATGTGTGTAGCAGAAGTTATAGAAATTATTGCAGCAAAATTTACAAAATCATTCATGAAACTATTAATGTATTAGAAACTTATGAAAATATGTATAAGAAATTATGTAGTAAAAAATTATTGTATAAAAGTGAATATGAAAATTAATATAGTAAAAATTATTATACAAAAATATGCATGAAAATTTATGTGTGTACTTACCTTGACTTACCTATATTTGGATAGCATAATGGCTGTGATATTAAAGTGGGAGGAAATATTCACAAGGCCCACAAATTCTATGACCAGGCCCCACTTGCAGTAAAGAGAATGGTTTAAGAAAGTGGTGTCGAGGACTTCATTTTGCAATTACTAACATGGGGCTATCAAATTGACAAGAGTATGATTGATGCGCTTATGGAGCTATGGTTGGATACAACTCATACTTTTCATTTGCCTATTGGAGAGATGACAATTATTTAGGTCAATTTTGCTGCTATAACCAGTCTCTGATGTGATTGAACCCCTATCCCGTTGACCAATAATATCTTAAATGAAGAAGAAATCTGACAGTTGATCGGTGTCAGGCCCTGGTATAGGAGATCATACAAAATCAGATATGAGCCTATCCGAGAGTATTGAGTAAAGTATGCTCGACTCGAGTAGGGCGAGAGGGTGAAACAATATACTCAGGGATTCCTATTATACCTGCTGGGGGTGACCATTTTGGGCAGCACCGGGTCAGCCATTCACTTATCAATGTTGTACACCCTTTCTGACTTAGACTGTGTATCATCTTATGCATGGGGAGAAGTTGGTCTCACTTGTCTTTATCACAGTTTTAATGCACTATGTAGGAAGAAAAAAATCATTCATTGGTTTCGCAGTCGTTGCCGAGGTATCACTTTCTTTTAAAACTATTGATCCAAATAATGTATGTGCATAGACTTGATTTTCTCCTTCATGTGTAGGTTTGGGCATATGAACATAACTTGGTGAGGGTTCCAAACATTAATCGACCATTGGTTGATTTTCCAAGTCTAAACGTCTGGTTGTCAGATCGTAGAGAAGTGCCCGGAAGTCACCACGTACACTCTCACCGCTACCACTTGAGTTGCCTAACCTAGGATCAAGTGAGAAAAAAAATGTTAATATCAATATCAAAATTATGATCAAAATAAATTACCTGTTTACTTTTTTGTAGACGGATGCAGCCTGGTGGAGAGCTAAAAGGAGAAATGGTTGGATTAGATGCATAACTAATGCAATGCCCTTGCAAAACTCTTGTCGGATTATTGCTGGTCTGGTTTCTTGTGGCTGGTATCTTGGTGAAAAAGTACATGACTAGTTTCTCAGACCTGACCGACAGAGAGTACTAGCTGATATTCCATTATTTGTGCTAAACACCATACTATGCCAAAACCTGATTGGAGCGGCTATCACGACGGCTTTGATATTCATGACTTTTTACTTTCACCAAACGTGCCATATGCTCAATTTATCCGGGATCAACTGTTAAATTTTGAGGTGTCACCTATTGGCATTCGTGGGCTTTTTGAAGGTGGAGAAGAAGAAATAGAAGTAGAAGAAGGAGAGGAGGAAGAATATGAAGAAGAAGATGAAGACGAGAAAGAAGATAAGGGTGAGCCTTCTTCCCATTCTCACGGCGACTTCGGGGCTAGCACTTCTTAGGTATCTATCATTTTTTCATTGCAGCTATTTCTTCTTAATTTGTTCTAATTATTCACATAATTATTGTAGGCTATTGGTTCCCCTGGTCATGGAGCTGTCCCTCTTTATGATACTCTGATACAGTGGCAATTTTCTCCATATGCCCCCTCTTATTTAGACATGTTGTCTTATCCACAGTGTTTCGATCTATATTACCTGGCATGCCATTCAGTTCCATAATGATATATGCCTGTATGTATGCATGAAAATGTATGGACTTACCATTTCATTGTCTGGATCACACCGGTTACTCGAAGAGCAAAACATAAAGCTTCAGGAAGAGTTAGCCGCCAGCTGTCGACACACCACCCATTTTGAAGAATTATATCAACAGGAGGTATGTGACTTTCGATACTTTCAATTTCAAGGCATGAGGGATTCGAATGCTTCTTTATTAAGGGGGCCCCGGAATGATATGCATGATATGCCTCCTCCCTATTCAAGTGATGATAGAACCAATTTTTAGGGCAGTAGAGGTTCAGGTGCTTCCTTTTCAAGTGGACATTGGACGGATGATATGTCCCCTCCTCCAACAGGTGATAACTTTCTTAGGGCTTTGTTCAATTATGGACTACCTCCTTCGTCGTAATGACTGAATTTTAACAACTTGTATCAAATTAAATAAAAACTTGTAGTGATAATAATTATAATAATGACTTTCCTGGTATTTTGACTTCTTTTTTTTTTCTTTTTTTTTGACTTTTGCTTTTCTGTATATATATATATATATGTATTTTTTTATGTGTACAGTAGTACATGATGATACCAATTTTGGTTTCGTCATGGATTAAATTTGAAAACCTAATATATTCAGTCACCACCCAATTATTAACTCCTTTCCTTGTGCATCTTGGATTCAATTTGCTACCCATTCCTTGTGCGCCTCGGCCCATAAGCCAAAGCTTATATAAATCAGTTGCAATTCTTCATTCAAGACAGATTAAACCATCACCTATTCAAATTGCTAACCCTCTTTACAAATAAACATCGCATAATCAGTTCAAACATCTTCAAATTTTTAATTCCAGTTACATTTTGCAAAATCAATTCAAACTATATTAATTTCCATCATTCAACTCCTGCCATCATCAATTCAAATCAATTGTAGTTGTTTAATTCAACCATGACTAAGGCTAATTTAAAAAAAGGTGAAGAATTTATTTAAAAATGTTAAGGAAACACATTGGGAACAAATTCCATGGTAACAAGTTAATGTCTTGAAATGTTTTCAAAATATCAAATTGGACCAACAATTCTTACATGCCATGGCTTCTTTCTAGGATGTGAAAACTAAAACTTTCATGATAAATAATTTTGTAATATGTCCTATGATTGAAGAATTTGAAGCCATTCTTGGATATCTAAGCAATCAACCAATGATATTGCCCATACTGACTTCCAAAACTCAACAAAAGATTCAAATGTTGTTTCAACTTTCTAAACTCGAAGTTCTGCAATTGACTAGAGGTGAGAAAATTGTGCTAGGTCCCTTGATCGATTTTTACACTTCTCATTTGGCTCCGACCAAAGTTTGGGGATGCATGTTCTATTTATGTTTGCTTGGACAATTCTTTCTTGTTTCTACTGATGGTGACATTAATCCGTGAGTATTGGACATCATGGACCAAATGGAAGGAAGATTGCCATCGATACCTGTGATCTTGGCAGAGACCTTAGTTGGATTGGACCAATTCAATTTAGAATCTTTGAGGAGGTTGGCTGGGATTCCTCTACTACTTCAGGTAACCACCTAAACTGCCCTTTCGAATTTTCAATTTAGACTTTTATTTTTATTGCTCTAATTTTGCCTAGCCTGCCTTTACGGGTATTCAGAACTAGCGAGCTATCCTTATTTTTGCCTAGGCCACCCTTGTGGGTTTTCAACCAAGCGAAGCCTTTTTTTTTCTTTTTTTTTTGTTCTAATTTTTACCTACACCTCCCTTGTGGGTTTTCAAAACTAGCGAGCTGTCCTAATTTTTACATAGGCTACCCTTGAGAATTTTCAACCTAACATGTTCTTTTTTTTATGAGTATGGATATTCTTTTTATAGATCTGGCTACAAGAGCACCTTTGCTTGCTCGACACCCAGTTTGTGGACTTCACCAAGTATTTGCCATGACATCATTCTGCTAGAAAATTGCTACATCCTACTTTCTCATATGCTAACTGGATGGACTGGATTCACTCATGAGTTGTGATTAACATCCGTTGGCTGGTGCCTTGGTGTAAGATTACACATGTCACCATTCAGATGTATCTGATGTATATTCCTCTTGCTGCTCTTCATCAATGTACTTGCTAAGATCCTTATTGTCTTAATCATCAATAACAAGCCGAGCCTTGAGGTTCTGAGTTCACTCCTGATTTGGACATACCTCATTTGACTGAAGCCTTCTTAGATCAACTGAAGCAAAGCTGGCCTGCATGCTATACTTATTGTCTGCCATAGATTTTACATTTGTCAATTTTTATAATAAATAATGTTAGGATGAATAATAATAATTAGTAAAAGATGTTTTCTTTCCTTTTATAATTTATCATCATCTTTTTCTATTGTGGTATTTATCTCACCCAAATGGTTAAATAATTCAAAATAGTGTACAAAGAACCATTCTAAAATTAACTCTATTTATTAAATTAGGGAACAATAAAAAACATTAAGCCAGTACACACCAACTAACCCTTTCAGATTTTCTAATTGACAATTTTCACTCATTTAGCCTTAATTTTTGCCTAGCCCACCCTTTTTGGTTTTTAAAACTAGCGGACTGCTTTAACTTTTACCTATGCTGCCCTTTTGGGTTTTCAACCTAGCGAGCTTTTTTTTAATCTTTTTTTTTATCTCAATTGTAGAACCTCTTCAACATGTCCATATTCACTGGCTTACTTAACTCATTCCCATCCATGTCTGACAACTTGACTGCACCCTTGCTCATGACTTACTTCATAACATATAGTCCTTTCCAGTCAGGTCTAAACATTCCTCTTTGATATGGGACATTAGGTTTGCATTGTTTCAACACTAAATCATTGAATTTAAGTCTTCTAACCTTAACCCTTCTGTTGTAGGCCTGAGCTATTTTTCTTTGATATAGCTGGTGATAATACAATGCCTTCAACCTTCTTTGTTCTAATAAAACTAGCTGTGTATTCTACTTGCTACCCATTCTGTCTCAGACAATTTAACTTCAAGTAACACTCGTAACAATTTGATCTCAATCTCAATCGACAACACAACTTCCATCCCATAAAATAAGAAAAATGGCATCATTCCATTCGTGGTTTGCACACTGGTCCTATATCCCCACAAAGCGAAATGAAGCATTTCTGACCAATCCCTATATATCTTGGTCATCTTGGATAGAATCTGCTTAATCATTTTGTTTGTTGCTTCCACTGCACCATTAGCCTTCAGTCTATAAGGCGAAGACCGGTGATGACTGATTTGGTACATCGAGAATAAATTCTTAACTACTCTTTGAAACTAGACCCCATTATCCGATATCACACTGTGCAAGACGCCATATCTACCGTTAACATTCTTTTCAATAAACCTAGACATTTGCCTTGCCCCCAACTTATTGAAAGACTCAGCTTCAACCCATTTTTAAAAGTAATCAACTGCTACTATAATGAACCGGTGACTATTTGAAGTCATCGAATGTATCTCCCCAATAATGACAATTCTCCAAGTTGCAAAAAGCCAGGGAGAAGACATGGAGTGTCGTTCTTCAAGAGGCAGTGATTCAAATTTTTATGCATTCGGCACTACTGGTACTTTCTCACAAAATCAATACAGTCTCTTTCCATGCTCAACCAATAGTAGCCTTGTCAGATTATCTTCTTAACTAGGGCTAACCCATTTATATGGGGTCCGCAACTTTTGGCATGTATTTCAAACATAATCCACTCAACTTTGAACTTCCTTAAGCATCTTAAATGCACTTCATCGGGCCATCTTCAATACAACTCCCCATGAAAGGTAATGTACTGTAAAGACCATCGTCTTATAGCTATTCTCTCTTCTTTTGTTGCATCTTGTGGATGCTCCCTACTTTCCAAAAATATCCAATGGTGTCGTACCATGTATCATGGTCCATATTAGTTTCCATGACTATTCCATATTCATAACAAGGAGTCAATGAACTGGTTAAAACCAGAGGCTTAAGAAATAACTTAACAGGGTCTTCCCATACTGAAGCCAATGTGGCTAGGGCATCGACCGTCTAGTTTTCCTCCCTTGGCAGGTGTATAAATTTGCACTCTTTGAAATTCTTCTTCATCATGGTCAGATAATCATGGTACGACTTTAACTTCTCTTCCTTCAGCTCCCATTCACCATTTACTTGGGATACCATTAACAATGAATCACCAATGGCCTATATGTTATACACCTTCATGATCATAAGGGTTTCCAGCCGAAAAATACAAGCTTCGTACCCTACCATGTTATTGGTTGCCCTAAACTTCAACTTCTTTGCTAGAGGGATGAGCTCCACTTCGGGCAATTCCAAAATTACCCCCAGACTAGCACCTTTTCTATTTGCTACTCCATCAAAATATATCTTCCAACCTTGTACTTTTATGGCCTCTAAATGTTCATCGAAAAATTCCAAAACCACTTCTTCACTGTCTGGCAATGGTTGTTGAGCTAGGAATTCTGCTAAGGCTTTACCTTTAATGGTTTTCCTGGTTACATACTAAATTCAAACTCTTCTAAAATGATCAACAATCTGCCATATTTCCCAATCAATGAAGGTGTTTCCCTTAGATACTTAACTGGATCAATTCTGAAAATTGCTTGCACACTATAAGATTGAAAGTAATGCCGCAAATTCTTAGATGACCAAACCACGACTATGCATGTCTTTTCAATGATACTATACTTAATTTCATAAGGTAGGAGCTTTCTACTTAAGTAATAAATTGCATACTCAACTCCCAATTCATTTGCTTGGGCGAGCATTACTTCTATTGACTCTTCTTTTACTGCCAAGTATAATAACAAAGGCCTATCCGGTTTAGGTGGCTTTAAAATAGGAGGATTCAGTAAATATTCTTTAATATGCTCAAAGGCCTTTTAACATTCATCATTCCATTTGACTGGCTGGTTCTTGTTAAGCAATTTAAAGATCGATTCACATATCATGGTAAGCTTTGCTATGAATCTGCTAATGTACTGTAATCTACCAATAAACCCTCGAACTACCTTCTTCGTCTTAGGAGCTGGTATATCTTGGATTGTCTTAACTTTATTGGGGTCAGTCTCAATGCCATTTGGGTCTATCGTATGTCCCAACAACTTGCTTGAAGTAACCCCAACACACACTTCTTTGGGTTCAACCTTAGCTTATACTTTATAGCCCTCTTAAAGAATAATTCTAGATTTTGGAAATGTTGCTCCCTTGTATCCAACTTAACCATCACATCATCAACATAGACCTCAACTTCTTTGTCTACCATGTCATGGAACAAGGTGGTAGCCATCCTTTGGTAGGTTGCTCCAGCATTCTTTAACCTAAACGGCATCACCCTGTAGTAAAATATTCCCCACGTAGTAATAAAGGTTTCGGCTTTATCCTCTTGGTCCATTAACACCTGATTGTATCCGAAAAGTTCATCTATGAACGAGTGTAGCACACTAGAGGCTGAACTATCAAAAAGGACATCTAAATTGGGCAATGAAAAATCATCTTTAGGTGAAGCCTTGTTTAAGTCTCTGTAGTCCACACAAACTCTAATTCTTCCATCTTTCTTTGGCACAGGAACGATATTAGCTAACCAATCAGAATAGTCTATTACCTCAAGAATTAGGATAGTCTATTACCTCAAGAATTAGGATCATCTATTACCTCAAGAAATTTACTTGTGTCTACTTAGTGACCTCTTCGTTGACCAATTCTGCCCATTTCGACCTTAACCATCTAAGCTTTTTATTTGACAGGTTTCATGTGAGTGTAGGTAGGAATCAAATGCTCGGCTATATCTCAATCAATCCCATGCATATCCTTATAAGACCAAGCAAAGACTTCTTCATATTTTTTAAATATTTTTTTTCAAATCTCTCTCTCTCTCTCTCTCTCTCTCTCTCTTCAGGAGTAAGGTCAAATGCTATGCTAATGTTTTTAGGATTATCGGTTGTTCACAAATTTAATGATTATGTGTCAACAAAGTTAATATTAAAAATGCTTATGTAATCACTACTTGAATGTATGCAACCATCAGAAAAAACATCACACAAGTAAGCAAAATCAGACTTTATTACATTCATCTTAGAAATAAAAACATCATCATCCTCATACAAAGCAGATAAATTAAAATTAAAATTAAAATCAAAATCATTGTTCTCAAAATCATGAACTAAAACATCTTCAAACTCCTCTTCAACTAAAGCAGTAATTTCTTATGGAGTCTTATGGACTTACAGGACAACTTCCTTCTTCTCTTATGGACTAGGCTCCTCGTCAGCAAGCAAGACGAGCTCTTTCTTCATTTGTTTCACAAATTCAGCAACATCAACAAAGATATCAAAACCCGAGATCAATTTTTCCATGAACACGACTGACTCAGACTTCCCTTAGAGTGGTCCCATGTTTGTAGCTTTGACAAAAACCTCCTCAAATGGTGAGAAGCTTATATTTTTATTCTTTTTTGGCTGAACATCTTTGTTAGCTTCATCATTGTAATATTCTAATTTTTTTTTGAAAATTTCTAATTTTTGGAAATTTAATAAAATTAATTATAATTTTATTGGATAAATTAAATAAATAATTTATAAAAAAATGAGAGGTTTTTAAATAAAAAAAGTAAAATGTATATGTGATATATATGCAAAATATACATAATATATAAAGTCAACAAAAAAATCAACACTTTTTAAAGGAAAAGTCAAAGTGAAAGGGAATTTTGGTAAGTATACTTTGAAAACTGAAAATTTTAAAAATAATTCAAAAATATTTTATTTTTGAATGGAAGATATGAATTTTGAATTTTTATTAAATAAATAAATAAATAATTAATTATTAAAATATTAAATAATATATATAACTATAAATAAAAGAAAAAAGAAAGAGAAAATTAATTTTAGTCTTCTTCTTCTCCATCAATGGCCGAGCCTCCATTAAAGATAAGCTAAGGAGTTTGCTTCTTCCATACTCCATAAAATAAAAGATTTTAAGAGTTTCAAGTGGATTTTTGGTGATTTTCACTATCTTTGGTATGTTTCCCAACTTCTTTCTTTGAATTCCATGGAAGATTGAATATGTGTGTTTTGGGTATGTGAAGTAGTATGATTTAATTATGTATTTTGGAATGAATGAAGTTATTTTCGGTAGTTAATAATAATTTTAAGATTAGATTGAAGAAATGGTTGAGTTTGGGTAAGGATCGGTGAAGAGAGAGAATTTAGGGTTATGTAATTTTTGGGTTTATGGAATCTAGTGATTTAATTGTGCAAATTGATTCTAAATGAGTTATTTTGATGCATAAACAAGTATTTTAAAGTCAAATATTAGATTTGGTTGAGTTTGATTGGAATTTGAGAATGGAAGTGTTGATTTAGGGTTTTGGAAAAGTGATTTTCCAAAGTTGTTGAATTGTTTGATTTTATTGGTTAAAGCATGTTCTTTAGTGATAAAAGTGATGAATATAAGCTTGAAATGATAATTGGATTGAGTTGGAATGGAAAACCTTCAATGGTGAAGGTTATGCCTTTTTAGGGTTTTGGTTATAAGTGTGTGTTTTTGTAATGTAATTGGTTTAAACATGTTAAAATATGTTTTTAATGATATAAATAAACTTAAAAAATCAAATTGAATGGCTTAGTATGGTATTCTAAAGTTAAAGTGAGGTTATCCTTAACTTTGGGATTGTTGTTTGAATGATGTTTAATTATGATTTAAGATTGAAAATGTCTTAGAATGTGATACTAAATGATTATTTATGATCACATTTGGTATAGGCATTGAGGAGAGTTGATTTTCCCAATCCATGTGTTGGAGGGCAAGTTGGAAGAGAAGGTTGAAGGTGGTGTTTGAGCTTGTTTTTTGTTGCTCTTTGAGGTATGTATAAACTTTGGATGAATTGAACATATTTTCATTACATTGGGCTTAAAACATTTTGGACTGAAAATTGTGTTAAGCTACTTGATACATGAAACATGTATGAATAATATACTATGACATGTGTAATGTCATTTATGTATTAAATGCATTGTGAAAAGTCATTGTTAATGGCTAAATGGTATAAAATGTGAAATATGTGTATTATGTGAAATATGTGTATTATGTGAAAATGACCCAAAGTGTTTGGGTAATGCTATTTGTTGTGTATGCATTAAGGACATTGTTAAAAACCCATTGGTAATGGCTAAAGTGTATAAATGTGAATCATATGTGGATTATGTGAAATTACCCAAAATATTTGGGTGATGATTTTTAAGGTAAAATATGATGCAATGTGATGACATGATGAAATGTGATGAATTGATATTGCTATAAATGAGAAAAATGAGAAAAATGAAAAAAAGATGAGAAAATAAGGCATTGTGCCTAATAGATAATGAAAAATGAGGCAATGTGCCTAGCTTGATTATGAGAAAATGAGAAATAGATTGATAATGAGAAATGTGAATTAATTGTGTGCCTAGAATATTATTCAATTTTTAGAGTTCTGTGTTTGGTTGCATGCCTATAAGGTTATCCTCATTATTTGCATTCAGAGCTAGCTTTTGAGCAATTATTGATTTTCCTTCGGGCTAGATGTTGGACATCACTTGCCTTTGGCTAGATGCTGGGCATCACTATGATTTGCCTTCGGCTAGATGTTGGGTGTCACTTACATTCGGGCTAGACACTTGGTGTCAATATGGACCAAAACAATAACTTAGGAATTTGAATAGCATTTTAGATCCTTTGGGCCCATGCTTGTGTTTGCTTTTATATCAATTGTAATTTGTGAAATAATTAAAAAATATGTTTTAATGAAATGATATGTGATATGATATCCATATACATTGTGCATTGGCATTGCATTTGAGTTTTATTATTATCAAAGTTTGTAACGCTAAGCTTTTGGCTTAGAGCAATTAAAATTCATCGCGCAGGTGACATGGTAGATCCGGTAGAGCCGGAGAGTTTGTCTAGACCGGGTCGGGTATAGCTTTGAGTTTGCTTGAGTTGATTTGGCTGCTTCTTCGAGATCAGTGCCGATTGCTAGCATGTATATGTTTTTATTACATTTTGATATTACATATATTATATTATGTTTTTGGTATATCTATTGTAAATTATAAAGGATGTTTTGGATAAATGTTATATTAAGGATTTTATATGTGTTTTTGGGATAAACATATATATGTGTATAAATGTTTTGTGAATTTTGGAGAAATTGAGGAGTTTGGGTGAAATGATGATTTAATCTTATTTGCGAGTGTTTTTGTGTGTAAGTTATGTTGTTTGCTGAATTTGAGAATGTCCAAATTACAGATAAAACTTTGACACATTTTTTCCAGAGATTTTTATGAAAAATGCTTATTTTAGTACCTATGATTTATAATAATATTTTATTTGCTATTTAAATATACATTTTAAAGTATTTATGATTTTAAATTTGAAAAGTGAAAAATTTTTATTAAACCAAACTATGACATTTTTGCATTGTATATGCGCATTTTACATATACTGGGTATATGTATTGTACATATATAGGAAACAAGGGTGTTACAATCATACCCTAACCCTTTCTTAGTAGTCTGAGTCTTGAAGTCTGGAAGCTCCATCACACCTATTTTCCCCTTTCCAAGCCCAGTGCTAGGTAGATGGTTCATTTTCTTCATTATATTCAGGATTTTAGGATCCACCTTCTCATCATTAGAAATACCGGGTACTTGGAACCCATTGAGAGGCCTCTCAACCATCAATGCATTCACCACTTCATTATCCTCGGCCTCGATGACCACTGTCTCATGCCCATTTGGGAATTTTATCTTTTGATGGAACGTAGAAGGAACTCTACCAAGAGGATGAATCCATGGTCATCCTAATAGTGGTGCAAAAGTAACTGGTATGTCTAAAACCACAAATTCTACCATGGATTCTATAGGACCAACCTTCACAGCAACTTTGAAGGTTCCTTCAGCATGCCTCTTGGTATTATCATAAGCTCTAATTGTGACCTCGATTGGGCTTAGATCCCTTGTCAACATAGCTAGCTTTGGCAAGATCTTGAGTGGACAAATATTTATGGCAGATCCATCATCAACTATTACACACGGAATTCATTTCCTTTTGACTTCTACCTTGATGAAAAGCGGGTGGATGTGGTCCCTTTCCTCTTCTGACAAATCAGCATCTGAAAATGATACCATCCCCACATCAATCTTGTTCTTCTTTTGATCCCCCTCACACTTCATCACTCCTTCCATAAAATTAACCGGCTCCTCTTGTGTTATAAAAGTGGAAATTGGCATGCTAGCCATAGCCTTGGCCATTGTTTCTAGTTGCTTCTTTGATGTAGCTAGCAAATCCCATATGATGATACTAGCTTGTGTTCTCTTCAATTGCTTAAGGACAACATGATCTTCTTCTTCTTTGTTCCCAGCTTCAACATCCTTCCCCTTATCAGCTTCCACTTCTTTTGGTGGTGGCCTTGCATAAGGCTTACCAGATCAGGTGTTCATAACTTCATCTTCTTCGGGCTCAGACCAGGTCCACTCTTCCTTCTTGGGCTTAGAATCATCATCACTATCATTTCAATCCCAAAATTCACCCACCATATATATTGTTACTTCCTTTCCAACCACAGCTTGTTTCATCTTGCTAAACACTACTTCTTCTTTGATTGCCACATCTGGGAAAGAAAATAGCACAAAACTCTCATTCAAGCCTCCCCCGATCATGAAATTCGCCTGTGGTGGTACCCTGTTGAACCTCGATAATGGGTTGTCCTTCATGATAGGCTTGTTAGGTTTAGGAAACTTCCTACTATCAATCAAATTCTAAATTTTATGTCTCAACCTCAAGCATTTGTCTATTTCATGCTCTTGCATTTGTTGGAATTGGCAAAATGCCTTAGCATCAAAATTAGGTGGCAAAGGATTTGGCATTAGCGTGGGGCTAATGGATGTAACAACCCCTTTTTTTGTAGTTTATTGAGAACCCAAGATAGCGATTTGTGCAACTCTGAAAACTATCTTCTACTGCCTTAGCCAGTTGCATTAACATTGACCGCCTTTTTGCGTCCTTTGATTTCTAGACTGGTAGTTCCATTTCTCATTTCTTCTTGCAGACAAGTGGTTCTTCTCCCTTTCCCACTCTTCAATTTGCAAACCAGCTTGAAGAAGATCCTTAAAATCCCGGATGAGGGTGTGAGACATCCTTTCACGAAGACTAGGCAACACTCCCCTCACAATCATCCTAATATCATCAGATTCAACAGGTCTCTTCTTGAGCAACGCAGCCTTGTTTCTCTATCTCTTCACATAGTCAATAAAATTTTCATTTGATTTATGCCTTATTGACTCAACTTCCATCAAAGTGACCTCTAACTCAGTATTGTACCCGTATTATTTAATGAAGGCCTTATACAACAAATTCCATCTCTTATGAGTAATATCCTCAACGGTGTTGAACCAATTCTGCACAACCAGATCGAACAAAAGCATAAAGTACCTTAGAGTTTAAGACTTAGTAGCTCGGGTAGACTGTATAGCAGTGATGTACTGCTTCACATAAAGATGAGGGTTGCCAGTTCCATTGAACTTAGCAAATGATGGAATCTTAAACTTATAAGGGACCTCCTCATCTTGTTCAAAAAGCTTGTCCACTTTTGACATCTCTTCGATTTTCAGCTTCTTCCCAAACTTCTTCTCCAAATCAACAATCATCTTTTCCACATCAGAAGTCTCAATCTTTTCAATAGTTGCCTTCTCCACAACCTTTGACTCCTTCTTATCTTGAGGATCTTGAATGTACTGAGCCCAGTATTCATCATCATCCAAAACCATCTTATCATCTTTGAAGGCTATCTCACCAACCTTAGCCTTTCCTTTGTCATTCTATTTTTTGGTTCTAGTAGATGCCTCAGTCGCATTCCCAAATATTGCAGCCATTTGGCTTCTCATGGTCTCAACCTGGACCCCCTTTAATTCTTCTATCTTGGTGTTGACTGCATTGTCAATCATATTCTGAATCTATTCAGGTTCTATCGCTTTTGGTGAGAAGCTAACTGAGTCGATGCTAGATTCTATGTCACTGGCATAGGCCGGGTTGTCGTAGACTTTTGAACTGTTGTACTCTAGGGCTGTGAGTCAGAAAGGATCAATGGTATGAGATGCAATGCATGTATGCATGGATGCACATGTAACAAACAAACAAACTCAACATAGTAGCAACGAACCTTCCAACCTTATAACTTCAACTCAAGAGTGGTGAGTCTCTTTTTCTAGGTATATGGCCAATAATATACCAACATGGGGTACCTTATTTTTGAACAATTCCCTCGGATGGTTTAACTAATAATTGTATTTTCAAACTTAGAAGTCAGTTCCATGATAACTCCTATTAATTGTGCCTTAATCCATTGGGTCAACAAAAAATATCTTTTATGCTATATTGGATTAAAACTAAATCATGAATAGATTTCCCCTTTAATAAAAAAAACTATTGATTCATGCTACAAACAAGCCCATGATTAATAAGTTTTAGCGTGAACTAGACCCACAATTGATTTTAAGTATTCCATAATTGACCTAAATAGTTGTAAGCTGATTTTAAAAAAGGTTTGAATGGAATGAAAAATGGTTTTATTTCAAAGCCCATTGAGAAAATATTTGTTTGAAAATAAATTTTGGGCTTTGAGCTTGGGCCGTGAGATAGAAAGAATTTTTGACCTATCTTGGAAAAATGTTTTATATCCAAAAGACCATTGTGAAAACTTTTAGAAATAGTTTTGGTCTTCTGGGCTTAAAAATTATTTTGCACATATAATATAATTAGGTCATATTAGAAAAAAAAAAAAAACAAACCCAATAGGCCATGGTTCAAACTAAGATATATCAAACATAGTCAAAGAGCAAGCATTTGGGTATAAACCTAAGGAAAGTAACAAGACCAATTACATAGACTTTAGTCTTTGAGTTAAAAAGCTTAGGTTCTCACAGCGAGTATATACCAAAAGGTACAAGGCTATGAGTGGTTATGTCATGCTTGATCTCCATACCTTGATTGAAAGTATGGTATCCCTTACATAACATAACATGGGTTACACGGGCATCCTAACACAATGCAATCTAATATGATATAATGGAAAATATCATAATAAAAAAGAATAAAATAATATAATGACAAACGAAATCAACTTTTCTTATGCGCAGTGGAGTCGCCACTGTGAGCGGGGATTTTCATCCCTATTCCCATATAGAATGGTTCTTGCAACTTCAGCATTGTAGGCTCAGGGCCTTAGAGAACTTGGGCCTAAACTCATAGAAAATAGAGTCGCCACCCGGACGGGCCAGGAAAAAGAAAGGGGTGGATGACTCAATTCCTAAGGAATCCCTTACCCTCTAATGTGTTCGAAAAGTTGGATATGCATGGGAAGGTAAGAATAACCCAACACCCCCCACAGTGCTCGGTTCATTGGAATTTACCTCCTTTTTAGGTCTAAATATTATAAAATTCTTAAATATTATATTATTATCTGTACTACATGCGATTCAAAAATAAATAAAAAATTTATTGCATCAAAATAAATTAAAACAAAACAATAAATAGGCACCCATGCGAAGATGAAAACACGCTCTTACAATGTCTAAATATCCATAAAGGAAATAAAATAGAGCACCCACCAATAAGTGGAAATATGTCCTTAATAATAGTCCTAAAATCTTTAAACGATATGCTAAATTATATAATAAAAATCGAGGCACCCACAAAATAAAAACATGCCTTTTACAATTCAAGAAATTAAATAAATAAATAATTAAACAAATTAAATCATCCAAGCATGATAATTAAAATAAAACATCCATCATAAAGTAAAATAAACTATCCATCATATAACAAATAGCAAACCAAAAAAAATAATTAAAACTAGAGTTTAAATCAATAAGTAAATAAAATTAAGGTTTGAGATTTTAAAATTAAGGTTTTAGGGTTTGGTATTATGGTTACTGAGTTAAGATTAGGAAATTTAAAAAATAAGGGTTTGAATTTTAGGGTCAAAGAAATATGGGTTTTGGAACTAGGGTTTAAGTTCTTAAGGTTTGGATTTATGGTTTCTTGGAAACTAGGGTTTAGGGTTTTGGAATTAGGGTTTTTGTATTATGGGATTAGGTTTTAGAAATAAAATTGAGATTTATAGGCCACTGGACATTTGGATTAGGGTTTAGAGTCTTTAGGGAAATAAGGTTTGAAAATTAGGTTGTGTATTTTAGATTAGGTCTTTGAAATTAGGTTTATTGGAATTAGGGTTTTAGGTTTGCTAGATTAGAGTTTTAGGTTTACTAGATGAAGGTTTTAAAAGAGATTAGGGTTTTTAATTAATTATTTTGAGGAACATAGTTTAAGGGTTGGGAAAATAAGTTAGGGTTTTGATAATTAAGAAAATAGTTTAGGTTTTTTGATATTTTAAAAATAGTTTAGGGTTTTTGATATTTTGAAAACTGTTTAGGGTTTTTGGAATTAAGAAGACAGTTTAGTGATTTTGATATTTTAAAAACAGTTTAGGGTTTTTGGAATTGCAAAACAAGTCAGGGTTTTTTAGAAACTGCAAAGCATATTACGGTTTGGAGTTTTTTGGATATTTAAGATTTTTATAAATTGCAAGACAAACTATGTTTTAAAAATTCAAACTGGATCAAAATAATGATTAAAACAAAAAATAATGATTAAAATAAACAACCAAAGTATTTAAAAGAAAAGATGGAATTACTAGACATTTAAACAAATTAAGCTTAGGACACAAATCCTGCGTTGAAGGCTCCACCAATTTGGTTGTTGATTCCAAGCTGCTGCCTGCACCAATGGTTGTTTCTGGCCGAGCAAAGATCAAAGATAGTTATTATTGCCTTTGAAGTGTTGATGAATGTTGATTATTGTTGCTCAGTGTTGCTTTCCTTGCTAAAATTGTTGATCCTTATTTTAGTATTAAGCATTATTATTTATAGGCAAAATCGTCAGCCCAAAACCCTAAACCTAATTTTAATTCGTCTTTAAAAACGAATTCTAGCTTAATTAGGAAACCAAATAGCCAGCCAAAACTCAAAATAATTCAAGACCATGCTGATCTAGTGTCTCAGATAGACATGGGCTAAGGCCATGTCTATCTGGACAACCAGATCGACTTGGGCTGCCCCGACTCAAATGACTCTGGTATTTTTAATTTTTGGACAGAAAAGTTTTAATTTGGTCCTAAAAAACTTAATTTAGGGTTTTGCAGTTGAATTTATGCCTTTTGAAACCAGATCGACTTAAATTAAGGTCGCATCTTTTAAAATCGGATCGAATTTATTGTGGCATTCTTTAATTAAGACCGTACAAACTTAGGGCCAAAATTAAAGGTCTACACCTATACATACATAATTTAATAATAAGCAACATTACTCACTTACATAGTCAATGCACATCAAACGATAATTATTTACACAATTTTCATAAAAATCCCATTAAAATCCTAAATTCACAACTTACTATTTTGTCCAAACTTCATCGTACTCAATTCTTTTTCACCATTTAACCATAAATTCATTAATCATATACCAAAATAACAACAAAAGAATTCATTTCAAGAATTATATCAACCTCTTTCAAAAACCTTAATTTCACGTAACCCACTTCTAATTTCCAACTTTATCAAAATCCATTCATATTAAATTTTCAACTATAAAATCATCACTTACATACTAAAGCAACATTAAATTCATCCACTGTTATAATTATGACCACCCATACTAGAAACCCTAATTACACATAATTTCCTCCATAACCTTAAATTCATCAATTATACTCATCTCAACAAATCAATTAACAAACCATCATATACCTATTATTTTAACTCAATTATTATCAATTTAACAATTTAAATCAACTTTATCTCTCTGGCCTAATCTTACATAACCATGAAAATTAAGAAAAACTAGTTAAAATTAAGGAATACTTATTTATTGATAAACCTTCAAAAATAACCTTAAACCCTTGAAAATGTTGTAAACTTTGATGTAATAAAAGCAAAAATCCTCTCCCTTGAAGCTACTCACAAACGGCCATTCGCGGAGAAAGAATAAGATGGCCATCATTTTTATATTGCTCTACTTCCAATCTTGCCCTTTCTCTTTATAAATAATTATCAATTAATTAATTAATATAATAATAAGATGTTTCTTTCTTATTTTGACTTTCTCTTTAATTTATTTATATATTTTTAATTACTATCTTTCCAACACTACATCTATATTTTATATATGTTAAGTATACTTCTTATATATGTATATCTCATATATATTTTACTTATATATTATATATACCCTTATGTACATCTATATGTAATATATATACTACATGTATGTAATGTACATTTAATATATATTTTCACTTATATGTATATATAATATGTATCCTATGTATATATCAAGTATACATTATGGTATATATATAATTATATTAATTATATAATATATCCAAACATTTATATTAAGTATATGATATATATATATACTATATATACACTAGGTATACATTAGATATATATAATATATATACCCCTCTCAATACTTTAATTAATCTCCAAAAACCTATTTAATTTCTTCAAAATCACGGATATTACAAGATTATGGACTACTTACAATGTTTATGCAAGGAAGAACTTATTGATGGGCTACCTAAGATAAAGTTTCACAAGGATAAAGTATGTGAACCTTGTAAAATTGGAAAGCAACACAAAAGCTCCTTCAAAACCAAAAATGTTATAAGTACCTTTAGACCTTTAGAATTAATTCATTTAGATTTGTTTGATTCAAATAGAGTTGCTAGTCTAAGTTGTAAATTATATGCATTTGTACTTGTTGATGATTACTCAAGGTTTATATGGGTTAATTTCTTAGCTCATAAGAATGATGCTTTTGATTCTTTCAAAATTTTTGCAAAATGAGTTTAAAATGAAAAGGGCTATATTATCATCTTTATTAGAAATTATCATGGCAAAGAATTTGAAAATGAACACTTTGAAAAAATTTTTAATGAATTTGGTATGTCACATAATTTTTCAGGTCCTAGGACACCACAACAAAATGAATTGGTGGAAAGAAAGAATACAACATTTATTGAAATGGCTCGAACAATGCTCAATGAGTATTATTTACCTTCTTACTTTTGGGTGGAACTTGTTAATGCCGCTTGTTATGTTTCAAATAGAGTTTCTAAAAGACCTTTATTAAATAAAACCTCTTAAAAGCTTTGGAATGGAAGAAAACCTAAAATTTTATATCTTAGAGTATTTGGATGCAAATACTTCATATTAAACACCATGGATAATCTTGAAAAAATCTCATCCAAATCGGATGAAAGAATGTTTTTAGTGTATTCTTCTTCTAGTAAAGCATATAGAGTTTTCAATTAAAAAAACTCTAGTAGTTGAAAAATAAATGTATGTTATTTTTTATCATGAGGAAGGTAATACTTTTGATAATCTTTTAGATACTTTTGAGAGGATTGAAATGGACGAAACTCCAAAGGAAGATAAAGAAAAGCCATCTCAAGAGGAATCTAAAGAAGAAGAAAATCAACAACAACCTAAGGATTAACATTATCAAAAAGATCATCCAAGAGAACTTATCATTGGAGATACATCAAAGGGAGTAACCACTATATCAAAACTTAAAAATTTAAATTCTAATGTGCCTATGTTTCTCAAATTGAGTGAAGGGTGATTGAGAAGGCTCTTAGTTATGAAAGTTAGGTGATTGCAATGCAAGAGGAACTTAACCATTTTAAAAGAAACAAAGTATGAGAACTTATTTCTAGACCTAAGAGAATCCAATTATAGGATGTAAATGGGTCCATAGGAATAAGCTTGATAAAAATAGTCTCATTACTAGAAACAAAGCTAGATTGGTAGCCAAAGGCTATAACTAAAAGGAAGGCATTTATTATGATGAGAAATTTGCTTCTGTTGCTAGGTTAGAAGCAATTAGAATTTTACTTCTATTTGCATGCCATATGAATTTTGAAGTCTTCCAAATGGATGTTAAAAGTGCTTTTTTAAATGGTTATATAAGTGAAGAAGTTTATGTTAAACAACCCCCTAGTTTTGAAGTTATAAGTTTCTAAATCATGTTTTTAAACTCATCAAAGTACTATATGGATTAAAATAAGCTCCAAGAGCATGGTATGATAGACTTAGTGCATATTTATTAAAGAATGGATTTTCAAAAGGAAAAGTTGATACACATTCTTTGTTAAAAAGAAATTGCATGATATTTTAATTGTACAAATTTATGTTGATGGCATTATATGCGATGCTACTAGTGAATCTTTATACCAAGAATTTTCTTCTTGTTTAACTAGAAATTTTGAAATGAGTATGATGGCGGAACTTAAATTCTTTCTTAGTCTACAAATTAAGTAATGCGATGATCGTATCTTCATCAACTGACCCAAATACATAAAGAAACTTCTAAAGAAGTGGCATTGATGGTTACAAAGCAAGCAATACACCTATGAGTACATCCTTAAAGTTAAACAAAGATGACTTTGGTAAGAAATTAGACGAAAAAAATATTAAGGTATTATCAGATCACTACTTTCTTAACCACCCGATATAATGTATAATATTTGCTTATATGCTAGATTTCAATCATGTCTAAGGAATCACAATTAAATGCCACTAAAAGAATTTTGAAATACTTGAATGGAATATTGCATTTAGGACCTTGGTATTCTAGAAATACATCATTTGACATTTTATATTTCTTAGATGCTATTTTTCCCATAGCCTACTAGATAGGAAAAACACAACTGGTGCATGCTATTTCTTGGTGATTGTCTATTTTCTTGGTTTAGAAAGAAACAAGTGTCGGTTGCTCTATCTGCTACATAAGCTGAATCTATTGTGGCTAGCTTTTGTTGCACACTAGTTTTGTATATGCAATAATAATTGCTAGATTATAGTAAAAAAAATTTGATTACATTCCCATTAAATGTGATAACACTAGTGCATTTAATTTTCAAAATACATAGATATTAGACATCATTTCTTGAGAGATAATATTCAAAATCAAAATGTTAACTTAGAATTTATAGACACTAAAAATCAACTTACTGATATATTCACAAAATCCCTAAATGAAGAAAAATGAACTTCATAAAACCACATATAGGAATGATAGATGGAAGAACTCTTGGTTAATCACTTTATAACTTAACTTTCAATAATGAAATATATTAAGTTTGTTGATTAAAATTGCTTGAAAATATCTTTTCACTTATGTAATTAATTATTTACATCTATTTTGATCATTCCAAACTGAAACCATCTTCAAAATCATTCTAATCTATTATAGAAGTCTCTCAAATATATAAGACAGTTACATAGAATAATGGCTTGTCTAATTCTCTGGAAGAGTGGACAACAATTTGTGCGATTGCTCATTTTAAAATTTTTAAAATTCTCTCTACCATTACTTTATAATCTGGTTAGTGCGAGCACTCACAATTTCTAACAATTGCAAGACATCTATGGCGACTGCATAACATGTTGAGCAGTCACACACGAGCAAAAAATTGTCCAAATTTTTGAACATTGGAAATTGTCCAAATATGTCCATTTTGCCCCTAATGGTCATAAAATGACTAGTTTTCAAATTTTGTCAATAAATACCTCTATTTTGTAGTAGAAAACATTTTTACAAACAATCAAACACTTTTCTAAAAGTTCTTTCAAGGTTTTGGCTCCTAAGAAAATCTTTATGAAGATTTCAACCTTCTCTATCACTTTCTCTTCTTTGTTTATAATTTTTCCTTTTATTTCTGGATGACAATGGCTCTTAAACCTAAGTCCTCTAAGAAGAAACCATTAGCCACTGTAAAAGGGAAAGGGATAGTGATCAAAGAACCTCAACTTAAAGCCAAACCACATACCCGTAGTCATGTCCAGTGCCACAAACCTAAATTTAGAGATAATGAGGAGAAAACCAAATATTACATGCTCAAGAAAAAGAATTAAACCTACCAAAATTCCTATTGAGGGGGATACTCCTAACTCTTAATGTAAAGGGAGAACTCTATAGATTCCTTGATACATTAGGATGAAGGCACTTGGTCTCCTAGCCTAACTAGAGAATTCCTGTAACATCTGTGATTTTGGAGAAATTAAATAAGTATTTGGAGAGATAAATTGTATATACTCAATATATATATATATCTAGAGTATACATAACATATACATATGGTATATTAATTGTATATGTTGAATTAATATATTACATACTTAATATTTAATACACACATAAGGTATATTTGATGTGCATATAAGATACACATTACTTGTGCATATGTGCAATATCCTAAATTTTTGAAAAGTTCTAATTTTTGGAAATTTGATAAAATAAATTATAATTTAAATGGATAAATTAAATTAATAGTTTTAAATGAAAAAATGAAGGGGCTTTAAATAAAAAAGTGGATAATATATGTGATATATATGTAAAATATACATAACATATAAAAGTCAACACTTTTTAAAAGAAAAGTCAAAGTAAAAGGGTATTTTAGTAATTAAATCTTAGAAATTCAAATTAATAAAATAATTCAAAAATAAATTATTTTTGAATGGAAGAGGGAATTTAGGACTTTTAATTTATTAAATAAATAATTAAATAATTAATTATTAAATTATTTTAATATATATATATATATGGTTTTAAATTAAAGGGTGAAAGGAAAGAGAAATAAAAAAAAAATAAAGTCATCTTCTTCTTTCCTTCAAGGCTGAATTTCATGGCTTCAAGAGAGGGATTTGCTTCTTTCATACTCCAAAAATTGAAGAGGTTTTAAGGATTTAAGTAGAGTTTTAGAAGTTTTTTCATCAATTAGTAAGCTTTCTTACCAAAATTTCAAATTCTATGGAAAAGTGTGTAATGTAAATTTTAGAATTTTATAGTAGCATGATTTAATAACTTAATTGGATATGAATGAAGTTGTTTTGATTGGTTATTAATGATTTTAAGGTTGGATTAAAGAAATGGTTGAGTTTGGGTAAGATTGGTGAAGAGAGAGAATTTAGGGCAATGTAATTTTTGGGGTTTTGAGATCATGATTTTTAATTGTGTAAATTGATTCCAAATGAGTTGTTTTGATACATAAACAAGTATTTTTAAAGTCAAATATTGGATTTGGTTGTGTTTGGTTGGAGTTTGAGAATGGAAGTGGAGATTTAGGGTTTTGGAAAAGTGATTTTCCAAAGTAGTTGAATTGTGTGATTTTATTTGTTTAAGCATGTTGTATAGTGTTAAAAGTGATGAATATAAGCTTGAAATGAGTAATGGATTATGTTAGAATGGAAAACCTTCAATGGGAGAAGGTTATGACATTTTTTAGATTTTGTGTATAAGAGTGTATTGTTATAATGTAAATGATTTAAATGTATTAAAATATGTTTTTAATGATATTAATAAACTTAAAACACTAATTTAAATGGCTTGATATGGTTTTTCAAAGTTAAAGTGAGGTGAAGCTTAATTTTGGGATTTGGTTTAGAGTGATATTTAATTATGGTTTGATGTTGAGAATACCTTAGAATATGATATTAAATGATTATGAATGATCACATTTGGTATAGGCATTGAGGGAGGTTGATTTGCTTCATCCAAGTGGTGAAGGGCAAGTTGGAAGGATGGGATTGGAGGTTGTATTAAGCTTGCTTTGGGTTGCTAGTAGAGACATGTACAAACTTTGAGTATAATGTTTATATTTGCATGCATTTGGACTTAACACATTTTGGTTGAAAAATGTGTTAAGCTACTTGGTTCATTGATTGAGCATGAATAATGTGCTATGACATTTGTAATGTCATATGTGTGTTAAATGCATTGTGAAAAGCCATTTATAATGGCTAAATTGTGTAAAGTGTGAAATATGCATATTATGTGAAAATACCCAAAGTAATTGGGTAATGTGTTGTGAATGCAAAAATGAGATATGTGGAATAATGAAATGAATTGATATTGATAAAAATGAGAAAAAAAAAATGAGAAAAGTGAGAAAAATGAGAAAGATGTGAAAAATGAGAAAAAAAAGTGAAAATAAGGCAATGAGCCTTGTTTGATTATGAGAAATAAAATGAGAAAGGAATTGTGAAAGTATTTGATAATGAGATAAATGAATTAATTATGTGCCTAGTATGTTATTCAATTTTCAGAGTTTTGGGTTTGGCGGCATGCCTATGAATTGCTGGGCAGATGAAAAGACCGGGTCGTAAGTCGAGCCCAACTGATAAATGATAAATATGATGTTTATGGGGTGAAAAGACTGGGTTGTAAGCCTCAAAAACCGTAACAGTCTAGCCGGGTTAAGGACCAAGATACTGGGGCCTAAGGGTCTAATCGGGTTGAGGTCCAAGAGACTGGGGCTGTTACATTATCCATGGATATATATATTGCCTACGGGCTAGACACATGGTGTCATTATAGACCAAAGCAGTAACTCTGAAATTTGAATAGCATATTAGAACCTTTTTGGGCTCATGCTTGTCTTTACTTTAATGTGAATTATGAATTGTTATACAATTGAACAATATAATGTTATGAGTTGTGAGTATGAAATATTTGAAAAATATAAGAAAGTGAAATGATGTGACCTCTATATGCATTGTGCATTGGCATTACTTTACATTTTTATTATTATCAAAGTTTGTACCACTAGGCTTCGGCTTAGCGCGATTGTAATTCATCGCACAGGTGTCATGGACATTTTGGTAGAGCCGGAGAGTTTCACTAGACCTGGTCGAGTCTAGGTTTGTATTTATTGAGCTTGAAGAGTTATTTTGGGTACATCAAGATCAGAGCCAGTTGCCAGCATGTACATTTTTGATATTATGTATGTTATGATATGTTTTTGAAGCATATATTGTAAATTGTAAAGAATGATTTGAATAATTTTGTTTAAAATGGGATTATATATATAATGTTGACATATATACCTATATATAAGTATTTTGAGAAAATATGGAGAAATTGAGAAGTATTGGTGAATTGGTGAATTTATTTTATTTGGAGTATTTGTTTTATGCAGGTTGTGTTTTGTTAAATTTTGGAAACGTTCAAATTACAAACAAAATTCCGGCGAATTTTTCTCAGAGATTTTCATATAAAATATTTATTTTGGATTCCTATAACAAGCAAAGAATATTTATATACTATTTATTTTATATATATTAGTATTTGAAATCTTAAAACAGAAATGTAAAATTTTTTTATTAAATCTGTCTATGACATTTTTATACCGTATATGCATATTTTACATATGCTGAAAATATGTATTGTACATATATAGGGTATAAGGGTGTTACATTTATTTTGGTATTAGAGCCTAGGCTTAAGGTTCTCGACCTAGGTGGGTTGTTAGAGAGAGAAATTTGGAATTTTTAAAAAATAATTTTCAATTGTGATGCATGCATTGGCACTGGTAATTTATCTGATCCCTAATGTGGCAATGTCCATTTGATATAATGGATATGAGTTGAGTTGGCGTCTGGGTTGCATAGATCAGAGTGGCATAGTAGAAGCATCATTCTGGACCTTATGGATTAAGAATTTTTAGAACTTCTATTCAAAATTAAGATTCATAGTTGATTCAATTGATGAATAAGTGGAATTAAGAAAAATAATTTATGATATGATTTATGATATGAAATAAAAAGTTTGAGAAATGGACATGAGAGTTATAGAAAATTTTATAGGTATGCTGTAAAATAATATTGTTGGATTTTTTAAATAAATATAGAAATCTTGGATGAGTTTGAAAATTTAATAAAAAGTTTTTCTATATGTTAGAATCTAAATGTATAAAATTTTATAAATTTTAAAGATGGATCTCTAATTAAGAAAAATAGAGGAACACAGATTATTGGAGAAATTTCAGCAACTCAGAATCTGCAGAAATTGAAAAAACAAATAAATCTAGAAACTATGGTAAACCAACCCAGAAAAATCTAAATATTTACAAACAATATCATATGTATTCCTATAACATATTATTAAAATTTCATGAATTTTTATTAAGGTTTGATACCTGAAAAAAATGGACAACCGGGTGCTGCCAGAGAAATTATTAAAGAGACAGATTCTCTGATTTTGGAAGATTTAATTTTTAAATATATTAAATCAATTTGGAAAAATCTAAAACTTTAATTATAAGTCCATATATGTGTCAAGTGCACATGGATAAAAGTTTACAAGATTTTGTAAAGAATTGGTAAGGAATATAAAAATTAAAAGTGAGATTGACATGAAACTGAGGAAGTTATGCAGTTTTGTGTAAGTAAGTAATAAATTAATTTTATGAGACAAATGAATGAAGAAAATTATAAAATTTTATATGCATATGGGTATAAGTATAGAAGGAATATGGAGTTTTTAATAATTTTCAATAAAGAGTTCATAATTAAAATCAAATAGTGAAATCATATATGATAGCGAGTTATTTATTATGGAATAATGATGCATAATTTAGGGTTGAGTGTGTAAAATTAAAGTATCTAAATGGATGATGTTAATTAGTGTAAGGAAATGAATTAATGTTGTTTAAAATTAAATATTATGATCTTAATATTGAGAATGTGATATGGATGAAATTTAGTAACGTTCATGTTGTTGGTTGTATTATGTGGAATTTGAATTTTTGAAATGGGTTTTCATAGTTGTGAAAGTGATGCACTTTGATGTTATATTAATATATAGGTAATGCTTATAAAGTTAGCTCTTGAAAATGAGATTAATAGAATGAAGTTTAAGTAAAGTAGTAAGTTGAAAATTTAGAGTTGTAAGAGAATTTTGATGAAGATTGTTTAGATATTGATAGTTTAATATTTAATAAGCATGGAAGTAATTTTGAATGAGTAATATTATTTATAAAAGTACTAACTAAGGTGTAATGTGGTTGATAATATAGAAATTTGTTATGAAATAAAGAGAAATTATTAAGCAAGTGAAAATGAGTTACTTTAGGTAATTGAATTGGAAATGATGAAAATAGATATGAAAGGTATGATCAATGCAAAAAAAAATGTGAGAGAGATGTCACATTGGAAACATGACTAAGATTAATGTGAAGTGTTAGAAAAAATATATATATAATAAGAAACTTATTTAAGAGATGGGCGATTGAATAAGGATGATGTTAATTATGTTATGGTCAGAGTGTGTATATATGTTGAATTGATGAATAACCTAAGTGATGTCAAAAGAATGAGAAATGATAATGTTCTCTGAAAGGTGATAAATGTTAACTTTGTATAGGTTGTATGTAAAAGAGGAATTAAGTATAATTGTATGATTTGTGTGATGAGATTTTTTTTTCTATATGAACAAAAATATGATATGTAATAAAATGTGGAAAGTAAGTCACATTGTGATTATAACTTATGAAGGTGTATGTGGATGATTAAAAAAAATATATTATCGAGTATTTACTACCTTATACAAATACGTGTCTGGTGATATTGAGAATGATATTGCATGTATTAATAGACCTAAGAGAGATGAGGTCTTGACCTGCGTAGACTTAGGTCATGTGATGAATTGAGATTGAGAATGGACCCGAATAGAGCCGGATGGTGAAATTGTTATTTTAACAACTAAAATTCATGATTGTTCAGTGTTTTGGGCCTAAAGTATATGCGTATAAATAAGAGATTGCAAGGAAAAAGGAAAGTATAATGAAGAAAGTATGGAAATGGAAATATATATATATATATATATGAATGCAATTTTTATAAGAGATAGATTAGAAATGGAGTAATAAATGGAAATTGTGTAAATTAGCATATGAACGAATGCGTATATGTAAGAGATGTTAATGATAATATTGTTGAAACATGAGTTAGGCTAATGATGATCAAGTGATCAAGAGTAAATTGCTTTGAAATAGAGCTGAAACGTGTTAACTTTTTGTGTATCAAAAGATTAGAAAATGAATGTGCGATTTTTGCGATACGAACTTAACATTGTGATTGGAAATGTTTGAAGAAGAATGATAGAAGGGCAGTATTTATTTATAAGCCACGGATGTGACCATTATTATGGCATGACCGTTGGATAGTTTTGGTGAGATTGATAGTTATGCTTCAAGAAACATGGTCAAGAATTATGGTTTGCATAGTTGTATCTTATAATTTTATACTAGAAATTTGTTTATAATTATAGAAAGTGTGGAAACAGAAGAGAATTGTAAAAATATGATAAGCTATAAATAATATGTAAGAACAGTGATTTTTGTAAATATGGTAACTATAAGAAATATGAAAAAAGGGGTAAATGAAAGGAATTATGAAATGTGCATAAGAACTATATTGAATGTGTTTGAAAGTGGTATAAAATGAATAAGTTGATGAAAGTGACATTTAAAGTGAACAAGACTAAGGGAAGTAAATATTATCTGTAATGATGAATTCGAAGAGAATTAAAATTTGAGAATAAATTTGACCTAATAGAATTAGTTCATGAATTGAAAACAGATTGATGAATTTAAAATATACAAAAGGTTGGTCAGAATAGAATAAGGTTGTGATGGTCATATTGTGATAGTTAGATTAATTGATCAGAAATGCATTAAGTTTACAAGTATTTATTGAAATTCAATGTATGTAGTTGTATTAAGAATATGCGAGCTATATGATAATGTGCATAATACAGCATTTTAATATGTATATGCATATGAAAGGAGCTAAGTTATATTAGTTTCAAATAATTATAAGAGAAACGTGTTAGTTATAGTATAATTGGAATGAATTTTAATAAGGAAATAAGATTTTGTTGTTGTATAATGGTGATATTAAATTAATATGTGGTAATTGTATAAATAGTAGGATCAAAGTGAAGATGTGTAAAATTATTGTGTTAAGATAAAAGTTATTAACATTTGAATTTAAGGTGATGAGAGTGTATTTTTAAGATAATGAAGTGATTAGATATCTTGAGTGCAATAGGTGTGTGGTGTATATATTAAGGAGATGAACTAATTTTGTCTAATGACAATTCGATTGAAGATATAATAATCTGTTGTGACTGTTTGAGTAAATAGATAGTATAATGATGTTTTAGGGAATGGTAAAAAGGAAATTAAGAATGAACCTAAGGGGGAGAATAGAAATTATGTAATTTGATAAAATAATGATTTGGATAATTTATTACTATACTGGATAATTTTAAGGATGAAACTATTTAAGGGGGAGAAAATTGTAACATCCGAGATTTTGGAGAAATTAAATAAGTATTTGGAGAGATAAATTGTATATACTCAATATATATATCTAAAGTATACATAACATATACATATGGTATATTAATTGTATATGTTGGATTAATATATTACATACTTAATATTTAATACATATATAAGGTACATTTGATTTGTATATAAGATACACATTACTTGTGCATATGTGTAATATCCTAAATTTTTGAAAAGTTTTGATTTTTGAAAATTTGATAAAATAAATTATAATTTAAATGGATAAATTAAATTAATAGTTTTAAATGAAAAAAATGAAGGGCTTTTAAATGAAAAAGTGGATAATATATGTGATATATATGTAAAATATACATAACATATAAAAGTCAACACTTTTTAAAAGAAAAGTCAAAGTAAAAGGGTATTTTAGTAATTAAATCTTAAAAATTCAAAATTAATAAAACAATTCAAAAATAAATTATTTTTGAATGGAAGAGGAAATTTAGGACTTTTAATTTATTAAATAAATAATTATTAAATTATTTTAATATATATATATATATGGTTTAAAATTAAAGGGTAAAAGGAAAGAGAAATAAAAAAAAAAGTCTTATTCTTCTTCTTTCCTTCAAGGCCGAATTTCATGGCTTGAAGAGAGAAATTTGCTTCTTCCATACTCCAAAAATTGAAGAGGTTTTAAGGATTCAAGTGGAGTTTTAGAAGTTTCTTCATCAATTGGTAAGCTTTCTTACCAAAATTTCAAATTCTATGGAAAAGTGTGTTATGTAAATTTTGGAATTTTATAGTAGCATAATTTAATTGCTTAATTGGATATGAATGAAGTTGTTTTGATTGGTTATTAATGATTTTAAGGTTGGATTAAAGAAATGGTTGAGTTTGGGTAAGATTGGTGAAGAGAGAGAATTTAGGGTTATGTAATTTTTGGAGTTTTGAAATCATGATTTTTAATTGTGTAAATTGATTCCAAAATGAGTTGTTTTGATACATAAACAAGTATTTTTAAAGTCAAATATTGGATTTGGTTGTGTTTGGTTGGAGTTTGAGAATGAATGTGGAGATTTAGGGTTTTGGAAAAGTGATTTTCCAAAGTAGTTGAATTGTGTGATTTTATTTGTTTAAGCATGTTGTATAGTGTTAAAAGTGATGAATATAAGCTTGAAATGAGTAATGGATTGTGTTGGAATGGAAAACCTTCAATGGGGGAAGGTTATGCCATTTTTTAGATTTTGTGTATAAGAGTGTATTGTTATAATGTAAATGATTTAAATGTATTAAATATGTTTTTAATGATATTAATAAACTTAAAACACTAATTTAAATGGCTTGATATGGTTTTTCAAAGTTAAAGTGAGGTGAAGCTTAATTTTAGGATTTGATTTAGAGTGATGTTTAATTATGGTTTGATGTTGAGAATGCCTTAGAATATGATATTAAATGATTATGTATGATCACATTTGGTATAGGCATTGAGGGAGGTTGATTTGCTTCATCCAAGTGGTGAAGGGCAAGTTGGAAGGATAGGATTGGAGGTTGTATTAAGCTTGCTTTGGGTTGCTAGTAGAGATATGTACAAACTTTAAGTATAATGTTTATATTTGCATGACATTTGGACTTAACGCATTTTGGTTGAAAAATTTGTTAAGCTACTTGGTTAATTGATTGAGTATGAATAATATGCTATGACATTTATAATGTCATATGTGTGTTAAATGCATTGTGAAAAGCCATTGATAATAGCTAAATTGTGTAAAGTGTGAAATATGCATATTATGTGAAAATACCCAAAGTAATTGGGTAATGTGTTGTGAATGCAAAATTGAGATATGTGAAATAATGAAATGAATTGATATTGAAAAAAATGAGAAAAGTGAGAAAAATGAGAAAGATGTGAAAAATGAGAAAAAAAATGTGAAAATAAGGCAATGAGACTAGTTTGATTATGAGAAATAAAATGAGAAATGAATTGTGAAAGTATTTAATAATGAGATAAATGAATTAATTGTGTGCCTAGTATGTTATTCAATTTTCAGAGTTCTAGGTTTGGCGGCATGCCTATGAATTGCTGGGCAAGTGAAAAGACCGGGTTGTAAGCCGAGCCCAGCTGATAAATGATAAATATGATGTTTTTGGGGTGAAAAGACTGGGTTGTAAGCCTCAAAAACCGTAACAGTCTAACCGGGTTGAGGACCAAGATACTGGGGCCTAAGGGTCTAGCCGGGTTGAGGTCCAAGAGACTGGGGCTGTTACATTATCCATGGATATATATATTTCCTACGGGCTAGACACATGGTTTCATTATGGACCAAAGCAGTAACTCTGAAATTTGAATAGCATATTAGATCCTTTTTGGGCCCATGCTTGTCTTTGTTTTAATGTGAATTATGAATTGTGATACAATTGAGCAATATAATGTTATGAGTTGTGAGTACGAAATATTTCAAAAATATAAGAAAGTGAAATGATGTCACCTTTATATGCATTGTGCATTGGTATTACTTTACATTTTTATTATTATCAAAGTTTGTACCACTAGGCTTCGGCTTAGCGCGATTGTAATTCGTCGCGCAGGTGTCATGGACGTTTTTGTAGAGCTGGAGAGTTTCACTAGACCTGGTCGGGTCTAGGTTTGTATTTATTGAGCTTGAAGAGTTGTTTTGGGTACATCAAGATCAGAGCCAGTTGCCAGCATGTACATTTTTGATATTATATATGTTATGATATGTTTTTGAAGCATATATTGTAAATTGTAAAGAATGATTTGAATAATTTTGTTTAAGATGGGATTATATATATAATGTTGATATATATACCTATATATAAGTATTTTAAGAAAATATGGAGAAATTGAGAAGTATTGGTGAATTGGTGAATTTATTTTATTTGGAGTGTTTGTTTTATGCAGGTTGTGTTTTGTTGAATTTTGGAAACGTTTAAATTACAAACAAAACTCCGGCGAATTTTTCCCAGAGATTTTCATATAAAATATTTATTTTGGATTCCTATAACAAGCAAAGAATATTTATATACTATTTATTTTATATATATTAGTATTTGAAATCTTAAAACAGAAATGTAAATTTTTTTATTAAATCGGTTTGTTATATTTTTATACCATATATGCATATTTTACATATGCTGAAAATATGTATTGTACGTATATAGGGTATAAGGGTGTTACAATTCCTAATGACCATATGGCTAGAAATGAATCATAATGCTCTCATTTGTTTCTATGGAGTTTGCTTTTGTCTTTTTAATTTTTAGTTTTCACTCTCTATAGATCAATTAGCTAAAGTTTGGGGACACTGACAAGGACTTCCTTTTAAAAAACTTTTCAACCTTTTTAGAGTGACATTTCAATAGAAACTGAGTATAACAATAGATCCTTCAAAGCAATACACTTTAAATCCCTTATTCATTGGCTTCTCCATGGAATTATAACCTACACTGACCACTAAAGGAATGATGGAAATGAAAAAGTCACATAACATGACTTATTCTTCTTGTATGCCTTGATACATGGTGCACCGATCTAAACCATCCTTTTTTGACACATTCCTTAACCATGGAAAATATAAGGTAGACACTTTCTTTTTATCCTTTTAAATCACTCAAATAGCTAGACATTTAGGATTTCTTACTCTTAAAAATCTAGTAACCTTAAGTGATCCTCTAGACCTTGCCACGAACTCCATTAATATTGACTACCTTGAACATGCTAGATGTATCCAAAAGATAGATAACTACTATGAATACATATTTAGAAGCAAAGGTGTGATTCAATGGGAAAGAAAGAACTTAGATACCATATTGCTCAAGAAGAAGGTGGAGAACCTGTAGAAGTAGAAATCAAGCATCCTTCTAAACCATAAAACTCATGCTCAAAGCAATTCACTCTCTCTAAAAACAATTCACTCATTTCAAAAAGGATGTTACTGAAAGGATAACCAAACTCAACCAAAAGGTGGATCTTTTATCACATGTCCACCATGATATATATGAAATGCAAGGGAAATTTGATCTCCCTCAATGTGATCTTGGTTATTGAGATGTAAGTGAACATATTGGGAGTCTATTTGACGACTCATCTGAGTCATCCCATGGCACCTCTCTTACACCCACACCACCTATTGATGAAAGAGATATGGAGAAACAATATTAAGAGGTCACTCGACCAATATGTAGGAAGAGAAAAGAAATTGCTAAAGATTAATTTTCTTGATTTCTTGATTTATGTTATTATACATTTCTATTTGATGATTCATGTCTTATGTTTTATGAGTTATGTGTTTAATGTAATCCTTATATTTTACGTAATGGAATCTTTTATGCCTACTTTTATTCTTTTGTCATTTCCTTTGTCAAAGGGAGAGAAATATTAATACCCAAAATTGAATTAAATTGAAACATATGTTAAGGGGGAGAACTAAAAACATTGATACATATGGGGAGAACTAAAAACATTGATGCATATGTTAAGGGGTAGAATCATTATTTAATTCAATTTCTTAACATTCATTGTTTAACTCAATTTGATTACCAAAGTCAAAAAGAGAGAGATTGTTGGCCAAATAAACTCTATTTTGATAATTGATAATCAAATTGATGAATATTAATGAGTTTAACAAGTTTTTACTTATAGGTATACATTCTAGCACTTGTACGACATCACAAATGAATAGAGTGATTGCACAAAAGCAAGAAAATAGAAACAACTTGTAACACAAAAGAGATCACGATCTACAGTGCAGTGATAAGCTGACCGTCATACATTGTGCAATCACCCAAGTTATTCATGCCATCACACAAAGTGAAAATGAAAAATGAGAATCTCATAGAAGAGATAACGGTCAAAATGTGTGATGTAATATTGGCCAGCCAAGGATTCCTGCAACCACTCAACATTATGAGTGACCACAAAATAGCTAAAGCAGAACATCAGAACAACTCAGAATATATAGCGGTGAGGTTGTGTGGTGAGAAATCAAATTTGCATGATTGCATAATATCAAGAAAATTGAATTTTAGCGCCAAACATGATGGATTAATAATAAATAAGCAAGTGGAAGAAGAATTAAGTTTCAAACGGTCATTTAAACATTGTGCGATCGCACAAAGATTTTGTACAACCACAAGACATGATAGGTTGGCAAGGTATGAGACCAATGCTCCTGTCAGGCAACTTGTGTCAACCGTTGGTTAGAGAAAATTCAAATTATGCGAACGCTCAAGTTGAAGAGAGCCCGAACAACCTTTATAGTGAACACATAAAACCAATAGCAATCGGTATACATGACTCATCAATGATTAAAGTGGGAGACAAGAACTAAATATGTTGGCACCCACTTTAAATGGCTATATCAAGTCTGAAAGGCTATAAATACAACAAAAAATATCATTTTGCAGGATGATAGTGATTGTAATAGCCAAGATAGACATCTTTCATTACTTTGCATCAAAATTTCTTATCGTATTATTTGAGTGTTGGGTGTGAGCATTAAACACCATTGTAAGTTTGAGTGAGATCTTTGAAACACTTAGGTTTTAGAGTGAGCTTGGGAAAACTCTTTAAGGTTATGAGGATATTACTCAAACCATTATAAAAGTTCGGGGTGAACTTGTGAAAAATACTAAGTTAGCTTGTAAAAACTCAAGATTAGTGGAACCTTAATAAGTTTTTAAGGAAGTGGATGTAGGATTGAGGTAATCCGATCCACTATAAATTCTTTGTGTTTGTTACTCTACTCTTTTCTTCATCTTGTTTTTAATTTTTAATTTTCCATCACTTCTTGAAATCAACTAGTTCACCCCCTCTTGGTTACTATCTAGGGACAACATAAGGAATATTGTCGAGCTTGATATTCCTTAAATATCAAACTTGATAATTTTCTATAGATTACTCAATATTTCTCAAAGTTTTCTAAAACAATATATCTATAAATGATTTTATAAAGATTTTATAAAGATAAACTAGTTTTTAGGTATGTAAATAAGGATGAATTAAGGAAAGATGATTGAAAACACTACTTTGATGAAATAAAAATGGTTTTTGAAAAATATGGTTCTTAAATGGTTGATAATTATTGAATGTGATATTTAGCTAGTCAAGCTTAATAATCATTTACACCCAATACATGAAAACATAGTGAACATAAACTAATATTTGATATACACTTAAGATAATATCGAACTCAATAATTCCAAGATTATAGAGCTCAAAAATTTTATGTCATTTTTCTATTTATTTTGTTCCCTTGAATTATATGTTTAATTAATTATTTTTATATATTACTCATCTATATTTTTGTCATAATCATCCACACATATTTACACGTCCTTTCTTTAGATCTAATGTATATAGGCCCATATGTAATTTTTATTTTTAGACAAATGCATAGGATTTGTTCAAATTTATATAATTCATTAATTTTCCTTTCTTTTGGAAGATTGTAATTGCATGTTTCCATTCTAATGGGTGCTCAAAATGTATTTTTATAACACACATGTCATATGCATAATGATGTAATATATGATTATTATTTATTATGAATGGCTTATTTATTTATTATAAAAGTAGATTAGTATTTGATATTTTGAATGGTTCAACTTTACTAATATTTGAAGCATAGAAGAGGTTGGTCATTGATTCAGCCCACTAAAAGGAGTCAAAATGCTCAATTGTGCTGATCTCACACAAAATCACTGCATATGATCTCCGCTCAATTAAAAGTATCTTATATTTTGAAAGATTTATTTCTTTTATTTTAAAAGAGTACTCTCCTTTTAATTTTTAGAAGAACGATGATTATTTTGAAAGACTGACTGGAGAGTCACCCTCTTAATTTATTTATTTTGGGAAAAATTTAAGGAAAAAGCTCATTTTTGTTTGAATCCATAATAAGAGTAATTTGTATCCAAAAAGGCACTAACCAAAAACCAATCGTGATGGATCTCGGGCTAGGTTTTCAAGCTGATTTTTAAGTAAAAAGAAATTTCCCTTTAAATAAACTTTAACTTCTAAAAATTTAATTTTCATGAATGATAGCTATGAATGGCAAATAATAAGATGTCATCCATTCAACAAGGAAGTAAAGATAAATTTAAAACCTCAAATTGAAATACATATGGGAGCTTTAACTTTAGTCTTTATGAGTATTAAGTGAAGGACAAATCCCAAAAGATAGAGATAAGATGAATATTACAACTTTGAGTACCTATACACAGAGGAGCATTAACTCATCCCTTATGGGTATGGTGAAGCACAAATCCTCAAAAATAAACATGAACATAATATTGAAAAATTTAAATAACATTAAATTGCAAGTGGAATGAATAAAATATAAACTAAAAGATGAATAAAATATAAACTAAAAGATGAAATAAAATAAATTAAAGGAAAAAAGGAGGAAATAAACCAATTATGTGATTTTTAAGGGGCTCGCTACTTAGAGTGATATTCCATAGTATGCTTACTTATCCCTTTTGTATGGTAATCAAAGCCTTTAGTAATTCACTCACTTGATTGCAAATGGCAAGATTTATTTTAATTCAATTGGATTTAATTACTAAACTTGAAAAGATTTGGGCTAGAGATTTACCTTTGTGGATCTGGTTTTGATTTTGACGTATGATTGAAGTGTCTATTTGCTCCTCAATTCCACTTTGCACTTTTAATGGGATCTTCTTCGCTTTGCTAAAATTAAGAATTGATTTGAAATAAATTAAATGCGAAAAGGATAATTTTAATTTTGAAGAAATTTAAATTTTGTGTGCAAAATCAAGAATTAAATTCACAACCTTTTTTTTTTAAAGAAAAAGTCCCTATTTATAGGGAAAACCCATAAAAATTAGGTCTCTGGATGAAAAATAAAAAAAAATAGTGTGGCAGCAGACTAAATGGGAAACATCGCTGGTCTGGTTTTGCCAGACTGGCTGCACCTAGAGCAGCTACCTGTGCCTTCCTATGGCTGGCCCGTTTTAGGTTTTTCTAATCCTTCGGGGCCCATCTAATCTCTGATGTGGATGATTCAACTTGCTTTTGGATTATAATCGCCTTTTCTTTCTTTAGAGTGTAAAATTAAGGGTTTACAGTCGGGTGTCTACAAATAATATGAAGTCTCTCTCTTATTATTTATATAAGTACTTAGCTTTTTGAACCCAAAAAAGGGGGGGGGGGGGGTTAGAGATTCCTCATAGGATCAAAAGTATGCTACCCTCAATCATCTTTTCCTAGTCCAAACTAGGTAGCAACTCCATTCTTATGAGCCTTATCCTTTTGGACCTTCAAGATAAAAAACCTAACAGTGCCGAGGTTGCAAAACCACTAAGGGCACAACTGGACCTAATGCCTACAGTGGAAAATCCATTGGGACATTTGATAAGTATATTTTATGATTCTTTTATTAGTTTATTGTTAACTATTTTAGAATATTAAAGCCTTGCATTGCAGTAGTTACATATTGTGCATGTGATATGGCGTCCCGAGTCACCCATGTTATATGGTATAAAGGATACCATTTCTTTATTTAAGGTATAGAGAGCGAGCATTGCATAACCACTCACATGCCTCATAACTTTAGGTATATCTTATTGAGGGATCCTAAGCCTTTTCACCATTCGACTAAAGCATATGTAGGAGATGTAGTAACTTCCCCTAGGATTTCTTGACATTTATTCCATAATAGATAAACTTTTCATTCTAGAGTTAAGACCTATCTTTTGATCCTAATGAGATTTTGAACAGTCCATAAGTCTAATTTGGAGAATCGAAAGTTCATTGGTTATGGAATCTTATGTATGTTTTTGTCTAATAAATTTTTATTTATCTGACCGAAGTATTATCAACCCTATCTAAAAAACATTGATAAATTTTATGAAGAATCTTCATATTTTATAATAGAAATACCATTTGGTAATATACTATCATCAAAATGATGGGATTAGTTCCTAATATAAAATTAATGACTCTTTATAATATTTAAAGATATCCTAAAATGACATAAAAATTACCCCTATGTTGGTAATATATATGAGCCAAAAAACCTAGAAAAGAGACTCACTCATCGTGTGTAGGAGTAATAAGGGTGGAAGATCTAATAGTATAGAGAATTCTTTTTATATATTGTTATATACTTGTCATTCCATGACATTTCATATATTTTCTAGTTTACAGACCCGGATCACAGTAGCGTAGAAGCTACTAATAACACTATCCTTGGAGAAACTACATCTTTAGAAAGCTTGTTTGAGTACACATCAAGCATCATGGATGGAGAAAATGTTAAGGCATTGTTAGGCTCTAAGGTAGTTGAGTTAAAATCTCAAATGGCCCTGATGATGAAGATGCCTATAGAACTTGGGTTCATCATCAGAACAAGCAAAGGATTCTACTAGTAATTCTAAGAAGAAAGGGAAGAAAGTGAAGATTATAATGAGATGTAAGATGACCCAGCAAAATATAAGTGACCAATCCATATCAAATAACCAGAAGACCATCGAGATCAATGCTTTAGCCACATACAGACAATTTTCAGACATATGCCAACCCCAATCCCAAGTTTTTAACTACTTCAAAAAGCAAAGAATTCTCCTAATCTTGGAATAAATACAAATACTTGACCTTTTACCACACAGATGGAACTGTAATGGCTATTACCAATTCCACCAAATGTTGGAACGTGACACTAACTATTGTATGAGCCTCAATCATTAAATCTAAAACTAATTGACTGTGAAAAAAATACATGAGCCCAACAAATTGAGCACTAAAAATAACCCCTTACTCAGATATAACAACATACCTCCATCCGCCACTTACCTCATTGAGACCAAATTGAATGAAAACACTTTATTAGCTTCCTTCGAAGATGTAGAGGGAACCTTGAAAATTAACTCCTCTGAGATGGAGGAGAAAGAAGTCATGATTATAAGTAATTTCAAGGGCATGAAGGATGCTCAAAAGAATATGGTGAATGAGAATTCTTTTGTGTTAAGGTAGACAAAGAAGTATAGAAGAATAAGGAAAATGAGATGGAAAATGATACTATATTGAAGTAGTTAAAGAGGATTCAAGCAACTAGGATTTACTAATTTCATCTTACAAACATATAGAGGCTTTGGTAAAAGCCTTAGCTAGTATGTAAGTTTCATCTCTTGTAACACCTAAGAAGTTAGTGGGAATGATACCAGAAAGGAGTGCAAAAGTGTGTTGCCAGAGTATATGTCCTAGATTATAACTTCTTCAGATGCAAACTTACCCAAAGATGGAAGAAACCACACTCATCCTCTATTTTATCAAAGCTAAACTAATAAGGAAGAAGACTACTTTTATAATGGTTGATGATGGTTTAACCATTTACATTTGCCTTGCCAATTTTTTACCAAAACTATCCACGACTACAACTGACTTAACACCAATTGACATAGTGATTTTGGCTTATCATAATTCCAATAGGCCTGCATTGGGGACATTTTCTACTATTGGACCAATTGACATTTTCTACTGACTTAACACCAATTAACATAGTGATCCTGATGACATTTGTTTTTCTTTTCGGCCAACTATGGTTCCATCCCTTGGGAAGAGTCTCGTCCACTCTTTATCAAAAAATTAAGTTTCAGTAGGTGATACAATTGTCATTATTGATAACAAGAGCAAGGTGATTAATGCTCTAGTTATTGAGCAACCAATGGCTAGATTTAAAGTTTGTATGGTATCTTCACCTACTGTGAAGTCCATTATGAAGAAAATGGGGTATTTGCCGGTACTAGATTAGGTAAAGACAAAGTTTCCTAAATTCAAAAGCTAGAAAACCACCAAAGGTTTAGGATATAAGGGAGAAAGCTCAAAGAAGAAGATAAAAAAGGAATATGAAAATCATTTGCAAAGGTTGTTTGTGAAAGCACTAGAACCAGGCCATTTGATGAAAGACCAGAGCCTATCATTATAATAGAAAAAGAACAACATGGATGGGAGATCTTTGCTCATGTAGCCTATCTAATCGCGCAAAGGTCTAACAATACTACACCTAATAAATAATAAGAGTTAGTTTAAAAAGGAGAACTAAAAGTCAAAAAGAAGGTTGTACTGACTCTATACTTACAGGATGACTTGGACCTAGCTGCTGACTTGGTGAAAGACCAGTTTGAGGATGTTCCAAACCTTTTTGATATTAATGATGTTGTTGTTTGTACTAACTTATTTGATGTTGGTGATGTTTTTATTTCTAAAGCTAATATAAAAAAAGTATGATTCTGCTTACTAGTATGATGTTTCTATTGGTGGATGTATTTTTACTTGTGATTTACTAAGAATATTTAATGTCAATTATGTGCATACACTATCATTAAATTTTGGAGCAGTTGACAATCTAAAGAACATAAGCATTGCATCTGACTTGGCCTCAGAAGAAATTCAAGGATTTTAGAGGATCTTCAGAAGATATGAGAAAGTATATACTTGGCTATATGAGGACATTCCAAGAATTGATAGGGTTATAACTAAGCGTAAGAACCTAACTTATATATGAAGCCAATAAAGAAAATATTTGGAAGGCTAAGATCACAATAGGCCACTCAGGTGAAGGAAGAAGTAGGGCAGCAGATATAGGCTAAATTTTTAGAACTACTGTATTATCTTAAATGGTTGGCAAATATCATACCAAGACCTAAGTGTGATGCCTTAGCTCAAGCATTATGCTCGACCCACCAAAGGATGGCAGTGGGGATGTTGAAAATTTAGGCTAAGTCTCACACAAAAATGTTGAGGTCACTTTACCATCAGAGGCTATGCTTGATTTAAGTAAAAATGATTTTAAAAGAGCTTCCACTCAAATTTATTTCTTTAAGAAAAATAAAAAATTCAAGGAAAACCCAAAAGTTGACTCCAATGCTATCTTATGGATAAAAATCACTAGTCTCGAACCAAAGATTTGATTCGAGGACTAAGTTTAAGTTGATTTTTTGTAAAAGAAGTTTGGCTTTAAAATAGATAAGAACTTGCAGAATATAATTTTATGCAATGATAGTCATAAAATGGTATGACGAGTAAAATGAACAATACACATTCATACATGGAAAGAGATAAAGTCCAAGATTTAAATTAAACTTCACATCAAAAACCCAAAATAAGGGATCTCAACTCTAGTCTTATGGATTTAAGATTAAGTGCACCTTCTCTAAAAGAATGTAAAGTAAGATATAGTCTATGATTTAGGTAAATGTAAAGGGAGTTTCTAAGGAAAAAAGTGGATTTAGTGTTTGGATTGATATTCCAAGTAGACCTGTATATTTCATTTGAATGGGAATCAAAGCCTATGCAGTACTAATCATTTTACAATGGTTGGTTTTATTTTAAAACTGAGGTTTTCCTAATCTAACCTAGGCTAACCTAAGTCAAAGTCCCATTTTAGGTTTAATTTTTCAAACCTATGTCTAGCATTCAAGTTTTAGGTTCGTATACCAACCTAAGCTAACATGATCTTAAAAAATGATTGATTTAGGTTCATATTCCAACAAAAGTTTGAAAAAGGATTGGATTTAGGCTCTTATGCCAACCTAAGTTTGAAGAATGATTGATTTAAATTAAGTTATTGTGCCAACTTAATTTGAAAAAGGATTTGAATTAGGTTCCTACTCCAACCTAAGTTAGAAAAAAAATTGAATTAAATTAAGTTCTTATTCCAACTTAATTTGAAAAAAATATTTGATTAAATTAAGTTTTTATTCCAACTTAATTTGAAAAAAAAAGATTTGATTAAATTAGGTTCATATTCTAACCAAATTAAAAAAAAGATTTGATTAAATTAGGTTCATATTCAAATCTAATTTGAAAAATAGTTGATTTTAGTAAAAGACTGATTGATTGATTGACTTTGGAAAGATATTGGTTTATTGTTGCGCTCTAATTAATACCACTAGAACTACACTCGCAATTATACGAGGCTGCTGTAGTATCTTGGTGAACACCTCAAGGTCGTCTCACAAGGAAGCTAGATAAGCTAATTGATTATCAGATTGCAAATAACAAATTTTCAATAAATTTAAATTGCTAACAACTAATGAAGACAGATCAAGTGGAGTTTAAAACAATAAAAGTAAACTGAGCTGATATATTGATTCACTTAATAGAAAGGTCTAGGGTTTGCACTTCTCTACTAACTTATATGTATGAACAGTTATTCCTCTCATCTGGTGCTTGAAAGGACCACTCTATCATGAAGTGCTTTATAAATCCTCGAACTCTCATATGCCTCATTCTTCAGCTCATCTAACTCTGAAATTTGCAGAAAACGTTCTCTCTTTGCCTTGTCCATGTCTAAATTCAGAGTCTTGATTGTCCAATATGCTTTGTGCTCCAACTCCACTGGTAAATGACAAGCCTTACCAAAAACCAATCGGTATGGACTTATACCCAGAGGAGTCTTGAAAGCAGTCCGATATGCCCACAATGCATCATGCAATCTACTTGCCCAATCCTTCCTTAATAAGTTGACTGTTTTCTCCAGAATTCCTTTTATTTGCTTGTTGGATGTTTCAACTTGTCCAGAGGTCTGTGGATGGTATGGGGTCACCACCTTGTGTTTCACACCAGATTTGTGCATTAATTTCTCAAAAAGTTTGTTGCAAAAATGACTTCCCCCATCACTGACTATCACTCTTGGCATGCCAAATCTGCTAAGAATATTTTCCTTCACAAATTTAATAACCGCATTATCATCATTAGTACGGGTGGGGATTACCTCCACCCATTTTGAAACATAATCAACAGCAACTAAAATATATTCATAACCAAAAGACTTGGGAAAAGGACCCATAAAGTCTATTCCCCACACATCAAATAGTTCAACAACAATATACGATTGAAGGGGCATTTCATTCCTCCTCCCAATGTTACCCACTCTTTGACAGCGGTCACAGTGCTTACAATACTCTTGAGCATCTTTAAATAGAGTAGGCCAGTAAAAACCACTTTGAAGCACCTTTTCTACGGTCTTTCTTCCTCCAAAATGACCACCACAGTGAAGGTCATGACAAAATTGAAGAACACTCAGTTGTTCTTCCTCAGATACACACCTGCGAACTATCTCATCTTTACATATCCGGAATAGGTAAGGTTCATCCTAAAAATAAAATTTACTCACATGCAAAAACCTTTTCTTTTCCTGAAATGACATGTCAGAATGCAAAATACCATAAGCAAGATAGTTAGCAATATCTGCAAACCAAGGTGCATTAATTACCACAAACAGCTGCTCATCAGGAAATGCTTCTAAATTTTTATGAATGCTATCAGATGCAAGATTTTCACCAAAGAAAGGTAATCTAGATAAATGATCAGCTACAACATTTTCACTTCCCTTAGTATCTTTGATTTGGAAATCAAATTCTTGCAATAATAACACCCATCTAATTAAGCGCGGTTTAGCATGTTGTTTTGTTAAAAGATATTTTAGAGCTGCATGATCAGAATGCACAATAATTTTTGACCCAATTAAATATGCTCTAAACTTATCTAAAGCAAAAACAACAGCTAACATTTCCTTTTTAGTTGTTGTGCAATTCATTTGCGCACTATTCAGGGTCAAGCTAGCATAATATATCACTCTCAAAAATTTCTCAACCCTTTGCCCAAGAACAGCTCCTACTGCATGATTAGAGGCATCACACATAATTTCAAAAGGTAAAGACCAAACAGGAGCTACAATTACCGGTGCACTAGTTAGTTTTTCCTTAAGGGAATTAAATGCTTGCATGCATTATGCAGTAAACTCAAATGGAACATCTTTCCCAAGTAAATGACACAATAGTTGGCTTATTTTAGAAAAATCTTTAATAAACCTCCGGTAAAAACCTGCATGCCCTAGAAAAGTTCTTATTCCCTTAACAGAGGTAGGTGGGGGTAACTTAGCAATTAACTCTACTTTAGCCTTATCCACCTCAATCCCTTTACTTGACACAACATGACCTAAGACAATGCCCTGAGTAACCATGAAATGACTCTTTTTCCAACTCAAAGTGAGGTTACATTCAATGCATCTCTCAAGCACAAGAACAAGTTTATTGAGGCAATTATCAAAAGAACTACCAAAAACAGAAAAAGTCATCCATAAATACCTCAATAAAATCATCTATCATGTCTATAAAGACAGACATCATGCATCTCTGAAAAGTTGCAGGTGCATTGCACAAGCCAAAGGGCATACGCCGAAATGCATAAGTCCCAAAAGGGCAAGTAAAGGTAGTCTTGGATTGATCCTCTGGTGATATCGGCACCTAATAATAACCTGAAAGTCCATCCAAAAAGCAATAATGTGAGTGTCCAGAAAGTTTATCCAACATCTGATCAATAAAGGAAGAGGGAAATGGTCTTTCTTTGTGACATTGTTCAACTTCCTATAATCGATACACATTCTCCACCCAGTAGTAGTCCTAGTAGGAACCAATTCATTTTTTTCATTTTTCACCACAGTGATTCCTGATTTCTTAGGCACTACATGTACTGGGCTCACCCATTCATTATTAGCTATTGGATATATCACTCCTTCATTAAGCAATTTGAGCACTTCCTTCTTAACCACTTCACTCATGTTTGGGTTAAGGCGCCTTTGGGACTTCCTCACAGGTTTAGCTCCCTCTTCTAAGGTGATTCTATGCATGTACATTGAAGGGCTAATACCTTTGATGTCATTCAATCCCCATCCTATTGCTCTTTTCAATCTTTTAAGCTCACTCACCAACCTCATCTCCTCCCTTTCACTAAGTTCGCTAGATATTATCACAGGTAAGGTATTATGATCTCCTAAAAACACATATTTCAAATTTTTAGGTAACTCTTTCAGCTCTAACTCAAGTGAAGGATTCTTCTCTTCCTTTTGGATGGAGGGAAGTTCAAATACTGTGTCCTCCTTAAGTTCCTCTATTTCAGCACTCTCTAATGTCTCAAGGCAACTGGCTATTTCTGAATCAAAAATATCCAAATCACGATCTAAGGTCATTGCCAGCACCAATTTATCTGAGGAACTTGTCTGCAAGAAAACATCTGAAACAACTGCGTCAATACAATCAATTAAAGAGCAATCCTCATATAAAGCAGTTGTAGGAATGGGAGAAGTGTTAAAAATAGAAAATTCAACCGCTTGTCCCAAGACAGTCATTGACAATTTACCATTTTTAACATCTATCAAGGTGTTGGTAGTAGTCATAAAAGGCCTACCCAGTAGAATAGTGTGTGCGGATGGTGTAGGGTTACTTCCTTCCATGTCAAGAACTATGAAATCCACAGGCACTATCAAACCACCAACCTTTACTAACACATCTTCTATAACCCCTTTCGGGAATCTAAGAGATCTATCAGCTAATTGCAACACCATTTTGGTTGGTTTAAGTTCCCCAAGTTCTAATTCAAGATACACAGAATAAGGCATCAATTTTACATTGGCTCCTAAATCACACATGCCATCAGTCCCCTTTCCATTACCCATAGTAATTTGAATTATGAAACTACCAGGATCCTTTAGCTTTGGAGGTAGGTTATGTTGCAAAACAGCACTAGCTACCTCTGACACTATCACCTTTTCATTTGGCTCATACCTCTTTTTCTTGGCGTTTAGTTCTTTGAAGAATTTGGCATAAGCCGGCATGTTCTTTATTGCTTCAAGTAAGGGTAAGTTAATACTTACCTTAGACAGCATGTTGAAGATGTCTGAAAATTGCCTGTCTTGTTTATCATTCTTCAACCTGCTGGGGAATGGTATAGGTGGTCGGTATGGATTACTTGCCCTCGTGTAAATCTGCTGAAGGGAATTTTTCCATTGATCTTTCTCCAGCACCTTTGTTCTCTGGTTCTCCTTCCTTTTTGTTCTCTTGATCACCTGCATTCACAGAATTATTTTCAACATTATTGTTAATTACCTTGCCACTTCTAAGAACAGTCACTGATTGTGTCTGCTCAGGTTCACTTGGAAATTTCCCTTTTTGTTAAATCTGCATCTGTTGTGCAAGTTGTCCCACTTGAGTCTCCACTTTCTTAAAAGATGCTTCTAATGAATCCAACCTCTTGTTATTCATCTCTTGATTTTTAGCACTGACTTGGATAAAGGCATGTAAACTATCCTCCAAACTCTCTCTCTTAGGTTGCCCTTGATTTGAAGTTTGACCCTGCAGTTAGTTTTGTCTCTAGAGCAAATGGAAAGGCTATTGAGAATTATTTGTTGCCCAGGAAAAATTTGGATGATTCCGCCAACCAGGATTGTAAGTATTTGAATAAGGATCATTCCGGGCCCTTGGTTGAAATCCCTTCATAGCATTGACTTGCTCAGCTTCATTTCCATAAGACTCATATGCGGAGGGGCATATATTTGCTCCATGCCCGAAAGTTCCACAAATTCCACACACTTCTTGAGTGGATGAAGATGTATTGTTCTTCATGTTCAGCATCTGCACTTGCCTTGTCAATTCAGCTATCTGATTGACCATCTCACTATTGGCTTCCAATTGATTCACCACTTTACTTCTTCCTCTTACACTTTTCTGTTGAGAATTAGCTCCCAACATTTCAAAAATTTCATAAGTTTCATCTGCTGTCTTTTCTCCCATAGCTCCCCCAGCTGCGTTATCAACTGTATTCTGAAATTGTTGGGTTAGAACATCGTAGAAAAATTGATTTAGAAGTTGAAGTGGGTAGTGATGATGTGGACACTGGATCAATAACATCTTAAACCTGTCCCAAGCCTCATGAAATGGCTCTCCTTCAAAGTGAGAGAATGTAGCTATTTTCCCTCTCAATTCAGATGTCTTCTGGTGTGAGTAAAATTTTCCCATAAATTTGTTATAAACCTGCTCCCAAGTTGTCAAAGAATTTCGAGTAACATCATAAGCTAGCTCTTTGCCCTATCCTTCAATGTATACGGAAAACACCTCATCCTCAACTGATCTTCTGTTAGTCCTCCCAATGGAAAAGTGTTGAGGGTGGAGTAGAAATCCAGGATAAAGTTCAAAAGATCTTCATTTGGAACTCCATAGAATGATGGTAGCATGTTGTAATGGATGTTCTTCAACTCATAATTTCTTGCTGCATCTGTCAATCTTATACAAGATGTGGAAGTTTCGATGATAGGTCTAGCAAAATCCCTCATAGTTCTTTGCCTTTCATCTCCCATATTGGTAGATTGTGCAGTATCTGACTCAAAATCAGAAGTGTCCTCCTCTGTATCAAATCCGGTATATAGTTCAAACTCTTCTTTGCTCCTTTTCACTCTCTAAATTTCTGGAATAACTGGGTATAGTTCTCCTCCGAGTGATCTCCTGCCTTGCATAAACAAAATTTCTGGAAAAAGGAATTATTAAAAGCAAAAGACAAATAAAATCAAAAGTAAACAATGAAAAATAATCTAAAATATTTATGCCTAATAAACAATTACACCAATTAGCCTCCCCGGCAACGGCGCCAAAAACTTGTTGCGCTCTAATTAATACTACTAGAACTACACTCGCAAGTATACGAGGCTGCTGCAGTATCTTAGTGAACACCTCAAGGTCGTCTCACAAGGAAGCTAGATAAGCTAATTGATTATCAGATTGCAAATAACAAATTTTTAATAAATTTAAATTGCTAACAACTAATGAAGACAGATCAAGTGGAGTTTAAAACAATAAAAGTAAACTGAGCTGATATATTGATTCACTTAATAGAAAGGTCTAAAGTTTGCACTTCTATACTAACTTATATGTATGAACGGTTATTCCTTGTTTAGGTCATTTTTGTACTAGTTTTTAGTATGATTTTTATGTGTGTTTTAGTTAATGTTTTGATTAATTTTTGTTCTAAGTGTGTTTAAAGTGTTTATTTTAGGTTTAGGTGCAAAAAGACCCTTGGAGGATCAAAACAATGCAAGAAAAGCATGAACCAAGCCAGACATAGCCAAGCCAAATCAGGCTTGGTCGTGTCCCTCAAAGATTGAAGAGAACATAAGCAGACACACCCAGAGAAACGGCCAAGCCTCTGGCCGTGTCTCACCCAGGGAGCAAACCAAAGACCAAAGCACAAAAATGGACACACTCAAGGGACACGGCCAAGCTTGTGGCCGTGTCTCTCCAAACATGTCAAACACGGCCAAGCCAAGCATGGCTTGGCCGTGTCACCTCCAGGAAAAGAAAGAAAGAAAGAAGATCCAGAGAGTGACACGGCCAACTGTCTTGGCCGTGTCCCATGCCAATCAAGAGACACGGCCAAGCCAACCCAAGCTTGGCCGTGTCACCTAAAGGAAAGCAAGGAAAAGGGCAAGAGACATGGCCAAGCTCACCCAAGCTTGGCCATGTTACCTTAATTTCTATAAATTCTTTCGTGCGACAAAGAAAAAGGGAGAACGGCTAGGGTTTTGAAAGAAAAAAAAAAGAAAAGAAAAGAGGGGGCAAACACCAATTTGGGATGAGGAGAGAGTGACACTCTCCTTGTCCCTCATCTTCATCCTCCATCTTCATCTTCTCCATCTTCCATTGAAGATCTTTGAGGTTCTTTGGGATTAAGTTGGGTTAACAAGCTCTTGAGGGTTGAAGCATCATTGAAAGGATTGGTGACTTGAGAAAGCTCCATTCCATCTTCCAAAGGCACAATCAATTAAGGGTTGGTGACTTGAGAAAGCTCCATTCCATATTGCAAAAGGGGAATCAACCATTGAAGAGGGCTTGAGTTCTTCATCAAACATCAAAGTGGAGCTAGGAGGAAGACTAGTAATCCTACTCTTGGCATCTACAAGGGGTTTTTCTATTCTCTCTTTTAATTCATTCTTATTGTTTTTCTTTTATTAAGAGATTGATATTGCAATGAACAATTTGTATTTGATTTATATTGAGTTTAATGAATGTTTTAATTTGATGATGTTGAGCTAAAAACCCATGCTTAGGATTTGTAGTATATTTGATTGAATGCTTTGATTTGATATTTCCATTGATGTACCTTGTTGTTGGTTGATTGCATTGGTTTGTATGCTAGGTTAATAGATTAGCTACCTATTGATCTCTAGATATTGAATGAAGGACCGAGAGGTGAAATTTGATATCGGAATTATGCAATCGACTACCCTATGAATGAATTAGAAATATAAGTTCTAGGGTTTGTTAATTTGGTAATGTAAAAGAATTGGTCATTGTTAATTTAAGAATGTGAGAACTAATGGATTGGTAATTGACTAATTAACCTTAAGGAACAAATTAATTTACAAGGTTATGTTTATGGATAATTGAGAATTGAGCTTTGATTGAATGGACCTATAACCCTAGGCACATTCCCAAGAACCGATTTGATCTTGAACAACCATCACACACATCAACCCTACTCGTTAATCTTAGGTTTAAATTGTTATTTTGCATTCCAAAAAACAAACTATTGCTTTTAATTTAACTGCTTTAATCAAGCTATTACGAACCACACCTTCTTGGGGAAACGACCTTGGGGCGATCACCATTGCTACAGCTACCTCGTATACTTACGAGTGACGCTTTGTAGTAGTACTTAATTCGAGCGCAACATTCCTCTCAACCAATTTAATTTCAAAGATTAGATCTCAAGCAACTTAATTAATCAAAACAAGGAAATAAGCTCTCGCATTCAAACCTCTTTCAAATAATCTTGTTACAATTAAAATGATCTTTTTCTTAGGTTATATTTCTAATTCACCTTAGTCCCTAATTGAATTGTTCCAGCATTAGACTTCATTTCTCAATCCTTCATCTAATACCTCAAACACATAATTGGTGGCCAATCAATTATATATTAACAGTAATCCATTCAATCAAGGCTAGAGAAATAATTCAGTTAAGAGCAATAACCAATTCATACAATCATAGTAGATCCATATAAACCCTAGACTAGATCAAATTAGTTCATAATAATGCTATCAAACAGATTCATCTCATTAAAATTCAAAGAAATCAATTTAGACATAATAGAATTCATGAATACAATTCCAACGAAACTTAAGAGATAAAGTTTGAGAACAAAACCAAATTACAAACTGTCTTAGCTCCTGAAGAATCTCTTGTTCAGATCTTTGCTAGAAGAATGTTACAGTGGCTAAAACAAATTTAATCTAGACTGTTTGAATCAAAGTGTAATCAATATTCTGAAAGAAAACAAACGGAAACCCTAAGTTTTTGTTTGACGGCTGATCAAAATTCTGTGTCCCCTTTTCAAAAACCCTCATCCTCTTATTTATACGAAACCTCGCTTAAAAATCCACATTTTCATTCTTCCTTTAGTCCATGAAGTGACACGGCCAAGCTCCTGGCCGTGTCATGTGACACGGCCAGTGGCTTGGCCGTGTCTACTGAATGTGTCCGCTTTTGCCTTCATATATGCTTCTTTGAAATTGAGTGTGACACGGCCAAGCTCCTGGTCGTGTCATGTGACACAGCCAGTGGCTTGGCCGTGTCAAGTGGGTGTGTCACCTATTGATCTCTTCGTTCTTTGCTCTCTTTCCTTTGGTCTTCTTCCTTGGCTTAGTATGGGACACAACCAAGCTTATGGCTGTGTCATGTGACACGGCCAGTGGCTTGGCCGTGTCCTCTGAGTGTGTCAGTTACTGCCCAAATTTTCCTTCCTCTCTTGGTTCCTTGGTTTTGCCCTTAAGATGAGACATGCTTCATGCTATTCTTTCTCCAAGGAAATATTTTGCATATTAACCTAAAACAAATACTTGAAACAAACTTTAAACAAGAATCAAATGAAACATTAACCAAAAACACTTAAACACCACACTAAAAACTAAGACAACAATGACAAAAATACTGAAATAAATTAAAACTACCAACATTAATGAAAACACTAAATAAACAGATTAAAACTACCAAAATACCTAAAGAAAACAATAATCATCATAATAAATAAGATACAATTCTATGACAAAAACTAATAAAACATTTATAGGTTTGAAAATTTTAAGTCCACTTATCTAGATCCAATTCAAAATCCCAAATAATGCCCTTTCGAAATTCAAGCAACTAATTAATCAAAAATAAATTTTCAAGGGAAAGAAAAGCTAAAAGTTTAGAGTTCATGCCTTTCTTAATGATCTTAATGGTGGCGACTTGAGTGTGTGTCCAGATCGAAGTTGAACTTTTATTTAGGGCTTTGGTTGCCAAAGAAGCATCTAGCTCAAGATGGTTTAAGGAAAATGCAATCCCAAGCTGGCCAACACTCATATTTTCTAAAGAACCAAATTTTAAGCGGCTCGTACTAAAGAAGATTGAACTTTTTTATTTTAAAGAAGAAGAAAAGAGGGAGAAAGTAAGCACCTGGTAATTATATTTGAAGGGTTAAAATAAAAAAATTTAAAAAAAAAAGTCGGATTAGGGTGCTACGGTAGGTTTTTAGCCTAATGACGCAATTTTTTGTTGTCCAGCTTAGTACTAGTTGCTATGGGGTAGGCCTATGACTATCGTAGTCCTGCACATGGCAGTGAGGCTAACGGGCTCATTGTGCTGTCTCAACAGGCCTCGATCCTGTGCAGAAATTTTTTGGAGGTTCGTTGTCTTTCATCCAACGTCTGTTTTAGGTGATTCAAGTTGCACCATAATGGACTAAGTTTTAATATTATGTTGACTATATGGATTTGAATAAGACCTCTCCTAAGGATGATTTCTTGCTACCACATATCGATGTGCTAATTGACTGTGCTACTTTTACTGATATGCATTTATTTATGGATGGTTTTGAGGGTATAATTAGATTATGATGGCAAAAGAAGATTGTTTTCATGACAAAGTGGGGTGTATATTGCTATTTGGTAATGCCTTTGGTTTGAAGAATGCAAGGGCAACTTATCAAAGAATGGCCATTATCTTGTTTCACGACATGATGCATGAGGAAGTTAAAGTATATGTGGATAATATGTTGGTGAAATCATATACAAGGGCAAAATTTTCAAAATCTAGAAAAATTCTTTGAAAAGGCTTTAAAATATAATCTCAGGTTGAATAAAAGAAGAGTATTTTTGGTGTGACTTCAAGAAAAATGCTAGGGCAAGTAATCAACTCAAGAGGAAAGGAAACTAATCTAGGCAAAGTTAAAGCAATTAAAGAAATGCCTATACCAAAGATAGAAAAGGAAGTAAGAGGATCCATAGGATGACATCAGTATGCAATAGGTTTATTAGCAAATTGACCACCATATGTGAACCCATCTTTTAGTTATTAAAGAAGAATCAACGAAATATTTGCATCAAAACATATGAACAAGCCTTTTGTCAAATCAAAGAATATTTACATAACCCTCCGGTATTGAGACTACCCAACCAAATAGAGCATTGATTTTGCATTTGGCCTTTGAGGAAGAATCTATAGGAGCTTTGTTGGCACAAGCAGATGATGATATGATGGAATTCATGATTTACTACTTAAGTAAATTACTACCCTATTAAGTTAAGTACACTCTAGTAGAGAAGGCTTGTGTTGCAGTTATTTAGGCATCTATTTGGGCATCTATGAAACTCATGCATTACTTTCAATCCTATAAGGTTCATGCAGCCTTGAAGATGGATCCCATGAAATATTTGCATGGGGTACATTCAATGATTGTATGGTTGGTGGCTGATATTGCTAGAAGAGTTTGATTTAGAGTATATCACCAGGAAAACCATGAATGAAAGGGCAGTAGCATAATTCTTGGCACAACATCCTCTACTCTAAGGAGATAAGTTAGGTTGGAATTTCTAGATGAACACTTGAGGGCATTGGAAGTTCAAGAATGGATAATGTATTTTGACAGAGCTATAAATAAGAAAGGAGCTAGTCTATGAGTGATACTAGAATCACTCGAGGGAAAGCTAATTCCTTTAACTAAAAGATTAAATTTTAAAATTATCAATTATGAGTGGGATTTTTTGCCCCCACTCCCAGTAGAATGGTTCTTGCGACTTTAGCACTGTTAGACTCATGACCTTAGAGAACACGGGCCTAAATTTAGAGAAAATGGAGTTGTCACCCGGACGAGCTGGAAAGCAGAAAGGGGTGGATGACTCAATTCCTAAGGAATCCCTAATCCCCCTTATTGGATTTGAAAAGTTGGGTATATATGGTATAGGTGAGAAATGACCCAGCACCCCCACAACGCCCGGTTCATTAGAACTTACCTCCTTTTCAGTTCTAAATATTATTGAATTCTTAATTATTATGAAATTATCCATATTACACGCATTTATAAAAATAAAGAATGCTATATTATAAATCAAACAAATTAAACAAAATGGGTACTCATAAATTGATAGAAACGTGCCCTTACAAATGTCCAAATGTCCATAAAAAATAAATAAAATAGGACACCCACCAAAAGGTGAAAACATGTCCCTTACAATTGTCCCAAAATCTATAAAATAAATTAAACTACAAAAGCAAAACAAATAATGCACCCACAAGTGGAAACATGCCTTTTACATACTTAAAAATACTTTAATCATCATAAAAATAATAATAAATTAGAATTTAATGAAAGAAAATTAAGGTTAATCATAAAGAATTATAATCCACAAATAAATATTGACCCCATTGATGAGGGATCACGTGTGGCGGTTGCGCAAGTTGATTAGCGGACGGGGGTCAAGGGGTAGTGCTCCTTCCTAAGAATTAGGGGCAGCACTCCCGAAAGATAAACAGTTTATAGGATATGGTTTTATTGAAAAATTAGGGTTTCTATGTAAGCTAGGTTTTAGGATTTTAAAAAACTTGTTTTTTAGGGTTTCAGGATTGAAAGTTATTATTTTGTAGTTTTGATGTTGAAAATTGGTTTAAGGGTTTTGAATATTTGAAATTTGGTTTTATGGTTTTGAGGTTTTAAGAAACGAGCTACTAGACTATATGGACAAGGCTACTATATGATTATGTAAGACATGTTCTTACAAATCATTACTGGTTGTTTAAATGAATGACTATGCAAATATAACTTAAAGAGGATTTAGAAGAGTATCGTTAATTAAACCAAACTATTACCTGTTAATATTAAAAGCCTTATCACTACTATTTTTTTTTTAAAATTAAATGGTTTACTGGATATAAACTAAGACTCTCAAGCAAGGCTACTGGATGTTTATAAAAGTGCAGGAATGAAATAAACTCTGAAACAACAATGGATGAATTATTGTAATTTGAAAACAAACTGAATAAGGGATTGCAAACCTCTGTTGTTGCTTCCACCAATATTTTATGTTGATTCAAGCCTTATATTTGCACCAATGGTTAAATCTTAGTTGGTTAGAATGAAGACAGTCATCTACTACCTTCTTGGTTCGATGGTTTGATGTTCTGTCTCTGCTCCCTCAATATTGCTAGGGTTTCTGTTTAATTCTTGCTTTTTGCTGATTGTTGATTCTCCCCGTTTTCCTTCTTTTTCCCTCTTTTGATTTCTAGTTGCTACCTGTATTTATAAGAATATACTAGGTTAAAATCTATTGAATGAGTATCAATTTCCTATTTAATCATTATTTTATCTGAGGCATATTGATATAAAATAATTTGAAATCGTGATAAATTGTGACCATGTCGAACTAAAACAGACTGAATTCGAGCTAAAACCTAGCCATATCGAACTAAAAATATCTTAATTCAACATGGACTAGTGTCCATATTGAACTGGGCAAGTCCCAATTCAATATGGGTTCCCATATCAAACTAGGTTTGTCCTAGTTCGATATGGATCATCCATATCAAACCAGACAGGCCCAATTTGACATGCATGATCCATTATCGAACCAAAATGACTTACAGACTATTTTTTAGGTTTTAAAACTCACTTTTGGACTGTTTCAAGGTTTTAAAAACTAAATCAGACTCATTTGGGCCTTATAAAAATTGAACCAGTCAAATAAAAAGCTTAAAATAGGTTTAAGCCATTAAGAATGGACCGATAAGTACTTAGGCCATCTTTAATTAAGACCGAACTAGCTTAGGGCCAAATCAAGGGTCTACAGTTTTCCCCCTACTTGAATGATCTTGAATTTATTCAGAGAGTGAAAAGCAATATGACTTTAAGCTGATTTTGGATAAGGGTGGGTTCTGGACCCGAGGTTAGTTTGGACTTTAACCTAAGATATGATTAATTTGGGTACTTGGACCCAAGATTGAATTGATTTGTGTTATGGACCTAAGATTGGATTGGGTTCTGGACCCAGATTGAGTTCTGGACTAAAAAAATGATTTGGTTTCTATACCCCAATTGAGTTTTGGACTAAAAAATGATTTGGGTTCTAGACCCGAGTTGGTTTTGGGTTATGGACCCGAGTTGGTTTAGGTTCTGGACCTGGATTGAGTTATAGACTCAAAAATGATTTGGGTTCTGGACTTGAGTTGGTTATGGGTTCTTGACCCTAGGTTGGATTTGGATTCTTGACCCGAGACTGGATTGTTCAAACATTCATGAAAAAGATAGGTTAAGTTCAGCTCTTCTAGCTTGATTGATCTTCTGAGGATTTTGGCTTTCTTCTAGCCACGTGCTCCATTCTTCAATGGATTTTGTTGACTTTCTTTTCATCTATGAATTCTGGCTTTCTTCTAGACATTGTTCCATTCTTTAATGTATTCTTACATACCTTTTGCCATTTGAGTGTTATGGCTTTCTTCTAGCCAAACAATTTCAGCTCTTTTAGTCGGATTGACCTTCTATTAGTTGAGAGTTCTGGCTTTCTTCTAGCCAAACCAGTTTAGCTCTTCTAGCTGGACTGACCTTCTATCAGTTGAGGGTTATGGCTTTCTTTTAGCCAAACAATTTTAGCTTTTCTAGCTGGACTGACCTTTTATCAGTTAAGGATTCTTACTTTCTTTGAATTTTGCAAAACATTCAGCTATTTTTTAGTTGACCCTCATATCCTCTCTTTGCCCCCCTACGTGGCAAAATATTAAAGGTGAGTCTGAAAATATTTTGTACACGCATAAAATTAAGAATTGAAAAGAGAAAGTTTTGCCCCCTGTGTAGGCTCAAACCAATGATTCTATTCCCATGTAGGCTTTGATCGATGTTTACAATTTGTTTGGTTCCTTGTACAAGCATGCATCTTTATTTCTGGAAAGTGACTAGATTGTTCTCAAGCGATGGGCCTTCCATACCCTTGATTCCATATCTGCTTCTGATTGTTTGCTTTACTGCATCTGTTATTCACTCTGATAAACAATAGGCAATACAATGCAAGCAAATGCAATGTGATATGCTCATGTATACGTGTATGCATGATATACATGGATGATACATATAGTGGTTCTATTGACTCACAAACTGAGGTGATCAGCTAAAGTGCTCCAATGGATTCCTTCCAGATGCTCATTCAGGTCTTGCATTAAAATGGTAGAAGACTTTATATTTATAGCTTTTAAGATGTTGAAAACATGAGTGGTGGAACCCAAGCAGCATAGTTAAAAACACAAGAAACATCCATTTCAACACATTTTCTTCATGACCTTGCAAGCTATCCTTTCATTAGCCTAATTTTTCCCAATATGTACTTTGAGGTTCGATAGTTCAACAGACTTACCTTGACTTGAAGGTTCAAGTAATAAGAAAAACAGTTTTTTTAAAATCAAAAGTTGACTTTGCCAAATCAGTGTCAATTTACATCAGGACTCGACTTTTTCCAAATCAATATATCTATAACATGATAACCCTAGTTACCATACTAAACTCAGGAATCATTTCCATTAAGCAAGAATTGTTGCACTTCAGATAGGCACATACATATTACTCACCCAAAGGTCTAATTGAGTTTAAATATTTTTTTTATCTCATATGCATGCTTATTCAAACAATCTCAACCAACAGACTCTACCTACTAAGAAAGATCAATAGGTCCTTAATAGACTTAAAATGGGGTCTATATGGGACATGGGTTAAGTGGAGGCCATTTTCAAATTTGAGCTAATGTGATACTGCTGACAAACCCTCACACTGTAAACTTCCTGCTGGAACTGTAGATAGTTGGAAATATTAAACTCTAGACTTCATTTTCACCTTCAGGGCAACATTTCCTTCTAACTTCATGAAAATACAAAGCTTGAATGTCCTTCCATCTTCTTAGCAGGAATTTGGATCCAATCAGAACTATCTTGATCTTTAGTCCACCCTTTTTCTTTTTGTCCTTTTCCCTTTTTGGAATGTCAAGTTTGAGACTTTCAAGATGATGGACTTAGAATTGTATTGGTATAAAATGAAAGATGGTCTTTCCCTTGTTTCTTTGATTTATTTGAGTCTTTGGATGGGCTGGACCAATTCAAGTCAATATGTCCTTGTAAACTAAGTGGAAGTCTTATGATGCTTTAGGTAAGAAGGAAATCTATTAGCTTTCTAAACTGTTTTTTAGGGTTTTCTTTTCTTCTTTTCTTGTTCCTTTTTTCCTTTTCTTTTTTTTTTCTTTTTTTCTTTTTTTTTTCTTTTTTTCCTTTTTTTTCCTTAGCTCTAAGAGAGTTGTCTTATTTGTACCAACTTGTGCTTCTGGTTATGAATAGGGTGGGATGAGTTTGCTTCAATAAGGATGAATTCTTTGTTGCCTTGATAGATCTAAGATATTAAGTCCAATTCAGGTAAACCTCAATTATACCTTATGGTCTTGACTTTACATCCTCTTCCTTGATCTTCTTGCCCCTTTACATCAGTGATCATCAAAATTGTCATAAGTGTCACAATAGACCAAGGTAGGTTATCGAGGTTCGCAAGCCAATAAAAGCAAGCTAAAAAGTTTCATGAAGGCTCATATGACAAACTAAGGATTGATGTTAACATGGGTGGATACTAGTTGTTAGCTTACCAAACAATGGTAATTAGCACCTAGATAAAGGTAATTATGCAGGAGCCCTCTTTAAGTAAGCATACACAGCTCAATGCTATAGAACAATTCCCTCGTCTAGTAAAGTCATTTGAATCATGATGCATAGATACACTAATTCATGAATATCAAGCTAGATTTATCATTGGCTCAGCACCAAAATGAACAAAGACCAACAAAAATTTAATGAAAAATAATTTATTCTAATAATCTTAATTTGAAAAATATACTTGTTCCAGAAATATTAAAGAAACCATAAATAAAACAAGTAGCACTCAAGCCTAAGGATGTTTATTGATGGTACTTCATCTACTTGGACATGTCAGGGGTAATGTTCATCACCTCCTCATCAACAATTCCTCCATCTATATCTTGAAAAGATGGTAAGATAGAACTTTCCATCAATCCTCCTTCTATCATGAAGATCACTGGCGGTGGCACTCTTCCAAACTTAGGCAATAGATTGCTTTAGTGTTGGACTTGTTAGATTCAGATAGCTTACCACTGCCAATCAGGTCTTGAATCTCATGTCTCAACCTAAAATACTTGTCTGTTTTGTGCCCATGTGTTTGATGGAAATGACAGAATGCATTGGAATCAAAGTTTAGTGGTAGAGGATTGGGTAACGGTCGGGGAGCCAGTGGTTATAATAGCCCTTCATTTTACAACTTATTGAAAACTCAAGATAAAGGCCTCTACAACTCTAAAAATTACCTCTTATTCCCTTAGCCAGTAGCTGCATTGACATCCATTTCTTTTGGTGTACTTTGATTGCCAGATTGGTAGTTTTTCTTCTCATTCCTTCTCCTAGAAAAATAGTTCTTCTCCCTTTTTCATTCTTCTATTTGCAAGCTAGCTTGGAGAAGATCTTTGAAATCCATAATAAGGGTGTGGGACATCCTTTCATGAAGATTAGGTTGCACCCCTTTCATAATCATCCTACTCTGATCCAACTCATCAGGCCTCTTTTTGAGCAATGCAGCCTTGTTTCTCCACCTTTTTACATAGTCAATAAAATTCTCATTTTGTTTCTACCTGATTGACTCAACTTCCATCAAGGTCACTTCTAACTCTACATTATACCTATATTGCCGGATAAAGGCTTTGTACAACAAATCTCAGTTCTTTTGAGTACTTTCTTCTAAGGTTTTGATCCAATTTTTCACAACAGGATCCAATGAAAGCATAAAGTACATCAGAGTTTGAGCTTTAATAACTTGGGCAGAGTGCATGGCAGTGATGTACTACTTAACATGCAAGTGAGGATTTCATGTGCCATTGTACTTAGAAAAAGCAAGCATTTTGAATTTGTAAGGGATTCCTTCATCATCTTTAAATAGTTTGTCAACTTTTGACACTTCTTCGGCCTTCAGCTTCTTCTCAAATTCTTCTCTAAATCAATAATCGGAAGTCTCGATCTTTCAATAGTTGATTTCTCCATAATCTTCGGCTCCTTCTTCTTATCTTAAGGATCTTCAAAGTATTGAGCCCAGTAGTCATCATCATCCATAATCATCTTGTCATAATCGAAGGCTACTTCACCAACCTTAGCCTTTCCCTTGTCTTTCTGCTTCTTGGTACTAACAGATGCTTCAGTAATATTCCCAAACATTGCAGCCATTTGTCTTTTCATGGTCTCAGCTAGGACCTCCTTTAGTTCTTCCATCTTGGAGTTGATTGAATCATCCACCATCTTTTGAATCTATTCAGGTTCCATTGCATTTGATGTGAAATTGACTGAATTCTCATTGAACTCCAAGTAACTGACATAGGTCAGATTGTCGTAAGCTTTTAAACTGCTATATTCCAGAGCTGTGAGCTAGAAAGGATCAATGACATTAGATGCAATGCATGTATGTATGGATGCACAAATAATAATTAAAAAAACAAACAAAAAAGAGTAGGAACAACCCTTCTAATCTTATAACTTTCACACACAAATAACGAGTCTCTTTATCTAGACATATGGTCAACAAAATATCAACATGGGATTTTGAGTGGGGATTTTCACCCCCACTCACGATGGAATAGTTCTTGCGACTTTGGCACTGTTTAGGCTCGGGGCCTTAGAGAACACGGACCTAAGTCCGGAGAAAATGGAGTCGCCACCCGGACGGGCTGAGAAAAAAGAAAGGGATGGATGACTCGATTCCTAAGGAATCCTTGATCCCCTAATGGGTTCGAAAAGTTGGGTACTTGTGGGGAAGGTGAGAAATGGCCTAGCACCCCCACAATGCCCAGTTCATTGGATCCGGTCTCCTTTATAGGTCTTAATATTATAAAATTCTTAAATATAATAACATTCTCCATATTACACACAATAATTAAAATAAAGAATCAATATATTGAAAATCAAAATAATGTCCAAGAAAAACAAATAAATGGACACCCATCCGAAGATGGAAACATGTCCTTACATCCCATGCCTAAATAGGACACCCACCGAAAGGTAGAAACATGTCCTTTATATTGGTTCTAAAATAGAAAAACAATTTAAATTACATGGTATTTAAATAATGAGGAACCCACCAAGTGGAAACATACCTCTTACAACATTTGAAAATCTAAATAAATCAATAAAAGTAAATAACCATTCATCATAAATAAATCATTCATCAAAGGTATTAAATATCAATAGAGAGTAAACATTCATCCATGATAAATTAGATAAACCAAACATTGAACTTAAATAAATTAAAGCATATAAAATAAATCAAAGCATAATCAAATATAAAATTGAATAAGGCAAATAAAGATTCAAATTAGGGCTACTGTTTCTATTTAAGTTTTTTTATTTCATGTGTTTAGGGTTTTGGAATTCATGAGTTTAAGTTACTATGAGTTTTAATGGAATTGAAATGGAGCAAAAGTTTTATGATTTAAAAAGTTGGTAAAGTAGATGTATAATCATGAAATTAGGTTTTGGACACTTTAAAAATTTAGATTTATGATTTACGGTCACTGGATTGTGTTTTCTAAGCTTACTGTGTAGAATTAGATTTATATGGTTTTAAAGTTTTAAAGAATTAGGGTTTAGAAAACTTTAGGGTTTAGTTTTAAGGGAGTTAGGGTTCGCTGTTTTGGGTTTTGGGGTTGAATTAAGCCTTTAGTGTTTTAGAATTAGGGTTTCGGAGATTGCATTAGTTTTTAGAATTTGTAAATCAATTGATAATTTTATGAAGTTTTATGAAAATAAATGAAACAATTTAAGGTTTATATAAATAGAAAAGATGTTTTTAGGGTTTGTGGAAAGAAACAGACTCAGATTTAGGATTTTGAAAATTTGGAAAGCAAATTAGGGTTTTGAGATTTTGAAGAAACCAAAATAATAACTTTAAGCTTTTTGGAAAACAAAGCAACGAATTAAGGTTTTTAAACTTTAGAAAAGGGGAATTAAGGTTCTAGGGTTTTTGAATTAAAAGAAACAATTAGATGATTTAAGCTACTGTAAAGAAATTAGACAATTGATGCATACCTCCGTTTGTTAGTTCCACCAAAAATTTCTTCTTGGATGAAAAAAAAAACAAAGACAAGTTTTGCTACCTTTGAATTGCTTGAATTGTTTGTCTACTCTCTCAAATAAATCAAATTGATTCAAATTTTTCCTTCTCAATTTTGGTCTCAATTTCTCCTCCAAATCCCTGATCGATTTCCTTCTTTTTTCCTTTCCTATTTGTGTTGTTTTAGTCCTTATTTATTGAAGATCTCTATGGTTAATTCTAGTTATTCACAAAATATAACATTCATTAAGAAAAGGAAACCGAAACCTAATTTTATTAGGTTTCAAAAAATTTGCGTCGAAAAAATTTCGCTGGCGAAATAAAACTGATGCGGAAAAATTGCACTGGAGAAAAAAACTGCTGCCAAAAGAAATGTGCTGGTAGCGGGCTAGAATTGGCCTGCGGGCCATTTTCCCGCAGGAAAATCCTGCCCAAGGCCATTTCGCTGCACTAATTTTCGGCGATTATTTTTTCGTCGCCAATTTTTTTGTCGTCGATTTTTATTTTTATTTTTATTTTTTTGTTTAATATTAATATTAATATTTTTATTAATAAAAATAAAATATTAAAGCAAATATTATTTAATTAATATAACAAAAATTATTTTGGACTAATTAAAATATATTGGACCGGACTGGGTTAAAAATTAAGGGTCTATAGTTTGCCCCCTGCTTGAATGATCTGAGACTTTAGTGAAAGATAGTGAAAAGCAATAAGACTTAATTTTTGAGATGGTTGAGGTTTTCGGTTCTGGACTCAAGGATAATTTTAGGTTCTAGACCTGAGTGTAATTTTAGGTTCTGGACCTAAGAAAAATTTGGGTTCTGGACCCGAGCTAAGTTCTGGATTTGGAAGAGATTCTAGGTTCTAGACCTAAGGATAATTTGGGTTCTGGACCTGAGCTAAGTTATGGACTTAAAAGAGATTCTAGGTTCTGGACCTAAGGATAATTTGGGTTCTGGACCCGAGCTAAGTTCTGGACTTAGGAAAGATTTTAGGTTCTGGACCTAAGGAAAATTTGGGTTCTGGACCCGAGCTAAGTTATGGACTTAGGAAAGATTCTAGGATATGGACCTAAGGAAAATTTGTGGGGACCCGAGCTAAGTTCTGGACTCAGGAAAGATTCTAGGTTCTGGACCTAAGGAAAATTTGGGTTTTGGACCCAAGCTAAGTTCTGGACTTAGGAGAGATTCTAGGTTCTAGACCTAAGAAAAATTTGGGTTCTGGACCCGAGCTAAGTTTTGGACTTAGGAGAGATTCTAGGTTCTAGACCTAAGGAAAATTTGGGTTCTGGACCCGAGCTAAGTTCTGGACATAGGAAAGATTCTAGGTTCTGGACCTAAGGAAAATTTGGGTTCTGGACCCGAGCTAAGTTCTGGACTTAGGAAAGATTCTAGGTTTTGGACCTAAGGAAAATTTAGGTTCTAGACCCGAGCTAAGTTCTGGACTTAGGAAAGATTCCAGGTTCTGGACCTAAAGAAAATTTGGGTTCTAAACCCGAGCTAAGTTCTGGACTTAGGAAAGATTCTACGTTCTGGACCTAAGAAAAATTTGGGTTCTGGACCCTAGCTAATAAAGATTTAATTATCTGCAAAAAATAAATTTTTGGTTTCAAAAAGTTTGACTAATTTTTATACATGTCTTCTCCTTGCCTCCTGCGTGTAAAAATATTTATAGAGACGCAAGCATTTGAATGCTTAAAGTGAATAATTGAATTTACTGTTTATTTACCGTGTAATTACTGTTCATACACTATGCACTGTTTATAAATAGTAACTTAGTATTTGTAAACAGTAGTAAATAGTATTTACTATTTGAAATAGTAATTTACTATTTATCAATAGTAATGTACTAATCATGAATAGTAAAATTTACTATTTATAAACAGTAAAACTTACTTTTGAATTTTTGTTTTTCCTTGCAGTTTCTCTATAAAAACCCACGAATCCTTCATTTCATTTACAGCAAAAATTTCTCAATTTCTATAATTCTCTCAAATTCTTTTAAATTCAGCACATAGTTTTAAAAAAAAATGCATGCTTCAAGGTCAAGGACTCATTCTATTGCTGAGTTATTAGAGTTTATTCGGCATCATGAAGATGAAAATATAGATATACTAGCCGGGATGCTGCTTCACCGAAATTCAAACCAAAAGAGTAAGGTAACTATTTTTTCCCTTTTTATTTTATTATTTTTTCTTTTTTTTCTGTTATTTTTTCTTTCCCTTTTTTATATATTTTTTCTTTCTTTCTGTTATTATATTTTCTCTTCTCGTCTTTCTTTTATTTTTTCTTTCTTTTATTATTTATTATTTATTATTTTTCTTTTTTATTTTCTTTTTATTTTTTTTTCAATTTTTTCATCTTTATGTTATTATTTTTGTTTTATTATTTTATTTATGTTTTTATATTATGTTCCTTTATTATTATTGTATTTGCTTATTTTTTATTTACATTTTTATATTACAATATTTTTTAGGAAAAATAAATTAATTTAGGATAGTATGTACTTGCCTTGTATTAACTTACCTGGCTCCATGTTAGCATGATCATTGCATTGTTTGGGCTGGAGGGTGTATTGACAAAGCCTGACAATGGTACGATGTAGTGCCTTGTCAGGTAAGGCAGATTATCCGAGATTGCGGCTTTGAGCAGTTCATCTTACAATTGCCATCCGAGGAGTATCAAATTGACTGGAGCGTAGTCCAGGCGCTTGCAGAACGATGGTTGGACACAATCCACACTTTTTACTTACTCATTGGAGAGATGACAATTGGTTCGGTTTATTTTACTGCTATAATCGGCCTTCTATATGATGGTGTTTCGGTTCTCTTGACCAATGATATTTTAACATTTGAAGAAATTCAGGAATTAATTGGTATGGAACCATCATATAAAGGGCCTTTTAAGATAAAAATTAAATCGATTCGTAGCTATTGGATGAACTACGAAGGACAGATTCACAGAGACACGACCCAACAGTATGCTCGAGGATTTTTGTTATATTTGCTTGGGTCGACCATCCTAGGCAGCACTGAATTCTCCATCCACTTGTCAGTGTTGAATGCCCTTTCTTACTTCAGAATGGTACCATCTTCTGGTTGGGGTGAAGCTGGTCTCGCGTGTCTTTACCATGGTCTTGATAAACTTTGCCGAAATAAGAATTCTTTTCTCGGCTTGATGGCGATTGTCGAGGTATTCTTTTCCTTTACCAATGTCATTTCCACTCTTTTCTTGTATGAATTTGATCTTTACTATTATTGTAGGCATGGGCATATGAACACAACCTCGTGAGGGTACCTGGTATTTTCTGAGAGAGAGCCGGGTATCTGAGATTAAATTTCTAGTTGTCAGATCTTGTGGACGTTCTCAGCTCCCACTACATGCATACTCACCGCTTTGTGTTGAGCTGCTTAACCTGGGACCAGGTAAAATAACATTAGTATACTTTAAATTTTATGTGAAAGTTTACGTACCTTATGTTACTTTGCAGGTGAATTTGGCCTGGTGGAACCCTGAAGAACGAACGAACTGGTCTCCTTTCATGAGGGCTGCACTATCTTTTCAACATTCTTGTCGAGTCATCGCCGGCCCAGTGTCCAGTGGCTGGTTTCTCGGAGAGAGAGTTTATGAGTGGTTTCTTGGTCCAGAGCAGCGGCGGGTCCCAATGCATATCCAAGAATATACTTTAAATATTATGTCGATGCAGAGGATGTATGGTGACCGGCTCGATATGGTTATGGTGTTGAGTCATTTCTTCATCTACCCGGTGTATTTTATGCCCATTTTATTCAAAGGAGGCTCTTGAACTTTGATGTATCTCCTATTGGTGTGCGAGGGATTCCCAAAGAAAATGAGGGTAGAGATGAAGAGGAACATCACAGAGATGGAGAGTTTGTTCCACATCCTGGGGCTAGTACTTCTCAGGTAAAACTTTTACCAATTTTCCCTTGCAACTGCTTCTTTCTTTATATATATATATTATTCTTTAATGATTGTTGCAGGTAGTGGGTTCATTTGATCATGAGGTTGGACCTTCTTTCACTGCCCCTTCGTTTGCTCATTCTAGCCCGCCAGATATGCCATCTCATCCGCAGGGCATTGATATGAATTACCTGGTAAGTTCCTTATTTCATGGTAATTTATGCTATATGTATGCATGATTATGTATGCTCTTACCTTTTTCCTTTCTGGCTCACAGCGGATGCTCGAAGAACAAAATAGGAAACTTCAACAAGAGTTGGCTGCAAGTTGTCAGTAGGCTTCTCATTTTGAAAGTTTATATCATCAATCTGAATAAAATTTTTGAGACTTTCGATTTCAGGGGATGAGGGATCCTGGCGCATCTTCATCAAGAGGCCCCCAAACTGATCACCATGAGATCCTTTCGTCTGCTTCTGATGAGGACCGTGACGGATCAAAATTTCAAGGTAATAGGGATTTTAGTGCTCCTACTTCGGGTGATCCCGAGACGAGTAATTTGCTACTCCAACAGGCGATGACTTTTTCAGGGCTTTATTTGATGACCTACCACCACCTCCTTAGTGATGTGTAAATATTGTATCAATTATATAAACATTGTACAATAATGAAAAAAAATACAATTTCTATCTTTACTGTACTTTTTTTTTCACTTTTCATCATTACTGTATCACAATTACTAAACTTTCTTTTTCATATTTTTTATCACAGTACCACACAATTTCATAATTCACAACCACATCACTCTGCTAAACCAAATTCAAAGCGGCAGAGGAAATTGTCGCCAGTTCCTTTCCTTACACAATATGGTTTCACCCTTTCCCATCACCTTTTCCTTTTCACTTTAGGAAAGGCTTGTTTCTCCTATATAAATCACCTTTCATGCCATATTTCATACAGAAACTGAAAATATTTTCCAATTCAACTTAAAAACTCCCTTTAACAATTTTGATTTTCCTTCATTCATCAACCATGACCAAGCATCATTTAAAGAAGATAAAAATTCTATTTAAGAATATGGATGTCATTCATTGGAAGCAAATTTCGTGATCAAAACTTGATGTTTTAAAATGTTTTCAAAGTGTTAAATTGGACCACTCCTTCTTACATGCCGCGACTTCCTTTTGGAATACGAATTCTAGGGTATTTAAAATTAATGGCTTTGAAATATGTCCCTTGATTGAAGAATTTGAGGCCATCCTTGGATATCTGAATAATCAACAAATGAAATTACCCACATTGATTTCCAAGACTCAATAGAAGATGCAGATGTTATTTCAAATTTCAAAACCCGAAGTTCTTTGGTTGATGAGAGGTAAAAAATTTCTACTTGCTCCCTTGATTGATTTTTTTCTCTCTAACTTGGCCCTTACTAAGGCATGGGGAAGCATGCTTTGTCTTTGCTTGCTCGGCCAATTACTGCTTGTCTCTTCTGACGGTGACATTGATCCACAAGTATTGGATATTATGGACCAAATGGAAGGAGGCTTGTCGCCGGTACCTGTGATCTTAGCCGTGACTTTAGTTGGATTAGACCGACTTAAATCAGGATTGTCAAAGAGACTGACTGGGAGTCCGTTGCTGCTTCAGGTAATTACCTAAACTGCCCTTTCAGGTTTTCAATTTAGGTTTTATTTTTTCTTCTTCTTATTGCTCTAATTTTTGCCTAGTCCGCCATGTGGGTTTTCGGAACTAGCGAGCTGTCCTAATTTTTGCCTAAGTTGCCCTTGCGAGTTTTCAATATAGCAGACCCTGCTTTTTTTTAATTTAATTCTTTCTTCACATATTTGGCTTCAGGAGTTTCTTTGTTTGCTTGATACTCCATCCATGGATTTTGCCAAATATCTGCCATGTCATCATTCTGCTAAGAAGCTACTCCATCCTGGTTCTTCATATGCTGACTGGGTTGACTGAATCCAATCACGCGCTGAAGTCAATATCCGTTAGTTGGTATCTTGGTGAAAGATTTCTCATATCACCATGCAAACATATTTGATGTATGTTCACCTTGCTTCTCTTCATCAAGGTACATGCTATGATCCTCGATGTCTTGGCCATGGAGCCGAGCCTCGTGATTCTGACTTTACTCCCGATTTAGACATGCCTCGCTTGACTGAAGCCTACTTGGATCGGCTGAGACAAAGCTGGCCCGCACGTTATATTTACCGACTACCATAGATTTTACATTTGTCAATTCAGAAAGTGTATTGTTAGGATGAAAAATAATTAAAGTAATAAAAGATGCTTCTTTTCCATTTATAATTTGTCATCACCTTTTGCTATTGTTTTTATTTATTTCATCCATATATGGTCAAATACTTATAACAGTGCACATAGAACAATTTCAACATTACTTCTATTTTATTAAATTGGGGAACAACCAAACATAAAGCCAGCATACACAAGATTACTCATGTTGCCAACTAGCCCTTTCGGGTTTTCTAATTGACGATTTTCTCTCATTTAGCCCTAATTGTTGCCTAACCCTCCCTTTCAGGTTTTCGGGACTAACGGACTGCTCTAACTTTTTCCTAGGCCGCCCTTTTTGGGTTTTCAACCTAGCGAGCTCTTTTTTTTATATCATACATAAAATCTCTTCAACCTGTCAATGTTTACTGGCTCACTAAACTCGTTCCCATCCATTTCTGATAGCTTCACCGCACCTTTGTTCATGACTTGTTTCATGATATATGGCCCTTCCCAGCTAGGCCTGAACTTCCCTCTTGGATCAGATACATTAGGCTTACATTGCTTCAACACCATATCCCCGACTCTGAGTTTTCTGACCTTAACCCTTCTATTGTAGGCCCGAGCTATCTTCTTTTGATACAGTTGGTGATGATATAGTGCCTTTAACCTTCTCTCTTCTATTAAAGCTAACTGTGTGTATCTGCTAGCTACCATTCTGTTTCAGGCAGTTCAGCTTCCAAGACTACTCTCAATGACTTTATCTCAATTTCAATTGGCAACACTGCTTCCATCCCGTAAACCAAAGAGAATGGTGTCATTCCAGTAGGTGTTCGCACACTTGTCCTATATCCCCATAAAGCAAAGGGAAGCATCTCTGACCAATCCCTGTAAGTCTTGGTCATCTTGGATAGAATTTGCTTAATTGTCTTGTTTGTTGCTTCTACTGCACCATTAGCCTTTGGTCTATGAGGAGAGGATTTATGATGATGGATTCGGTACTTTGAGAATAAATCCTTAACTGCTCCTTGAAACTGTACCCCATTGTCTGATACCACACTGTGCGGGACCCCGTACCTGCAGATGAGGTTCTTTCAATAAATCTAGCCATTTAGCTTGCACCCAGTTTATTGAAGGATTTAGCTTCGACCCATTTTGAAAAATAATCTACTGCTACCACAATGAAACGATGACCGTTTGAGGCTGTCGGATGTATCTCTCCTATAATGTCGATACCCCAGGTGGCAAAGGGCCAGGGTGAAGACATAGAATGTAATTCTTCAGTAGGCATGTGATTCAAATTACCATACATCTGACATTGTTGGCACTTCTTTACGAACTCAATAAAATCTTTCTCCATGGTCAACCAGTAGTAACCTTGTTGAATAATCTTCTTAACTAGGGCCAAACCACTCATGTGCGGACCGCAACTTCTCGCATGTATTTCTGACATGATATGCTCCACTTCAGGCTTTCTTAAACATCTTAAATGTACCCCATCAGGCCATCTTCGATATAACTCTCCATGGAATGTGATGTATTGCAAAGACCACCGCCTTATGGCTCTTCTTTCTTTCTTTGTTTCCCCCGGCGGGTATTCCCTTTCTTCCAAAAATTGCCTTATAGTATCATACCACGCATCATGGTCTGTATCAATTTCCATGATTGTCTCATATTCATAGCAAGGAGTTGATGAACTGGTCAAGATTAGAGGCTTAAGGAATAAGCTGACAGGGTTTTCCCATACCGAAGCCAATGTGGCTAGGGCATCAGCCATCTGATTTTCTTCTCTTGATAGGTGTATAAACCTACACTCCTTAAAGTTCTTCTTCATCATAGTAAGGTAATGGTGGTATGGTTTTAATTTTTCTTCTTTCAACTCCCACTCTTCATTTACTTGGGATACTACTAGCAATGAATCGCCAAAAACTTCCACCTTATCCACCTTCATAATCATTAGGGTTTCCAAACAGAAAATACAATCATCGTACTCCACCATATTATTGGTTGCCCTAAATTTTAACTTTTTGGCTAAAGGGATGAGTTCCCCTTCGGGCGATTCTAGTATAACTCCCAAACCTGCTCCTTTTCTGTTTACTGCTCCATCAAAATACATTTTCCACCCTTGTACTTCAATTGCTTCTAAATGTTCATCCAAAAATTCCAAGATTACCTCTTCACTTTCTGGTAATGGTTGTTGGGCCAGGAATTCTGCCATCGCTCTACCTTTGATTATTTTCCTGGTTACATACTCAATCTCAAATTCTTCAAATATTATCAACCATCGACCATATTTCTCAATCAAAGAGGGTGTCTCTCTTAAGTACTTCATTGGATCCAACCTGGAAATTGCTTGCACACTATACAATTGAAAGTAATGCCGCAACTTCTTAGAAGACCAAACCACAGCTATACAGGTCTTTTCAATAACACTATACTTAATTTCATAAGGTAAGAGCTTTCTACTCAAATAGCAAACTGCATGCTCAATCCCTGACTCATCTGCTTGGGCTAGCATGGCTCCTATCGACTCTTCTTCTACTGCTAAGTATAGTAATAGAGGTTTGCCGGGTTTAGGTGGTTTTAAAATAGGTGGATTCAATAAATACTCTTTTATTAGCTCAAAGGCCTTTTGACACTCTTCATTCCATAGGACGGGCTGATTATTTTTAAGCAATTTGAAGATAAGCTCACAAATTATTGTGAGTTTTGCTATGAACCTGCTAATGTATTGTAATTTACCAATGAATCCCTGAACTTCTCTCTCCGTCTTTAGGGCTGGCATATCCCTAATTGCTTTAACTTTGTCAGGATCAATCTTAATGCAATTTGGACCAATTACATGTCCCAATAATTTACCTGAGGTAACACCGAACACACACTTCTTTGGGTTTAATCTTAGCTTATATTTTAAAGCTCTATCGAAGAATAATTCTAAGTTTTGGAAGTGTTGTTCCCTTGTATCCGATTTAACCATCATATCATCGACATATACTTCAACTTCTTTGTGTATCATGTCATGAAATAGTGTGGTGGCCATCCTTTGATAGGTTGCTCCAGCATTCTTTAAACCGAACGGCATTACCCTATAATAAAATATACCCCATGTAGTAATGAAAGCAGTTTTGACTTTATCCTCTTGGGCCATTAACACTTGATTGTATCTAGAAAATCTATCTACAAATGAGTGTAGCACTCTAGAGGCTGCATTATCAATGAGGACATCTATATGGGGTAAAGGAAAATCATCCTTAGGGGAAGCCTTATTGAAATCTCTATAGTCCACACAAACCCTTATTCTTCAATCTTTCTTTGGCACGGGTACTATATTGGCTAGCCAATCTGGGTATTCTATCACTTCGAGGAACTTCACTTGTATTTGCTTAGTGACCTCTTCCTTAATCAATTCAGCCCACTCAGGTCTTAATCTCCTAAGCTTTTGTTTGACATGTTTCATGTGAGTGTAAGTAGGAATATGATACTCGGCTATGTCTCGATCTATTCCAGGCATATCCTCATAAGACCAAGCAAACACCTCTTCATATTTTTTGAATATTTTTTCAAATCCTCTCTCTCTCATCAGGAGTAAGGTCGGATGCTATGCTAATGTTTTTAGGATTTTCAGTTGTTCCCAATTTTAATGATTGTGTGTTAACAGAATTAATATTAAAGATGCTTATGTAACTCTTTTTGAATGTATGCAACCATCAGGAGAAACATCACACAAGTAAGCAAAATCAGACTTTATTGCATTCATTTTGGAAAAGAAAACATCATCATCTTCATACAAAGCAGACAAATTAAAATCAAAATCAAAATCATTGTTCTCAAAATCATAAGGCAGGATGTCTTTAAACTTTTCTTCAACTAGGACAGCAATCTCATCCGGAGTCTTCTCGGCTTTCAAGATAGCTTCATTCTCTTCTTTTGGATTGGATTCTTTGTTGGCTGACAAGGTGAGCTCTTTCTTCACTTGGTTGAGTAGCTCGGCAACATCTACAAAAATTTCAAAACCTGGGATCAACTTTCCCATGAACATGATCGGCTCGGGCTTTCCTTGGAGTGGTCCCATATTTGAAGTTTGACGAAAATCTCTTCAAGCGGTGGGAAGCTCATCTTGTCACTCTTCTTTGGCTGGACATCATCGTTTTCATCATATCTCAACCCTTTCTTGGAAGTTTGAGTTCTAAAGTTTGGCAGTTTTGTCAAACCGGCCTTACCCTTTCCAAGACTAGCTCTGGGAAGGTAGTTCATATTCTTCATCATATTCAAAACTTTGGAGTCCGCTACTTCATCATTAGAAATTACAGCTACTTGAAAACCATTGAGAGGCCTCTCAATCATTAGAGTGTTAACAATCTCATTATCTTCAGCTTCAATGACCACTGTCTCATCTCCGTTGGGGAACATAATCTTTTGATGAAGGGTGGAAGGAACTCCACCAAGAGGATGAAACCATGGTCACCCCAAAAGTAAGGCGAAGGTAACCTGTATGTCTAAAACAACAAACTCAACAATAGATTCAATTGGACCAACCTTGACAGTAGCTTTGAAAGTCCTTTCGGCGTGTCTCTTAGTGTTTTCATAAGACCGAATTGTTACTTCAGTCGGGTTTAGATCCCTTGTCGACATGGCTAGCTTTGGCAATATCTTAAGTGGCCAAACATTTATGGCAGACCCATCATCGACAATTCCACATGGAGTCCTCTTCCCTTTGACTTCTATTTTGATAAAGAGAGGGCGGATGTGATCTCTCCCCTCCTTTGGTAAGTCCGCATCTGAAAAAGAAACTGCTCCTATATTAACCTCACTCTTTTCTTAAACCTCTTCGCATTTCATTATCCATCCAATTTTTATGAAGTTGATCAGCTCCTCCAGTGTCGTGGAGTTAGAAATTGGCATGCTAGCCAAGGCTTTGACCATAGTTTCTCAGTGCTTTTTAGAAGTAGCTAATAAGTCCCAAATGCTAACTATAACATCCGTGATTTTGGAGAAATTAAATAAGTATATGGAGATATAAATTATATATACTCAATATATATATCTAGAGTATATATAACATATACATATGGCATATTAATTATATATGTTAGATTAATACATTACATACTTAATATTTAATACACATATAAGGTACATTTGATGTGTATATAAGATACACATTACTTGTGCATATGTGTAATATCCTAAATTTTTGAAAAGTTCTAATTTTTAGAAATTTGATAAAATAAATTATAATTTAAATGGATAAATTAAATTAATAGTTTTAAATGAAAAATGAAGGGGTTTTAAATGAAAAAGTGGATAATATATGTGATATATATGTAAAATATACAAAACATATAAAAGTCAACACTTTTTAAAAGAAAAGTCACAGTAAAAGGGTATTTTGGTAATTAAATCTTAGAAATTTAAAATTAATAAAATAATTTAAAATAAATTATTTTTGAATGAAAGAGGGAATTTAGGAATTTTAATTTATTAAATAAATAATTAAATAATTAATTATTAAATTATTTTAATATATATATATATGATTTAAAATTAAAGGGTGAAAGGAAAGAGAAATAAAAAAAATAAAGACTTCTTCTTCTTCTTTCCTTCAAGGCCGAATTTCATGGCTTCAAGAGAGGGATTTGCTTCTTCCATACTCCAAAAATTGAAGAGATTTTAAGGATTCAAGTGGAGTTTTAGAAGTTTCTTCATCAATTGCTAAGCTTTCTTACCAAATTTTCAAATTCTATGGAAAAGTGTGTTATATAAATTTTGGAATTCTATAGCAGCATGATTTAATTGCTTAATTGGATATGAATGAAGTTGTTTTGATTGGTTATTAATGATTTTAAGGTTGGATTAAAGAAATGGTTGAGTTTGGGTAAGATTGGTGAAGAGAGATAATTTAGGGTTATGTAATTTTTGGGGTTTTGAAATCATGGTTTTTAATTGTGTAAATTGATTCCAAACGAGTTGTTTTGATACATAAACAAGTATTTTAAAGTCAAATATTGGATTTGGTTGTGTTTGGTTGGAGTTTGAGAATGGAAGTGGAGATTTAGGGTTTTGGAAAAGTGATTTTCCAAAGTGGTTGAATTGTGTGATTTTATTTGTTTAAGCATGTTGTTTAGTGTTGAAAGTGATGAATATAAGCTTGAAATGAGTAATGGATTATGTTTGAATGGAAAACCTTCAATGGGGGAAGGTTATGCCATTTTTGAGATTTTGTGTATAAGAGTGTATTGTTATAATGTAAATGATTTAAATGTATTAAAATATGTTTTTAATGATATTAATAAACTTAAAACACTAATTTAAATGGCTTGATATGGTTTTTTCAAAGTTAAAGTGAGGTGAAGCTTAATTTTGGGATTTGGTTTAGAGTGATGTTTAATTATGGTTTGATGTTGAGAATACCTTAGAATATGATATTAAATGATTATGTATGATCACATTTGGTATAAGAATTGAGGGAGGTTGATTTGCTTCATCAAAGTGGTGAAGAGCAAGTTGGAAGGATAGGATTGGAGGTTGTATTAAGCTTGCTTTGGGTTGCTAGTAGAGGTATGTACAAACTTTGAGTATAATGTTTATATTTGCATGAAATTTGGACTTAACACATTTTGGTTGAAAAATGTGTTAAGCTACTTGGTTCATTGATTGAGTATGAATAATGTGCTATGACATTTGTATGTCATATATGTGTTAAATGCATTGTGAAAAGCCATTGATAATGGCTAAATTGTGTAAAAGTGTAAAATATGCATATTATGTGAAAATACCCAAAGTAATTGAGTAATGTGTTATGAATGCAAAAATGAGATATGTGGAATAATGAAATGAATTGATATTGATAAAAATGATGAGAAAAGTGAGAAAAATGAGAAAGATGTGAAAAATGAGAAAAATGAGAAAAAAAAGTGAAAATAAGGCAATGAGCCTAGTTTGATTATGAGAAATAAAATGAGAAATGAATTGTGAAAGTATTTGATAATGAGATAAATGAATTAATTGTGTGCCTAGTATGTTATTCAATTTTCAGAGTTCTGGGTTTGGCGGCATGCCTATGAATTGCTAGGCAGGTGAAAAGACCGGATCGTAAGCCGAGCCCAGCTGATAAATGATAAATATGATGTTTTTAGGGTGAAACGACTGGGTCGTAAGCCTCAAAAACTGTAGCAGTCTAGCCGGGTTGAGGACCAAGATACTGGGGCCTAAGGGTCTAGCCAGGTTGAGGTCCAAGAGACTGGGGCTGTTACATTATCCATGGATATATATATTTCCTACGGCTAGACACATGGTGTCATTATGGACCAAAGCAGTAACTCTGAAATTTGAATAGCATATTAGATCCTTTTTGGGCCCATGCTTGTCTTTGTTTTAATGTGAATTATGAATTGTGATACAATTGAGCAATATAATATTATGAGTTGTGAGTATGAAATATTTGAAAAATATAAGAAAGTGAAATGATGTGACCTCTATATGCATTGTGCATTGGCATTACTTAAAATTTTTATTATTATCAAATTTTGTACCACTAGGCTTCGGCTTAGCTCGATTGTAATTCGTCGCGTAGGTGTCATGGATGTTTTGGTAGAGCCGGAGAGTTTTACTAGACCTGATCGGGTCTAGGCTTGTATTTATTGAGCTTGAAGAGTTATTTTGGATACATTAAGATCAGAGCCAGTTGCCAGCATGTACATTTTTGATATTATGTATGTTATGATATGTTTTTAAAGCATATATTGTAAATTGTAAAGAATGATTTGAATAATTTTGTTTAAGATGGGATTTTATATATAATGTTGATATATATATATATACCTATGTATAAGTATTTTGAGAAAATATGGAGAAATTGAGAAGCATTGGTGAATTGGTGAATTGATTTTATTTGGAGTATTTGTTTTATGCAGGTTGTGTTTTGTTGAATTTTGGAAACGTTCAAATTACAAACAAAACTCTGGCGAATTTTTTCTAGAGATTTTCATATAAAATATTTATTTTGGATTCCTATAACAATCAAAGAATATTTATATACTATTTATTTTATATATTAGTATTTGAAATCTTAAAACAGAAATGTAAAATTTTTTATTAAATCGGTCTGTGATATTTTTATACCGTATATGTGTATTTTACATATGCTAAAAATATATATTGTATGTATATAGGGTATAAGGGTGTTACATTTATTTTGGTATCAGAGCCTAGGTTTGAGGTTCTCGACCTAGGTGGGATGATAGAGAGAGAAAATTGGAATAAAAAAATAATTTTTCAATTGTAATGTATGCATTGGCACTGGCAATTTATCTGATCCCTGATGTGGCAATGTCCATTTGATATAATGGATATGAGTTAAGATGGTGTCTGATTTGCATAGATTAGAGTGGCGCTGTGGAAACGTCATTCTTGAGATTATGGATTAAGAATTTTTGGAATTTTTATTTGAAATTTAAAATTTATATCTGATTCAATTGATGAATAAGTGAAATTAGAAAAATAATCTAGGAAATAATTTAAGATATAAAAATAAAAAGTTTGAGAAATGAACATGATAGTTACAGAAAATTTTATAGACGTACTGCAAAGTGATATTGTCAGAATTGTTGTACAAATCTAGAAATATTGGATGAGTTTGAAAATTTAATAGAAAGTTTTTCTATATGTTAGAATCCAAATGTATAAATTTTTTTAAATTTTAAAGATGGATCTCTAATTAAGAAAAATAGAAGAGCACAGATTGCTAGAGAAATTTCAGCAACTCAGAATCTGTAGAAATTGAAAACAAAATAAATCTAGAAACTATGATAAACTAACCCAGAAAAATCTAAGAATTTCTATGATAAACTGTGATATTGTCAGAATTGTTGGACAAATCTAGAAATATTAGATGAGTTTAAAAATTTAATAGAAAGTTTTTCTATATGTTAGAATCCAAATGTATAAAAATTTTTAAATTTTAAAGATGGATCTCTAATTAAGAAAAATAGAAGAGCACAGATTGCTGGAGAAATTTCAGCAACTCAGAATCTGTAGAAATTGAAAACAAAATAAATCTAGAAACTATGATAAACTAACCCAGAAAAATCTAAGAATTTACACACAATATCATATGTATTCCTATAACATATGGTTAAAATTTTATGAATTTTTATTAAGGTTTGATACCTGAAAAAAATGGACAACTGGGTGCTAACAGAGAAATAATTAAAGAGACAGATTCTCTGATTTTAGAAGATTTAATTTTTAAATATATTAAATCAACTTGGAAAAATCTAAAACTTTAAATATAAGACCATATATGTGTCAAGTGCACATGGATAAAAGTTTACAAGCTTTTATAAAGAATTGGTAAGGAATATAAAAATTAAAAATGAGATTGACATGAAACTGAGGAAGTCATGCAATTTTATGTAAGTAAGTAATAAATTAATTTTATGAGACAACTGAATAAAGAAAATTATAAAAATTTATTTGCATATGGGTATAAGTATAGAAGGAATATGGAGTTTTTAATAATTTTCAACAAAGAGTTCATAATTAAAATCAAAGAGTGAAATCATGTATGATAGCGAATTATTTATTATGGAACAATGATGCATAATTTAAGGTTGAGTGTGTAAAATTAAAGTATCTAAATGGATGATATTAATTAGTGTAAGGAAATGAATTAGTGCTGTTTAAATGTAAATGTTATGATCTTAAGATTGAGAATGTGATATGGGTGAGATTTGGTGAGGTTCATGTTGTTGGTTGCATTATATGAAATTTGAATTTTTGAAATGGGTTTCCATAATTGTAAAAGTGATGTGTTTTGATGTTATATTAATATAAAAATAATGTTTATAAAGTTATCTCTTGAAAGTGAGATTAATAGAATGAAGTTTAAGTAAAATAGTAAATTGAAAATTTAGAGTTGTAAGGGAATTTTGATGAGGATTGTTTAGATATTGATACTTTAATGTTTAATAAGCATGGGAGTAATTTTGAATGAGTAATGTTACTTATAAAAGTACTAACTAAGGTGTAATGTGGTTGATAATATAGAAATTTATTATGAAATAAAGGGAAATGATTAAGCAAGTGAAAATGAGTTACTTTAGTTAATTGAATTGGAAATGATGAAAATGGATATGAAAGGTGTGATCAATGCAAAAAAAAAAAAAAGTGAGAGAGATGTTATATTGGAAACATGACTAAGATTTATGTGAAGTGTTAGGAAAAAAATATATAATAAGAAACTTATTTAAGAGATGGGCGATTGAATAAGGAAGATGTTAATTATGTTATGGTCAGAGTGTGTATATATGTTGAATTGATGAATAACCTAAGTAATGTAAAAAGAATGAGAAGTGATAATGTTCTCTGAAAGGTGATAAATGTTAACTTTGTATAGGTTGTATGTAAAAGAGGAATTGAGTATAATTGTATGATTTGTGTGATGAGATTTTTTTCTATATGAACACAAATATGATATGTAAGAAAATGTGGAAAGTAAGTCACATTGTGATTATGACTTACGAAGGTGTATGTGGATGATTATAAAAAATATTATCGAGTGTTTACTACCTTATACAAATATGTGTCTGGTGTTATTGAGAATGATATTGCATGTATTAATAGACCTAAGAGAGATTAGGTCTTGACCTGCGTAAAGTTAGGTCATGTGATGAATTGAGATTGAGAATGGACCCGAACAGAGTTGGACGGTGAAATTATTATTTTAACAACCGAACTTCATGATTGTATAGTGTTTTGGGCCTAAAGTATATGCGTATAAATAAGAGATTGTAAGGAAAAAGTAAAGTATAATGAAGAAAGTATGAAAGTGAAAAAAAATGAATGAAAATTTTTATAAGAGAGAGATTAGAAATGGAGTAATAAATGGAAATTGTGTAAATTAGCATATGAACGAATGTGTATATGTAAGAGATGTTAATGATAATATTGTTGAAACATGAGTTAGGCTAATGATGATCAAGTGATCAAGAGTAAATTGCTTTGAAACAAAGCTGAAACGTGTTAACTTTTTGTGTATCAAAAGATTAGAAAATGAATATGTGATTTTTGCGATACGAACTTAACATTGTGATTGGAAAAGTTTGAAGAAGAATGGTAGAAGGGCAGTATTTATTTATAAGCCACGGATGTGACCATTATTATGGCATGACCGTTGAATAGTTTTGGTGAGATTGATAGTTATGCTTCAAGAAACATGGTCAAGACTTATGGTTTGCATAGTTGTATCTTATAATTTTATACTAGAAATTTATTTATAATTATAGAAAGTGTGGAAATAGAAGAGAATTGTAAAAATATGATGCGCTTTAAATGATGTATAAGAAAAGTGATTTGTGTAAATAGGGTAACTATAAGAAACGTGAGAAAATGGTAAATGAAAGGAATTATGGAATGTGAGTAAGAGTTATAATAAATGTGTTTGAAAGTGATATAAAATGAATAAGTTGATGAAAATGATGTGTAAAGTAAACGAGACTAGGGGAAGTGAATATTATCTGTAATGATGAATTCAAAGAGAATTAAAATTTGAGAATAAATTTGACCTAATAGAATTAGGTCATGAATTGAAAACAGATTGATGAATTTAAAATAGACAAAAGGTTGGTCGGAATAGAATAAGGTTGTGATGGTCATATTGTGATAGTTAGATCAATTGATCCGAAATGTAATAAGTTTAAAAGTATTTATTGAAATTCAATGTGTGTAGTTGTATTAAGAATATGTAAGCTATATGATAATGTGCATAATACAGCGTTTTGATATGTATATGCATATGAAAGGAGCTAAGTTATATTAGTTTCAAATAATTATAAGAGAAAAGTGTTAGTTATAGTATAATTGGAATGAATTTTAATAAGGAAATAAGATTTTGTTGTTGTATAATGGTGATATTAAATTAATATGTGGTAATTGTATAAATAGTAGGATCAAAGTGAAGATGTGTAAAATTATTGTGTTAAGATAAAAGTTATTAACATTTGAATTTAAGGTGATGAGAGTATATTTTTAAGATAATAAAGTGATCATATATCTTGAGTGCAATAAGTGTGTGGTGTATATATATTAAGGAGATGAACTAATTTTATCTAATGATAATTCGATTGAAGATATAATAATCTTTTGTGACTGTTTGAGTAAATAGACAGTATAATGATGTATTAGGGAATGGTAAAAAGGAAATTAAGAATGAACCTAAGGGGAAGAATAGAAATTATGTAATTTGGTAAAATAATGATTTGGATGATTTATTAATATACTGGATAATTTCGAGGACGAAATTATCTAAGGGAGAGAAAATTGTAACATCCGTGATTTTGGAGAAATTAAATAAGTATTTGAAGAGATAAATTGTATATACTCAATATATATATCTAGAGTATATGCAACATATACATATGACATATTAATTGTATATGTTGGATTAATACATTACATACTTAATATTTAATACACATATAAGGTACATTTGATGTGTATATAAGACAGTACTTGTGCATATGTGTAATATCCTAAATTTTTGAAAAGTTCTAATTTTTGAAAATTTGATAAAATAAATTATAATTTAAATGGATAAATTAAATTAATGATTTTAAATGAAAAATGAAGGGGTTTTAAATGAAAAAGTGGATTATATATGTGATATATATGTAAAATAAACATAACATATAAAAGTCAACACTATTTAAAAGAAAAGTCAAAGTTAAAGAGTATTTTGGTAATTAAATCTTAAAAATTTAAAATTAATAAAATAATTCAAAAATAAATTATTTTTGAATGGAAGAGGGAATTTAGGACTTTTAATTTATTAAATAAATAATTAAATAATTAATTATTAAATTATTTTAATATATATATATATGGTTTAAACTTAAAGGGTGAAAGGAAAGAGAAATAAAAAAAATAAAGTCTTCTTCTTCTTCTTTCCTTCAAGGCCGAATTTCATGGCTTCAAGAGAGGGAATTGCTTCTTCCGTACTCCAAAAATTGAAGAGATTTTAAGGATTCAAGTGGAGTTTTAGAAGTTTCTTCATCAATTGGTAAGCTTTCTTACCAAATTTTCAAATTCTATGGAAAAGTGTGTTATGTAAATTTTAAAATTCTATAGTAGCAAGATTTAATTGCTTAATTGGATATGAATGAAGTTTTTTTGATTTGTTATTAATGATTTTAAGGTTGGATTAAAGAAATGGTTGAGTTTGGGTAAGATTGGTGAAGAGAGAGATTTAGGGTTATGTAATTTTTGGGGTTTTGAAATCATGGTTTTTAATTGTGCAAATTGATTCCAAATGAGTTGTTTTGATACATAAACAAGTATTTTAAAGTCAAATATTGGATTTGGTTGTGTTTGGTTGGAGTTTGAGAATGGAAGTGGAGATTTAGGGTTTTGAAAAAGTGATTTTTCAAAGTGGTTGAATTGTGTGATTTTATTTGTTTAAGCATGATGTTTAGTGTTAAAAGTGATGAATATAAGCTTGAAAGGAGCAATGGATTGTGTTGGAATGGAAAACCTTCAATGGGTGAAGGTTATGCCATTTTTAATATTTTGTGTATAAGAGTGTATTGTTATAATGTAAATGATTTAAATGTATTAAAATATGTTTTTAATGATATTAATAAATTTAAAACACTAATTTAAATGGCTTGATATGATTTTTTCAAAGTTAAAGTGAGGAGAAGCTTAATTTTGGGATTTGGTTTAGAGTGACGTTTAATTATGGTTTGATATTGAGAATACCTTAGAATATGATATTAAATGATTATGTATGATCACATTTGGTATAGGCATTGAGGGAGGTTGATTTTCTTCATCCAAGTGGTGAAGGGCAAGTTGGAAGGATAGGATTGGAGGTTGTATTAAGCTTGCTTTGGGTTGCTAGTAGAGGTATGTACAAACTTTGAGTATAATGTTTATATTTGCATGATATTTGGACTTAACACATTTTGGTTGAAAAATGTGTTAAGCTACTTGGTTTATTGATTGAGTATGAATAATGTGCTATGACATTTGTAATGTCATATATGTGTTAAATGCATTGTGAAAAGCCATTGATAATGGCTAAATTGTGTAAAGTGTGAAATATGCATATTATGTGAAAATACTCAAAGTAATTGGGTAATGTGTTGTGAATGCAAAAATGAGATATGTGGAATAATGAAATGAATTGATATTGATAAAAATGAGAAAAAATGAGAAAAGTGAGAAAAATGAGAAAGATGTGAAAAATAAGAAAAATGAGAAAAAAAAGTGAAAATAAGGCAATGAGCCTAGTTTGATTATGAGAAATAAAATGAGAAATGAATTGTGAAAGTATTTGATAATGAGATAAATGAATTAATTGTGTGCCTAGTATGTTATTCAATTTTCAGAGTTCTGGGTTTGGCGGCAAGCTTATGAATTGCTGGGCAGGTGAAAAGACCGGGTCGTAAGCCGAGCCCTGCTGATAAATGATAAATATAATGTTTTTAGGGTAAAAAGACTAGGACGTAAGCCTCAAAAACCGTAGTAGTCTAGCCGGGTTGAGGACCAAGATACTGGGGCCCAAGAGTCTAGCCGGGTTGAGGTCCAAGAGACTGGGGCTGTTACATTATCCATGGATATATATATTCCCTACGGGCTAGACACATGGTGTCATTATGGACCAAAGCAATAACTCTGAAATTTGAATAGCATATTAGATCATTTTTGGGCCCATGCTTGTCTTTGCTTTAATGTGATTTATGAATTGTGATACAATTGAGCAATAAAATGTTATGAGTTGTGAGTATGAAAGATTTGAAAAATATAAGAAAGTGAAATGATGTGACCTCTATATGCATTGTGCATTGGCATTACTTTACATTTTTATTATTATCAAAGTTTGTACCACTAGGCTTCGGCTTAGCGTGATTGTAATTCGTCGCGTAGGTATCATGGATGTTTTGGTAGAGCCGGAGAGTTTTACTAGACCTGGTCGGGTCTAGGTTTGTATTTATTGAGCTTGAAGAGTTATTTTGGGTACATCAAGACCAGAGCCAGTTGCCAGCATGTACATTTTTTATATTATGTATGTTATGATATATTTTTGAAGCATATATTGTAAATTGTAAAGAATGATTTGAATAATTTTGTTTAAGATGAGATTTTATATATAATGTTGATATATATATATACACCTATATTTAAGTATTTTGAGAAAATATGGAGAAATTGAGAAGTATTGGTGAATTGGTGAATTGATTTTATTTGGAGTGTTTGTTTTATACAGGTTGTGTTTTGTTGAATTTTGGAAACTTTCAAATTACAAACAAAACTCTGGCGAATTTTCCCAGAGATTTTCATATAAAATATTTATTTTGGATTCCTCTAACAAGCAAAGAATATTTATATACTATTTATTTTATATATTAGTATTTGAAATCTTAAAACAGAAATGTGAAAATTTTTATTAAATCGGTCTATGATATTTTTATACCGTATATGCGTATTTTACATATGCTGAAAATATGTATTGTACGTATATAGGGTATAAGGGTATTACACTAACACTTGCTTGGGTTCTTTTCAATTGCTTGAGCACAGCATCATCTTCCTCTTCTTTATTTCCTACTTCAACTTCCTTACCCTTATTAATTTCTACCTCCTTAGGTGGTGGCCTTGCGTAAGGCTTACCGGATCTAGTGTTCATTACTTCATCTTCTTCGAGCTCGGACCATGTCCACTCCTCCTTCTTGGATACAAGATCATCATCACTATCGCTTGAATCCCAAAACCCATTGACAACACAAATTGTTACTTCTTTACCCACCATAACTTGTTTAATTCCACCAAATACCTCTTCTTCTTTGGTTGCTTCTCCACCTACATCTTGAAAAGAAGACATGACAAAGTCCTCATGCAAACCTCCTCCAATCATGAAGCTGTTCCGGTGGTGGTACTCTATTGAACTTTGGTAATGGGTTGTCTTTAGTGTTTGGCTTATTGGGCTTTGGCAGCTTCCCATTATAAATTAGATTTTGGATCTCATGTCTCAACCTCACACATCTATCCTTGTCATGCCCTTGCATTTGGTGAAACTGACAAAATGCTTTAGTGTCGAAATTAGGTGGGAGAGGGTTAGGTAAAGGACGAGGATTTACGGGTTATAGTAATCCCTTTCTTTGAAGCTTATTGAGAATCTACGACATCATTTTCCCTAATTCTTAAAATTGTCTCCTTGTTCCTTGGTTAGTAGTATTGACACCAACTGCCTTTGGCTACCAGATTGATAGTTCTCTTTCTCGTTCCTTCTTGTTGAAAAACGGTTCTTCTCTCTTTCCCATTCTTCAATTTGCAAACCAGCTTGGAGAAGATCTTTGAAATCATGGATGAGTTTATGAGACATCCTCTTATGAAGACTAGGAAACACCCCTCTCACAATCATCCTTATTTGATTGGATTCATCGGGCCTTTTCTTGAGCAAAGCAGCATTGTTTCTCCATCTCTTCACATAATCTACAAAATTCTCATTCGACCTTTCCCTAATGGATTCCACTTCCATCAAGGTAACTTCCATCTCGACATTATATCCATATTGTTGGATGAAGGCTTTGTAAAGTAGATCCCAACACTTTTGTGTTCCATCATCTAAGGTATTAAACCAATTTTGGACAGCAGGGTCCAATGAGAGCATAAAGTACCTTAGGGTTTGAGCCTTAGTAGCTTGGGCAGACTGCATAGCAGCGATATACTGCTTCACATGGAGATGAGGATTTCCGGTTCCATCAAACTTGTACGGGACTTCTTCATCTAGCTCAAATAATTTGTCAACTTCGTACATTTCCTCAACTTTCAGTTTCTTCTCAAATTTCTTTTCTAAGTCAGCAATCATCTTTTTAACATCAGAAGTTTCGGTCTTCTCCATAGTTGATCTTTCAACAACCTTCGGTTCTTTTTTCTTCTCTTGAGCATCTTGGTTTCATCATCAAAGATCACCTTTTCATCATCAAAAACCACTTCACCAACTTTGGTCTTTCCTTTGTCCTTTGGCTTCTTAGTGCTAGCAGATGCCTCGGCATTATTTTCTAAGATTGCAGTCAATTGGTTCTTCATGGTCTCAGCTAGGGCCTCTTTTATTTCTTCCATCTTGGCATTGAGGGCATCATCCACCATTTGTTCGGGCTCCATTGTTTTTGGTGAGCAAGTGATTGAGTCATTGTTAGATACTTCATCTCCGGCGTAGGTCGGATTGTCATAAGCTTTCGAACTGTTGTAATCCAGGGCTGTGAGCCAAAGAGGATCAATGATATGAGATGCAAATGTATGCATGTATGCACAAACAATCAACAAAGAAAGATAATTAGGACGTTCCTTCCAACCTTATAACATCCACACACGAATGGCGAGTCTCTTTTCCTAGGTATATGGTTAACAAAATACCAACATAGAGTATCTTGTTTTTGAATATTTCCCTCGGACGTATCAACCATTAGTTGTATTTTCAAAAATGAAAATCAATCCATGACAATTCCCATTAATTAGGTTTTAATCCATTTAACCAATTAATATAGCTTTTATGCTATATTGGATTAAAACAAAATTAAGAGGTTTATTATAAATAGATTTCTCACTTGAAAAAAGTAACTAATAATTCATGCCAAAAATAAGCCCATGATTAATTACTCTTAGTATAAACTAGGCTCACAATTGATTCTTGGTATTTCATAATTGACCTAAATATTTTGCAAACTCTTTGTAAGAAAGGTTGGATAAAAATAATTTTATTTCCAAACCCATTGTAAAAAGATTTTAGAAAAAATAGATTTTGGGCTTAGTATTTAGGCCATGAGCAAAAGAGTTTTATGAAGGTTTTATGTCCAAAGACCGTCTTGAAAAGTTTTGAAAATAGCCTTGGTCTTTTGGGCTTTAAAGAAAAATTTATTTGAGCTTGCAATGTACTAAGGTCATATTAGAAAAAAAAGCAAACCAAATAAGCCATGATTTAAGCCAAGACAAATTAACCATAGTCAAACAACATGCATTTGGGGTAAAAACCTAAGGAAAGTAACTAGGCCAATTACATGAGCTTTAGTCTTTGGGTAAAAAGGCTTAGGTTCCCATAGCAAGTATATACCAAAGAGTACGAGGCTATGAGTGGTTATGCCATGCTCGATCTCCATACCTTGAGTGAAAGTATGGTATCCCTTACATAACACAACACGGGTAACACAGACATCCTAACTCACGTACACGATGCAATCTAATATGATGCAATGGATAGTATCATTATAAAAAAGAATAGAATAATATAAAGACTAACAAAATCAACTTCACTTATCCCCAGTGGAGTCGCCACTGTGAGCGAGGATTTTCGCCCCCACTCCCGGTGGAATGGTTCTTGCGACTTCGGCACTGTTTAGGTTCGGGGCCTTAGAGAACACGGACCTAAGTCTGGAGAAAATGGAGTCGCCACCCGGACGGGCCGAAAAAAAAAGAAAGGGGTGGATGACTCAATTTATAAGGAATCCCCGACCCCCTAATGGGTTCAAAAAGTTGGGTATGTGTGGGGAAGGTGAGAAATGGCCCAGCACCCCCACAACGCCCGGTTCATTGGAATCGGCCTCCTTTACAGGTCTTAATATTATAAAATTCTTAAATATAACAACATTATCCATATTACACACAATAATTAAAATAAAGCATCAATATATTGAAAATTAAAACAATGTCCAAGCAAAACAAATAAATGGACACCCATCCGAAGATGGAAACATGTCCTTACATCCCATGCCTAAATAGGAAACCCATTGAAAGGTAGAAATATGTCCTTTACATTGGTTCTAAAATAGAAAAGCAATTTAAATTACATGGTATTTAAATAATGAGGTACCCATCAAGTGGAAACATACCTCTTACAACTGTTTTATTAGTTTTTGTTATAGATTTGTGTCTTGTTTGTTATGATAATTATTGTTTTCTTTAGGTATTTTGGTAGTTTCAATCGGTTTATTTAGTATTGTCAATAACTTTGATAGTTTGAATTTATTTTAGTGTTTTTGTTATTTTTGTCCTAGTTTTTAGTGTGTTGTGTATGTTATGTTGGCTATTGTTTATTTAATTCTTGGTTGAAGTTTGTTTCAAGTTTTGTTATAGGTGAAATATGCAAGGAACTATGCTAAGGAAGGAAAAAAAAAACTAAGGAATCAAGAGGAAAAGCCACAAGACACAGTAGCTGACACATGCAGAGGACACGGCCAAGCTTGTGGCCATGTCCCATATCAAGCCAAAGAGAAGACCAAGACACAGAGAGGAACACACTCAAGGGACACGGCCAAGTCACTGGCCGTGTCCCTCCAAAGATGCTCAAACAAGGCCAAGTTGCTCCAACTTGACCGTGTCTCACTTACATCCAAAGCAAAGAAGAACAATTCTCACAGAAGCAAACACAGGCAAGGGACACGGCCAAGTCACTGGCCGTGTCCCTCCAAAAAGGTCCAACACGGCCGTGTCTTCTTCAAGACTTGGCCTTGTCACTCAACAAAGAAGAAAAGAAGAAACTTTGAGATAGAAGCGAACACAAGCAAGGGACATGGCCAGGCTTGTGGCCGTGTCCCTCCAATGCACTCCAACACGGCCAAGTCTCCTCTAACTTGGCCGTGTCTCTCATGGATCAAAGGCAACGCGGATTTTTAAAAGCGGGGATTTGTATAAATATGGATTTTAGGGTTTTCTTAAGGGGTGTTGAGACTTTGAGCAAAGATTGAGCCGTCAAAGAGATTTAGGTTTTGATAACTTTTTTTTCTTTGATTTTTAATTACACTTTGGATTAAACTAGCTAGATTAGATTATTCATGCCATTGATACATCCTTCTTGCAAGATTTGAACAAGAGATTCTTCAGAAGCTTCAAGGAGTTTGTAACTTGGTTTTGTTCTTGAACTTTATCTCTTTATTTTCATTGGAATTGTATTTATGGATATTATCATGTCTAAATTGATTTCTTTGATTATTAATGAGATGAGTATGTTTGATAGCATTATGAACTAATTTGATCTATTTTAGGGTTTGTATGGATCTGCTATGATTGTATGAATTGGTTATTACTCTTAACTCAATTATTTCTTTAAGCCTTTATTGAATGAATTATTGTTAATATATAATTGATTGGCCACCAATTATGTGTTTTAGGTATTAGATGATGGATTGAGAGATGAAGTCTAATACTGGAACAATTCAATTAAGGACTTAGGTGAATTAGAGATATAACCTAGGAAAAGATTATTTTAATTGGAACAAGATTATTTGAGAGAGGTTTGAATGCGAGAGCTTATTTCCTTTATTCAATTAATTATGTTTCTTGATATTTAATCTTTGAAATTAAATTGGTTAAGAGGAATAACCGTTCATACATATAAGTAGCAGAGAAGTGCAAACCCTAGACCTTTTTATTAAGTGAATCAAAACATCAGCTCAATTTACTTTTACTGTTTTAAATTTCGATCAATCTGTCTTTATTAATTGTTAGCAATTTAAATTTATTCATTACTTGCTATTTATAATCTGATAATCAATTAGCTACTTTGGCTTCCTTATGAGACGACCTTGGGGTGATCACCTTTGCTACAGCTACCTCGTATACTTGCGAGTGATGCTTTGTGGTAGAGTTAATTTGAGACCAACAAGTTTTTGGCGCCGCTGCCGGGGAGGCTAATTGTCATAATTGTTTATTATTTTTAGAAATTTTAGATTATTTTTCATAGTTTACTTTTGATTTTATTTGGCTTTTGCTTTTAATTGTTTCTTTTTCTAGAAAATTTTGTTTATGCAAGGCAAGAGATCACTTGGAGGAGAGCTATACCCAGTCATTCCAGAAATTCAGAGAGTGAAAAGGAGCAGGGAAGAGTTTGAACTATACACAGGATTTGATACTACAGAGGAGGACACTTCTGATTTTGAGTCGGAATCTGCACAATCTGTTAAAATGGCTGAAGAAAGACAGAGGACTATGAGAGATTTTGCTAGACCTGTCATTGGAACTTCCACCTCTTGCATAAGACTGACAGATGCAGCAAGAAACTATGAATTGAAGAACATCCATTACAATATGCTGCCATCATTCTATGGAGTTCCAAATGAGATCCTTTGAACTTTATTCAGGATTTCTACTCCACCCTCAACACTTTTCCATTGGGAGGATTAACAGAGGATCAGTTGAGGATGAGATGTTTCCCTTATACATTGAAGGATAGGGCAAAGAGCTGGCTTATAATGTTGCCCGAAAACTCTTTGACAACTTGGGAGCAAGTTTATAACAAGTTCATGGGCAAGTTTTATTCACATCAAAAGACAGCTGAATTGAGAGGGAAGATTGCTACATTCTCTCAATTTGAAGGAGAACCATTTCATGAGGCTTGGGATAGATTCAAGATGTTATTGATCCAGTGTCCACATCATCACTACCCACCTTCAACTTCTTAATCAGTTTTTCTACGATGGTCTAACCCGGCAATTTCAGAACACTGTTGATAATGCAGCTGGGGGAGCTATGGGAGAAAAGACAGCTGATGAAACTTATGAGATCTTTGAGATGTTGGGAGCTAATTCTCAACAGAAAAGTGTAAGGGGAAGAAGTAAAGGGGTGGATCAACTGGAAGTCAATAGTGAGATTGTTAGTCAAATAGCTGAATTGACAAGACAGGTGCAGATGCTGAACATGAAGAACAATATTTATTCATCTACTCAAGAAGTGTGTAGAATCTATGGGACATTCGGGCATGGAGCAAATATATGCCCCTCTGCATATGAGTCTTTTGGTAATGAAGCTGAGCAAGTCAATGCTATGGGGGGATTTCAACCAAGGGCCCGGAATTATTCTTACTCAAATTCTTATAATCCTGGTTGGAGGAATCACCCAAATTTTTCCTGGACAACAAATAATGCTCAACAGCCTTTCCATTTGCTCCAAAGACAGAACCCACCGCAGGGTCAATCCTCAAATCAAGGGCAGCCTAAGAGAGAGAGTTTGGAAGAAAGTTTGCAGGCTTTTATCCAAGTCAGTGCTAAAAATCAAGAGATGAACAACAAGAGGCTGGATTCACTAGAAGCATCTTTTAAGAAGGTGGAGACTCAAGTAGGGCAACTTGCACAACAGATGCAGATTCAACAAAAGGGGAAGTTCCCAAGTCAACCTGAGCAGGCACAATCAGTGACTATTCTTAGGAGTGGCAAGGTAATTAATAATAATGTTGAAAATAATTCTGTGAATGTAGGTGAGCAAGAGAATAAAAAGGAAGGAGAACTAGAGAACAAAGGTGCTGAAGAAAGATCAATGGAGAAGTCCCCTCTAGCAGATTTGCACAAGTCAAGCAATCCATACCGGCCACCTATACCATTCCCCAGCAGGTTGAAGGAAGATAAAAAAGATAAGCAATTTTCAGATATCTTCAACATGCTGTCTAAGGTAAGTATTAACTTACCCTTACTTGAAGCAATTAAGAACATGCTGGCTTATGCTAAATTCTTCAAAGAACTGAATACCAAGAAAAAGAGGTATGAGCCGAATGAAAAGGTTATAGTTTCTGAGGTAGCTAGTGCTTTTTTGCAGCATAAACTACCTCCCAAGCTAAAGGATCCTGTTAGTTTCATCATTCAAATTACTATGGGGAATGGAAAAGGTACTGATGGCATGTGTGATTTAGGAGCCAGTGTGAATTTAATGCCTTATTCTGTGTACCTTGAATTAGAATTAGGGGAACTTAAACCAACAAAAATGGTGTTGCAATTAGCTGATAGATCTCTTAGATTCCCGAAAGGGGTTATAGAAGATGTGTTAGTTAAGGTTGGTGGGTTAATAGTACCTGTGGATTTCATAGTTCTTGACATGGAAGGAAGTAACCCTTCACCATCAGCACACACTATTCTGCTGGGTAGGCCTTTTATGGCGACTACCAACACTTTGATAGATGTTAAAAATGGTAAATTGTCAATGACTGTCTTAGGACAAACTGTTGAATTTTCTATTTTTAACACTTCTCCTATTCCTACAACTGCTTTATATGAGGATTGTTCTTTCATTGATTGTGTTGATGCAGTTGTTTTAGATGTTTTCTTGCAGACAGGTTACTCTGATAAATTGGAGTTGGCATTGACCTTAGAGAGTGATTTGGATATTTTTGATGCAGAAATAGCCAGTTGCCTTGAGACTTTAGAGGGTGCTGAAATAGAGGAGCTTAAGGAGGACCCAGTTTTTGAACTTTCCCCCCATTCAAAAAGAAGAGAAGAACCCTTCACTTGAGTTAGAGCTGAAAGAGTTACCTAAGAATCTGAAATATGTGTTTTTAGGAGATCAAAATACCTTACCTGTGATAATATCTAGTGAACTTAGTGAAGAGGAGGAGATGAGGTTAGTGAGTGAGCTTAAAAGATTGAAAAAAGCAATATGATGGGGATTGAGTGACATCAAGGGTATTAGCCCTTCAATGTGCATGCATAGAATCACTTTAGAAGAGGGAGCTAAATCTGTGAGGGAGACCCAAAGGCGACTTAACCCAAATATGAGTAAAGTGGTTAAGAAGGAAGTGCTCAAATTGCTGGATGAAGGAGTAATATATCCAATTGCTAATAGTGAGTGGGTGAGCCCAGTACATGTAGTTCCTAAGAAATCTGGAATCACTGTCGTGAGAAATGAGAATAATGAATTGGTTCCTACTAGGACTACTACTGGGTGGAGAATGTGCATCGATTATAGGAAGTTGAATAATGCTACAAAGAAAGATCATTTCCCTCTTTCTTTTATTGATCAGATGTTAGATAAACTTTCTGGACACTCACATTATTGTTTTCTAGATGGCCTTTCAGGTTACTATCAGGTGCCGATAGCACCAGAGGATCAGTCCAAGACTACCTTTACTTGCCCTTTTGGGACTTATGCATTTTGGCGTATGCCCTTTGGCTTGTGCAATGCACCTGCAACTTTTCAGAGATGCATGATGTTTGTCTTCTCTGACATGATAAATGATTTTATTGAGGTATTTATGGATGACTTTTCTGTTTTTGGTAATTCTTTTGATAATTGCCTCAATAAACTTGTTCTTGTGCTTGAGAGATGCATTGAATGTAACCTTACTCTAAGTTGGGAAAAGAGTCATTTTATGGTTACCCAGGGCATTGTCTTAGGTCATGTGGTGTCAAGTAAAGGGATTGAGGTGGATAAGGCTAAAGTTGAATTGATTGCTAAGTTAACCCCACCTACCTCTGTTAAGGAAATAAGAAGTTTTCTAGGGCATGCAGGTTTTTACCGGAGGTTTATTAAGGATTTTTCCAAAATAAGCCAACCATTGTGCCATTTGTTGGGGAAAGATGTTCCATTTGAATTTACAGCACAATGAATGCAAGCTTTTAATTCCCTTAAAGAAAAATTGACTAGTGCACCAGTGATTGTAGCTCCTGTTTGGTCTTTACCTTTTGAAATCATGTGTGATGCCTCTAATCATGCAGTAGGAGCTGTTCTTGGGCATAGGGTTGACAAATACTTGAGAGTAATATATTATGCTAGCTTGACCCTAAATAGTGCACAAATGAATTACACCACAACTGAAAAAGAAATGTTAGCTGTTGTCTTTGCTTTAGATAAGTTTAGAGCATATTTAATTGGGTCGAAAATCATTGTGCATTCTGATCATCCAGCTCTAAAATATCTTTTAACAAAACAACATGCTAAACCGCGCTTAATTAGATGGGTGTTGTTATTGCAAGAATTTGATTTCCAAATCAAAGATACTAAGGGTAGTGAGAATGTGGTAGCTGATCATTTATCTAGATTACCCTTCTTTAGTGAAAATCTTGCATCAGATAGCATTCATACAAATTTAGAAGCATTTCCTGATGAGCAGCTGTTTGTGGTATTTGATGCACCTTGGTTTGCAGATATTGCTATCTTGCTTGTGGTATATTGCGTACTAACATGTCATTTCAGGAAAAGAAAAGGTTTTTACACTTGAGTAAGTTTTATTTTTGGGATGAACCTTATCTATTCCGGATATGCAAAGATGAGATAGTCCGCAGGTGTGTATCTGAGGAAGAACAATTGAGTGTTCTTCAATTTTGTCATGACCTTCACTGTGGGGGTCATTTTGGAGGAAGAAAGACTGCAGAAAAGGTGCTTCAAAGTGGTTTTTACTGGCCTACCTTATTTAAAGATGCTCAAGAGTATTGTAAGCACTGTGATCATTGCCAAAGAGTAGGTAACATTGTGAGGAGGAATGAAATGCCCCTTCAATCATATATTGTTATTGAACTGTTTGATGTGTGGGGAATAGACTTCATGGGTCCTTTCCCCAAGTCCTTTGGTTATGAATATATTTTGGTTGCTGTTGATTATGTTTCCAAATGGGTGGAGGCAATCCCCATCCGTACTAATGATGCTAATGTGGTTGTTAAATTTGTGAAGGAAAACATTCTTAGCAGATTTGGCACACCAAGAGTGATAGTCAGTGATGGGGGAAGTCATTTTTGCAACAGGCTTTTTGAGAAGTTAATGCACAAATCTGGTGTGAAGCACAAGTTGGCGACCCCTTATCATCCACAGACTTCTGGACAAGTGGAAACATCCAACAAGCAGATTAAAGGAATTCTGGAGAAAACATTCAACTTATCAAGGAAGGATTGGGCAAGTAGATTGCATGATGCACTATGGGCATATTGGACTATTTTCAAAACTCCTCTTGGTATGAGTCCATACCGATTGGTTTTTGGAAAAGCTTGTCACTTACTAGTGGAGTTGGTGCACAAAGCGTATTGGGCAATCAAGACTCTGAATTTGGACTTGGACAAAGCGAAGAGAGAACGATTTCTGCAAATTTCAGAGTTAGATGAGCTGAGGAATGAGGCTTATGAGAGCTCGAGAATTTAAAAGGATCGCACTAAAGCACTTCATGAAAGAATTATAGTGCGAAAGACATTGAGTCCAGGTATGAAAGTTTTACTTTTTAACTCTCGACTCCGTCTTTTTCCAGGTAAACTCAAGTCTCGATGGAGTGGTCCTTTAGAGATAACTCAGGTGTATCCTTCTGGTGCCATTGAATTGCTTAACTCTTGAACAAGTGAGACTTTTAAAGTGAATGGACAGAGAGTTAAACCATACAATGAAGGATTTCAAGAAGTGAGGATCATTGACAGCACTTTGATCCATGATCCCTAGGCCTTGCATGATGTCCAGCTATATGACATTAAAGAAGCGCTAAATGGCAGGCAACCCATCAGTTTGCATTTATTTTTCATAGTTGTAATTTTAGATTTAGCAAGTTTTGATTTCATGTTTAGTCTAAATAAATGGAATGGATGCTTTGATCGGTTTTTATTTTTCTAATGTGTTTCAGGGTTGATCGGAGAAGAGGTTTGCAATTTCTTTGATATTTGGTCTTATAAAATTAATATTTCAAATTACAAATAAAAAAAATGTTAAAAGTGGCAGAAGGAGACACGGCCAAAGGACTTGGCCTTGTCACATGGGACACAGCCAAGCCTCACCAAATTGTTATTTTTGCATTTTGTCACAGTGAGTGACACGTCCAAAGGACTTGGCCGTGTCACATGGGACACGGCCAAGACTTCACCAATTGCTCTTTATTTTTTATTTTGCACCTCTTCTTCCAGTAGTAGACATGCCCATGGGACACGGCCAAGTCACTGGCCGTGTCCCTCAACACACATAAGACACGGCCGTGTTAACCCTAACTTGGTCGTGTCTCTCACTTTTTCACTTTAAAAAACACGATTCTTTCACCTTTTTCCTCATTCAGTCCCTAGTTTCCTGTTTGTTCATCTTCTCGCTCTCTCGCTCTCTCTCTCTCGCAACCTCCATTCTTTGTGATTCCAAGCTCCAAATTCTCCATTAAACCTCAAATTTCTTCACCAAAATTAGAAATAATCAATTAAAACTTCTTCTTTGCTCATAAAAGTTTGATTTTACTCAAGTTTTGGTATTAAATTTTTCAGATTTCTCAAGATGCCAAGAACAAAGATAGTTTCACACCGCAAGAAGAAGAGGCCTACAACCGAAGGAGCTTCTTCCTCTACATCAATTTCATCTTTGAAGAGAGCAAATCTTTTGGCTTGTGGTTTTTTTCCCGATGAGGTATGTTAATGATGAATCTCTTGATGCTTTGCAAATTAAGACTAATTTTTATCGATATGTGCAATTTCTTGGGTGGGAGAACCTAGTCTCCTTACGACCTTTGCAATTTTAGGAGCTAACTTTGGAATTTTTGACATCTCTTAAGGTTGAAAGAGATGATAGAATGAGTTTTAAATTGCTGGGTAAATCATTTGTGCTTAATATTGAACAATTGAATGCTATATATGGTTTCCATCAGCATGGGGAAAGGTCGGTACCTAAAGAATTTAAACAACAATTTGCTTGGGGAGCATTAGGCTCGGGGACCTATGTGGCCAAATCGGCCAAAGCATCTAAATTAAGAAATTTCGCTTTGAGGTATTTGCATCGTTTCATGTATTGCGGATTCTTTGCTCAGAAAGAGAGCCCCGGTGTGGTGGAATTGAGTGAGCTATTTTTCCTGGATTGTGCTTGTAATGCAATGCCTGTTAGTGTCGGCTATTGGTTAGCCGATATTTTTGATACTGTGGCTAATAAAAGGAAGGGAGCAATTTGTGTTGGAGGGTTGATTACCACATTAACAGTAGCCCTTGTTGAGGATTTTGACCCGAGTACTAGTCGCATGACTAGAATTTCGGGTAATGACTCTTTGGATTTAGCTACACTAGAGAAGATGCACATGGTGGTGCATAGAAAAGGAGCTTATATGATGGCTTCAACTGAGCTAGAGGCACCGGGGGATAGGCAGAAGAGAGCACGGGTCCAAGAAGAGTCCGACTCGGATTCTTTCGATCTAGATGAGGATGCTCCAGTCTCGGAACATCAAGAGGTGCTTATTAGGATTGAGGCCTTGGAGGGAAAGGTAGATCGACTGGAGGGCAAGGTGGACCATAACCATGCTGAGGTCTTACAGCAGTTGGAACAGATTAATAGCAACCTTGCAAAGATTTTGAGTCTACACCCCTCGGCTACATCATCTTCACACCCTCTTTCACCGTAGATTTTGAGTTCCTTGCTTTATTGTGTTTAGTGTATTTTTGTTATTATTTTTCATTTTTGTTTTAATGTTAACATTTTATATTTGGATATTTTATTTTTATTTTGTTTTTGAACTTTTGTGTTTGTGATGGAAAGTTAGGGTTTTGCCTCACCAGGGTACGATGGAAGACAGGTTGTCCTTTAACTCTTTTTCTTTATTATTCTTGTTTTCCATTGAGGACAATGTAAATTCTAAAGTGTGGGGTAATCTTTAAACTTTTCTTTAATTTTTGTTTTGTTTGTCTTAGTGTGTTTTATTGTGTGTTGTGCATGGCATAATTGTTGAAAATTTATTGATCTTTTCTGTGATTCTAGCATTCTAGTTGAGACTTTAGTATCAGCATAGAGATGAGCATTTGAATTTATTCAGGATCAATTTTCACATTCTGCAATTCATGACATATAAATCTTTGAGAACCCACCTTTGTGAGTTTTGAGCCTTATAGATTGAATTTTATTGTCAATTGATTTTCTTTTCTTAAGTGTGCACCTTCATGATTTTGCATCTCTAGAGCTTGCTTTTGCATACTAATTTAACTCACATTATGATTTAATCTCAAGTTTTAAAATGATAAAGGCAAATTAGGTTAGCCCTTTAGCTTAAAAAGACCTCCCTTAATATTTAATTCCTTAGTGAGCCAAGTTGAGCCTTTGACCTTTTTATTGTTTGATCAATACAATTCTCAACTTAACATGTTCTTATTATCATCATACCTGCATTAAGGAATGGAGTTTTATGATATGACAATAGGGTGGTTTATGTCAAAGTGTGGGGTAAGCAAGTAAAAAAAAATGATATTGCTATTTGGGGTTGAAATGCATACTTTGCACATTGTATTGGATTAAGAGTTGATTATTCTTTTCCTCTACATTTTAAGCTAGATGTTCTATGCAAAGTTCATATTTTGTATATATATATTAAAAAAATGAATGAGAAAATAATAATAAAAAGTATATATATGTAAACAAAATTCATATATGTTCTAGCATTGGTTATCAAAAGAGGAATGTCGACTCATGTATTTTTCTTTAAGTATGCAAGTGTGTGAATTATCAAGGGTTGGTGAATATACCATTTGAGGGAGCTATGAGTTTCTTAGCAAGAGTATTGTCTAATTTAGATACTCCATTTCTTGATGCTCCAGTTTAAATGTCTTTTCTCACACCTTCACCTTACCCCATTACATCCAAATGAAAGACCTTCGGATTACTTCTTGAGAAAATCAATGAGGGAGATTGGATAATTAAGCAAGTTTATGGTAGTATGCAGTCATGAGTGGTTTGAGTGATTAACCTTTGAAATCGAGTGAAACACTTAGATGAGAGATAAGATTTGTATGTCTGGATTAATGAATGAGTTAAGAAAATCCTTGATTGAAGGAAATTGCAATTATTTATGTCTGATGTCTTAAAGGATTTCATCTTTTATACTGGAATTATAGTTAAGGTTGTTTGAGTTTTTAATTTATGCCATGTGAATTTGCTTGAGGACAAGCAAAGTTTTAAGTGTGGGGTAGTTGTTTTATTAGTTTTTGTTATAGATTTGTGTCTTGTTTGTTATGATAATTATTGTTTTCTTTAGGTATTTTGGTAGTTTCAATCGGTCTATTTAGTATTTTCAATAACTTTGGTAGTTTGAATTTATTTTAGTGTTTTTGTTATTTTTGTCCTAGTTTTTAGTGTGTTGTGTATGTTATGTTGGCTATTGTTTATTTAATTCTTGGTTGAAGTTTGTTTCAAGTTTTGTTATAGGTGAAATATGTAAGGAACTATGCTAAGGAAGGAAAAAAAAAACTAAGGCATCAAGAGGAAAAGCCACAAGACACAGTAGCTGACACATGCAGAGGACACGGCCAAGCTTGTGGCCGTGTCCCATATCAAGCCAAAGAGAAGACCAAGACACAGAGAGAAACACACTCAAGGGACACGGCCAAGTCACTGGCCGTGTCCCTCCAAAGATGCTCAAACACGGCCAAGTTGCTCCAACTTGGCCGTGTCTCACTTACATCCAAAGCAAAGAAGAACAATTTTCACAGAAGCAAACACAGGCAAGGGACATGGCCAAGTCACTGGCCGTGTCCCTCCAAAAAGGTCCAACACGGCCGTGTCTTCTTCAAGACTTGGCCGTGTCACTCAACAAAGAAGAAAAGAAGAAACTCTGAGATAGAAGCGAACACAAGCAAGGGACACGGCCAGGCTTGTGGCCGTGTCCCTCCAATGCACTCCAACACGGCCAAGTCTCCTCTAACTTGGCCGTGTCTCTCATGGATCAAAGGCAACGTGAATTTTTAAAAGCGAGGATTCGTATAAATATGGATTTTAGGGTTTTCTTAAGGGGTGTTGAGACTTTGAGCAAAGATTGAGCCGTCAAAGAGATTTAGGTTTTGATAACTTTGTTTTCTTTGATTTTTAATTACACTTTGGATTAAACTAGCTAGATTAGATTGTTCATGCCATTGATACATCCTTCTTGCAAGATTTGAATAAGAGATTCTTCAGAAGCTTCAAGGAGTTTGTAACTTGGTTTTGTTCTTGAACTTTATCTCTTTATTTTCATTGGAATTGTATTTATGGATATTATCATGTCTAAATTGATTTCTTTGATTATTAATGAGATGAGTATGTTTGATAGCATTATGAACTAATTTGATCTAGTCTAGGGTTTGTATGGATTTGCTATGATTGTATGAATTGGTTATTACTCTTAACTCAATTATTTCTTTAAGCCTTTATTGAATGAATTATTGTTAATATATAATTTATTGGCCACCAATTATGTGTTTTAGGTATTAGATGATGGATTGAGAGATGAAGTCTAATACTGAAACAATTCAATTAAGGACTTAGGTGAATTAGAGATATAACCTAGGAAAAGATTATTTTAATTGGAACAAGATTATTTGAGAGAGGTTTGAATGCGAGAGCTTATTTCCTTTATTCAATTAATTATGTTTCTTGAGATTTAATCTTTGAAATTAAATTGGTTAAGAGGAATAACCGTTCATACATATAAGTAGCTGAGAAGTGCAAACCCTAGACCTTTCTATTAAGTGTATCAAAACATCAGCTCAATTTACTTTTACTGTTTTAAACTTTGATCAATCTGTCTTTATTAATTGTTAGCAATTTAAATTTATTCATTACTTGCTATTTATAATCTGATAATCAATTAGCTACTTTGGCTTCCTTGTGAGATGACCTTGGGGCGATCACCTTTGCTACAGCTACCTCGTATACTTGCGAGTGACGCTTTGTGGTAGAGTTAATTTGAGACCAACAACAACATTTGGAAATCTAAATAAATCAATAAAAGTAAATAACCATTCATCATAAATAAATCATTCATCAAATGTATTAAATATCAATAGAAAGTAAACATCCATCCATGATAAATTAGATAAATCAAACATTGAACTTAAATAAATTAAAGCATATAAAATAAATCAAAGCATAATCAAATATAAAATTGAATAAGGAAAATAAAGATTCAAATTAGGGCTACTATTTCTATTTAAGTTTCTTTATTTCATGTGTTTAGGGTTTTGGAATTCATGAGTTTAAGCTACTGTGAGTTTTAATGGAATTGAAATGGAGCAAAAGTTTTATGATTTAAAAAGTTGGTAAAGTTCTTTGATTCACCAAATTAGGGTTTGAGATGTATAATCATGAAATTAGGTTTTGGACACTTTAAAAAATTTAGATTTATGATTTACGGTCACTATATTGTGTTTTCTAAGCTTACTGTGTATAATTAGATTTATATGGGTTTAAAGTTTTAAAGAATTAGAGTTTAGAAAACTTTAGGGTTTAGGTTTTAAGGGAGTTAGGGTTCACTATTTTGGGTTTTGGGGTTGAATTAGGGTTTTAGTGTTTTAGAATTAGGGTTTCAGATAATGCATTAGGTTTTAGAATTTGTAAATCAATTGATAATTTTATGAAAATAAATGAAATGATTTAAGGTTTATATAAACAGAAAAGATGTTTTTAGGGTTTGTGGAAAGAAACAGACTCAACTTTAGGATTTTGAAAATTTGGAAAGCCAATTAGGGTTTTGAGATTTTGAAGAAACAAAAATAATAATTTTAAGCTTTTTGGAAAACAAAGCAACGAATTAAGGTTTTTAAACTTTAGAAAAGGGGAATTAAGGTTCTAGGGTTTTTGAATTAAAAGAAACAATTAGATGATTTAAGCTACTGTAAAGAAATTAGATAATTGATGCATACCTCCGTTTGTTAGTTCCACCAAAAATTTCTTCTTGGATGAACAAAAAACAAAGACAAGCTTTGCTGCCTTTGAATTGCTTGAATTGTTTGTCTACTCTCTCAAAAAAATCAGATTGATTTAAAGTTTTTCTTCTCAATTTTGGTCTCAATTTCTCCTCCAAATCCCCGATCGATTTCCTTCTTTTTTCCTTTCCTATTTGTGTTGTTTTAGTCCTTATTTATAGAAGATCTCTACGGTTAATTCTACTTATTCATGGAATATAACATTCATTAAGAAAAGGAAACCGAAACCTAATTTTATTAGGTTTTGGAAATTTTGTGTTGGAAAAATTACGCTGGAGAAAAAAATACTGCGGAAAAATTGCGCTGGCGAAAAAAAACTATTGCGGAAAAAATGCACTGGCAAAAAAAGCTACCGCAGCTGGCTGTGGCAGCGGGTGAGAATTGGCCTGCGGACCATTTTGCCCGCAGGAAAAATGGCCCAAGGCCCTTTCGCCGCACTGATTTTCGCGCCGATTTTTATTTTTTGTTTATTATTATTATTATTTATTTTTTATTAATAAAATTAAATATTAAATCAAATATTATTTAATTAATATAAAAAAAATTATTTTGGACTAATTAAAATATATTGGAGAATACAAAAATTATTTTGGACTAATTAAAATATATTGGACCGGACTGGGTCAAAAATTAAGAGTCTACAGGGATATCTTGTTTTTGAAAGAATTCACTTGGATGGTTTTAACCAATAGTTGTATTTTCAAATTTAGAATTCAGTCCATGATAACCCCAATTAATTAGGTCTTAATCCATTAGGTCAATAAAAGATAGGTTTTTATGATATATTGGGATTAAAACCAAACTAATAGGTTTATCATAAATAGAATTCCTTTTTGAAAAAATAACTAATGATTCATACTTCAAACAAGCCCATGATTAATAAGTCTTATTGTAAACTAGGCCCACAGTTGATTTTAAATATTCCATAATTGACCCAACTAGTTGTAAGCCAATTGAAAAAGTTTGCTTAAAATGGTTTTGTTTTAATGCCCATTGCAGAAGATTTGTTTCAAAAAATAAATTTTGGGCTTTGAGCTTGAGCCATTATGTAAAAAGAATTTTTTTGACCCATCTTGAAAAAAGCTTTTTATGTCCAAATACCATTAGAAAAAATTTTAAAAATAGTTTTGGTCTTTTGGGCTTTTAAAAATTATTTTATTTATGGGCTTACACTATAATTAAATCATATTAGGAATGAAACAAACTAAATATGCCATGATTCAAACTAAGATATATCAATCATTAGTCAAAGAACAAACAATTGGGTATAAACCTAAGGGAAATAACTAGGCCAACTATATACACTTTAGTCTTTGGGTTGAAAAGTTTAGACTCCCATAGCAAGTATATACCCAAAGGTACAAGGCTATGAGTGGTTATGCCATGCTCGATCTCCATACCTTGAGTGAAAGTATGGTATCCCTTATATAACACAATATGGGAAATACGGGTGTCCTAACTCATGCACACAATATAATCTAATATGATGCAATGGATAATATCATAATAAGAAAGAATAAAATAATATAAAGACCAAGGAATTAATTTCTCTTATCCCCACTGGAGTCGCCACTGTGAGCAGAGACTTTTGTCCCCACTCCGGTGAAATGATTCTTGCGAATTTGGCACTGTTAGGCTCATGGCCTTAGAGAACACGGGCCTAAACCCAGAGAAAATGGAGTTGCCAGCTGGACAGGCTGAGAAAAAGAAAGGGATGGATGAATTGATTCCTAAGGAGTCCCTAACCCCTCTTATTGGGTCCGAAAAGTTGGGTACGAATAAAAAGGTGAGAAATAACCCAACACCCCATATCGCCTGGTTCATTGGAACCGGTCTCCTTTTTAGGTCTAAATATTATTGAATTCTTAGTTATTATGATATTATCCATATTACATGCATTTCTAAAAATAAAAGAATGCTACATTATAAATCAAACAAATTAAACAAAATGGGCATCCATCAATTGATGAAAACATGCCCTTACAAATTTTCAAATGTCCATAAAGAAAATAAATAAAATAGGATACCCACCAGGAGGTAGAAACGTGTCCCTTACAATTGTTCCAAAATCTATAAAATAAACTAAACTATATAAGTAAAACAAATAAGGAATCCACAAGTGGAAATATGCCTTTTACATGGTTAAAAACCACAAGTGGAAACATGCCTTTTACATAGTTAAAAATACAACCAATAAATAAATATAGTGCAATCATTCATAATAAAATATATAATTCAAGCATATAGTTTAATTATCATAAAAATTATAATAAATTAGAATTTAATGAAAAAAATTAAGGTTAATCGCAAAGAATTATAATCCACAAATAAATATTGACCCCACTGACGAGGGATCACATGTGATGGTCCTGCAAGCTGGTTAGCGGGCAGAGGTTAAGGGGGCAACACCCCCCAAAAGTAAACGGTTTATAGGATATGGTTTTATTGGGGCATAAAGATTTCTATGTAAGTTAGGGTTTAGGATTTTAAAAAACTTATTTTTTTAGGGTTTTAGGATTGAAAGCTATTGTTTTAGAGTTTTGATGTTGAAAACTGAATTTAGGGTTTTAAATATTTGAAAACTGATTTTAGGGTTTTTGAGGTTTTAAGAAATGGGCTACTGGAATGTATGAACAAGGCTACTATATGATTATATAAGACATGTTCTTGCAAATCATTACTGGTTGTTTAAATGAATGACCGTGCAAAGATAACTTAAAGAGGGTTTATAAGAATATCAGTAACTAAACCAAACTATTAGTTGTTAATGTTAAAAGACTTATCACTATTATTTGTTTTAAATTAAATGGTTTACTGGATATAAACTAAGACTCTCAAGCAAGGCTACTGGATGTTTATAAAAGTGCAGGAACAAAATAAAACTCTAAAACAAGAATGGATGAACTACTATAAATTGAAAACAAACTGAATAAGGGACTGCAAATCTCCATTGTTAGTTCCACCGATATTTTATGTTGATTCAAGCCTTATATTTGCACCAACGGTTAAATCTCAATTAGATAGAATGAAGACAGTTGTCTACTATGTTATTGGTTTGATTGTTTGATGTTCTGTCTCTGCTCCCTCAATATTGCTAGGTTTTTGTTTAATTCTTGGTTATTTGCTGATTATTGATTCTCCCCATTTTCCTTCTTTTTTCCCTCTTTTGCTTGCTAGTTGCTACCTATATTTATAAGAAAATACTAGGTTAAAATCTATTGAATGAGTATCATTTTCTTATTTAATCATGGTTTTATTTGAGACATATTGAAATAAAATAATTTGAAATCATGATAAACTGTGACAATGTCAAACTAAAATAGACTGAATTTGAGCTAAAACTTGACCATATCAAACTAAAAACATCTTAATTCGACATGGACTAGTGTCCATATAGAACTGGGCAAGTTCCAGTTCTATATGGGTGTCCATATCGAAGTGGGCATGCCACAGTTCGATATGGACATACCCATATTGAACTAGGCAAGTCCCAGTTTGATATGGGTGCCGATATCAAACTAGGTTTGTCCTAATTTGATATGGACCATCCATATCAAACTAGACAAGCCCAATTTGATATGCATGATCCATTACTGAACCAAAATGACTTATAGAGTATTTTTTTTAGGTTTTAAAACTCGCTTTAGGACTGTTTCAAGGTTTTAAAAACTAAACCGGACTCATTTGGGCCTTATAAAAATTGAACCAATCAAATTAAAAGCTTAAAATAGGTTTAAGCAATTAAGAATGGACCAATAAGTACTTAGGCCATCTTTAATTAGGACCCAACTAGCTTAGGGCCAAAATTAAGATTCTATACTGACAACATGGCAAAGTATGAAGCTTATGTCGTTGGGTTGGAGATTTCAATAATTATGGGAGTGAATAAAGTTTAGGTTGTGGGGGAATTATTATTAGTAGTCTAGCAAGCTTTAAGAGAATGGGAATTGAAAGAGGAAAAGTTTAAGCCTTATTTGGATCACCTAACTCCTACTATAAGTGACTTTGAGAGTTGTCAGTTTATCCATATGCCAAGAGAAGAGAATCTGATGGCCAATGTGTTAGTAAAGAGAAGAGAAATAAGAAGATGGGCTTTGCAATACATAACAATAGAAGAAATTTTGTATAGGAGATGGCCAGATGGGGTACACCTCAGGTGCTTAAGGAAACAAGAGTCTGAGCAAATCTTGGTTAAATTTCATATTGGGGTTTGTGGATCACACAAGAATAGGATTGATGTAGAAAATCATTTGGTGATGCGTCTATTGGTTGACGATGAAGAAGGATTATTTTGACTTTATTAAATGGTGTGAAAAATGTCAGTTCCATAGGAATTACAATCATTTGCCACCGATAGAGCAGCGAGTGTTAACTTTACCGTGGCCTTTTGCTGCATGGGGCATCAACATAATTAGTGGTGTTCATCTCACAACATCAATAGGCACATGTTTGTAGTGGTAGTAGTAGATTACTTTTCCAAGTGAATACAAACAAAATCCTTTAATAAACTGGGTTCACAATAACTTGCTCGGTTTATAGAAAGGAATTTGTTTTGTAGGTATGGCATTGTTCATCATTTGGTCTTAAACAATGGGGTTCAACTTCAAGGTGAATTAAGAGACTTGTTGGAAAAATATAAGGTGGAGCACCACAAGTCCTCTCCTTATAGGCCATAAGCTAATGGAGCAATAGAGGCAACCAATAAGACTGTTAAGACTATTCTTGTGAAAATGAGTGGAAGGATATAACTAAGGCCTTTCTGAAGCAATATGCATAAACTACTAGCATTGAAGTAACCTTGCATGACCTGGAGGTCACTAAGAAAAATAGTGATGAGTCCTTTACGAACTTTCTAGTAAGAAAAAGAGGAAAAGCAACCTAAATGGCAGTGATACCCCCTTAAGAGTATCAAGTTTGGATTATGGTGGACAATTCCCTACCCTACATCACTAATAAGCTCCATACATGCCATTGAAGAATTTTATTCACGTGTGTTATACAACCCTTAAGTTGAGGATGTGGAAAGTAGAAAGAAGCCTAACTTTCAAAGTTGAGCCTGGCCTAATAATAGTGGGAACCATGTGGTGGAGTTTGTTGAGGTAAATCCAATCCAAAATAAAAAAATTTTGATTTCAAGAAGCCATTGTTCAAGAAACTTGAGAAGCTAACTGGAAAGGAAGCATTGAAGCCTTTGACTCCAAGAAAAGTGCCTAACCAAGTTGGAACGTGAATGCTTGTTCCAAATTTCATCAAAGGGTCGGTCATGATATAGACAAGTGCATCCATCAAAAGCATGAGATCTAAGACTTGATTGGCAATGGTACATTAGTGGATCCTGAAAATGGCAAGCCCATTACAAAACACATCTTGCTGCTTAAGCATAATGTGGTTCCTCTTCCTATGAACCTATTCATAATTGGGTTAGGTTTAAGTGAAGAATTTGTTCTTCAATCATTTCGAGAAAGTAGTAGTAGGTTTCCATTGATATCAAACATGATCAAGCAACAGAATAAATAAAATATAATCGATGAAAACCCTGCCAAGCTCTATTCTTTTCAATTAAATTAAAGAAAGGGTCAACTTATCTTACCTCTTACAATGAAGTTTTATTCTTTCATTTCAGCAAATGAATCGATCACTGTAGACCCTTAATTTTGGGTCCAAGCTAATCCGATCTCAATTAAAGAAGGTCAGGCTAAATTTGGTCTGATTTTAAAAGCTTAAACCTAGTTTATAGCTTTAAAATAGGTCGGTCCAGTTTTAAAAGGCCTAAATTAAATTGATTAATTTTTAAATCCCCAAACATAGTCTGATTTATTATTTAAAGACCAAAACAGGTTTGATTCAATTTTAAAATGCAAAACCATGCTAGACCAAGCTGAAACCAAAAAATCATGATGAATTGGCTAGCCAATTCCCCATGGTGGTGACCTATGGTGAATTGGCATTGCCAAATTCTCCATGGATGGCTTAGCATGGCGAATAGGCTAATGCTAATTCACCATGGTCCCTTAATCCAACGTTAATTCGGTTTGTTACGATTCCTAATCAATATCGGACTCTATTTTAACTGTCGAATTAGTGTATTAGGGTTTGACTTTAGACTCTCTTTACCTATAAATAATACAATCAATACAGAAGAGGGGAGGCAGCCATGATTAGCAATGAAGAGCTAAGAGCTTAGTACAACAGAAATTAAAACACAATTAAAAGATACAACAACCAAAGGAGGCACTCCACCGTCTCCAGATTGCTTCATCCCACCAAGATTAAGGTTGATTCAACAAATTGATATTGGTGGAATCTATAAATGCAGGTATGATATTATTATTTCATTTAAACTTTAATTAACTATCTTTATAGTGGTTTCATTAAAGCATGTATGGTAGCTCAGTCTCATTGGTTTCAAAGTCATCGTAGCTTAATTCATTCAATATTGTTTTATCTAGTAGCAATTTAAATTTACAATAGCAAGTTACAAAATACTTCGTGTAGTAGCTCATCTAAATCAACATCCAGTAACCCTGAGTTCGTAAACAAAATCATAGAAACTGAACCTTAGGCATTAAACCCTAATCTTGATGATGTTTTTACATAAACCCTAATAATGTGATTTAATTTAATTTATTTTGACTCAAAAAACCCTAACTTATTATTTTCCAAATCCTAATTTTTAAAATATCCAAAACCCTAATTTATTATCTTCCAAAACCCTAATCTTATTTTTTTAAAGCCAAAAAATCTTAAACTTGTTTTAAAAATCGTTTAGCTTTCCGGGGCATTGCACCTTTGGCCCCTACCTGTTAACTGACTAGCGGGACCGACGTATGCTACACCCTATATTCCATTAAGGGAGTTATTTTTTGCTTATGCATTATACCTTTTTTGTGATTTCATTATATTTAAGTCCTAATTTATTATTGTTTAATAATAATGTACATTATTATGATTTATTTGATTATGGATTATAATTTCTTATTATTTGGGATTTTTTGAATTGCAAGAGGCACGTTTCCACTTTGTGGGTGCCTCAATTTTTATTATGTAATTTAATTTATTGTTTAAGAATTTTGGGACTATTATAAAGGACACGTTTTCACCTATGGTGGGTGTCCTATTTTTGTTTATTTTACTTTCTTTTTAGACTTTGGACATTATAAAGGCATATTTTCATTCTTGGATGGGTGCCTATTTTGTTTGCTTATTTTAATAAAATAATGGATATTTATTTCTTTTAAATTATGTGTAATTTGGACAATGTTGTAATGTTTAAGAATTTTATAATATTTAGACCTTAAAAGGAGGTCGGTTCCAATGAATCAGGCATTATGAGGGTGCTGAGTCACTTCTCACCTTCCCCATGCGTACCCAACTTTTCAAACCCAATAGGGAGTTGGAGATTTCTTAGGAATCAAGTCATCCACCCCCTTCTTTTTCAGCCCGTTCGGATGGTGACTCCATTTTCTCCGAATTTAGGCCGTGTCCTCTAAGGCCCTAAGCTTAATAGTGCTGAAGTCGCAAGAACCATTCCATGTGGGAGTAGGGGCAAAAATCTCCGCTCATAATCACTAAGTGTTGCAAGACACAAACACTCTCTATAGTATCTAGACGAATGAATTAAACCAAAACAGGCGACTATGTTCTAGCACTCTTTATTCTGAGGACTCTCTTCATAAATAATATAAGCCTATTTTTTGTGTTTTCTCTAAAAAAATGTGATTAATTTTAACTTATAGGAATATAATATATAAATAGCCTTCTTAGGTGAATCTATTAGGGTTTTTAAATCCTAACCCAATTTGAATTTGATTTCATTAATTATTCTCAATAAATTAATAAATAATATATTCATATATATAATATGTATATTTTCAAATTCTCCTAAATCCTTTTGGAAACATAGTACCTATATATACATTTATAACCCCATTAGGTTTCCTTAACCATTAAGGAAAATAATTATACATCTTTAAAACAATTATATAATTATATATATATCATTATAGAAATAAAACATTTCAATTTCTATAACATTTCCAAGAATTAATTTAAAAGAACTCAGATTAATTATATTTATTTTAATTCATTCTATATGTAAGACCCTCTAAGTTTCCTTAATAATGATAATGGGCCTAAACAATTATTTTAAGCACATAAATCATAAGCAACCATAGCAAGATTGCAGACCCTTAATTTTTTACCCAGTCCGGTCCAATATATTTTGTTTAGTCCAAAATAATTTTTGTTATCTTAATTAAATAATTTTTGCTTTATTATCTAATTTTTATTAATAAAAATAAAAAATAAAAATAAAAATTGGTGACGAAAAAATCATCGCCGAAAGTTCCAGCGCGGGCTTGGCCGTGAGCCATTTTGCCCGCAAGAGTTTCCTGCGAGAGAAATGGCCCGCAGGCCGATTCCCCACCCCCCCTGCCACAGCCAACTACGGCAAATTATTTCGCCAGTGCAATTTTTTCTACGGCAAATTATTTCGCCAGCGTAATTTTTCCGTAGCAGTTTTTTTTTTCGCAGCGAAATTTTTCGATGCAAATTTTCCAAAACCTAATACAATTAGGTTTCAGTTTTCTTTTTTTATTCTATAATGTATGCCGTGAGCAACTAGGAAAAAAATAAAAAAAAAACTTCTATAAATATGGATTAAACAACACCGAAAAAGGGAGGAGAAAAATTGGAAAAAAAAAACTTGAAACAAAGGGGAAACCGAATCAGTGAAGGAAAACTGGGAACCAAGCTGATTTTTTGAGAGCTGAAAATCAATTTAAACAATTCATCAAAGGTATCAACAGCCTTTGATTTGGTTGATCCAAGAAGCAATTTTGGTGCAACCCCACAAAAGAAGGTTTGAATTCTAAATTCTTTTTGTTTTTTTTTTTTACAGTAGCTTAATTCATCTAGTTGCTTCTTTTAATTCAAAAATCCCAAAACCTTTAATTTAGTTTTTCTAAAGTTAAAAACACTATTTTGTTGTTTTGTTTTCCAAAAAGCTTACAATTGTTATTTTTGATTCATCAAAATCTTTAAACCCAAATTTAACATGTTTCTTTTCAAAACCTTAAATTAAAATTCTGTTTCTTTCAAAAAGCCTTAAAAAATATCTTTTCTATTTATAAAAACTTTAATTCGTTTGGTTTACTTTCATAAAACCTCATAAAAGTATCAAATTGATTTTCAAATCCCAAAAGCTTCATGCATCACCGAAACCCTAATTTTAAAAATACTAAACCCAAATTCAACTTCCAAACCTAAAATAGTAAACTCTAACCCCTTTAAACCTTAAACCCTAACTTTTTCTAAACTTTAATTCTTTAAAACTTTAAAAACCATAAAATCACAAATATTTTAAATTTACACAATAAGCTTGAAATCACCATTTAAAACCACGAATCAAAAGTATTTTAAAGTGTCCAAAACCCTAGTTTCATGATTTCACCATTCAAACCTTAATTTGTTTATTCAACGAGTCTTACCAACCTTTTAAAACATAAAACCTTAATCTATTTTAATTCCATAAAAAAGTCACAGTAGCCTAATTCTATGAATTCCAAAACCTTAACACTAAATGGAAACGGTAGATATAATTTGAATTTTTATTTACCTTATTCAATTCCATATTTGATTATGCTTTGATTTATTTTTTTTAATTTCAATGCTTGGCTTATTAAATTTATCATGGATGGATGTTTACTTGATATTTAATACCTTTGATGAATTATTTATTTATGATGAATAGTTATTTACTTTTATCAATTTATTTAGACTTCCAAATATTGTAAGAGGTATGTTTCCACTTGGTGAGTACCTCATTAGTTAAATATCAAGTAATTTAAATTGCTTTCCTATTTTAGAACCAATGTAAAGGGCATGTTTCTACCTTTTTGGTGGGTGTCCTATTTAGGCATGTGATGCAAGGACATGTTTCCATCTTCGGATGGGTGTCCATTTATTTGTTTTGCTTGGACTTTGCTTTGATTTTAATATAATGATGCTTTCTTTTAATTATTGTGTGTCATATGGATAATGTTGTTATATTTAAGAATTTTATAATATTAAGCCATGTAGAGGAGGTCGGTTCCAATGACCTGGGAATTGTGGGGGTGCTGGGCCATTTCTCACCTTCCCCACACGTACCCAACTTTTTGAACCTATTAGGGGGTTGGGGATACCTTAGGAATCGAGTCATCCACCCCTTTCTTTTTCCCGGTTCGTCCGAGTGGCGACTCCATTTTCTCTGGACTTAGGTCCGTGTTCTCTAAGGCCCCGAGCCTAAACAGTGCCGAAGTCGCAAGAACCATTCCACCAGGAGTGGGGGCAAAAATCCCCGCTCACAGTGGCGACTCCACTGGGGACAAGAGAAGTTGATTCCGTTGGTCTTTATATTATTCTATTGTTTCTTATAATGATATTATCCATTGCATCATATTAGATTGCATCATGTGCGTGAGTTAGGACGCCCGTGTTACCCGTGTTATGTTATGTAAGGGATACCATACTTTCACTCAAGGTATGGAGATTGAGCATGGCATAACCACTCATAGCCTCGTACCATTTGGTATATACTTGCTATGGAAACCTAAGCATTTTAACCCAAAGACTAAAGCTCATGTAATTGGCCTAGTTACTTTCCTTAGGTTTTTACCCCAAATGTATGTTGTTTGACTATGGTTAATTTATCTTGCCTTAAATCATGGCTTATTTGGTTTGATCTTTTTCTAATATGACCTAAGTACATTGTAAGCTCAAAATAAATTTTTCTTTAAATCCAAAAGACCAAAGCTATTTAAAAAATTTTTCAAGATGGTCTTTGGACTTAAGACTTTTCTAAAAGCAAATCAAAAATTCTTTGGCCCATGGCCCAAATACTAAGCCCAAAATCCATTTTTCTAAAATCTTTTTATGGGCTTAGAAACAAAATTATTTTCACCCAATCTTTTCTTACAAAGAGCTTGCAAAATATTGAGGTCAATAATGAAATACCAAAAATCAATTGTGGGCCTAGTTTATACTAAGAATAAATCAACCATGAGCTTGTTTTTAGCATGAACCATTAGTTATCTTTTTCAAGTGAGAAATCTATCTATAATAAACCTATCAATTTAGTTTTAATCCAACATAGCATAAAAGCTACTTCTGTTGGTTGAATGGATTAAAACCTAATTAATGGGAATTATCATGGATTGATTTCCATTTTCAAAAATATAACTATTGGTTGAAGCATCTGAGGGAATCATTCAAAAGCAAGATGCCCCATGTTGGTATTTTGTTAATCACATACCTAGGAAAAGAGACTCACTATTCGTGTGTGGATGTTAAAAGGTTAGAAGGAACGTCCTAATTATCTTTCTTTGTTGATTGTTCATGCATACATGCATACATGCATACATTTGCATGTCATATCATTAATCCTCTCTGGCTCAAAGCCCTAGATTACGACAGTTCAAAAGCTTACAAGAATCTGACCTATGCCAGAGATGAAGTATCTAGCAACGACTCAATCACTTGCTCACCAAAAACAATGAAGCCCAAACAAATTCAGATGATGGTGGATAAGGCCCTCAACGCCAAAATGGAAGAAATAAAAGAGGCCTAGCTGAGACCATGAAGAACCAATTGACTGCAATCTTAGAGAATCATGCCGAGGCATCTGCTAGCACTAAGAAGCCAAGGGACAAAGGGAAGACTAAAGTTGGTGAAGTGGTTTTTGATGATGAAAAAGTGATCATTGATGACAATGATGATTGGGCTCAATACTACCAAGATGTTCAAGAGAAGAAGAAAGAACCGAAGGTTATTGAGAAAGCAACTATTGAAAAGACCGAGATATCCGATATTGAAAAGATGATTACTGATTAGAAAAGAAATTTGAGAAGAAGTTAAAAACAGAAGAGATGTTTGAGATCGACAAACTATTTGAACAAGATGAAGAGGTCCCTTATAAGTTCAAGATGCCTTCTTTTGCTAAGTACAATGGCACCGAAAATCCTCATCTCCATGTGAAGCAGTATATCACTGCCATGCAGTCTATCCAAGCTACTAAAGCTTAAACCCTAAGGTACTTTATGCTCTCATTGGACCCTGTTGTCCAAAACTGGCTCAATACCTTAGATGATGGAACACAAAAGAGTTGGGATCTACTTTACAAAGCCTTCATCCAACAATATGGATATAATGTGGAGTTAGAAGTTACCTTAATGGAAGTGGAGTCCATTAGGCAAAGGCCGAATGAGAATTTTGTATATTATGTCAAGAGATGGAGAAATAAGGCTGCTTTACTCAAGAAGAGACCTGATGAATCTGATCAAATAAGGATGATTGTGAGAGGGGTGTTGCCTAGTCTTCGTGAGAGGATGTCTCATACACTCATCCATGACTTCAAAAACCTTCTTCAAGCTGGTTTGCAAATTGAAGAATGGGAAAGGGAGAAGAGCCATTTTGCAACAAAAAGGAACGAGAAAGTGAGCTATCAATTTGGTAGCCAAAGCATGCAAAAGACCATCGGTGTTAATGCTACTAACCAAGGAATGAGGTGACAATTTTAGGAATTGGGGAAATCGATGTCTTGGATTCTCAATAAGCTTCAAAGAAAGGGATTGCTGCAACTCTTAAATCCTCGTCCTTGGCCTAACCCTCTCTCACCTAATTTTGACACTAAAATTTTGTCAATTTCACCAAATGCAAGAGCATGACACGGATAGATGTGTGAGGTTGAGATATGAGATCCAAAATCTAATTAATAATGGAAAGTTACCAGAGCCCAACAAGCCAAACACCAAAGACAACCCATTATCAAAGTTTAATAGGGTACCACCACCGGCAACCTTCATGATTGGAGGAGGTTTGCATGAGGATTTTGTCATGTCTTCTTTTCAAGATGTGGGTGGAGAAGCAACCAAAGAAGAAGAGATATTTGGTGAAATTAAACAAGCTATGAGGGGTGAAGAAGTAACAATTTGTGTTGTCAATGGGTTTTGGGATTCAAGTGATAGTGATGATGATATTGTATCTAAGAAGGAGGAGTGGACTTGGTCCGAGCCCGAAGAAGATGAAATAATGAACACTAGATCTGGTAAGCCTTATGCAATAGGTCACCACCTAAGGAGGTAGAAACTAATAAGGGAAAGGAAGTTGAAGTAGAAGAAGATGACTCTGTGCTCAAGCAATTGAAAAGAACCCAAGCAAGTGTTAGTATTTGGGACTTATTGGCTACTTCTAAAAAGCACCGAGAAACTATGGCCAAAGTCTTAGCTAACATGCCCATTTCTACCTCCACAACACCGAAGGAGTTGATCAACTTCATAAAAATTGGGGAAGTAATGAAATGTGAAGAGGTTCAAGAAAAGAATGAAGTTAATATGTTAGCAGTTTCTTTTTCGGATGCGAACTTACCGGAGGAGGGGAGAGACCATATCCGCCCTCTCTTTATCAAAATAGAAGTTAAGGTGAAGAGGACTCCTTGTGTTATGGTTGATGATGGGTCCATCATAAATATTTGTCAACTTAAGATACTGTTAAAGCTAGCCATGTTGACAAGAGATCTAAACCCGACCGAGGTAACAATTCGTGCTTATGACAACACTAAGAGGCATGCTGAAGGGACTTTCAAAGCAGCTGTCAAGGTTGGTCCAATTGAATCTATTGTTGAATTTGTTGTTTTGGACATACCGGTTACCTTCGCCTTGCTCTTAAGGCAGCCATGGCTTCATCCTCTTGGTGGAGTTCCTTCCACTCTTCATCAAAAGATCAAGTTCCCCAACGGAGATGGGACAGTGGTCATTGAAGCTGAAGACAATGAGATTGTTAACGCTTTAATGATTGAGAGGCCTCTCAATGGTTTTCAAGTAGCTACAATTTTTGATGATGAAGTGGTGGACTTTAAAGTCTTGAATATGATGAAGAAGATGAACTACCTTCCCGGAGCTGGTCTTGGAAAGGGTAAGGCCGGTTTGACAAAGTTGCCAAATTTTAGAACTCAAACTTCCAAGAAAGGGTTGGGATATGATGAAGACAATGATGTTTGGCCAAACAAGAGTGAGAAGATGAGCTTCCCACCACTTGAAGAGATTTTTGTCAAAGCTCCAGATATGGGACCACTCCAAGGAAAGCCCGAGCCAATCATGTTCATGGGTAAGTTAATCCCAGGTTTTGAAATTTTTTGAGATGTTGCCGAGATAGTGGAGCAAGTGAAGGAAGAGCTCACCCTGTCAGCTAATAAAGAATCCAATCCAAAAGAGAAGAATAAAGCTATCCTGAAAGCCGAGAAGACTCCGGAGGAGATTGCTGCCCTGGTTGAAGAAAAGTTTGAAGACATCCTGCTTTATGATTTTGAGAATAATGATTTTGATTTTGATGTTAATTTGTCTGCTTTGTATGAGGATGATGATGTTTTCTTTTCCAAAATGAATGCAATAAAGTTTGATTTTGCTTACTTGTGTGACGTTTCTCCTGATGGTTACATACATTCAAATAGCAGTTACATGAGCATCTTTAATATTAATTTTGTTAACACACAATCATTAAATTTGGGAACAATGGAAAATCCTAAAAACATTAGCATAGGATCCGACCTTACTCCTGATGAGAGAGAGAGAGATTTGAAAAAATATTCAAAAAATATGAAGAAGTGTTTGTTTGGTCTTATGAGGATATGTCGGGGATAGATTGAGACATAGCCGAGCATCATATTCCTACTTACACTCACATAAAACATGTCAAACAAAAGCTTAGGCGATTAAGACCTATGTGGGATGAATTGGTTAAAGAAGAGGTCACTAAGCAAATACAAGTGAAGTTCCTTGAAGTGATAGAATATCCAGATTGGCTAGCCAACATAGTACCCATGCCAAAGAAAGATGGGAGGATAAGGGTCTGCGTGGACTATAGAGATTTAAACAAGGCTTCCCCTAAGGATGATTTTCCTTTACCTCATATAGATGTTCTCATTGATAGTGCATCCTCTAGCATGCTACACTCGTTTGTAGATGGATTTTCCGGATACAATCAAGTGTTAATGGCCCAAGAGGATAAAGCCAAAAATGCTTTCATTGCTACATGGGGTATATTTTGTTATAGGGTGATGTCGTTCGGCCTAAAGAATGCTGGACCAACCTACCAAAGGATGGCCACCACTTTATTTCATGACATGATGCACAAAGAAGTTGAAGTACATATTGATGATATGATGGTTAAGTCAGATACAAGGGAGCAACACTTCCAAAACTTAGAATTATTCTTCGATAGAGCTTTGAAATATAAGCTAAGATTAAACCCGAAGAAGTGTGTATTCGGTGTTACTTCAGGCAAATTGTTAGGACATGTAATTGGTCCGAATGGCATTGAGATAGATCCTGACAGAGTCAAAGCAATCAGGGATATGCCAGCCCCAAAGACGGAGAGAGAAGTTCGGGGATTCATTGGTAAACTATAGTACATTAGCAGATTTATAGCAAAGCTCACAACAATTTGTGAGCCTATCTTCAAATTGCTTAGAAAGAATCAGCCGGTCGTATGGAATGAAGAATGTCAAAAGGCCATTGACCGAATAAAAAAATATTTGTTGAATCCACCTATTTTAAAACCACCTAAACCCGACAAACCTCTATTACTATACTTAGCAGTAGAAGAAGAGTCGATAGGAGCCATGCTAGCCCAAGCAGATGAATCAGGGATTGAGCATGTAGTTTATTATTTGAGTAGAAAGCTCCTACCTTATGAAATTAAGTATAGTATCATTGAAAAGACCTGTATAGCCATGGTTTGGTCTTCTAAGAAGTTGCAGCATTACTATCAATCGTATAGCATGCAAGCAATTTCCAGGTTGGATCCAATGAAGTACTTAAGGGAGACTCCCTCTTTAATTGGGAAATATGGTCGATGGTTGATAATATTAGAAGATTTTGAGATCGAGTATGTAACCAGGAAAATAATAAAAGGCAGAGCGGTAGCAGAATTCCTGGCCCAACAACCATTATCAAATAGTGAAGAGGTAATCTTGGAATTTCTAGATGAACATTTAGAAGAAATTGAAGTACAAGGATGGAAAATGTATTTTGATGGAGCAGTAAACAGGAAAGGAGCAGGTTTGGGAGTTATACTAGAATCGCCCGAAGGGGAAGTCATCCCTTTAGCCAAAAAATTAAAATTTAGGGTAACCAATAATATGGTGGAGTATGAAGCTTGTATTTTCGGTTTGGAAACCCTAATGATTATGAAGGTGGATAAGGTGGAAGTTTATGGCAATTCATTACTAGTTGTATCCCAAGTAAATGGAGAATGGGAGTTGAAAGAACAAAAATTGAAACCATACCACCATTACTTGACCATGATGAAGAAGAACTTTAAGGAGTGTAGGTTTATACACCTATCAAGGGAAGAAAATCAGATGGCTGATGCCCTAGCCATATTGGCTTCGGTATGGGAAAACCCTGTGCCTATTGCTTAAGCCTCTAATCTTGACCAGTTTATCAACTCCTTGCTATGAATATAAGACAATCATGGAAGTTGATACAGATCATGATGCGTGGTATGATACTATAAGACAATTTTTGGAGGAAAGAGAATACCCACCGGGGACAACGAAGAAAGAGAGAAGAGCCATAAGGAGGTGGTCATTACAATACATCACCTTCCATGGAGAGTTATATCGAAGATGGCTTGATGGAGTGCATTTAAGATGTTTAAGAAAACCTAAAGTGGAGCGCATCATGTCAGAAATACATGCAGGAAGTTGCAGTCTGCACATGAGTGGTTTGGCCCTTGTTAAGAAGGTTATTTGACAAGGTTACTATTAGTTTATCATGGAGAGAGACTGTATTGAGTTTGTCAAGAAGTGCCAACAATGTCAGATGTATGGTAACTTGAATCACATGCCTCCTGAGGAACTGCATTCAATGTCTTCACCCTGGCCATTTTCCACCTGGGGTATCGACATTATAGGAGAGATACATCCTACAGCTTCAAACGGTCACTGATTCATTGTAGTAGCAGTAGATTATTTTACAAAATGGGTCGAAGCCGAATCCTTCAACAAGTTGGGTGCAAGTCAAATGGCTAGGTTTATCAAAAAGAACCTGATTGACAGATATGGGGTCCCACACAGTGTGATATCAGATAATAGGGTACAGTTTCAAGGAGCAGTTAAGGATTTATTCTCCAAGTACCACATCCATGATCATCGATCTTCTCCTTATAGACCAAAGGCTAATGGTGCAGTAGAAGCAACAAATAAGACAATTAAGCAAATTTTGTCCAAGATGACCAATACTTACAGGGATTGGTCAGAGATGCTTCCCTTTGCTTTATGGGGATATAGGACAAGTGTGCGAACACCTACTGGAATGACACCGTTCTCTTTGGTTTATGGGATGGAAGCAGTATTGCCAATTGAAATTGAGATCAAGTCGTTAAGAGTAGTCTTGGAAGCTGAACTGCCTGAAATAGAATGGGTAGCAAGCAGATACACACAGTTAGCTCTACTAGAAGAGAGAAGGTTAAAGGCACTATATCATCACCAACTGTATCAAAAGAAGATAGCTCGGGCCTATAATAGAAGGGTTAAGGTAAAAAAATTTAGAGTTGGGGATTTGGTGTTGAAACAATGTAAGCCTAATGTATCTGATCCAAGAGGGACGTTCAGACCTAGCTGGGAAGGTCCATATGTCGTGAAACAAGTCATGAGCAAAGGTTCAGTGAAGTTGTCAGACATGGACGGGAATGAATTTAGTGAGCCAGTAAACATTGACAGGTTGAAGAGGTTTTATGTATGATAGAAAAAAAAGGGAAAAAAGAGCTCGCTAGGTTGAAAACCCAAAAAGGGCGGCCTAGGCAAAAGTTAGAGCAGTCTGCTAGTTCTAAAAACCCAAAAGGGCAGGCTAGGCAACAATTAGGGCTAAAAAAGAGAAAATCGTCAATTACAAAACCCGAAAGGGCTAATTGGCAACGGGAGTAATCTTGTGTATGCTAGCTTTATGTTTGGTTGTTCCCCAATTTAATAAAATAGAATTAATGTTAAAATTTTTCTATGTGCACTGTTATAAGTATTCGACCAGATATGGATGAAATAAATAAACATAATAGCAAAAGGTGATGACAAATTATAAATGGAAAAGAAGCATCTTTTATTACTTTATTTATTTTTTCATCCTAACAATACACTTTCTAAATGGACAAATGTAAAATCTATGGCAATCGATAAGTGTAACGTGTAGGCCAGCTTTGCCTCAGCCGATCCAAGCACGCTTCAGTCAAGCAAGGCATGTCTAAGTCGGGAGCAAAGTCAGAATCACGAGGCTCAGCTCCATACTAACGCCCAAGTCAGCGAGGATCATAGCATGTGCCTTGATGAAGAGCAGCAAGGGGAACGTACATCAAGTATGTCTGTATGGTGATAAGAGAAATCTTCCACCAAGGTACCAACCAACGGATATTAACTTCAGAGCGTGGGTGAATCCAGTCAACCCAGTCAGCATATGAAGAAGCAGTATGGAGTAGCTTCCTAGCAGAATGATGACGTGGCAGGTATCTAGCAAAATCCATGGATGGAGTATCAAGCAAACAAAGATGCTTCCAAAGCCAAATTTGTGAAGAAAGAATTAAATTAAAAAAGAAAAAAAAGAAAGAAAAAAGAGTCCGCTAAGTTAAAAACCCGCAAGGGCAGCTTAGGCAAAAATTAGGACAGCTCGCTAGTTCCGAAAATCCGCATGGGCAGACTAGGTAAAAGTTAGAGCAATAAAAAGAAAAAGAAAACCTAAATTGAAAACCCGAAAGGGCAGTTTAGGTAATTACCTGAAGGAGCAACGGACTCCCAGTCAGTCTCTTTGACAATCCTAATTTAAATCGATCTAATCCAACTAAGGTCTCAGCTAAGATCACAGGTACCGGCGGCAAGCCTCATTCCATTTGGTCCATAATATCCAATGCTCAAGGATCAATATCGCCATCGGAAGAAACAAGCAAGAATTGGCCAAGCAAGCAAAGACAAAGCATGTGTCCCCATGCCTTAGTAGGGGCCAAATGAGAGAGACAAAAGTCAATCAAAGGAGCAAGTAGAATTTTTTTCACCTCTCATCAACCGAAGAACTTCGGGTTTTGGAATTTGAAATAACATCTACATCTTCTATTGAGTCTTGGAAATCAATGTGGGTAATGCCATTTGTTGATTACTTGGATATCCAAGGATGGCCTCAAATTCTTCAATCAAGGGGCATATTTCAAAGCCATTAATTCTAAATATCCTAGAATCCGTATTCCAAAAGGAAGCCACGGCATGTAAGAAGGATTGGTCCAATTTGACATTTTGAAAACATTTTAAAACATAAAGTTTTGACCATGAAATTTGCTTCCAATGGATGGCATCCATATTATTAAATAGAATTTTTATTCTCTTTAAATTATGCTCGGTCATGGTGAATGAATGAAGAAAAAATTAAATTTGTTAAAGGGAGTCTTCACATTGAAATGGAAAATTTGTTTTTTTTTTTTGTTTCTATATGAAATATGGCATGAAGGGTGATTTATATAGAAGAAACAAACATTTTCCAAAAGTGAAATGGAAAAGGTGATGGGAAATGATAAGACCATATGGCATAAGGAAAGGAATTAGTTGAAATTTCCTTTACCACGTTGGATTTGGTTTAGCAAATGAAGTGGATGTGAATTATGAAACTATGGTGTACTGTAACAAAAAAAAAAGAGGGAGTTACGTTAAAGATACAAATTTTATATTTTTCATTATTATACATTATTTTACAATTGCTACAATATTTACATATCACTAAGAGGGTGGTGGTAGGTCACCAAATAAAGACTTGAAAAAATCATCGCCTGTTGGAGGAGGGGGCAAATCACTCATCCCGAGTCTGCTCGAAGCGGGAGCACCAAAATCTGGCAAATTACTCATCCCGGGATCACCCGAAGCAGGGGCACAAAAATCCCTATTACCTTGAGGTTTCGATCCGTCATGGTCCTCATCAGAAGCAGATGAAAGGATCTCATGTTCATCAGTCTGGGGGCCTCTTGATGAAGAAGCATCGGGATCCCTCATCCCCTGAAATCGGAAGTCTTAAAAAAATTTTTTTTTGATTGATGATATGAACTTTCAAAATGAGAAGCCTGCTGATGATTTGCAACCAACTCTTCTTGAAGTTTCTTATTTTGTTCTTCAAGCATCCGTTGTGAGCCAAGAAGGAAAAAGGTAAGAGCATACATAATCATGCATACATATAGCATAAGTTAACAGGAAATAAGGAACGTACCAGGTAGTTCATATCAATGCCTTGCGGATGAGATGGCATATCTGGTGGGCTAGAGCGAGCAGGTGAAGGTGCAGTAAAGGAAGGTCCAGCCTCATGATCAAATGATCCAACAGCCTGCAATAATCATTGAAAAATCAAAGAAAGAAAAAGTTACAAGGGAAAAGTGGTTAAAATGCAAAAATTCACTTGGAAGACCAAAACAAGGAAAGAAGAGCATGAATCAAGCAAGACATGGCCAAGCCAAATTAAGCTTGGCCGTGTCACCTCAAATGAAATCTTGGCAGAACATGACACAGGCAGGAGACATGGCCAAGCCACTGTCCGTGTCTCTCATAAAGGGTAAAGTCAAGAAGGACCAAGCAAAGAAAGAAAAGAAATAGTAGGTGACACTGGCAGGCAACACGGCCAAGTCACATAACACGGCCACAAGCTTGGTCGTGTCCCATCCTAAGCCAAGAACAAAGAAGAACAAAAGGAAAAAACACAGATGCTGACACACCCAGGAGACACGGCCAAGCCACTGGCCTTGTCACTCTCATCTTCAAAGAACAAAGAAGACCAGAGGAGAAACAAAAGATGACACACTCAAGTGACACGACCATTTACCTGAGAAGTACTGACAGCGAGATGTGGAACAGACTCTCCTGCAGCGCCATGATGTTCTTCTTCATCTCTACCCTCATTTTCGTCAGAAATCTCCCGCACACCAACAGGAGATACATCAAAGTTCAAGAGTCTTCTTTGAATGAAATAGGCATAAAATGGACCCGGTAAATGGAGAAATGACTCGGCATCATAACCATATCGGGCCGACCACCATGCATCCTCCAGCATTGACATAATATTTAAAGTATATTTTGAAATTTGCATTGGAAACCTCCGCTGCTCTGGACCGAGAAACCATTCATAAACTCTCTCCCCGAGAAACCAGCCACTGGACACTGGGCCAGTAATAATTCGGCGAGAATGTTAGAAAGACAGTGCAGCCCTCATCAAAGGAGACTAGTTTGCTCACTCTTCTGGGCTCCACCAGGCCAAATTCACCTGCGAAATAATATAAGGTAAGTAAAACTTTCACATAAAATTTAAAGCATACTAATGTTATTTTACCTGGTCCCAGGTTAAGCGGCACAATGCATAGCGGTGAGTATGCACATGATGAGAGCCGGGAACATCCACACGATCAGGCAACCAAAAATTTAATCTCAGATACCCGACTTTCTCTCGAGAAATACTGGGTACCCTTACGAGGTTATGTTCGTATGCCCATACCTACAACAATGATAGTAAAGATCAAATTCATGCAAGAAAAGAGTGGAAGTAACATTGGTGAAGGAAAAGAATACCTCGACAACCGCCATCAAGCCGACAAAAGACTTCTTATTTAGGCAAAGCTTATCAAGACCATGGTAAAGACACGTGAGACCAGCTTCACCCCAGCCAGAAGATGGTACCATTCTGAGATAAGAAAGGACACTCAACACTGACAAGTGAATGGACGGTTCAGTGTTGCCTAAGATGGTCGACCCAAGCAAATATAACAAAAATCCTCGAACATACTGTTCGGCCATGTCTCTGCCAACCCGTCCTTCATAGTTCATCCAATAACTACGAATTGGCTCAATTTTTATCTTAAAAGACCCTTTATATGATGGTTCCATACCAATTAATTCCTGAATTTCTTCAAAAGTTAAAATATCATTGGTCAGGGAAACCGGAGCACCATCATATTGAAGGCCGGTAATAGAAGTAAAATCGACCGGGTCAATTGTTATTTCCCTAATGGGCAAGTGAAAAAGTGTGGGTTGTATCCAACTATTGCTTTGCAAGCGCCTGGACAACGCTCTGGTCTATCTGATATTCCTCGGATGGCAATTGTAAGATGAACTGCTCAAAGCTGCAATCTCGAATAATCCGCCTTACCCGAGAAGGCACTAAATCGTTCCATTGTCGGGCTTTGTAAATACACCCTCCAGCCCGAACAACACAACGATCATGCTAACACAGACCCAGGTAAGTTAATACCAGGTAAGTACATATTATTCTATCTACTTAAATTAATTTATTTTTCATAATAACAAATAATAACAAAAAATATATAACAAAAAATATAATAATAATAATAATAATAAGTGCAAAACAGAAAGACAAAAAAATCAAGAGAAATAAAAAAGAAAAAAATAATTACCTCGCTCTTTGGATTGGAACTGCGATGGAGCGGCATTCCGGCCAGTATATCTAAATTCCCATCTTCATGATGCCAGATAAACTCCAATAACTCGGCATTAGAATGAGTCCCCGACCTCAAAGCATGCATTGTTTTTGAAAAATATGTGTTGAAATTGAAAGAAATCTGAGAGAATTATGAAATTGAAATCGTGCTGTGAAATGAAATGAAGAAATGATGGGTTTTTATAGAGAAACGGCAAGTAAAAAAAAAACAACAAATTCAAAATTGTTTCATAAATAGTAAATTTACTATTTTTTAATAGTAAATTTACTATTTATGAACAGTATATATTACTATTTATTAATAGTATTACTATTGATAAATAGTAAAAGTACTATTTTTAATAGTAAATACTATTTATAAATAGTAAATAGTGCATGAATAGTGATTACACAGTAAATAATTGCGGGTATATAAATATTTTTACACCCAGGGGACAATAAGAAGACATATGCATAAAAATTAGCCAAACTTTTTGAAATAAAAAATTACTATTAGCTCGGGTCCAAAACTCAAATTACCCTTAGGTCCATAACCTAGAATTATTTCTAAGTCCAGAACTTAGCTCGGGTCCTGATCCCAAATTTTTCTTAGGTCCAGAACCTAGAATTTATTCCTAAATTCATAACTTAGCTCGAGTCAAGAACCCAAATTTTCCTTAGGTCCAGAACCTAGAATTTTCCCTAAGTCCAGAACTTAGCTCGGGACCATAACCCAAATTTTCCTTAGGTCCAGTACCTAGAATCTTCCTTGAGTCCAGAACTCGAACTGGGTCCAGAACCCAAATTTTTCTTAGGTCCAGAACCTAGAATCTTCCATGAGTCCAGAACTCAAACCGGGTCCAGAACCCAAATTTTCCTTAGGTCCAGAACCTAGAATCTTCCTTGAGTCCAAAACTTGTACCAGGTCCAGAACCTAGAATTATTTCTAAGTCCAGAACCCAAATTTCCCTTAGGTCCAGAGCCTAGAATTATCCTTGAGTCCAGAACTCGAATCGGGTCCAGAACCCAAAAACTCCACCATCTCAAAAATCAAGTCTTATTGCTTTTCACTCTCTTTCACTAAAGTTTCAGATCATTCAAGCAAGGGGCAAACTGTAGACCCTTAATTTTTGACCCAGTCCGATCCAATATATTTTGTTTAGTCCAAAATAAATTTTGTGTTATCTAATATATTTTAATTGGTCCAAAATAATTTTTGTTATCTTAATTAAATAATTTTTGCTTTATTATCTAATTTTTATTAATAAAAAATAAAAATAAACAAATAAAAATAAAAATTGGCGACAGAAAAATTGGAGACGAAAAAATTGTCGCCGAAAATTCCAGTGCGGGCTTGGCCATGAGCCATTTCGCCCGCAGGATTTTCCTGAAAGCGAAATGGCCTGCAGGCCGATTCCCCACCCCCTTGCCGCAGCCAACTGCGACAAATTATTTTGCCAGCGTAATTTTTTCGCAGCAGTTTTTTTTTTCCAGTGAAATTTTCTGAAACTTAATACAATTAGGTTTCAGTTTCCTTTTCTTATTCTATAATGTATGCCATGAGCAACTAGGAAAAAAATCAAAAAAAACTTCTATAAATATGGATTAAACAACACGGAAAAAGGGAGGAGAAAAATTGGAAAAAAAAAACTTGAAACAAAGGGGAAACCGAATCAGTGAAGGAAAACTGGGAACCAAGCTGATTTTTTGAGAGCTGAAAATCAATTCAAACAATTCATCAAAGGTATCAACAACCTTTGATTTGGTTGATCCAAGAAGCAATTTTGGTGCAACCCCACGAAAGAAGGTTTGAATTCTAAATTCTTTTTGTTTTTTTACAGTAGCTTAATTCATCTAGTTGCTTCTTTTAATTCAAAAATCCTAGAACCTTTAATTTAGTTTTTCTAAAGTTAAAAACACTATTTCGTTGTTTTGTTTTCCAAAAAGCTTACAATTGTTATTTTTGATTCATCAAAATCTTAAAACCCTAATTTAACATGTTTCTTTTCAAAACCTTAAATTAAAAATTAAAATTCTGTTTCTTTCAAAAAAGCCTTAAAAAACATCTTTTCTATTTATAAAAACTTTAATTCATTTGGTTTACTTTCATAAAACCTCATAAAAGTATCAAATTGATTTTCAAATCCCAAAAGCTTCATGCATCACCGAAACCCTAATTTTAAAAATACTAAACCCAAATTCAACTTCCAAACCTAAAATAGTAAACTCTAACCCATTTAAAACCTTAAACCCTAACTTTTTCTAAACTTTAATCCTTTAAAAGTTTAAAAACCATAAAATCACAAATATTTTAAATTTACACAGTAAGCTTGAAATCACCATTTAAAACCACGAATCAAAAGTATTTTAAAGTGTCCAAAACCCTAGTTTCATGATTTCACCATTCAAACCTTAATTTGTTTAATCACAGAGTCTTACCAACCTTTTAAAACATAAAACCTTAATCTATTTTAATTCCATAAAAAAGTCACAGTAGCCTAATTCTATGAATTCCAAAACCTTAACACATGAAATAAAGAACCCTAAATGGAAATAGTAGCTATAATTTAGATTTTTATTTACCTTATTCAATTCCATATTTGATTATGCTTTGATTTATTTTTTAATTTCAATGCTTGGCTTATAAAATTTATCATGGATGGATGTTTACTTGATATTTAATACCTTTGATGAATGATTTATTTATGATGAATAGTTATTTACTTTTATCAATTTATTTAGACTTCCAAATGTTGTAAGAGGTATGTTTCCACTTGGTGGGTACCTCATTAGTTAAATATCATGTAATTTAAATTGCTTTCCTATTTTAGACCCAATGTAAAGGGCATATTTCTACCTTTTTGGTGGGTGTCCTACTTAGGCATGTGATGTAAGGATATATTTCCACCTTCGGATGGGTGTCCATTTATTTATTTTGCTTGGACCTTGCTTTGATTTTAATATAATGATGCTTTCTTTTAATTATTGTTTGTAATATGGATAATGTTGTTATATTTAAGAATTTTATAATATTAAGACCTGTAAAGGAGGCTGGTTCTAATGAACTGGGCATTGTGGGGGTGCTGGGCCATTTCTCACCTTCCCCACATGCACCCAACTTTCCAAACCCATTAGGGGGTTAGGGATTCCTTAGGAATCGAGTCGTCCACCCCTTTCTTTTTCCTAGTCTGTCCGGGTGGCGACTTCATTTTCTCTGGACTTAGGTCCGTATTCTCTAAGGCCCCGAGCCTAAGGCCCCGAGCCTAAACAGTACCGAAGTCGCAAGAACCATTCCACCGAGAGTGGGGGCAAAAATCCCTGCTCACAAAGATATTATGACTACTCAAATTAAGGGAAGATTAAAGATCTAACTAATCTTAATTCATAATAAGATATTAATTCTTTTTGTCATACGATATCTTAGATCAACCACAAGACTTGGTATACGTCATCCCTATATTGATTGATCAAAAATTTCTTGATTCCCATATAGATTGACTTAACAAATGACATTAATAACTTTTATTAATCTATTTTAGCATAACTATGCATATTTCTCAATCTTACTTGTCAAGAGACTTAGAGATATCTCTCTCAAGATATAAGAGGAAAAAATCCCATCAGGATCATCTATATCCCTCTCCATGACTTATTAAATGTCTAACAATGATCCTTATTAAATTCATTTAAAGATAAAATGGAATTATATCAAAACACAAAATTTGTCGTATAGGGAACCATACTGATTTCAAGTCAAAGGACTACTTAATATTATTGCAATAAGAATCACTTATGACATTAATCTACGTAGTATTCTCTTTTTGGGTCTATCCATTGCAATATTCTCTAACATATATTTATGTTTTGACTTAGCATCTAATATTCATAATCAGTAAAATGTGATCATCAACCAAACTATATAGTAGTCTTTATTCTCTATCACTACATTAATAATGATCTACTATGGATAATTTAGAATAGAATCTATATTACTTTATGGTTTTGCTATAAAATCACATACTTACTGACATAAAGTTAAATTATTTATTCATGAAACTTTAATCAATTAAAAAAATAAACACATACATGATAATGAAATTCTTCATTTATTTTATTAAATGTAATAATATGAATATATCCCTTTAGCCTAGGATATAACACTAACAAGTGGTCCCTTAAATTGCTATCATTGATATGTGGGACAACAATGAGGAATGTGAGCTTGAGGATGAGCCTTGTTTTTGGGATGAAATTAGTGATAATGAGCCCATAAAAACCAACAATGTTAAAAGAAAAATTGGATTGCAAGGATAAGGCCATAAGAGAGATACAAGGCATAACCAAAAGTGGCAGGTTCTATGGAGGGGTTAAATTGGAAGCTGAGCCACCCATACGGAAGAAGAAAGAAGAGAAAGATGAGAACCTAGTCCTTAAGCAACTCAAGAAGTCTTGGGCCAATGTCAATATATGAGAGCTACTCGTAACCTCAAAGCAACATCGATATGCGGTAATAAAGGCATTGGATGGGTTGTGCATTTCAACATTAGTAACACCTAAAGAAGTAGTAACCTCCCTTATTAATAATCCTAGTGGCTTGATTGCATTATCTAATAAATATCTGCCCATAGAAGGAAAGGACCATAATAAGCCACTCTAGATATAAGTTGAGATCATGGAGAAAATGACCATATGTGCTATGGTAGATTATAGGTCAGTTGTCAATTTTTTACCTTTTAAGTTTTTTACCACTCTTGGAATTAAGAAGGAAGAGCTGCAACCTGGATTTTGGTTATCCATGCCTATGATGATACAAAAAGGGAAGCTGAAGGAACTTTCACTACAATGATCAAGGATGGTCCCATTAAAAGTGAAGTGATTTTCACTATCCTCAATATCCCAGTTACTTCTATTGTAAAATTGGGCTAACCTTAGTTTCGTAAGTTGGGGGGTGTCCCATCCACCCTATACCAAATGATCAAGTTTCCCAGTGAAGGCGATATGGATATGATCAAGGCAGCCCAAGCTTGAAAGACTATAACATTAATGGGAATTGAATAACTACCTTTCATTGGGTTTCAAGTGGCACCAATCTATGATAGGAAAGAAATGGATCTTGAGGAGATACTAAAAATATGCAACTTGAAGATTAAAGATAGAGAAGAAAAGGTTAAAGAAAAAGTTATCACCATAGAAGTTATGGCTATGGATTATTTCTAAGGTTAATGAATTTTCTGATTTAGTTTACTTGTTTGATGTTTTGACTGATGGCACCATACATGCATATGATTATTCCATGAGCATACATTAATTACATTAAAATAAAGAATTTGTCACAGACTTTTACTTTTTGGTTTTTTACTTTTCTATAACTTTTCAAAACTTTAAATTTTTACATTTCTTTATTATTTTGAGTTTTAATTAATGTATAACCAAATATAAATTATTTGGTGCTATGTTTTAATATTAAGTTTTAATATCGTGCTGTATTTTAATACTAAGTTTTAATATCGTGCTGTATTTTAATACTAAGTTTTAATTATTTGTATGATAATTAGTTCTGTGATGATTATTTGTATGATAATTAGTTCTAAGTTTAAATTATTTGTTTTTATTATGAATGGTGGATTATAATTATTTATTGCTTGGATTTAAGAATGTAAAAGGTACATTTTCATACTTTGTGGGTGCCTTATTTATTTTTATTTCTTTTAACTATTTAAACTTTAAGGAGTTGTAAGGGCATGTTTTGATCTTGTATGGGTGCCCACTTTACTGTTTGCATTTGGTTTGTTTAATTTTATGATAGGATGGATTTTATTTTATTTTATTTTCTTGTAATATGAATAATATTATAACAATTTAAAATTTTAATAATAATTAGATTTGAAAAAGAGGCCGTTTCTAATGAACCAGGTGTTATAGGGGTGTTAAGCCATTTCTCACATTTTCTATCAATACACAACTTTTCAAATCTAGTAAGGATTGGAGATTCTTTAGGAATCAAATTATTCACGTCTTTGATCTTTTTCCCAGCCCATCTAGATGACAACTCTTATTCTCCGAGTTTAGGCATGTATTTTCTAAGACCTAGAGTCTAACAGTGTCAAAATCGCACGAACCATTTCACATGGAGTGGACAAAAAAATCTCCGCTCATAGTGGCGACTCTATGAGGGATAAGAGAAGTTAATTATATTAGTCTTTATATTATTTTATTTTATCTTAGTACAATGTTATTCATTATATCATCTAGAATTTCTTGCGTGTGTGAGTTAAGATGCTTTGCGAAACTCGTGTTATGTGTAAGTGATACCTTACTTTCTTGCAAGGTATGGAGATCGAGCACTGCATAACCACTCAAAGCCTTGTATATCTTAGTATATACTTATTATGGGAACCTGAGCCTTTTACCATAAATACTAAAGCTTATGTAGTTGGCCTAGTAATTTTTCTTAGGTTTACCCTAAGTGCTTGTTGTTTGACTATGATTAACATGTTTTGGCCTGAATTAAGGCATTTGGTTTGTTTTTTCGAATATGACCTTGTTATTATGGAAGCCAAAACTTATTTTATGGCCTAAAATTCTTTTAAGCCCAAAGCCAAATCATTTTCAGAACTTTTCAAAATAGGTTTAAAAACCCCTTTTCAAAGTAGATGGCTCAAGAATTATTTTATATCTTATGGCTCAAATATGAAGCCCAAAATGAAATTTTTGAAATAAACATTTTTTGTAATGGACTTTGAAATATTTTCAATGATGAGCTCAAAATTATTTTCCACTTTACAACCCATTTTTCTAAATCAAGCTTTCATTAGGTTTTGAAATTAAAACTTTTTACAATGTGTTAAAATTTTTTTTGATGAGCTTGTAATTAGTTAGGTCAATTATGAAATACTAAAATCAATTATGAGCATTATTTATGTTGTGACTTATTAGTTGTTGGCTTATTTGTGGCATGGATTATTAGCTACCTTTCTAAATGAGATGTTTATTTATAATAAACCTATTAATTTAGTTTTAATCCAAAATATAGTAGAAATGTTGCTAAGATTTTTTAGTGTATCCAAACGGTTAAGGCTTAATTAGTGAAAATTATCATAGACAGACTTTTGTATTTGAAAATATAACTATTGATTATTTTTTCTTAGTGTTTCTTTCAAAAAAAAATATTCCTATTGATATCTTTGTTGACCATAACACCTACAAATGAGACTCGCCACTCATGTCTGAGAAGAAATAAGGTTGGAAGGAACGTCTTGACTCCAACTGCTATAAATGTGTGCCTACTCAAAATTCTACCAAAACTGACCATGTCTACATGTGACCTAAATCCAACTAAGGTGATGATCCAAGCCTATGACAATACCAAAAGGAAAGCTGAAGGAACTTTCAAAGCCATGGTGAAGGCGAGTCCTATTGAATCTATGGTAGAGTTTGTATTTTTAGATATACCATTTACCTTTGCATTATTATTGGGTTGCCCTTGATTTCACCATTTTGGTGGAGTTCCTTTAACACTCCATCAAAAGATTAAGTTTCCAAATGGGGATGAGATAATAGTAATTGAGGTTGAGGACAATGAAGTGGTTAACGCCCTCATGATAAAATGGCCTCTTAAAGGATTTCAAGTGGCTGGTGTTTCTAAAGATATAATAGGGGGTTCTAAAATTTTGACCATCATGATACATATGAATTACTTACTAAGAATTGGCCTTGAAAAAGGAAAAAAAGGTGTGACGAAGCTTTAATATCTCAAAACTCATGTCTTTAAAAGGGGTTGGCCTATAAAGGAATGGATGAGGATATTATGCTAAAGGGAGATATGAAGATGGAATTCCTTCCACTAGATAAGATATTTGTCAAATTTCTATAGTTAGGATTGCTCTAAGGGAAGTCAGAGCCAATCTTGTTCATAGAAAAATTGATTTTAGGTTTTGAGATCTTTACTGATGTTGTTGAGCTTATAGAATAAGTACAAAGGAAGTTCGTCTTACTAATTGATAAAAAATTCAGCTAAGAGGAGAAAAAGGAAGCTATATGAGAATCCAAAAGACTCCAAAGGAGGTTACTACTATCATTGAAGAACAATTTGAAAGTCTTGTAATATGTGATCATGAGAACATTGATTTTGATTTTGATTTGGTTGCTCTTTATGAGGATGATGATGTTTTCTTTTCTAAAAAAAACGTAATAAAGTATGATTTTGCTTACTTGTATGATATTTTTCTTGATGGTTGCATTCATTCATGTGGTGATTATATAAGCATTTTTAATATTATCTCTATTGATACTCAATCATTAAATTTGGGAACACCTGAAAATTCTAAAAATATTAGCATAGCATCTGACCTTAATCTTGAAGAGAGAGGGAGAGGGAGAGATTTGGGGTGATAATCAAAAACTATAAAGAGGTTTTTGCCAGGTCTTTTGAAGATATGCTAGGGATTGATTGAGATATAGTTGAACACAAGATTTTGACCTACACACATGAAGCCTATCAAAAAAGGTTGAGGTGTCTAAGACTGGAATGGGCAAAATCAAAGAAAAGGTCACTAAGCAAACACAAGTAGAATTTCTAGAAGTGATTAAATATCATGACTAGTTGGCTAATATCATCTTTATGTCTAAGAAGGATGGGAGAATTAGGGTTTGTGTGGATTACAGAGATTTGAATAAGGCTTCCCTTAAAGATGTTTTTCCTTTATCCCATATAAATATCTTAATCGACAGTGCAACCTCTATTGGGCTACATTCATTCATAGATAGATTTACAGGAAACAATCAAGTGTTAATGGCCCAAGAGTGTAAAGCCAAAACTACCTTTATAACTATATAGAGGATATTTTGCTATAGGGTAATGTCATTTGGGTTAAAGAATGTTAAAGTGACCTATTAAAGGATGGACACTACCTTGTTTCATGACATGATGCATAAGGAGTTTGAAGTATATGTTGATGATATGATGGTCAAATCAAAGACAAAAGAACAACAATTTCATAACTTGGAGAATTTCTTTGAAAGAGCAGTAAAGTATAACCTCATACAAAATCCTAAGAAGTGGGTGTTTAGAGTTACCTCAGATAAGATGTTGGAACATATCAATGGCCCAAACAACATTAAGATTGACCTTGGCAAGGTTAAGGTAATCAGGGTTATGCCAGGGCCTAAGATGAAGAAGGAAGTTTGGAGATTTATCAGAATGTTACAATATGTAAGCAAGTCCATTGCAAGACTTACAACAATTTGTAAACCCATTTTTAAACTGCTTAGAAAGAACCAACTAATAAAATTGAATAGTGAATGTCAAAAGGCTTTTGAGTGCGTAAAATAATACCTATCGAATCCACCTATCCTAAAACCACTCAAGCCTAGCAGACCATTGATATTGTATCTGGTAGTAGAAGAAGGATTAATAAGGGTAATGCAGATGAATCATGGGTCAAGGAAGACCTGTATAGTGTCATCGAGAAGACCTGTATTGTTGTGGTTTATTCGTCAAAGAAGTTGTGGCATTACTTTTAATCCTATAAGTGCAACCATCTTCTAGGTATATTTGAGAGAAAAGCCTTCACTAATTGGGAAGTATGGCCAGTGATTGATAATCCTAGAATAATTTAGATAGAATACATAACTGGAAAAACTATTAAACGTAGAGTAGTAGTAGAATTTCTAGCTCAATAAATACTACTTAACAGTGAGAAGGTAACTTTTGAATTCTTGAATAAACACTTTTAGGCCATAGAAGTGCAAGAATGGAAGATGTACTTCGATGGAGCAATGAACAAAAAAAGAGATGGGTTAAGAGTTATATTGGAATCACTTGAAGGGAAACTCATCCTTTAGCTAAGAAATTGAAATTCAAGGCAACCAACAACATAGTTGAATATAAAGCAATCATTTTTTGCTTAGAAACCTTAGCGATAATGGGAGTTGATAGAGTGCATATTTTGGTGACTCTGGTGACTCATTGTTGGTAATTTCCTAAGCAAATAGAGAATGGAAGTTAAAAGAAAGAAGAGAAGCTAAAGTCATATCATGATTATTTAGCCACGGTAAGAAGGAATTTCAAAGACTGTAGGTTCCTACACCTACCTATAAAAGAAAACTAGATGGTTGATACCTTAGCCACATTGGATTTGGTGTGGGAGGATTCTATTAAATTATTCCTTAAGCCCCTATAGAGACTAGTACAGATAATGATGCATGGTATGATGCCATTAAGTGGTTTCTAGAAAATACAGATTATTTGTTGTGGGCAACAAAAGAGGAGAGGAGGGTAATAAGGTGGTGATCTTTACAATACATCACCTTACAAGGAGTGCTATATCAAAGGTGGACAGATAAAGTACATTAAGATGTTTGAGGAAGTTTGAAGTTGAACAGATCATATTGGAAGGACATGTGGGAACATGTGGACCTCAAACGAATGGCCTAGCTCTGATTTAAAAGATAATTCAACAAGGTTACTACTAGTTGACCATGAAAAAAGGATTATATTGATTTTGTGCAAAAGAGTCAACAATGTTAATTGTATAAAAACATGAATCATTTACCTCCTAAAAATTTACATTATATATCTTTACCTTGACCTTTTGCAACATGCGGAATTGGCATCATTAAGAGATACATCCAACAGGCTCGAATGGTCGCTGATACATAGTAGTGGTAGTTGACTATTTTTTAAAGTGGGTCGAAGCTGAATCTTTTAATAAGCTAGGAGCAAAACAAATGGCACGATTTATTAAGAGAAGTCTCATCTATAGATATGGAGTTCCACATAGTATAATATTATAAAATGTGGTGCAGTTTCAAGGAGCTATTAAGGATCTATTTTCCATGTATCATATCAATCATCATTGATCCTCATCATATAGACCAAAGGCCGAGAAAAAAAAAGGGGTGGATGACTCGATTCCTAAGGAATCCCCAAACCCATAATGGGTTCAGAAAGTTGGGTATGTGTGGGGAAGGTGAGAAATGGCCCAGCAACCCCCACAAAGTCCTGTTCATTGGAACCGGCCTCCTTTACAGGTCTTAATATTATAACATTCTTAAATATAACAATATTATCCATATTACACACAATAATTAAAAGAAAGCGTCATTATATTAAAATCAAAGCAAAGTCTAAGCAAAACAAATAATTAGACACCCATCCGAATATGGAAACATGCCCCTACATCCATGCCTAAATAGGACACCCACTGAAAGGTAGAAACATGTCCTTTACATTGGTTCTAAAATAGAAAAGCAATTTAAATTACATGATACTTAACTAATGAGGTACCCACCAAGTAGAAACATACCTCTTACAATATTTGGAAATCTAAATAAATTGATAAAAGTAAATAACCATTCATCATAAATAAATCATTCATCAAAGGTATTAAACACCAATAGAAAGTAAACATCCATCCATGATAAATTAAATGAACCAAACATTGAACCTAAATAAATTAAAGCATATAAAATAAATCAAAGCATAATCAAATATAGAATTGAATAAGGCAAATAAACATCTAAATTATAACTACTATTTCCATTTAGGATTCTTTATTTCATGTGTTTAGGGTTTTGGAATTTATAGAATTTGGCTACTGTGATTTTTTGAGGAATTAAAATAGATTAAGGTTTTATGTTTTAAAAGGTTGATGAAGTTCTTTGATTAACCAAATTAGTGTTTGAATGGTGAAATTATGAAACTAGGGTTTGAACACTTTAAAATACCTTTGATTTGTAGTTTACGGTTACTCATATTGTTTCAAGCTTGCTGTGTAAAATTAAAAATTTGTTTTTTTATGGTTTTTAAAGTTTTAAAGGATTTAGGGTTTAGAAAAAATTAAGGTTTAAGGTTTTAAGGGGTTAGGGTTTACTATTTTGAGTTTTGGAATTAAATTAGGGTTTTAGGATTTTTGAATTTAGGGTTTCGGGTAATGAATTTTATTTTAGGATTTGGAAAGACAATTGACAATTTCATGAAGTTTTATAAATTTAAACAAAATGATTTAAAGTTTATAAGAGAAAAAAATATATTTTTAAGTCTTTTGGAAGGAAACATAACACAATTTAAAGTTTTGATAATTTGGAAAGCAAATCTTAGTTTTGGGGTTTTGAAGAAATAAAACTAATAGCTTTAAACTTTTAGAAAATAAAGCCACGATTTAAGATTTTCATACTTCAGAAAAAGGTGAATTGAGGTTATGAGATTTTTAATTTAAAAGAAACAATTATATGATCTAACTACCATGAAAAAATAAAAGAAATTAAGAATTCAAACCTTCTTTTGTAAGTTACACCAAAAATTGCTTCCTGGATGAACAAGGTCAATGACAAGCCCTTTTTCCTTTGAATTGCTTGAATTGTTTTTCTGCTCTCTCAAAAAAAATCAGCTTGATTCAAGGTTTTCCTTCACAGTTTTGGTTTCCACTTTTGTTCAAGCTTCTATCTGATTTCTTCCTTATTTCTCCTTTTTTTTTATTGTGTTGTAATTGATCTTATTTATAGAAGTTTTTCTAGTTTATTTCTAATTTCTCACGGCATATAACATTCATTAAGAAAAGGAAACCGAAACCTAATTGTATTAGGTTTCAAAAAATTTGCGTCGGAAAAATTTCGCTTGAAAAAAAAAACTACTGCTGAAAAATTGCGCTGGTGAAAAAATTTGCTGCAGTTGGCTGCGGTAAAGGGCGAGGACTGGCCTGCGGGCCATTTCACCCGCAGGAAACTCCTGCGGGCGAAATGGCCCACAGCCACGCCCTCGCTAGTTTTCAGAGACGATTTTTTCGTCGTCGATTTTTCCGTCGCCGATTTTTATTTTTATTTTTTATTTTTTATTTATTTATTTTTATTTTTTATTAATAAAAATTAGATACTAAAGCAAAAATTATTTAATTAAGGTAACAAAAATTATTTTGGACCAATTAAAATATATTAGACAACACAAAAATTATTTTGCACTAAATAAGATATATTGGACCGGACTGGTTAAAAATTAAAGGTCTACAGTTTGCCCCCTGCTTGAATGATCTGAAACTTTAGTGAAAGAGAGTGAAAAGAAATAAGGCTTAATTTTTGAGATGGTGGAGGTTTTGGGTTTTGGACCTAGTTTGAGTTCTGGACTCAAGGATAATTCTAGGTTCTGGACCTAAGAAAAATTTGGGTTATGGATCCGATCTAAGTTATGGGACTTAGAAATAAATTCTAGGTTCTGGACCTAAGAAAAATTTGGATTCTGGACCCGAGCTAAGTTCTGGACTTAGAAGAAATTCTAGGTACTGGACCTAAGGAAAATTTGGGTTTTGGACCCGAGCTAAGTTCCTGGACTTAGAAATAAATTCTAGATTCTGGACCTAAGGAAAATTTGGGTTCTGGACCCGAGCTAAGTTCTGGACTTAGAAGAGATTCTAGATTCTGGACCTAAGAAAAATTTGGTTTCTGGACCCGAGCTAAGTTCCTGGACTTAGAAATAAATTCTAGGTTCTGGACCTAAGGAAAATTTGGATTCTGGACCCGAGCTAAGTTCTGGACTTAGAAATAAATTCTAGGTTCTGGACCTAAGAAAAATTTGGGTTCTGGACCCGAGCTAAGTTCTGGACCTAGAAATAAATTCTAGGTTCTGGACCTAATGGTAATTTGAGTTCTGGACCCGAGCTAAGTTTTGGACTTAGAAATAAATTCTAGGTTCTGGACCTAAGGAAAATTTGAATTTTGGACTCGAGCTAAGTTCTTGACTTAGAAATAAATTCTAGGTTCTGGACCTAATGGTAATTTGGGTTCTGGAGCCGAGCTAAGTTCTGGACTTAGAAATAAATTCTAGGTTCTGGACCTAAGGAAAATTTGGATTCTAGACCTGAGCTAAGTTCTTGACTTAGAAATAAATTCTAGGTTCTGGACCTAATGGTAATTTGGGTTCTGGACCCGAGCTAAGTTCTTAACATAGAAATAAATTCTAGGTTCTGAACCTAAGAAAAATTTGGGTTCTGGACCCGAGCTAATAATTTTTTATTACAAAAAGTTTGGCTAATTTTTATGCATATGTCTTCTTATTGCCCCATGCGTATAAAAATATTTATATACACGCAATTATTTGAATGATTAAAGTGAATAATTGAATTTACTGTTTATTTACTGTGTAGTCACTGTTCATGCACTATTTACTATTTATAAATAGTAAATTTATTATTTATAAATAGTAGCAAAGAGTATTTACTATTGGAAATAGTACTTTTACTATTTATCAATAGTAATACTATTTATAAATAGTAAAAATTTACTATTCATCAATAGTAAAGTAAAATTTACAATTCATGAACAATTTTGAATTTTATTTTTTGCTTGTCGTTTCTCTATAAAAAGGAACTGATTCTTCATTTCATTTCACAGCAAAACTTTCACATTATAATTCTCTCAAATTTCTTTCAATTTTAACACATATTTTTCAAAAATAATGCATGCTTCGAGGTCAGGGACTCATTCTATTCGGCATCATGAAGAAGGAAATTTAGATATACTGGCCGGGATGCCGCTCCATCGCAATTCCAATCAAAAGAGCGAGGTAATTATATTCCTTTTTTTTATTTCTCTTGATTTTTTCGTTGTGTTTTTTTATTGTTATATTTTTTATTTTTTTATTATTTTTATTTTTGATTTATATTTTTATATTATGCTCTTTTATTATTATTGTGTTTGCCTTTATTATTATTTTGTATGTTTATTTTGTATTATTATTTTTTTTAGAAAAAATAAATTAAATTAAGCAGATAGAATAATATGTACTTACCTGATATTAACTTACCTGGGTCTGTGTTAGCATGATCGTTGCGTTGTTCGGGCTAGAGGGTGTATTTATAAAGCCCGACAATGGTACGATGTAGTGCCTTCTCGGGTAAGGCGGATTATTCGAGATTGTGGCTTTGAATAGTTCATCTTATAATTACCATCCGAGGAATATCAGATAGACCGGAGCGTAGTCCAGGCGAGCGATGGTTGGACACAACCCACACTTTTCACTTGCCCATTGGAGAGATGACAATTGGTCTGATCAATTTTACTGCCATAACCGGCCTTCAATATGATGGTTTTCCGGTTCCCTTGACCAACGATATTTTAACATTTGAAGAAATTCAGGGATTAATTGATATGAAACCATCATATAAAGGGCCTTTTAAGATAAAAATTGAGCCAATTTGTAGTTATTGGATGAACTACGAAGGACGGGTTGGCAGAGACACGGCCGAACAGTATGCTCGAGGATTTTTGTTATATCTGCTTGGGTCGACCATCTTAGGCAGCACTGAATCCTCCATCCACTTGTTAGTGTTGAGTGCCCTTTCTTATCTCAGAATGGTACCATCTTCTGGCTGGGGTGAAGCTGATCTCGCGTGTCTTTACCATGGTCTTAATAAGCTTTGCCGAAACAAGAAGTCTTTTATCGGCTTGATGGCGGTTGTCGAGGTATTCTTTTCCTTCACCAATGTTATTTCCACTCTTTTCCTGCATGAATTTGATCTTTACTATTATTGTTGTAAGTATGGGCATATGAACATAACATCGTGAGGGTACCCGGTATTTCCCGAGAGAGAATCGGGTATCCGAGATTAAATTTTTGGTTGTCCGATCGTGTGGACGTTCCCGGCTTTCATCATATGCATACTCACCGCTATGTGTTGAGCCGCTTAACCTGGGACCAGGTAAAATAACATTAGTATGCTTTAAATTTTATGTGAAAGTTTACTTACCTTATGTTATTTTGCAGGTGAATTTGGCCTTGTGGAGTTCAGAAGAGCGAGCAAACTGGTCTCCTTTGATGAGGGTTGCACTGTCTTTCCAACATTCTCGCCTAGTTATTGCTGGCCTAGTGTCTAGTGGCTGGTTTCTCGGGAAGAGAGTTTATGAATGGTGTGAGCAGGGATTTTTTCCCCCACTCCCGGTGGAATGGTTCTTGCGACTTCAGCACTGTTTAGGCTCGGGGCCATAGAGAACACGCACCTAAGTCCGGAGAAAATGGGGTGGATGACTCGATTCCTAAGGAATCCCCAATCCCCTAATGGGTTCGGAAAGTTGGGTACGTATGGGGAAGGTGAGAAATGGCCTAGCACCCCCACAACGCCCGATTCATTGGAACCGGCCTCCTTTACAGGTCTTAATATTATAAAATTCTTAAATATAACAACATTATCCATATTACACACAATAATTAAAAGAAAGCATCAATATATTAAAATTAAAGCAAGGTTCAAGCAAAATAAATAAATGGACACCCATCCGAAGATGGAAACATATCCTTACATCACATTCCTAAATAGGACACCCACCGAAAGGTAGAAACATGTCCTTTACATAGGTTTTAAAATAGAAAAGCAAATTAAATTACATGATATTTAACTAATAAGGTATCCAACAAGTGGAAACATACCTCCTACAACATTTAGAAATCTAAATAAATTAATAAAAGTAAATAACTATTCAAAATAAATAAATCATTCATCAAAGGTATTAAATATCAATAGAAAGTAAACATCCATCCATGATAAATAAAATAAACTAAGCATTAAACTTAAATAAATTAAAGCATATAAAATAAATCAAAGCATAATCAAATATAGAATTGAATAAGACAAATAAAAATCCAAATTATAGCTACTGTTTCCATTTAGGGTTCTTTATTTCATGTGTTGGGATTTTGGAATTCATAGAATTAGGCTACTGTGCCTTTTTATGGAATTAAAATAAATTAAGGTTTTATGTTTTAAAAGGTTGGTAAGACTCTTTGATTAACCAAATTAAGGTTTGAATGGTGAAATCATGAAACTAAGGTTTTGGACACTTTAAAATACTTTTGATTTATGATTTTCGGTTATTGCATTGTGTTTTTAAGCTACTGTGTAAAGTTGAAATGTTTGTGTTTATATGACTTTTAGGTTTTAAAGGATTAGGGTTTATAAAAAATTAGAGTTTAAGGCTTTAAAGGGGTTAGGGTTTTACTATTTTAGGTTTGGAGTTGAGTTAGGATTTAGTATTTTAAAATTAGGGTTTCAGTGGATGCATGAAGTTTTTTAGGGTTTGAAAATCAATTTGATGCTTTTATGGAGTTTTATGAAAATAAACAAACGATTTAAAGTTTTTTAAAAGCAAAAAGGAAGTTTTTAAAGCTTTTGGAAAGAAATAGAATATAATTTAAGGGTTTTGATGATTTGGAAAGTAAATTAGGGTTTTGGGGTTTTGAAGAAACTAAATTAATAATTTTAAATTCTTTGGAAAATAAAGTGATGAATTAGTGTTTTAAACCTTAGAAAAGCTAAATTAAAGATTCTGGGATTTTTTTCTTTGATGAATTAAGCTACTGTAAACAAATAAACAAGAATTTAAAATTCAAACCTTCTTTCATGGGGTTGCACCAAAATTGCTTCTTAGATCAACAAAAACAAAGGCAGTTGATGTCTTTGATGAATTGCTTAAATTGTTTTTCGGCTCTCTCGCAAAATCAGCTTGGTTCCACTTCTTTCCTTCACAGATTCGGTTTCAACTTTGTTTCCAATTTCCTCCCTAATTTCTGATTGCCTTTTCACTCTCTCTGCCTCCTTATTTATAGAAATTTTTTCATGGTTTTTCCTAGTTACTCACGGCATACCATATTTAATAAGAAAAGAAAATTGAAACCTAATTGTATTAGGTTTCAGAAAATTTGCGTCGAAAAATTTTGCTGGCAAAAAAAAACTGCTGCGGAAAAATCGAGCTGGCAAAAAAAAATTGGTTGCGGAAAAAATGTGCTGGCAAAAAAAACCTGCTTCAACCAGCAGCAGCTGGCTGCGGCAGCTGCGGGCGAAATGGCCCGCCATTTCGCTCGCAGGTTCTTCCCACGGGCGAAATGGCCTTTGACCAATCCGACTTTTTTCTTTCTTTTTTTATTTTCATTTTTATTATTTATTTATTTATTTATTTATTATTTTTGAAGCAAATATTACTTACTTGAAATGACAAAAAAAAAATTTTGGACTAAAAAATATATTAGACAACATAAAAATTATTTTGGACTAATTAAAATATATTGGACCAGACTGGGTCAAAAATTAAGGGTCTACAAATGGTTTCTCGGTCCAAAGCAGCGGAGGGTTCTGATGCAAATCCCAGAATATACTTTAAATATTATGTCAATGTCGGAGGATGCATGGTGGCCGGCCCGGTATGGTTATGGTGCTGAGTCATTTCTCCATCTACTGGGTCCATTTTATGCCCATTTTATTCAAAGAAGACTCTTGAACTTTGATGTATCTCCTATTGGTGTGCGGGAGGTGTTTGATGAAAATGAGGGTAGAGATGAAGAAGAACATCACGGAGCTGTAGGAGAGTTTGTTCCACATCTCGGGGCTAGTACTTCTCAGTTAAAACTTTTACCACTTTTCCCTTACAACTGCTTTTTTCTTTCCTTGATTCTTTAATGATTGTTGCAGGCTATTGGCTCATTTGATCATGAGGCTGGACCTTCTTTTACTGCCCCTTCTTTTGCTCGTTCTAGCCTGCCAGATATGCCATCTCATCCACAGGGTATTGATATGAACTACCTGATACGTTTCTTATTTCATAGTAGTTTATGCTATATGTATGCATGATTATGTATGCTCTTACCTTTTCCTTCTTGGCTCACAGTGAATGCTCGAAGAACAAAATAGAAAACTTTAAGAAGAGTTGGCTGCAAGTCGTCAGTAGGCTTCTCATTTTGAAAGTTTATATCATCAATCCGAACAACATTTCCAAGACTTTATGTTTCAGGGGATGAGAGATCCCAGCGCTTCTTCATCAAGAGGTCCCCAGACTGACGACCATGAGATCCTTTCATCTGATTCTGATGAGGACCATGACGGATCAGAACTTCAAGGTAATAAATATTTTGGTGCTCTCGCTTCGGGTGATCCCGGGACCAGTAATTTGCTGGGTTTTGGTGCTCCCGCTTCGAGCGGACTTGGGGCGAGTAATTTGCCCCCTCCTCCAATAGGCGATGACTTTTTCAAGGCTTTATTTGATGACCTACCACCACCCTCTTAGTGATATGTAAATATTGTTGCAATTGTAAAATATTGTACAATAATGAAAAAATACAATTTTCCTCTTTACTGTAACTTTTTTTTTCGTTGTTTTTTTTTCCATTACTGTACCACTTTTTTTATCACAGTACATCATAATTTACATCCACGTCATTTTGCTAAACCAAATTCAATGTGGAAAAGGAAATTGTGGCCAATTCCTTTCCTTATGCCATATGGTCTTACCCTTTCCCATCATCTTTTCCTTTTCACTTTAGGAAAAGGTTTATTTCTTCTATATAAATCACCCTTTATGCCATACTTCATGCAGAAACCAAAAAATAACTTTTCCATTTCAACGTGAAGACTCATTTAACAATTTTAATTTTCCTTCATTCATCAACCATGACCGAATATCATTTAAAGAAGATAAAAATTCTATTTAAGAATATGGATGCCATTCATTGGAAGCAAATTTCATGGTCAAAACTTGATTTTTAAAATGTTTTCAAAATATTAAATTGGACCACTCCTTCTTACATGCCGTGGCTTCCTTTTGGAATATGGATTCTAGGGCATTTAAAATTAATGGTTTTGAAATATATCCCTTGATTGAAGAATTTGAGGCCATCCTTGGATATCCAAATAATCAACAAATGGCATTACCCACACTGATTTCCAGGACTCAACAGAAGATGCAGATGTTATTTCAAATTTCAAAACCCAAAGTTCTTCGATTGATGAGAGGTGAAAAAATTCTACTTGCTCCTTTGATTGACTTTTGTCTCTCTCATTTTGGCTCCTACTAAGGCATGGGGATGCATGCTTTTTCTTTACTTGCTTGGCCAATTCTTGCTTGTTTCTTCTGACGGCGATATTGATCCACGAGTATTGGATATTATGGACCAAATGGAAGGAGGCTTATAGCCGGTACCTGTGATCTTAGCCGAGACCTTAGTTGGATTAGACCGATTTAAATCAGGATTGTCAAACAGACTGACTGGAGTCCATTGCTGCTTCAGGTAATTACCTAAACTGCCCTTTCGGGTTTTCAATTTAGGTTTTCTTTTTTCTTCTTTTCTTTATTGCTCTAATTTTTGCCTAGTCCGCCCATGTGGATTTTCGGAACTAGCGAGCTGTCCTAATTTTTGTCTAAGCTGCCCTTGTGGGTTTTCAACTTAGTGGACCTTTTTCTTTTTTTGTTATATTTTTATTGCTCTAATTTTTTCCTAGTCTGCCCATGTAGGTTTGTAGAACTAGCGAGCTGTCCTAATTTTTGTCTAAGCTGCCCTTGTGGGTTTTCAACTTAGCGGACTCTTTTTCTTTTTCTTCTTCTTTTTTTTTCTTTTTTTCTTTTTTTTTAATTAATTTTTTTTCTTCACAGATTTGGCTTTAGGAGCGTCTTTGTTTGCTTGATACTCCATCCTTGGATTTTGCCAAATACCTGCCACATCATCATTCAGCTAGGAAACTACTCCATCTTGCTTCTTCATATGCTGACTGGGTTGACTAGATCCACTCATGCTCCGAAGTCAATATCCATTAGTTGGTACCTTAGTGGAAGATTTCTCATATCACCATGTGGACATACTTGATGTATGTTCCCCTTACTGCTCTTTGTCAAGGTACATGCTATGATCCTCGCCGACTTGGCCGTCAGCATGGAGCTGAGCCTCGTGATTCTGACTTTGCTCCCTACTTGGACATGCCTTGCTTAACTGAAGCCTACTTGGATCGGTTGAGGCAAAGCTGGCCTGCACGTTACACTTATCGACTGCCATAGATTTTACATTTATCAATTCAGAAGTGTATTGTTAGGATGAAAAATAATTAAAGTAATAAAAGATGCTTCTTTTCCATTTATAATTTGTCATCACTTTTTGCTATTGTATTGATTTATTTCATCCATATCTGGTCAGGTACTTATAACAGTGCACATAGAACAATTTTAACATTAATTCTATTTTATTAAATTAGGGAACAACCAAAAATAAAGCTTGTGTGAGCAGGGATTTTCGCCCCCACTCCCGGTGGAATGGTTCTTGCGACTTCGGCATTGTTTAGGCTCAGGGCCTTAGAGAACACGGACCTAAGTCCGGAGAAAATGGAGTCGCCACCCAGACGGGCTGGGAAAAGGAAAGGGGTGGATGACTCGATTCCTAAGGAATCCCCAACCCCCTAATGGGTTCGGAAAGTTGGGTACGTGGGGAAGGTGAGAAATGGCCCAGCACCCCCACAACGCCCAGTTCATTGGAACCGGCCTCCTTTACCGGTCTTAATATTATAAAATTCTTAAATATAACAATATTATCCATACTACACACAATAAAAAGAAAGCATCATTATATTAAAATCAAAGCAATGTCTAAACAAAACAAAACAAATAAATGGACACCCATCTGAAGATGGAAACATGTCCTTACATCACATGCCTAGATAGGACACCCACCAAAAGGTAGAAACATGCCCTTTACATAGGTTCTAAAATAGAAAACCAAATTAAATTACATGATATTTAACTAATGAGGTACCCACCAAGTGGAAACATACCTCTTACAACATTTGGAAGTCTAAATAAATTGAAAAAATTAAATAACCATTCATAATAAATAAATCATTCATCAAAGGTATTAATCAAAATATAAAATAAACATCCATCCATGATAAATTAAATAAATCAAGTATTAAAATTAAATAAATTAAAGCATAAGAAATAAATCAAAGCATAATCAAATATTGAATTGAATAAAGCAAATAAAAGTTCAATTATAGCTACTGTGACTTTTTATGGAATTAAAATAGATTAGGGTTTTATGTTTTAAAAAGTTGGTAAGACACTTTGATTAACCAAATTAAGGTTTGAATGATGAAATCATTAAAACTAGGGTTTTAGACACTTTAAAATTGTTTTGATTTGGGGTTTTAAATGGTGATTTCAAGCTACTGTGTAATTTTAGAACATTTGTGTTATTATGGTTTTTAATGTTTTAAAGGATTAGAGCTTAGAAAAAATTAGGGTTTAAGGTTTTAAATGGGTTAGAGTTTACTATTTTAAGTTTAAAAGTTGAATTAGGGTTTTAGTGTTTTAGAATTAGGGTCTCAGGTAAAAGATTTGAATTAGGGTTTTAGAAATAAATTTGATAATTTTATGAAGTTTTATGAATTTAAACAAACGGATTGAAGTTTTTATAAGTAGAAAAGATGTTTTTTAAGGCTTTTTGAATGAAATAGAACCTACTTTAAAATTTTGAAAGAAAGAAAATCAAATTTTGGTTTTATTGAAGAATATGTTCAATTAGAGTTTTAAGGTTTTTAAGAAGAAAAAATAATAATTTTAAGTCTTTTTGGAAAATAAAGTAACGTTTTAGTGTTTTTAACTTTGGAAAACTAAATTAAAGTTCTAAGATTTTAACTTTTGAAAAACACAAAAATCCTAGTTTTAGCTACTGTGTAAAAAAAATTAAAGAAAATCAATTAACACATACCTTCTTTTGGTGATTCCTCCAAAAACAATTCTTCTTGGATGAACTGGCTCCAAAGACAAGCCTTTTTTGCCTTTGAATTCTTTAAATCGTGCTGCTGCTCCTTTAAAAATCAATTGAATTGAATTATTGCTTTTCCTTCCTTGATTTGGTTTCCAATTTTCCAAGCTACTGCCAATTTTTTGCCACCCCCAATTTGGTTGCCTTTGGTCCTTATTTATAAGGGTTTGATGTAGTTTAATCCTAATTAGCTAAGGTAAGTAATATTAATAAAAAAAAAAGAAACCAAAACCTAATTGGATTAGGTTTCAAAAATTTTGCATCGAAAAATTTGCGCTGCCGAAAAAAATTGCCGCAGGAAAAAATGCGCCGGCGAAAAAATTCTGCAGTAGAAAACTGCGGCAGTGGCGAGGTCGATGGGTCTACGGGCGAGCTATTTCGCCCACAGGATTTTCCTGCAGGCGAAATAGCACAGTGATTTCGCCCGCAGGAATTTCCTGCGGGCGAAATTGCCCACGGGCCCGTGCGACTGTTTTTTTTTTCTGCCGATTTTTTCGACTCTGATTTTTTTTTATTTGTTTATTTTTATTTTTTATTAATAAAAATTAGATACTAAAACAAAAATTATTTAACAAAAATTATTTTGGACCAATTAGACAATAAAAATCATTTTGGACTAAATAAAACATATTGGACCGGATTGGGTCAAAAATTAAAGGTCTACAGCCAGCATACACAAGATCACTCCTGTTGCCAACTAGCCCTTTCAGGTTTTCTAATTGATGATTTTCTCTCATTTAGCCTTAATTGTTGCCTAGCCCGCCCTTTTGGGTTTTCGAGACTAGCGGACTGCTCTAACTTTTGCCTAGGCTGCCCTTTTTGGGTTTTAACCTAGCGAGCTCTTTGTTTTTTAATTTTTCATACATAAAACTTCTTTAATCTATCAATGTTTACTGGCTCACTAAACTTGTTCCCATCCATGTCTGATAGCTTCACCGTACTTTTGTTCATGACTTGTTTCACGACATATGGCCCTTCCCAGCTAGGCCTGAGCTTCCCTCTTGGATCAGATACATTAGGCTTACATTGCTTTAACACCAAATCCCCGACTCTGAATTTTCTGACCTTAAGCCTTTTATTGTAGGCCCGAGCTATCTTCTTTTGATATAGTTGGTGATGATATAGTGCCTTTAACCTTCTCTCTTCTAGTAGAGCTAACTGTATGTATTTGCTTGCTGCCCATTCCGTTTCAGGCAGTTCGGCTTCTAAGACTACTCTTAACGACTTGATCTCAATTTCGATTGGCAATACTGCTTCCATTACGTAAGCCAAAGAGAATGGTGTCATTCCAGTAGGTGTTCGCACACTTGTCCTATATCCCCATAAAGCAAAAGGAAGCATCCCTGACCAATCCCTGTAAGTCTTGGTCATTTTGGACAGAATTTGCTTAATTGTCTTATTTGTTGCTTCTACTACACTGTTAGCCTTTGGTCTATAAAGAGAGGATCTATGATGATGGATGTGGTACTTTGAGAATAAATCCTTAACTACTCCTTGAAACTGTACCCCATTGTCTAATATCACGCTGTGCAGGACCCCGTACCAGCAAATGAGGTTCTTTTCAATAAACCTAGCCATTTGGCTTGCACCCAGTTTATTGAAGGATTCAGCTTCGACCCATTTTGAAAAATAATCTACTACTACCACAATGAATCGGTGACCGTTTGAAGCTGTCGGATGTATCTCTCCCATAATGTCGATACCCCAGGTGGCAAATGTCCAAGGTGAAGACATTGAATGCAATTCTTCAGGAGGCATGTGATTCAAGTTACCATACATCTGACATTATTGGCACTTCTTAACAAACTCAATACAATCTCTCTCCATGGTCAACTAGTAGCAACCTTGTCGAATAATCTTCTTAACTAGAGTCAAACCACTCATGTGCGGACCGCAACTTCCCGCATGTATTTCTGATATGATACGCTCCACTTCAGGTTTTCTTAAACATCTCAAATGCACCCATCAGGCCATCTTTGATATAATTCCCCATGGAAGGTGATATATTGCAATGACCACCGCCTTATGGCTCTTCTCTCTTTATTTGTTGCCCCCAGCGGGTATTCTCTTTCCTCCAAAAATTGCCTTATAGTATCATACCACGCATTATGGTCCGTATCAATTTCCATGATTATTTCATATTCATAGCAAGGAGTTGATGAATTGTTCAAGATCAAAGGCTTAAGGAATAAGTTGACAGGGTTTTCCCATACCGAAGCCAATGTGGCTAGGGCATCAGCCATCTGATTTTCTTCTCTTGACAGGTGTATAAACCTACACTCCTTAAAATTCTTCTTCATCATGGTCAGGTAATGGTGGTATGGTTTTAATTTTTCTTCTTTCAACTCCAATCTCTATTTACTTGGGATACTACTAGCAATGAATCACCAAAAACTTCCACCTTATCCACCTTCATAGTCATTAGGGTTTCCAAACCGAAAATACAAGCTTCATACTCCACCATATTATTGGTTGCCCTAAATTTCAATTTTTTGGCTAAAGGGATTAGTTCCCCTTCATGCAATTCTAGTATAACTCACAAACCTGCTCCTTTCCTGTTTACTGCTCCATCAAAATACATTTTCCACCCTTGTACTTCAATTGCTTCTAAATGTTCATCTGAAAATTTCAAGATTACCTCTTCGCTTTCTGGTAATGGTTGTTGGGCTAGGAATTTTGCCACCGCTCTACCTTTGATTGTTTTCCTGGTTACATACTCAATCTCAAATTCTTCTAATATTATCAACCATCAACCATATTTCCCAATTAAAGAGGGTGTCTCCCTTAAGTACTTCATTGGATCCAACCTGGAAATTGCTTGCACACTATAAGATTGAAAGTAATGCCACAACTTCTTAGAAGACCAAACCACGGCTATACAAGTCTTTTCGATGATACTATACTTAATTCATAAGGTAGGAGCTTTTTACTCAAATAGTAAACGGCATGCTCAATCCCTGACTCATCTGCTTGGGCTGGCATGGCTCCTATTGACTCTTCTTCTACTGCTAAGTATAGTAATAGAGGTTTGCCGAGTTTAGGTGGTTTTAAAACTGGTGGATTCAACAAATACTCTTTTATTCACTCAAAGGCCTTTTGACACTCTTCATTCCATATGATCGGCTGATTCTTTTTAAGCAATTTGAAGATAGGTTCACAAATTGTTGTGAGTTTTGCTATGAATCTACTAATGTATTGTAATTTACCAATAAATCCCTAAACTTCTCTCTCCGTCTTAGGGGCTGGCATATCCCTGATTGCTTTAACTTTATTAGGATCAATCTCAATGCCATTTGGACCAATCACATGTCCTAATAATTTGCCTTAAGTAACACCGAACACACACTTCTTCGGGTTTAATCTTAGCTTATATTTTAAAGCCCTATCGAAGAATAATTCTAAGTTTTGGAAGTGTTGTTCCCTTGTATCCGATTTAACCATCATATCATCAACATATACTTCAACTTCTTTGTGCATCATGTCATGAAATAGTGTGGTGGACATCCTTTGGTAGGTTGCTCCAGCATTCTTTAAGCAGAACGGCATTACCCTATAACAAAATATACCCCATGTGGTAATGAAGGCAGTTTTGGTTTTATCCTCTTGGGCCATTAACACTTGATTGTATCCAGAAAATCCATCTACAAACGAGTGTAGCACACTAGAGGCTGCACTATTAATGAGAACATCTATATGAGGTAAAGGAAAATCATCCTTAGGGGAAGCCTTGTTCAAATCTCTATAATCCACACAGACCCTTATCCTTCCATCTTTCTTTGGCATAGGTACTATGTTGGCTAGCCAATCTGGGTATTCTTTCACTTCAAGGAACTTCACTTGTATTTGCTTAGTGACCTCTTCTTTAACCAATCTAGCCCACTCAGGTCTTAATTTCCTAAGCTTTTGTTTGACAGGTTTTATGTGAGTGTGAGTTGGAATATGATGCTCGGGTATGTCTCGATCTATCCCCGGCATATCTTCATAAGACCAAGCAAACACTTCTTCATATTTTTTGAATATTTTTTCAAATCTCTCTCTTCAGGAGTAAGGTCGGATGCTATGCTAATGTTTTTAGGATTTTCAATTGTTTCCAAATTTAATGATTGTGTATTAACATAATTAATATTAAAGATGCTCATGTAACTACTATTTGAATGTATGCAACCATCAGGAGAAACATCACACAAGTAAGCAAAATTAGACTTTATTGCATTCATCTTGGAAAAGAAAACATCATCATACTCATACAAAACAGACAAATTAAAATCAAGATCAAGATCATTGTTCTCAAAATCATAAAGCAGGATGTTTTCAAACTTTTCTTCAACCAGGGCAGCAATCTCTTTTGGAGTCTTCTCAGCTTTCAGGACAGCTTCATTCTTCTCTTTTGGATTGGATTCTTTGCTGGTTGTCAGGGTGAGTTCTTTCTTCACTTGCTCCACTAGCTCGGCAACATCTGCAAAAATTTTAAAAGCTGGGATTAACTTACCCATGAACATGATCGTCTCGGGCTTTCCTTGTAGTGGTCCCATATCTGGAGCCTTGACAAAGATCTCTTCAAGTGGTGGGAAGCTCATCTTCTTACTCTTCTTTGGCTGGACATCATTGGCTTCATCATATCCCAACCCTTTCTTGGAAGTTTGAGTTCTAAAATCTGGCAACTTTGTCAAACTGGCCTTACTCTTTCCAAGACCAGCTTCAAGAAGGTAGTTCATGTTCTTCATTATATTCAAGACTTTGGAGTCCACTACTTCATCATCAAAAATTGTAGCTACTTAAAAACCATTGAGAGGCCTCTCAATCATTAGAGCGTTAACAATCTCATTATCTTTAGCTTCAATGACCACTGTCTCATCTCCGTTGGGGAACTTGATCTTTTGATGAAGGGTGGAAGGAACTCCATCAAGAGGATGAAACCATGGTCGCCCCAAGAGTAAGGCAAAGGTAACTGGCATGTCTAAAACAACAAACTCAACAATAGATTCAACTGGACCAACCTTGACAGCAGCTTTGAAAGTCCCTTCGGCATGTCTATTAGTGTTGTCATAAGCCCGAATTGTTACTTCGGTCGGGTGTTACGCTCAAATTAACACTATCACAAAGCTTCACTCGTAAGTATACGAGATAGCTATAGCAAAGGTGATCACCCCAAGGTCATTTCCCCAAGAAGGTGTGGTTCGTAATAGCTTGATTGACAAATTATTTAAATGCGGAAGTTTGTTGTGTTGGAATGGTGCGAGAATAATTTAAACCTAAAATTAACGTGCGTAGGGTTGATGTGTGTGAAGGTTGTACAAGATCAAATTGATTCTTGGGAATATGCCTAGGGTTATAGGTCCATTCAATCAAAGCTCAATTCTCAATTATCCATTAACATAACCTTTTAAATTAATTTGTTCCTTAAGGTTAATTAGTCAATTACCAATTCATTAGTTCTCACATTCATGAAATAGCAATAACCAATTATTTTACATTTGCAAATTAATGAAACTGTAGAACTTTTATTTCTAATTCATTCATAGGGTAGTTGATTGCATAATTCTAATATCAAATTTCACCTCTCGGTCCTTCATTCAATATTCAAAGATCAATAGGTAGCTAATCTATTAACCTAGCATACAATCCAATGCAATCAACCAACACAAGGTACATCAATGGAAATATCAAATCAAAGCATTCAATCAAATATACTACAAACCCTAGGTATGGGTATTTAATTCAACATCATCAATTTAAAACATTCATTCAACTCAATATAAATCAAATACAAATTGTTCATTGCAATATCAATTCTCTTAATACAACAAAAATAATATTGAAATGAATTAAAAGAGAGAATAGAAAAACCCCTTGTGAAGATGCCAAGAGTAGGATTGCTAGTCTTCCTCCTAGCTCCACTTTGATGTTTGATGAAGAACTCAAGCCCTCTTCAATGGTTGATTCCCCTTTGCAATATGGAATGGAGCATTCTCAAGTCACCAACCCTTCCATTGATTGTGCCTTTGGAAGATAGAATGGAGCTTTCTCAAGTCACCAATCCTTTCAATGAAGCTTCTTTAACCTTCAAGAGCTTGTTAACCCAACTTATCCCAAAGAACCTCAAAGATCTTATCAATGGAAGATGGAGAAGATGAAGATGTAGGATGGAGATGAAGGGACAAGGAGAGTGTCACTCTCTCCTCATCCCAAATCGTGTTTTCTCCCTCCTTCTCTTTTCTTTTCTCTCTTTCCTCAAACCCTAGTCGTCTCCTCTCTTCTTTGTCATGTGAAAGAACTTAAATAGATATTAAGGGTGACACGGCCAAGCTTGATTTGGCTTGGCCATGTCTCTCATTTTTCTTTGGGACACAGCCAAGCTTGCTGGCCGTGTCCTTCACTGCCTTCTTCTTTCTTTCTTTCTTTTCTTTGTTCTTCAAGGAGGTGACACGGCCAAGCCAAGAGTGGCTTGGCCGTGTCTCATGTGACATGGCCATTGGCTTGGCCATGTCGCTTGCCAGTGTCGCCTTCTGCCTTCTTTCTTTTCTTTCTTTGGATTTTGCTCTTTTAGTGAGACACGGCCAGTGGCATGGCCGTGTCTCATGACCGTGTTTGCTTCTGGACAAGCTTTGCTTGAGGGACACGGCCAAGCCATGACAAGTTTGGCCGTGTGTCATGGTTTTCTTTGATTTCTTCTTCTTTTGATGAGGGACATGGCCAAGCCATGACAAGCTTGGCCATGTCTCATCGTTTTCTTTGATTTCTTCTTCTTTTAATGAGAGACACGGCCAAGCTTCAAGCGACATGGCCATGTCTACCAATTTTTCCTTAGACACAGCTAAGTTTCAAGCGACATGGCCAAGCTTCAAGCGACATGGCCATATCTACTAATTTTTCCTTGGACACGGCCAAGTTTCAACCGACATGGCCAAGCTTCAAGCGACATGGCCATGTCATGTGAGTGTGTCAATATTGCTTCTATTTTAGGATGGAACACGGCCAAGATAATGAGACATGGCCAAGCTTCAAGTGACATGGCCAAGACGATCAGACATGGGCAAGCTTCAAGCAACATGGCCATGTCGATCAAACATGGGCAAAGACATGGCCATGTCTGTGAGTGTGTCAAGTACTGCCTCTATTTCTTTTCTTTCTTGGTTTTTTTTCCTTGGGTCAGACACGACCAGTGGCTTGGCCGTGTCTCTTGGGTGTGTCAGCTACTGTCTTGGAATTCTTTTGAGGGACATGGCCAAGCTTGCTTTGGCTTGGCCATGTCTTGCTTGATTCATGCTCTTTCTTCATTTTTCTTGATTGTTTTGATCATCCAAGGGAGTTTTTGCACTTTAACCTAAAACAAACACTTTAAACAAACTTAAAACAAAATTCAATCAAAACATTAACTAAAACACATAAAAATCACACTAAAAACTAGTACAAAAATGATCTAAACAACTACCCCACACTTAATTCCTTGCTTGTCCCCAAGCAAGGCTAAAATCAAACACACTAAACAAGATATTTTTGTTAAGTTCAAGAGTTATAAAGATGCATCAAGACTTCCTTATCCCTAAATCCGCAATCAATATCGAATCAAACAAAATCGACACCCATGCAATTAAATGGTTTTCCATGATAACCTATGTTGTCGCTCCCTCACCAACTCTTACAAGTGTTTGATCATGGTGGTGTTTACACTCATAACAATCAATGAAAGATTATTACCATAGGCTTGCTTATCAATCAAATCTCCACCACAAATAACAATCAAGCATCAATCAAAAGGTCTTTATTGGGTTGTAATGGGGCTAAGGTAAAGGCATGGCATTTAGGAAATGTGAGCTTAATCATTAAGTTTAAGATCACTTTAAGAATGAAGTACCCGATCATATATATAACCCAACAATCCCAAAACACCTTCCTCTCATCTACCCCTTGACATTAAAGAGCTTTTCAAGGAACTCACTTATTAAATCTTGCAATGATACATTCCAACCCTTTCAACAAGAACAACAATTATTCTTATTATTATATATATTTTTTTTCTTTTTATTTTTTTTATTTTTTATTTTTTTTATTATTTTTATTTTTCTTTGCAATCTTAAACCTACTAAATTTAACCCCACACTTAATTCAACACAACACTCAGTTATAAACGCTCTTAAAATGCTCTTGACCTAATGAAAGGGTAAGAGTTAAACAACAAGGTTCAAACTAATGGTGTTGTGAAAAAGAAAGAAAAGGAAAAATAAAATAAGCTCAAAATTGGCTAACTAAGGTTGAATATAAGGTTGGTCTTTTTAAGCCAAAGTGGTTTACCTAATTGCCTTAATCATCTTGATGCCAAATTGAAATTTTTATGTAATCTTAAAATGCATTTCAAAGCAAGTTCTAGTAATTTATCAATCAAAGATGTTCACCCACAACAAGAATGATAAGTTGATGGCTCAATTCCTCACTAGGTTAATGGCAATGCAAGGGAAAAAACCAACAAAATTGACAATAAGCACCAATTCTACTCAATTCTCCAATTCATGCTTCAAAAATTCAAAGGTCATCTATCAACAATTTTATAACAATTGAGCTTTCTAAAATTCATTTATTCAATGAAACACATTAAAAACATTAAGTAAACTTAAGCAAAAATAACTTAAAAGTAAAACACAAAACAAAAGTAAAAACACAAAACACATAATGCACCCCACACTTAAAGATTCACATTGTCCTCAATGTGAGCATGCATACTACAGAGAGGGTTTAGATAAAACCTGATTTTCATCGTTCCCATATGCGATGTACAATGCTCCTTCCACCCATAATGCAATTGTCGCTCATGTCTGCAGGGATGGATAGCATACAATTTTGAAGGATACCCGATGCATTGCTAAGCCTAAGTAGCGTTATTTGAAAACATGTGAAGGTCGTCTTAGGGTAATCCTCTAGTGCAATAGGAACTTTGTGCAACATGGTTCTATCCGTTATATGCTCTTCTTCACCACCAAGAGTAGAAGAAATGATTTTTGGGGACTCTTTAAGTTTAACCAAGTTTGGTTGAATCACTTCTTTATCCAATTTAACAATGTCAAGTCCCATCTTAACAACCTCAGCATCTAAAATAAGCTTACACTCCTCAATTTCTAAATTGGGCATTTCATGCTCTTCTTCTAAGGTCATAGTCATCCCAATCTTATTTTCACTATCTCCTTGGAAGTGCATATTATAGATGTCAGAAAGTTGCTTACCTTGCTCCTCATCCTTCAAGCTACTTGGAAATGGATTTGATGGCCTATCAGGATTGAAAGATTCATGCAACTTTGGTGAGGTTGATGCCTCCAAATTCTCCTTCTCGTTTGATTGGCTTAACTCCTCAATGTTGTATTGTATTTCCTCGCCATTATCTTCTTGATTAGTGCCTGCATCCAAAGAATCACAAAATTTGTTATATATTACCTGTTCACTCCTCAAATTTGTGATTACCTTGACTTGCTCCAATTGGCTAGGAAATTCCTCTTCTTGGTGTGCTTGGAGTTGATGTGCCAGTTGCCCAACTTGCAATTCCACCCTCTTCAATGATTCCTCCAAAGAATGAAACCTCTCATTGCTTTCTTCCTGATTTTCTGTGCTAATTTGAAGGTAAGCATTCAAATCATCTTCCATTGTGGATTTCTCGAATTGATCTTGGTTCTATGTGCTAATTTGAATGAAGGCATTCAAAATATCTTCCAAAGTGGGTTCCTTAAGTTTTTCTTGATTTTGTGCTCTAATTTGAATGAAGGCATTCAAACTATCTTCAAGTGTAGGTGTCTTATGGTAGTCTTGGTTTGAAAATTATCCTTGAAAGTAAGGACCTCCTTGGTAAGGTTGAAAAAAATTTTGAGGTGGAATGTGCAGCTGATTTTCCCATGAAAAATTTGGTTGGCTTCCCCAGCTCAGGTTGTAAGGATTGGAATATTGGTCATTTCTACCCATTTGCTGGAAACGGTTAAAGTTATCTTCTTTCTCTTGCCATTCTTGGTATTATGCGAAACCGAATGAGCATATATTTGCACTGTGTCCTGCTTTGCCACATGCTGCACATATCTCTTGGCGTGGCATAGGTGCTCTTCCTCTTGCATTTATCACCTTAAGTTGATTCGTCAATTTTGCTAATTGCCATGCCATTTCAGAATCATCGTTCCTATCATAAACTCCCCCGTGCCTTGAAAACTGCATCTTTACAAAAGGCACTCAGCAACTTAAAGAAAACAAACAAATAAATAAATTGAAAGAAAATCAAACAAAACAAATAAACAATTCAAAGAAAACAAACAAATAATTAAATTGAAAAGAAAAATCAAACTATCACTACTTCGACAGCCTTCCCTGGCAGCGGCGCCAAAAAATTGTTGCGCTAAAATTAACACAATCACAAAGCGTCACTAGCAAGTATACGAGGTATCTGTAGCAAAGGTGATCGCCCCAAGATCGTTTCCCCAAGAAGGTATGGTTCGTAATAGCTTGATTGACAAATTATTTAAATGTGGAAGTTTGTTGTGATGGAATGGTGCGAGAATAATTTAAACCTAAAATTAACGTGCGTAGGGTTGATTGTTGCACTCGAATTAACTCTACCACCAAGCATCACTCGCAAGTATACGAGGTAGCTGTAGCAAAGGTGATCGCCCCAAGGTCATCTCACAAGGAAGCTAAAGTAGCTAATTGATTATCAGTTTATAAATAACAAGTAATGAATTAATTTAGATTGCTAACAATTAAAGAAAATAGATTGATCGAAGTTTAAAGCAAATAAAAGTAAATTGAGCTGATGTTTTAATTCACTTAATAGAAGGGTCTAGAGTTTGCACTTCTCTGCTACTTATATGTATGAACGGTTATTCCTCTTAACCAATTTAATTTCAAAGATTAAATCTCAAGAACTTAATTAATTGAATAAAGGAAATAAGCTCTCGCATTCAAACCTCTCTCAAATAATCTTGTTCCAATTGAAATAATCTTTTCCTAGGTTATATCTCTAATTCACCTAAGTCCTTAATTGAATTGTTTCAGCATTAGACTTCATCTCTCAATCCATCATCTAATACCTAAAACACATAATTGGTGGCCAATCAATTATATATTAGCAATAATTCATTCAATAAAGGCTTAAAGAAATAATTGAGTTAAGAGTAATAACCAATTCATACAATCATAGCAGATCCATACAAACCCTAGACTAGATCAAATTAGTTCATAATGCTATCAAACATACTCATCTCATTAATATTCAAAGAAATCAATTTAGACATTATAATATCCATAAATACAATTCCAATGAAAATAAAGAGATAAAGTACAAGAACAAAACCAAGTTACAAACTCCTTAAAGCTTCTGAAGAATCTCTTGTTCAAATCTTGCAAGAAGGATGTATCAATGGCTAGAACAATCTAATCTAAGCTAGATTAATCCAAATGTAATCAAAATCAAAGAAAATAAGATATCAAAACCCTAAAATTCTCTTTGACGGCTAAACAGCTCTCAAAATCTCAACACCCTCCAAACCCTAGCTTTTTCTTTTCTTTTATACGAAACCTCCGCTTAAAATCCGCGTTGCCTTTGGTTCATGAGAGACACGGCCAAGTTGGAGTGAACTTGGCCGTGTTGGAGGTGCAATGGAGGGACACGGCCACAAGCCTGGCCGTGTCCCTTGCTTGTGTTCACTACTGCTTGCTTTTCTTCTTTTCTTCTTTGGTTGAGTGACACGGCCGTGTTGGAGTTTGACTTGGCCGTGTTGGACCATTTTGGAGGGACACGGCCAATGAATTCTACTGATTGATTTTCTTCCTTTTGCTTTGGACCTGAGTGAGACACGACCAAGCTTAAGCAACTTGGTCGTGTTTGAGCTTCTTTGGAGGGACATGGCCAGTGACTTGGCCATGTCTCTTGAGTGTGTTCCTCTCTGTGTCTTGATCTTCTCTTTAACTTGGTATGGGACACGGCCACAAGCTTGGCCGTGTCCTCTGCCTATGTCAGCTATTGTCCCTTTTTTCCTTCAATTTGGTTCCTTGACTTTTTAACCTAAAACAAAGCTTGAAACAAACTTTAAACAAGAATTAAATGAACATTAACCAATAAAATGTAAACACACACTAAAAACTAGGACAAAAATGACATAAACACTGAAATAAACTAAAACTACCAAAATTAATGAACACACTAAATAAACATATTAAAACTAACAAAATACCTAAAGAAAACAATAATTATCATAACAAATAAGACACAAATCTATAACAAAAACTAATAAAAAAAACTACCCCACACTTAAAACTTTGCTTGTCCTCAAGCAAATTCACATGGCATAAATTAATAATTCAAACAAACTTAACTATAATTCCAGTATATAAGATGAAATACTTTAAGAGTCAGACATAAATAATTGCAATTTCCTTCAATCAAGATTTTCTTAACTCATTCATTAATCCAGACATACAAATCTTATCTCTCTTCTAAGTGTTTCACTCGATTTCAAAGGTTAATTCACTCAAACCACTCATGACTGCATACTACCATAAACTTGCTTAATTATCCAATCTCCCTCACTTATTTTCTCAAGAAATCATCCAAAGGTCTTTTATTTGGATGTAATGGGGCTAAGGTGAAGGTGTGAGAAAAGACATTTAAGTTGGAGCATCAAGAAATGGAGTATCTATATTAGACAATACTCTTGCTAAGAAACTCATAACTCCCTCAAATGACATACTCAACAATCCCTCAATACTTTCACATACTTGCATACTTAAAAAAAATACATGAGTCGACATTCCTCTAATGCTAGAAAATATATGAATTTTGTATATATATATCCTTTTTTTATTTTCTCTTTTTCTTTTTTCTTTTCTTTCTATCATCATTCATTTTTTTTAAATATACATATATATATACAAAATATAAACTTGCATAAAACATCTAGCTTAAAATGAAGAGGAAAAGAATAATCAACTCTTAGTCAAATACAATGTGCAAAGTATGCATTTCAACCCCAAATAGCAATACTATATATATATATATTTTACTTGCTTACCCCACACTTTGAAATAAACCACCCTATTGTCATATCATAAAACTCCATTCCTTAATGCAGGTATAATGATAATAAGAAAAAGTTGAGTTATGAATTGTGTTGATCAATCAAGAAAAGGTCAAAGGCTCAACTTGGCTCACTAAGGAATTCAATATTAAGGGAGGTCATTTTAAGCTAAAGGGCTAACCTAATTTGCCTTCATCATTTTAAAACTTGAGATTAAATCATAATATGAATTCAATCAGTATGCAAAAGCAATCTCTAGAGATGCAAAATCATGAAGGTGCACACTTAAGAAAAGAAAATCAACTGATAATAATATCAAATTATGAGGCTCAAAACTCACACAGGTGGGTTCTCAAAGATTTATATGTCATGAATTGCAGAATGTGAAAATTGATCCTGAATGAATTCAAATGCTCATTTCTATGCTGATACTAAAGTCTCAACTATAATGCTAGAATCACAGAAAAGATCAATAAATTTTCAACAATTATACCATGCATAACACAATAAAACACACCACGACAAACAAAACAAAACAAAAGAAAAGCTTAAAGATTACCCCACACTTTAGAATTTACATTGTCCTTAATGGAAAACAAGAATAATAAAGATAAAGAGTTAAGTACAACCTGTCTTCCATCGTACCCTGGTGAGGCAAAATCCTAACTTTTCATCACAAACACAAATGTTCAAAAACAAACAAAATACAATATATAAAAAGAAAATATCCAAAATATAAAATGTTAACATTAAAAACAAAAACGAAAAAAAACAAAATAAGCTAAACACAATAAAGCAAGGAACTCAAAATCTAAGGTGAAGGCGGATGAGAAGACGATGCAGCCGAGGGATGGAGACTCAAGATCTTTGCAAGGTTGTTATTAATCTGTTCCAACTGCTGCAAGACCTCAGCATGGTTATGATCCACCTTGCCCTCCATACGATCTACCTTTCCCTCCAGGGCCTCAATCCTATTAAGTACCTCTTGATTAGCCAAAACCGAAGCATCCTCATCTAGATCAAGAGAATCCGAGTTAGACTCTTCTTGAACCCGTGCTCTCTTCTGCCTGTCCCCCGGTGCTTCTGGCTCAGCTGAAGCCATCATATAAGCCCCTCTCCTATGTACCACCATATGCATCTTCTCTAATGTGGCCAAATCCAAAGAGTCATTACCCAAAATTCTAGTCATGTGACTAGTACTCGGGTCAAAATCCTCAATAAGGGCTACTGCTAATGTGGTAATCAACCCTCCAATACAAATTGCCCCCCTCCTTTTATTGGCCACACTATCAAAAATATCGGCTAACCAATAGCCGGAACTAACAGGCACTGCATTACAAGCACAATCCAGGAAAAATAGCTCACTCAATTCCACCACACCCGGGCTCTCCTTCCTAGCAAAGAATCGCAGGACATAAAATGATGCAAATACCACAAAGCGGGATTGCTCAATTTAGATGCTTTGGCCGATTTGGCCACATAAGTCCCCGAGCCTAATGCTCCCCACGCAAATTGCTGTTTAAACTCTTTAGGTACCGACCTTTCCCCATTTTGATGGAAACCATATATAGCATTCAATTTTTCAATATTAATCACAAACGATTTCCCAAGCAATCTAAAACTCATCCTAGAGCAATTTTTTGTTCATCTCTTTCAACCTTAAGAGATGTCAAAAATTCCAAACTCAGCTCTTGAAACTGCAAAGGTCGCAAGGAGACTAGGTTCTCCCACCCAAGAATTTGCACATAACGATAAAAATTAGTCCTAATTTGCAGCGCATCAAGGGATTCATCATTAACATACCTCGTCGGGAAGAAACCCCGAGCCAAAAGATTTGCCCTCTTCAAAGATGAAACTGATGAAGATGAAGAAGCCCCTTCAGTTGTAGGTCTCTTCTTCTTGTGATGTGAAACTATCTTTGTTCTTGGCATCTTGAGAAATCTGAAAAATTCAACACCAAAACTTGATTAAATCAAACTTTTATGAGAGAAGAAGAAGTTTTAATGGATTATTTTTAGTTTTGGTGAAGAAATTTGAGGTTTAATGGAGGATTTGGAGCTTGGAAGCACAAATAATGGAGACTGCGAGAGAGAGAAAACGAGAGAGCGAGAGAGTGAACAAAAGGAAGAACTAGGGATTGAATGAGGAAAAAGGTGAAAGAATCATGTTTTTTAAAGTGAAAAAGTGAGAGACACGGCCAAGTTGTGGTGAACACGGTCGTGTCTTGTGTGTGTTGAGGGACACGACCAGTGACTTGGCCGTGTCCCATGGGCGTGTCTGCTACTGGAAGGAGAGGTGCAAAATAAAAACGAAGATCAATTTGGTGAAGCTTGGCCGCGTCCCATTTGACACGGCCAAGGGACACGGTCAAGCTCCTTGGCCGTGTCACTCACTGTGCAATTTCTTAAAAGAAAACAAAATAAAAGAGATTTTTCATGAGGCTTGGCCATTTCCCATGTGACACGGCCAAGCTCCTTGGCCGTGTCTCCTTCTGCCACTTTTTAACTTTTTTTTTAATTTTATTTTTATTTTTATATCACCAAATATCAACAAATATCAAAGAAATTGCAAACCTCTTCTCCGATCAAACCCTAAAACATATTAGAAAAATAAAATAAAATCGATCAAAGCACCCGTTCCATTTATTTAAACCAAACATAAAATCAAAATTTGCTAAATTTAAAATTACAAATATGAAAAAGAAATGCAAATCGATGGGTTGCCTCCCATTTAGCGCTTCTTTAATGTCATAAAGCTGGACATCACTGCAAGACTTAGGGATCGTGGATCAAAGTGCTGTCAATGATCCTCACTTCTTGAAATCCTTCTTTATATGGTTTAACTCTCTGGCCATTTACTTTAAAAGTTTTATTGGTTCAAGAGTTAAGCAATTCAATGGCACCAGAAGGACATACCTGAGTTATCTCGAAAGGACCACTCCATCGAGACTTGAATTTACCTGGAAACAGACGGAGTCGATAATTAAAAAGTAAAGCTTTCATACCTGGACTCAATGTCTTTCGCACAATAAATCTGTCATGAAGTGCTTTTGTGCGATCCTTGTAAATCTTCGAGCTCTCATATGCCTTTGGGTTAAGGCACCTTTGGGTCTCCCCTACTGGTTTAGCCCCCTCTTCTAAGGTTAGTGTCAGCCCCAATTTATCTGAGGAATCTGTATGCAAGAAATCATCTGAAACAACTGCTTCAACACAAATAATTAAAGAACATTCCTCATATAAAGTAGCTGTAGGAATAGGAGAAGTGTTAAAAATAGAAAATTCAACAGTTTGTCCTAAGACGGTCATTGACAACTTACCATTTTTAACATCTATTAAGGTGTTGGTAGTAGCCATGAAAGGCCTACCCAGCAAAATAGTGTGTGCTGATGGTGCAGGGTTACTTCCTTCCATGTCAAGAACTATAAAATCCACAGGTACTATCAACCCTCCAACCTTAACTAACACATCTTCTATAACCCCTTTCGGGAATCGAAAAGATCTATCAGCTAATTGCAACACCATTTTGGTCGGTTTAAGTTCCCTTAGTTCTAATTCTTTATACACAGAATAAGGCATCAAATTTACACTGGCTCCTAGATCACACATGCCATCAGTCCCCTTTCCATTCTCCACGGTAATTTGAATTATAAAGCTTCCAGGATCCTTTAGTTTAGGAGGTAGGTTATGCTGCAGAACAGTACTAGCTACCTCTGAAACTATCACCTTTTCATTTGGCTCATACCTTTTTTTCTTGGTGATCAGTTCTTTGAAGAATTTGGCATAAGCCGGCATGTTCTTTATTGCTTCCAGTAAGGGTAAGTTAATACTTACCTTAGACAGCATGTTGAAGATGTTAGAAAATTGCTTATCTGGTTTATCATCCTTCAACCTGCTGGGGAATGGTATAGGTGGCCGGTATGGATTGCTTGCCTTGTGTAAATCTGCTGAAGGGGATTTCTTCATTGATCCATCTCCAGCACCTTTGTTCTCTGGTTCTCCTTCCTCCTTGTTCTCTTGGTCACCTGCATTCACAGAATCATTTTCAACATTATTGTTAATTTCCTTACCACTTCTAAGAACAGTCACTGATTGTGCCTGCTCAGGTTGACTTGGGAATTTTCCCTTTTGTTGAATCTGCATCTGTTGTGCAAGTTGCCCTACTTGAGTCTCCACTTTCTTAAAAGATGCTTCTAAGGAATCCAGCCTCTTGTTGGTCATCTCTTGATTTTTAGCACTGACTTGGATAAAAGCTTGTAAACTTTCCTCCAAACTCTCTATCTTAGACTGCCCTTGATTTGAGGATTGGCCTTGTTGTTAGTTCTGTCTCTGGAGCAAATGGAAAGGCTGCTGAGAATTATTTGTTGCCCAAGAAAAATTTGGGTGATTCCTCCAACCAGGGTTGTATGAATTTGAATAAGGATCATTTCGGGTCCTTGGTTGAAATCCCCTCATGGCATTGACTTGCTCAGCTTCATTCCCATATGATTCATATGCATAGGGGCAAATGTTTGCTCCATACCCGAAAGTTCCACAGATTCCACACGCTTCTTGAGTAGATGAAGAAATATTATTCTTCATGTTCAGCATCTGCACTTGCCTTGTCAACTCAGCTATCTGATTTACCATCTCACTATTGGCTTCCAGTTGATTCACCCCTTTACTTCTTCCCCTTACACTTTTCTGTTGAGAATTAGCTCCCAACATCTCAAAGATCTCATAAGTTTCATCAGCTATCTTTTCTCCCATGGCTTCCCCAGCTGCATTATCAACTGTATTCTGAAATTGCTGGGTTAAACCATCATAGAAAAACTGGTTCAGAAGTTGAAGTGGGTAGTGATGATGTGGAACTGGATCAATAGCATTTAAATCTGTCCCAAGCCTCATGAAATGGTTCTCTTTCAAATTGAGAGAATGTAGCAATCTTCCCTCTCAATTTAGCTGTCTTTTGATGTGAATAAAACTTGCCCATGAACTTGTTATAAACTTACTCCCAAGTTGTCAAAGAGTTTTCGGGCAACATCATAAGCCAGCTCTTTGCCCTATCCTTCAAAGTATATGGAAAACATCTCATCCTCAACTGATCTTCTGTTAGTCCTCCCAATGGAAAAGTGTTGAGGGTAGAATAAAAATTCCGAATAAAGTTCAAAGGATCTTCATTTGGAACTCCATAGAATGATGGCAACATGCTGTAATGAATGTTCTTCAACTCATAGTTCCTTGTTGCATCTGTCAGTCTTATGCAAGAAGTGGAAGTTTCAATGACAGGTCTAGCAAAATCTATCATAGTCCTTTGTCTTTCTTCAGCCATTTTAACAGATTGTGTAGATTCTGACTCAAAATCAGAAGTGTCCTCCTCTGTAGTATCAAATCCTGTGTACAGTTCAAACTCTTCCCTGCTCCTTTTCACTCTTTGAATTTCTAGAATGAATGGATATAGCTCTCCTTCGAGTGATCTCCTGCCTTGCATAAACAGAATTTCTAGAAAAAGAAATTATTAAAAGCAAAAGACAAATAAAATGAAATGAAAACAGTGAAAAATAATCTAGAATATTTTTGCCTAATAAACAATTACGCCAATTAGCCTCCCCGGCAGCGGCGCCAAAAACTTGTTGCGCTCGAATTAACTCTGCCACAAAGCGTCACTCGCAAGTATACGAGGTAGTTGTAGCAAAGGTGATCGCCCCAAGGTCGTCTCACAAGGAAGCTAAAGTAGCTAATTGATTATCAGTTTATAAATAACAAGTAATGAATTAATTTAGATTGCTAACAATTAAAGAAAACAGATTGATCGAAGTTTAAAGCAAATAAAAGTAAATTGAGCTGATGTTTTGATTCACTTAATAGAAGGGTCTAGGGTTTGCACTTCTCTGCTACTTATATGTATGAACGGTTATTCGTCTTAACCAATTTAATTTCAAAGATTAAATCTCAAGAACTTAATTAATTGAATAAAGGAAATAAGCTCTCGCATTCAAACCTCTCTCAAATAATCTTGTTCCAATTGAAATAATCTTTTCCTAGGTTATATCTCTAATTCACCTAAGTCCTTAATTGAATTGTTTCAGCATTAGACTTCATCTCTCAATCCATCATCTAATACCTAAAACACATAATTGGTGGCCAATCAATTATATATTAGCAATAGTTCATTCAATAAAGGCTTAAAGAAATAATTGAGTTAAGAGTAATAACCAATTCATACAATCATAGCAGATCCATACAAACCCTAGACTAGATCAAATTAGTTCATAATGCTATCAAACATACTCATCTCATTAATATTCAAAGAAATCAATTTAGACATGATAATATCCATAAATACAATTCCAATGAAAATAAAGAGATAAAGTTCAAGAACAAAACCAAGTTACAAACTCCTTGAAGCTTCTGAAGAATCTCTTATTCGAATCTTGCAAGAAGGATGTATCAATGGCTAGAACAATCTAATCTAAGCTAGATTAATCCAAATGTAATCAAAATCAAAGAAAACAAGATATCAAAACCCTAAAATTCTCATTGACGGCTAAACAGCTCTCAAAATCTCAACACCCTCCAAACCCTAGCTTTTTCTTTTCTTTTATACGAAACCTCCGCTTAAAATCCGCGTTGCCTTTGGTTCATGAGAGACACGGCCAAGTTGGAGTGAACTTGGCCGTGTTGGAGGTGCAATGGAGGGACACAGCCACAAGCCTGGTCGTGTCCCTTGCTTGTGTTCACTACTGCTTGCTTTTCTTCTTTTCTTCTTTGGTTGAGTGACACGGCCATGTTGGAGGTTGACTTGGCCATGTTGGACCATTTTGGAGGGACACGGCCAGTGACTTCTACTGATTGATTTTCTTCCTTTTGCTTTGGACCTGAGTGAGACACGGCCAAGCTTAAGCAACTTGGCCTTGTTTGAGCTTCTTTGGAGGGACACGGCCAGTGACTTGGTCATGTCCCTTGAGTGTGTTCCTCTCTGTGTCTTGATCTTCTCTTTAACTTGGTATGGGACACGGCCACAAGCTTGGCCGTGTCCTCTGCCTGTGTCAGCTACTGTCCCTTTTGTCCTTCAATTTGGTTCCTTGACTTTTTAACCTAAAACAAAGCTTGAAACAAACTTTAAACAAGAATTAAATGAACATTAACCAACAAAATGTAAACACACACTAAAAACTAGGACAAAAACGACATAAACACTGAAATAAACTAAAACTACCAAAATTAATGAAAACACTAAATAAACATATTAAAACTAACAAAATACCTAAAGAAAACAATAATTATCATAACAAATAAGACACAAATCTATAACAAAAACTAATAAAACATTGATGTGTGTGAAGGTTGTACAAGATCAAATCGATTCTTGGGAATATGCCTAGGGTTATAGGTCCATTCAATCAAAGCTCAATTCTCAATTATCCATTAACATAACCTTGTAAATTAATTTGTTCCTTAAGGTTAATTAGCCAATTACCAATTCATTAGTTCTCACATTCATGAAATAGCAATAACCAATTATTTTACATTTGCAAATTAATGAAACCGTAGAACTTATATTTCTAATTCATTCATAGGGTAGTTGATTGCATAATTCCGATATCAAATTTCACCTCTCGGTCCTTCATTCAATATTCAAAGATCAATAGGTAGCTAATCTATTAACCTAGCATACAATCCAATGCAATCAACCAACACAAGGTACATCAATGGAAATATCAAATCAAAGCATTCAATCAAATATACTACAAACCCTAGGTATGGGTATTTAATTCAACATCATCAATTTAAAACAATCATTTAACTCAATATAAATCAAATACAAATTGTTCATTGCAATATCAATTCTCTTAATACAACAAAAAAAATATTGAAATGAATTAAAAGAGAATAGAAAAACCCCTTGTGAAGCTTCTTCAACCTTCAAGAGCTTGTTAACCCAACTTATCCCAAAGAACCTCAAAGATCTTATCAATGGAAGATGGAGAAGACGAAGATGGAGGATGAAGATGAAGGGACAAGGAGAGTGTCACTCTCTCCTCATCCTAAATCGTGTTTCCTCCCTCCTTCTCTTTTCTTTTCTCTCTTTCCTCAAACCCTAGCCGTCTTCTCTCTTCTCTGTCGTGCGAAAGAACTTAAATAGATATTAAGGGTGACACGGCCAAGCTTGATTTGGCTTGGCCGTGTCTCTCATTTTTCTTTGGGACACGACCAAGCTTGCTGGCCGTTTCCTTCACTGCCTTCTTCTTTCTTTCTTTCTTTTCTTTGTTCTTTAAGGAGGTGACACGGTCAAGCCAAGAGTGGCTTGGCCGTGTCTCTCATTTTTCTTTGGGACACGGCCAAGCTTGCTAGCCGTGTCCTTCACTGCCTTCTTCTTTCTTTCTTTCTTTTCTTTGTTCTTTAAGGAGGTGACACGGTCAAGCCAAGAGTGGCTTGGCCATGTCTCATGTGACATGGCTAGTGGCTTGGCCATGTCGCTTGCCAGTGTAGCCTTCTGCCTTCTTTCTTTTCATTCTTTGGATTTTGCTCTTTTGGTGAGACACGGCCAGTGGCTTGGCAGTGTCTCATGACCGTGTTTGCTTCTGGACAAGCTTTGCTTAAGGGACATGGCCAAGCCATGACAAGTTTGGCCGTGTCTCATGGTTTTCTTTGATTTCTTCTTCTTTTGATGAGGGACACGGCCAAGCCATGACAAGCTTGGCCATGTCTCATGGTTTTCTTTGATTTCTTCTTCTTTTGATGAGAGACACGGCCAAGCTTCAAGCTACATGGCCATGTCTACCAATTTTTCCTTAGACACGGCCAAGTTTCAAGCGACATGGCCAAGCTTCAAGTGATATGGCCATAAAAGAAACATATGAAAATGCCAAAGGATGAACCAAGGCAATATTTAATGAACTAGCTTGAAAATGACTAGGTGAACTAGCAGTAGAAGAGAATTGATCATGGGACTAGTTGTTAAAAATGGTGGGCTACCTCTCTGCAAAGAATGTATAAAGTTAGAAGAGGCCTAAAAAGCTTTAGACAACATGTGAAGACATAAAGCAAACCCGAAATGAATCGGCCTTGGTATTGGCTTGAGAGTTGGAATGAGCATCTTCTTCTTCTCCCTCTTCTTCTCTCCATCATCATTAGCTTTGTCATCTTTATGATCTTCACTTTCATCATCACTTTCATTGCCACCTTCTTCTTCATCATCTTCATCATCACTAAAAGTTCCCCAAACACCAATAGAAGACACTTAGAAACTCAACAAACAGTCTCAAATAAATTCAGAATATGAAGTTGCATTTGACGAAAGCATAAAAGAATCCACAACAATCCGTCTCGGGCATGCCACCAGGCATTCTCCCTCATAGATGAAGAATTTAGCATATATTTCAATATGTTTATAGGTACATTAAATGGGTTTGGATCGAAAAAGCAATTATACATCCATTCTCTAAGGAACTAAAAGCTAAAGACCAGACTGGCCAAACTCTGTGTGAATTCTATATAAGTAAAGCTTCATTCATGGCCTTAGTCCAATTAGCCCGGTCATCAGCACTCCACCATGCAATGTTCACCTATAAGAAGTTTCCCTATAAAGGTAAGTTGATTTCTATCAATTCTTAACAGTGAATAATAATAGTTTTCCTTTTTACCTAGTCCCAGGTTAGTCTACTCAAATGGTATCGGTAAGAATGAGCATGATGAGAGAGGGGCTTTTTCACACTGCTAGGCAACTAGAATTTTGACCTTGGATACTTGATTCATGGTCTAGAAATGCTAGGAGCCTTCATAAGTCGATGCTCATATGCTGAAACCTAAAACATTAATTAGAGTCGGGATAATGCAAGTCCATCAATTAAATCAAAGGGTATCCAAATCAATATACCTCAACGATGACCATGAATATAGTGTATGAACTCTTGTTCCGATAAAGTTTATCAAAACCCCTATTTCATGGTCTAGAAATGCCAGCAGCCTTCATAAGTCAATGCTCATATAACAAAACTAAAAAATTAATCAAAGTCAAGATAATGCAGGTCCATCAATTAAATCAAAGGGTATCCAAATCAATATACCTCAACAATGACCATGAAGTCATGTACAAACTCTTGTTTCGACATAGTTTATCAAAATCATGTTATATAAAAGAAAGGTTGGCTTCTCCCTAACTGAAGAGACAAATAAGAAAAATGTTTGCTAAGGCCTATAGTACTAGTAAGTGAATAGTTGATTCAGTACTACACAAAATGGTGGATCCAAGTAGATAAAATAGAATTCAATGGGTATACTATTTAACTTTTCATCTGTAATATCCCAAACTATACCCTAAAATTTTTGGAAATGATTATTATTGAAATTGGATTAAATGATATAAAGTATATTTATGATTAAGTGGTAAGAGAGGAAAAGAGAAGTGTGTATATGTTGTATATATATATAGAGATATATATAACATATACAAGTCAACTAATGGGATGGTCAAATGAGATTTATTGATTATTTAAAATGGGAATTAATAAGTGGAAGATGATATTTGTAATATTATAATATTTAATTGCTTGGTGGAGATTAATTGGAAAATTGTGTGGTTTAAGAGGTTATGAATGGGTTGAATATGATTTTCATCATCTTCTTCTTCTTCTTCTTTCTTCTCTTTGGCCGGCCATCACCATAGCAAGAAGGAAAGGGATTTTTGTTACTCTCTAACTCAAGATTTGAAGGTGTTTTAAGAGGTCAAGTTGGAGTTTGAAGGGTTTTCATCACTTTTGGTAAGTTTCCAACTTGATTCTTTGGTTTTCTATTGAGTTTTTGAATTGAGTTTGGTGAATGGTTGTTGTTAATATGTATATGGTTAATTTTGATGTGTTTGAGATTGTGTTGTCTATTTGACTTTGATTTTGGGGTTGGTTTGGAGGAAAAGTTAAGTTTGGTGATAGAAAGCAAGAGATGTGTTTTGATGTATGTATTGAGTTGTTTTGGTGTTTATGCAAGTCTAGTATGGTTTATTGATGGTTTTGGGTAAGATTGTTTGGAGTGGAAAAGGGTTAAGTATGATGTTTATTGGATGTGGTGTTGTTGGTGTCGGAATCAGGATTTTTGGCCTGACATGCCCATGAGCACGGCCAAGTCTTTGGGCATGTCAATGGTTCTATTTTCTTGATGGGTGACACGTCTAGTGACACGCCCATGTCACTGAGCGTGTCACAGCTTCTGTATTGTAGTAGCATTGACACGGCCAGTGACACGCCCATGTCACTGAGAGTGTCAAAGTTTCTGTATTGTGGGTTTAGGGCACGGTCAGGGACACGCCCGTGTCGTTGAGTGTGTCATGTGTAGAGGTTGCCCTAGTTGGTTCTTATCCTTATTATCTTATGTGTATCTCTAAGTGAGTGTGTATGATCACTTTTGGATTAGGTTTTGAAGAGATTGAGTTGCCCTAATCCAAGTGTTGAAGGATTCTTGAAAGAGGAAGTGATTAGATTGGTGTGAGTTGCTCTTGAGGTAAGTACAAACCTTACATGGTTGCATACATTTACATGACTTTGAGACTTAACACATTTGGTTGTAAATGTGTTAAGTAATCTATTACATTGTTGATACAATTGATTAATGCTATGATTTGCATAATGTGAAAGATAAAATGATCATTCAAAATGTATGTACAATGCAATTGGTTATGTATACCCTAATGATGAGATGTGAAGCCATTGTTATTGGCTATAATGATGCAAATGAAATAATTGGGGTATGGTTGCCTAGATGATTATGAGAAAATGAGAATGGAATTGATAATGAAATAATAAAAGAATTGTGTGCCTAATATGTTATTCAATTTTCAGAGTTTTGTTATTGGTGGCGTGCCTAAAAGTAACAATCCCTTGAAGCTGGGTTGGGCTTGGTCCTTGAAGCCAAGTTAGGTTGATGCATAGCTCCCGTTGAAGCTTGGTTGGGCCTAGTCCTTGAAGCCTAGTTGGGATGTTACATATGAGATGTTTCTCATTGTGATAATAATTCACCTACGGGCTTGATAAATATGATTATTGGACCAAAACATTAACTCTGGAATTTGAATGGCATATTAGTTTCTTTTGGGCCATGCTTGTCTTTGCTTAAATGTGAATCATGAATGATGAAATAATTGAATAATATAATGAAATGAAATGTTAAGAAATATGATATCCTTGTGTATTGTTTATAATGTTTGAAAGTTTGACATTGGCATTACATTTGAAACATATTGTTACTGTGGTTTGTACCACTAAGCCATAGGCTTAACGCGATTGTGGTTCATTGTGCAGGTGACAGGGTAAATCCGGTTGAACCGGAGTGTTCAGCTAGACCGAGTCGAGTCTAGGCTTGTGATCCTTATGAAGTGTTGATTGTTGGACTTCAAGATCAGAGACGAACTGCCAAGCATGTATAAACTCTATGTTTTTGCAAATATTGAATTTGATGTATGCATATGTATATTCCACTACATTTTTTTCCGCTGCTTAATAAACAAATATTTTATCTATTTTGTTCTATAATATATCTTAAATGTTTTAAGTTTTCTTATATTGTTAAATTGAAAGATTGTTTGTTTAAAAATAGACCGTGACATTCCTGTATCCGGTATACGTATATTATAGATGTGGTTGTATGTAGTGTGCATATATTGGGTACGGGGGTGTTACATTACCAAAATATTAGCTTGGTATAACCCATGCAGTGATCCTGAATTGATTCATATTTTATCTTGGTCGGGTCTTTTAATAATGGTTTAAGACCTAGCAAATGGCATATTTCATCATAACTCAAAGGTTCATCTATGAAAGGGACTGGGATACCATGAGAAGGAATACCCATAATAGTTGTGAAATCAATTGGACCAATCATCATCTCCCTTGCTGGCAAGTGAAAAAAGTCGCTAATGCCTGGAAAACACACATGTTAATTTGAAATTTTGACTTAGGCAATTGAAGGATGAAATCCTCAAATCCACATTCCCTAATCATCCACATGATCAAAGGAGATACCCTTTCATACCACTCATCGGCTTTATAAACACATCCGCCACTGTGGACTTCACTATAATAAGCCTATAATAAAATAGATAAGTCACAACTTGTTCTGTTTATTCTTTTCACATATAAAAGGTAAGTAGATAAGTCCTTATATTTTTCTTTTAAGCATTTTTAGCTCTTCTTTAATAATTTCTTTTTAAACTTTTACTTAATATTTTCTTGTGAGCATTTTTTTAAGCATCTTTTTCTTGTAAATTTTTTCTAGTTGGATAATTTTTTTTCCTTAAAGCATTTGTGTAGTAAGAATAAATTAATTTTGTTCTTTTAAGTGTTAGCCTGCAGTAAAATAGTAAAATGACAACACTCACTTGAGATTTTTCACCCTAGTTGCAGTGTTTTAACATTCCAGCCAAAATTGAAGGTCTACCACATTCATGGGTCCAGATTTTGCATAGCAATTCAATGCTCGAATGAAGACCACTTCTAGCAGTATGGCGACATGATGATAAATGTAAAGAGTGGTTGAAGATATGCTCAAAAGTGACTTATGATGAAGAGAAACAAAGTAGAATAAGCTTTTTTGGATAGAAATGTTTGTAGAAGCTTTCAAGATAAAAATTTGAAGAAGATTATCAAAGGAAACAAAGTTGGTTAAAAAAAAAAAAAAGAGGATGAGTGGCTTATGGCAAAGTGAAAAAAAAAAATAAAGCAAAGAAGAGAGAAATTGTTTTTTGGAACTTTATAAACATTATTGATTGGTGGAAAATAATAATGAAAAGAATAGTAACAGTCAAATAATGGAGAGGAAAGAGAAAAAGCTTCTCAGACTTATATGAATTATTATTGTCAAAAGATAAATACAAATGAATTTAGAAATAATTCATCTGCAATGTTTTCAGACGATTATTACACTAATAAAAGTCACGAGGACATAGTGACTGGATTTTTATTATTATTCTAAAATTTATAAGCAATAAAAATATTTTTTGACAGTAAAAATACTTTTCGACACAAGGGGCAAAGGTATATGAAAAGGTACCCAACATAGTTGACAATTAAAAAATAGTAATTTTTTGTTGACTTTTTGAATTAATTTTTTATAGATATTGCGAGTTTACTGAAGCACTCAGACTCCTTTTTTAAAAAGAAAATCAAGAGTTTAATCCAAATTAGCTTTAATTTATCGAAGCACCCACTTGAAAATTCTAGGTTTATTTGAAGCACCATGATTAGCTCGGATTTATTAAAGTATCAACTAAAAGACCGTGGGTTTACTGAAATATCCAGGCCAGCTCAGATTTATTAAAGTATCCACCAGAAGATTCTAGATTCATTTGAAGTACTTGGACTAGCTCTAATTTATTGAAGTATCTATTAGAAGACTCCGGGTTTAATTAAAGCATTCGAACCAACTCAGATTTATTGAAGTATCCACCGAAAGATGATGGGTTTATTGGTACACATAGATTAATTCAAATTTATTTAAGAATCCATTAGAAGACACCAAAATTAGTCTAGATTTATTGAAGCATCTGGCAAATCAAATTGCTTTTTAATCACTTTGAAGAAATTCAAAATCATTCAAGCATGGTGCAAAACTATATATCCTTAAATTTAGTCCCTGAATAAATTCGGATTCAATTGAAAAGGTCAAAAACCTAAAAATTACTAAACTGGCCAATTATCGTGGCCTATGGCTAATGGTGACTTGGCCATAGCTTATGGAAAATTGACCATGGGCTCAATTGTTCTGGATTTTCTTAATATGCATTAACCTTAGGTTTTTTTTTTTTAAATAACCCTAGGATTTCCTATCTAAATCAGGTCTCTGCCACCTGATTAATCATAACACTACTTATATAAAGGAGATTAAATGAAGCAGGTAGGGAATGGCAACCAATAATTAAAAGAGGCAAAAAGCAAATTAAAATATAGAAGCAAACCTTTGAACATTATTGTTCAATAGAAAACCCTAGTTGATCCAGACCTATTAAGAACTACCTAAAGTAGATTTTCATACAGGTCTTCATAAAGAAATTATGCAAATTCAATTAACTGGGCTTGGTTCAACGTTGACTATTTTGTGAAATTGACAATGTTGGTATGGTATTCAAATTATTTGTACTATTAGTTTAATTATTATTTCAATTTATTTTAGATTATTATAAGTTTTTTTAGCTTGTTTTGAGTTTATTGGTTTGATTGCATTAAAAACTCTAATTGCATGTTTTGATCCTTGATATGATACTTGATTTTGTTGAAGTTTGATAAATAATTAGATCCATAAAATTATTTTAGGAATTGTCTTATTGTCAACATAAAACCTACATAAAAAATAAATCGATTTAGGATTGAATCAGACCAATGCTAATTTTTCATAGCTAATCTAATTTGCCATGGACTATGGCAAATTGGCCAAAAAATTTTACTTTTTGGTTTTTTACTATTCTATAACTTTCAAACATTTAAATTTTTACCTTTTTTTTTTACTATTTTGAGTTTTGATTAATGGATGACAGAAGATAAATTATTAATATTGTACTATGTTTTAATTTGAGTTTTAATTAATCAATGTGGTAGAAGCTCTTGTGATGATTATTTGTGTGATAATTGATTATATATTTTTTGAATTATTTTTTTATTATGAATGATGGGATTGTAATTATTTATTGCTTAGATTGTTTTCATAGTTCGTAAAGTGTCTATTAGCTAAGGTATGGTACTTGGGAATCCCATATTAAAAGTATGGGATTTTAATATGGGTTTATATGGAATTTGGGCTTTATAATACTTTAAGATAACTTTTGGGGTATGGTTCTCCCAAGGTCTATGACAAAAACATCTTTGGGGCAGCTTCAAATATATTCCTAGGACATATGATAAGTTCAAGATATATTAAAGTAGGTCCAGCTAAAGCAAAAGCTATCTTAGAAATACCACATCCTAAAACATAAAAGGAGGAAAGGGTTTTCTAGGATAGTTTTTATAGTATATTAATCTATGTATAGCTCAATTAGCTGATACTTGTGGTCTTATCTTCAAGTTACTAAGAAAGGGTGCCTCCAAGAAATGGATAGGAAGTGTTAAGAAGCATTTGACAAAATTAAATAATATTTGCTCAGCCTTTCTAATTCGCAACCATTAAGATAAGGGAAGCCCTTATACTCGAAAAGAACATGCAATCTACTATCTAAGCAAACACATGTTGTCCCATGATCTCAAGTATAACCAAACTGAATAAGTGTGCCTAGCATTGGTTTAGGTCTATCGCAAGCTAATAACTTTCTCCCGGTCAAGAACTTTAAAACCCAAATTCCTGCCATTCAGAGTACAACCCCTTATCACAATCTCATTTGTTACGTAACTTATACCTTCTTATTCTCTGACCTATATGAGCATCCCAGTCGGACGTTTGCTTGATTCAGTCGGGGTTCTTTGTTATGGCCAAAAGTAATCCATGATGCTTAGTATGATCCTTGCTGGAGGTTTTGGAAAAATTGTCTATTGATCCTCCTAGACGTGCTATTAATATTCTAGGGGATATGGAGTCACGCTAAACTTTAGAGAGCAAAAGTTAGTAGTGAAACTCACTGTATAGAATTAGATTTTCTCCAAATATATCTCGGATGAGATATCAATTTGTATATCAGGATAAATTATCACATCTTTCTTTCAATCATGATGCAAACCATGATCCTTGATGTGATATTTGGATCACTATGTTAATTATTTTACCAAAATTTCTACCTTTAGTCTAATCGAGAAATAAAGGTCTTCACCAAAATTTGAACTTTCATAAAATCTCAACTTATTTCACGCACAAGTTCAATTGATAATATAACTAGTAACAATCAATTTGATTGCCTAAGAACAAAATAGAGTTAGTAGCTAAGTTATATCATATATTCCATTTTATTTGTTGGTTTAAAAAAAATTAGACGGGCAGACTAGGCTAGACGAATAACCAATTGCAGGTCTATTTGTTGATTTTTTTTTTTTTTGTAAAAGAATGGGACTATGGTTAGATCCAAGCTATTCTAAGTAGATGACTCTAATAGTGTTAAATTGTAGGATCCATTACTAGAAATCTAACCAATTTGTTTGTTAGATATTAGCAGGCCCTATTTTGTGATTATTTCATGTCATAGGGTATCTTTGAAAATATTGGCAAAACTAAGAAGGACAAGGGTGGTTCATAGACACCTCTCCACCAATTCTATAGTATATATATAATTAATAAATTTACTCTTCCTATTTATTATCTTCAATTATTTTTAATTTGTATCATAAAATTGATATTAATAATCATATGATTTAGCAATATTATGTGTGTTTATGTTAAAGAATTCAAGAATATATTTTGTAAACCATATAATTTCACTACTTAAATATAATTTTTTAAAAAAATAAATTTAGGAGAATGTTGCAGCATATTTTAATATATTCGATATATTCAATAATTTTTTCATATCGTGAATAATAATAAATATATAAAAATTAACTTGAATAAAAAAATTTATTATTTTTAATTTATTAATTAAAATTTGATTCTTATTATCTCATTATAAATAAATAAATGAGAATTCTTTTTTATTTATCAATGTTTTAATTCTTACATGAATGATATTTTTTTAAGCAAAAATACAAAAAAAAAAAAACTTAAACTTTACCCAGTTTTTCAATATCATGAACTTTTAATTTTAACAAATCAGATAATAAACTTATTTTTTATTATCAATTTTATCATATTACTAGTTGGGTCTCATTTAACATGATAAGATGCTAACATGTTAGTCTTTTTTAATATTTTATTTTAAAAAAAATAACAAAGGTACACTCTATAAAAGTGACACCTATAATTAATAATTGGGAAAAATATTAGGAAATAAGGGGCATTACTATCAAACATCTCCAAAGCTAGTGCCTATCATTTTTCCCTTAATCCTTGCAAAACACTAGAAAATAGAGCTCTAATAACTTGGAAAAAATGGTTTCCATATTATCAGATACATAACAACATTTTAATAGAAAATTCACACTAAAAAGCAAAATAAAAATAGTGAATAAAATACCAAAAAATTGTATTCTTCAAAAACAAATCATACCAATTTCGAGAAGATCTTAAGGGTTTCTTTTTTTATGTTCAAATGAAACCAAATGAAGAAAAAAAGAATAGGACAAGAAAAATCAAAGTCAAATTACTTCACTACAGTCAAGAATGAACCAAAAAGAGTTGAGTTAAAAATTTAAAAAAAAAAAAAAAAGAACAAAGGTATTTCTTCTTTTAGCAGTCACTAGTTCACACTTCTCACTAACCCCACCAACTCAAACCACTGAAACAACAAATCAATAAATTTAAATCCACAAAAAAATGAAATATTACACAAAGAAAAGAAAGAAAATTGGAAGTGGATTAGAAAGACTAAAAACGACTCAATCTGCTACTATTTTAACAGAAGCAGAAAATATAGAGTCATGCTTGATTGAAAATAAAAATTAATTTTAAATTAACTAAATAAATAAATTGATATCCAAAAAACTTGAAACCTGACCCGATTGAAAACAAATCAAAAAGCTTATTTAAGAAGTGAGTTTAAGCCAAAATGCAGAGCTGTACTTCATTTGGAGCCAAAAAGCCACTTTGTGAAGGAAGATAATATATATATATATATATTTTCTAGAAAGAGAAATTAAGGGTTTAAGAAAGTGAAAATAAATATGAGACTTGAAAAAAGGAAAACACAGCTATTTTTTTTTCAATTATTATTAATGAGCATTATTTTTGTACTTTGTAAAAATAATGCTCCTTCATTATTTTTATGGAATTAAATATTATAAAATAATTGACACATCAACATCTCATTAGTTTAAATGAGATTCAACCAGCAATATGATAAAATTAAAAAAAATCATCACCTAATTTGTTAAAATTAAAAGTTCACAATAGAATTGAAATAATGTGTAAAGTTTAAGTTTTTTTTTGTCCTTTTTTAAATTAAAATAGTACATATTAAAAAAAGAAGAATGTATATTAATTTTGTGAGAATAAATTTACTAAAATTAAATTTATATAATATCATCTTAAACTATTAACAAATAATTTATCAACAGAATAATTAGAATATAAAATACTAAAAAGTAGATGTATGATATAATTATTATCTCTCAATTATTGTTAAACTAAAAATAAAAATAAATTGTTATAGTAATATAATTTTAAAAGAATTATTTTTATTTTATTTTATTTTAAATTTACTTGAATTTATATATTAAGTGTAATTTTTTCTTCAAAATTTTAATATTGTCAATTAAATCCAAATGTTGTTCTTATAATGCTTGAAAATTAATATAAAAAAAGGTTAGTGGTATCTCCTTACGTCCATTTCGTCATATATTTTAGGGTCATTATATAATACGACACCTTGTTTTGCCTCATATAATTTCGCCAATATAAACAAAACTTTTAATTTCAGACTAAAAGATTTATATTATTTGTTTAATACCATTTTGTATGAGTTTTAAAAAATCATTTATGTAAATGACTTCTCTCTGTCAATTAAATTGGCTCTTATCAATTTCCTTAAGACAAGTCAATTTATTTTTCCATGACTAATTTATCATTAAATTTAAACAATAATATTTAGTAATTAATTAGTTAAGGGTATGTTTGGAATGACTTTTATTTTTATTTTTATTTTTTTAGAGAAAAAATATAACGTGTTTGGTAATATTATTAAATTTTAAATAAAAATTATTATTTTAGACTAAATATATAATTTATAAAATATAATTTTAATTTTAATAAGATATTATATATCTGATAAATTTTATCGTAAAAAATTAGTTTTTGACGTTATATTTTTCTTTAAATTTTTTTATTTTTTAATAATTAAAATTTTAATAATTATGATATATAGTTTTTAAAAATATAAAATAGATTTTAAAAAAGAAAACAAAAATTAAAAATAATTTTTGAATCAAAACTAACCCACCTAAGCGTTTTGCTTAAATTTTAAGCATATAATTTCAACCTAAGTCTATTATTTAGATATTGAAATGCATTACAATTAAAATATAAAAATAAATATAATACAACTACTGATTGTAAGATAATTTTTTATATATTAAAAATTCATAAAAATATCGTACAATATTTTATATTAGAAAGCAATCACTCTATTATTGGACAATTAGTCCAATTCTCAATAATTAAATTATAAAAATAATCTATATTCAAGATAATTTAATTTTGCTTCTATTAAAAAATTAAAAATAGAGGTTGATATATTAAAATATAATTACTAAAATTAAAAAAAAAATGGGAGGAAAACTGTCATCAGAGCCAAATCCAAGCGACATAAAATTTCCCAGCGGTCAACGTTGTCAACATTTGGGTCACTTTTTGCTTTGTTTTGTTTTGTTTTGTTTGATTGTTTGTTTGTTTTTTGCTATTTTACTTTGTTAATAATACAATTAGTAATAATATTATTGTCATTACATTATAATAATAAAGAGACGGCTATGAGTTTACATCAGTTGTCCACCATCTACCTTCTTCTTTCCTTTCTTCTTTCTTCTTCTTCGAAACGCTGGGCCGGTCAGTCTTCATTTCCTTTTGATTCGTTTCTAGCTCAATACCCAATTTTTATTCATTTAGCTGCCTCTCTTTTCCGGTATTGTTCTTCCAGTCTTTTTTTTTCTTTTTTTTTCTTTTGTCTTTTTCCATGTAGTATATGTTATTTCTTGTATTTGTCTGCTCTGTTTTTCTTTTTCTTTTTTTTAATTGGCGTTTTGAGTTTGAAACAAGTAAGAATCCTTATATATGTTCTATATTATCATTGAATTGTGAAGTTTTTGATGTGGGTTTGATTCATTATATCATTTGGTGTTGTTGGTGTAGCAGGATTTGGCTTCACTCTTAGGTTCTTGGCACTTTCAAGGTCTTGAGGATGTGGGATTTTGATTTAAAGCTATTGTAATAATTGGGTTTTGAGCACTATTGTTAGTTTGGCGAGCAGGGTATCAAGGAATTTGAACAATCTGATTGTTGTATAGCTCAATTTGTGGAAGATATTAAAGTCAATATCTCATTTTTCAATTTTTTTTCCCAATTTTGTGAAGTGGGTCTTGGAGACTGTAGTTGGTTTTATGGTAATAGTGAGAAATATATATTTCCTGTTGAGGGCAGTTTGAATCCTTGAAGTATCTCAAGGCGTTTTAGTTTCAGCTATACTTTCTTATTTGGGCTTCCATTTTAATAATTTGGTGAACTGAATGTAGGACTATTTATTTGAAATTCCTGGTGATGGTCGAAAATTGAGCTATCTATATAGAGGACTATGAAGCTGTGAACTCGCCGATTGGTGGATTTGAACTTCCAGCTGTATGTCTGTCTGGGTTTCTCCACATGATTTGTAGAGTATACTGTTTGTGAATTATGGGTTGGATCTCTAAGATTTCTGAGGTTGCAGTTTTATGTTCTCCAAACTCTTGTTTATTTTATGTAAGCTTGGGGCTTGGAGGGTGTAGAGATGCGTTTGATATGTTCACATTCTCAAAGATGGAAATGGAGCATATTATTTCATTGAGAATGGCTATTTCTGCGATAACTCTGTTGTTATTGGTACAAATTCCAAGTATTCTTGCCTCTAGGGACATACAATCAAAGCTTTGTGGTAATGATCACATACTCTATTCAAATTTTCATGGTCATGAATTGTTTTATATTAATGGGAGTCCTGTAGGCAAGGACTCATTTTGTAAGGCCCTCCGCTTCCACTATGCAAATTGTTGCATCTTTGAGAGCTATCATGCCAATAGCTATTGTGGGCTGGACCTGTCACTAGGTATGTGCTCATACAAGATTCATGCCTAAGTTTTCTGCATTAGAAGTTCATCAGAATATTTTAGATTTCAAAGGGTTCAAATACTACAAAGTTCATTTGCTATTTAGCATTGAAAGATAGTTTCTAATTAACTGTCACTGTTTTGGCAGCTGACTTGCCCCTTAAACAAGGAAGAAAACTTTTGCAAAAGGAGGTCAGGAAGCAGACAAAAATCTATGATGTTCGTCCAAATACACCTCCAGAAAAGAAGAATGAACCAACAACTTTTTCAACCCCCAAACAAGTTGGCCTAATAGCAACTGGAATTGTTTTCATGAGTTGTGGTCTTCTGTGTCCCTGTTTTTACAGGAAAAGAAAAGCAACTTTCCACACTGTTCTTTCTAAGGGTCCTATTTCAAGTGAGTCTTGTAGCATCAATTTATTTATCATCATTTATATATTTGAACAAACTCCTTTTTTAACAACTTTAAGTATATGATATTCACTATCTGCCATTTGATAATTGAGAAAGTTAAGATGTCAAATTGATGGTCAAGACTGTTATATTTTTGCTATGCTGTGACTTATTCTTCCATTTTGACTATTATGTCATGTAAAAAAAAATGGTCCAAACTTCAGCCAGAATTTCAATCATGTTGAATTCTTTCATTTGGTCAATTATGCATGCAAACTTCAACATCTGTATCAATTTTGGCCAGATATTGGAGTTTTATGCTTAATGTGTCAATTAATAAACCAAACAGAATTGCTTTGAACTTGCACATCTACCACTCACTTGTTTCACCTTCCTATTTCATTTACATCTTTCCTGAGACCACTTTACACCTCTTCTTGCACTGCTTTTGTAAGCCATACTGCATTGCAATTCTGTCTGCATCACTTGCTTTGAGCACACTTCAGATGCTTCAAATTATCACAACCCAACTTAAAGCACACAGAACCGGTTCCGAATGTTAAAGTTGGTGCATGTAAACTATGTAGAAAATAAGAGCTGGCCACAATTGATAATTTGTCCAAAATTGTGGATTTATTTGGCTTTATTTCCTCCAATGTTTTAGGGATTAATTACATTGATTATCCCCAAACTTTAACCCTTATCATTAAAATCCTCGAACTTTGTTTTGAAAAAACAAAATACTTGAATTTTCAATTTTGTTCCAATAAAATTCATGAGATTGTTTTTTGGCCACCAAAGAGTGACATGGTGAAACGTGGCAAAAAAAAAAAATTAATTCCCACTTACACATTCAATTCACCACCAAGAGTTTACTGGGACAATTTTCCTGATTGAAACACTGCAAATTTGTTATTTTTTAAGTAGCAAAACTCAATCCCATCCTCCATCAACTACCCTTTGATCTCTTATCTCTTTCAGACTCTACTTTTACATTCGATTTCACAGCTTATTCCAAAATCATTAAATTTCTTTCTTTTTTTTAAATAAATTATGCCATGTGGCAATATATGATTGACATGTCACTCTGTTGTGGCCAGAAAAACGGTATCATGGATTTTGTTGGGAGAAAATTAAAAGTTTGAGGATTTTATCTTTACAAATAGAAGTTTAGAGATTTTAATAGGATAGGGGGTAAAAGTTTGGGGTCTATCAGCTGTAATTAATCCATATTTTAGTGATAGAATTGACAAGTTGCTCAATTGTATTGTTGCAGTGGATTCAGTTTCCTCTTTTGATGTAAATTCGGCTCCTGAAAAAGTTCCACCCAGTCCACTGCGGGTGCCACCTAGTCCTAGATTTTCGATGTCTCCAAAACTTACTAGACTGGGATCAATTCATCTCAATATGAGTCAAGTTGCAAGAGCTACACACAATTTTTCACCTTCACTTCGGATAGGAGAAGGAGGCTTTGGAACTGTCTATAGGGCCCAACTAGATGATGGGCAGGTGGTTGCCATAAAACGAGCAAAGAAGGTACACAGTAATTCCTCTCATGATCTTTAGTAAAATAATGTCTCCCAATGATCCTACTTAATGCTAGACTTAGAAGTGTACCATCCAATAATTTTAAATGGCAAGTCCACTTTGATATTAAATTAATATATGAAATATTTGAAAGAATATTTGATGGTTCATAATAAGCTTGCTGCACAACAATTGAAACATAAAGCTGTGTTGCTAGATTCATAAATGGAGTTAAAGTTGTTTGTATAGGAGATTCTACGGTGATAAATTGAATGGAATTGGACAAGTTATGTAAACAAATACAAAAGCAATTAACTCGTAGTAAATTCATAATAATAATAAATAACTAGGTTACATAAATCCTTACAAAGGCACTTTTTCTCATGAGGGCTTGATTGAGAATTACTGGGGTAAATGAAAAGACCTGCAATATGATTTTTTAACAATCTAGATAAGTCACTTGACGAAATCTCAAAATATGGTAGATATGGGTTCTGTAAACAAAAGGGAGTATCTGTTGGATACATAAAGATACTAAAAGATTCCTGTGAAGGAATAGTCCTTAGTAATTAAATTATAGCATAGATGCAAAAGATTTTCTTATGAGCTAGATTACAGCAAGTATTGGCCCTGAGCCTCTATATTTTTTGCTCTGATCATGGATGAATTGGTAAAGTATATTGAAGAGTATATCCTTTAATGAAGGATATTTACTTATTATATTCCAATAGATGAAATATGATTTGAGGTTAAAAGAAGCTAAAGTTTTGGAGGAGCACCCTGGAGTTTTAAGGGTTTCTAGTTAAACAACAAAATATCTGCACTTCAATTTCTGCAATATTAAGGAAAGTGACCAATATGGGGCTGGCTGGATGGTGTAAAAGTTTCACAAAGCACATCTTTTAGACGCCTAGTCTTATCATATAATGGAAGGATGGAGGTGAGGGGATGTCGATTATAGGATTATAACAAGATGGGTGAAATGAAGGAGTGCACTGAGAGTCTTATACTGGGTTTATGCTGCCAGCTAAGCTAAGGGGAATGTTTTATAGGATTATAGTTTGATTAGTCATAATATATGGCAATGGGTGTTGGGTGGCGAAGAAAGAGCTAGTGTAGCAAAAATGTAAGTTTGAGATAAGGAATGAAGCATCCATATCGAGAGAAATGTGGAATGAAGTGATTGAAGTTGTTTGGACATGTATATTGTAGAGTAGCTGATATGAAACATCATGCATATTGAAATTTCAAGAGAGAAAAACATGAAGGAGAGACATAGGATGAAGTAAAGTAAGATAGTTAAAGATGGCACAGTGGCCTTAGACTTTGTAGCTCTAAATGAGGTAGAATATGGGAAAAGATACATATAACCACATGATTGCCATTAATATTCAATTTAGTTACACAAATAGTTTTAGGGGATCTTGGAACATGTTCCTATTTGACAAGTTCTTACATGGATGTCATTTTGCTTCTCAAGAATATAATCGCTCTGTATGTAGTTGGTAACCAAGAAAGACCTAAATATTTCAACCTGGAATGGACCCAAACTGGAGAACCTGAGTGACTCTGATGATTTTTTCTTTTAGAAATTCTTGCTGGAAAATTTAAATTCAAAAATTTGCAGGCCTTAAACCCAATTTTGGGTCCTTTTCTTGAATTGAACTTGGTTGATTTGAACCTGAACCTGAACCCGAACCCAAACCTGGACCCAGATCCAATTTCACCATTACTATTTGCTATACTCTTATGCATGCAAATGGTGATAAAGAACGAAGCAGATGCCTGTACACTTTTGTTCCTATCCTTGAATTTGGGTGGTTCCATTTATGATCAAAATCTTGAATGTAAAAGGTAATAGCCAGTTATTGATAGAATAAATCAATGTGGTGTTATACCTTGAGAGAGAAAATGCCAATTGAAGGGCCTGTTTTATAGTTTCATGATATGTTTTTCTGTATGTCTATAATCTTCATTTGATTCGGAGTTAGTATAAATGAATTTAGAGTGGCTTTAATAATTTGTATATCTTTATCTTTCTCATCATTGTCTCTGCAAATTAGCCATTTTATTCTTTTAAGCATTTTTCTATTGGTTGATGAGAAAATATTACATAGGAACACTATGAGAGCTTGCGAACTGAATTCAGCAGTGAAGTTGAACTTCTGGCAAAAATTGATCATCGGAATCTGGTGAGGTTACTTGGTTATGTCGATAAAGGAAATGAACGCCTTATTATTACAGAGTTTGTGCCAAATGGCACTCTTAGAGAACATTTGAATGGTAAGTTTATAACATAAGATCATATGACATTTCAATCTGGACAATCACCTTTATACTAATGGTTTTGCTGTAATTATCTGCAGGCCAGCGCGGAAAAATTCTGGACTTCAATCAAAGGCTTGAAATATCGATTGATATTGCCCATGCACTAACTTATCTGCACACATATGCAGGTTAGAAACTGTTCATTTACTTATTTGTTCTTGAAATTTCACAAATTAGGAAGCAATTCAACCCAGATGGCTATTCCAAGAAACTTTAGAGGAAACCTTTAGAATTATCTGATAGCATGTAGCTGGAATAGTTGTGTTGTTGCGGCATTTTAGGTGCATATTAATTCACTTGTGTAAGTTAAAGCCTTGGAAGGCTAGTAAGATGGCAACAGCCTGCAGCATCACTATAGATGGTTTAGATTGGAAGCTTTTGTAAGTTAAAGCCTTGAAAGGCTAGGAAGATGACTATATTTGCTAGCAGCATCACTATAGATGGTTTAGACTGGAAGTTTTGGAGTCACAACTAATTTGTTTCTTTTCTTAAAACTACCACCCTTTGCATGCTTTATAGTCTTTGGGTGTTCTCAGGCCAGGCTTTAGCCTTGTCTGCGGCCTGAACTTGGGCAATTCAGGCTCGTAGCTTGGCCTATGGCTCAGGTTGCCCGAGGTTTTGGACAAGTTAACCTAATTTATGGCCCAAAACTCGGCCCAAGAACCGAACAAAAAGCATCACCACTTTGAACAAACCTAAAACGGCACTATTTTTATAGTTTGTCATTTTTTTAAGATAACTCTCAATTCGGGTTAGGTTGGCCTGAGACAAATTCTATCCAACCTAAAATCTGACCTGATGTTTCTGAATTTTTAAACCTTGAACCTGAGTCCGGCCCAATAATTTAAAAACCTGGCCCAATCCAGCCTAAATTGCTCTGACTGGAGTTAGGTTTCCAGGCGGTGACTGCCCCTACTTGATGCTTAAACAAGAGCCATTTTATTTTATTAGATTTTTCCACAGGTTACATGTGTCCTGTTCAGATTCTCAAAAAAATGAGAGAAGGTCATTCCACTAAAGATGAGCTAATTTATCTCATTAGATTTCTCCCCAGTGTACATGTGTCCTAGTCAGAGTAAAAAAAGGTGCAAGATGCGCATTTCACCTATCCTAGTTCATTGTCAATAATATCAATATTTTTCAATCCTTCCTCTGATGTCATGCCATGTATTTGGCCACTAATCAACTGCCGATCTTAATCTCCATTGTGCAATGCTTCCATAAGACGAATAATGCTTTTCACCTTCACTAATGGGACTGACATGTCAAATTTACTTTGATTCTAGCTTATGTTTTTTACAATTTCTATTTCACCAACATTTCATAAATAAAGCATGGATATACATTCAAAAAAAAACTTTATTTTTATCCATAGTGTTGAGAAAGCCAAATGCTTAGAGTTGATGATGATGTCAGCGAAGTTCCCTTGCATCTTTTGTACCCCATCATTAATTATCTTACAGGTTTCTGACATCATGTTCATTTCGTCAATGATATAGTGTCTATTGCACATTGCTTGAAAAATTATATGTGCCAGCAGATGCCAATAAATTACATTTTCCCATATCTTATATATTATTATCTACTATATAGTGGATGATAGTTTAGCAGTAAAAATCTTACAAAAGATGAAAGCTAAACTTCTTTAATAGTTGCTAGCTTCTTGAAATTATTGCACAGAGAGAAAAAAAAGAAAAAATGCCTTGTTATGAAATTGATAATGTGTTTGATGCAGAAACACCTGATTAAAATTTCTATTACTCCTATGCCCTGGAAGATTTCATTTACTGACCTTTTAAATAACAACATATTCACCACCAGTCATGGATTAGGATGAAAATTATGTTGAATTTTTGTTGGAAGCATAAAATTTGCTCCGCCTTTCTGTTAAGTATAATACCAATATCGCTGCTTAGAATCATTTTAGAGGTTCTTCATTATATCATATTTTAATATTTTGCTATTAGGGGCTCTGAATGACAAATTTGGAGTTGCTGATCTCTAGCTATGTGATTGAAACAAAACAAAATTTGAGTTTTTCTTTAATTTTGCAACATTATCCTTTAGTAACTTCTAGGCTACTTTTGGAAGGTGAAGTTTCTTGAAATCCTATGAGTTCTTCCAATCTTAAGAACTGGAATTCTTTGTTTGAAAGCAGTCCAAATCTTGGGAAATGAAGGGCATTTTTTAAATTAGAAAAAAGAGCTTGCGAAATCCCCATCTCAAAGAAGATTTGTTGCAATGTAGCTCCATAGAAACTATAAATGGAAACACGTGAAATATTAGCTAAAATATATATTTTAGGCACAATAGAAAGGAATGTTGTAACCGGGGTGGGTGAACCCTCAAAGACGACAGAGTATGTCGGGCAAAGAAAGGCGTATCGCGGTCTTTCATGACGCCAGAGTTGGATTACACTTTGGAGTTGATCAAACTCTGGCGCACTCGTGTGTTTCGGCCAAGTTGTCAACTGCATGATGATGGGATTTTGAATTTGAAATCATAACACCATTGTGATCAGCAGGGGCATCAAGAGGCAAGTGCGCCACCCCTCTCGGAGCAATGCTTGGGGATTAACCAATTAGAAAAAAGAGTTTGTGAAATCCCCATCTCATTTAAATGAGAGATTTCACAAAGTCCATGTTGGAAGTGGGCATTACACATTCACTTTTCTAGGGATTTGAAAAAGACTAGGGAATTATGAAAATTCTCCAATTCTTTATTGATTTCGCTGTCACCAAATTAAAGGGTTCTTTCCGTTCACTCGCCTAAAATGTGTCATGATAAGTATTTCCTATGCATTTTACCTTGCACCTAGCAAGTACGAAATGCTTATTGTGTTAATATATTGGGTTGCCTTCAAATTAGAAGTTCTCTAACAGTGCAACCGACTAGTCATATTCACAGTGAGGGTTGTTACATCATAGTGAGCTTGTCAGACTACTCGGATCATGCAAAAGCCCCTACATGAATTATTGGTGATGAGCTAAGTTAGATAGTGGATCACCTTTACCCAAATATGAGTTGGTTATAATCTACTTTATAAACCTAATGTAGCAAAGACAGCTCACTTTAACTCTGTTAATGTCAATTGGAAGATTGCTTAGGCCATTTCCTGAGAATAGACAGAACAATGTACTAAATATGCTTAGGAATTTCTACAAATTACTCAAGTTATCTCACTATGTGATTCAGATCCTAGACAACAGTGTAACTGATAACTGATTAATCTTTATAAGTACTCTAATTTTTGCTAGTACAGTATTGATATTTTATTATGTGCTCACTTTTGTTTAATATATATAAATGGAACTTCTAATACATTGGAATTATAAACTGCTAGTTCTTTTCTTAGTGTGTTTCTCAAATGCTTTGTATTCCTATATATTCATTTTCACTATATATCTCACTTTCTAGACCTTTGACTTATGTTCGTGTGTGCTTTGTGCATTCTTGAACTCACAATAGAGAAGCAGATTATCCATCGAGATGTCAAGTCTTCTAATATTCTTTTGACGGAGAGCATGAGGGCCAAGGTTGCTGATTTTGGATTTGCCAGAGTTGGTCCTGTGGACTCTGACCAGACCCATATTTCAACCAAAGTGAAAGGGACAGTGGGTTATCTTGACCCTGAATATATGAAGACTTACCAGCTCACCCCCAAGAGTGATGTATATTCATTTGGAATTCTGCTTTTAGAAATTCTGACAGGCCGACGTCCGGTGGAGCTGAAAAGACCTGCTGATGAGCGAATTACACTTAGATGGGTAAGCTTATCCTTTCTGCATGTTGCTTAATTTCATTTTGCAGTATTATGGTCGCTAATGTGCCTATTCAACACCTTGGCTTAAAAATTGTAAAAACATGGAATAAAGGTTGCTGCTGATGCTGAGGCGTTCATGCATTGAATGGTCAAGTCTTAGTAGTTAATAATGGCTTGCCAAACTGAAACTGTAGAATGAGATAGCTAATCATTATTTTAGTGGGCAAGCCATTCCTGACTTTAGTTATGGCTTTGAATTGAGAGTTATGCCACCTCCTGCCCTTCTGAGCTGCTGAGTACCATTGAGCTTGTCTAATGTAACATAGAAAGGTTGGTTGCAAAAGAAAAAAAAATCAAGGTCCTTATATAATTTACTATTTGGTTCTTTTGATTTCAAAATAAGGCAGTTTGATGTTTGAGTTTTATATAATCCAATTCCTTAATCCTTTAAGAAAACAAAAATAAATTGCTTATTGTCTCATATGTAGTCCAATAAAAACTAAGTGTTTTTTATATAATATTATTATAAAACTTGAGCTAAAATATTTATTTGAAAATGAAGGATCAAAATGTATATTAGACCAAATCTTGGAGGTTTTTTTTTTATATATTTTAAATTTTTATGCAACCCTAGGTATAACATATTGAATGGTCAGATGACAAATCGTCCAAATGAAAGATTTTGTTGTTTATTAGATTACATGTTTGTATACCGGAGTTTCTTTTGCTATCCAGAATTATCTTTTTTGTAGAATTTTACATTGGATTACTCTAAACTGAAAACTTTTAAATTTTTTTGGTAAGAGTATGTTCTCTTCTGCGACGAGGTTGTTCTTTTAGGGAGCATATTCTTGCAGTGTAATTGACTAATTTGAATTCTTTAAAATATATAATTGCCTTGCTAATATTGGCATCAGAAGTAATGAGCTTCCACTTTCAGTTAGTGCAGTTCACTAATCTATCCTATCCAATATATAGCTTGCTAGACTGCTAGTTCACTTCCAAGCACTAAATCTTAGCATGATATTATCTTAAATTTGTGCAAGCACTAAATCCGTGTCTTGGAAGGGGCCTAAGGCTGGAGTATCTTTTTTGGTGTCTTTTGAGCTTATTTTGTTGAGGATCCATACAGCCGACCCCAACTTGTTTGAGACTAAGGCTTAGTTGTTGTTGTTGTTGTGCAGGCCTTCAGAAAGTATAATGAAGGAAGTGCAGTGGATGTGGTGGATCCATTAATGGTAGAGAAAGTAGATGGTGAGGTACTCATGAAAATGTTTGCTTTGGCAATCCAATGTGCTGCACCTATTCGAGCAGATCGGCCAGATATGAAAACAGTAGGAGAACAATTGTGGGCGATAAGGGCAGATTATCTAAAGGGTGCAACGCGTGGCTAACAAGAACTCAAGTTCATCTCTCCTCATATTTCCTGTGCTTTATATCGCTTTTTGTATTCAGCTTCTCTGTAAACAGAACTCCAGTTTAAGGTAGGGACAAAAATTGCATTGGTCATGGCCCTTTAATATGGTCACTAATTATTCTTAAAAACAAACTTTGAGCCTTGCATAAGTTCTTCATATATATATATATATATATATATATATATATATATATAAGGAGTGAGAGAGATAAAAGTCCTATTATCACATCACATTTTTAGGAGGATCGCTTTACCGACATGATATCTCTACTGATAATAGCTTGTGTATTACGAAAATATAAGCAAAGCCAGAAATATTAAAACCCCATTTGGCATCGAGTTTTTTTTTTTCAAGTCTCTCTCTCTCTCTCTCTCTCTCTCTCTTTTCTAACTGCTTAGAAGCAAGCGATGGTATGGAAAAAAAAAATACAGTTTCTATTCAATAATGGTCTACCAAGCCTTGATTGGTGTGGAAAAATAGGTTGCCTAAAGCAATCAGTCTACAGGTAAATTCTAAATTGACCCTGGTGTTTGGTTTGGAAAATAACGTCTATATTTCAAGCATCCAGTAATAAGACTATATTTTAGGATAAATTAAAAAAAGTGCTCATATCTATTTTTTATAAAGCAAAATTTTGATAAATATTCTCCGTGTTATATACTCACTCAACCGCTGTTTCCTCTATTGGCAACCATTCTTTTTAAGTAATAGTCAATGTGATAAATTTGCAGCTAGAAAAACAAACTTGGTCACACTGTTTATGCTATGTTTGCTGGAAGGATCCTTAATTAAGGATTTAAAAGTGATGTTATTTCAAATGACTTGTGGTAGTTGAACTCCATTCTTGAATAAATTAGATACCTAAATATGGTTGAGAAATCTTTAGGTATTTCAAATGCACAAAGTTTGGTTTTTTTATTAATTTTATTTTTGTTATAACTATTCATATAAGTCAATCAAAGAAAATTACGTTGTCATTTCACTTGGTGGGATGATGGATTTGGAGTATTTTATTTTCAAATTTAAAAAGATTAAAATTGTTATAGTGCCTTTAGAATTGTGTTAATTAGTATTTTAGTTATTTTGTAGCATATATCTAATTATATATGGGTATATTTGTTATATAATTAGATAAATGTAAATAATAGTGTATGATGGTATATATTTTAAAATAATAATATATATAGATATTTATTATATATAATTATATATATATATATATATAAATATCAGTATATATAGGTGTACATTATATATAACTAGATATATGTGAATATGAAATCTTGTCCGAGTACTGAATTCGACCCCCTACAAGGGAACCGAAATACTTATTTGGGTTTGATATCACATAATATTACTGCGTATGACCTCTGCTCAGTTTGATAAGCACATGTTTAGAATTATTTTTTATTTTGAAATGATTTGTTTCTTTTATTTTAAAAAGAGTTCCTTTTATTTTAAAAATAATAATGGTGACTTTGTTTTGAAAGTTTAATTGAAGAGTTGTCACCTTAATTTATTTAGTTTAAAAAAAATTTAAGATAAAACTCATTTGGTGTGGCTCCATGAAAAATATTTATTTTTTGCCCAAAAGGAAGTACTCCAAAACTAATCATGATAGATCCCAAGCTAAGTTTTCAAGTTGATTTTAAGTAATAAAACATTCATTTTTTAAGAAATCCCCTTTTAAAGAAATCTTAACATTTTTTAAGAAAAAATTGATTATAGTGAGTGACAAATAAAGTATAAATGATAATTAATAATGCATAAGCAAGTATAATCATGACATCCATTCAAGTATAAGAATAAAAAGTAAATGTTACAACTCCAAATTAGCATATACATGGAAGCTTTGACTCCAACTCTTATGGGTGTTAAGTTAAGTATAAATTTTTCAACTAAATTAATTAACTTACAACTCCAAATTTACATACATAGAGAAACATTAGCTCAACCCTTATAGATGTAGCTAAGCACAAATCCTCAAAGAAAATTGATAACAAATAATAATTAAATAAATAAAATTAAAATAAAATAAAGCATTTAAACGAAAGAAATAAAAGGGACTAATTTTTTAATTTTTAAAGGGCTCGCTACTTTGGAGTGAAATTATTAGTATGTGTACTTATCTTGTTTGAATGAGAATCGGAGTCGTAAGTAGTTCACGCCTTGAATTGCAAAAATGTGGAGTTTAATTAATTAATATTTGGTTATGTTACTGAATTGACAAATAATGAGTTAGGGAAAAAAAATACCTTCATGGACATCCTTTTGATTTCCTTGATGCAGGGTTGAAGAGATTTTTCACTTTGCAACTCCACCACTTGAATTGCTCTAATTAAATACTTGAAACAAGAAGAGAGCATTTGGATGATTTGGGAGAATTATTGGATTTTGAAATAAATTAGAGAGCAATTTTACTAAAAAAAAATTCAAACTCTTTTTTTTGAAAAGGGAACAACTATTTATAGTGATAAATTAGGCCAAAATTGGACTCAGAGGCTCCTATCTGTGTGCGTATAACTGGACCACATGCATGTAGAGTTGGCCGCGTGGGCACTGCTCGGCCACGCTGAATTTTATTTTATTATTTTTTAAAAAATAGATAAATAAATAAATAAAGATTAATTCCTAAATTTATTTATCTAATTTTGTATTGGAATCACCTTAATTTAATTTAGGTGATAAAATTAGGGCTTACAGCTGCCACCTATTGCATCTATTTTGCACTTTAAAATTAATCTAATAGTCTGAACCTTGCAATTTTGAAAAGAATGAACCTGTTTGACATGGTATCCTTTAACTTTTGATTCACACTTGAGCATATTTGGCATTATGCTTATTGGACTAAGATCTAGCCCAACTTCTATAAATAGGGAAGGAAAAGGTTCATTTGAACCATTATTCCATTTCTCCCACTTTGCTTTCTTAAAGAAAAGAAATCTTTAAAGATGTTTGGATCCTCGTTATCTTCTCTTGATGCTGATGAGGTGCCGACGACTAGTGCTCTGCTAGCTAATGCTACCTCTCATACATCGCAGACTCATTTTATGGAGGCATTTTAATTTTATCCTGCAATAAAGAATAAAATACCTTTCTATTGCCCTTTAGCTATTTAGATAATAAAATAATCTTTTGATTAAAAATTATTATACCTGTTACTCAACAGCATGGTTAACTGAAATTACAAGGCATGTCCAACCTAGCTAACCTGAACCTAACTAATGAAGTCATGGATTTTTTAGCTCCCATCGATTTCTTTGACTTTCTGTCTATAGATTGTTCAGGGTAGGCTAATCATTGTCTACTGAGGTCACTAGCCGAGAGGTGGTGGGATTCCACCAATTCTTTTCACTTCCCTTGTGGAGAGCTTACTATGACTCTCCAAGATATGTAGTTGTTATCCGATGTTTGCTTTGAGACTAAAGGTGTGGACCTTTACTTAAGCTGGAGGAACTTGGCAAATGAGCAGGTTATGAACTTGTTGGGTGATGTTCCACCTCTACCTGAGATTGGCGATTCATGCATTACCTATATCTAGTTAAAGACTATGTCAATACCTTGATGAGGAAGAGTGATGATCTATTTGACTTCTCTACACAAGCTACACATTGTGTGATTCTTCTACTGCTGGAATGCTCCTTTTTGGCACACCAGATGTGTCACATCCGCCTACTGCATTTATGCAGTGTAGACACGTGCATAGCGAGAGTAGGGAAAAGGAGAAGATAATTCTTGATAATAGCCCTAGATAAGGTTGTATGACCAAAGGGACCTAATTGTAATTTTTAAAAAAGTTTTGGGGACGTAGATGTAATTTTAAAGAAAGTTGCACCGGATGTTCTTAATAGTGCATATAACAGATTCCAAAAATGGAATGTAGAGAAAAATCGGATCGCAACGACGTGTAATGGTTTTTCCAGGAAATGTCCCGTTAAAGAAAAATGAAGAAATGTTGACTAAGGGCATTTTAGTTATTATCAATTAAAGTTATACATGAATTTAGGGTAGGAAATAAAGACGTAAGTACGTAGAGAATGGCGAGAGGTTAAATATGAAACGATAGTCAGTAGAAACGAAGCCGGAGAAAACCCGAGCAAAAATAGGACATAAAGGGAATTTTGTAAAAAGTTGAGGGCTTACCGGTAATTTTTCAAAATGACTTGGAAACCTAAAATAGATCTTATAAATAGAAAGTAGAGGTCGAGAGGATCAAAACCATATATAGTTTGACTCGTGGAACTATACGGTTTAAAAGATATGATCGATTAATCGCCGTTACGTAATGTGGCTCAGTTTCGTGTCGAGATCGGATGGGTAACCCGGGACAACGTTATGAGATCCAATGGGAAGAGAGACAAGTGGAAAGAAGTAAAGGAAAAAGGAAGTTATAAAAATCAAAGGTTGGCCAATCAAAAGAAAGCATTTAGCATGTGTAATAAATGTGTAATAAATGAAGAAAGAGAAAAAGTGGACAAGTGGTCAAGGTGATCATCACTTCCTTTGTATATAAATATAGGTGATATGAAGAGCAAATTCTCTCTTTTTTCACTCACCAAATTCGGCCAACAAAAGAAAATACCAAGGGACTTCCAAGTTTCTCCAAACTTTGATTTTTAAGGTAAGTTCGAAGGTTTTTAAGTGTGTAGACTTTAATTTTAGTATTAGTTTTAGGTAGTTATATATTTATTGGAAGATTGGGAATTAGAGTCTTATATGGAATTGAAAAAAAAATAATAAGATTAATTGATTAAATGGAAGAATCAAGATGTAGAAAGATTAATAAGGTTGGATTAGGGGTTTCGGTTGGAAAAGAAATAGAGGATAATTTATTATTTTGAAATTCTAAGGTTTATGTTGTATCTTGAATTGATTGAAGGAGAAATAAAGAATTAAAGAAGGAGAAGAAGGAAAAGCCAAGAGAAGTTAAAGAAATAAGGTTTGGTACTTTACTTTTGAATAATTAATTTTGGTTTGATGCTTTACAAACTTTGGTTTATGAAAGTTTTGTTGTTGATACTTAAATATATTGATTTGAGTTAAACATGCAAAAGTTGTCAAAGGGAAGTGTTTGAATCTTCACTTTACCATTAAAGAAGCCTTAATATTGATTTGCAAAAGAAAAATAAACTATCCTATGCATTTCATGTGTTTGGGCCGAAATGGTCCCAAAAAGACAGCTTTCTGGATCTTTTTGTGGCAATCGTTTGAGGCAGCAAATGAATGAATTTTTCAACAAAATTTTACATGCAATTAGTCAACATATGAAATAAGTTTTCTGAAAAATTTCAGCTAAAAATAAGATCATTTACTTGGTCAAATGCATGACTGAAGTGGACCAAAATTTTGACGAAAACCAGATTTTACTATTCATTTGGTCATGCTATTTTGCGTTGCCGATTTTTCTCGCCGCAATACTATTCATTTGGTCAATTTGGGATATTTTGAGGAATGCTTTGAAATGTTTAATATGTTTATTGTGGATATTAAATATGCGAAAAAGGGGAATGGTTTGACTAAAGAATGTGTTGCGCAGCATAAATGGCAAAGTGCGATGGGAATTTAAAATGATTTCGCGAGTCATTCTAAAATGAGGTTTGAGACTTAAAGTGAATTATTTTAACCTTTTTGCTCTACTGGATAGTGGGAGTTGTAGATAAGGGTATGGTGCACTATATTAACGCATGCAGTACTGCTCATTATTGTGATATGATATTTTATTCAGTGGTGAGGCCACTGAAGCCAATGGGGAGGCCCATTGGTTAGCCAGGATGGGGAGGCCCATTCCTGTGATTTGATATCGGTGGGGAGGCCCACCTATGTTACAGTGGGGAGGCCCACTGCCTTATCACTATGGTTCCCTATATACCAGTAGAGCCTGAATTAAGGACATATTATTTTTCGTTAAACTATATAATGCCAATGAGTTTGAATTATGATTTTACATTATTGAAAGCATATTACCCTGAGTGTACAAAAATTTCTATTGGTTTAAGGTTGGTTAAATTATGATTTAATTATTTCTTTTGAGTTTGAATACTTTCATATACTACTTTTATTTTTATTGGTAAAGTACCCACTGAGCGACAACGCTCAGCGAGTTAAGTTTTTCTTGACTCGTAGGTTCGGAGTAGTAGATAAATCTTGGGGAAGCAACGACCAGACCACAGCAAATCTCAGGGGTAGATCTTTTAGTTCCATTATGAGTTGATAGTTGTGGCATGTATATGAATAAATATAAAAGAGAATTTCTATGTTATAACTGTATGTTATTAGTATGTAATAATTATAAATCTTTACTTTATGTTATATTAGAAGTGTGAACTCTTCGTGCAGGTTTGTAGTTGAGGGTATAAGGTGGATTTATTGGGAGTGCATTAAATTTGATGGTATTCTTATTCACATTGGTATGTGTAAATGTTTTCAAAAATCAGAAAAATAAGTTTTGTCGACACTTGGGATCCAAAATTCTAGGCGGAACTATGGCAAAATTTCTGTAAAAATCAGAACTAAAATTTGACTAAGTAAATTGGTAGCAACATTAGGATAGTGTGGCGCCTCTACTCGACTTACACATGTAGGTTGGGAAGGGGTGTTACAATTTGTGGTATCAGAGCAAAGGTTTAGCCGGTTCTGGGTAGTTAGTTGAAATAAAGGTTGTGTTGTATATGTGTTATTTAAGAATTTTTATTTATATACATGCCACTTAGGATAAGATAATGCTGTTGGTTTGGGTCGTTACTAATGATGGGATGGTATATGTTTACTCTTTAGATGTCGCAATCAGCGCAGCGTGATATAGGGGAGGAGGCCGAATCTCAGGCCTCTCGAATTGTAGAAATGCATGTATCAGAGACATCAGCATCTGAGCAACCACCCGCTGATGCTCCTATTCCCAATGAAATGTTGCAACAAATGGCTGTCGTACTTCGGCAGATAGCCGGCGTTGCCCCAGCCCCACCTCCAGCGCCAACACCCGTACCAGTACCTGCTGTAGGAGGGGAAAGGAAACCTCCGATAGAAAAGATAAGAAAGTATGGTGCGAAGGAGTTTAAGGCTCGAAGGGACGATGATTCTTCAACAACCGAGTATTGGCTGGAAGGAACAATACGAGCCTTAGATCAGTTACAGTGTACGCCAGAAGAGCGAGTGATATGTGCTACTTCCTTATTAGTGGAAGAAGCATATATATGGTGGGACACAGTTCACCAACGAGTTCCACCGGAACAGAGAACATGGGATTTCTTTGTGAATGAGTTCAAAAGAAAGTTTATATCGGAGGCATACCTAGATGCCAAGAAAAGGGAGTTTCTACACTTAAAGCAAGGTCGACTGACCGTTGCTGAATACGAGAGGGAATTTACTAGGCTGAGTAGGTATGCCAAGAAGACAATTGAAGACGAACATGATAGATGTAAGCAGTTCCAGGATGGGTTGAATAATGAGATTAGGATGCAGCTAATCGCTGCTAATATCAAAGAATTTTCCGAGTTGGTCAATAGGGCTCTAGAAGTAGAGCAATGTCAGTCTGACGAGCAGAATAGACGACAGAAGATGAAACAGAAGAGAGGTACCCAGAACTATTCGGGAACCTACCAATCATCAGGGAAACGATTCCGAGGCAGTGGTTCCACGGGAGGCGGTCAACGTCGAGGTTACAGCCAGGGATCGATTCGCGGTGGCTTAAGTCAAACTACCTCAGTCGCTAGTACGGGACGATCAGGAAGAGGACAAGGAAGAGGATTCATCCGAGGCGGAAGTAACTTCTCTATTGGCCCGAGAGGTAATGAAGGTGAAAATACTTATCCACGTTGTGATCAATGCGGACGCCGTCACCCCGGAGAATGTTGGGGTTGGACATTTGCATGCTATATATGTGGATCTTTGGACCACCTTATGCGAGAGTGTCCCCAGCGAATGCAGAATCTACCTAGGGATACTGAGAGATCGCAAGCGGCAGCAGGTCGAGGCCGAGGCAGAGGTAGGAGCGAAAATTCGTCGCGTGTGCAATCTGAAACGGTGAATCGACCAGAAGCAAGGGCTCCTGCAAGAATGTATGCCATGAGGGGGCGAGAAGATGAAGAAGCGCTAGACGTGATTGCAGGTCAGTTGTCTATGTTTGGAGTTCCGCTTTATGTTTTAATAGATCCAGGTTCTTCACACTCATATATATGCACAAAAAATGAAAAACTTGAGAACCTAAAGGTAGAACTCAAGAAAGAGGGAATATTAGTTACTAACCCATTAGGAAATGAGGTGATTACTAGAAAGGTAGTGAAAGATTGTCCCGTAGAGATACACAGACATATCTTTTGGGGAGATTTATTTGAACTACCATTTCAAGAATTCGATGCTATTCTTGGGATGGATTGGTTGGCCAAGCACGATGCACTAGTTGACTGTAAACGGAAGAGAGTTACCTTGCATACTGCAGATGGTGACGAAGTGACCCTAGTAGGAAAAAGGAAGGACTATCTAACTAACATCATTTCTGCCATGACGGCTAAGAGGTTAGTGCAAAAAGGTTGCGAGGCATACCTAGTATGTGCATTAGTAGAGAAAGAAGAGGCACCAAAGTTACAAGATATACCTACTGTATGCGATTTTCCCGACGTATTTCCTGACGATTTACCCGGATTACCACCTAAACGAGAGGTGGAATTCACCATAGACGTGTACCCGGGAGCTGCACCAGTATCTATCGCACCTTATCGAATGGCGCCAGCGGAGCTAAAAGAATTAAAGGTACAGCTACAGGAACTTTTAGACAAGGGATTCATAAGGCCAAGCGTGTCACCATGGGGAGCACCAGTATTGTTCGTGAAAAAGAAAGATGGATCCTTAAGGTTGTGTGTAGATTACCGTCAACTTAATAAGCTGACCATCAAAAACAAGTATCCGTTACCTCGCATAGATGATTTGTTTGATCAACTCAAAGGTGCTGGAGTCTTTTCAAAAATTGATCTACGATCGGGTTATCATCAATTGGAAATTAAAGGTGAAGACATACCAAAAACCGCATTCAAAACTCGTTATGGACATTATGAATTCATTGTTATGCCTTTTGGATTAACGAACGCACCTGCAGTATTCATGGATTTGATGAACAGAATCTTCCACCCGTATTTGGATCAGTTCGTGGTTGTATTCATTGATGACATATTGGTGTATTCAAAGAATAGAGAGGACCATGATCGTCACCTTAGAATTGTTTTGCAAACTCTGCAAGAAAAGCAGTTATACGCTAAATTCAGTAAATGTGAATTTTGGTTGGAAGAAGTAGCCTTCTTGGGACATATTGTATCGGCAGAAGGAATAAGGGTTGATCCCAAGAAAATAGAAGCAGTATTGGAATGGAAGTCACCTAAAACAGTAACGGAAGTCCGTAGTTTCTTGGGGTTAGCAGGATATTATCGGAGATTCGTCAAAGGGTTTTCCATGATCGCCGTACCTATGACCAAGCTACTTCAGAAGAATGCAAAATTCCAGTGGACCGACGCTTGTCAACGGAGCTTTGAAAAGCTGAAACAAAATCTTACTGAAGCGCCTATTCTTACACAACCTGAATCAGGAAAAGATTTTGTGATTTATAGCGATGCATCCCATATCGGGTTAGGTTGTGTATTGATGCAGGAAGGCAAAGTCATTGCGTATGTCTCTCGACAACTCAAGCCACATGAAAAGAATTATCCTACGCATGACTTAGAGCTAGCAGCGATTGTTTTGGCTTTCAAGGCGTGGAGGCACTACTTATATGGGGAAAAGTGTTACATCTTTACGGATCATCAAAGCCTGAAGTATTTACCCACGCAGAAAGATTTAAACCTGCGACAGCGAAAATGGATGCAATGGTTAGCTAACTACGACTATACGATTAATTATCACCCGGGCAAAGCGAATGTTGTAGCAGATGCACTTAGTAGGAAGTCAATGCAAGCGCTAAGTGCTATGAGGGTAACGTTAAAACCTACAGAAGATGGAGCTATCTTTGCAGAAATGCACGTGCGACCTAACTTACATCAACAAATACGTGAGGGTCAGAAGAAAGATGAACAAGTGAAGAAGTGGAGTCAACAGGCACAGGAGAACTCATCAGGAGACTATCAAATTCATCCTGATGGTATTCTCTACTACAAGAAGAGAATGGTGATACCTAAGTCCAAGGAGCTGAAGAAACAGATTTTGCAAGAAGCTCATAACAGTCCTTATACAATGCATCTAGGAGTAACGAAAATGTATCGGGACTTGAAGGAGTATTATTGGTGGCCAGGAATGAAAAGGGATATCGTTGATCACGTAACGAAGTGTCTAACCTGTCAGCAAGTGAAGGCGGAACATCAACTACCCTCAGGGCTACTACAACCTATTACGATTCCAACCTGGAAATGGGATCGTATTACTATGGATTTTGTCACAGGATTGCCTATGACAAGAGACAAACATGACGCGATTTGGGTAATCGTAGACCGGCTTACTAAGTCCGCTCATTTCATACCAGTACGTGTGGATTACTCGCTAGACAAGTTGGCAGACCTGTATATCAAAGAGATTATACGTCTCCACGGAGTTCCAACTTCGATCATATCCGATAGAGATCCACGTTTTACGTCAAATTTTTGGCAGAAGTTACAAACAGCCCTTGGAACTCGAACTTACCACAGCACAGCATTTCATCCCCAGAAAAACGGACAGTCGGAAAGAGTGATTCAAATTTTGGAAGATATGCTGAGGGCGTGCGTTTTAGAATTTAAAGGTAGCTGGGACAAACACCTAAGCTTAATGGAATTCGCGTACAACAACAGTTATCAATCCAGCATACAAATGGCACCTTACGAAGCACTGTATGGTCGAAAATGCAGAACTCCAGTTTGCTGGACAGAATTGAGTGAGAAAAAGATGTTGGGGCCAGACATAGTTAAGGAAACTGAAGAGAAGGTAGAAATCATTCGAGACCGATTAAAAGCAGCAGCGGACAGGCAAAAATCACATGCGGATATAAAAAGGAAAGACATACAGTTTGAGGTAGGTGACAGAGTATTCCTCAAAGTCTCTCCTTGGAAGAAAGTGTTACGATTTAAACAAAAAGGCAAACTAAGCCCTAGATTCATCGGACCATATGAAATTATTAAACGGGTAGGTCCGGTAGCTTACCAGTTGGCGTTACCACCTGAATTAAGTAAAATGCATGATGTTTTCCATGTTTCAATGCTAAGGAAGTATCGTTCAGATCCAACCCACGTCATACAAGTTCAAGATATTGAAATTCAGCCTGAACTGACATATGAGGAAGAGCCGGTAGAGATCCTAGCACGGGAAATTAAAGAGTTGCGAAATAAGAAGATTCCATTGGTCAAAGTGCTTTGGAGAAATCACAAAGTGGAAGAAGCTACATGGGAACGGGAAGAAACTATGAGGAAGCAATACCCATACTTGTTTTCACTTGATGAGCTTCGGGACGAAGCTTAAATTAACGAGGAAGGAACTGTCACATCCGCCTACTGCATTTATGCAGTGTAGACACGTGCATAGCCAGAGTAGGGAAAAGGAGAAGATAATTCTTGATAACAGCCCTAGATAAGGTTGTATGACCAAAGGGACCTAATTGTAATTTTTAAAAAACGTTTTGGGGACGTAGATGTAATTTTAAAGAAAGTTACACCGGATGTTCTTAATAGTGCATATAACAGATTCCAAAAATGGAATGTAGAGAAAAATCGGATCGCAACGACGTGTAACGGTTTTTCCAGGAAATGTCCCGTTAAAGAAAAATGAAGAAATGTTGACTAAGGGCATTTTGGTTATTATCAATTAAAGTTATACATGAATTTAGGGTAGGAAATAAAGATGTAAGTACGTAGAGAATGGCGAGAGGTTAAATATGAAACGATCGTCAGTAGAAACGAAGCCGGAGAAAACCCGAGCAAAAATAGGACCTAAAGGGAATTTTGTAAAAAGTTGAGGGCTTACCGGTAATTTTTCAAAATGACTTGGAAACCTAAAATAGATCTTATAAATAGAAAGTAGAGGTCGAGAGGATCAAAACCATATATAGTTTGACTCGTGGAACTATACGGTTTAAAAGATATGATCGATTAATCGCCGGAACGTAATGTGGCTCGGTTTCGTGTCGGGACCGGATGGGTAACCCGGGACAACTTTATGAGATCCAATGGGAAGAGAGACAAGTGGAAAGAAGTAAAGGAAAAAGGAAGTTATAAAAATCAAAGGTTGGCCAATCAAAAGAAAGCATTTAGCATGTGTAATAAATGTGTAATAAATGAAGAAAGAGAAAAAGTGGACAAGTGGTCAAGGTGATCATCACTTCCTTTGTATATAAATATAGGTGATATGAAGAGCAAATTCTCTCTTTTTCCACTCACCAAATTCGGCCAACAAAAGAAAATACCAAGGGACTTCCAAGTTTCTCCAAACTTTGATTTTTAAGGTAAGTTCTAAGGTTTTTAAGTGTGTAGACTTTAATTTTAGTATTAGTTTTAGGTAGTTATATATTTATTGGAAGATTGGGAATTAGAGTCTTATATGGAATTGAAAAAAATAATAATAAGATTAATTGATTAAATGGAAAAATCAAGATGTAGAAAGATTAATAAGGTTGGATTAGGGGGTTTCGGTTGGAAAAGAAATAGAGGATAATTTATTATTTTGAAATTCTAAGGTTTATGTTGTATCTTGAATTGATTGAAGGAGAAATAAAGAATTAAAGAAGGAGAAGAAGGAAAAGCCAAGAGGAGTTAAAGAAATAAGGTTTGGTACTTTACTTTTGAATAATTAATTTTGCTTTGATGCTTTACAAACTTTGGTTTATGAAAGTTTTGTTGTTGATACTTAAATATATTGATTTGAGTTAAACATGCAAAAGTTGTCAAAGGGAAGTGTTTGAATCTTCACTTTACCATTAAAGAAGCCTTAATATTGATTTGCAAAAGAAAAATAAATTATCCTATGCATTTCATGTGTTTGGGCCGAAATGGTCCCAAAAAGACAGCTTTCTGGATCTTTTTGTGGCAATCGTTTGAGGCAGCAAATGAATAAATTTTTCAACGAAATTTTACATGCAATTAGTCAACATATGAAATACGTTTTCTGTAAAATTTCAACTAAAAATAAGATCATTTACTTGGTCAAATGCATGACTAAAGTGGACTGAAATTTTGACGAAAACCAGATTTTACTATTCATTTGGTCATGCTATTTTGCGTTGCCGATTTTTCTCGCCGCAACACTATTCATTTGGTCAATTTGGGATATTTTGAGGAATGCTTTGAAATGTTTAATATGTTTATTGTGGATATTAAATATGCGAAAAAGGGGAATGGTTTGACTAAAGAATGTGTTGCGCGGCATAAATGGCAAAGTGCGATGGGAATTTAAAATGATTTCGCGAGTCATTCTAAAATGAGGTTTGAGACTTAAAATGAATTATTTTAACCTTTTTGCTCTACTGGATAGTGGGAGTGGTAGATAAGGGTATGGTGCACTATACTAACGCATGCAGTACTGCTCATTATTGTGATATGATATTTTATTCAGTGGTGAGGCCACTGAAGCCAATGGGGAGGCCCATTGGTTAGCCAGGATGGGGAGGCCCATTCCTGTGATTTGATATCGGTGGGGAGGCCCACCTATGTTACAGTGGGGAGGCCCACTGCCTTATCACTATGGTTCCCTATATACCAGTAGAGCCTGAATTAAGGACATATTATTTTTCGTTAAACTATATAATGCCAATGAGTTTGAATTATGATTTTACATTATTGAAAGCATATTACCCTGAGTGTACAAAAATTTCTATTGGTTTAAGGTTGGTTAAATTATGATTTAATTATTTCTTTTGAGTTTGAATACTTTCATATACTACTTTTATTTTTATTGGTAAAGTACCCACTGAGCGACAACGCTCAGCGAGTTAAGTTTTCCTTGACTCGTAGGTTCAGAGCAGTAGATAAATCTTGGGGAAGCAACGACCAGACCACAGCAAATCTCAGGGGTAGATCTTTTAGTTCCATTATGAGTTGATAGTTGTGGCATGTATATGAATAAATATAAAAGAGAATTTCTATGTTATAACTGTATGTTATTAGTATGTAATAATTATAAATCTTTACTTTATGTTATATTAGAAGTGTGAACTCTTCGTGCAGGTTTGTAGTTGAGGGTATAAGGTGGATTTATTGGGAGTGCATTAAATTTGATGGTATTCTTATTCACATTGGTATGTGTAAATTTTTTCAAAAATCAGAAAAATAAGTTTTGTCGACACTTGGGATCCAAAATTCTAGGCGGAACTATGGCAAAATTTATGTAAAATTCAGAACTAAAATTTGACTAAGTAAATTGGTAGCAACATTAGGATAGTGTGGCGCCTCTACTCGACTTACACATGTAGGTTGGGAAGGGGTGTTACAAGATGGGATACTATTGATCCCAGCATCCTTATAAGCTTCGAGGATTTTTCTCAATTTTTTATTATGACTAGAGAGGAGCTCTCCTAGTCACTATGTGTGGAGAGATGGGCAGGCTTTCCCGAGTAGATGTCCATTCTATTGGAGGGCGTATATCATTTGCGAGGTATGCTCCTTAGTATAACTTTTCTATTGGTTAGTTTCTAATTTTTTCTATCTTTTGCAAATGTGGGCTTACAAGTTTCTACACTTTATGGAACCTACTTTAGGATACTCTCAACTGGATGCTTTTCCTGTAGGGTTTTTCATCTTGTTGTCAGATTTCTTGTTTGACTTTTCTCCTTTTCTAGGTGAGCTGTTTACCTTTTTCTAGCAGGCTTATAGTTACAAACGGAAATCAACTGGGATAAACAGCTTACCTTTCGAACTATCGGGTGATATTTCGATTCCTGAGGACTCAGTAGTATTATATGGGAAAGCGATTTCGAGCCCAGGCGACTGGGTAGTGGATTGTTCCTTATGCACCACCAGTTAACATGAGAATGGCCAGGAGATTTCTATTCTACCTCAATTTTATGTGGGCATTGAAGTCATAAAGTTTCGATTGCAGGCCTAGATTATGATTTCCTTTGTGCAGAATCTCTGATGCCAAAGATTGTGACCACTATTGGTAGTGTCTCTCATCATACCCATTGTTCATGTGGAGCTTCATGGTCAAAATTCAGATAGATAAATTTCATAAATTCTCTTTAAATCTCAATAAGGTTGGTTTTATGTATATTACAAGTATACAATATGTATACACAAGCTTTTCAATTATTATTCTTTTACTTCTTACTACACTTATTTATTTATATAATTCATTTTAAAGATTTTATGTAAACAACAACTGAAAGGATTATTATAGTCTTTCCTTATCCTTTTACCTTTAATCATAATAATCCTTCTTAAATTCTCCACCAATAAAATTTTCTAGACATGCATATTTGGAGATTTGTACATATAAAATTGCTTCCAACCAAGCACTACATATAAAGGCAATACTATTTACTTAACATCATCTCATACATTTAACATATATAAACTTGTACAATTTAACCAACTTTATTTATACAATAATTTTATCTTCTCAAACTCATATTTCACATGCTAGTTGTAGTTATTAAATTCTAAATAGGTACTGTAGTTCCTCTTTTAGCTCTTTCCAAATATACAAATTTCACAAATTATAAATTTCATTCTAAAAGTGTATATTCTGTGCATATAAAATGCAAATCTTATGTATATATTTTTGTAATTTATATAATGTCCTTTAAGAACTTCATCATTTCCTTCTAATATGTTGTTTTGTCTCTTTATACATTTAACTCAATCTTTAAATATCTTTCCTCTTAATTCTAGTAGCAACACAACATACTAAAACTTGTTCTTCATTTAATTCTCCCCACTTGCAACCACTTCTTTCTCTCTAACTATTTAACAATCAATAATAATTTAACTTATCAAACATATCCACAGACAACTTACAAATTATCTTAGATTACCAAGTGGTGCTACTGTTAGGTATATTATAGGTATACGGTCTGTATATCTAAACATCATTTACAAAATTTAACTATTATAACTTATTTGATTCTTTATTTCTTTTCTTCTTATTTTCATTATCCTTTTTTTTTCAAACTATTTCGAGTCACTGGTGATTCATCATCCTATCAATTTCCTTGCCTTAATTCTCAAGTTTCCTTTTTTTTTAATCAAGAATGTCACATCATTTACTAATCGCATACAATTATTAATTGATCATCCTCTACTTAGACATTCATTCTGAATATTCAAATACATTTGTCAATACTTTCCTCAAGTATTGGATTGGTCCTCCATCAATTTCCTTAAGACCAACCTTCTATCATATATATATATATATACATATATATATTTTCCATAGTTAAATCAATAATTAACTACCAATTCCTCCCAATTAAACCAAAAAAATAGTATTCAATACTCCAAGAACATGATTAAATTCTCCATAAATAATTTAATTAAGTAAAATTTAATACTCATGCACAAACTTCAATTAAGTTTAATGCTAATATTTTCCTCCTCAAAATTAATTTTTCTCACTTTAATTCTCCTTCAATTGCACTTTCCTTTCTCTTTTCTTCACAAACTCTTAGATATTCACACTTTAGCAATATAATTTAATAAATTCTATTACAATTGATTTTAAACATAATTCATTTAAACCAAAATTATCAAATATACTGTAAATAGTCATTTAGCTTCATAAACATTTTTTGTCCATCATCAATTAAATCAACATTTCATTAACTCGAAGTTTCCTTTAAATCATATTTATTAAGGAAAATGGTTTTTCTTTCCTATTTAGCAAATCTTTTTATAGATCCTTAATTTTGGCTCTAGCTAGTCTGATCTCAATTAAAGAAGGCCAAGCAAAATTTGGATTGGTTTTAAAAAGCTTAAACCTAGTTTACAACTTTTAAATAAGTTGGACTGGTTTTGTAAGGCCTGAAATAAGTTGGTTTAATTTTAAAGCCCTAAACCTAGTCTGATTTATCATTTAACAAATATAATTCAATTTTAAAGCATAAAAATGAGCCAGACCGGACAAAAACACCAAACCATGACTAATTGGCTAAGGCCAATTCACCATGGGTGGAAAACCATGGCTAATTGGCAATTTCCAATTCTCCATGGATGGCTTACCATGGCCAATTGACAATATTCAATTCACCATGGTACAACTAATCCAGTCCTAATTTGACTTATTAATTCTGTAATTAAGATGGATTTCATTTGAACCATCATATTAAGTTTTTAGGTTTTATTTTAAACCTAATTATGCCTATAAATACTAATATTTAAGATTAAAACAGGAAGTAATAATTGTGAAGAGCACAGAATCAGTAGCTAACACGGTTTAACAAAAGCAAAAATAGAAGCAACAATCATGCGATCTCTAGCCAAAAACTTTAATTGTTCCAGGTAGGTAGTAGCAGAAGGCTTGTTTCAATTCATTAACTTTGGTGGAAACAACAACGAAGTTTTGTCTTCAACCATTAAATCCATTTAAAATTACAGTGGCTTGATCTATAGATTTACAATTTGTTTCCACATATAATGAGTGTGTTTTCTTTGAAAAAATATCAACCAGTGAGTGGAAATAATCCTAGATTACATGAAGAGTTATGGTCACTTGTTGAATTTAATAACCAAAATTCCAGTAGAATAAAATGATCTTTTTTAAACCTAAGTACCCTAAACCTTCAAACCCCAATCTCAACCTTTTTTTGTGAATCAAAACTTAAGTCCAAAATATCCAGTAACCTCTGCATTAATTCCCAAAACCTAAACCAAATTCTAGACATCTAGAAACCATAACTAAACCTAAACCAAACCCTAATTCCTAAAAATCAAAACCTCAAGTCCAAAACATCTATTAACCTTCACCTTTAATCCAAAATCCTAAAACCAAACCCTAAATCCAAAACCCTAAAACCTAAACCCTAACTACCCTAAAACCTAAACCCTAATTTCTAAACCTAATATGTAACTCTTAAGCCTTAAACACCTAAACCCAAATTTCTAAACCTATTTAGTAACCTAAACCAACCCTAATTCCTTAAAACCCTAATTCCTCAAAACCCTAATTCCTCAAAACCCTAGTTTCTTAATTTAATCCCAAACATTCAATAAACCCTAATCCATTTCCAAAATACCAAAAAATCCTAACTCAAGGTTTAAGCCCTAATTTTGTACATTTGAATAATTAATTTATGATTGAGTCCTAGTTTTGATTATTTAATTTATTATTATATGTTTATGATTTATTTACAAATGGATGATTTATTATTGTGGATGTTTGTATAATTAAATTTGCTATTTGTTTGATTTCGAGAATTGTAAAAGACATATTTTCACTTTGTGGGTGCCTCGGTTTTTTTATATAATTTAATTTATCGTTTAAAGATCTTGGGACCATTGTAATGGGCACGTTTCCACCTTTTGGTGGGTGTCCTATTTATTTTAGATATTGGACATTGTTGTAAGGACATGTTTTCATCTCTTATAGGTGCCTATTAGTTATTTTGTTTTTAACATTACTTTGATTTTAATACAATGATGTTTTATTTTATTTGTAGCATGTAGTGTGGATTATATCATAATAATTAAGAGTTTTATAATATTTAGACCTGAAAAGGAGGCCAGTTCCAATGAACCGGGCACTGTGGGGGCGCTGGGTCATTCTCACATTCCCTACGCATACCCAAATTTTTAAACCTATTAGGGGGTTGGGGATTCCTTAGAAATCAAGTCATCTACCCCTTTCTTTTTTCTAGCTCGTCCGGGTGGTGACTCCATTTTCTCTAGGTTTAGGCCCATGTTCTCTAGGCCTTGAGCCTAACAATGTTGAAGTCGCAAGAACCATTGCACATAGGAGTGGGGTCAAAAATTTTCGCTCACAGTGGCGACTCCACTGGGGACAAGAGAAGTTGAATCCATTGGTCTTTATATTATTTTATTCTTTCTTATTATAATATTATCCATTGCATCATTTTAGATTACATTATGTGCGAAGTTAGAGCATTCGTGCTACCCGTATTGTGTTATGTAAAGGATACCGTACTTTCACTCAAGGTATGGAGATCGAGCATGACATAACCACTCATAGCCTCATACCATTAGGTATATACTTACTATGGAAACCTAAGTATTTCAACCCAAAGACTAAAGCCTATACAGTTGGCCTAGTTACTTTCCTTAGGTTTATACCCAAATGCTTGCTCTTTGACTATGTTTAATATATCTTAGTTTAAATCATAGCTTATTTAGTTTGTTTCATTCACAATATGACCTAATTATATTGTAAGCCCAAAACTAAAATAATTTTTATAAGCCCAAAAGACCAAAACTATTTTTAAAATTTTTTTCAAATGGTCTTTGTACATAAAAATCTTTTTCCAAGATGGGTAAAAAAAATTCTTTCTACCTCATGTCCTAAGCTCAAAGCCCAAAATCTATTTCTGAATAAATCTTTTCACAATGGGATTTGAAATAAAACTATTTTTCATTCCATTCAAACCTTTTTTAAAATGGGCTTACAACTAGTTGGGTCAATTATGGAATATTAAAAATTAATTGTGGGCCTACTTTACACTAAGACTTATTAATCATGGGCTTGTTTATGGCATGAATTATTGGTTGCTTTTCCAAATGGAAAATCTATTTATAATAAGCCTTTTAATTTATTTTTAGTCCAATATAGCATAAAAGTTGTCTTTTGCCAATGGATTATGAACTAATTAATAGGAGTTATCATGGACTGACTTCTAAGTTTGAAAATACAATTATTGGTTAAACCATTTGAGAGAATTGTTGGAAAATAAGATATCCCATGTTAATATTTTGTTGACCATATACCTAGAAAAAGAGTCTCGCCATTCGTGTGTGGGTGCTATAAGGTTGGAAGGACGTCTTTACTTTTGTTAAATTCTTTGATTGTGCATCCATGCATCCATGCATACATGCATTGCATCTCACATAATCAATCCTTTCTGGCTCACAACCCTGGAGTACAATAGTTCAAGAGCCTACGACAACCCAACCTACGCCAGCGATGTAGAATCCAGTAAGGCTTAGTTAGCTTCTCACCAAAAGCAATGGAGCCAGAACAAATTCAGAGGATGATAGACGATGTAGTCAACACTAAGATGGAAGAGCTAAAGGGGGTCTTGGCTGAGACCATAAGTTTGGGAATGCCGCTGAAGCATCTGCTAGTACCAAGAAATACAAAGGGAAGGCTAAGGTTGGTGAAGTAGCCTTCGATGATGATAAGATGATTATGGACAATGATGAATACTGGGCTCAGTACTTTCAAAATCCACATGATAAGAAGAAGGAGCTGAAGATTGTAGAGAAACCAACTATTGAGAAGACTGAAACTTCTAATATTGAGAAGATGATTACTGATTTGGAAAAGAAGTTTGAGAAGAAGCTGAAAACTGAAGAAATGTCGGAGCTAGACAAGCTTTTTGAATAAGATGATGAGGTTCCTTATAAGTTCAAGATGCCATTATTTTCCAAGTTCAATGGAACTGACAACCCTCATCATCATGTAAAATAATACATCATCGCTATGTAGTCTGTCTGGGCTACAAGAGCTCAAACTCTAAGGTACTTCATGCTTTCGTTGGATCCAGTCGTGCAGAATTGGTTCAACATCTTAGAGGATAGTACTCAAAAGAGCTGGGATCTATTGTATAATGCCTTCATTAAACAATACAGGTACAATGCTGAGTTAAAAGTTACCCTAATGGAGGTAGAGTCAATCAAATAGAAGCAGAATGAGATTTTTATTGATTATGTGAAGAGATGAAGTAAAGTTGCTCTTCTCAAAAAGAGGTATGATGAATCTTACCATATCAAAATGATAGTGAGAGGTGGCCTGCCAACCTTCGCGAGAGGCTGTCTCACCCTCTTATAAGAGATTTCAAAGATCTTTTCCAAGCTGGCTTGCAAATAAAAGAGAATCACTTTTTTGGAAGGAGAAATGAGAGATGGAACTGCCAATCTGGCAGTCATAGTGCACAAAAAGAAATGGATGTCAATGCAAATACTGGCAAAGCAAATAGAAGACAGTTTTCAGAGTTAGAGAAATCTCTGTCTTGGGTTTTCAACAAGTTACAAAAGAATGGACTATTGCAACCATTGTCTCCTTCACCGCCACACGATCCTCTACCAATAAACTTTGATGCCAATGCCTTTTGTCAATTTCATCAAATGTAAGGGTATGATATAGATAAATGTGCTTGATTAAGGCATGACATTCAAGACATGATTGATAGTGGTAAGCTACCTGAACCTAGCAAGCCCAACACTAAAAGCAATCCATTGCCTAAGTTTAAAAGAGTGCCACTGCCAGCGACCTTCATGATAGAAGGAGGATTGATGAAAAGTTCTGTCTTATCATCTTTTCAAAATATGGATGGAGGAATTGTGGATGAGGAGGTGATGAACATTACCCCTGACATGTCCAAGTAGATGTAGTACTATTAATAAACTTCTTAGACTTGAGTGCTGCTTGTTTTATTTTTTCTTTCTTTAATATTTTTAGAATAATTATGTTTTTTTAATTAAGATTGTTTAAATAAATTACTTTTATTAAATTTTTATTGGTCTTTGTTCATTTTGGTACTCAACCAATGACGAATCTAACTTGATATTCATAAATTAATGTATATATACATCACGATCTGAGTGACTTTACTAGGTGAGAGAGTTATTCTATAGTATTGATCTGTGTATGCTTACTTAGAGAGGGCTCCTGCATAATTATGAGTGTTTAGGTCCTAGTCAATCTTAGAACATGCTATGATGAACTTTTGAGGCAAAATTAAACTCTGCTTATTTAAGGGATAAATGATCTATGCATTGTTTGGTTAGCCAACAACTAGTATCAAACTCATTAATATCAATCCCTAGTTTGTCCCTTTGAGCCTTTATGAAATATTTAGCTTGCTTTTATTGGATTGTAAACCCTAACAATTTATCTTGAGCTGTTGTGATACTTATGGCAAGTCTGATCATTACTAAAAAATAAATGAGAAAGAAGATCAAAAGGATGTACAGTCAAGACCATAAAGATAGCTGAAGTTTATCTGAATTGGACTTAATATCTCAGATCTATCAAAGCACCGAAGGATTTGTTCTCACTAAAGCAGTCTCACTCTAATCCCACCCCATTCATAGGAAGAAGCACAAGATGGTACAAATAAGACAACTCTCTTAGAACTAGGACAAAAAAAATAAAAAGGAAAAAAAAGAAAAAGAAGAAAAGGAAAAAAAAAGGAAAAAGGAAAAAAAGAAGAAGAGAAAAAAAGAAACAAGAAAATAAAACCCAAAAGAGCGATTTAAAAAGGCAACCAAGTTCTTCTTACCTAAAGTAAGCAGAAGACTCCCACTTAGTTTATGAGGATATATTGACTTTAATTGGTCTAATCCAATCAGAGATTCAACCAAAATCAGAGAAATAGGATAAAGATAATCTAGTTCATGATACCCGTCACAGCTCTAAGTTAGTAATTTTGAGAGTCCTGCATAGAAAAAGGACAAAATAATGAAAAACCAAAATAAAGAAAAAAAAGAAAAAGAAAGAAAAAAAGAAAAAGAAAAAATAGAGACAAAAAAGAAAGGAAGAAAAAGAAGAAAAGTAAAAGAGTGAGGGGTCTCCAACTTTTTGCAAAGGCAAAGACTATTCGAATCAAGATCCAGATTAATGTCGATGAAATAATGTTCAAAACTCTATCTTTTCATGCTTCCAACAACGTCCAAATTCCAACAAGTAAGTTTAAAATGTGAGGGTTTGTCAGTAGTATCACATTAGCTCCAATTTGAAAAATGGCCTTCACTTAAACCATGACCCTTATAAGACTCCATTTCAAGCCTAATAAAGACATGTTCATCTCTCTTGGTAGGTAGAGTCTATTAGTGGAGATTATTTGAATAAGCATACATATGAGGTAGAAAATATTTAAACTCAATTGGAACTTTGACAAAGTAATATGTATGTACCTATCTGAACTATAATAGTTCTTGCTTAAATAGAATTGATTCTTGAGTTTAGTATGGTAACTAGGATTATAATGTTATAGATATATTGGTTTGAAAAAGTCAAGTCCTGAGGTAAATTGATATTGATTTGACAAAGTCAACATTTGATTTTTTTTTAAAAAATATTTTCTTGTTATATAAGTTTTCAAGTTGAGGGAAGTATGTTGCACCATCGAATCTCAAAGGACACATTGGCAAAATAAATAATCATTCGCAAGGTTATGAGGAAGCTACCAACTGATGTACTGAATTATAGTTTGAAATGGATGTATCTCTAAGCTGCTTAGGCTCCACCACTCATGTTTTCAATATCTTGAAAGCCATAAATGTATAGTCTTCTACCATTTTAATGTAAGACATGAACGAGCATCTGGAAGGAATCCATGGAGGTACTTCAACTGGTTACCTCGGTCTGTGAGTCAATATAACCACTGTAAGTATTATTCATGCATATCATGCATACATGAGCAAATCACATGGGATTATCTATTCTTTGTCAAAGTGAATAGCATACCCCCAATGAAGTAAACAATTTAAAGAAGATATGGAATCAGTGGGCATGGAAGGCCCATCTATTAGGAAAGATCCAGTCACTTTGCAGAAATAAAGATGCATGCTTGTACAAGGAACCAAACAAAATGCAATCATCGATCAAAAGCCTACATTGGAACAAAATTATTGGTTTGAGCCTACACAGAGGGCAAAATTTTCTCTTTTCAATTCTTAATTTTATGCATGTACAATATATTTTTAGACTCACTTGTAACATTTTGCCATTCAGGGGGGCAAAGAGAGGATTAAGAGCTAGCTAAAAAATAGCTGAATTTTTTTGCAAAAGGAAGAACAAAAGAAGAAAGCCATAACTCTCAAATGAAAGAAGCTCAGTCCAACTAGAAGAGTTGAAGTCAATCCATTGAAGAATGGAACCAATTGGCAAGAAGAAAATCAAAATTCTCAAATGACAAAAGGATCATCAAGCTAGAAGAGCTTAAGTCTTGAGTCGAGTACCCTAATCCAGTCTTGGGTCGAGAACCTTAATTCAATTTCAGGTCGAGTACCCCAATCCAGTCTTGGATTGAGAACGCAAATCTAATTCGGGTCGAGCACCCCATCAATTCTTAGGTCAAGAATCCTAATCCAGTTTTGGATCGAGCGCCCTAATCTAGTCTTTGGTCGAGAACCCTAATACAGTTTCAGGTCGAGCACCCCAATCCATTTTTAGGTCGATAATCCAAATCCAATTTCGGTTCAAGCACCCTAATCTAGTATTAGGTCGAGAACCCTATCTAGTTTTGGGTCGAGCACTCTAATCTAGTCTGGGGTCAAGAACCCTAATCCAGTTTCGGGACGAGCACCCTAATCCAGTCTTGGATCTAGAACCCAAATTTAATCTCAGGTAGAGCACCCTAATCTAGTATTGGGTCTAGAATCTTAATACAATTTTAGGACGAGCACCCCAATCTATTCTTGGGCCGAGAACCCAAATCCAACTCGGGTCAAGCACCCTAATTCAGTCTTGGGTCAAGAATCCTAATCTAATTTCTGGTCAAGCACCTAATCCAGTTTTAGGTCGAGAACCCTAATCAAGTTTCGGGTTGAGCACCCTAATCCAATCCGGGTCCAAAACCCATCCATATCCATGATCAGCTCAAATTCATATTACTTTTCACTCTCTTTTACTGAAGTCTCAGATCGCTCAAGCAGGGGGCAAAACTGTAGACCCTTAGTTTTTGCCCTAGCTAGTTTGTTCCTGATTAAAGAAGGCTAAGCTAAATTTGGTTCAGTTTTAAAAAGCTTAAATCTAATTTATAGCTTTTAAATAAGTCGGACCGGTTTCTCAAGGCTTAAAATAAGTTGGTTTGATATTAAAGCCCTAAACCTAGTCCAGTTTATCATTTAATGGATCTAATTCAATTTTAAAGCATAAAAATGCGCCGTACAGGACCAAAACAGCAAACCATGCCGAATTGGCTAAGGGCAATTTGCCATGGGTGCAAACCATGGCGAATTGGCAATTTCCAATTCGCCATGGTCCAGCTAATCCGGTCATAATTTGACTTATTAATTTCGTAATTAAGATGGATTTTAATTTGAACTGTCGGATTAAGGTTTTAGGTTTTATTTTAAACCTTATTATGCCTATAAATACTAATGTTTAAGATTAAAACATGGAGCCATAATTGTGAAGAGCACAGAACCAGTAGCTAACATGGTTTAACAAAAGCAAAAATAGAAGTAACAATTAGGCGATCTCTAGCCAAAAACTTCAATTGTTCCAGGCAGGCAGTAGTAAAGAGCTTGTTTCAATTCATTAACTTTGGTGGAATCATCAACGGAGGTTTGTCTTGAACCATTAAATCCATTTAAAATTACAGTGGCTTGATCTATAGATTTACAATTTGTTTCCACATATAATGAGTGTGTTTCCTTTAAAAAAATATCAACCAATGAGTGGAAAGCCATTTTATCTAGTATCTAAATTAATCCTAGATTGGACGAAGAGTTATGGTCACTTGTTTAATCTAATAACCAAATTCCCAGTAGAATAAAATTATCTTTTTTAAACCTAAGAACTCTAAACCTTCAAACACTAATCTCAACTTTTTTTGTGAATCAAAACCTCAAGTCCAAAATATCTGGTAACCTCTACCTTAATTCCTAAAACCTAAACCAAATTCTAGACATCCAAAAAATCTAACTAAACCTAAACCAGACCCTAATTCCCAAAAATCAAAACATCAAGTCCAAAACATCCAGTAACCTTCACCTTTAATCCAAAACCCTAAAACCAAACCCTAAATCCAAACCTAAACCCTAACTTACAAAACCCTAAAACCTAAACCCTAACTTCCGAAATACCAAAAGCCTAATAAGTAACTCTTAAGCCTTAAACACCTAAACCCTAATTTCCAAACATATTTTGTAACCTAAACATACCCTAATTCCTTAAAACCCTAATTCCTCAAAACCCTAATTCCTTAAAACCCTAGTTTCTTAATTTGATCCCAAACATCCAATAAACCCTAATCCATTCCCAAAATACCAAAAAATCCTAACTCAAGTTTTAAGCCCTAATTTTGTACATTTGAATAATTAATTTATGATTGAGTCCTAGTTTTGATTATTTAATTCATTATTATATGTTCATTATTTATTTACAAATGGATGATTTATTATTGTGGATGTTTGTATAATTTAATTTGCTATTTGTTTGATTTTGAGAATTGTAAAAGACATGTTTCCACTTTGTGGGTGCCTCGGTTTTTTTTTATGTAATTTAATTTATCGTTTAAAGATCTTGGAACCATTGTAAAGGACACGTTTTCACCTTTTGGTGGGTGTCCTATTTATTTTACATGTTGGATATTATTGTAAGGACATGTTTCCATCTCTTATAGGTACCCATTAGTTATTTTATTTTGAACATTACTTTGATTTTAATACAATGATGTTCTATTTTATTTATAGCATGTAGTATGAATTATATCATAATAATTAAGAGTTTATAATATTTAGACTTGAAAAGGAGGTCAATTCCAATGAACCGGGCGCTGTGGGGGGTGTTGGGTCATTCTCACCTTTTCCACGCGTACCCAACTTTCCGAACCCAGTATAGAGTTGGGGATTCCTTAAGAATCGAGTCATCCACCCCTTTCTTTTTCCCGGCCTGTCCAGGTAGTGACTCTATTTTCTCTAGGTTTAGGCTCGTGTTCTCTAAGGCCCCGAGCCTAACAGTGTCAAAGTCGCAAGAACAATTTCATATGAGAGTGGGGGCAAAAATTTCCGCTCACACTTTTATAACCATGTAGTTCAACAGTCAATTAGTTCAAATGTTTTTTTAGACATGGTTTTAAGTTAAATTTCTAACAAATACACTTTTAAATATTATAAATATAATTATTCTTCAAAGAAGAAAATGTCATAACCGTAAGATCTTTTATAACCTTGATTTTTCCAAAACTTTATTTTTTTTATAACCCTAAATCAATACTTGAATGGTTCAATGGTTTATTTAAACATAATTTTAAATTAAAATCCAACAAATACACTTTTTATATATACAAAAATAGTTTTACTTTCAAAAAAGTAAAGCTCCATAATCATCTTCTTGACAAATCACTCCATACACAATTTCTTTCACAAATAATTTTACTAAATCAAATCACAAGCTTCTATAAGTAATAAAAATCAAGATGCATTAATTTAATGGCAAAGTAAGTAATATACAAGCACTAAGCTCTTTAAAGTAGCTCTTCCCTTACTCTTCCTTTCCATCCTTTGGCTTTATGATAACTTTCTTGAAGAATCACTCATTAAATCATCAAATTCTATCAAAATTATGAATAATTTACGAAAGGTTTTTTATTTTTAAATAAAGAAATGGAAGAAAAAGAGAAATTTGGCCAAGGATAGGGATGAAAAAAAGAAAAAGTCAACTTTTGCTTTTTATAATAACTAAGATTTTTATTTCACATAATGTACATACATTTGCTTTAATACATATACTTTCTTTAATTGCCTTTTAATCTGATTTTTAACTCCATAAAATTATAAAAATAATTCCTTTAACTATTTTAAAGCATTATTATCCATATTTCGTATTTCAATTACAGTAGAATTTCATTAGGGCTGCAAGGGTATTTTCAAAATTTTTACCACTTAAAAATTCCTTTTTCAGAAATACTAATTAAATCCATATCCTGATTTAATTTTTCACTTATTAAGGCTTAATCGACCTTATTTCTCTATCAATTCAAAATAACCAAACTTATAACATCATAATCAGTCCAATACATACTTATAACTCTTCCTCTTAAAAAATTTCGTCCTTGAAATTTTCCTACTCGAGATGTCTCAAAAAAAATTTTCTATTCACTATCACAATATGGGTTAGAAATTAGTAATGTTTATGCCATACTCAAGTTTATTTGCATACATATATTTTTTTGAAGCCATTTTACACTTATAAACATATAAAAAGATCAATTGCATCAGAATACATGTCCATTTATATAGTTTATATAGCTTAGACAATTGTGTTTTACTTTCTTATAATCTCACATGACATAATCGCCTAAGCTAGGCTCTGATACCATCAAATTTAACACTCCCTTACAATCCTGCCAGAAGATGTTATCCAGTAGTTAACAGATCTATATCCAATGTTAAATAAACTTTAAAAATAAATCCATTAAAATTTCAGCAGAGTCTCCTCTGTAATATTCATTGCCAAATTTTCTTCAACATAATACCACTTGTAAAAAAACACTTTTATCCTTTCATCAATCAAACTCCAATTACTCCATTAAATCAACAAAAAACCACAAATTCAATATAATTTTCCAATAATTTCATCAATTTGTACATATATGTATTATCCATATATTACCCATAATGAATCTTAAAGCCCAAACATAAGATCCAATTTAAACATAAAAACTAGGGACATTTTGTAACACCCCCTGACAGTCCTCTCAGAGAATTGTCAGAATATGCTACTCGAAACACTAAACAATATTATAACAATCCAATATCCAGTTCTAAGTAAATAGATCAACTAAAAATTTCTGCGACATCTCCTCTATAATATTCAATGTCCAAATTTACTTCAATATACCTCCACTTGCAGAATAACATTTATATCTTCCATTCAAGCAAATTCTAACTCCAATTTCTCCAATAAATCAACAATCAATCACAATCCAAATTCAATATCATATACTATGTCAATATGTACATAGATTATATATAAATGTATTTTGATGCACTCTCCACTATAGATCTTTATGATGCAAATACAAGTTCCAAAATAAATAAGAATCTCATCTAGCACTTATAACATTTATAAACTACAAACTTAACAAATAATTATACAATTGTCTTTCAAACCACAATATCACTATGAAAACTATGAATAAATATATAATACAATGACTTTATAAAAAGATACTATATGATCTGCTGTTGATCTTTGAAACCTTAAATCTTCAATTGACAAATTTGCTCTGGTTCATCTTATCTGCTTGTTAGATCTAAGCATAATACTTAGTGGTGCTTGTATATCTATAATTTGTTATTTAATATCATAAATACTTCATCATAATAAATAATTAACATATTTGATCATGTATATTAATAAACGTTTTATTATCTTCTCAAGATATCACTAATGTTCTAATGAAATAGTCATTTTTATTTTTTATGATTATATATGTAATTATAATTCCATTATAATATAAGTTTGTTTAATCATTTATTTATACACAAAATAACTATCATTACTATTTTTAGAGTTTTTCTTATTTTTCTACTCAAGCTTTTAATAAACCACTCATTATTCACATATACTAATCATATACATTCATCACTATATAAAATATCACTATATCACATTTAAACATATATGTCAATACATACTATGTTATCACACCACATTATAAAATTATATTAGCATATATCGTTATCATATATACCTTGCATGTAGCATCAAAATATTATTTTTGGCATCTTTATCTTGCTTCATCAGAACACCATAAATTACAGTAAAAATTACCTTTTTCACATTTAATTCTAGTACAATTCATTATAATAATTTTAATGCATATCTTATGTTTAAACTAATTATTCGCATCAATACAATTCAATATAAACTTTTACAATATACTTTTTATTCTTTAAGAAACTTCACTTATCAATTAAATTCATTATGATCCTCATTATGCATTTCTCATGTCTCAGTAAAGTTCACTCATCAATACATTCATTATAAACCTTTTTAATACACTTTTTATTTATTTCAATAAATTTCACTTGTTTTATTAAATTTCACTCATTTCAATAAATATCAATTATTTTAGTAAATATCATTCATCTAATAAATATCATTAAATTTCCCTCACATACTAAGTCTCAATATCATATATTCGGATAACGAGTTACTGATGGCAAGTAAACGCATACTATAGAGAATATGTTTACTAAATTTATAAATTATCATAAATCACCTAATGGTGTTGCCATCAACTATAACATAGGTATACAATTTGTATATCTACACATTGTTTACTAAATTTAACTACTAGGACTTATTTGACTGTTCATTTCTTTTTCTCATCAACTAGTATGTATCCATACTTAAATAATAGAAAAAAAAATTCAATTTCAATTAATTCTAAATAAATACATTAAACTAAAAAGCACATAAACGTACTTAATTTTATTCATAATTGAATCTACAATCAATTTTCTTCTCTGATTAGTTCCATGTTCATTTCTTCACAATTTATTCAATATTCAATTACTTTCACAATTTAACCCATAAAAAATTATTTTCCATAACCTAATCTATAATCAATTATTTCCACTAATCAATCCATAATTAATTACTATTGTAAATAATAAATTATTTTCACAATTTAATTTATAATCAAATAATTTCATAAACTAATTCATAATCAATTATTATCACAAGTTATCCATAATCAATTACTTTCACAATTTAGTCCTTAATCACTTATTATCACCAATTAATTCATAATTAATTATTTTCACAATTAATCAATATTCATTTATTGTCACTAATTAATCCATAATTAATTATTTTCACAATTTAATTCATTCAATCAATTCCTAATCTCCCATAAACAATTTAAATCAATTCTCTCAGAACCATAAATTTTTCCATAACACTAAGTTCAACACTTTATTAGTTCAAAAGTTTTTTTAGGCATACTTTTAAGTTAAAAACTCCACAAATACACTTAAATTCACCCAATAATAAATCCAAATTTTTTTTTTACCAATTAGTTCCATGTAGAATTCTAAACCCTAAATTTACCAAAACCTAAACTAATTCTCTTATGGATCAAAAGATATTTTAAACATAACATTAAGTAAAAAATTATACAAACACACTTGATATATCTCATTAATAAGTCAATAATCAATTTCTTCATACAAAAAGGTTCCATATTCAATTCTAACCATAAATTTGTCATAACACTAAATTAAATCTTTATTGAATCAAAGGTAGTTTTATACATAATTTTAAGCTAAAAACTATATATATATAAACTTAAAATTATTCAAAAATTGATTCTAATCGATTTTCTCTTCATTTAGTTCCATACTCATATTTTCTCTCTCTACAAATTCAATTAACAAATTTCATTACAAAAATTCAATCAAAGTAGTGGAATAAACTCACATAGTTCATGAAAATCAAAAGAAAAATGAAAGAATAGCAAATTATAGACATACAAACACAAATCTCTTTACAAAGTAGCACTTTCTCTCTCTTCTTCAAATTTCCTTGAATTTATGGTGATGGTTTTTCAAGTTTTCATCTATTCTAATGATTTCTACTAAAACGTTTAGGTTATTTATGAATTTGTTTTTTAATTTTTCTCTTAGTTTTGATGGAAGAAAGCAAAATAAATGAAGTTTGGCTATGGTGGAAGGGTGAATTTGGTTTTGATGGAGAAGAAGAAAGAAAATTCTATACATTTAACTATTTATATTTTATTTAGGGTTTTATAAGGTGTGGTGCTCACACCAAAATTTTTATACACCTACTTTCTTAAATTTTTTTTCAATCCGACTTTTAATTTCGTAAAATTTTAAAAACAATTTCTTTAGTTAATTTAAAGCTCTATTATTCATATGTCATATCTCAATTCTAGTAAAAATCCAATTCTAGGGTTAAAAGGAGATTTCTATAAAGTTTTACTATTTAAAGAATCTTTTTTAAAAATACCAATTTTGTCCATATCCGGATTTAATTTTCAACATTTTCAAGACCTAACTAACTCTATTATCCATCTATTTCAAATATCCAGGTCACTCTCACTATTATACACAATTCAATATCTATATATAATTCAGAAAATACTGCTTAAAAATTTTAGATATTACAAGTCTCTTCCTCTTAAAAAATTCCATCCTCGAAATTTACTTTTTAAGGATGTATCCCAAGTATATATACAATTTTTACATTCCTCTATAAAACTACTCTTATTTTGTTTTCTTTTCATATCCTTCTTTTCACATCCAAGACTAGTAGACTCTAGAGCAACACACTAGGTCTGGTGAACTCTTATTCAGTCTATTCTTTAAGCTATTCTATACCTATAAGCATTTAAAGATCAATTGCATCGGAATACTTATTCACTTATACAATTCTCATAACAATGACACTTATATTTCACTTTTTCTTATAAGCCACATAATAGAATCGCCTAAATCGGACTATGATACCACCAAATGTAACACGCCTTGACAATCCTATCAGAGAACAGTCAGAAGATGCTACTTGGAACACTAAATAATCTTATATCAATCCAATATCCAGTTCCAAGTAAACGGATCAACTAAAAACTTTGACAAAGCCACCTCTATAATTTTCACTGTCCAAAGTTACTTCAATCTAACTCCACTTGCATAATAACACTTCTATCTTCTATTCAAGAAAACTCAATTCCAATTTCTCCAATAAAACAATAATCAATCACAATCGAAATCCAAAACCATATACTATATAAATTTGTACATATATATATATATATTGATGCACTCTTCAAATAGATCCTTATAATACAAATACAAGTTCCAAATTAAATAAGAATCCCATCCTACACTTATAACATTTATAAACTATAAACTTAACCAATAATTATACAATTGCCTTTTAAGCCACAATATCATTATGAAAACTTTGAATAAACATATAATACAATGACTTTATAAAAAGACATTATCCGTTCTGCAGTTGATCTTTGAAATCTTAAATATTCAATTGACAAGTTTGCTCTGATCCATCTTATCTGCGTGTAAGAAAAATCTAATACGATAAGCATAATGCTTAGCAGTGCTTGTATTCCTATAATTTTTTATTTAATATCACAAATAATTCATCACAATGAATAATTAACATATTTAATCATGTATATTAACAAACTTTTTATTATCTTCTCAAGGTATCACTAATGTTCCAATAACACAATCATTTTTTTATAATTATATATTTAATTATAATTCCATTATCTTTGAAGTTTGTTTAATCATTTATCTATATTCAAAATAACTATCATCACTATCTGCCTTTAGCAAAGATTAACATTTTTAGAGTTTTTCTTATTTTTCCACTCAAGCTTTTAATAAACCACTCACTATTCATACATACTAATTATTTATCATTCATCACTATATAAAATATAATCTAAATCACATTTAAGCATATGTTTTAATACATACTATGGTATCACACCACATTATAAAATTATATTATCATATATACCTTGCATGTAGCATCAAAATAATGTTTTTGGCATCTTTATTTTGCTTCATCATAACACTAGAGATTAAAGTAAAAATTACCTTTTTCACATTTAATTCTAGTACAATTTATTATAATAATTTTAATGCATTTCTTATGTTTAAACTAATTATTTGGGTCAATATAATTCAATATAAATTTTTATAATGCACTTTATATTCTTTAAGAAACTTCACTTATTAATTAGATTCATTATGAACCTTAATTATGCATTTCTCATGTCTCAGTAAAGTTCACTCATCGATACATTTCATTATAAAACCTTTTAATGCACTATTTATTTATTTCAATAAATTTCACTTGTTTCATTAAATTTCACTTATTTCAATAAATATCACTTATTTCAGTAAATATCATTCATCTAATAAATATCATTAAATTGCCCACATATACTAAGTTTCAAAATCTTAAGATCAAATAACGGATTACTAGTGAAAAATAAATACCCATTATAGAAAATATGGCCAGTGGCTTAATGGCAACACAAATACTCACTATCCCTGATGACACAAGTATCCACTGATGGTGCAAAGTACCCATAATCACTGGTGACACAAAGTATCCACTGATGGCACAAAGTGCCCGCTAATACTATAGACGTTCACCCTTTGGCTAGCCATTTAATCTTACAATTAGATTTATCACTAGTATAATTCGGGCAATCTAGTTATTATCTTATTTTCAGTCAATTTCACAGCCAACAATTATAATTTAATTTTTGACAATTCTTTAAAGTAATAATATATTCTCTAATTAATCATATAACAATCAACTTTAACTATTTGATTAAATAAACTTTATATCAATTATCTCTAATTTATTTTCATTAATTATCCTTAAATTCTTCACTAATGAAATTGCTAAACATGTATGTTTGTAAATACACACACACACACACACACACACACACACACACATATATATATATATATATAATCAAATATCACATTTAAAAATAATTCATTACTTTTTACACATCATTTCATCACTTACTTTAAATATACATAAATGAGTGTAATTTGGTCAACTTTATTCATATAACAATGTTATATTTTCAAGTCCATATGTCACATTCTACTTCTAACAATTAAATTCCAAATAGATACTCTAGTTTTTCTTGAATAACTCTTTCTAAATACATAAGTTTCATAAATTATCATTATCACTTTGAAGATGTATATTTTGTAAATATTTTGTATATATATTATGTATATTTTCCCCTTAAAACTACCTTCCTATTAAATTCACAATTATACTACTTTTCTTTTTCTCTTTAGTTGCTTGACAAATAATAATAATTTAGCATATCAAATACATTCATATACAATTTATAAATTATCATAAATCACCTAATCCTGCTGCTATAAAGTATACAATAGGTATATAACTTGTATATCTGTATATTGTTTACCAAATTTAGCTACTATGACTTATTTGATTATTCATTTCTTTTTCTCATCAACTAGTATGTATTCAAACTTAAATAATAGAAATAAATAAATTGAATTTCAATTAAATCTAAATAAATATATCAAATGATCTTCAATTATCAATTATACTTCAAATAATCATTTTATTCCATAATTCTAAAAGCTCCCATAATCCTAAAATTCAATGCTTATTTATTTCAATGGTTCCTTAAAGCATAGTTTTAAACTAAAAAGCACATAAACATATTGAATTTTATTCACAATTGAATCTATAATCAATTTTCTTCTCTAATTAGTTTCATATTTATTTCTTCACAATTTATTCCACATTCAATTGCGTTCACAATTTAACCCATAAACATTTTACTTTCCATAACCTAATCCATAATCAATTATTTCTACTAATCAATTACTATTTTAAACAGTCAATTATTTTCATAATTTAATCAATAGTCAAACAAGTTATCCATAATCAATTACTTTCACAATTTAGTCATTAATCACTTATTATCACCAATTAATTCATAATCAATTATTTTGACAATTAATCCATATTCAATTATTGTCAGTAATTACTTCATAACTAATTATTTTCACAATTTAATTCATTCAATAAATTCCTAATCTTCCATAAGCAATTTAAATCAATGCTCTCAAAACTCTAAATTTTTCCATAACACTAAGTTCAACACTTTATTAATTCAAAAGATTTTTTTAGGTATAATTTTAAGTTAAAACTACACAAATATACTTAATTCCACTGAATAATAAATCCATAATCAATTTCTTTACCAATTAGTTCCATGGAGTATTCTAAACCCTAAATTTACCAAAACCTAGGCTAATTCTCTTATGGATGAAAAGTTATTTTAAACATAATCATAAGTTAAAAATTATATAATTTTAAACATAATCTTAAGTTAAAAATTATACAAACACATTTGATATCACTCATCAATAAGTCAATAATCAATTTCTTCATACAAAAAGTTTCATATTTAATTCTAACCCTAAATTTGCCATAACACTAAATTGAATCTTTAATGAATAAAAGGTAGTTTCAAACATAATTTTAAGCTAAAAACTATGTATATACACTTAAAATTATTCAAAAATAGATTCTAATCAATTTTCTCTTCATTTAGTTCCATACTCATATTTTCTCTCTCTACAAATTCAATTAACAAATTTCATTATGAAAATTCAATCAAAATAGTGAAATAAACTCACATAATACATGAAAATCAAAAGAAAATGAAAGAATAATAAATTATAAATATATAAACACAAACCTCTTTATAAAGTATCACTTTCTCTCTCTTCCTCATTTTCCTTGAATATATGGTGATGGTTTTTGAAGTTTTCACCTATTCTAATGATTTCTACTGAAAATTTTGGGTTATGTACGAATTTTTCTTAATTTTTCTCTTAGGTTTGCTGGAAGAAAGAAGAAGAAGAAATGAAGTTTGGCTATGGTGGAGGGGTCAATTTGGTTTTGATGGAGAAGAAGAAAGAAAATTCTACATATTTATCTATTTATATATTATTTAGTGTTTTATAAGGTGTAGTGTTCACACCAAAATTTTGATACACCTACTTTCTTAAATTATTTTTCAATCTGACTTTTAATTAAGTAATAATTTCGTTAGTTAATTTAAATCTATATTATTCATATCTCACATCCCAATTCTAGAAAAAAAATTTCAATTCTAAGAATTTTTGTAAAGTTTTACTATTTAAAAAATCTTTTTCAAAAATACCGAATTTTTTCATACCTGAATTTAATTTTTAATATCGGGTCATTCTCACTATTTTACACAATCCAATATCTATATATAATTTAGAAGATATTGCTTAAAAATTTTAGACATTACACATTTACATAGCTATCCAAAAATTAACTTTTATTTTAAAAATACTACGAAAGCTAAAAATATTTATACTTTTATAAAAAGTTGGTGCAAAATTTTAAAAATATCTTATTCTTCACTAAAACAAAAAATTTGCTTTTAAAAAAAATCTTCTTTTCTTACTACAGTCAATATTTTATTTTAATTTTTATTATTTTTTCAAAATTCACTATTAAAAAAATATTCTAATAAAATAATAAAAATTTGTATTTTAAATTATTTTTCATCATTTAAAAATATAATTTCTTATAAAAGACAAAATTTTTATTTTAATTATAAAAATAAATAACACTTACAAAAAAATTAAAAAAAAGTAAAATATACAAAATGTATTAATAAGAATCATTAACTTTATTTTTAAATAAATTTTATATATTATACACATAAAAAAATTAAACAAAACACATAATTGCGTTGTATAGATGTATAGTAGATGTATTATAGATGTTATAGACGTGTTGTAGATGTTATGTGTATTTTGTATTTTTGTCATTTAAGTTGAGTGTATTTTATGTAAAAGTTATTGAATATTATGTGAATGTTATGTGTATATTGTGAGAATAAAAAATTAAAAAAATAAGTTAAACAAATATTAAAAATATTATATCGTTGTGAGAATAAAAAATTAAAAAAATAGGTTAAACAAATATTAAAAATATTATATCGTTGTGCTATAGATGTATTTTATACATGTTGTAAATATTATAGATGCCGACCCCAACTTGTTTGGGATTAAGGCTTAGTTGTTGTTGTTGTAAATATTATAGATGCAATTTATATAGTTAAGTGTGAACTTTATATATGTTGTGTATATGTCATGTATATATTATGTATATGTTAATTTTTTGTTTATATATTGAGAATATAATTATTAAAAAAATTATTTTTAAATAAAATAATAAAAATAAAAAATGAAAAAATAAAAATAAAATGAAAAAATAAAATAGGAAAAACAATCACCGTTACAAAAAATAAAAATAAAAATAAAATCTTGCACATCTTAGTGTTAAAAACAAAAACTCTCTTCCGTAAAATTGAAAAGTCATCCAGTAAATTGTTTGTTGGATGTAAATTTCCCTAAAAACTATTCAAAACACATTATGTTCAATCCTATACTCGACTATTTCTGGTTTTAACAACAATTCATAATTTATAACTAAAATCCATACAACTATCCAATAACCCAACACATTAATATGTGAACTGCATTTAAATATGTAATACAAAATTTCTTCAATAGGAACACCTTTAAAAACTGCATTTGGTCTTTAAAACTCTAATTCTCCATTTGCTGGATCTATTTTGTTCATTTGATTTGTACGCTATGCAAATTGCTTAGTATTGCTTGTACAAACATATGTAAAACATTAGTGAATTAGCATATGGAAATGGAAAATAGCTAGCTTAGTGATACTACCCCTACTATACCGAACTGTATGACCGATCTCCAAGGTTATGCCACTAACTTTCTGGTTTCCGAATGATAGTTGGTATCACGATACATAAAGTATGGTAGTGATATCCAGAAAATCTGTCGAACCTGACAGATTTTGTCCCACACCCATCCACTATATATAGGGGTAGGCTCCCACAGGTAAAGGATCTGAAAAACATTTTTCTTGCTTTTAAGCTCGTCCCTTATGCAAGTTACTGATTTAGGCATCGGAGTCTCTCCACTGGAACTCTATCACTCCTTTCTTGATCTCGCAGGTGATATGATTGGTAAAAACATAACTCGAACCAGAATAGAAGTCCTCAAAGTCCACCTTGTCATCACTTAGTAACCTCCACCGAAAGATAAAATGGAGAAAGGTGGATGAAAGTGTGGCACATCTAAGTGCAACCACCTATCAATTTCAGTTCTAAGAATAAAAAGGGAGAAAGAATTGTTCCTCTTCATTTGGTCAGCACCTAGGGGAAACCAATAAAAGTAAAACCAAAATTTCACCAAAATGAAAACATCTTATTATGCTTAAAATACACAATTATACCGAGAACAATAAGGAGAAGTCCAATAGGTTATGGTTGAAAGAGTAGAAGAAGAGAGCATCATTCTTGTAACCAGGGACCAATCTGAATTGTTCGAAGGTAAGAAGATTTGATCTAAACTCAAATTAAGTTGTATTTTCTTTTAAAACATTCAACAATCTAGTCTATTATAGTAAAAACAGGTACAAATAGTGGATTTAAATGAATTTTCGATACAGTTAAGAATAGAAATAAGGGACAACCATGGTTGAAGTGAGTTGTGGTTTGTTTAATTAAAATTAATGGAAAAGAATAAATAAATAGGGGCTGTGTTTTAAAAATATATATGTACAACTACAACATTGCATGAACAAATGATCAGACTAAAAAAAATTTGGAAACAAACAACTAGATTAATTAGCAACTAAGCTAAAAACTGATAACATGATTAGCTTTATTGAATTTAAACTAAAACAGAAACTCGTAGATAAGATGAACCATAGCTGCTGGAAATATAAGCCCTTCATATGTGAATGTCTGCGTGTGTGTTCATGTTGGAAAACTGAATTTAATATGTAAACTAAACAAACAATATAATTTGTCTGTGTGTTTATGCTGGTAAATTAATAATGTAGGGAAATTGATTGATAATTGGTTAAAAGAGTGATTATTGAGCCTGCTAAAGAAATAATATGTGTCACACCTCATTATCTTAATTATAAGGATGGACTTATCTCATAAATTACTATACTAATATTTTATTATAAAAAATATCACTCATAATTTATTTCCTTAATATTCTTCAAATACACATATTAATATCATCTAATAGATACTAACATTTTAAATACATCTTATTTATTATTCAACACAAAAATATAAATACTTCTTAAACAAGTCCAAACGATAAATATATTGGCCCGACCTTTTATATGCGCTGAACGAAGAAAAAAGTAGAGGTATTTTACTGTTATATTCGCCAACAGTATCTAAAATATTTATATAAATAAGAAGTGAGTCCAACTAATCAGTGAGAAGATAATTATATAACAAATGGGAAACAAATAAGGTTTTTCTCATATACTTACTAATATACAATTTCGTACTACTGCATAATAATTTCATTCTTAAAGAAACATAAATTCACAATATCATGTCATAAAATATAATCATATAATTTCATACACTCAATATATATAGTCCATAGATAACATAGTACCTTAGACGCAAATAAATATATATTTACTGATAACATAAGGGTAAAACATGACATCTTTGGAGTAGAAATGACGCATGACAGTACCAAGAGCAAATAAACATGGTCATACACATGTGCAGAGCTGCCCTCAAAGGGCGACCACCTAATATACGCCCCAAAGGCTATATGTATATCAAATGTTGTCCCAAAGACAATATCGTATCATAATTTGTCAATTCATTTAACATCACATCATCACAAATGTCTATTAAAAAATATATAATAAGTGTATTTAGAGCATTTATTTAACTGTATCAATAAATAATTATCATCTCATAATTCAAACATCAATTTACTATTATTTGTTACCATTTTAAATATATTCATCATTTTACTATTATTTGTTACCATTTTAAATATATTCATAAATAATATTTTATCTTTCTAAATTCTTTTATAAAATTAATTTAATCATAAAAAAATTTTAATAAATCATATATACATATAATAAAAAATATCAATATTATATAATTACACACTCACCTTAATTAATAGCTCAAATTATTTAATTGACTGGATTACTTCTATGTTCTACAACTGCAGCTAAACTCACACCTAATGTGACATGAAAATAATAATTTACTAAAATATTATCTAGGGTTAATATTACTATGAAGTAAATGACATGAAAAGAAAATGTGAAAATGAGTCCTAAAATTCTAATAAATTTTTGGCGGAGTTTCGGCATAATTCGATCATTCCCAAAAATCCAATTGAATACTTCAATGAGTATTGCACAATTTATCAAGCCAATTACTTATCAAATATTTCAATAATATTTTTAACAATTTAATATAATTTGAATACCAAAAATATACTAAGTATTTATAATATTTCTTTTTACTACTAAATTATATTAATTTAGTTTCTTTAGTTTAATAGTATAATAATATTTATTTTATTAATTAATTTAATTACATATTAAGTATTATTAAATTTATTTCTTTGATACTACCATAGTTCAATATTCTAAGTCTTATGATAAATTGCATTAATAATATCAATAATAGCAACAATATTATATATATTATAATAAAGAATTTATTTAAAATAATAATATCATCTACTTAAATTTTTAATATTTATTTAAATTTTTTTATTTTATTATACTATAAAAAATAATACTAATAATAATATTGACACTAATAATGATAATAGTAATATTAATATTATTTATTTAAAAGATAGCATTGTTTGATTTATATAAATATGCATATATATATATTATAAGAGAATTAATTAATTACTTTTAATTTAACCATAACATTTCATATTAAATTTGATAGTAATAATAATACTAATATCAATACACAATTTATTCACTTTTTGATACTTTATTTATATATTATTTTTTAACAATTTTCTATAATTAATTTATAATTTTTTATAGTAAATTTTTAAAATTATGTAATTAAAAGTAATTATTTACACACCTATTATTTTAAATTTAACAATTTATATTAAATTTAATACTAAATAATACTAGTAATAATAATAATAATAATAATAATAATAATAATAACAATACTAGCTATTGAAATACATTTATAAAATAATTGAAAATAATAAATTTTAATATTTGATAGTTGTAATTGTAGTAATAATAATGATAATAATAATACTTGTGCTAAAATTAACAATTACTAATAAATATAATAATTTTAATAATACTTTATTACTACAATAATAATATTAATATTTAATCACTACTTTAATATTAATTATGCTTTTATTAAAAAATTGATACCTTAATTATCATAATGATAAAAATATAAATTTTAACTAAATATTAGTTTTATGAATTTTTATGAATTTTATTTATACTTTGTTTACTATCTATTTTGATCATTTACTAATTAATTAACTCATTTTAACTTATAAATAATTTAGTTAATTTTATTTAATTGTAAATAAAAACTCTTATACATATTAATAGTTTATTAGTAATATTTAACATAACTTAATTAACAAACTATTGATTTATTATCTTTTAATTAATTTATTACATTACATGCATACATACATATATATGTTTATATTTAAAATTGATTTATTCTGGAATTTTATAAATAAATTCATAAATTCTAAATTTTAACTTATGTTAACCCTAAATTTTTTATCTAAGTTACTATAAATATACATATACTTATTTCTATTTCAATTACACATAATTAATCAACCAATAATATATATATATATATATATTAACAAAATTTCTTAAATGCAACTAAGATAACTAATTAACAACTATAATTATTTTGTTATTAGTAATTGATTTATTTAAATTAAATAAGAAATTCTAATAAATAACCAAATACTAATTAAAATTTTAATCTACCTCATTATCTTATTAATTAAATTTTAATTTAATATTTATAACTCATAATTATTAATTATAATTATAATTATAATTATTATTCTAATTTAATTTTATATATATTTATTTTTATTTTACTATTCATCAAATTTCAAAATATACATCCTAAATTAGCAAATAAGGTATCAAATTGAAGCTTATGAAATGAGGATTCTAAAAAATACTCGAGTCGCCGAAAATATTGGCCGAAAAACTAGCAGAAAGTTCACGCCAGCAGCTTGGTTAAACAATGCGTGCAGCCTTCTCCAACGTCCGTTGACGGTATTTTTGGTGGCGGTCAATGCATCTCTGAACGGCGTTCCTGGTTGTCTAGTGCGTGTCCCAAGGTGAACGGCGGTCGGCGATGGATTGTCCAAAAACCACCACTGCCCTTTTCTCCCTTTCCCTCTCTCTGACATTGTTTCTCTCTCGCCCGATTTCTTTCTTTTTTCTCTTCCTTTCTTTTTTCTTTTCTTTTCTTTATGTTTTCTTTTCTTTTATTTTAATACAATATATTTTTTTCCACTGCCCACCTACTTGTTAGGTGGTCACGCTTAAATTTTTTTTTTATATTATTATTATTATTAATCAAAGATAATTATAAATCAAATTTTTTAACTTAATTTATTTTTATTACTAAATAACTTATTATTATTATATTTTTTTTACAGAATATTACATTCTTCCCCCTAAAACAAAAATTCATCCCCGAATTTCTACTCGCATATGGATGAAAACAAATGAGGATGATAAGCAATCATATCTTCTTCCCTTTTCCGAGTGGCTTCTTTTTTCGAATGATTATTCCATAAGACCTCCACTAAAGGAATAATCATATTTCTTAAGATTTTTTTTCTCGAACTAAAATCGCGACTGGTTCTTCTTCATAGGTCAAATCTTCTCGTAATTTCACTAGTTGCCTCTAGAGTATATATGAAGGGTCGCTTCTGTACTTTCTCAACATGGACACATGAAAGACATCATGTATTTGAGATAATTCTAATGGTAGTACAATTCTATAAGCAACAGGGTCGATCTTCTCCACAACTTCATAAGGCCCAATAAACCTAGGACTTAACTTTTTCCTTTTACCAAATCACACTACACCTTTCCATGGAGAGATTTTTAAAAACATTTTATCACCCACATCATACTCGATATCCTTTCTCTTCAAATCTGCATAGCTCTTCTGTCTATTTTGTGCCACCTTTAATTTGTCTCTAATCAATTAGACTTTGTCAGCAGTCATCTGAACTAATTCTGGACCCACTAATTCTCTTTTTCCAACTTCATCCCACCATACTGGAGTTCTGCATTTTCTTCCGTATAATGCTTCATATGGTGCCATACCGATACTTGAGTGAAAACTATTATTATAAGAAAACTCCATAAATGGTAAATGTTTATCCCAACTTTCTTTGAATCCCATGACACAAGCTCTAAGCATATCCTCCAAAGTCTAGATGGTGCACTCCGACCAATCATCCTTTTGAGGGTGAAAAGAAGTATTGAACTTCACCTTTGTACCCAATGCATTCTGTAGACTAGACCAAATCCTAAAAGTAAATCGTGGATTCTTGTCTGATGCTATAGATACAGGAGCACCATGCAATCTTCCAATCTCTTTCACATAAATTTCTACAAGCTTATCAAGAGTGAAATCCATTCTGATAGACAGAAAGTGAGATGACTTTGTCAACCAATCTACAACCACCCAAATAGCATCATGACCCTACTGAGTAGGGAAAAGCCAGAAAAAAGTCCATAGTAATATGCTCCCACTTCCATTCAGGAATCGAAAGAGACTGCAAAAGACCTGAAGGATGCTGATGTTTCGCCTTAACTTGTTGACACACCAAGCATTTTGCTACAAAGTCTACAATATCCTTCTTCATACCCTTCCACCAGTGTTTTCTTTAAGTGTTCTATACATCTTTGTACTACTCGGATGCATAGAGTATGCAGAACAGTGAGCTTCTTCCATTATTTCTCTTTTTAAAGTATCAACATTTGGTACACATAATCTGTTACCAAGTACGAAGGTGCCATCTTCTCTGATAGAATAATCTGTATGAGTACCTGCCTTTACACCATCACTGATCTTCTTTATTTCCTCATCTTGAACTTGAGCTTCTCTAACTCTTTCTATCAAGATCGGTCTAACCTTAAAAGTTGCCAACAATGCTCCAGATTCACTCATTATCAAATCCACTCTCAATGATCAAAGATCTAATAACAACGGAAGTCGTACCATCTCGATATGGAAAAAACTATCATAAGATTTCCTACTTAAATCATTAGCTACTACATTAGACTTCGTTGGGTGATATTCAATAGTGCAATCATAGTCTTTCAGTAGCTCAATCCATCATCACTTCCTTAAGTTCAACTCTTTCTGAGAAAGAAGATACTTTAAACTCTTATAATCAGTGAATATCTGGCACTTTTCTCCATAAAGATCATGCTTCCAAATTTTTAGGGCAAAAACTACTGCAGCAAGTTCAAGATCATAAGTGGGATAATTCATTTCATGTGGTCAGAGCTGTCTAGATGCACAAGTTATCACCTTTCCATGTTGCATCAAAACACATCCCAAACCTTTTCTTGAAGCATCACTATACACCATATAACCACCATCGCCTGAAGGAATAGTAAGATCAGGAGCAGAAGTCAAATAGGCTTTCAATTTTTCAAAGCTCTATTGACACTCCTCAGTCTAGTTAAACTTCGCATTCTTCCTTAATGGTTTTGTCAATGGTGAAGCAATAATGGAGAAGTTTTGAACAAAATGTCGATAATACCCTGTCAAGCCTAAGAAACTCCTCACTGCTGTTAGATTTGTTGGTGGCTCCCAGTTCATCACAGCTTCTATCTTCTTAAGATCTACACAAACTCCCTCTGCTGATATAACATGACTCAAAAATACTACTCTATCTAGATTTCACATTTACTAAGTTTGGCATACAACTGCTTACTTCTCAAGATTTGTAATATAATTTTTAAGTGTTCCTCATGCTCCTCTCTACTTCAAGAATACACAAGGTTATCATCAATAAATACAATTACAAATCTATCCATATAAGGATGAAACACTCGGTTCATAAGATTCATGAAAGCAGCTGGGGCATTAGTTAACCCGAATGGCATTACTAAAAATTTGCAATATCCATAACAAGTTCTAAAGGCTGTCTTAGGCAAATCTGATTCCTTTATTTTCAACTAGTGATACCCACAATGGTTAGTCTATTTTGGAAAAGACTTTGGCACCTTGAAGTTGATAAAAAAAGATCATTAATGTGGGGTAAAGGATATTTATTTTTGAATAGTGATCTGGTTTAGTTGTCTATAGTCAATGCATAACCATATAGAGCCATCTTTCTTTTTCACAAATAACACAGGAGCTCTCCTGGATAAAATACTAGGTCTAATAAATCCCCTATCCAATAATTCCTACAATTGCACCTTCAATTTCTTTAACTTTGCATGAGCCATTCTGTAAGGAGCTTGAGAGAAAGGAGTTGTACCAGGCTAAACAACAATAGAAAATTCTACTTCTTTATTAGGAGGTAAATCTGGAAGCTCTTTAGGAAAAACTTTTGGAAAATCACACACTACAAGGATGTCTTCCAATTTAGGCCCTTCTAAATGTGTATCAATCACATGTGCTAGATATGCTCGACAACCCTTCTTAATAAATTTTTGAGTCGTTATAGCAGAAATAACACAAAAGATGGAAGGAACTTCCTCTCACTGCAAAATGTAAGGTTATGATGTTCAGGCAGACTAAAAGTCACCTTCTTCTCATAACAATCAACTATAGCATGGTGGCAAGATAGCTAATCCATCCCTAAAATATCATTAAATTCCTGTATGGGCAAAGGAACAAGATCTGCTAACAACTCAAAATCACCCACTCTGACTTTTGAATTTTTATACACATGTTCACACTTCATAGATTTGCCAATTGGAAAACTCACTACTAACTTACTTTCTAAAGAACTCAAATTCTTATTAGTATATGTGGCAAATGAATGAGATATGGATGAATGTGTGGAACCAGGATTAATAAGAATATGTGCATCACAACCAAAAATAGATAATATACCAGTCACAACTTCTGGTGATGCAACTGCTTCTTGTTGAGTAATAGCAAAAACTCGAGCCTGTTTAAGTGGTCTACAAGATGATGCACCCTGATTTGGTAGTATGGCTCCACCTTATCTATTCATGCCAATATTAACCCCTCTACCAGATGATCTCTCAAATAATTATGTCATGCCCCCTCTTTGATTAGTAGGTGCAGAAGATCCATGTACTTAAGTGTTAGAATGAACAAGCAAAGGACAATCTATCATATAATGACCTGCATCTCCATAGTGAAAATAGACTAAAGATTTTCTTCTACATTCTCCCAAATGATACTTGCCACAAGTTGCACACTGAGGAAAAGATCGCCTGCTTTGTCCATCTCCCATACCACTGCCCTATCTGAAATTATAAGTGCTACCAGAATTACTAATGGACTGACCCACCATACTATGGCTAGCCTGAAACCTGTTACTCCGCTAGTTTGATCTCATTTGTATAGCCTTGTCGGTACCACTATGACTAGATTTGGAATGAGAACCTCTTCCTCTCTTAAATTGTCCCTCTTGACCCTCATTAAAAGAACCTTATGTTTGTTTTCTCTTCCTTTGTTCAAATTCAACTCCCTCTCTCACCAATTTTTCCACTTCTAAAGTTTTGTCCACCAAGGTACGAAAACTCAAACTCTGCCAATCGGGCACACTCTTATGAATGGTATAGTGTAACCCATTATAGAACCTGTTGCACCTGTCCTTATTCGCTATAATCAAGTGAGACATGTATCAGTATAATTCTTCAAATCTGTCCACATGCCGTGTTATGATCATACCGCCTTACTTAAGATTAAACAATATATTTTCCTCCTCTCTTCTATACATGTCAGTAATATATTCCTTCTGGAATTTAGCCACAAAGATCTCCCAAGTCAAATCAGCACCAAAATCACAAACTAGCCTATTATACCAACTTTTACCTGCACTATCAAGGAAAGCATGAACATATCTTAATTTATCTTCATTTGATACACGACCAAGTGAGTATGCTTTTTTCAATTTCTTTAACCATTTATCAGCCTTTTCAAAATCCAAGGAACCATCAAATATCTTCGCTCCCAATTCCTGACAGTGAGAAATAACATTACAAGAATTTTTAACGTTGATTACTTGCTACCATAGTTGTATTCAGTACTTGAGCAAAAGCAGCACCAAAATCAGGATCCGTAAATGCAGGCATAGCTGGAGCAGCTACAGGTGGAACTGGAGGTGGAGGAGGTGGATTTACTCCAGATGATTCTTTATGTGAAGTAGCATCAATATTTTGCCTGCTACTCTCAGTCTCATTAGCATCAATAGACTCCTCAGAAGAAAAAGATGAAGTAGAATTTCTACGAGGTCATCCAACATCTGTTAATCTAACCACTGGATCTCTCTGGTAAGTGTTTCTAGCACGACCTCTACCACCTCACAATAGCGGCAGTATTATCCTATAAAAATAAATAAATATATATATATATATATAACATAAGTCAACTACGTATTATTTATTTATTATATTATTTTTTTTATAAATATATTATCTTAAATTATAGTATATCTATATGTATTTTTATATTAGTGCACCCTAAAAATTCTCTCTTATTCATGGGCAATTTTTTTATAATAAAATATATATTTTTTATTTTATTATTATCATTAATTTTTTTAATTTAAATTTTTTTAGTACACTAATAATTTAAATTAAATCTCTTATCTTTATGTATATAAATTCCTATAGGTCTTTCCATAAATGTCTATAGAATCTTAAACCTTTACTCTGATACCATAAGATGTCACACCCTATTCTCTTAATATAAGAGTGGACTTATCTCATAAATTATCATACTAATATTTTATTATAAAAAATATACTCATAATTTATTTCCTTAATATTCTTCAAATATACACATTAATATCATCCAATAGATACTAATATTTTAAATACATCTTATTTATTATTCAACACGAAAATATAAATACTTCTTAAACAAGTCCAAAAGATACTTATGTTGGCCTGACATTTTTTATGCGCTGAACGAAGAAAAAAGTAGAGGTATCTTACTAGTTTATTCTCTAACAGTATTTGAAATGTTTATATAAATAAGGGATGAGTCCAATTACTCAGTGAGAAGATAATTATATAACAAATGAGGAATAAATAAGGTTTTTCTCATATACTTACTAATATAAAATTTCATACTATTGCATAATAATTTCATTCTTAAAGAAACATAAATTCATAATATCATGTCATAAAATATAATCATATAATTTTATACACTCAATATATATAATCCATAGACAACGTAATATTTTAGGCACAAGTAAACATATATTTATTGATAATATAAGGGTAAAACATGACATCTTGGGCGCAAAAATGATGCATGACAACACCAAGAGCAAATAAATATGATCATGCACATGTGCAGAGCTATCCCCAAAGGGCGACCACCTAATATACGCCCAAATGCTATATGTATATCAAGCGTTGTCCCAAAGACAATATCATATCATAATCCGTCAATTCATTTAACACCCCATCATCACAGGTGTCTCTATTAGAAAATATATAATGAGTGTATTTAGAGCATTTATTTAACTGTATCAATAAATAATTATCATACCATAATTCAAACATCAACTTACCATTATTTATTCTCATTTTAAATATATTCATAAATAATGTTTTATCTTTCTAAATTCTTTTATAAAATTAATTTCATCATAAAAAAAATTTAATAAATCATATATATAATAAAAAATATCAATGTTATATAATTACTCAATTATCTTAATTAATAGCTCAAATTATTTAATTTAACTAGATCACATATATGTTCTATAACTGTAGCTGAATCCACACCTAAAATGATATAAAAATAATAATTTACTAAAGTATTATCTAGGATTAATATTGCTATGAGGTAAACGACATGAAAAGGAAACGTAAAAATGAGTCCTAAAATTCTAACGAATTTTCAGCGGAGTTTCAGTATAACTCGGTCGTTTTCAAAAATCTAATTTAATACTCCAGTAAATATTACATAATTTATCAAGCCAATTACTTATTAAATATTTCAATAATATTTTTAACAATTTAATATAATTTGAATGCAAAAATTTACTAAGTATTTATAATATTTCTTTTTACTACTAAATTATATTAATTTAGTTTCTTTAGTTTAATCGTATAATAATATTTATTTTATTAATTAATTTAATTACATATTAAGTATTATTAAATTTATATCTTTGATACTACCGTAGTTCAATATTCTAAGTTTTAAGATAAATTGTATTAATAATATTAATAATAGCAACAATATTATATATATTATAATAAAGAATTTAATTAAAATAATAATATCATCTACTTAAATTTTTAATATTTATTTAAATTTTTTTATTTTATTATACTATAAAAATAATACTAATAATAATATTGACACTAATAACGACAATAGTAATATTAATATTATTTATTTAAAGGATAGCATTGTTTGATTTGTATAAATATGCATTTACATATTATAAGATAATTAATTAATTACTTTTAATTTGACCATAACATTTCATATTTGATTTGATAGCAATAATAATACTAATATCAATACACAATTTATTTACTTTTTAATACTTTATTTATATATTATTTTCTAATAATTCCCTATAATTAATTTATAATTTTTTTATAGTAAATTTGTAACATTATTTATGTAATTAAAAGTAGTTATTTATCATCTGTTATTTCAAATTTAACAATTTATATTAAATTTAATACTAAATAATGCTAGTAATAACAACAATAACAACAACAACAACAACAACAACAACAACAACAACAACAACAACAACCACAACAACAAAGCTAGCAATTGAAATACATTTATAAAAAAAATTTAAAATAATAAATTTTAATATTTGATAGTTGTAATTGTGGTAACAATAATGATAATAATAATACTTATACTAAAATTAACAATTACTAATAAATATAATAATTTTAACAATACTTTATTACTACAATAATAATATTAATATTTAATCACTACTTTAACATTAATTATGTTTTTAATAAAAAATTACTACCTTAATTATCATAATGATAAAAAAAATATAAACTTTAATTAAATAATTAGTTTTATGAATTTCTATGAATTTTATTTATACTTTGTTCACTATCTAGTTTGATCATTTACTAATTAATTAACTCATTTTAACTTATAAATAACTTAGTTAATTTTATTCAATTGTAAATAAAAACTCTTATATATATATTAATAGTTTATTAGTAATACTTAACATAACTTAATTAACAAACTATTGATTTATTATCTTTTAATTAATTTATTACATTACATGCATACATATATATATGTTTATATTTAGATTGATTTATTCTGGAATTTTATAAATAAATTTATAAATTCTAAATTTTATCTTATTTTAACCCTAAATATTTTATTTAAGTTACTATACATATGCATTTATATATTTCTATTTCAATTACAAATAATTAATTAACTAATAAAATCTATATATATATTAATAAAATTTCTTAAATGCAACTAATGATAACTTGTAATATCCCAAAAATTGTAAAAATTTATTAAAGGATTTAAAAGTGTATATATTTGATTAAGTGAAAAGAAGAGAGAAAAGGAAGTGTGTATATGTTGTATATATGTAGATATATATAATATATATAAATCAACATGTAATAAGGTCAAATGATATTTATTTATTTAAAATAAGATATTTATATTAATGGATAGTGGAAGAGGATTTTTGAGATTAATTATCATTACAATAATATATTGCTTGGTGGAGATTAAAAGAGGGAACAGTGGAGATTTGTGTGGTTAAAAGTGAAGTAGTTGTTTGATGTTTATCTTCTTCTTCTTCCTTCTCCTTTGAGGCCGACCACCACCATCAAAATGGAAAGAGTTTTTGCTTCTTACTAACTCAAGAAATTGAAGGATTTCAAGTGTTTATGTTGGAGTTTTAAGAATTTTCTTCATATTTAGTAAGTTTCCAACTTATTTCTTTGATTTTCTTTGAAAGTTTGTATGTGTGAATTGGATGTTTGGTGTAGTATGTTTTTAATGGTTGATTTTAGTATGTTTGAAGTTATTTTGTCTGGTTAACTATGAATTTGGGGTTATATTGAAGAAAAAGGTTAAGTTTGGTGAAGAGAATTAGAGTTTTGGGTTGTGTAACTTTTGCGTTGAGAAGTCATAATTGTGATTGAGTATTTTTGCTTGTGATTGAGTTGTGTTGATGATTGTACAAGTACCATGTGGTATTATGGTAGAATTGGTTGAGTTTGTATGGAGTTGGAAAGGTTAATGAAAGATAATAGTTGGATGTGGCATTATTGTGTCGATATCAGGTTTTTGGCCTGACACGCCTGGTGGCACGACCATGTCTTTAGGCATGTCGATGGCTCTATTTTAAGTGTTGGTGACATGATCAGTGACATGCACATGTCATTGAGCGTGTCATAGCTACTGTGTTGGAGGAGAATTGACACGTGCAGTGGCATGCCCATGTCATTGAGCGTGTCATAGCTACTGTGTTATTGAAGTTTTTACACGAGCAGTGACATGCCCATGTCACTGAGCTTATCATAGCTACTGTGTTGTTGTAGTATTTACACGTGCAGTGACACACCAATGTCACTGAACATGTCAAAGCTTCTGTGTTGTGGGTTTAGGGCACGGTCATGGACACGCCCGTGTTATTGAGCGTGTCATGTGTAGAGTTTGCCCTAGATAATTCCTTTTTTTTATTTTTCTTTGTGGATCACTTAGTGATTATTTATAATCACATTTTGTTTAGGCTTTGAAAAGACTTGAGTTACCCCAATCCAAGTGTAGAGGAATATCTTGGAAGAGGAGGTTGGAAGTGGTGTTTTTTGCTTTTAGAGGTAAGTACAAACTTTGAATAATTGTTTACAATTACATGACATTGGGACTTAACATATTTGGTTGAAAATGTGTTAAGTTCCCTACTATATGATTGGTACATGAATAATATGCTATGATTTGTATAATGTCACAAATGTATTATGTATAATGTGGGCTTGGTGCAAAATATGAAAATGATCCAAAATGTATGGATAATACAAATTATTTTGTGTGCATTAAAGATGGTATGTAAAGTCATTAGTAATGACTATATCGATATAAGTGAGATATTTGAGGCATTGTGCCTAATGCGATCATGAGAAAATGAGAAAGGATTCGATAATGAAATGAGATATATGGAAACATAATATAATGAATTGATATCGGTATAAATGAGAAATAAAAATAAATTGTGTGCCTAGTATATTATTTAATTTTTAAAGTTCTGGGTTTGGCGGCATGCCTATGAATTGCCTACGTGCTAGACCTTGAGCGTCAATGTGAAAATATTTTTGAGGCGAAATGACCGGGTCGTAAGCCTCAAAAACAAATCCTTAGGCTGGGTAAAATGACTGGGTCGTAAACTCAAACCTAATTGGATTAATCCATGGATATATTGCTTACGGGGCTAGACACAAGATGTCATTATAGACCAAAGCAGTAACTCTAGAATTTGAATAGCATATTAGTTTCCTTTTGGGCCTATGCTTGTTTTTGCTTTAATGTGAATTATGAAATGTGGAATAATTGAACAATTTATTAAGATAAAATGATATAATGCTATGAAATATAATATCCTTATGAATTGTGGAACGTTTGAGTAATATAATGAGATATAATGTTATGAGATATGATATTCCTTGTATTGTGCATTGGCATTGCATTCGAACTATATTGTTATCAAAGTTTGTATTACTAAGCTTCTGGCTTAGCGCGATTGTGGTTCATCGCGCAGGTGACAAGGTTGATCCAGTTGAGCCGGAAAGTTCAGCTAGACCTAGTTGAGCCTAGGCTTGAGTTTGTGAGAGCAGTGTTGATTTTGGACATCAAGATCAGAGACAAACTGCCAGCATGTATATATTTCATATTTTTGTACATATTGATTTTGATGTATATAAATATGTATATTCTGCAAACTATCAAAAATGTTTTGGATTAATCTTTGGTAATGAAGTAATATATATATGTTCTAAAAAGTAATGTTTCATCTATTATTTTTATGATATCAATTGAATGTTTTAAGATTATACAGATTTTATACATGATGATTTAATTGTTTAAAAATGTTGTGACATTCTTGTATCCTCTATACGTATATTACATATAGCGGATATATGTAGTGTATGTATATTAGGTATAAGAGTGTTACATTTGTTTTGGTATCAGAGCCTAGGTTTGAGGTTCTCAACATAGGTGGGTTGTAAGAAAAAAAATAGTTTTAAAATATGGTTTTCAAATAAGATACATGCATTGGCACTGGCCATTTTTTATCTCTGATGTAGCAATTTCTGCTGTGTTTGCAGATATAGGTAGTTATGGCATCTCAGACACGTCAGTTTGGTGAGGATAGTGCAGAGAGTGTGGCTCCTGTTGAGGTTAGATATGGAGCTAGAGTTGAGATTGCTAGAGGGGCACCTGCTCCTATTCCAGAGAGACCAGCAGTTTATGAGATTTCGCCGGCCTGGGTATGGCATATGGTGGAGTTATTGAGGTAGGCTCCAGTTCAGCAGCCGCAGCCGCAATTACCGATGAGGCAATATGATAAATTGAGAAAGTATGGAGCTGAGGACTTTATTGGTACTATAGACCCTACTATAGTTGAGCAGTGGCTTGATAGAGTCTAGAGAGTGTTCATCCAGTTGCAGGCTACTCCAGAAGAAAAGTTTGATTATTCTAGATCTCTTTTGCAGAGGGATGCATATGACTGGTGGAAGACGGTTCCACATGCCTTGGATGATCCACTAATCTTGACCTACGATGATTTTCTGTAAGCGTTTGAGCAGAAGTATACTCAGAGGGAGTATAAAGATGCAAAGAAGATAGAGTTTTTGAGTTTAAAGCAGGATGCCAGGACTATGTCGAAGTATGAGATAGAGTTTACCCGGTTGACTCAATATGCTGATGGGATTATTTCTGATGAGATTGACCAGTGTAGGAGGTTTGAGGAGGGGTTGAGACCCTCTATTATGTGCATTATCACAGGCTTCTGATATCATAATTTTTCTCAATTGGTTATAGTAGCTAGGAGTGTTGAGAGAGCACAAGGTCTTGCAGCTGCTAGAGATGAGGAGACTAGAGTTAGGAGACCCCAGAGAGAGGCAGGTTCTTCATCTATGAAGAGAGGTCGAGGAGAATATTTTCTGAGGTTCAGTAGGAGCCAGAGGCATTCTGGTAGGTCAGTACAGTAGCAGAGGCAGAGATCAAGACCTACAGTTTCTGTAGCTAGTGCTCCAACTCCAGTAGTTCAGAGGTCTGCTCCACCTACTTGTGTTCATTGTGGTAAAGCACACGGAGGTGTCTGCTGGTGGAGAGGTACTTCGGGAGTATGTTATAGATGTGGGTCATTAGATTATTTTATCATAGATTGTCTAGAGCCACCTAAGGATAGACAGACAGATACTGCAGCTTCTCGACCCAGTGTTAGAGGGGGTTGTGGTGGCAGAGGTGCTAGCAGAGGAGGTCGGACATGGCCTGGTCAAAGAGGAGGTTTTACCGCTATTAGTAGACTAGATGAGGCAGGACCATCACAATGGATTTATGTGATGCAGAGGCTACTTTAGCTGTTATTGCTGGTACTTTTTCTTTATTTGGTACTTCAGTTCTTATTTTGATAGATTCTGGATCAACTTATTCATACATTAGTGCATCCAACTTGCTTGTGACTGATTTGCATTCTGAGTCCCTAGGATTTGATGTTTTGGTGACAAATCTTTTAGGGCATAGTGTTGTAGTTAGCAAGGTGCACCGTGATAGTCCGGTTGTGATTTAGGATGAGGAGTTCCTTGGTGATTTGATTGAGATACCTTTCAGGGATTATGATTTAATTTTAGGAATGGATTGGTTATCTAAGCATGGGGTTGTAGTAGATTATCAGCAAAAGCGTGTTACCTTGATAACCTGTGATGGTAGGAATGTGATGGTATCTAGTGAGTAGAGACATCTTTCATCCATGTTTGTTTCAGCTGTTTCAGCTAGGAGGATGATTCGAAAAGGATGTGAAGCTTATCTTGCTTATGTTGTAGATACCAGAGTAGTGGGTTCTCAGCTTGACAGTATACCCACAGTTGCTGAGTCTTCTAATGTTTTTTTTGAAGAGTTGTCAGGGATACCTCCTGAGAGAGAGGTTAAGTTTGGTATCGATTTATTGCCTGGTACCACTCCCATCTTTGTTACTCATTATCGTATGGTACCTGCTGAGTTGAGAGAGCTAAAGATGCAGTTATATGAATTGTTGGATAAAGGGTCCGTTCACCCTAGTGTGTTTCCATGGGGAGCGCCCGTTTTATTTGTGAAGAAGAAGGATGGCACCTTAAGATTGTGCATTGATTACCGAAAATTGAATAAGATGACCATTAAGAACAAGTATCCATTACCTCAGATAGATGATCTCTTTGATCAATTGAAAGGAGCAGTAGTTTTCTTTAAAATTGATTTGAGATCAGGGTACCATTAGTTAAGAGTCAGAGATGAAGATGTACCTAAGACAGCTTTCCGTATGAGGTATGGGCATTATGAGTTCTTGGTGATGCCTTTTGGGTTGACGAATGCACCAGTAGCATTTATGGATTTGATGAATAGAGTGTTTAGACCCTATTTAGATCAATTTGTGGTAGTTTTTATTGATGATATTTTGGTGTATTCATGTAATGAGGAGGATCATGACAAGCATTTGCGGATTGTATTACAGACTCTGAGAGAAAAGCAGCTATATGCTAACATGTCCAAATGTGAGTTTTGGCTTGATCAAGTTACTTTTCTCTGTCATGTGATTTCATCACAAGGTATTAGAGTGGATCCGAGTAAAGTTGAGGCTATTTTGAATTGGAGTCCGCCAAAGTCTATGACAGAGGTTAGAAGTTTTCTAGGTTTGGCAGGCTATTGTCGACAGTTTGTGAAAGATTTTTCTATGATAGCTACTCCACTCACCAGATTACTTCGGAAGAGAGTTAGATTAGTGTGGAGAGATTGGTGTCAAGCGAGCTTTGAGCAGCTGAAGGAGATGTTGACTCAGGCTCCTGTCCTTACTTTGCCTATGGAAGGTAAACCATATGTTATATACAGTGATGCTTCACATAGTGGTTTAAGTTGTGTTATGATGTAGGAGGGTAGAGTTATTGCTTATGCTTCTTGACAGTTGAAGCCACATGAGCTAAATTATCCGATGCATGATTTGAAGTTAGGAGCTATAGTTTTTGCTTTGAAGATTTGACAATATTATTTTTATGGGGGGAAGTGTTACATATATACAGATCACAAGAGTTTGAAATATCTAGGTGTTCAGAGAGAGTTGAATCTTTGACAGAGATGATGGTTAGAATTGATTAAAGACTATGATTGTTTAATTGATTATCATCCTGGTAAAGCAAATGTTATTGCTGATGTCTTGAGTCAGAAGTCTTTGGCAGGTTTGACTGCTTACTCGCTCTTGTTGCTTGTTGAGTTGAGAGCATCACTTGTCAGATTTGAGTCTTGTGATGATGGTGCATTGATGGCCCAGTTGCAATTGAGGCCGGTGTTGTTAGATCAGATTAGGGAGTCTTAGTTGGCTGATGAAAAAATTCAGAAAGCTGTATTGGACTGCCAAAAGGGGGAGAGTCGAGACTTTCATGTGAGAAGTGATGGCAGTTTGTGGTACAAAAATAGATTGTGTGTTCCTGATGATGTAAGACTAAAAAACGTAATTTTGGAGGAAGCACATCAGTTAGCTTATGCTATGTACTCTGGGCGTACTAAGATGTATCAAGATTTGAAACAATATTATTGGTGGTCAGGTACGAAGAGGGACATAGAAGAGTTTATATCCTGATGTCTCACTTGTCAAAGAGTGAAGGCTGAACACCAAGTTCCTTCGGGATTACTTCAGCCATTATCAGTGCCAGAGTGAAAATGGGAGCGAGTAACGATGGATTTTGTGACTGGTTTGTCTTTGACTCAGAAAAAGCATGATGCCATTTGGGTGATAGTTGATCGGATGATGAAGACAACTCATTTTCTTCCAGTTCGAATGGATTTTTCTCTTAAAAGGTTGGCTGAGCTGTATATTAGTGAGATAGTGAGATTGCATGGAGTCCCAATTTCTTTGGTGTCAGATCAATATCCTCGGTTTACTTTGAGATTTTGGAAGAGTTTGCATGATGCTTTGGGTTCTCAGTTGCATTTTAGTACTGCTTTTCATCCTCAGATAAATGGCCAGTTAGAGAGAGTGATTCAGATTTTAGAGGAAATGTTGAGAAGTTGTGTCATCGATTTCTCTGAGAGTTGGGACAAATTCTTACCACTGATTGAGTTTGCTTATAACAATAGTCATCAATCCAGTATTAGAATGACACCTTATGAGGCATTGTATGGTAGAAGATGCAGGACGCCTCTATGTTGGGATGAGATTGGAGAAGGTAAGTTGATCGGTCCTAATTTGATTAAGGAAATAGAAGAGAAAGTGAAGATAATTCAGGATCATTTAAAAGCAGCCTCAGACCGACAAAAATCATATTTAGATTTGAAAAGAAGAGACATAAAGTTCAGTGTGGGAGATAAAGTATTTTTGAAAGTGTCTCATTGGAAGAAAATTTTGAGATTTGGCCGCAAGGGGAAGTTAAGTCCTCATTTCATAGGACCTTATGAGGTATTGGAGAGAGTTGGACCAGTGGCCTATAGACTAGCTTTACCGCTTGATTTGGATCGAATTCACAATGTCTTCCATGTCTCTATGCTTCGGAGGTACAGATTAGACCCATCTCATGTTTTATCAGTGGAGTCTATTGAGGTGAGTCCAGATCTGACTTATAAGAAAGTACCGGTGGCTATTTTGGCTGGTGAAATGAAGGAGTTGAGAAATAAGAAAGTGCCACTTGTAAAAGTTCTTTGGAAGAATCATACTACTAAAGAGGCAACATGGGAGAGTGAGCAAATGATGCAGGATCAATATCCTCATTTGTTCCAGACTTGAGAGCAGGTAATTTTGAGAACAAAAGTTATTTATAGAGGGAGAGAATTGTAATATTCCAAAAATTTTAAAATTTTATTAAAGGATTTAAAAGTGTATATATTAAATTAAGTGAAAAGAAGAGAGAAAAGGAAGTGTGCATATGTTGTATATATGTAGATATATAAAATATATACAAGTCAACATGTAATAAGGTCAAATAATATTTTATTTATTTAAAATAAGATATTTATATTAATGGATAGTGAAAGAGGATTTTTGAGATTAATTATTATTATAATATATTGCTTGGTGGAGATTAAAAGAGGAAAAAGTGGGGATTTGTGTGGCTAAAATTGAAGTAGTTGTTTAATGTTTATCTTCTTCTTCTTCCTTCTCCTTTGAGTCCGACCACCACCATCATCAAAAGGGAAAGAGTTTTTGCTTCTTGCTAACTCAAGAAATTTAAGGATTTCAAGTGTTCAAGTTTGAGTTTTAAGGATTTTCTTCATATTTGGTAAGTTTCCAACTTGTTTCTTTGATTTTCTTTGAAAGTTTGTATGTGTGAATTGGATGTTTGGTGTAGTATGTTTGTTTTTAATGATTGATTTTGGTATGTTTGAAGTTATTTTATCTTGTTAACTATGAATTTGGGGTTGGATTGAAGAAAAAGGTTAAGTTTGGTGAAGAGAATTAGAGTTTTGGGTTGTGTAACTTTTGGGTTGAGAAGTCATGATTGTGATTGAGTATTTTTGCTTGTGATTGAGTTGTGTTGATGTTTGTACAAGTATCATGTGATATTATGTTAGAATTGGTTGAGTTTGTATGGAGTTGGAAAGGTTAATGAAAGATAATAGTTGGATGTGGCATTATTATGTCGATATCAGGTTTTTAGCCTGACACGCCCGGTGGCACGACCATGTCTTTGGACGTGTCGATGGTTCTAATTTTCAGTGTTGGTGACACGATCAGTGACACGCCCATGTCACTGAGCGTGTCATAGCTACTGTGTTGGAGGAGAATTGACACGTGCAGTGACACGCCCATGTCAATGAGCGTGTCATAGCTACTGTGTTGTTGAAGTTTTTACACGATCAGTGACACGCCCATGTCACTGAGCGTGTCATAGCTACTGTGTTGGAGGATAATTGACACGTGAATTGACACACCCATGTCACTAAGCTTATCATAGGTACTGTGTTGTTGTAGTATTTACACGTGTAGTAACACGCCCATGTCACTGAGCATATCAAAGCTTCTGTGTTATAGGTTTAGGACACGGTCATGGACATGCTCGTGTTATTGAGCTTGTCATGTGTAGAGTTTGCCCTAGATAATTCTTTTCTTTATTTTTCTTTGTGGACATTTAGTGATTATTTATAATCACATTTGGTTTAGGCTTTGAAGAGACTTGAGTTACCCCAATCCAAGTGTAGAGGGATATCTTGGAAGAGGAGGTTGGAAGTGGTGTTTGTTGCTTTTAGAGGTAAGTACAAACTTTGAATAATAGTTTACATTTACATGACATTGGGACTTAACATATTTGGTTGGAAAATGTGTTAAGTTCCCTACTACATGATTGGTACATAAATAATATGCTATGATTTGTATAATGTCACAAATGTATTATGTATAATATGGGCTTGGTGCAAAATATGATAATGATCCAAAATGTATGGATAATGCAAATTGTTTTGTGTGCATTAAAGATGGTATGTAAAGTCATTGGTAATGAGTATATCGATATAAGTGAGATATTTGAGGCGTTGTGCCTAATGTGTATCATGAGAAAATGAGAAAGTATTTGATAATGAAATGAGATATATGGAAACATAATATAATGAATTGATTTCGGTATAAATGAGAAATAAAAATAAATTGTGTGCCTAGTATGTTATTCAATTTTTAGAGTTCTGGGTTTGGTTGCCTACGGGCTAGACGCTGGGCGTCAATGTGAAAATATTTTTAAGGTGAAATGACCGGATCGTAAGCCTCAAAAACAAATCCCTAGGCTGGGTGAAATGACCGGGTCGTAAACTCAGACCTAATTGGATTAATCCATGGATATATTGCCTACGGGGCTAGACACAATGTGTCATTATAGACCAAAACAGTAACTCTGAAATTTGAATAGCATATTAGTTTCCTTTTGGGCCCATGCTTGTCTTTGTTTTAATGTGAATTATTAAATGTGGAGTAACTGAACAATTTATTAAGATAAAATGATATAATGCTATGAGATAATATCCTTGTGAATTGTGGAACATTTGAGTAATATAATGAGATATAATGTTTATGAGATATGATATCCTTTGTATTGTGCATTGGCATTGCATTTGAACTATATTGTTATCAAAGTTTGTACCACTAAGCTTCTAGCTTAGCGCGATTGTCGTTCATCGCGCAGGTGATAGGGTAGATCCGGTTGAGCCGGAGAGTTCAGCTAGACCGAGTTGAGTCTAGGCTTGAGTTTGTGAGAGTAGTGTTGATTGTGGACATCAAGATCAGAGACAAACTGCCATCATGTATATATTTCATATTTTTGTACATATTAATTATGATGTATATAAATATGTATATTCTGCAAACTATTAAAAATATTTTGGATTAATCTCTGATAATGAAGTAATATATATATATATATATGTTCTAACAAGTAATGTTTCATCTATTATTTTTATGATATCAATTGAATGTTTTAAGATTATACAGATTTTATATATGATGATTTGATTGTTTAAAAATGTTGTGACATTTTTGTATTCTCTATACGTATATTACATATAGCTGGTATATGTAATGTACGTATATTAAGTATAAGGTCGTTACATAACTAATTAACAACTATAATTATTTTTTATTAGCAAATAATTTATTTAAATTAAATAAGAAATTCTAATAAATAACCAAATAGTAATAAAAATTTTAATCTAACTCATTAAACTATTAATTAAATTATTAATTTAATATTTATAATTCATAATTATTAATTATAATTATAATTATTATTCTAATTTAATTATTTATATTTATATTTATATTTTTCTATTTATTAAATTTCAAAATATACATCATAAATTAGCAAATGAGGTATCAAATTGAAGCTTATGAAATGAGGGTTCTAAAATATTCTGGTCGCTAAAAATAGTGACCGAAAAGTGGCTGGAAGTTCACGCCAGTAGCTTGGTTAAACGGCATGTGGCCTTCTCCGATGTCCGTTGATGGCGTTTCTAGTGGCGGTCGACGCATCTCTGGTGGTCCGGCACGTGTCCCAAGGTGAACAGCGGTCAGTGGTGGATTGTCCAACAACTGTCACTGCCCTTTTCTCCCTTTCTCTCTCTCTCTCACACTCTTTCTCTCTCTCCCGATTTCTTTCTTTTCTCTTTTTTTATGTTTCTTTATTTTTCTTTTCTTTTCTTTCTGTTTTTTTTTTCTTTTATTTTAATACAATTTGTTTTTTTCCACTGCCCACCTACTTGTTTGGTGGGCACGTTTAAATTTGTTTATATTATTATTATTATTAATCTAATATAATTATTAATCAAATTTTTTTAACTTAATTTATTTTTATTACTAAATAACTTATTATTATTATTGCTATTATTATATATTTTTTTTACAGGATATTACAGTATGCTAAAAGTAAAAACGTAGGAAGATACAAACATCAAACAAATTAATTTTACTAAGCCAGATTTAACAAATTGTTAAAAAGTATAAAACTTAATATGAATCTGCTTAGGGCCGGATTATAAACTTGTATATTAACGTCTGCAAGTATGTTGGATTTTAGAAGAATGGATATAGATAAGCATACATACTGTACAATTTGAGTTAATCAAAGTTTAACAAAATTATTAAGTTACACGAGTTGGATGCAATTTGGATTGGTCTAAATTATAAATGTAAGAGGTAAATGTCTTAGGTAAGCTGAATTTCCTATTAATAAACAAAAGTGTAGAAGAACTAAGAAGCCAAACTATTTTAAATTTTAAACAAAAAGTAAGTTGGTAAGGACTGTAAGTTGGGTGCAACTACTTTAAAACCTTAAAGAACCAAACTGAATTTTAATTAAATAAAGAATAAATAAATAAATAAAATTGATAGTGGTACTAAATTTATAGATATAAAAGAGTTAGTATGTATTTAAATAGGTGGTACATAGATAGATGTCCATAAAATAAAATTAAGGTTAGGAAATATATATAAAACATATATATTGCAGTGAATATAAATATAAATTATATAATTGTTAGAGGTAAAGAATTGTATACCTATACCCTTGCTAAACTTAAAATAAAGTTGGGCTAATCAATTAGAGAACATATAAATAAATTTATAGATGACGGATCAAGGTGGCAACCGAAATTTGAAGAAAAAAAATATATTAATAAGTAGTAATTTAAAAAAAAAAAAAAGAACCGAAACTTTGGGAAAAATAATAATAAAGAAGAAGAAGGAAAAAGAAGAATATAATAGATATTCGAGACAATTAATTAAACACGTTGTCGAAATATAGGCTAAACAAGACGTCAACATTCGAATTGTAAATCATTAAAAGGTTAAGCAAAAAAATGTGAGAATTACAATATGTGCATCTGAATGTAGTTATCTTAATTGTTTATTATTGTTAATTTATTTCCATATTAATTATTATTGATATCTTCTAATGGTGTAGCCAAATAATTAAGAACTAACGGGCCCATTTATTGTAATTATTCTACCAATCTGATACCTAATCATAGACCTCATGTGGTAAAAAAACCTATGTGCACATAATAAATTAAAATATCAGAAGGGAAGAAGTTATTGTTCCTAGATATAAATAAATGGAAAAAAAATAACAATAGTATTGTATTGTGTTTTTCTATATGAGTATATCTTACATGGATTGATTGAATTGCATTGTAATTGTTGAGCTAATAATGGTTAAACTATTTTGACAAACTATTGATTGTTCATTCTTTAACCCTCATGTTTATGTATACATGTTATATTTCTCACTAAGATGAATGCTCATTCCATAATAACTGCTAATGGAGGATCTAAGTAACATAATAACTTTTACATCGATCATTCCTCTAGAAGTTGAATTTTGTTGTACAAAGTAAATAGTGTCTTCTTTTTAGAGCTCTATAATATGTATGTAAATATATAATTAATAATGATTATTGGAAAAAAAGCACAAGGGCTTGTGAATTGATTACAAAGCATATAAAGTTAAGTGGTAGTGGGTTCTATGAAATACTCAGCCTTTAGTCGACTTGGACTCTAGGGCCATTCCTCCCTCATATTTAAAGTGTGACAATAAGAAACAATAAATACACATATTATTAATATACTAGTTTATATGTCAATATTTTGATAATTAATTATACATTAATAATAAAATACATATAATCTCAAGTCAAAAAGTCATTAAGTTTTCATTCATCGTCTTAATCATATGCAAATTTAATATCAATATAAAATATACATGCAAAAATATTCAAATGAATTATTCAAACCAAGTTGCATAACTATATATTGGATGATTTAAGATATAAATAATGTCATGAATTATATCAATTATGTAAAATAATTAATGATATAATTAAAGTCATGCTTATATTAATTATTAAGAATAATTAATAATATAAAATTACATATTCCATTCATTAAGAAAGAAGTAAATTGTTTACAAACTATATACTTATAAGAAATATGTCAAAAAGTATCCACCTATTATTTTAGGCATACTAAACCCAAAATAAACAAAGGATAAATCTATAATATTAAAATTTATGCATGTTCCATTTATTTACATCTTTATTTACATCTTGCTGGATATGACTTCTTAACTCTTGCAAGTAAATTTTCTGGCATCCCATTGTATCGCTGATTATGGCCTTATTCACTATTAATAGTTAATACTCTCTCACAATATAGTTTCATACTTAGATTTCTTTTAAATCTAAATCTAATTAATCCTCCAACACATGTTATTTTTGAGGAATCATTTAACGACCATTTAATATGTTTGAGGCTAATACCCCATTAAGTAATGAATAGCTTTATAAAAATCATGATGCTTAGTTGAGTTTTTTAGAGTCAAATATAAAAATCATTTAATTCTCAAATCACTTGATTAAATAATTTGATTAACATTAAGCATTAAAAGATATGTTGCACACTAAAAAAATATGTCAAAAAATACAGTTCCTTTAATGCATCTTGATTTTTCGCAATTAGTCTTTAGGGACTTTTATTTTCATCTTTAAACTTTATTTTACACTCAGCTGTTTATGCTATTTGTGAGAGTTTACACTCTCTTAACTATATTTTATAACTCATTATATAAAATTATTAAGAGAAAATATATATAACAAACATATATATAATAATATTATACACATTATAGAATAATAATATCCATTAAAATTATATTTTTAGTCCCAGTTGGACAATTAAAATTTTTTTGTGGTATAAAATATTTAGAGTATGATAAAAATGCTCAAAATAATTTTACAAAAAATAAATATAATTTTATGAATTTTTTTTGAATTTTAGGCCAAGAAAATATTTTTATCAATTAAAATTGGTTTTTCAATATTAAAAATGATATTTTAAATTAAAAAATATTTTTTAGCTAGCCAAAAAATTATTTAAAATCACCATTAAATTTAAAAATTTGTTTAGAGTTAAATTGTACAAAAATGGCAAGAAACGGGGTCCAAAATCGGACCATGTGCGAAAATATAATATGAACAATTAGGTGCTGCCACTAGGAAAGCCAAGAGATCAGATAAAACGACGTGTCATTTTGGCGCAAGTCTGAGAATGCCAAAGGACGGGTCACATGTCGTGCAAGTGACTAGACTCAACCAAAATGACTTTGTTGTTTTAGCTGAATGACGCACATTTTGGTCAAAATGATATATCATTTCAGCTACGGTCAATAGCCCTTATCATGTGTATGGCACGTGATAGGCTATCAATGATGATTAGTCGCATCCTTATGGCGCGTGTGAGTCACGCGCTGCCGCCGAAGGCAACTTCAAAGAACGGGCGGGGCTTAGATCTATTAGGGCTTTTCAGGGTTTTTGATTTCAGCTAGATTGTCATTTTGAATTAAAAGACTCTCTAACGTGGGGGTATGGTACATAGAATAGCCTAAAAAGAGAGTGACGGGTATGAAAAATTTTAAGAAATTCTTAAATTTCAAATTAAAATAAAAAAATTTGAAAGGCCATAACTTTTTTATTTTAATTTTAATTTGAGCATATAATATACTAGTTTAAAGCTCAAATCGCATATTCAGTAACAAAAGGTTACAAATATAATAGTTTAAATATGCTAACTTGATCATATAAAAAAATACATGGAATTAAACATAAGAAATTTATTTTCCTAAATTAAACAAATTTAATTGACAAAAAAAAAATACAAGTATCATGGTTCTGATACTAATATTAGAATACGTCCACATAATACAATAAGAGTCGATGTTACCTTTGTCAATATTCATGGAAAACTTGATCCCTTGCTTTTATCACAAATAGTCAAAGGCAATCATAATAGAGTAAAAATTCATGCTTTCCATAGTCTAAAAGCTAAAAACAACTTCATAATTGCACTCACTCACAAATAATTGCACTCTCACTCATAAAAAGAAGATTTATTGTAGAAAAAAAAAATTATAGAGAATTTTAGATAGAAAAATTATAGGTTGAAAAGGGAGAAAAGGGAGAAAAAGGGAGAAAAAGAAAAGAAAATGCTATAATATGTTCTATCGATTGATTAATATTTCATGAAGATTGGTCGGTTTGAAGTATTAGGTTCGGTTTTGACTTAGGAGCGAATGTATATAGGATAACATAACAACAAAACAACACTGCATAGCTGTCATCTAAGTCATTATCGTGATTGATGCATTCAATATATATCTCATGATGGCGTGGTCCTTGTTAAAAGTTTTTAGGGATTTATTCGAAAATACTTATTTTTTTAAAAATAATCATTTTTCAATTTTTAGGTCTAAAACATTTATATTGCGAAAAAATGTCTTATTTTTAAAAATATAAATTTAATATATCAAAAATACATAAAATTATAGGATTTTTTGAAAAAAAAAAGTTAAAAAATGATATATAATGTAATTTTTTAAATATTTTATTTTATTTTTTAAATAAAATAATTTGACCAAAAAAAATTTAGAACGTCAGTAAGCTATTATAATATAAACAATTTTATATATAATTAGATAATACAACTAGATATGAAATTACTTTTAAATTTGGAAAAAAATATTTTAAAAATATGTCATTATGAAATGTTTATAATGTTAATTTATTAAGTTATTCTTTATAATTATATTTTAGAAACTCTCTCCAGATATGTTTATTTCTATATCTATTTAATAAAATATCTGATAATTGTCAAATAACATATTTAAGTCGCATTAACAACTATTTTAATGACTTGAAACTTTGCCATCTATAAATCACCAACATTATATTTTTTTTGTCTGAACAATTAGGGACCCTAAAAAAAACCTATTGAATAAAATAACCCAGATTTCATATTACCTCATGTAACAGAAAAATTTAGTAAACTAAACCAAAAGGTATTAATATAGAACTAGATATTCAAAAACTAGGAGTCAAATTCCACGGCACCCACAACTACAATTTTTCTTAAAATTTCATTATCCAAGTCTTCAGCTTTCTCAATATTCTAATCAAATTAAAATTAAAAGCAAAATCAACAACACCCATCAACATATCCATTTTTCTTTACATGCATCACTTCTCTTTCATCAAAATAAACTTGAATCCCAACATACCTCATTCATTTTAAAAGCAAAAAAAAAAAAAAAGAAGTAAATTTATGGTTGATTCGAAGAAGAAGCAAAAATCGATTTCAATATTTTCATTCACTGATGCACTTCAAATTGCTTCATATTACTTCTTCATATGCTCGATTTTTCCTCCTTCAGATGATGTAATATGATTTTCGGTAAAAAATTAGAATTTATGAACAGTGATTTTATCGGCAATGAAAGAGAAAAATCGGAAAAGACAATGCAAAAGAGGAGCGACTTTTTATAATTTTAAAATTCACATGTTTCTTTTATTTTTATCGCTAAGAGTATTATGGTAAAATATAGTCTATTTAAATTTAAAGAGGTCTAAAAAATATTAAACTCTATTTAGTATTTTTCAAGTTAAATCACATATAAATTTGGGTTGTTCGAATATAATAAATAAAAAATTATATATATATATATATAGAAATTCTATTCCATAAATTAAACTCTATTTTCAACCGCCTCACCGTTGTCTTATCAAATTAAAATCATAAGTTATAACGTAAGCAATAAGACCCAATAGCAGTTCAAGTGCTCGATGGCTTATAAAATTAGCAGTTATAAAATCATAAGTTATATTAGCAGTTCAAGTGCTCGATGGCTTATAAAATTAACCAATAGCAGGTTAATTTTATAAATATGCAGACTAATTATCATAGTTATAGTTTTATTCTTTTGATAGTTGCAAATTAATATGACCCAAAATAAGCAGTACCAAATGGATATTGATCAGTCATCAGGGGCAAATTAATTTCACTCATTATATATAAATTTTAAGTCTATTGTGGCTATTGGGTTGGCCACAAATATTAATTTTTGAGCTCTGAAAATACATTTCTCTTTTCTAGTTAAGATGAGGTGAATCTATCATTTGGATTTATTATGCTTTTTTGGTCCTTCACTTGGATATCCACTGGATAACAATGGCTCTCTTCACTCTTCAATTCACATCACAATATTAATAATAAAAATATCTTTTCCTCTTAATTTCCAAGTTTTCTTTGCACTTTTTGCATATTATTGTCTCGTCTTATTTCTTTCTTTCTTATACACATTTTTCTTTGCTTCTTTTGGTTGAATCTCTTTGTTTTGTCCATTTCTATAAGTAGAGAACAATAACATTTTAAGAAAAAAATATAAAATATACCATAACCACCAGCATCTCCTTCCTTGTTTGCACTGCCACCCACATAGCAACATTAGAATGGTATAATTAATTAAACTTTTTTTAATTACCCTTTAATCAATATATAATGCATATTATAATAAATAACCATCGATCAATACTTGTGGGTTTTTGCATGGATATATTATATGTATAAAACAGGTTCATTAGCTTATAGAAAGATGCTTTCTTCTTTATATGAGTAAAGATCAATGCATCAAGGCACTTACATAAGTTTTTTTTTTTATTTATTTGTTGGCAATTTTGTGTCTTTTGCAGTGTGTTGATATTCTTGTTTGAGTATTATGCTATGTAACGTGTTGAAAATAGATTTTTTTTTATGAATGTAGCAAGTGTGGTGAATTATATTGACTATTGATGTTGATACAGTAAATTTTTTATTAATATTGTGTTCTTCGTTGGAAGAGGGTTGATAGCGATTTCTAGATACTGTTATTATCACTTGTTATAGGCTGTTCGGAGCTATTAGAAGATGTTAGGGATTGTTAGAGGTTGTCAGGGTATGTTACCTTAACAGTCTATAACTTTCCCTAACAACCTCTTAACAGACTATAACAACTTATGCTAACATATGCAAACATTATGTGAAAGATTATTGGATATTGTTGGCAGTTGTTAGGTTATGTTATGGGCTGTTAGGGGGTTGATAGGGGCTATTTGGGATTTTTAGGATAATAGCCCTTAACATATCCTATCATCCCCTAACAACAACTAACAATCATTCACATGATGTTTGCAGATGCTAGTATTAAGGATTGTTAAGGGCAGTTGTAGGGTAATAGACCCTAACAACTCCTAACAGCCCTTATCAACCCCTAACAGCCCCTTATCAACCCCTACTATTATTAGTTTACTTTGTTATAAGTTGATATAATGTTTTAATTTTTTTTTCAGAATACATGGCTTTAAATTCTTCTGCTAGCAATGAGCAAAGTAAGCAGTCTCCCCCTGTTGCAGAAGAAAAAAGTAGATATTAAAATTATAAGTCTAGGAGCTTTATCAACTACTGCGAGGCATATAATCTTAAGCAGAGAAATGTTGATGCTCCAACAGAAGAGGAGGATAATAAGAAAATGAGTTTTGCGAGGTTAGAATTACGTGATGAAAATTTTGAAGATAGCAATGACGATGACAAAGTTGCATGTCCTAAAGGAAAGGCCAATTGGATGGGTGTGAAGGATGTAAGTAAAAATTATGGGTATGGATTTGAATATTATCCGTGATATCCATAATGTTATTGGCAAGAATGAGTGGAATGTATATATATATATATATATTATATGTAACACCTTTATACCCCATACATATATAATATACACACCCCGTATGTATAAAATACATATTCAGAATACAAGAATGTTACGTATTTTTTTCTTTTATAAACTTCCATCATTTCAAATTAATTATTTAGAACACTTTATATATACAAATAAAGAAAATTATTCTTTAGTAATGTAAATATAAAAAGACACATTTTAAAGGAAAATCTCTAAAAAAATTCGCCAGAGTTTTGTCTGTATTTCAGATATTTTAAAATTTCAACACATTCAACCTGCATTTAAAATATACTCCTAAATATTTAGTCAACACATTTCTCCAAAATCTCCAACAAAAACACAAAATTTACAAGTGTTTGTGTATAACCATACATACAACCCATCACTCCAATTTTCAACATTTAAAACTAAAAATCCTTTTATAATTTACATCATATATATATGCTTACAAACATAACATACAAACTTAAGTAAATATGTCAAAGTTTAATATATATATATATGAAATGCAGATGACTCTGGTCCGTGACAGCTCGACAAACTCCAAAGGCAAACAACTATAATCTAGACATGGTGTGGTCTAACAGCACTATCCGAATCAGCTCTATTACATGTGCGATGCAATTCAATCGCGCTAAGCATAATGCTTAATGGTACATACATTGGTAAAATAAATAAATGGTATAATACATACATTGCCATAAAATGCATTATGATAAAAATGCTAGACAATTTACTTCTTTTTACACATTTTAACAACACATCAATTGTCTATATATATTGGGCCCAAAATTCTTATATATTAGTCTAGTTTCAAAAAATATTATCTTGGGCTAACTCAATCAGCTGTAACACTAGCGTATCTTACCCAAAGGCATATAAAATATGTGACACTAGCTTGTTTCACCCGAAGACGTAATAATATCTATGATACAGTGTGTCCTACCCTAGGGTGTAACAATATTTGTGACACCAGCGTGTCTCACCCAAGGGGCGTAATAATATCCAACAATAACATTCTAGAACTAAACCATATAGAAGGTGACATACAATTATATTTTCACAATTTCTATTTTTCACATTCTTTTTCATATTTTCAATGCATTTTTAACATTGTTGTCATATATAATGCAAATGTTGCTCATTCCCACATGTTAGTGCACAATTTGTACTTTTTACATTTTGCACAAATATCTCATTTAGCCATTCTCAATGGCTTATTATACAATAATCATCACAAATCAAGCATTGTTACTCCAAAGAAAGCTACACACACATTCGTGAATACAAAGAACATAACACATTCAAAATTTACAACATATAAGCTAAAAAAAATGCAATTAAATACATTATAACCCAAAGTATGTAGTAATATTAAGCAACAAATTGAGTTAAAACTCCACTCCACTTCTAAAATCTTCTAATGCCCTTCACTACTAGGTTGATAAAATTATAACATGCTCAACACCTATTGAAAATGTGAATGCAAATAATCAATTAATATCACATTTCTAGGTGTTTAAAGTATAAAATATAAATTTAGGCACATTTCTTCAAAAATACCAAAATAAGCCTTAACACACTTAAGTTCACTCTAATCAATTTCAATTTGATTGAAGCTTAAATATATCACAAACATCATATTTTAACATATTCCAAGCATTAAAATATAATGTACCACTTTTCTATCAACATTTCAAAAATTTGCCCTAAGCCTCTTTGATTTTGATTTTTCATTCTAACCAATTCCAAATGGTAATTTGAGCTCATTTATATCATTACCAACACAAAATAACATAATTCAAATCATAAAACTAAATACACCATCACTTTTTACCAAAATCCTTATCAAAACCCTAACTTCCATACTACCTTTTCCAAACTCCTGCTAAACCTAATCAAATCCAATATTTAACCATAAAATCTTTACTTGCTCATCAAAATAACATCTTACATATCTATTTCAACACTTATAACATACTCATTCAAAAACTCAATTTACACATATTCATATTTAACCATAAAATTTTCGAATAAGGTAAGAAAGCTTGCCTTTGAATAGAGAAACCACCAAATTTCACTTCAATCTTTAAAAATCCTTCAAACTTTTTGATGTTGGAAGAATCAAACCCCACCTAGTTCCATCCATAGAAAATTTCGGCCAAGTATGAAAAAGGAAGAAGAAGATGGGCTTTTATTAAGTTTACTTTCCAAATATACCCCTCATCTTTCTTTATAATTACCAAATAGGTAATTAATAAAATATTCATATTTAATTAATTATTTAGTTATTTTTAAATCTTTAATTTTCATCATCTATCCAAAATTAATTTTATTTTATTTTTTATTTTTATAAATTACTATTTTACCCCTCCTTTTACTTTTTAAATTATGTCTTTTTCTAACTTATTTTTTATTTTATATGTAATGTATATTTCATTTATATTTCACATATACATTACTTATTTCTTACTTCTAACACTTCATTTAACCCTTCAACTTATTAATTTAAATTTAATTTTTTTTATTTTAGAAATTATGCGGACGTTACAACTCTCTCCCCTTTAAAAGAATTTCATCCTCAAAATTACATGATATTAGCTTTGAAAAAGCTGAGGGTACTAGCTCTGAATTGTCTGCTTACTCTCCCATGTCACCTCTTCAGTGGAATAATTTTTCCAAAGAACTTTTACCAATGACACCTTCATGTTCCTCAATTCCTTCACTTCTCGTGCCAAGATTACTACTGGTTCTTCTTTATAGGTTAGATTTGGATTCACCTCGATAGATTCAACATATAACACATGAGATGGATCCCATCTGTATCTCTAAAGCATTGAGACATAGAAGATATTATGTATCTGATCTAACTCCGGTGACAAAGCCAATCTATAGGCCATGGGTCCCACCCTCTGCAGAGTCTTATATGGCCCAATAAATTAAGGACTCAATTTTTCTTTCCGACCAAATCATAGAATTCTCTTCCAAGGAGGCACCATTAAGAACACTTTGTCACCTACATTAAACTCAATGTCTTTCCTCTTTAGGTATGAATAAGACTTCTGTCGGCCTGAAGCTGCTTTTAAATGATCTCAAATTATTTTAACTTTTTCTTCTATATCCTTAATTAAATCAGGATCCACTAACTTTCTTTCTCCAACTTTATCCCAACATAAAAGGTGTCCTACATCTTCTACCATACAAGACCTCAAACGGAGCTATCCTAATGCTGGACTGAAAATTGTTATTGTAGGCAAACTCCATCAGTGAGAAATGCCTGTCCCAGCTTCCTATAAACTCAATGATACAACTCCTCAACATATCCTCCAATATCTGTAACACTTTTTCAGATTGTCCATCTGTCTGTGAATGGAAAGTAATACTGAAGTGCAGCCAAGTACCCAATGCATCCTGCATACCTTTCCAAAACCTAGATGTGAATCTAGAATCTTGATCTGACACCAATGAAACTGGAACTCCATGCAACCTCACAATCTCATTGATATACAACTCAACCAATCTATAAAGAGAATAGTCCATCCTCACTGGAAGAAAATGAGCTGATTTAGTCATCCTATCTACAATCACCCAGATTGCATCATATTTATTCTGGGTCAAAGGAAGCCCTGACACAAAATTCATGATCACTCGCTTCTACTTTCACTCAGGTACTATTGAAGGCTATAATAACCATGAAGGAACCTAGTGTTTAGCCTTCACCCTCTGACATGTAAGACATCTCAACACAAAATCTAGCCTTCACCCTCTGATACGTAAGACATCTCAACACAAACTCTGCTATGTCCCTCTTCATACCAGACTACCAATAATGTTGCTTTAAATCCTAGTACATCTTGTTTCTTCCAGGGTGTATAGCATATAAAGATTGATGTGCTTCCTCCAAAATCCTCTTTTTCAATGCCATATCATCAGGAATACACAGTTTGTCTCTGTACCATAAGTTGTCATTATCCCTCACATGAAAATCTTTACTCTCCCCCTCTTTACAGTCCTCTACAATTTTCTAGAGTTTCATATTTGACTTTTGTGCTATTTTAATATGATCAAGTAGTAATGGCCTCATCTGCAACTGGGCCATTAGAGCACCATCATCAGAAATCATAAATATGGCACGTAAAGCTCTCAACTCAGCAAACAATGTGAGAGCATAGACAGTTAACCCTGCCATAGACTTTCGACTCAAGGCGTCTGCAACTACATTAGCCTTGCCTAGATGATAATCGATCAAATAATCATAATCCTTTATTAACTCTAACCACCGCCTCTGTCAAAGATTCAATTCTTTCTGGACACACAAATAGTTTAAACTCTTATGATTCATATTAGTAAAACACTTCTCTCCATATAAATGATGTTGCCAAATCTTCAATGTAAAGACAACAGTTCCCAGCTCCAAATCATAAGTCAGATAATTTAACTCATGAGGCTTCAACTGTCTGGAGGCATAAGCAAGGACTCTACCCTTCTGCATCAGAACACAACCTAAACCATGATGTGATGCATCACTGTATATCACACATGGTTCACCTTCCACAGGAAGGGTAAGAATCGGAGCTTGAGTCAACATGTCTCTCAATTGCTTAAAGCTCGACTAACATCGGTCTGTCCATACAAACTTCACATCCTTTTGAAGTAATATGGTAAGTGGCGAAGCTACCATGTAAAATTCTTTCACAAACCGACAGTAATAACCAACCAATCCCAGAAAACTTCTAATCTCTGTCACATTTTTTGGTAGACTCCAATTTAAAATTGCCTCGACTTTACTCGGATCAACTCTAATCCCCTCTGCTGAAACTACATGCCTGAGAAAAGTCACCTGATCGAACCGGAACTCACACTTAGATAATTTAGCATACAATTATTTATCTCTTAGTGTCTACCATACAATTGGCAGATGTTTATCATACTCTTCTTTACTGCTAGAGTATATTAAAATATCATCAATAAATACCACTACAAACTAATCTAAGTATGGCATGAACACCCAATTCATCAAATCCATAAATGCAACTAGTTCATTCGTCAGTCCAAAAGGCATCCCTAAGAACTCATAATGCCCATACCTCATCCAGAAGGTAGTCTTGGGTATATCTACATTTCTAACTCTCAACTGATGGTACCCAGATATCAAATTAATCTTGGAAAACATAGCTGCCCCCTTCAACTGATCAAACAAATTATTGATGCGAGGCAATGTGTATTTGTTCTTAATTGTCACTTTATTCAACTGTCGGTAATCAATGCACAACCGCATCGTGCCATCCGTCTTCTCACAAACAGTACCGGTGCTCCCCATGGTGATACACTAGGGCGAATAAACCCTTTATCAAGAAGCTCCTGCAATTGCACTTTCTATTTCTTTAATTCTACAGGTGCCATCCGATAAGGAGTAATGGAGATGGGACCAGTATCGGGCATCACATCGATACCAAAATCCATCTCTCTTTCTGGAGGTAACCCTAGTAACTCCTCGGGGATTACATTTGGAAACTCTGATACTGTAGGTATACTATCCAACTGGGACTCTACTACTCTAGTATCTATCACATGAGCCAAATAAGCCTCATATCCTTTTCGAATCATCCTCCTAGCTGATATAGCTGAAACAAACATAGATGTGAGGTGCCTCTACTCACTAGATACCACTACTTCTCCCCCATCACATATTTTTAGAGTAACATTTTCTATGGATAGTCTATTATAACCCTGTGTCTAGATAACCAATTTATATCTAAAATCAAGTCAGACTCCCTAAAGGGCATCTCAATTAGGTCACTGAGAAACTCTTCATCATGAACAACAATGGGACTATCTCGGTGTACCCTATTAACTACCACACTATGCCTTAAAGGGTTGGTCACCAACACATCAAACTCTAATGACTCAAAATGCATATCACCCATAGGCAGAATAGATGCACTGACATATGAATGTGTCGATCCAGGATCAATCAATGTATGCACATGAATTCCAGATAAAAGAAATGTACCAGCCATAACATTCGAAGCACCCGTCTGTCTCTACATCACATTCACTCTCTGTGATGATCCTGCCTGGTCTGGTCCACTAGTCCCAACCATGGACCCCCCTCTTCGACTGAGCCTAGGTCTACCACCTCTGCCACTATGACCCCCTTCTGTCACTAGGTCTGAAAACTACTGTCTCAGTCTGTCTATCTACGGGTGGCATTGGACAGTCTCATAGAAAATGATCTGTGGAGCCATACCTGAAACAAGCTGGTGTAAGGGTCCCCCAGCAGATACCCCTATGTGTCCTTCCACACTAAGCAAAAACAAGTGGAGGAGATCTCTGTGAAACCTGGGTTGAGGCATTAGCTACTGAGGCTATAAGTCTCTATCTCTGGTGCTGAAATGATATGCCAAACTGCCCCTGATCCCACTAAACTTTTGAGGAAAACTCCCTTTGCCTCTCTTTCGAGATGAAGACCCTGCCTCAACCTGGGGTCTCCTGCCTCTATTCTCTTCTGCTCTGGCAGGTGCTGGAAGTCCCTATACCTTCTCTATATTCCTAGCAGCTGAAACCATATTGAAAAAAATCCTTATAATGAGAGGCTTCCATAAGGCACATGATGGATGGCCTTAGACCCTCCTCAAATCTCCTGCACTTGTCTATCTCATTTGACAATAAATCCCCTGCATACTTACTCAATCGAATAAAGTTCTTCTTATATTCTGTAATTGTCTTTCCTTCTTGCTTTAGACTCATAAATTTCTTCTTCTTGGCATCTTTATACTCTTTGGGGGTGTACATCTTCTCAAATTAATGTAGGAAATCAACATAGGTCAACACCGGCTGTTCATCCATCCTATGGGGTACAGTCTTCCACTAGTCGTAGGCATCCCCATGCATAAGAGACAAGGCATAATCAAACTTTTCCTCTATAGTGGCCTGTAGCTGGATAAAAACCCTATGTACTATATCCAGCCACTGCTCTGCCTTAGTTGGATCAATAGTGCCAAAGAAATCTATAACTTCATACTTTTACAACTTGTCATACTTTATAGTCTGTGGCTGTGGCTGCTGCTGCTGCACTAGGGCCTGATGGAGTAACTCCACCATTTGCTACACCTAAACTAGTGGAATCCCCGGTCCTGTTGGTCTAGCTGACACTAATGCCTCTCCAGCAACCTTCCCAGATTTAACATCTCCCTCTCCGGAAACAAAACTGTGAGTGCTCCCCTCACCAGAAACATTGCTCTCAAGATGCCATAACAACCAATGTTTATGATTATAGAAAGAATTGCCACATCAAGCATCTGATAAAATGATAGTGCAAATGCATGTATGTTATGATAAATCACATTTAAAATCACATTTTCTCTCTCCAAAAATCCACCTAGGTCAAGAACCTCAAATCAGGCTCTGATACCAAAATAAATTGTAACACCATTATACCCCATACATGTATAATATACACACTCCGTATGTATAAAATACATATACATAATATAATAATGTCACTTTTTTTTCTTTTTATAGACTCCCGTCATTTCAAATTAATTATTTAGAACACTTTATATATATAAATAAGGAAAATTATTCCTTAGTAAAGTAAATATAAAAAGACACATATTAAAAGGACAATTTTTGAAAAAAAATTCGCTAAAGTTTTGTCTGTATTTTGGATATTTTCAAATTTTAACACACTCAATCTGCATTTAAAATACACTCCCAAATATTCACTCAATACATTTCTCCAAAATCTCCAACAAAAATACAAAGTTCATAAGTGTTTATATATAACCATATATACAATCCATCTCTCAAATTTTCAACATTTAAAACTAAAATTCTTTTATAATTTACATCATATATATATATGCTTACAAACATAAGATACATACTTAAGTAAATATGTCAAAGTTTAAAATATATACATGAAATGCATATGGCTCTGGCCCATGGCAGCTTGACAAACTTCAAAGGTAAACAACTATAGTCTAGACCTGGTGTGGTCTAGCAGCACTCTCCAAATCAGCTCTATCACCTACGATGCAATTCAATCGCGCTAAGAATAATACTTAATGGTACATACATTGGTAAAATAAATAAATGGTATAACACATATAATGCCATAAAATGCATTATGATAAAAATGCTAGACAATTTATTTTTTTTACACATTTTATTAATACATCAACCATTTACATACATTGAGCCCAAAATCCTTATATATTAGTCTAGTTTCAAAAAATATTATCTTGGGCTAACTCAATCATTAGTGACACCAGCGTGTCTCACCCGAAGACGTATAAAATCTATGACATCGGCGTGTCTCACCCGAATGTGTAATAATATCTATGACACCAGTGTATCCCACTTTATGGTGTAACAATATCTGTGACACTAGCGTGTCTCACCTAAGAAGCATAATATCCAGCAACAACAATTCTAGAACTAGACCATATAGAAGATGACATAAAATTATATTTTCTATTTTTCACATTCTTTTTCATATTTTCAATGCATCTTTAATATTATCATCATATACAATGCAAATGCTGCTCATTCCCACATGTTCATGCACAATTTGCACTTTTCACATTTTGCACTTTTCACATTTTGCACATATCCCATTTAGCCATTCTCAATGGCTTATCATGCAATAATTATCACAAATCAAGCATCGTTACTCCAAATAAAGCTACACACACATTCATGAATACTAAGTAACATAACACATTCAATATTTACAACGTGTTATGCTAAAAATTAATGCAATTAAACACATTATAACCCAAGGTATGTACTAACCTTTATTAAACATCAAATGGAGTTGAAACTCTAGTCCACTATCAAAATCTTCTAATGCCCTTCACTACTAGGTTGATAAAAAATACAACCTACTCAACACCTATTGAAAATGTGAATGCAAATAATCAATTAGTATCACATTTCTATGTGTTTAAAGCATAAAACCTAAATTTAGGCATATTCCTTCAAAAATACCAAAATGTGCCTTAACACACTCCAATTTTGAAACTTCACTGTAATGAATCCCAATTTGATTTTAAAACTTAAATATATCATAAACATCATATTTTAATGCATTCCAAGTATTAAAATATAATGTACCACTTTTCCATCAAATTTTCAAAATTTGCCTTAAGCTTTTTTTTTTCATTTTAGTTTTTCATTCTAACCAATTCCAAATAGTAATTTGAGCTCTTTTATATCATTACCAACATAAAATAACACAATTCAAACCATAAAATCAAATGCACCATCACTTTTTACTAAAACCCTTACCAAAACCCTAACTTACATATTATCTCTTCCAAACTCCTACTAAACCTAATCAAATCCAATATTTAACCATAAAATCTTTACTTACTGATCAAAATAATATCTTACATATCCATTTCAACAATTATAACATACTCATTCAAAAATCTAATTTACATATATTCATATTTAACCATAAAACTTCCAAATAAGGTAAGAAAGCTTGCCTTTAAATGTAGAAACAATCAAATTTCACTTCAATCTTTAAAAATCCTTCAATATTTTTAATGTTGGAAGAATCAAACCCCACCTAGATCCATCCATAAAAAATTCTGGCCAAGTTTTTATTAAGTTTACTTTCCAAATATACCACTCATCTTTCTTTATAATTACCAAATAGTTAATTAATAAAATATTCATATTTAATTAATTATTTAGTTATTTTTAAGTCTTTAATTTTCATCATCTATCCAAAAATAATTTTATTTTATTTTTTTATTTTCTAAATTACCATTTTACCAATCCTTTTACTTTTAATTTTTTTTCTTTTTCTAACTTGTTTTTGACTTTATATGTAGTGTATATTTCCTTTATATTTCACATATAAACTACTTATATCTCACTTCCAACACTTCATTTAACCCTTCAACTTATTAATTTAATTTATTTTAGCAATTATGCAGGCGTTATGCTATATTGATTTGAAATAGTAACAGCTATTTGCATTGTCTTTAAATCTTTGATTATTAATTTATTGTGCTTTAATTTTGTAAAGTTGGAAGCATTTTGTAAATACAAAGTTGGACATTTTCTTAACATTGATGAACATAAATTTGTTTATAGGCCTGGATTAATCACATAAATGTTCTTCCGTCAAGTACAACATCCAGTGATTGATAAGTTGTGATTTAAATTAGGCGATAATGTGCTTTGAATGAGAGTTGATGACTACTGCTTAATAACCGGCTTACCTTACATTGGGATAGATGACCATGTGGAAATTTTAGCTCACAAAGTGGAAAATTAATGTGTTTGACTTACACAATTCTTCGAACCAAAAAGGCGCACGACAACAGTGTATTATCCCAATTACTGAAATGCTTTCAATAGCACTTGACCATGTTAGTTTCTTCAATCATAGGCCTGAACTGGAGAAAAAAAAGTCTAAGAGAAATTGAAAATTGTCTACGACCGTCACATTTTTCCATAACAGGATATGTAATTTTTTTACGTGTTTTTAATTCACATTATATATAAATTATACTGTCCTATTAATGACATTGTAATGGCTTATTTTTTGGCTTACAGTATGGACTGCGGTTATTTTGTGGAAAAATTCATTGAATTTTTTTTATGACTGATGGACTTGATATTTGGAACTGCACGTAAGATTGCATGGCAGATAAGAGATATTACACAACAATGAGTGTAATACTCCTGTACCCCATATACATACACCGCATACATCCACATATGTAATATACATATACCGGATACAATAATGTCACAGTCTATTTGAAGCAAACCAACCTTTAATCAAATTATCATTATAAATAGTAATAGATAAAACATTCCTTGTTAATATATACATATATACATATATATATATATATCTTCATTACCCCAAAAGTTTATCCAAAATATTTATTTTATAAGCAACGAAAAATATAGCGGAATATACATGTATATACATCAAAACAATATTTACAAAAATATAGAGTTTATACATACTTGGCAGTTCGTCTCTGATCTTGAAGTCCAAAAATCAACACTTCACAAGGGATCACAAGTCTAAACTCGACTCGGTCTAACTGAACTCTCCGGTTCAACCGGATCTACCCTGTCACCTGCAAGATAAATCACAATCGCGCTAAGCTAAAGGCTTAGTGGTACAAACCATGATAACAATATGATTCAATGTAATGCCAATGTCAAACTTTCAAGAATTAGAAGCAATATATAAGGATATCATATTTCATAACATTAAATCTCATTACATTGTTCAATTGTTCCATTATTCATAATTCACATTAAAGCAAAGACAACCATGGGCCCAAAAGAAACTAATATGCCATTCATGTTTCAGAGTTACTGCTTTGGTCTAACAATCACATTTATCAAGCCCATAGGCGAATCATTATCACAATGAGGATTACCTCATATGTAACATCTCAACTAGGCTTCAAGGACTAGGCCCAACCTGGCTTCAAGGGGAGCATAGCATTAACCCAACCTGTCTTCAAGGACCAAGCCCAACCCAGCTTCAATGGATTGTTACTTTTAGGCATGCCACCAATAACAAAACTCTAAAAATTGAATAACATACTAGGCACACAATTCTTTTATAATTTCATCATCAATTACATTCTCATTTTCTCATGATCATCTAGGCACAATGCCTCAAATATCCCATTTATATCACTATAGCCATCATCAATGGCTTCACATTTCATCATTAGGGTATACATAACAAATTACATTAATCATACATTTTGAATCCTCAACATATATTTCACGTAGCTCACATAATGCAAATAATAGCACCATTCTCATATATCAACAATATAATAGGTAGCTTAACACATTTTCCAACCAAATGTGTTAAGCCCCATAATCATGTAAATGTATGCAATCATGTAAGGTTTGTACTTACCTCTAAGAGCAACAAACACCAATCTAACAACCTTCTCTTCCAAGAATCCTTCAACACTTGGATTGGTTACCTCAAATCTCTTCAAAACCTAATCCAAAGGTGATTATACACACTCACTTAGTGATACACATAAGAAAACCAGAATAAGAACTATTTAGGGTAAACTCTACACATGACATGCTCAACAACACGGGCGTGTCCCTGATCGTGCCTTAAACCCACAACACAGAAGCTTTGACACGCTCAGTGACATGGGCGTGTCACTGCACGTGTCAATCCTCCTCCAACACAGAAGCTATGACATGCTCAGTGACATGGGCGTGTCACTGGACATGTCAATCTTCCAACAACATAGTAGCTGTGACACACTCAGTGACATGGGCATGTCACTGGACGTGTCAATACTACCACTACACAAAAGCTGTAACACGCTCAGTGATATGGGTGTGTGACTGGACGTGTCACCAACCCAGAAAATAGAACCATTGACACGCCCAAGGGCATGGCTGTGCTACTAGGCGTGTCAGGCCAAAACCCTAAAATCGACACCAAAAACACCACAACCAACAAACATCTTTCTTTTGCCTTTTTCCACTCCAAACAAACTTAACCAAATCCATCAATATACCATAATAAACTTGCATAACATCAAAACAACTCAATTATATGTATCAACATACTATCACAACCATATTTTACAACTCAACACATACATAATCCACAACTCTTGTTTTCTTCACCAAACTTAATATTTTCTTCAATCCAACTCCAAAATCAAAGTTAATTAGACCAAACAACCTCAAATACACCAAAATCAACAATACACACAACTACACCAACTATCCACCAACTCATATACACAAACTCAAAAGAAAACAAAGAAACAAGTTGGAAACTTACCAAAAGTGAAGAAAATCCTTAGAACTCCAACTTGATCACTTGAAACACCCTTCAATCTTGAGTTATGAATCAACAAAACCTCTCTTTCCCCTTTAGCAATGGTGATGGCCTGCTCTTGGAGAAGAAAGAAGAAGATGAAGATGAGCTTTCCTCAAGTCAAAGCAAATCTCCTCTCTTAACCACACAAAAACTCTCTTTTAATTTCCACCAAGCAATTAAATATTATTATAATATAAATATCATCTTCCACCATCACTTAAATATCTCATTTGACCATAATTAAAACTTGACTTGTATATGTTGTATATATCTCTATGTATACAATATACACACATACCTTCTTTTTATCTTCTCACTTAATCAAATATACATTTAACATTTAATTCCATTACAACAATAAGCATTTCCAAAATTTTAGAGTATCTTTTAGGATATTACAATGAGCTTGTGGTTTCATACCACCAATAAGAACATGGGCTTTTGGTGTAGTGACATTGAGTGATTCATACTTTGATCCAAGCATTACAATTTGATTTTATTGTATATAATATTTTGTTTGTATATATACATTTAGATGGAGTTAATTATGCAAAGACAAGTGATTATAAATAGCCTCTGTTATGATTATTTTACTGTTATTCAGGTTTGATGTGGATGGTTGATTTTTAAAACATATGGTGTTGAACGATAGTTGAAATAGATTTTTCAAATTTTTTTCTAATATAGTCTATTTTACAGTGGTTGATAAATGTTATAAGCTGATAGTTTATGGTTGATAAATGTAACAGACTAACAGTTCATGGTTGATAAATGTTACAGGCTGATAGTTTATGGTTGATAAATGTTACAGGCTAACAGTTCATGGTTGATAAATGTTACAGGCTGATAATGGATAATATGGGGTGTCTGGGTGTGTAGATGTCAACCCCTAATAGTCCCTAACAACCCATAACATCCTCCTATCAGCACCTTACATTCCATTTACAAAATTGTTACAATATACAATAGATACTTACTTAAAAATATATATAAAAAAATTTATAACATTAAAAAAGGTATCACTATTATGAAAACAACAATCCTTTTTTTATTTTAATAACATTCCCATAGTTTATAACATTATCATAGTAAGAACATTAAAATACGTATCACTATTATGAATAAAACAACCCATTGTAGCCCCTTAACATCTCCTAATAGCCCCTATTAGTCTCTAACAGTAGTTAATACCAATTATTATGCTCTAATTTAAACTCATAAAAAAAGAATTGAGAATGAGTATAAAATCATTAAAAAGTAGAACACATGATAGCCTCTAACAGCCCATAATATACCACAACATTTAATAATAGTTGAACAATCTATCATAGAAGCCAACGATATTTAATAATTAGTTATTACATAGTTTATGAATACAAAAAATGATAAAACACATTATTTTATTTTGCAACACTCGTTGATCCTGATATAGTGTGCAAAGAGATGAGATTTTGATAAGTAGTACCATTGTGGCCACGCTCACGGCAACGACTGCACTTAGGTTGAGATTTTTCCTCTCCTAAAGAAGGAATCCTACTTTTTCAGCCTACCAGTTGATGTGTACACATCTGGTGGTTGAAGAGTGATGAGATTTTAACAATTGTTTTGATAACAAATTCAAAACATCTCATATCAATCCATATAGATGAATCAAATTTTTCCATTTATATCAACCCATATACACTATTAATCTATAACAGTCCATATTATTCTAAAATATAACATGACAACTCATAATAATCAAACTACATCCATTCAAACTCTTTAAGGCTACATTAAAATAAAGAAAGAAAGAAGAATAGAGCAACATGAAGATTCTAGAGCTATAATACCATAATAATAAAACAAAATAAAATAAGTTCTCTTTAAATTTAATATAACTTTATGATAGAGGACCTGTTAGGATCTGCTAAAGGCTGTTAAGGGCTATTAGGGGTTGTTAGGCCACATTTTATAATGGACCATGTTCATAATTAAGCAAACATTATATGTAATTAATCTACAAACATATTAATATGCACTGTTAAGTATCCCCTAACAGCCTCTAATAGCACCTAGCAGCCCTTAACAGTGTCTAGAAGCCCTAAACATTCCCTAAAGTCTCTCATAGCTCCCCTAACAGTCTCTAATAACCCATAACAACCTCTAAAAGCCTCTAGCAGTCCCTAACAACCTATGCAGCCCCTAACATTCTCTAATAGTTCCTAACATATCAACACAGTCCCCTAATAACCTCTAATAGCCTTTAGCAGCCCCTACAAGCCTATATAGCCCCCTGACAGTCTCTAATAGTACCTAACATATCCCCTAACACTCTAATTAGCTCCTAACATCACAACAGCCTCTAGCAGCCCTTAACAACCTTTAATAGCCCCTAACAGAATAATCCCTAATAGTCTCTAATAGCTCATAATATATCATAACAGCCTTAGTAGCCCCTAACAACCTCTAATAGCCACTAATAGCCTATATAGTCCCCTAATGGTCTCTAATAGCTCTTAACATATCATAACAGCCCGTAACAGCCTCTAATAGCCCTTAACAGCTCCTATCATCCTCTAATAGCTTGTATCAGCTCCTAACAGTCCCTCTCTCCACCTAAAGGACCTTAACACCCCATACAAGCCTCCAACACTACTCAACATTGCTTCACATAAAGTTTATAACAATGTATTACAACCTTCAACAACCCATTGCAACTCCTGTCAGACCCTAACAACCCCTAACAACCTATACTAGCTTTTAATAATACACAATATTGCTTCATCCCATCCAGCCATATCCAGGGCAGGTGTGACTTTAAGATTAAGGGAGATTGGAAAAGGTCATTGAAAATGAATAATAGAAAGCTGCTCTCGCATGGTAGATGAGATGGCCTATGTCAACTCTATTATTTATTCCTTTTTTCCAAGGAAAATCAAATAAATTAATTTGAAAAAAAAGTTGGTAACGTCGGTTCAATCGTATTACTAACTGAATTTGCCAAAAGACATTAACAATCCTTTCTTTCATATTCCATGAAAAACAGTCATTTCATACGAGAGATATTACAAGTGAGTATTACCTTTGAAAGCTCTGTCCTTTCAAGTGAGTATTATCTTTGAATTTATCAGACGACGTCATGGGCAAATTGTGCCGTTTCACTCATGTTTTACGAAAGGCAGGTAGTTTATCCTTCAATTTCATAGAAATAAAACCAACATAATTATGTGAAAATTTAGATTAAAACACTAGAATTTATGCTCTCATAGCAGTAGAACAGTGATTGGCGAAATCATAGAATTGGAATAGGTTCAACAATCAGTGAGATTAAACGATCTTTGGTGACCCCAATTGAAGTTCCAATGCCGTCTCCATGTTGAAAGATACATTGAGCAGTTCTTGCCATGTTTGAGTCAGGTTTGTAAGTGATTTTGGAAGAGAACGTTTATTGTTGCTACTGCCACTAATCTCTTCATTCATTTTCTTCCAAGAATCCTTAATCATTCTCTGCATGTTCTCCTTAGCTTCTTCTTCTGATGCATTTTCTTCAATCATGTAGCATTGGATTGTTTTTGTCACATCACCTCTCATGCTCTCTGCCTTTCCAATTTAGGAAAAAAAAAACACACACACAAAGTTAGGTAGCAGTTGTCTCAAATAAAATTAAAATTTTAATTGCTGAATTTATCACATAAATTCATTTTGACCAAATCATTTCAAATTAATATATTTAAATGATTCATTTCCGAAAATATAGATATATTTACATGATTCCCAAAAAACAGAAGCCTAGTAAAAGAAAAAAAAACATAGATTAGTGAAAAAAAACATAGACAAATGATATAAAAAATATTTACAAAAGATAGAATTCAATTTAATTATATTACATAAAATTTCACAAAATTTTAATTTATGGTAATGAAATTTTTTCTTTCTTATCGAATACAAAAACAAGACATTTTAAATGAATTTTACCATATTCATGAATTATGAATTTTATTTATACCAAAGACGTACGACTATAACATCTTTAATATTGTAGTGAGATTTATATCTGGAACTAAACAAGAATATTAAAATGGAAATGAAACTTAAATAATGTCATCTGAATGCAACTAATTGAAAAAATATTATCAAAATTGAAATGAAACTATAAGTTTAATAATAGTCAATAACTAATATAAATAACCACCAAAAATATAATATCTACATATTAAGAATGATAAAACTTGGTACCAAATGGTATACCAAAAAAAAAAAAGAATGATAAAACTTTTAAAAAAGAAAACAAAAATGCATATACATACTTTGGAAGTTCCCAATTCATCACTAAGTCTAGTGACCAACTAAGGATGACCAAAAATTAAGGTCAGAAGCAAGGTTCAAGCAATCCAATGAATGTCGATGAGAAGCTACTAACAAATAAGAGTGGACAATAGCTGCAGGGCCACCCACTGAAATCCATGCATTTTCTAGGTAACCTTCCAAAGTTGGAGTGTATCCACTGTAAAACCACCTTGCTTCCACTAAATATGATTTACAAAGATTTTTCCACTGCCATAATTAATATGAAGTTTAGGATTTACTAATTAAATAATAATACACAAATAAAAGAAAAAAAAAAAAACTACCGCTTTCTTGAGGTGGGTAGAATATTGAATCCTTGAGGACATCATATGCCAAATCATTGGCAAAATTAAACATAGCAAAATAAGAAATATTCATGTAATCTGGAAGTTCCTTAATTGTCTCAGTGTCCCTTCTGTATTAGATTTAAGAATAACATCAAAATTTTGAATCCATCCATGGTGTAATCAATGTCTTTTTATAAATATTTGAAAAGTGAAATTACATTCTGTCCAGAAATATGAAATTAGGCCCAAAAGTTTGAGATTAATTTAAGGATAAATTTTATATATCTATATACATTTTTCTCTATAACAGTTCAAATACTAAAGTTAGAAATATTTTATGATTCTAAAATTGATGGTGAATTTAAATCATGCATAAAGATAGATGGTTCCATTACGAAATAAAGAATATTGATTTAATTTCATAATTAATTTGGTTTTTTACATATTTGTTCCTGATTACTCCATACCAAAATAAATAATTAAACAAATATAAAAAAAAAACCTATCCTATGCATTTGTAAAGAGCTCAAGCTCCTCCAAGGTTCCATTTATGTCATATATATCATCAATTGCAGTAAAAATGCATACGAATTTGGTGAGGGCTATCCTACATTTGGATAAATTTGGCTCAAATATTATTCCCATTGCCCACAAATAATTTTCCATCAATCAATCTGGTGAAAATTGTAACTTGTCTTTAAATCCCAAGTCTCTCCACCACCTAAAAAATAAGTCAAAAGCAATTAGCCACCGTCCTTAGCATTCTCCAGTGAAGAGGAACATCCAATGCTTGTTGAACTTGCTCAGCCAAATGGTTATCTTGTAGCCTCTCTAATAATAACTTGAGAAGTTCAATACTAAAAATTTTGGCTTCTTCTAAAACATCTTCTCCATGCATTCCAAGATGTGAAGCTTCGTACAAACTCAGAAGCCCTTCCATGTCCTCCTTCAAACTCTCCATGAATTCCCCATCTTCATATTTGAATTTATCAAATATTTCTGCATTTCACAAAAAAAAAAAAAAATCAATTTGCAACTATAGTAATAATATTCTTGTCTTGTCTGTTTGCTTCGTGTATGCTATTATCTTGCTCTTATAGAGGTAAGTTTGGTGATAATGTTCTTTCACTAATGAACAGTCTTTTTAAAATGATTATTCATATATATATACAGAGGATCCAAGATAAAAATATATTTAGATAGTAAACTTGAAAAAAGTTACAAAATAAATTAGAATTGAATTAAGTATGTTACAAGAATTGATGTTAGATTGAATTAATATAACTTAAGTTAGAAAGAATTAAATTAACTTAAGTTGAATGTTTTATTTAGTTTTGTATTTCATTTAAGTGTTAAGTTTCTTTTGAGGAACTAGTATAAAAAGATGTACTTGTAAGCTCATTTTGAATAAAGTCAAGTTCAAGACTTCAATTTACAAACACATTTGAATTCTTCTTCCTTCCTTTGTGAGTGTGTTAATATAGTGAGTGCCCATCCGCTTCCAACAAAATGGTATCAGAGCTAGGATCGATTAGCCAATTTAAGTGTTACATGGCATCAAAGGGAGCCTCTCTTTCCTTTCATTATCCATAACTCAACAAACCAATTATGAAAATTTGTCAATTAGATTGAAGGCCATCCTTGGTTCTCAAAGAGTGTGGGAAGTAGTTGAGAAAGGTTTTAAAGAACCTGGAAATGTGGAAACACTAAATCAAGCCCAAAAAGATACATTAGAGAAAGAAAGAAAGAGAGATCAATGTGCACTCAGCATTATCCATCAAGGTTTGGATGATGATATGTTTGAGAAAGTTGCCAATGGCACGACATCCAAAAAAAGCATGGGAGACTCTTCAAAACTCTGTTATGGGAGTTGACAAAGTGAAGAAGGTTCGACTTCAAACTCTAAGGGTGAATTTGAATCACTCTTAATGAAGGAGAGCTAAACATTAACAGATTACACTACAAGACTATTGGTAGTGGTAATCCAAATGAAGAGACTTGGAGAAACCATACAAGATGTTCGTGCGGCTGAGAAGATATTATGCTTTCTCAATACAAAGTTCATTCATGTAGTGGTTGCTATTGAAGAGTCTAAAGACTTGGAGAAAATGACAATTGATGAATTGTGTAGATCATTATGAGCCCACGAAAAGAGAATGAACCGTGGCAAGCAAGAGCAAGTTGAGCAAGCCTTACTATCAAAATTATCCACCAAATTTAAAGGAGATTCTTCCACAAAAGGTGGTCGTGGTCAACCACGTGGAAAAGGTTGAGGTCATGGTCGTGGACGTGGAGGGGGACAAGGAAGAGGTGAACAAATCTCTTCCAATGAAAATAAAGATCAAAATTTTCAAAGAGGTCATGGAAGGGGAAGAGGAAGAAACAACTATAGAAGATGCAATTATCAGAGATATGACAAATCTCAAATAGAATTTTTTTTTTCCTATGGTAAGTATGGTCATTACTCTTGGGAATGTCAAATAGCGGGAGTTGAGGAGGAAACAAAACTTGTGGAACACATCCACGATGTAGAAGAGCCAGCTTTATTTCTTTCTTTCAAGGAAGAAGCAATGGGAGAGCATAACACATGGTATCTGGATAATGGAGCCAGCAATCATATAACTAGTGATAGAAGCAAGTTTGTAGAACTTGACACTAAAGTGACCGGTAATGTACACTTTGGTGATAATACAAAAGTAGAGATTCAAGGCAGAGGAGCTATCTTGTTTAAGGTAAGAAATGGAAATGATAAGATTCTTCACGATGTTTATTACATTCCCAAGTTGAAGAGCAATATTTTGATTATTAGACAATTAATGGAGAATGGTTGCAAAATCATCATGGAAGACGACATGCTTTGGCTCAAAGATCATAAGCGTAGCCTTCTTGCAAAGGTTACCATGACAAAAAATAGAATGTTCAAGCTGGACCTGCAAACAATCAAAGCGATATGTTTGAAGACTTCTATGGATGATTCATCATGGATTTGGCATATAAGATTTGGCCACTTGAATTTTGAAAGTTTGAAAGCTTTGGAAGGAAAGAAAATGGTGAAAGACATTCCAATAATTGATCATCCAGATCAGTTGTGTGAAGGTTGTTTACTTGTAAAGCATTCAAGAAAGAGCTTCCCCAAGCAATCTATCTTTAGAACCACTTATCCACTTCAACTTGCCCATACAGTTGTTTGCAGTCTAATCAATCCTTTATCTCTTGGTAAAAGTTGTTATTTTGTGTTATTTATTGATGATTATAGTAGAAAAACTTGGGTTTATTTCCTAAAAAATAAATTTGAGGCTTTTGATTCTTTCAAAAGATTTAAAGCTCTTATTGAGAAGAAGAGTGGATATGGGATTAAGTCTCTCAGAACTGACAAAGGAGGAGAGTTTACTTCTAATAAATTTAAAAGCTTTTGTGAATTGCATAGAATTCGGCATTTTCTAACAATTCCGGGTTCACCTCAACAAAATGGAGTAGCTGAACAAAAGAACCAGACAATATTGAATATGACAAGAGCTATGCTAAGAAGCAAAAATATGCCAAAGAATTCTGGGCTGAAGTAGTTGCATATGCCATGTATCTTTCAAACCGGAGTCCAATAAAAATCATGAAGGATGTGACCCCACAAGAAGCTTGAAGTAGACAGAAGCAAAGTGTGCTCCATTTGTGAGTTTTTGGATCTATTGCTTATGTGCATGTTCCAAAGCAAGAGAGATCTAAGCTTGATGATAGAAGTGAGAAATTTATTTTCATCGGCTATGATGAGAACTCAAAAGGGTATAAGTTGTTTAATCCTAACAAGGGAAAGATCGTGACTAGTAGAGATGTGGAGTTCGATGAAGGAAATTATGGGATTGGAGTTCATAAAAGGAAGGATCATATAATTTCCTACCTTATTTTAAAGATCAATAACTTGCTAATCAAGAAGTTGAAGCTATTCCACAACTTCACCAACTCCATCATCCCAAGCATCATCATCTTCAACTTTACCTTCATCAAGTTCAAGTGGTGGTCTAAGAAGATACCAGAATCTTGCTAACATTTATGATGAAACTGAAAGGCTTAATGATACAAACTTGTTGTGTTTTCTTGCATATGTTGTACCATTGAGTTTTGAAGAAGCATGTAAAGACGAGAGGTGGATTAAAGCCATGAACAAAGAGATTCATTCAATAAAAAAGAATGATACTTGGGAACTTGTTTATCTTCTAAATGGTTATCAACCAATTGGAGTTAAATGGATATACAAGGCCGAGAAGGATGCTAAAGGTCAAGTGGAGAGATATAAAAGCAAGACTTATTGCTAAAGGATACAAACAAAGATAGGGTATTGACTATGAAGAGGTATTTGCTCCTGTTGCTCGCATGGAAACTATCAGGCTATTGATTTCATTTGTAGCCCAAAATCAATGAAAGATTCACCAGCTAGATGTCAAGTCAACCTTTCTGAATGGCTATCTTGAGGAGGAAGTATATGTTTGACAACCCGAGGGGCATATTGTTGAAGGGCATGAAGATAAAGTGCTAAAGATTAAAAAAGAATTGTACGGGCTCAAGCAAGCACCAAGAGCTTGGAATAGTCGAATTGATAAGTAATTCCAAGATAATGGTTTTTAGAGATGCATGCATGAGTATGCTCTCTATGTGAAGCAAGAGCAAGGAGATACTTTATTTGTTTGTATCTATGTTGATGATTTGATTATTTCTATGTTAATGATCCTATTTTCACAAGCAACAATCCCGGATTGTTCAACAATTTTAAGAAGGAGATGACACAAGAATTTGAGATGAGTGACATGGGTCTCATGTCTTACTATTTGGGAATGGAAGTAAAGAAAATAGAAGGTGGGATATTCATCTCACAAGAAGGCTATACAATGGAGATACTCAAGAAGTTTGATATGTCAGAATGCAAGCCTATTAGCACCCCCCCATGGAGAGTGGAGCAAAGCTATCAAAGACAAAATGAGATGCAGAGAACGTGAATCGCACGATATCCAAAAGTCTTATAGGAAGTTTGAGATATTTAACTTGCACATGACCAGATATCCTATTTGCTGTAGGATTGGAGAGTCGTTTCATGGAGAAACTCTCAACATCTCATATGAAAGCGGCTAAGAGGATTTTGCATTACCTTAAAGGTACATATGAGTATGGAATCTTTTGCTCATCCTTTAATGATTTCAAGTTGATGGGTTATTGTGATAATGGTTTTGCTGGAGACATTAATGATAGAAAAAGCACTACTGAATTTGTCTTCTTGTTGGGAAATAATGCAATTTCTTGGTGTTCGAAGAAGCAAAAGATTGTTACACTTTCGACTTGCGAGTCTGAATATGTCGCAGCTACTTCTCGTGCATGTCATGCTATTTGGTTACGGAGTTTGCTCAAAGAACTCTATTTGGAGCAAAGGGAACCAACCAAAATCATGATTGATAATAAATTTGCACAAGGCCTTGCAAGAAATCCAGTTTTTAACGATCGAAGCAAGCATATTGATATGAGGTATCATTTCATTTGAGAATGTATTGAGAAAAAAGAAGCTGAATTAGAGTATGTGAAAACAAGTGATCAAATTGCTAGTATTTTTACAAAGCTGTTGAAGTATGACACTTTTCAACAATTAAGAATGAAGCTCGGTGTAATGAGAAGTTCAAGTTTACAGGGGGGTGTTAGAAAGTAAACTTGAAACAAGTTACAAAATAAATTATAATTAAATTAAGTATGTTACAAGATTTGATGTTAGATTGAATTAATATAACTTAAGGTATAAAGAATTAAATTAGCTTAAGTTAAATGTTTTATTTAGTTTTGTATTTAATTCTAAGTGTTAAGTTTCTTTTGAGGAACTAGTATAAACAGATATACTTGTAAGCTCATTTTGAAAAAAGTCAAGTTCAAGACTTCAATATACAAAAATATTTGAATTCTTCTTCCTTCTTTTGTGAGTGTGTTAATCTAGTGAGTGCCCATTGGCTTTCAACAAAAAATATATTAAGAATCATTCAAATATATGCATGGGAATTCGAACTATGATATATAAAATACCTGAGCTAACTGGGAATCCATGTTCTCGCAAAAGCGGAAAGTATAAAGCAGTTGTATATAGATCGCATGTAAAACCTAGACCTTGTCCAACAAGTTCAGTTAACATGTTCTTAATCTCATCTTGAAATTGATATGCAACTCCGAGTCTCTGCACAGAGTCTTTTAGCTTCAACTGGGCACAAGGTTCCATAGTTGATGCAACTAATAGACTTCTAACTTCATTCTTCAACTCTTCCAAATGGGTGCCATGAAATTCATACTGCAATATCAGTAATTAACAAAAATAAAATATCTATTACGTGTAAAGAGTATAATTGGATATAAAGCATAGTATTAGAAAATGAGCGGTTTACGGTGTAAGGAGTGCTTAAAGTCTCAATAGTTTCAGGATCCCAAATGCTAGGGTGATAATTTGCTGATCTTCTTTCATTCGCTGGTATCATATTCATATTAGAGGTGGATGCACACAATTTTAAACTGCGTTTATTATTTCTTGGCGTAGACAATGGTAAGCGTAAGAATAAATCATCATACACATAATTGCATAAAAATGGAGGAGAAAGGGAAATAGATATTAGCTTCATTTTTGTCTGCTAATTAAATCTTACTTTTTTTTTTTTTTTGAGATAGTTAGATCTTACTTATAAGTTGGGAATTCAACACCAAAGTTCTATCCTTAAATTAATTGAGTCAACATGTTTAAAAGAATAAAGATATTATTTAAATTTTTTAAATATATACTTATAAAATATTTCAGTTTGTTCAAACGACTAAGTTGATTATCTTATTTTATTTCTTTTAATAGCTTTATTATGACTTTCTATGCTTAATAAAAAAAAATACTAAATTTTTTATCAATGACATTAACTTTGAGAATCCGTATTTTATTAATTTGATACATCTGTGCCTTCCTTTTTGTTATTATTGTGCATCTCCATGTTTTTTTCTCTGTTCACATTCATGACTTTTCGTTTAATGCATCTATATATATATATATATGTGTGTGTGTGTGTGTGTGTGTGTGTGTGTGTGTGTTGTGATCCTCGTTTTTCTTGTCCTCCTCATACTTGTCTCCCTCACATATATAACTATTTTTTTTCTTGGAGCATAAGCCACATTATAAAATTTTTATATATGGTATTAAGTCTACCTTGTTGTCCACATCAAGAAAATACATTATTTTTCAAATTTTTATAATTCATTTTATTTATTTTATCTTAAGTTTAAATTAAATGTATTAATAAAGGCTACAAATTCTTTAACTAATTAATTAGAACATCTCCATCAAGTTCATTTGTAGACAGGGATACTAGGCCTCATAACTTGATAATATATATTTTTTATATTTATAAGTATCAATTTACCATATAAGAATATTTAAAGTAGAGTACGACTCATCATGATAACCTTTAATAGAGGAAGTTATAACGTGATAAGATATAAAATAGAAATAATAATTCATATAACAAAGTGATGATAAGAAGAGTGACGTTGTCTGAACTCTGAACAACCCCCCCTTAAGCTGGAATGGAAGGAAATTAAGCCAAAGTTTGCAGAAGGAATTGAAAGAGTAAAAGACCTTTATATTCCATAACTAACTATCTATGCTATCATTGTTAAATTCACGTTAAGTGAGTGGCTCACTAACCTAAAATTATAAAGGTTATAGCCAATTAAAGAAAATATTATAAAAAAAAAAGATTGTTGATAATTGCATAAGGAAAAAGCAACGTTGATGGAGTGGAAAACTAATAAAATAAAGATAAAGATAATAATAGTTATTAAGAAGGTAGTCGGTTATCTTCTAACCATTTTCTGAGGACCTCTTCTTCTATCAATAAAAGAAAAATACAGACCCTTTTTACAGTATCTTTTTCATCAATAAAATTCCAAAACCTGTGTATGAAAGTTTGATCAAGGAGAAGATGTGATAAAAAAATTAAGGGTTATAATCAAAGGGGTTAATCGAGATTCATTATGGATGCATGTTCTTCAAATGGTATGTCAATTAATTTCTTATTTTTCTTAAAATGTTATGTTAATCTCCACATTAAAATCTCATTGTTGGTATTAAAGCCAATTGAATTCAAACACCTTAGAATATTATAGCGTGGTGATTGTTAATTTATCACAGCATTTCCGATATTGTGTTAATTTTAATTAATTGGTTTCGTTGTGATCAATACTTTTAAATGATTTAAAGTTTTGCGATTTTGAATTTACTTGTTTTTCAATTGATTATGTAATATCACATAAAGTACCCTAAAATTTTGGAAATACTAATTGTTGAAAATTTATTTAAAGGATTTATAAGTGTGTATATTTTATTAAGTGAAAGAAAAGAGAAAAGGGAAGCGAGTATATGTTGTATATATGTAGATATATACAACATATACAAGTCAACTTTTCATAAGGTCAAATGGTATTTAATTATTTATTTTGTAATTAATTAAAGATAATGGAAGTGAATATTTGGTTTAATTATATTATAATATTAATTGCTTGGTGGAGAGTAATTTAAGGAATTGTGTTTGGTTAAAAGAGTAATGTTTGGTTTGAGCGGTTGACTTTCATCTTCATCTTCTTCTTTCTTCTCCAAGAGAGTCGGCCACCATCTTCATCCAAAGGAAAAGAGGTTTTGCTTCTTCCTAACTCAGGCAATTGAAAGATTTCAAGTGATCAAGTTGGAGTTTTAAGGATTTTCTTCATATTTGGTAAGTTTCCAACTTGTTCCTTTGATTTCCTTTGAGTTTGTGTATTTGAGTTTGTTGGATTGTTTGGTGTAGTTGTGTTTTATGGATGATTTTGGTATGTTTGAAGTTTTTTTTTTGTCTTGTTAACTTTGAATTTGGAGTTGGATTGAAGAAAAGAGTTAAGATTGGTGAAGAATAAGAGTTGTGGATTGTGTGATTTTTAAGTTGTGAAATATGGTTGTGATTGTGTTTGATGCTTGTAATTGAGTTGTTTTGATGTTTATGCAAGTTTATTATGGTATATTGATGGTTTTGGTTAAGTTTGTTTGGAGTGAAAAAGGGTAAAACAAAGATGTTTGTTGGATGTGGCATTTTTGTATCGATATTAGGTTTTTGTCCTGACACGCCCAGTAGCGCGGCCATGTCTTTGGGCATGTCTTTGGTTCTGTTTTCAGTGTGGGTGACACGATCAGTGACAGGCCCATGTCACTGAGTGTGTCATAGCTTCTGTGTTATTGGTAGATTGACACGTCCAGTAACACGCCCATATCACTGAGCGTGTCATAGCTACTGTGTGGTTGTAGTATTGACACGTCTAGTGACACGCCCATGTCACTGAGCGTGTCAAAGCTTTTGTATGGTTTGATTGAGATGCCTTTCAAGAAATATGATTTGATTTTAGGCATGGATTGGTTATCCAAGTATGGGGTTATGGTAGACTGTCAGAATAAATGTGTTACTTTGAGAACCTGTGATGGTAGAAGTGTTATGGTATCTAGTGAGCAGAGACATCTTGCATCCATATTTGTTTCAGCTGTTGTAGCTAGGAGGTTGATTCGGAAGGGATGTGAGGTTTATCTTGCTCATATTGTAGATACCAGGGTAGTGGGTTCTCAGCTTGACAGTATACCCATAGTTGCTAAATTTTCAAATATTTTTCCTGAGGAGTTGCCAGGGTTACCCCCTGAGAGAGAGAGGTTGAGTTTGGTATCGATTTGTTGCCTGGTACCACTCCCATCTCTATTACTCCTTATAAAATGGCACCTGCTGAGTTAAGAGAGCTGAAGGTGCAGTTCCAGGAGTTGTTGGATAAAGGGTTTGTTCGCCCTAGTGTGTCACCATGGGGAACACCCATTTTATTTGTGAAGAAGAAGGATGGTACCTTAATATTGTGCATTGATTATCGGCAGTTGAATAAAGTGACCATCAAGAACAAGTATCCTTTGCCTAGGATAGATTACCTCTTTGATCAGTTGAAGGAAGCAACAGTATTCTCTAAGATTGATTTGAGATCATGGTATCATCAGTTGAGAGTCAGAGAGGAAGATGTACCTAAGACAGCTTTCCGCACGAGGTATGAGCATTATGAATTCTTGGTGATGCCTTTTGGGTTGACGAACGCACCAGCAGCATTCATGGATTTGATGAACATGGTGTTTAGACCCTATCTAGATCAGTTTGTGGTGGTCTTTATTGATGATATTTTGGTGTATTCGCATAATGAGGAGGACCGTGATAAGCACTTGCGGATTGTATTACAGACTCTGAGAGAGAAGCAGCTATATGATAAGCTATCTAAATGTGAGTTTTGGCTTGATCAAGTGACTTTTCTCGGTCATGTGGTTTCAGCAGAGGGTATAAGAGTTTATCCGAGTAAAGTTAAAGCTATTTTGAATTGGAGTCCACCAAAGACTATGACTGAGGTTAGAAGTTTTCCGAGTTTGACAGGCTATTATCGATGGTTTGTGAAGGGTTTTTCTTTGATAGCTATTCCACTCACCAGATTACTTTGAAAGGGAGTTAGATTCGTGTGGATGGATAGGTGTCAGGTGAGTTTTGAGCAGTTGAAGGAGATGTTGACTCAAGCTTCTATTCTTACCCTGCCTATAGAAGATACCATATGTGATTTACAGTGATGCTTCACATAGTGGTTTAGGTTGTGTTTTGATGAAGGAGGGTAGAGTTATTATTTATGCGTCTCGATAGTTGAAGCCGCATGAGCTGAATTACCCAACACATGATTTGGAGTTAGCAGCTATAGTTTTTGCTTTGAAGATTTGGCGACATTATTTGTATGGGGAGAAGCGTTTCATTTATATGGATCACAAGAGTTTGAAATACTTGGGTGTGCAGAAAGAGCTGAATCTTCGGCAGAGACGGTGGTTGGAGTTGATTAAAGATTATAATTGTTTAATTGACTATCATCCTGGTAAGGCAAATGTTGTTGTTGATACCTTGAGTCAAAAGTCTTTGGCAGGTTTGACTGCTTATTCGCTCTCATTTTTTATTGAGTTAAGAGCGTTGCATGCTAGTTTTGAATCATGTGATGATGTTGCTTTGTTGGCTCAATTGCAATTGAGACCGATGTTGTTGGATCATATTAGAGAGGCTCAGTTGGCAGATGGGAAAATCCAGAAGACTGTATTGGATTGCCAAAAGGGGAAGAGCCAAGATTTTCTTATGAGAAGTGATGCCAGTTTATGGTTCAAAGATAAATTGTGTTCCTGATGATGTAGAATTGAAAAGAGTGATTTTGGAGGAAGCACATCAATCAACTTATGCTATGCACCCTGGGTGTACCAAGATGTATGAGGATTTGAAGTAATATTATTGGTGGTCAGGTATGAAGAGGGACATAGCGGAATTTGTATCCAAATGTCTCACTTGCCAGAGAGTGAAGGCTAAGTACCAAGTTCCTTCAGGGTTGCTCCAACCTTTATCAGTGTCTGAATGGAAATGGGAGTGTTTAACGATGGATTTTGTGACTGGGTTGCCGTTAACTCAGAAGAAGCATGATGCAATCTAGGTGATTGTCGATCGGTTGACGAAGATAGCTCATTTTCTTCCAGTTTGGATGGATTATTCTCCTGAGAGGTTGGCCAAGCTGTATATCAGTGAGATAGTGAGATTGCATGGAGTCTCAATTTCTTTGGTATCTGATCGAGATCACTGGTTTACTTTAAGGTTTTGGAAGAGTCTGCATGATGTTTTAGGTTCTCGATTGCATTTTAGCACTGCTTTTCATCCTCAAACAGATGGACAGTCAAAGAGGGTGATATAGATTTTAGAGGATATATTGAGAAGTTGTATCATTGATTTCTCTGGGAGTTGGGACAGATTTTTATCATTGATTGAATTTGCTTATAACAACAGTCATCAGTCCTGTATTAAAATGACACCTTATGAGGCATTGTATGGTAGAAGATGCAGGACGCCTCTATGTTAGGATGAGATTGGAGAAGGAAAGTTGGTTGGTCTCGATATGATTAAAGAAATAGAAGAGAAAGTGAAGATAATTTGGGATCGTTTGAAAGCAGCTTCTGATCAACAGATATCATATTTAGATTTAAAGAGAAGAGACATAGAGTTAATGTAGGAGATAAAGTATTTTTGAAAGTGTCTCATTGGAAAAAAATTTTGAGATTTGGCTGCAAAGGGAAGTTGAGTCCTCGTTTCATTAGACCTTATGAGGTACTTGAGAAAGTTGGACTAGTAGCTTATAGATTAGCTTTGCCGCCTGATTTGAATAGAATTCACAATGTCTTCCATGTCTCTATGCTTTGGATCTCATATTTTGTCAGTGGAATTCATTGAGGTGAGTCCGAATATGACTTTTGAAGAAGAACCAATGGTTATTTTGGCACGTGAAGTGAAAGAGTTGAGAAATAAGAAAGTGCCACTTGTGAAGGTTCTTTGAAAAAATTATGTTAGGGAAGAGGCAACTTGGGAGAGTGAGGAGATGATGCGAGATCAGTATCCCCAGTTATTCCAGACTTAAGAGCAGATAATTTCGAGGATGAAATTTATTTGTAGAGGGAGAGAATTGTAATATCCCATAAAGTATCCCAAAATTTTGGAAATACTAATTGTTGAAAATCTATTTAAAGGATTTATAAGTGTGTATATTTTATTAAGTGAAAGAAAAGAGAAAAGGGAAGTGAGTATATGTTGTATATATGTAGATATATGCAACATATACAAGTCAACTTTTCATAAGGTCAAATGGTATTTAATTATTTATATTGTAATTAATTAAAGATAGTGGAAGTGGATATTTGGTTTAATTATATTATAATATTAATTGCTTGGTGGAGAGTAATTTAAGGAATAGTGTTTGGTTAAAAGAGCAATGTTTGGTTTGAGCGGTTGACTTTCATCTTCATCTTCTTCTTTCATCTCTAAGAGAGCCGGCCACCATCTTCATCCAAAGGAAAAGAGGTTTTGATTCTTCCTAACTCAAGCAATTGAAAGATTTCAAGTGATAAAGTTGGAGTTTTAAGGATTTTCTTCATATTTGGTAAGTTTTCAACTTGTTCCTTTGATTTCCTTTGAGTTTATGTATTTGAGTTTTTTAGATTGTTTGGTGTAGTTGTGTTTATAGATGATTTTGTTATGTTTGAAGTTTTTTTTGTCTTGTTAACTTTGAATTTGGAGTTGAATTGAAGAAAAGAGTTAAGTTTGATGAAGAATAAGAGTTGTGGATTGTGTGATTTTTGAGTTGTGAAATATGGTTGTGATTGTGTTTGATGCTTATAATTGAGTTGTTTTGATGTTTATGCAAGTTTATTATAGTATATTGATGGTTTTGGTTAAGTTTGTTTGGAGTGGAAAAGGGTAAAAGAAAGATGTTTGTTGGATGTGGCATTTTTGTATCAATGTCAGGTTTTTGGCCTGACACGCCTAGTAGCACGGCCATGTCTTTGGGCGTGTCTTTGGTTCTGTTTTCAGTGTGGGTGACACGATCAGTGACAGGCCCATATCACTAAGCGTGTCACAGCTTCTGTGTTATTAATAGATTGACACGTCCAGTGACACGCCCATGTCACTGAGCGTGTCATAACTACTGTGTGGTTGTAGTATTGACACGTCAAGTGACACGCCCATGTCACTGAGCGTGTCAAAGCTTCTATATTATGAGTTTAGGACACGGTCAGGGACACGCCCGTGTTTTTGAATGTGTTAAGTGTAGAGTTTGTCCTAGATAGTTCTTATTCTTATTTTCTTATGTGTATCACTAAGTGAGTATTTATAATCACATTTGTTATAGGATTGGAAGAGACTTGAGTACCCTAAATCAAGTGTAAAGGGATATCTTGGAAGAGGAGATTGAGAGTGATATTTATTGCTTTAGAGGTAAGTACAAACTTTGAATGATTGTATATATTTACATGACATTGGGGCTTAACACATTTAGTTGGAAAAATGTGTTAAGTTACTTAATATATTGTTGATGAATGAGAAATATGTTATGTTATGCATAATGTGATTTATGTTGATGAATCATAGTAATGTGTTGTAAATGAAAAGAAATGTGGAATATTGTGTTGAGATATGTGAAAACATAATGTAACAAATTGATATTGATATAAAAGAGAAAAATGAGGAAAGTGAGAAAAGATGATATAATAAGGCAATATGCCTAGTTTGATCATGAGGAAATGAAAAAAAAAATGATTTGAGAATGGAATTATGAAAGAATTTGATAATGAGAAATAAAAATAAATTGTGTGCCTAGTATGTTATTCAATTTTCAGAGTTCTAGATTTGGCGACATACCTATGAATTGCTGGGCAGGTGAAAAGACCGGGTCGTAAGCCGGACCCAGCTGATAAATGTGATATTTTTGGTGTGAAAAGACTAGGTCGTAAGCCTCAAAAATAAATTCTTAAAGCTAGATTGAGTGAAAAGACCGGGTCGTAAGCTCATATCTAGTTGGATTATCCATGGATATATATTGCCTACGGAGCTAGACACAATGTGTCATTATGGACCAAAGCGGTAACTCTGAAATTTGAATGGCATATTAGATCCTTTTTGGGCCCATGCTTGTCTTTACTTTAATGTGAATTATGAAATATGATGCAAATGATAATATAATGAGATATAATGTTATGAGCTGTGATATATATATATATATATGTTGTGCATTAACATTTCATTTGGACTGTATTGTATCAAAGTTTGTACCACTAAGTTTTGGCTTAGCGCGATTGTGGTTCATCGTACAGGTAACAGGGTAGATCCGGTTGAACCAGAGAGTTCAACTAGACCGAGTCGAGTCTAAGCTTGAGACTTTAAAATCAGAGTTGTTTTGGGACATCAAGATCAGAGACAAACTGCCAGCATGTATAAATCTTATATTTTTGTACATATTATTTTTAATGTATATATATGAATATTTCGCTGCTTATGAAAAATGTTTTGGATGAACTTTTGGGTAATGAAGTAAGATACATATGTGTTTTAACAAGGAATGTTTTATCTATTACTTTCTATAAAATAAGTTAAATGTTTTAAGTTTACTTAGATTTTAGTTGATGGGATTTGATGTTAAAGTTAAAGATTAGTTTGTTTAAAATGGATTGTGACATTCTTGTATCCGGTATACGTATATTACATATGTGGGTGTATGTATATGGGGTATAAGGGTGTCATAGATTAACTGTTTCCCATAAATGTTTGACAAACATGTGTCAATATTATTCAATATAACCATCTTTGATGGGCAATTATAGTTTTTGAAGCCATCTAAGATACTGGACTAATGATAAACACATATTGGCTTGTTATTTGCATATACTTATGTCATTATATGAAATACAAATATTATTTGAATGGATACTTATCCATATGATATAATAATAATGTTTTGTGTCCATCTTTGTTATTGAATTGAGTATTTGCTAATAATGTTTTGTGTCCATCTTTGTTATTGAATTTGATGTTTTGATTACCATAACAATGTAAAAAAAAAACTTTACAAAGTTAAAAAAAATCTTAAATATATGACTATATCAGTATAATATGACATTTATATCATTACATCATTGCACATTTATATGTGTTATAGTCTTGCTTTTTGATGCATAAAAGTATATGTCTATATATTCATACAATATATCATATCCTTGCGTAGTATGTCCTATTTCTTGTAACTTAAATTATTTATATATATAAGGCCATTATTCGCATAATTAGTTTGTGAATTTGTAATACCTTGTAAAATTTTAGTGTGGAATTTTATTTTTTTTACTAATTAATTAATTTAATAATAATAATAATAATTAAATGAAAAAGTGGACTTAGTTAGGTATAATGGGTCCTTTATTTTAAACGATTAAAGTTGGTTATAGTGGATTAGTGGCTATTTAATTATGTTGGCCATTATTTTGAGTTAATAAATGAAGAAAAAATTAAAGAAGAAAAGGAAAATAAGAAAAGAAATGGGAGAGAGAAAAACTAGGTTTTCTTTTTAGAAAATTTAAGGAAACGGGAAAGGGGGAGAAGGAGTGAATCTTGGAGCAGTAAATTTTATTAGCTTTGTTCGACATTTTTCGATTATTTATTGATTTCACGTGTCAACCATTGGAGAAGCCAACTCAACGAGCTTTTTAATAGTGTGAAACACTGTCGTGGACCGCTGTATGCGCCGTCCGATTACATGATCAGAGCTCACACCGGTTTCAACTTCAGAAATATAAAAATAAATTTTAATTAATTAAATTATAATTTAATAAAGAAATTAGGATTTAATTTTTATGTGGAAATTTTGATAAATTAGAAATAATTAATAAAATGATAATCAATTCTGAATTATTATAATTACAGATAATAAACTTTATAATTTGAAAGATTAAAAAAAAGAGAAATTAGTTAAAATTAATGAAGTAATAAAATAGAAGTTATAATTTATAGTTAAATTAAATTAATTATTATTATTATTAAGGGATAAATTAGAGATAAATAATTATTAGACAGTAAAAAATAATATAAATAAAAATATTAATATTAAGTATAATTAAAATAATTAAATATTAATCTAAATATTACTAGATTACAAAATAAATTAATATATATAAATTAAATTAATAAAATTATGAATTAGCTTGTTATTAGTTAGTAAATTTAAAATTATTATCAAATTATGATTTTGAAATTTTGTTAATATATATGTATATATATAGTGGTTTATTGAATGATTAATGAGAATGAAAATAAGTATATATATATATATATGTAAATGAATATTAATTTTAGAATAACAATAATTATGGTTAGACTAAGATTAATTCTTAAAGTATAAATTATGTTAATAAAATATAAAATAAATTGCATGTATTTTAGACATAAGGACATAAATAAATATACTTAGGAAATAAAAAAGTAAATTAAAAGATAATGAAAAAATAGTTTGTTAAATTAATATTTTTTAAATACTAATATTAAATTGTTATTTATAAAAGTTTTATTTGCAAAATAAATTAAGTTAATTAAAATTAAGTTAATTAATTATTAAATTGGATGGTACATAAAATATGATTTATAAATTTATAAATATTCATAAAATTAATTATTTAATTAAGATTTGTGTTATTATAATAATTAGGATATTTTAATTTTTACTTAAAAATGAATTATAATAATTGTTAACATATAAAATGCTAAGTAATAAATAAATATTAATATTAGTAGTATTATAGTAGTAAAGTATTAAAACTAAAATTCTATAGTGATTAGTAATTTCCAAAAAAATTTATAATTTGTTATTTGACTCCTGTTACTATATATATTATTTTAAGTCTATTATATGTTTACCTAAACAATAAATATTATTATTATTATTATTATTATTATTATTATTATTAAATATTAGATTTTACATAAATTATTAATTTAAAATAACGGTCATTAAAAATTATTTTTAACTACATAAATAGTGTTATTATTTTTAGTAATATTTTTATAAAATTATTAGAAAATAAAAATAATAATAAAGTATTATTAGTTAAATAAATTGTATATTATAATTTTATTAATATTGAAATCACTATAAATTATTATAGCTAAATTAAAGGTAAATAAGTAGTTTTAAGTAATAAAAATTAATAAAATAATATTAATATCTAAGTAAATATTGTTAATGTTACTATAATTATTATTAGTGTTATAAATAGTGAAAGTACAATAAAACAAGAAAATTTAAGTAAAAGATATTATTGTTATTTTTTTTAGATTGACACTATTATTACTATTAGCACAAATCTATTTTGTTTAAGATAGGAATATATATATAATTATCATGAATTAAATTAATAATATTTAATATGTAATTGAATAAAATTAGTCAATGAATAAATATTATTAATGGTAATAAACTATTAAAATAAATAAACTAAAAAAATGTAATATAATTGTGTATAGATATATTATAAATATTTAGTAAATTTTTACAGTTAAAATTTTATTATTGAAAATATTTATTAAAAAATTAGATAGATAATTGAGAAATTAGATAAATATTCATTATAGTGTTACTTAAGAAAAATTGAGAGTTACTAATTTACCGAAACATCATTAGAATTTAAGAATCCGAAATTACACGTCTTATCATAGCATATATCTATAGTGACTAAGATATAATTTAAATTAAATAATATTCTTATATTATTATAGGAACAAATCCAATTGCAGCTATAGAATATCAAAAGAACCATGTTGATTAAACAAATATATTTGGCACATGTGAGTGGGTGAATATGTAACATTGCATTTTTCATAAAGTATTATATTTATATGATTTTAAGAAATAGATTTATTAAATTCACAGTGATAATTTATTTTTGGATGTTAATTATTTTCTTATTAAGTGAGAATAAATAATAGTAGTTTAAATTTTTATATGTGTAAATAATTTATTATATTATGTTGAAAAAATAGTTTATATACACTCTTTTATAAATTTGTCTAATCGCACCTTGATGATGGGTGTTTAAATATATAAATCCTTACTGTTCTAATTTCAATCCAACTAAGATTAAAATAATATTTATCCAGCTAAGCTATGATGATGTTTATGTAAATATTATATATATATATATATATTAAACTTTAGTTGTTCTCCCTTGTTACATATTTATCTATTTACTGACTAGTTGGACTCACCCCTTATATATATAGTATTTTAGATTTTGAAGAATAAACCAGCGAAGTATATCTAATTTATCCTCCTTCAGCGTGTAGTTAAGGTTAGGCCTACTTATTTGTTATTGAAATTTATTTAAGTATTATTATATTAACATATTGAGCAATATTAATGTGTATTTAAAAAATATTAGTATCTATTGGATGTTATATTTGAGAATATTAAGTGCTTAAATTATAAGAGAATTTTTATTGGAAATTTAATAGTATTGTAGATTATGAGGTAAGTCCACCCTTTATAGTAAAAGTAAAAGGGGTAACATTTTATGGTAGCAGAGCATAAGTTGTAGATTCTATAGACTTATATATTAAAATAAAAGAGACTAAAGGAAATAAAGCTAGGTAATCTAGAATAAGAAATTATTTTAAGTTATTAGTGTAATTGGTAAATTTCTCAAAATCAAGAGCAAATTCATTTTAAAAGTTGCATATTAGGGGGAATTATGCATGAGTCAAAAGAATTTTTTTTTCAAAAAAAATTAAATTTTATTTGCATATCATAGCATCTTAGTCATATAAAAAAAATCAAAAGCATTTAAATTTTTATAAATATTTGCTACAAAAATTAAAGATATTTAGCAAGATACACTAATATATAAATACATATGTACTATAATAAATAAGTATAAGTTATATATATATATATATAAAGAAAATGATACATAGATAATATGATTTATTTTTGTAGGAAAATACCGCCACTAATGCGAGGTGGTATAGGTCGTGATAGAAACACACGCCGAATAAATCGAATGGTTGGACTAGTAGATGTTGGCCAACCTCTTAAGGATCCTACTTGACCTCCTTCCAGTAAGACAGCCAATTTTGAAGCATCAAGAAATAGTGAGCAGGATAATGTCACTGCTTTACGAGAAGGCTCAACTGGAGTGAATCCACCTGCTCCACCTCATGTGCCTCCTGTTCCACTTGTTGCACCGCCAATTCAAATTTATTTTAATATTGTTGTTGCACAAGCTATTGCAGCTGCTATAGCTACAAGAGAATAACAGGCACAAGCTTTGGCAATAATTTATCATTGCTGTAATTATGGAGCAGAGACTTTTGATGATACTCTAGATTCCAAAAGGGATTGGCTTAGAAAATTAAAGAAAGCTTATTCTTTAATGGTATTGCTGACACTAAAAAGTTGAGATATATTCAGGCTTTCTTGGAGAGTACAACTGATGGTTGGTATACTAGACTAGTTCAGTCCCATGGTATTGGGTTGACATGGAGTACATTTGAGGCAGAGTTTTGTAAGGAGTATATCACTGGTAATTATAGAAGAAAAAAGGAGAGCTTATTTTTCCAACTTAAACAAGATGGAATGATTGTTCTTCAGTATGTTGACAAATTTGAAGAACTATACAAATATGTAGATCGTATGGTGACTAAAAAAGAAGATAAGTGCAACAGATTCTATGAGGGTTTGCATATCAATATTCTCAAGGGATTGTCATGGGTTCATGCCAGTACTTTTCGGGCTATGGTAGATGGTGCCTTGGAAAAAGAAAAGTTAATAAAAGAAGAAATAGAGTTCGAGAATAAGAAGGGAAAGTAGACTCACAGTTCTTTTTAGAGAGTTTTTGATAGACAAATAAAGAGAGGTGGAAATTCCTATTCTACACCTTACCCTAAAAATAGTAGAAGTCAATATGTTAGATTAATCCAACAGATGAACCGACCCAGATCAGGTAGAGTTCAGTAAGACAGTCTGTGCATAACTTTGTTAGTGCACAAAGATTTGGATATGGTAACAGTCTGGGAACTAATTAGAGACCACAACCTATATTTCCTACATGTGGTAGACATCACATTGGAGAATGTAGGGCCAATTTTAGAGGATGCTATCAGTGTGGTGATACAGGTCACATCAGAAGAGATTATCCAATGTTAGTGAGGCCTAGTGAATCGGTTCAAGCATCATCAGCATTCGTGTCTTGGAGAGGGGGCAGAACTCAATCACAGGGCAAAGGAGAGGAAACAATAATGGTGTGGGCAAACAGGATGAAGTCATATCTTCTGGTTAAACAGGCAGACCTCCTGCATAAGCCTGGGTATTTTCTGTTACCCAACAAGAAGCTCTAGCCTCCTCTGAGGTAGTCACTGGTACATTGGCTATTTTTGGAAGAGATGGTCATATTCTTATTAATCCTAGCTCCACTCATCCATTCATCTCACATGCATTTGCCATATATGGGAGTGGAAAATTAAGTTTCTTAGACTATGAATTAGTAGTGAATTTTTCAGTGGGGACTTCTATGATGTGTGAGCATATGTATAAAGATTCAGCAGTCCAGTTAGGTGATTTCTAATTATTAGCAGATCTTATTCATTTGCCCATATAGGAGTTCGATATTATTCTTGGGATGGATTGGCTATCTCGTCACCATGCCATTATTGATTACTTTGAGAAGAAAGTGACTTTTAGTTTGCCTGGAAATTCTACCCTTACATTCTGTAGGGAGCAAAAATTTCTTTCATCTTGTGTTATTTCTGATATGAGTGCCAGAAAGTTACTTAAGAAGGATTGTCAAGCATATCTAGCGCATGTGATTGATACCCAATTAGAAGGGCCTAAACTAAAAAATATTCCTATAGTATGTGAATTTTCAGAGATATTTCTAGAAGAGCTTCTGGGATTACCTCCTAATATAAAAGTTGAATTCTCTATTGATGTTCAGCCGGGTACAACACTTATTTCTCAAGCTCTTTACAGAATGGCTCCCACAGAGTTGAAGGAACTAAAGGTACAATTGCAGGAACTACTGGATAAGGGATTTATTAGACCTAAAATCTCATGCTGGGGAGCTCCTGTATTATTTGTGAAGAAAAAGGATGGATCCATGAGATTATGCATTGATTATAGGCAGCTAAATCGAGTCATTATTCGGAACAAGTATCCTTTTCCCCGCATTAATGATCTCTTTAATTAACTTCAAGGAGCTAAAGTATTTTCTAAAATAGACTTACGATCAAGGTATCATCAGCTGAAAATCAATGAGTCGGATGTGCCAAAATAACATTTAGGGCTCGATATGGGCATTATGAATTTCTAGTGATGCCATTCAGGTTAACTAATGCTCCAATTATTTTTATGGATCTTATAAATAGGGTATTTCATCCTTATCTGGATAGTTTTGTAATAGTATTTATTAATGATATTTTAGTGTATTCTCAAAGTAGAGAAGAGCATGCGGAACACTTAAAATTTGTATTACAAACCTTGAAGAACAAATAGTTGTATGTGAAGCTTAGTAAATATGAGTTTTGGCTAGATAAAGTAGTGTTCTTGGATCATGTCATATCAGCAGGAGGAGTTTATATTGATTCTAAAAAGATAAAGGCAGTGATGAATTGGGAACCGCATACAGAAGTGAGAAGTTTCTTAGGCTTAGTAGGATATTATTGTCTCTTTGTACAGGATTTTGCTATTATTGCATCACCATTAACTAAATTGCTAAGAAGAATACGAAGTTTAATTGGACTAAGGAGTGTCAACAAAGCTCTGAAAAATTAAAATCTTGTTTGACATCCACTCCTATTCTTACTCTTCCTAAAGGCAATGGTGGTTTCATGGTATATAGTGATGCTTCATGAAAAATATTTGGAATTTGTTTTAATGCAACATGGGAAGGTGATAGCTTATGCCTCTAGACAATATCGACTGCATGAATTGAATTATCCCACTCATAATCTGGAACTTGCTGCTGTGCTCTTTACTTTAAAATTTTGGAGACATTATATTTATGGAGAAAAATGCCAGATATTCACAGATCATAAGAGTTTGAAGTATCTACTTTCACAGAAGGAGTTGAATTTGAGACAGAGGAGATGGGTTGAGTTGTTAAAAGATTATGAATGTACTATTGGGTATCACTTAGAAAGGCCAATGTGGTAGCTAATGCTTTGAGTCGAAAGTTCCATGGTAGTCTTTTCCTTATTAAGACTGTACGACTTCCATTATTATTAGATCTTTGATCTTTAGGAGTAGATTTGATGATGAATAATTCTGGAGCACTGTTAGAAACTTTTAAAGTCGGACCAATTTTGGTGAAAAGAATCAGAGAAGCTCAAGTTTTAGATGAAGAAATGAAGAAGATCTTTAATGGTGTAAAAGCATGTACTCATACAGACTATGCTACTACGGATGATAGTATTTTGGTACTTGGTAGCGGATTATGTGTATTGAATGTTGATACTTTAAAAAGGAAGATAATGGAAGAAGCATATTGTTCTGCTTATTCTATGCATCCAGATAGTACTGAGATGTATAAAACTTTTAAGAAGAATTATTGGTGGAAGGGTATGAAAAAAGTTGTAGCCGATTTTGTAGCAAAGTGTTTGGTGTGTCATCAAATTAAAGCAGAACATCAGCATCCTTCAAGATTTCTACAACCACTTTCGATTCTTGAATGAAAATGGGAGCATATTACCATGGATTTTGTTTCTAGTTTGTCCCATACCTAGCAAGGTCATGATACTGTTTGGGTGATTATAGACAGATTGATGAATTCATCTTATTTTCTATCCATCATAATAGATTTTTCTTTAGATAAACTTACAGAGATACATGTGAAGGAAATTGTGAGACTTCATGGCGCTCCAGTATCTATAGTATATGAAAGGGATCCACTATTCACTTCTAGATTTTGGCCTAGTTTGCAGAATGCCTTGGAGACAAAAGTGAAGTTCAGTAATTCGTTTCACCCTCAAACTAATGGACAATCAGAGCATACTATTCAGACTTTGAAAGATATACTTAGAGCTTATGTCATGAAATTCAAAGGAAGTTGGGATAAGTATTTACCATTGATGGAGTTTGCTTATAATAACAGTCTTCATTCAAGTATAGGCATGGCACCTATTGAAACATTATATGGAAGAAAATACAGAAGTTCAGTATGCTGGAATGAAGTTGGAGAAAGAGAATTAATGTGCCCAGAATTGGTACAGATGACTGTTGATAAAATTAAATTGATCAGAGACAGATTAAAAGTTACACAAGACAGATAAAAGAGTTATGCAGACCTAAAGAGAAAGGATATTGAGTATGATCTGGGGATAAGGTATTCTTGAAGATCTCTCCATAGAAAGGTATAGTGCGATTTGGTAAACGTGAAAAGCTATGTCCTCGATTTATTGGGCTTATGAAGTTATGGAGAAAATCGAGCCTATTACTTATAGACTTATATTACCACCAGAACTATCTTAAATACATGATTTTTTTATGTATCCATATTGAGAAAGTACATAAGTGATCCTTCGCATATACTTCAGAGATAGCCAGTGAAATTACGAGAAGATTTAACTTATGAAGAAGAACCAATTACAATAATAGCCTAAGAAGAAAAAAGTTTTAAAAAACAAGGTTATTCCAATGGTGAAAGTTTTATAGAATAATTATTCAAGGAAAGAAGCAACTTGAAAAAAAAGCGAAATATATGTTTGTTTGATATCCTCATTTGTTCCATCGTTAAACTAAAAAAAATTCGGGAATGAATTTTCTTAAGGGGGGAAGAATATAATACCTTGTAAAATTTTAGAGTAGAATTTTATTTTTTTACTTATTAATTAATTTAATAATAATAATAATTAAATGAAGAAGTGGATTTAGTTAGGTATAATGGGTACTTTTATTTTAAACCATTGAAATTGGTTATAGTGGATTAATGGCCATTTAATTATGTTGGCCATTATTTTGAGTTAATAAATGAAGAAAAAATTAAAGAAGAAAAGGAAAATAAGAAAAGAAATGGGAGAGAGAAAACTGGGGGTTTTTTTAGAAAATTTAAGGAAACAGAAAGAGAGAGAAGGAGTGAATCTTGGAGCAGTAAATTTCATAAGTTTCGTTCGACGTTTCAAATCATTTATTGACTACACGCGCTGACCATCGGAGAAGCCAACTCAATGAGCTTTTCAACGCCATAAAAAATGTCGTGAAACGCAATTGTGGACTGCCGCATGCGCCGTTCGATTACCTTATTAGAGCTCACCCCGGTATCAACTTCGGAAGCCATTTTCGACCACTTTTCGATGACTTTTTACGGCGACACGGGTATTTTTAAAATCCTCTCATTTTAAGCTTCAATTTAGTACATTGTATGTGAATTATAGATGAGTATTTAAGAATCTATATAAATGTGTATTAGGATTATTTAAACATAAATATAAAAATAATTTTTAATTAATTAAATTATGATTTAATAAAGAAATTATGATTTATTTTTTTGTGGAAATTTTGATAAATTAGAAATAATTAATAAAAAATAATAAATTCTGAATTATTATAATTATAAATAATAAAATTTATAATTTGATAGATTTAAAAAAAAAGTGAAATTAATTAAAATTAATGAAGTAATAAAATAGAACTTATAATTTATAGTCAAATTAAATTAATTATTATTATTAAGGGATAAATTAACATAAAGGATAAATAATTATTAGACGGTAAAAAATAATATAAATTACAATATTAATATGAAGTTTAATTAAAATAATTAAATATTGATCTAAATATTACTAGACTATAGAATAAATTAATATATATATATATAAATTAAATTAATAAAATTATGAATTAGTTAGTTATTAGTTAGTAAATTTAAAATCATTATCAAATTATGATTTTGAAATTTTGTTAATATATATGCATATATATAGTGGTTTATTAAATGATTAATGAGAATGAAAATAAGCATATATATATGTAAATGAATATTAATTTTAAAATAAAAATAATTATGATTAGACTAAGATCAATTATTAAAGTAAAAATTATGTTAGTAAAATATAAAATAAATTGGATGGATTTTAGATATAAGGACATAAACAAATATATTTAGAAAATAAATAAGTAAATTGAAAGATAATGAATAAATATTTTGTTAAATTAATATATATTCAATACTAATATTAAATTGTTATTTATCAGAGTTTTAGTTGTAAAAGGAATTAAGTTAATTAAAATACTTATAAATTAAAATTAAGTTAATTAATTATTAAATTAGGTAGTAAATAAAACATGATTTAAAAATTTATAAAAATTCATAAAATTAATTATTTAATTAAGATTTGTACTGTTATAATAATTAGAATATCATAATTTTTACTTAAAAATGAATTATAATCATTGTTAACATATAAAATGCTAAGTAATAAATAATAATAATATTATTATTATTATTATAGTAGTAAAGTATTAAAACTAAAATTCTATAGTTATTAGTATTTTTCAAAAATTTATATAATTTGTTATTTGACTATGGTTACTATATATATAATTTTAAATGTATTACAAGTGTACCTAAACAAATATTATTATTATTATTATTATTATTATTATTATTATTATTATTATTATTATTATTATTAGATTTGACATAAATTATCAATTTTGAAATAACAGTATTTAAATAATTATTTTTAACTACATAAATAGTATTTTTATTTTTAGCAACCTTATTATGAGAAATTATTAGAAAATAAAAATAATAATAATAATTTATTATTAGGTATATTATCTACTATAATTTTATTAATATTGAAATCAATATAAATTATTATAGTTAAATTAAAGGTAAGTAAGTAATTTTAAGTAATAAAAAATAATAAAACAATATTAATATCTAATTAAATATTATTAATGTTACTATAATTATTATTATTGTTATAAATATTAAAAATACAATAAAATAAGAAAATTTAAGTAAAAAGTATTATTGTTATTTTCTTTAGACTATTATTATTATTATTATTATTATTATTATTATTATTATTATTATTATTATTAGCATAAATCTATTTTTTAAGCTAGGAATATATATATAATTATCGTAAATTAAATTAATACTATTTAGCAAGAAATTATGTAAAATTAGTTAATGAATAAATATTATTATTAGTAATAAACTATTAAAATAAATAAATTAAAATAATATAATATAATGTGTATAGCAATATTATAATAACTAATAAATTTTTACAGTTAAAATTTTATTGTTGAAAATATTTATTAAAAAATTAGATAGATAATTGTACTTTGAAAATTAGATAAATACTCATTATAGTGTTACTTAAGAAAATTTTAAAGTTACTAATTTACCGAAATATCATTAGAATTTAAGAATCTGAAATTTTACATCATATCATAGCATACATATATAGTAATTATAATATAATTCAAATTAAATAATATTCTTATATTATTATATGAATGAATCCAGTTGCAGTTATAGAATATCAAAAAAATTCTATTGACTAAACAAATATAGTATTTTGGCACAGATAAGTGCGTAAATATGTAACATTACATTTTTCTTAAAGCATTATATTTATATGATTTTAAGAAATGAATTTATTAAATTCACAGTAATGATTTATTCCTGAATTTTAACACCTTTATACCCTATATACGTATAATAAGTAGGTAAAATATTCATGATTAATTATAGTTGCCCAAAATAAGCATTTTATAATAAAAAATCTCTGAGAAAAATTTATCAAAGTTTTGGCTGTAAAATGGATATTCTAAAAATTTCAACAATACTCAACCTGCATAAAAACACACTCCAAAAAAAAAAATAAATCAACATTTCACCCCCCAACTTCTCAATTTATCAATAATTTTCTCAAAATATTTAAATATGTACATATATATATATATTTATCAGAGCATATACACAATTCATTATCATAAAAATTAGCCAAAAAGTTCTTAATATTTTACAATACTCCTAAAAACATAAATATAGTATACATAATTATGGCATGTTCTAATAAATAGAAAATATACATGACAGCAGTTGGCTCTGATCCTGTGGTAGTAAAAAACTTATTTCAAGCACACTAGTCCCAAGCCTAGACCCGACCAAGTTTAGATGAACTCTCCAGATCTACCGGATTAAGCATGTCACCTACGCGATAAATTATAATCGCGTTGAGCTAAAAGCCTAGTGGTACATTTTTTTATAACAATAGAACTTTAAAATAATAACAATGCACAATGCTATTGCATGGTATTTCACAATGTGCTATGCAATTCCACTTTAAAATATAATCTTTATTCTTTTTATACATCACATTAATACATACACAAGCATTGAGCCCAAATAATCTAATATGCTATTTAAATCTCAGAGTTGTTGTTTTGGTAAATTTTGATACCCAGTATCTATCCCGAAGACAATATAAATGACGTCCAACATCATGGTGACATCCAACTTCTAGCCTGAAGGCAAATCATATATCAGTGACGCCCAGTATCTAGCCCCGAAGGCAAATAATAAGAATAATCTCATAGGCATACCGCCAAACACAAAACTCTAAAAATTGAATAATATACTAGGCACACACAAATAGTACATATTTTTTCATAATTAATTTTTCTCATCACATTGCATCTTTTACTCATTTTTCTCTTTCATGGCAGTGTCAAATCACTTTAACTCATCATATCACACAACTTTATCATAATGTATGTCATTTAACATTACAATCATATTGCCCAAATATTCTTGGGTCATTCTCACATAATTTACATAAACCACTTTTCGTTTATTTTAGCCATTTATAATGGCTTTTCATAATGTACATAATGTATAGATATCATTTCACATTCAATAGCACAATGCATATGCATATTCAAATAATCAAGTAGCTTAACACATTTTCTATCTATAGTGTGTTAAGCCAAATTAAATGCAAACATATTTAAATTATCAAAAGTATATACATATCTTAATTATCACTCAACCCCAAGCTAAAAATACTCTCTAACCTTCACTTTCAACTTGTTCTTCAATATTAAGGTTGGGCAAAACACTTTCTCTTAATGCTTATTCAAAATGTGAGCAAATACAACCATTTAGAATTACATTTCAAGGCATTTAAAATATAAAATCCTAATTAAACATCATTCCAACTATTATCCCAAAATTTTGCCTTTCCTTACTTTAACATTAGAATTTCCTTTTAAACAATTTTAATTTGTGTTTTAAGTTTATTTTTATCATTAAAATCATATTAGAATATGTTTTAACCAATTAAATCCAATAAACACATATTTTTTAACAAAATCCTAAAATATGCCCTAAGCCTCTTCATTTCCAATTCTTCATTCCAGTCCATTCTAAATATTAATCTAAGCCTATTTACATAATTTAAATTACTTAATAACATTGTTTATTAATTAAAATAAAATAAAAATCAATACTTTAAAAATTCTCTTCTAAAACCCTAAATTCAACACTATCTTTCCAAATCTCTAACCAAACTTGATTAAATTCATCATTTGACTTTAAAATCCTTATTTAGGTATCAAAACAACATCTTTGGAATCTATTTGCACAATTAAAATATATGATTTCAAAATTCCAAATTGCACATAATCATAAATCATCTTCTTCATCCAAACTTAACTCAAAGTTAATCATTTCTTCTATCTAACTGAAAATTATTACTTACTACTCAAAATAGCATCATCCCATTCAAGCAATTAAATCATGCTACATCAAAATTCCAAATCTAACATATTCATAGTTTTCCATAAAACTTAGAAATTTAGTAAGAAAGCTTACAATTGATGGAGAAACTTCCAATTCTCTTGCCAAGCCATGCAAATCCCTTCAAAACTTGGTGTATGGAAGAAGAAAAAAACTTGCTTCCTCATCCATGGAGGTTCAGCTCCCTTGAAGAAGAAGAAGAAGATGAAATTTTAATATTTTCTCTTTCTTTTCACTTAAATTTAAGTCCATATATATATTTTAATATTTTTTATTAATTAATTAATTAATTATTGATTTTAAAATTATAATTTTTGTCTTCCATCCATAAATAATTTATTTTTAAATTATTTAATTAATTTTAATTTTACAAAGTATATTTACAATTTTATCATTTGGCTTTTTGACTTTCTTCTTTAATTATTGACTTTTATATATGTTATATTATATATATATATATATATTTCACATGTACACTTTACTTTCTCACTTCTAATCCTTCAATTTTTCATTTAAATTATTTACTTAATTCATTTAATTTAATTATTTTTTTTAAATTAACGGATGTTATAATTTTCTTCCCCTTAAATAATTTCATCCTCGAAATTATCCAGTACGGTAATAAACCATCCAAATCAAAACATAATCTTAAAATCTCATATGGAATTAATCATCTCATCAAATAATCATTTCATCATTTCATCATATTACATAATTTCTACTCTCCCCTTAGGGTCACTCTTAATTACATTTTTACAAATTTATAACTCATCATTATACTTTCTATTTAATCAAATAATCACAATAGATTATCATATCATCAACTGAATTATCATTAGACAAAATTAGTTCATCTCTTTAGTATATATGCATCGTATATCTATTACACTTAATATATTTTATCAGTTCATTATCTTAAAAATATATTCTCATAATCTTAAATTTAAAGGTTAATGACTTATACCTTACCATTGACTATTCAGTCATCATAGTCATTTCCAAAATTGTATCTCTTTTTAATTACCCCTTGCTCATATTTATAAATAATTATTTGTAAAGACCATAAATAATAACAATTTTCAATTTTCAATTAACAAGTCTTAACACAATAATTTTACACATCCCCAATTTGATCTCACTCTTTATACAATTACCATATATTAATTCAATATCACTAGTATACAACAATAAAATCTTATTTTCTTATTAAGATTCATTCCCACAGGTTATTCATCAACCCAACATATATATACATTCCAATCATAATATAATTAACATCTTTCTCTTATAATCATTTACAACTAATATATCTTAACTCCTTTCATATCCAAATACATATTAGAACATTACATCATATACATTGTCACATATCTCTCGTAATACAACTTTATATTTTGAATCTCAATAATTACTCGTAAACTTACCACATTTCATATCAATTGATCTAACTATCACAATATGAACATTACAACCTTATTCTATTCTAGTCAACCTTTAGCTTGTTTCAATTCATCATTTTTTTCGAATTCATGACCTAGCTCTATTAGGTCAAACTTATTCTCAAATCTTAATTCTCTTTGGATCCATCATCACAAATAATATTCATTTTAACTTATTGGAGCTAATGATTATATACAGTCAATATACGTCTTTTAAAATTATTTTTTTTACATTTCTTTTCTATTATCTCAATACAATTTCCACATAATTCTCATGATCATCTCCTAACTTATTCATTTCGCCTAGTCTCATTCACTTTAAACGTCATTTTTATCAACTTATTCATATTATACAATTTTCAAACACATTCAATATAACTCTTAATCACATTCCATAATTTCTCTCAATTATCATCTCCTCACATTTCATATAGTTACCATATTTACATAATCACTTTCCTTCCACATCATTTATAGCTCATCATATTTTCACAATTCTCTTCTGTTTCCACACTGTCTATAGTCATAAATAAATTTCTAACAAAAGGTTATGAGTTTCAACTATACCAACCACAAATATTGCTTGTATCTCATAAAAGCAAAACTATCAATCTCACTAAATATATTTCACAGTCGTGTCATCTCATGCTCACACCCGTGGGTTACAAATAAATACTGCCTTCACTACAACTCTTTCTCAAACAGTTCTTATCTCGATGCTACACCCATGTCTCAGTGGTCACACACATGTGGTATCTCAAAATCACACATTTACTCTCTAAACACTTACTACACAAAAGAGTTAACGCATATCAACTCTGTTTTAAAATAATTTACCCTTATTCACTTATTCTTCATTAGCCTAAACACATAATCCAACACCATTATCATCAACAACATATATATATACATATCAATTCACATTCCAGTTCTATATAATTATTGAACAAAAACTCCATTTCCAATCTTAGAATCCATTTACCAATAATTATAAATTATATCTAAATTTATCCAACAAGTTTTTTTTCCCAATTTCTCCTACTTAAATCAAATCAGTGATGCCTAACTCTTTAACAATTATAATCAATTCCAAGTTTCAACTTTCATAAACAAACCAACAAGCTTATATCAATATACTTACATTAAGTTTCATTCAATAACACTTATCTTTAATTAGATTATATACTAACCTTTTTATTAAACATTGATTATTTGATCATAATTTCTATTTGCTTACTCTAGTATCTCTCTTTTCTTTGTAAACTCATGAATATACATACTTTAACAATACAAATTAACAATCAGTACCATATTTGACTCTACTTATGATTCTTTTAAATCAAAACCACCATTAAAATTTCAATCATTCTATAAATAAATTATTAAGGAATACCACCAAAGTCTCTACATTGTACAATCTAGATTAAATTTCATCCTTCAAATACACATGGGTTAGATAATATCACATGCCCATGTGATTTGAACCTCTGCTGCCATTCCCATAAAAAAAAATTCATAGACACAGTTGTATCATTTAAGTTGACTTGCCCATGTATAATAAATCTCTTATACGTTAAATAAATTATTTCACCAATTCACATCACACCCATGTTTTCTCTATATATACACTCATGTGAATCCAATCATCTCTATTTTCATCCTATTTGCCAACATAATATATAAATTTTACACTCCTAACATGTATTTACTTAGTCTCACTTCAATTAATTTTTTTTTTCATTTCTCTCTTAAACACCCATGTAGGCATAAATAAGTTGTAGATCTATTATTTTATATACCCCCAACTATATATATATATATAATCCTCAACCAGATAAATCAATAAGTCAATATTATACTCACGTATTGATTCAAATAGTTAATATCTAACTTTCCCAAATTTCTATCAAATTCAAACCCCAATTTCTATTAATCTCAATGTTTGACTATTGTTTCTCAAAATTATTATTATTTTATTTTTTAATTATTTCAAGTCAATGACTATTCATCATTTTACAATTTTCTATACCTCAATTATCAAATTTACCTTTTTCTGAAAATGTTGTAGTAATATACTAGTCATATATAATTAATAATGATCCCTCCTTTAGGTATACAACAAGTTTGTACATCCAATTACATATATCAATACTTTTTCCACTCTTCCCACTTCTAAGTTTTATCACCAATCAAATTGGTCACACAATAATCTTAGAACCATTTCACCAATGATTACCAATACTCTCAAAATTTATTTAACATATCATTGTTAATTCCATCCATCTAAGTCAAATGAATAATATTTAACATACCAAAATATTAGTTAAATTCAATTTTAAATTTCACAAACAAATTAACCAAATATAATCCAATATATTTACATTAAATTCCTTTAAATTAAACATCACTCTTCACTTACTTTCAGTGGTCATTCAATAGTATTTTTTTTCTCTCTTTCCTCCAATCCCATGTCTCAGTGGTCACACACATGTGGTATCTCAAAATCACACATTTACTCTCTAAACACTTACTACACAAAAGAGTTAACGCATATCAACTCTGTTTTAAAATAATTTACCCTTATTCACTTATTCTTCATTAGCCTAAACACATAATCCAACACCATTATCATCAACAACATATATATATACATATCAATTCACATTCCAGTTCTATATAATTATTGAACAAAAACTCCATTTCCAATCTTAGAATCCATTTACCAATAATTATAAATTATATCTAAATTTATCCAACAAGTTTTTTTTCCCAATTTCTCCTACTTAAATCAAATCAGTGATGCCTAACTCTTTAACAATTATAATCAATTCCAAGTTTCAACTTTCATAAACAAACCAACAAGCTTATATCAATATACTTACATTAAGTTTCATTCAATAACACTTATCTTTAATTAGATTATATACTAACCTTTTTATTAAACATTGATTATTTGATCATAATTTCTATTTGCTTACTCTAGTATCTCTCTTTTCTTTGTAAACTCATGAATATACATACTTTAACAATACAAATTAACAATCAGTACCATATTTGACTCTACTTATGATTCTTTTAAATCAAAACCACCATTAAAATTTCAATCATTCTATAAATAAATTATTAAGGAATACCACCAAAGTCTCTACATTGTACAATCTAGATTAAATTTCATCCTTCAAATACACATGGGTTAGATAATATCACATGCCCATGTGATTTGAACCTCTGCTGCCATTCCCATAAAAAAAAATTCATAGACACAGTTGTATCATTTAAGTTGACTTGCCCATGTATAATAAATCTCTTATACGTTAAATAAATTATTTCACCAATTCACATCACACCCATGTTTTCTCTATATATACACTCATGTGAATCCAATCATCTCTATTTTCATCCTATTTGCCAACATAATATATAAATTTTACACTCCTAACATGTATTTACTTAGTCTCACTTCAATTAATTTTTTTTTTCATTTCTCTCTTAAACACCCATGTAGGCATAAATAAGTTGTAGATCTATTATTTTATATACCCCCAACTATATATATATATATAATCCTCAACCAGATAAATCAATAAGTCAATATTATACTCACGTATTGATTCAAATAGTTAATATCTAACTTTCCCAAATTTCTATCAAATTCAAACCCCAATTTCTATTAATCTCAATGTTTGACTATTGTTTCTCAAAATTATTATTATTTTATTTTTTAATTATTTCAAGTCAATGACTATTCATCATTTTACAATTTTCTATACCTCAATTATCAAATTTACCTTTTTCTGAAAATGTTGTAGTAATATACTAGTCATATATAATTAATAATGATCCCTCCTTTAGGTATACAACAAGTTTGTACATCCAATTACATATATCAATACTTTTTCCACTCTTCCCACTTCTAAGTTTTATCACCAATCAAATTGGTCACACAATAATCTTAGAACCATTTCACCAATGATTACCAATACTCTCAAAATTTATTTAACATATCATTGTTAATTCCATCCATCTAAGTCAAATGAATAATATTTAACATACCAAAATATTAGTTAAATTCAATTTTAAATTTCACAAACAAATTAACCAAATATAATCCAATATATTTACATTAAATTCCTTTAAATTAAACATCACTCTTCACTTACTTTCAGTGGTCATTCAATAGTATTTTTTTTCTCTCTTTCCTCCAATCCCTTGCTTATACACACCTCAACTATATAATATTATAATCGATACTATAATTAATATTAAACATAACCCATTTAAACCAACATTATCTCATGTACATATATATAAATATAGATATAATGATTATCTAACTTTGTATACATTCCTGCCCATAAGTAAATAATCCATACTTTAATTCTCCAAATAATGATTAGAGATATATATATATATATTCCACTTTAATCTTCCCTCAATTACATTTTCTTTTCCCTTGCATTCTCAGATTATTGAATAGGTACACCTTAATAATATAATATAATATAATAATTTTTACTACAATTAATATCGATTTTAAATTTAATCCATTTACACTATAATTAACAAATTGTTCATCATTCCTCTTTCTAACTTATATACCTTAACCAACCATTTAGCTCCAAAAACACATTCCACCTCAAATCAATTAATTAATACTTCCAAATATCCTTCAATTCATGTATAAACCAAATTAAATAATTTTACTTTCTTATTTAACAAATCTTCCATTACCCAAAAATATTAAGGGTTGCTAATTATTCTTTATAATACAACTATCATTAAATATTAAAGTATTGATATACACAATAAAATAAGCATTTATCCCAAAGTTCCTCTTTACATTACTCATGTTCTTATGACTCATTTTATCATTTCACTATACTATTCCCAAGTGATCATCTCAGTTCATGATCACCCTTTCCTTCCATTTCATTTATCACTCTTTCCACAATTGCCACATCAGAAACCAGTTTAAGTGTCAATGCATATGCATGTAAAATATTTCAAACCACATTTTAAAATTTTCCCCTTACTCTCCTTCAAAATTCACCTAGGTCGAGAATCTCAAACTTAGGCTTTGATATCAAAATAAATGTAACACTCTTATACCATATATACGTATAATACATACATTCCATATATATATAATACGCATATATAGTATAAGAATGCCACAAATGGGTTTAATAAAAAAATTTTCTATATTCTCAATTTAAAATCCCAAACAATTAAAATGTATTTTTAATAAGTAGGTAAAATATTCATAATTAATTGTAGTTACCCAAAATAAACATTTTATTTAAAAATCTCTGAAAAAAAATTTACCAGAGTTTTATTTGTAAAATAGATATCCCAAAAATTTTAACAATACTCAACCTGCATAAAAACACACTTCCAATAAAAATAAATCAACATTTCACCCCAACTTCTCAATTTCTCCACATTTTTCTCAAAATATTTAAATATGTACATATATATTTATAAATCATATATACAATCCATTATCACAAAATTAGTCCAAAAGTTATTAATATTTTATAATACTCCCAAAAATATAAATATATTATACATAATTATGGCATATTCTAATAAATAGAAAATATACGTGATAACAGCTGACTCTGATCCTCTGACAGTAAAAAACTTATTTCATGCACACTAGTCCCAAGCCTAAACCTGACTAGGTCTAGATGAACTCTTTGGATCTTCTGAATCAACCCCATCACCTGCGTGATGAATTAAATTCGCGTTAAGCTAAAAGCCTAGCAGTGCATACTTTGATAATAATAAAACTTTAAAATAATAACAATGCACAATGTTATTGCATGGTATTTCACAATTTGGCATGTAATTCCACTTTAAAATATAATCTTTATTCTTTTTATACATCACATTAACACATACACAAGCATTGGGCCTAAGTAATCTAATATACTATTTAAATCCCAGAGTTGTTATTTTAATCAATTTTGACACCAGTGTCTAGCCCGAAGGCAATACAAGTGACGCCCAATATCTAACCCGAAGGCAAATTATGGTGATGTCCAACGTCTAGCCCGAAGGCAAATCATATATTAATGATGTCCAGCGTCTAGCCCCTAGGGAAAATAATGAGAATAATCTCATAAGCATGCCGCCAAACACAGAACTCTAGAAATTGAATAATATACTAGGCACACGTAAATAGTACATATTTTTCCATAATCAATTTTTCTCATCACATTGCATCTTTTACTCATTTTTCTCATTCATGCAATGCCAAATCACTTTAACTCATCATATCACATTTCTTTATTACAATGTATGTCATTTAACATTACAATCATATTACCTGAATATTCTTGGGTTATTCTCACATAATTCACATAAACCACTTTTCATTCATTTTAGCCATTAATAATGGCTTTTCATAAAGTGCATAATATATATACATCATTTCACATTCAATATCACAATGCATATGCATATTCAAATAACCAAGTAGCTTAACACATTTTTTATCTAAAGTGCGTTAAGCCAAATTAAATGCATATATATTTAAATTATCAAAAGTATATAAATACCTTAATTATCACTCAACCCAAACTAAAAATCACTTTCTAACCTTCACTTCCAAATTTTTCTTCAACACTAAAGTTGGGAAAATCACTTCCTCTTAATGCCTATTCATAATGTGAGCAAATACGACCATTTAGAATCACATTTCAAGGCATTTCAAATATAAAATCCTAATTAAACATCATTCCAACCATTATCCTAAAATTTTATATTTCCTTACATTAAAATTAGAATTTCCTTTTAATCCATTTTAATTGGTGTTTTAAGTTTATTTGTATCATTAAAATCATATTAGAATATGTTTTAACCAATTAAATTCAATAAACACATATTCTTTAACAAAACCCCGAAATATGCCCTAAGCCTCTTCATTTCCAATCCATTCCAAATGTTAATCTAAGCTCATTTACATCATTTAAATCACTTGATAGCATGATATATTAATTAAAATAAAATAAAAATCAATACTTTAAAAATTTTCTTCCAAAACCCTAAATTCAACACTACCTTTTCAAATCTCTAACCAAACATGATTAAATCCATCATTTGACTTTAAAATCCTTGTTTAGGCATCTAAACAACATCTTTGGAATTTATTTGCACAATTAAAATGCATGATTTCAAAATTTCAAATTATACATAGCCCTAAATCATTTTCTTCATCCAAACTCAACCCAAAATTAATCCTTTCTTCTATCTGACTTGAAAATCATTACTTACCACTCAAAATATACATACCCATTCAAGCAATTAAATCATGCTACATCAAAACTCCAAATCCAACATATTCATAATTTTCCATAAAACGTAGAAATTTAGTAAGAAAGCTTACCAATTGATGGAGAAACTTACAATTCTCTTGCCAAACCTTGCAAATCCCTTTAAAACTTGGTGTACGGAAGAAGAAAAAAACTTGCTTCCTCATTCATGGAGGTTTTGGCTCTCTCTTGAAGAAGAAGATGAAATTTTAATATTTTCTCTTTCTTTTCACTTAAATTTAAGATCATATATATATTATTTTAATATTATTTTAATATTTATTTAATTATTTATTTATATTAAAAATGATAATTTTTTTCTTCTATCCATAAATAATTTATTTTTAAATTATTTACGTAATTTTAATTTTACAAATTATATTTATAATTTTGCCATTTGACTTTTTGACTTTCTTCTTTAAATATTAACTTTTGTATATGTTATATATTATATATATATATATATATTTCACATATACACTTTACTTTCACACTTCTAATCCTTCAATTTTCCATTTAAATTATTTACTTAATTCATTCAATTTAATTAATTTTTTAAAAATTAACAGATGTTTCATGAATGTTAATTATTTTCTTATTAAGTGTTAACAAATAATAGTAGTTTAAATTTGTATATGTGTAAATTATTGATTATATTATGTTGGGTAAATGGTTTATAGACACTCTTTTATAAATCTGTTTGATTGTACCTTGATGATGGGTATTTAAATTGAATGATATTATGAAAATTATCCTTGGCCGGGGTAATTACTCTGTACATGTGTATTAAAGTTATTTCTCTTTGGGCTTGCAAGGTAAGTCATCATGCACTCTTAGATTGACGTTAGAATAGTAAGAATTTATATTTGAGTGTATGTAAAAAAATGAAAATGTCTGAGGCAAAAATAATATTTATCCAGCTGAGTAATAGATGATGTTTATTTAAATATTATATATATATATATATATTAAACTTTATTTGTTCTAACTTATTATACATTTATCTATTCACTGAGTAGTTAGAGTCACCCCTTATATACATATAATATTTCATATTTTGGAGAATAAACTAGTAGAGGACATCTAATTTATCATCCTTTAACGTATAGTTAAGGTTGAGCCAACTTATTTGTTATTGGGATTTATTTAAGGATTATTATATTAATATACTAAACAATATTAATGTGTATTTAAGGAATATTAGAATCTATTGGATGTTGTATTTGAGAATATTAACTACTTAAATTATAAGAGAAGTTTTATTAGAAATTTAGTAGTATGGTAGATTATAAGGTAAGCCCACCATTTATAGTAAAAGTAAAAGGGGTGTGACAGAATTTGTTGCAAATTATGTTAAGTAGTTTTATGATTTAGGATTCATTAACTTAGATAGTTACCAAAGTAACCTAAGTTAATGAGTCTTGTATTAGTTAAAACTATATAAAAGAACTATTATTAGTTAAACTACTGATATGCAATATTAAATTGATAATATGTCACATGAAAATAGAATTTTTTAAATATGTGACTGTATTAGAATAATTTGAGTATGAATCAAAGACTCACATAAAAGAATAAAATGTTGTTAGAAAAAAATATATATATATATAGTTCACTTATTTAGATAGTTGCCAAAGTGACCTAAGTTAGTGAACTATATATTTATTAGATTGCATAAAAAGAACTAATTAGAAAGATGCATAAATAAATTATACTTTAAGAATATTCATAATTAGGAAATTGAGGTGGAAATCACCTAAAATATACCATTGTCTAAAGCATTAATATTTTTTAGACCTATATCATCTTAAATATACTGAAAAAGACTAGAATACCATTGTTATATGAATTGCGCCTAAATTGAATCATCTTTTTTCATTTCAAACTACAGCGAAATCGACTAGCCTTTGTTGATCTTTTTCTATCACAGTCGACCTCTCTCTCACACACACAGTTGTTTACTCTTCCTCTCACCGCCTGAAACTTTCTTGCACTCTTAACGTCTGAAACTTTCATTTTTCACCGTTATTCGACAACGTTTCATCATTTTCTTTAACATCAACAGTAAGTTTGTATTCTAGGTTTTTTTTTTTTTGCTTTTTTTTACTTCAAAACTGAAAAAATGTTGGATGTGAAATGTGTGAATATATAATAAAGCCAATGCATGTGTAAAAGTCACTTCATGGGTGGCAATAGCTATTGCTTATTAATGTGTTTTCTTTGATTGATGTTTTGCCTATTTAAAGTATGTGTTTTCATTTTTTTTTATTTTTTTGAGGGTGTATCATTTATATAAGTGATGTTAGATGAAGTTAGGGAAAGTTATAGATCATTAGGTTTTCACTGTTGACTGCCCTAACTACTTATAACTTGCCCTAACTATGGTGAAGTTTCATATTTCTGCCATCTAAAACTCTCTAATGCAATTCTTAAGTCAATCTGCACACTTAATTTTTGTAATGGTATCTATTTGATGTTTTTTGATTTTTTAGGGAAATTTTAGTGAAATGGACTGCCCTAACTACCCATAACTTGCCCTAACTATAGTGAAATTGCATGTTTCTACCATCTAAATTCTCCAATGAACTTCCTAAGTCAATTTTCATACTTGAATTTTTTAATGGTATATGTTTGATTTTTTTTATTTTTTATGAAAAATTTAGTGAACTAAACTGCTCTAACTAACCATAACTTGCCCTGACTATGGTGAAGTTGCATGTTTATACCATATGAAAATATCCACCATAATTCCTAAGTCAATCTGCAAACTTGAATTTTGTAATGGTATCTGTTTTATGTTTTTTGATTTTTTAGGGGGAATTTAGTGAATTGAACTGCCCAGAACTTACCCTAACTGTGGTGAAGTTGTATGTTTCTCCTATCTAAACATCTCTACTGTAATGACTAAGTCAATCTGCAAACTTGACTTTTGTAATGGTATCTAATTGATTTTTTTATATTGTTAGGAGAAATTTAGTGAACTAAACTGCCCTAACTACCCATAACTTGCCCTGACACTGGTGAAGTTGCATGTTTCTACTATCTGAAAATATCCACTGCACTTCCTAAGTCAATATGGATACTTGTTCATGTCAATGGTATATGTTTAATTGTTTTTCAATTTTTTTTATTTTTTTAGAGGGAATTTATTGAATTGAACTGCCCTACCTATCCCTAATTCACCCTAACTAAATTTTTTCAGGTAAATGGCTTCAGGTTCTGCATCATCTTCTCCTAGTGAAGAAACACCCATTGTAACAGATAAGAAAATGGTCAGTCTTAGGAAAATATCCTTATCTGGCCATCATTACACCTTCAAAAGAAGGAAAGTTGGTAAGCCAACTGAAGCCAACAAGAGGAAGTGAGTTGTTGAATTTCAAAGCATTAAAGAAAATGTCCAAGAAGGGGTAAATGTTGATAGACTTCAATCTGATTATATAATTGAACCATCAATATGGAGATACCACCAAGTTAACACTATTGGTGCTGGCCTGAAAATTATTTGTGTCATTCAAAATGCATTTGTTGATAACAATGAAAAGGTAAATGCAATATATTTAACTTATAAGTGATTTATGTTTCTTTTTATGAAGTAGTTGTTTCTTAATTTTATTTTAAAATTTATGCAGATTGATGCATTTTCAAACTATAATGTTGGCCACTTGCTAAAAGTGGATGAAAAAAAAATTTCTATTAGCTTGGATTGATAAACTGCATTTTCTTACACCAAGTTCACATTCCAAAGGCAGATGTGTTGTCATTTAAGTTTGGCAGTGAAGCGGCCACCGTGGGGAGCAGGTGAATTTTGTCTAATTTCTGGGTTGAAATATAATGGCAATGAGGATTTGGTTGCTATCGGCAGTCCTGTTATGCGTATGGAAATATGACCCGCAAGGAAATGCTTGCAGCATTTAAAGGTTGTAATGACATGAATGTTTAGGTTAAGTTAGGGGGTTGCATGCCTAATTGACCTTATGGTTTTGGGCAAAGCTACTAAAGAAAAAGTTGATTACCAGATTCTATCACTTGTTAATGATATTGATGCCTTTAACAACATTGTGTGGGGAAAACTGAGTTTGAAGTTTATATGTTCAAATGTGAAGGATGTTATTTGGAGCTTGAAGAATAAGGAAAAAGTTGGTGGATACTCCTTAAGTGGATTTTTTGATACCATAACAATTTTTGCAATAGAGATATTGCCATCTTTAGACAGGGTCGGGGTTAAGAGAATGAGTAATCATATTCCTAGGATCATGAATTGGAGCATGGAGTCAAAAGTATCTTATCAAAAAATCCATGCAAAAATTTTAGAATCAGTACTTCACATTTTGGTTTTTGTTAACAAATTTATTATTGCTAATCTATTTTTTATTTTCTATATCATGGCCTTTCTCACATGAATATGATGTGTACAGAAGTTGCAAATTGTTCTATTTACCATGACCAGAGAAGAATCAATTGATCCAGCTTTTTATGATTTACCTCTTAGTGGAGAGGGGGGGATTATTGAACATTTTATGTTGCCTCCCCCTGAACCAAGCCACATAACTAAAGATAAATGTTCCCAATATGGTTTTCAATCTTCAGATATTGAAAATATCATAAAATAGGTTTCTCAATTGGAGAGAAAGAAGACAACACTTTCTACAGATTTTGAGATACGATTGTCTTCTCTGAAAAATTAAAATAAAGAACTCAGAAAAATGTTAAAAGAAAAGGAAAAGGATATGAAGACTTTGAGAGATGAAAATAAAGAGTTACGCATCATGGTTGGTTCACAAAATAAAGAAATTCATGAATTGATTCAGCAGTTTGAAGAGAAGGAACAATTTGATTTCCAGACTCCATTGCATGGGTATGCACCTGCACCTGTTAGTGAACTAAATATGAATGAAGCACATGCAGACAGTCCATCTCTCATGACTATCTCAAAAAATGCATTTAAGTTGGTTATAGAAAAAAAAAAGAAAGATAATTCTCAATCCAAAGTACATTGGTGGTGATTGAATGCCATGCCGAAAGAATGAGCTGCGAAGAAACAGAGATAATAAATCTCAATTCCTTGAAAGAAGATTGGGTAATTTAGATGAGTATTCACTTGTTCTTTCCTTGAATCCTATTCAGAGGCCTACTTTTGAAGAAGAGTTCACATTCAACAAATGGTGGAACCTAAATTTCATGAATTATAAATTGTAAATTAGAGCAATGATGTTAATACAATATGACCGGTGATAGCTATGACAAATTATATAGAGTGAGGGGATTTAATAATCTGTTATTTTATCTTTTTTTTTCTTTTCCTTAGTTATAAACTTACAGATCAAATGTTGCCTTATGGTATTATAGATGATTCTACAGTCCATTTGGTCAAGACTTTAGATTTTTTCTGGCTTATGAGGAACTCTGATAAATAGCTCAATAATGGCATAAGTGTGTATTATTGATATCATATGTTTAACTTACATATATGAGGCAATACTTTGCAACTAACATAACTTGACTACAATCGTGTTGCAGGATATAGATATAGTGTTGTACTATATCAGACAAAAGCAACATTTCCTTCCCAGCAATTTTGATCAGAGAATAATGTATGGGGAATGTATAATTAACTAGAGTTTTATATTAGAACATAGATCATTCAGTCAGTCCATTGTTGAAAATAATTCCCATGTTGAGTATCAAAAGATTTTTGAGAGGGGATCTTCGGTATGGCAAAGCATCATAGGAGTTTGACACTATTTATTTGCCAGGAAACCATAGAAGTAGTCACTGGTTTATAATGGAGATATCTCTTATATATTGGGCAATCACTATATATGATTCAATGCTCAAAAAAAGGTATATTAATGAAAGAATGATTTCTGTCACTCTAATTTCAGAAATGCTCTCAGCTGCATTGGAGCATGTTGGTTTTTGAATTTCCACCCAGAACTTAAATTACATCAAGGTAAGAACCTTAAGGTCAAATATGACAAGTTACAATGTCCATAACATATTAGGTAAGGAACTGACCAGAATAGTAATCTAGTACTCCATAATTTTATTGATTATTAAATAGGGGATTTAATTTCTATTTTATTAACAGGTCAAATTGTGGGATAGTTGTTGCTAAGTTCATTGAATTTTAATGTCCCTAAATTGTGATATCTGGCAATGCAATGATGATATTAAGAAGCAAATGAGATATACTACCACATGCTGCTTATGGTACCATGCAGCAACAATGTATGCTAGTTTATATCACAGTGATGATGAGCAGTAAACAATTGAATACCTGATGTAACTTGTTTATATATTATATGTAACACTGGTGATAAAAATTGAATAGCTTAATACCTAGTGTAAATTTAAAGTTATATATATATGGTCTAATTATATGGATTTAGCCTTCATCGGAGAAATGCATTAACTTACCCTAACCCGCACTGTATACAATCCTGGGCCAAATGAGAGCAAGCTGGACAAATTTTCATCCCCAGTGCCATGATATTGATAATTTATAGTGAAAAAAAGTTTATAAACAGTAGCAAAGGTGTGATTTAGCCTTCCTTGCAGAAATGTCATAACTTGTCATAACTTGCCCTAACCCTCACTGTATGCAACTCTGGACCAAAAGAGAGCAAGCTGGACAAATTTCCATCCCCAATGGCATGATATGGCTAATTTATAGTAAAAAAAATTCATGAATAGTAGCAAAGGTGTGATTTAGCATTCCTTGCATAAAATGTCCTAACTTGCCTTAACTTTCCCTAACCCCCACTGTATGCGACCCTGACCAAATAAGATCAAGCTGGGCAAATTTCCATTCCCAATGGCATGATATGGCTAATTTATAGTGAAAAAAGTTCGTGAACAGTAGCAAATGTGTGATTTAGCCTTCCTTGCAGAAATGTCCTAACTTGCCCTAACTCCCTATTATATGCAATACTGGACCAAATGAGTTCAAGCTGGACAAATTTTTCATCCCTAATGGCATGATTTTGATAATTTATAGTGAAAAAAGTTCATGACCAGTAGCAAAGGAGTCATGTAGCCTTCCTTGCAGAAATACCCTAACTTGCCCTAACCCCCATTGTATGCAATGCTGGACCAAATGAGATCAAGTTGGACAAATTTCCATCCCCAATGGCATGACATGGCTAATTTATAGTTAAAAAAAGTTTGTGAACAGTACCAAAGATGTGATTTAAATTCACAAGAAAAATTTATTACCAAAGAAATAAAAAAACCATATAATATCAAGCTGAATAACTATTATACGCTAATGTAATTGATTTATAAGTTACATATCAATCAGATTGTAATGATTATTACAAATGACAAAAGACAGTAATATAAATTTTATTTTTAAGTAGTCTGGGTACTTGCAGCTTGTGAATCATAATGAAGTGATATCATTTTATTATAAGTGAGTCTATTATGACCTTACTCTCGGCAACGGCTATACTTTGATATGTCCTCACCCAAAGAAGGAATTCTTCATTTTTTATGTCTGCTAGTTGAGGTTCAAGCATTAGGAGGTAGAAGAGTCAACTGTCTCACATTGTCTGGTAAAGTCCAATCTGTTATGTGAAGTAAAGGATTTATGACTCCTTTATATTTTTCGTACTAATAATCTCAGGAATAATATTGGGAGCACAAGTTGTAAGCATTATGTTCACCACTTTTCACAACCGCAAGAGCATGCATGCATGGAATCTAGTTTAATTGAAATATCTTATAATAATAATTCCTAAGTGACACATCCACCTCATAGTTCTTATTAACGTCATACATGTCATACCTCATTTTACTAGCAGGTTCCATCTAACAATAAATGCATATTAGTAAAATTATTATGTAATTGATTCATAATGTAGCAGTTGCATGAAATTTGAATAACGCACTTACATTCAATTTTAAAGCATACATCATTCTCTTTTTTAGCCTTCTTTCAACAGCAGGTGCCATCTTTGTAGTATATTTTTTTCCTTACTTCATCGTATAAAAAATCACCTTTGTAACATCTTTCGTACGTTGTTCACAAATGCGGTTATGGGAAGCTCTCGTGCCTTGACAAGTGCAGTATTCACAGATTTTGATATGTTAGTAGTCATGATATTGTATCTCCTTTCATTTATATGAGAACGTGACCATCTATCAAGACCAACCCCTTCGAGATATTCATTTGCACCAGGAATAACAATACAGAATGAACCAAAGAGTAAACTGAAATCATGAATTTTATATTATTTGACCATTTTGTAAAAATGCTTTTTAAGATCTTTTGTTATATGTTGGAATTTGCATTTGAGATTATTAAGAAGGTGATACATACAAATCCCATGAAATACATTTGGAAAGACATATGATACTGCCTTCTGGATGCTTCAATGTCTGTCTAAAATAATATATAACCTAATCTTTCACCAAAGGTTGCCTTCAAACTTCCCAGAAACCATGTCCATGATGCATGATTTTTAGAATTAGTTATCCCAAAGACCAATAGAAAAATTTATTGATTGGCATCATGACAGATGGTAAAAAGAAGCACTCCTCAGTATTTCCTTTTTAGATGAGTTTGGTCAATGGATAATACAGGTCTACAGTACTTGAAACCTTGAATTGAAGCATCAAATACAAAGAAGAGATAAAGAAATTGATGATCATCATCACAGTGTTCACAACTAAACCTGGATTTGTTTCATTAAGCATGTGTAAGTATCTAGGAAGAATAGAGTAAGATAGTTCAGGAGTACCCAAAATGATATTCTCATAAGTAAGCTGATGCCCCCTTCATACAATAGAAAACTGATCTCCACCCTAAATTCCTGACGTATATCATCAATCACATCTCCAGGTTTGAATAAGCTTTCAGGATTTATCAATCTCTTTTTAACACACTCTGTGACAACCCAACTTGTAGCTTGTCTGTGTCTACTTTGAATAAAATCAGTCGGGTATGAATGCTTTACCGAATATTTCATTACCATCTAACATGCTTGGTTGCCTTTAATTAAACTTTTTTCCCATAGTCTCCATTTACATTATTTATCAATACAACGGACAACGATGAAAGATGGATTTAACTTGAAAACCTTAAATTGAAATTGCTCTCTCATTGCTACAATTAACAATTTCATAGTCAAATCTCTCTTTGTTCTAAATATTTTACCCTCTCCAATAGAATACTCAATTGAACTTTAACCCAATAGATTCAAATCAAAATCATTACTTGATTCATGTAAACCTAAATCTACATCCTTAGAGCCATTACACTATTTTATTCCATTTTTCTAATCTACATGAACCTCGATAGTATGTTCCACACCATTATTATAAATTTCATTTTCTTCGGTCATATGGTCTAAGGTGTGTGAATACAGAATGCCATGAGCATCATAAGGCAAGTCATAATCATGTACAGTATCCAAATGGACATAAACCTCAAGAATTATAGGGATGTCTTCTACCATCGGAGACATAAGTGAGTCTTCATCTTTATATTGATTATGATATTGATCTTCAGGAATTCCATCAAGACCAGGAACCTCTTATTCAATAATTTCTTTCATTTCGAATGGATCATTACTGTCATGTCCAGATTTTAAAGACACCTTCTTCAATAATAACATAAAGTAAATGCTTCAGTCTATTCTTGGCCATAAATGCAAGGAACAAGCTAAATGTCCTATCATTTACAACATCATAAAGTGGTGATATGTAAAAAAGTTTAACCTAATATTTGAAGTACCATTAATATTAAGCACATCTGATGTTGCTTCCTTTAGTTTAATGAAACTAGCTTGTCCTATCCATACAAGGAATTCAGTACACCCCCTTACATATTTTGACGTCTCGACATTAGATTTTCCACCGTAACAGATAGGGATAACTACACTACTCTTCAAAATTTGAATTTGAAGGTAAATGATCAATACCCTACAATAAAACCATTACTATTAGATCCTTTCCCATTTTCTATAGCATATATAAGCATTTTGATATGGGTTAGGGCAAGTTATGGATAGCTAAGGTGGTTCAGTAACCCTTTTTTCTATCAAAAAAATCAAAATAAATTGGAAATATATCATTTTCAGACTAAAGCATGTAGAGTGTCTCATAATGTGTAATTGAGCATTTTTTTTATAGCAGATATAAGTATTTTGATGTGGGTTAGGGTATGTTATGGATAGTTAGGGTAGTTTAGTAACCCTTTTTCCCATAAAAAATCAAAATAAATCAGACAGACATCATTTTTAGACTAAAACTTGCAGAGTGTCTCAGAAAGTGTAATAGAGCATTTTTCTACAAAAAATACAAGTATTTTGATGAGGGTTAGGGCAAGTTATTGATAGTTATGGCAGTTCATTAAATATTTTCTCCATCAAAAAAATCAAAATCAATCGGACAAACATCATTTTCAAACAAAAGCATGCACAGTGTCTCAGAAAGTGTAATGGACCATTTTCTATAGCAGATATAAGCATTTTGATGTAGGTTAAGGCAAGTTATAGATAGTTAGGGTAGTTTAGTAACCTTTTTTTATCAAAAAAATCAAAATAAATTGGACAGACATCATTTTCAGACTAAAGCATGTAGAGTGTCTCAGAAAGTGTAATGGAGCATTTTCTATAGCAGATACAAGCATTTGGATATGGGTTAGGGCAAGTTATGGATAATTAGGGCAATTCTGTTCAAATCTATCTTTGTTTGAACAATGAATGTGAGCCAAATAAAGAAGCTAATATAGAATAAATTAAACAAAATGAAACATTTTCTCTTCAAATAGTTAGCATTTCAATGTCAAAATAACTTATATATAACTACATTGCATCAAAATCAAGATTGGGCATTTTTCTGCAGATTAGACTAAATGAACAAAATAAAAACATGTCGTGTAAAATTAGAGAGAGATAATGACAAAGCTTTCTTTCATCGATCTAATGGTGGCAGATTCATGTTTTGAAAAGGAAAGAGACAGAAAGTTAAAAGAGAGAGAGAAGACGCATAGAAGAAGGTGACATCGGCAGCTAAGAGTTGTTTTCTTTTATTAATATTAGTTTATTAGGTATAAAGGTATTCTAGTCTTTTTCAGTCTATTTAAGGTGATATGGGTCCAAAAAATATTAACGCTTTAGAGAAGGATATATTTTAGATGATTTCCCAAATTGAAGCTATCCCAAAGGAGAGTCGCATTCTATTATTTATAAAATAATATTTTTATTTTGTATTATTTAAAAAGGTAATTGGATACTCAAAGGTAATATATGAATAACATAAAATAGTAATATAATTTTGATCTCCCTTTGAGTGGACACTAGATATAATAAAGTTTACCTAAAGGAAAAGTTTAATGTTATAAATAGTTCATCATTCTATATTTTAAGTTTGTACTCGAGGGCTTTATTATGAGCATTATCCTATTTTGTACAGTTCCCACTTCATTATACTTCCTTGCATTTGTAATGATAATATTTGATGTATCAAAATTTTTTGAGTGGTATGAAAGTCCAATTCTCACTGTGTATTGGATCTTAATCTGGCTTTAATAATTAGAAACCACTTGAAGCTACCGATGATAATACTTCAGAGTAGGTGGAACAATTGAAAGCCTAGACACGGTCAAATAGACTCAATCTTCTATTTATAAGAATGACCATTACCAATAATATCAAGACTTCTCTACTTTAAATTGAGATAGCCTCAAAATTTCTGAAATTTGTTAAGAAGCACTTTAGATGCACTGATAAGTCTCTCGCAAGCACATTGATGGCTGAGTTGACCATCATGAAATATGATGGTTTGAAACGTATTCAGCAATATATTTTGAACATGACTGAACAAAATTGAAAGCACTAGGCATGAATATGGATGAGTCCTTTTTAGTGCGGTTTGTCCTTAACTCACTCCCTTCACAGTTTGCTCCATTGAAGATCCACTATAATGCTAATAAAGAGTAGTAGAACTTGAATTAGCCTCCTAGTAAGTATATTCAGGAAGAAGTGAGATTAACACAAGATGGACAAAATCTTGCCTTTATTGTAACTCATGGAGCAATGAAGAATAAAGGAAAATTCAGAAAAAGAAAGCATATTCCACCAAAGAAAAGTAGACCTGGTAGCTAAAGTCATGATGAAAAATTCATTGTGAAATGCCACTTTTGTGGAAAGAAGGAACACATGAAGAATAAATTAACAACCATAAGATTTAGTTCTAAAAGAGAGGTATAAATCTTTCTTTTGTATGTTTGGAATCAAATATTGTTGAAGTTTCTTCTAATACTTAGTAAATTGATTTGGTGTCACAACTCATGTCACTAATTTAATGCAAGGTTCTTTATAACTAAAAAGCTAAAGGAAAGTGAAAAGTTCATCTATATGGGTAACCGTCTCAAAGTAAAAGTGGAAGCTATTGGTACCTATCGCTTGGTTTTAGAGACTAATCATCAGATAAATCTTTTGAATGCTTTTTATGTACTTTTAATTTCTAGAAATTTAGTTTCATAATCCATATTAGATGTCATTGGATATTCTACTTTATTTAGTTATGGACAACTAAGTTTGATGTTAAATTCAGTTACAGTTGGTTATGGTACTTTACATCATGGTTTATATAAAATTTCCTTGAATCATGAATTTGCTCAAGCTTTAGTAGCCCTGCATTCAAATGTTGGTTCTAAACATGGCTTAATTTATGAAAATTCTTCATTCTTGCAGCATGGAAGGTTAGGCCATATCTCTAGGAAAAGAATAGAGAGATTAGTAAAGGATGAGATTTTATAAAACCTTGACTTCACCGGTTTCCAAGTATGTGTGGATTATATAAAAGGAAAGCTAACCAAGCATATAAAGAAAGGTGCCACGAGAAGTAATAAGCTTCTTGAGATCATTCATATGGATATTTATGAACCACTCTCTATTCCATATATCACTGGAGAAAAATATTTTACCACCTTTATAGATGATTTGTCTCAATATGGTTATGTATATCTTTACCATGAAAAGTCTCATGCCATTGACATCATTGAGATGTACATATAGAGGTTGAGAGATAGTTAGATAGAAAGGTTAAAGTTGTGAGATCAGATTGAGGTGGTGAAAAATTATAATAGATATGATAAATTAGGATAAAATCTTAGTCCTTCTGCCAAATTTTTTGAAGATCTTGGCATTTCTGCTCAGTATACAATGCCAGATACTCCACAACATAATGTTATTATTCAAAGGCATAATTGCACATTAATGGAAATAGTTAAGAGTATATTTGAACCTAAATTTTTTCATCATAAAATTAAAATGTAGTCTGTTATAGTCACAATACAATTTGAATCACCTAAATGGACATCGGAAGAGAAAGAGCAGGCCTCCTAAAATTTACTGCAAGGTAATAGGCCCGTTGCGATAGCACAACAGACTTGTTGGTGACTGTGACATGTACCAGCCACTGACCTCGCTGCTACACCCTCGTAGGAGCCAAAAACATGCTATGATAGGCCAATTTCATGCCACATAAGCTTTATTAGGGTTTTTTTTAATTTTTTAAAATGTTTAGATTTTAGCCTCCAAAAACACTATAAATAGGCCTCTAAACTCTCATTTTCCACATACTATTCAACCAAGCAAACCTAGCTACTAGTTGTCTTACTCTCCTCTTTAGATGTCTTACTCTCTTCTTTCTCTTTTCTTCTTTTAAAGAAAAAATTTCTCTCTTAGAAAGAACCACCTAAAGTTAGCTTCCTTAGCTAGCTTGTGTGCTTGGTCCATTTGTTTAGTTTTCCTTAAACTAAATCAAATTAATTTGCTTCATTAGTAAAAACCCTAGCCTCAATTATTATTTTATTTTAAGTTAAGGTGGAACTAAGGTTCGATCACACACTCAAGCCATCATCAAGTAAGCCATTAAAAAAGAAGGTAAGAATTCTTAAAACTCAATTGAAATTCATTATTTTGCTCTAAATTTTAAGGATCATCCTTTGATTTTTCAAAATTAAAGTCTTAATTCATTATTTTACCCTAACTTTGGAGGTTATCATTTGATCTTCAAAATTAATAAAAATCAAATCAAACTTTTCCAAGTCAAAATAAATTTTCAAATTAAGGTTTCATCTAGTTGCCTCCCAAAATAACATTTCAAATTAGGGTTTCATCCAGTTGTCTCCCAAAATCAATTTTCAATTTAGGGTTCTTCCAATTGTCTCCCAAAATCAACTTTCAAATTAGTGTTTTATCCTGCTGTCTCCCAAAATCTTTCTTCTAAATTAGTTTTCATCCAGTTGGATTTTTTCTAAATTAGGTTCCATCTAGTTGGTCCTAAGGTTTCATTTTCTAAATTAGGTTCCATCCAATTGGTCCTAGAATAAAGTTTTTAAACCTAAAATGAACTTAGACTTTGGCTCACGTAACTTAGGTTAAACTATTTTGAATCCTAAACCAAACATCTCAAAATAATAAGAACATTATAGTCTTTGATTCCAATTGAAATGGATATACATGCTTATTTGGAATTTTACTCCAAGTATCAAGTTCACTTCCTAAAATAAGCCCTCCCTTAAATCTTAAGCCTTTGGTTATTATTTAAAAAACTATCTTTTGAGGAAACCCAAGTCACCTTAAGTTTTTGATAACTGGGACACACCTAAAGAGCCAGTTAAAGCAAGTAATTTTCTTAACTTCAAGTCAGCAATAATAGTTGGGAAATGTGTGCTCAACCTAGAATCCATAAGGCTAGAGTTGTGATCCCCTTATTTTTAATTTTGGAATGTAATCTTTAATTTGTAGCTCTTACTTTATCATCTTATTATTTAATTTGCCATCCCATATTATATCTGTCATATCATGAATTTACTTTGTAAGCTCTTATTTAATCCAAGACCAAAGTATTTTTACTTAAAAGCCTGCATAGCTCCCAAATCCATCATTTGTTTTGAGGCTAGTGATTTTATTATTGGGAATAATGTTGGAGTCAATTTAGGGTTTTTCTTAAATTTTTCTTTTCCAAAATAAACTTAAGTGGCGACTCATTTTTGAAATCATTTTGCTATTAATCAAAGCATAGCTAACGAATGCAAAGTGAACTCGACACTTTTTTATGAAACTTAGCTCAATTTTCCGGTACTCTGGTTTGACTTCCTTTGTGAGCTAGGCCTAAAAAAAGGAATTTTTGAGTTGGGGCCTCACAGTTTGGCGACTCCACTAGGGAATAACATTATTTTTCAAAGAAAATTCATTTTAAGTGGGATAATGGGCTTAAACTGTCTTTTAAAGTAAACTTAGCTTGGCTCTTTATTAAATTTGAACTTTTTCATGCATCACTCTTTATATTTACCCCTAGATTATTTATGATTAAACCTTGGGATAGCGAGTAGCATCTACTTGGAAACCTTCCTTAGGTATATCAGGAAATAGAGAAAGTAATCCCACCCGCAATGAATCCTCAAATCCTTTTCGTGATTTAAAAAGTGTTCACATACTATTAGATCCATGCCAGATTCATTATCTGACATATGGTTAGATATATTGCTGCTCTAATGAGATAGGACCCTTTTGACCAAGCGTCCCTTAGCCCTTTCATGTAATGACCTTAGAACCTAACCTTAGGTTGCATGTACCATAATAATCAAAACCTTCTAGCATAACTTCATGAGACCTTTTTCTCATACATTTATGTACATTACACCAAAGTCTTTGTATTTTTAGGATACCTACCTTGTATACAAATCTTGTACATAACCATAAACCTTGCATGAAATAGCCCTTATGGTAACCCACCTTGTACAAAGTCCCTTTAGAAAGAGAAAACACTTATGCACTCATGGATCCTTCATCTTGTGACCAGTGTCTTTTACATGTAAAGTCTTGTTGTCTTCAAATTATGTATTAGTCCAAATACTCACTGCCCTTACCTTCTTTTTTAGGAACCATAGCATGACCATTGAAGATGACCCCATCATCACTTTATCCAGTCATCTATAACACCTTTCTTCAAAATTTAGACACCCGTCTAGATGATCAGTACCAATCCATTTTAGGAGAGGTCCAGTCCATGATAAATCATTCCATTTCTATATGACCTATACTTACTTACATTGTGTCCTTTGCTTTCCTCTTCTTTCTAAAAACTTGTGTTTTCCTCTTTATAGGTACAGATGGCCCAGCAAACCAAGCCCAACCTTCTAGTTGAAACTCTCCTCTAGGAATAAGAAGAAAGCTTCCAATAGACTCTTATCGATGTCCTTGATAAGTAAGTAGAAAATTTTTAAATAACTCTCACCGCTAAACAGGCATATCTCACCACTCTCATTAAGAAACAACAAGACAAATTTCAAGCTGCTTTTATCATTTAGCAAGAGTTTATTACTGAACTTTTCAAGAAATTGGGAGAACATGTTGGAGCCCTTACTACCTTGACCACATAGATAGCCAACATCAAAAGTATCCCAACCATTGATCCACCAGTTAACTCAAACCAGAATGAAACTATGAACGATAGCCCAGTAGTACCAATGGATGCCACCAAGGCTAGAGATAGAAGGAAGAGAGAGTTTGCATATCTAAAGGTGCCACTTAGTAGATCTTAGACAAAGTTATGAAAGTTTAGTTAATCACACCCTTAAAACCAGTCCCTCCTCCACATCCTCTTGCAAAGGGATATAAGGAGAATGAATATTATGCCTACCACTAGAGGAAAGGGTACAAGAAAGATGTGTGCCTCAGTTTGAAGCATAAGATCTAAGACTTGATAGATATTGGAGATATCATGCCTTTTTTTGCTTAGCCTAAAAAGCCAGTCGTCCCTACCCTACCCACCAAACTAGACTAATGAAAACAAATGGTGAGATAGAGAGTCAGAGTCATCTAGAGTCAAGTCTAGTTGAGTCAAATTCCATAGAGTGAGTCAGATTCCCTATTAAGTCTCAAATAAAGCTAGAGATAGAATTCTAGCCAGAGTCTCAATCCTAACTAGAATCTTCTTCAAAGTCCAATTCCTTTGAGTGTCAGTCTAAATTTTCATATAATTTTTATTTCGATTATTATTTTATATCAAATAATTTTACCTTTAATAAAAAGTTTGCCTTTTCTAGTTACTCTTCTTTTTCCTCTGTTGTCTCAAACAATGAAAAATAATAAATGAAATAAAAGAAGAAAAAGAATTGATATACCTTGCCTCCAATGAAACCCTAAAAACCACATATATTGCATCGTCTTATATTAATAAACAGGGTTTGGTATAGTTGTTGAAGGAATTTTTTACTATTTTACTTGGGAAGTGAAGGACATGATAGGGATTGATTTAGTTATAGCTGTCCATAAGATTCCAACTTATGAAAATGTATAAAGCCAGTTAAGCAGAAGCACAAAAGATTAAAACCTCAATGGTCCCTGGCAATCAAAGAAGAGGTGGAGAAATTACTGAGTAATAGATTTATTAAAGCCATAACATATCCAACTTGGTTGGCAAATATAGTCTCTATTCAAAAGAAAAATGGAAATGTTATGATGTGTGTGGACTATAGGGACCTTAATAAATCATGCCCTAAGAATAATTTTCCATTACCCCATATCAACCTCCTAGTAGACCGTCTTGTAAACTCAGAGGTAGTTTCTCTAATTGACCTTTATGCTGGTTACAATAAGATACAAGTGGCCCAATAAGACAAGGCCAAGACTTAATTTATTATAGAATAGGGAACTTACTGCTATATGGTTATACCTTTTGGGTTAAAGAATACAGGGACAACTTATCAGAGGATGGCCACTATGGTTTTCCATGATATAATACATCAAGAGATAAAGGTATGTGTAGATGACATGGTCATAAAATCAAAACCCATGAAGGATCATTTGCAATGCTAATGTGATTCTTCCTTAGACTCCACCAATACAACCTCAAGCTTAACCCTGATAATGTATTTTTGACATAGCTTCAGGAATATTTCTGCATCATTTAGTGAATAAGAATGGAATTGAAATAGATCCATCAAAATTAAGGGTTATTTTAGACATGCCACCCCCAAAAACAAAAAAGCAAATCAGGGGATTCTTGGGATGCCTACAATACATAAATCAATTTAGAGCTCAGTTAACTGACACTTGTAATCCCATTTTTAGGTTCTTAAGAAAGGGAGCCTCTAAATAACATAATCCATATTATTAAAAATCCTTGAAATGATTAAAGAGTTCCTATTGAATACTCCAGTCCTTTAGCCACCTTAGCATGATCAACCTTTATTGTTGTATTTATCAATGACCAATGAAGCAATAGGGGCAATGTTGGCATAAGAATGTGTAGAGTCAAGAAAAGACTTTGCCATTTATTATCTAAGCAAGCATATGCTTACATATGAGCTCACCTACACCAGGACTAAGTATCTCTATTTAGCTTTAGTTTAGGTCTATTGTAAGCTTTGACATTATCTCAGTTCATACATTACCCATGTCATAGCAGAGAAAAGCCCTCTAAGTATTTGATGGGCAAACTCATTTTAGATTGTAGGATGGCACATTGGATGGTTGTTCTTGCTACTTTTGACCTCCAGTGTATTCGTCAAAAAATAACAAAGGGGAGTGTTATAGCATATCAATTAGCAATTGCCCCAGTTCAAGACAAAATAGAAGAATTTAAATTTCCAAATGAGGTTATATTGTAAGCAAAAAATGATACATGGGAGATGTACTTTGATGGTGCCTATAAAAATAAGGGATTTGGAGTTGGAGAATTATTAGTTTCTCCTTTTGGGGAACAATAGCCTCTCACTATCAAATTAAGTTTTAAAGTTATCAATAATGAGGCAGAATATGAAGCTTGTATCATAAGGCTCAATGCTACTTTGACACATGGGATTGCTTACCTGAAAGTGTTTAGGGATTTAGCTCTAATAGTGTCTCAACCATTGGGAAAAATGAAAATTAAAGAAGAATGCTTGGTTCCTTGCCATAAGCATCTTAATCATCTAGCACAACAATTTCAAGAGCTCTCCTTCCATTATTTGCTGGTCGTAAGGAACCAGTTTACAGATGCCTTGGGAACCTTAGCTTCAATGATAGATATGGATAGCAGTACAATGGTCAAACCTATTATAGTTGAGGTCCAACAAAAGCTTGTGGTATTGGGACATCCTTAAATTTATCAAGGAAGGCCAATATATGAATGGAGCAATAAAAGCTTATAGGAAGACCTTGAGACAATTGGCTACTCATTTCATTTTAAATGGTGATGTGTTGTACTAATTCACTCAGGACAACATCCATTTGAGATACCTTACGGAAGAAGAAGGAAAATTTATAATGGAGGAAGTTCATGGGGGAGAGTCTGGACCACACATGAGTGGTGATTTTTTAGCCAAGAAGATTATGAAACATGGGTATTATTGGTTGACCTTACATAGGGATTGTGCTGCTTTTGTAAAATAATGTCATAATTGCGAGGTTTATATCGAGTAGAAACATCAACCACCTTTGCCCTTGTAACCAATCTCTACACGATGGCCCTTCGTGACCTGGGGATTGGATATGGTGGGAAAGATTAATACAAAGTCTACCGAGGAGCATGAGTAAATCCTTATTGCGATAGACTATTTTACTAAGTATATTAAAGCAACATCTTTTAGAATTCTCAACTCAAAAAAGGTCACCCATTTCATCCAAACTAATGTCCTTTGTTGGTTTGGGATTCCTTTTGAAGTCATCACATAACGAGTCCCATTTCCAAAAGGAAGAAGTTTTCCTTATTAGAAAAACATAAGATACAACACCATTGGTCCTCACCCCACAAGCCTCAAACTAATGGCTCTGTGGGAGCTGCCAATAAGACTATTAAGAGTATCTTATAGAAAATGATCACCAGCCATAAAAATTAACACGAACAATTGCCTTGTGCACTTTGGGGATACCATACTTTTCAGTCGAACACTGACTGAAGCAACCTCATACTCTTTGGTTTATGGTATGGATGTTCTCCTACCAATTGAAGTTGAAGTTCAATCGGCATGGGTCATATAGGAATGCTAGTTGACAGAAATAGAATGGATAAAAGGGTATCACAAGTAGCTAAATGAAATTGAAGAAAAAAGATGGATTCCCTATTCAAGATACAAGGTTAACAGCAGAAACTTGCTAAACATTTCAACAAAAAAGTTAAAGAGCGAGGTTTGTAGAAAGGGACCATAATTTTAAGAGAAATTAGGGCTCGAGTTCATGATCCTGGAGGTAAGTTTAGGCCAAATTGGGTTGGGCCCTACCTACTGAAAATGATCCTATCAGGGGAAAGCACTATTTTGGCATATTTAAAAGGTATAGTATTTGTAAGTCTAACCAATCTCGATCAGCTCAAGTGATATTATATATAATTGCATTTTACCAAAAGTACATGGACCTTATTCTCTTAAAAAGGAAAATGCTCTATCCTACTTTATCCAGTTAATGTAAGAGAGATACGTAGGCAGCTTGTTGAGGCTTAGTCCAAAATCATTAATAAAAATCCATTTTTCCCAAATATCGATGCCATGATTTAAAAAAAAGGAGGAGGTTGTTGAGTCAAAAACCTAAAAGGACAGCTCGAATAACAATTAGAGGTAAATAATAATAATTAAAAAAAAGAGAAAAATAAATAATAGATAATGTTTGAGTCGCCTAATGTAAATCAATCATCCAATTTTATTTCATATACTTTATTATGACTAAAAGAAAGAAATAATGATGATGATGGAAAAATAAAGTGGAATCCTAATAGTCTAGAATATAGATCATCCTCGAGCCTTCCTTTTATGTCTAGTATATGCTAGTTGACTTTAGAATAGGACCCCACAGTAAGTGTGTTGGTCTTCTCCAGTTTAGTTAATAGGACAACTCGCCACTTCTTTTCATCAAGTTATACACTGTCAATTAGCTAGCCCTCATACTCCTTTGTCCTAGTACTACTCAAACAAGCCTATACAGCATGATAAGACTGTGTCCAACCTCCCATAACAGCCCTAGAAACTGATTATGTAACCAAGCGAGAAGGATAGATAGCCCCATCAAGCGGTATCCCTTGTATGTGTCCCCTCTGTCACATGACCATGGTGCCATAATAAAGTATACTCATGTTAAGCCCCATGAAATAGACCACCTTATAGTTAGAACACTGAGCCATTAAATTCTTAATCCCACGCCATCAAAAACACCATATGTTCTCAGAACCTAGGTCAAATAGCCATCGTATCCACTCTAGCTTCAAGCCATGCTTGACATCAATCTTCCTAGTTCAATAATAGAATGAATAATAAGGAAGCCTCTCTGAGGTCTCACAATCTGAAGGTGATCCTTGAGCCATGCCTTTTGGAAGAAGTGTTAGCTAGTCTATTTGGTAAAAATAGATAAAGAAGGAAGTTTGATTTACTTAAAAGAAAACTAGGATAATAGACCATCTCCCATCCACCCTATACACTGTCTAAAGTCTTCAAAGTCTCATCCAAGATGATCCCAGCAATGGTGCACATGTCTTCCATCTGTGTTATCAAATTGACAACCCTAATATCACCCCACCCTAGGTCATCAATGAACAAAAATCTAGTTGTTAAATAAAAAGCTAAAGCCCTAAGTTTCAACCTTCTCCCTTCTATGTCACCTACAACATCCATTCCTGTGAACTCCTCAATCAGTGTAAGTAGGTTAACCTTATCATCAGACACCATCTCTCTATATCGTTCATCACTCAAAGAGAAAAATTGTATAAACCTCCTATAGTGCCCTGCCAAAGTCTCCAGCATTGCCGGTAATGCATCTAGGTTACTTCCCAAAATAACACTGAACTCTTCAAACTTAGGGTAAAGTTCTTCCCTGGTGGCCCCAAACCTAAAAACATGAGCATTAGGGTCCTAGAGTCTTAGGCAAGCCTGGAGAAAATCCTAGTCTACCCTGAAGCCTCACAAAATAGTCACTGGTCCAATCCCAAATTTTTCCAAGTTAATTTTGTTTGCCGCATCCAAGTTATGGATTCATGAAACAATGATGTGACCAAAAGTTGGTTCCATTGTAAAATAATAAAGAGCGCTACAAAAAAGCAAGTAAAAATGAAAAATAAGGCTCAAAAATTACAAAATATAACGGTATATATATAAAAATCAAAAAATTAATAATAAAAAAAAGCTTTTTGGCACCAATAAGGTAATAAAAAATAAAGATAAAATAAGTTTTTCCAGCTAAAAGCCTATTTATAAGTGTTTTGGGCGGCCCAGTGCGTCACGACAACTTTTTGGGTTGTCGCAGCAATGCCTGCAGCTTCCATGTGGCATTGCTGAGGCAACTACTTCCTCGACCCTGTTTTTTCATTTTTTTTATTTTCTTTATTTTTTCTTCTTCTTTTAAATGCATGTAAAAATAATAATGATAAATAATAAAATAATAATAATAATAAATAAGCAAATTATATATATTAGTATTTGTAAATGTAAAAATGTATGCATCAAAATATGTAAAAATCTAGGGTTTATAAAATAAAATTAAAGATGATCATCCATTGTCCATACAGCATTGGCATTGCATTATTTTATCCTAACTATTGCAGAAAATTAAAAGAAAAAATAGGCTACCTGTTTCTCCTTCGCCTCGGCCCAGCAACCCTTGCAGCTTCTTCTAAAGACTCAATCTGATCTTCAGCAGCAGCTAGTTGAGTTAAGATGATGTGCTTAAGATCAAAGGTTGCTAGTATTGTCAACTAATGAGAAATTTTACTATTAAGAACCAGCCTCTGCATAAGAAATTTCAAGGGGCTCTTGTTAGAAATCACTTATGTGGTGAACAAGCTCAGGTAGTGTTTTAGCTTTTGGCAAGCCATACCAATGCAAGGCATATCTTCTCGATTTCATTATGCTTGAGTTTATAAGACAACATTCTCTTGCTTAAGTAATAGATGGCACATTCCTTCCCATAATCCATGGCATGCTGAGCCAACATTGCTCCTATAGCTTCTACTATGACCGAAAGATATAAGAGGACAGGTTTTTCTCATTTAGGGGTTCACTCACTACAAAAAATTGCACATTTTATGATAAACTTTCCTATGACACACAAAAATTTATTATAAAATGTTGATTAATTATCACAATAATATTGTCACCGATAGATTCTTTTTATGATAATATTTTTTTGTGTCACTTTTAATAAATGTTTTTGTCACCAAATCACATCTATTATGATGATAAAAAATTTTCATAACAATTACATATGATGGTAAAGTTTTCCACCAAATATTTGGAGGGAAATATTTTAGTGATAATATAGTATTAATTGATGATGATTTTTTATTTCATGAAAATTGAATTTATGGTGATGATATCATTTATTTTCACTAATTTATTGATTAGAAAAGTAACATTATTTTTGTCACTAACAATCATATATCGTGACAATATATAAATTCATCACATTGCATTTGGAGGTAAGAAAATTCTTTTAAAAAATAATGATATAATATTTATTAGCTACAATTCATTAAGTCACAGAATTACAATTTATAGTGATAATATCATCCATTATCACTAATTCATTGACTTGAAAAGCCACAATATTCTTTTGTCACTAATAATAATATATTATGATGATATATGAATTCATCACTATTATATTTAGAGGTGAAATTTTCTTTCAAAAACATACTAGTGAAAAAGATTTAAATAACGATATAATGTTAATTGGCTATGATTTTTTATATGAGGAAATTGCAAATTACAGTGGCAATATCATCTATAGTCGCAAATTCATTGATTTAAAATGCGACAATATTCTTTTGTCAATAATAATCATATATCATGATGGTATATAAATTTATCACTATTCCATTTAAAGATAAAAAAATTCCAAAAATAGATTGGTGAAAAATATTTACCATGACATTATCATTAATCGACACTAATTTCTTGAATAGAAAAGGGACAATATTTTCTTGTCATTAATATTCATATATCATGACAATACATAAATTGTCACAATTATATTTGGAGGTAAAAAATTTCTTCCAAGAACATATTATTGAGAAATATTTAAAATGATGATATAATATCCATTAGCTACAATTTTTAACATAACAAAATTATAATTTACGGTGACAATATCATCTACCGTCACTAATTCGTTAATTTAAAAGCAACAATTTTCTTTTGTCAATAATAATCATATATCACGGTGATATAAAAATTCATCATCATTATATATGAAAGCAAAAAAATTTCTTTTAAAAAGATATTGACTGTTGCAAATAAAAGAAGAGAGTAAATAGATAGAGAATGAGAAATCAGAGGAATCTCTTTATTATAAATTATTTATCACGTATCACCTATAATAGGGTATATATAGTGGTGTAAGTAGAATTTAGATGAGAACAAAAGACTACATCTACATGAAATTAAATTCTAATTTGAATAGGATAAAACTAATCAAAATCTTGATAGGACAAAGTTAAGCTAATTAAGTAGTTATCCACATATTATTTAATACTTCCTCTTGGATGACTACCCCTATGAATATGCCTTATTAAAACTTTGCTAAAAAAAAATCCAGTGGGATAAAAACTTAGCGAAGAAAAAAGATAACAATATTCATAGGTAATTTCCTTTCAAAAATACAACTTACTAAGACATATCTCTAAGTGAACACATTATAATATTATGTGCATGCTTTTTGAAAATTGATGTCGACAATGCCTTTGTGAATAAATCTGTTGGATTATCAACTTTTCCTTCCTTCATGAGTTCATGAGTGTAAAAGAACTTTGGTGATATATGTTTAGTTCTATCACATTTTATGTAGCCTTCCTTAATTTGTGCAATGCATGTTGTATTATCTTCATATAATTTATTGGTTAGTTGTTTTCTATAGATAATCCACATACTCTTTTAATATGTTCAATTAACCTTCTCAACCATATACATTCACAACTAGCTTTATGAATAGCTAATAACTCTGAATAATTTGATGAAGTAGCAGTGATTGTTTTCTTCACAGATCACCATGAAATAATAGTATTACTACATGTGAAGATATAACCTATTTGGGATCAAGCTTTATGAGGATCAAAAAGATATCTAGCATCAGCATATCCTGCCATTTCTGACTTTATTTCTTTTGAAAAAATAAACCCATATTAGATGTTCCATGTAGGTAGCATAGTATATGTTTTACTTCATTCCAATATCTTCTAGTTGGTGCTGGATGAAACCTTTTTAAGCAAGTTAACTATAAAAGAAATATTTAGTCTTATGTTGTTAGCAAGATATAAAAATGCCCCTATTGTATTGAGATATAGTACTTCAAGACTAAGAATCTCTTCATTATCTTCTCGAGGGCAAAAAGAATCTTCGTTTACATCAAGAGAACAAATAACCATTGGAGTGCTTAATGGATAAGATTTATCCATATAAAATTATTTTAAGATTTTTTCAATATATGATGATTGATGGAGAATAATTCTATTTGATAGATATTCAACTTGAAATCTAAGACAAAATTTTATTTTTTCAAGATCCTTCATTTTAAATTCCTTCCTCAAATAGTCTGTAGTAATTGAGATCTCTTATGGAATTTTCATTATATTTATATCGTTAGCATAAACTGCAATTATAGCAAATCCTAAATTTATCTTTTTAATAAAAATACATGGGCAAAGAGGATTATTTTCATATCCATTTTTCACTAAGTATTCACTGAGGCGATTGTACCACACTCTCCCAGATTGCTTTAGTCCATAAAAGGATATCTGGAGTTTAATAGAATACATCTGTCTATATTTTAAATTATATGTTTTAGGCATCTTATATCCTTCTGAGATTTTCATATATATATCATTATCTAATAAACCATATAAGTAAGCTATCACAACATCTATCAAATATATGTCAAGCCCTTCAAAGGTTGCCAAATTGATCAAAAATCTTAAAGTAATAGCATCTATAATAGGAGAATATGTCTCATCATAATTTATACCAGGTCTTTGTGAGAATTTTTGTGCCACAAGTCATACCTTGTATTTCACAATTTCATTTAATTCATTTCTATTATGGACAAATACCCATTTGTATCCAACAAGTTTTACATCTTCTACTGTCAAGACTATTTACCCAAATACTTTACACTTTGCTAAAGAATCTAGCTCAGCCTGTATAACCTCTTTCTATTTTGGCCAATCATTTCTATGTTGACATTCTTCAACATTTTTAGGCTTAGACTCATCATCATTAATTATTTTAGAAGCAACAAAATACACAAACACATAATTAACAATAATTTTATATCTTTCCTACATTTTTAAATTTCAATGAGATCTCATAATTTTTTAGTACCGGAACCACTTAAAGGTTACTTCTCTAGAAATATGAAGTTCTTGATCTATGTTAGCTTTGACCTCTTTAAGAGCATCATTTGGTAAAATTTTCATTTTCTTTCTTTTTCAAGGAATAATATCATTTGAACCAAATGTTCTACCATGCTTCAAGCGTGTGTTAGATTCATTGGCTATCATATTAATAGGATGTCATGCAGGGATAATTAATCTAGCTGGAGTATTAGCAGCTGGAATATATAATTTAGACACCTTCTAAGTGTCTGTAAAAATATCTGGTATCCCTTAGCTAACTACCCCTATAAGTATGCCTCGTTAAAACTTTGCTAAAAAAACCAGTGGCATTGCCGACATCCACTTAAACTGTTGGATTTTTTAACAAACCTGTTGCTTTTTAAAACTTCAAAAATAAATAATTTTTTAATGGAAGAGAAATTTTTGGATTTTTAATTTATTAAATAAATAATTAAATAATTAATTATTAAAATATTAAATAATATATATATGGTTATAATTAAAGGATGAAAGGAAAGAGAAAGTAAAGAATAGTCTTCTTCTTCTTCTTCTTCTTCTTCTTGGCCGAACCACCATCGGAGATAGCTCAAGAATTTTTTATCTTCCAAGCTTCCAAAATTGAAGGATTCCAAAGGTTCAAAAAGGATTTTTAGTGATTTCCACTTGAAAAAGTAAGTTCTTTAGTTTTTTCTTTAGATTTCCATGAAAATTTTGAATATGTGAGTTTTGAATTTTTGAAGTAGTATGTTATATTTGTTGGAATTGGTGTGCATGAAGTTATTTTGGGTAGTTATTAATGATTTTAAGGTTAGATTAAAGAAATGGTTGAATTTGGATAAAGAATGGTGAAGAGAGAGAATTTAGGGTTATGGACTTTTAGGTTTTGAGAAATCATAGTTTTTAATTGTGTAAATTAGTTCTAAATGAGTTGTTTTGGTGCTTAAACAAGCATTTTAAAGTTAAATATTGGATTTGGTTGTGTTTGGTTGGAGTTTGAGAATGCAAGTGTGATTTAGGATTTTGGAAAATGATTTTTTCAAAGTTATTGAATTGTATAATTTTATTGGTTTAATCTTGTTGTTTGGTGATACAAGTGATGAATATAAGCTTAAAATGATTAATGGATTATGTTGGAATGAAAAACCTTCAATGGGGGAAGGTTATGCCATTTTAGGGTTTTGTGTATAAGAGTGTGTGTTTGTAATATAAATGATTTAAATGTATTAAAATATGTTTCTAATAATATAAATAAACTTAATATATTAAAATGAATGGCCTAGTATGAGAATCCAAAGTTAAAGTGAGGTTAGCCTTAAATTTTGGATTTTTGCTTGGATGGGGTTTAATTATGGTTTAATATTAAAAATGTCATTAAATGTGATACTAAATTATTATTTGCTATCACATTTGGTTTAGGCCTTGAGGGAGGTTGATTTGCTTCATCCAAGTGGTGAAGGGTAAGTTGGAAGGATAGGATTGGAGGTTATTTTAAGTTTGTTTTGGTTGCTATTTGAGGTAAGTACAAACTTTGAATACATTGGTTATGTTTGCATGACATTTGAGCTTAACACATTTTGGTTGGAAAATGTGTTAAGCTACTTGATACATTGGTTATGTATGAATAATGTGCTATGACATTTGTAATATCATATATGTGTTAAATGCATTGTGAAAAGCCATTGATAATGGCTAAATTATGTAAAATGTGAAAGATGTGTATTATGTGAAAATGACCCAAAGTATTTGGGTAATGCCATTTGTTGTGTATGCATTAAGTGCATTGTTGAAAAGCCATTGGTATTGGCTAGATTACATTAAATGTGATTAATAAGTGAATTATGTGGAAATACCAAAGTAATTGGGTAATGTATTATAAATGCAAAAATGTGGTATAATGTAATGAGATATGTGAAAACATAATGAAATGAATTGATATCGATATAAATGAGAAATATGAATAAATTGTGTGCCTAGTATATTATTCAATTTTCAGAGTTCTGTATTTGGCGGTATGCCTATAATTTGCCTACGGGCTAGACGCTAGGCGTCACTAAAAAAATATTTTTGAGGTAAAATTACCGGATCATAAGCCTCAAAAATAAGTCCTTGAAGCTGGGCTGGGTGAAATGATCGGGTCATAAGCTCAGACCTAGTTGGACTATCACATTGATATTTTACCTACGGGGCTAGACACATGGTGTTATTATAGATCAAAACAGTAACTCTGAAATTTGAATAGCATATTAGTTATCTTTCGGCCCATGTTTGTGTTTGTTTTTATGTGAATTGTGGATTGTGAAATATTTGAAAAGTATAAGAAAATGGAATGATGTGATATCCATATGCATTGTGAATTGGCATTGCATTTGAGTTTTATTGTTATCAAGTTTGTATTACTAGGCTTTTGGCTTAGCGTAATTGATTACATCACACAGGTGACAGGATAGTTTCGGTTGAGCCGGAGAGTTCTTCTAGACCAAGTCGGGTCTAGACTTGTGGTTGTGCTTGTAGAGTTGATATCAAGATCAAAAACACTATCAGCAGCATGTATATATTTTATGTTATTGTATATTTTGGGTATTATGCATATTATATCATGTTTTTGGATTTTATGTATTGTAAACTATAAAGAATGTTTGGGTTAAGTTATTTGAAATGGGGTTTAAATGTGTTCTAAATTATATATATATATATATATAAATGTTTAAGAAACTTAGTGAAATTGAGGAGTATGAGTGAAATAGTGATTTGAAATTATTTGGGAGTGTTTTCTGATGTAGGTAGTGTTTTGCTGAATTTTGGGAATGTTCAAATTACAGACAAAACTCTGGCGAATTTTTCCCAGAGATTTTCATATAAAATATTTATTTTGGATTCTTATAACAAGTAAAGAATATTTATATACTATTTAATTTTATATATTTAGTATTTGAAATTTTTTAAAAAAATGTGAAAATTTTTATTAAACCAGTCTGTGACATTTTTGTACAGTATATGCATATTTTACATATGCTGAAAATATATATTGTACGTATATAGAGTATAAGGGTGTTACAATCTACATGCTCTTTTAATATGTTTAATTAAGCTTCTCAACCATACTTTATAGTGCATTAATTATGTTTAGAATGTTCAAAAGAGTATGATGATGAAAGATATTTAAATTATCATATAGTATGATTTTTAATATCACTGAATTACAATTTATAATGATAATATCATTCACGGTCACTAATTTGTTATGATTTGAAAAGTAACATGTTGTTTTCTTACCAATGGTCATATATTCTAACAATACATAAATGTTTTATCATTGCATTTTGATGTAAAAGAATTCTTTATATAACATATTAGCCGAAAATATTTAAATGATGATATATAATATTCATTAGTTATGATTATTGATATTACAAAATTGCAATTTACAGTGACAATATCAATATTATTTAACATAACTAATTTATTTACTAGAAAAGTGATAATATCTTTTTATCACTAATAATCATATATCGTGACTATATATAAATTCATCATAATTGTATTTGAAAGTATTTAGAGATATTTAAATATAATATCATATATATTAGCTACAATTTTTGATGTCATGAAATCGCAATTTATAATAATATTATTATTTATTGTCACTAATTTATTAATTAAAAAGTTACACGTTCATTGTGATGACAAACTAATATTCGTCATGATTGTAATTAGTGGTATAAATTTGCATCAAGGTGTATTGAATAGAAAAAAATAATAAATTATTTTATCATTAATGCTCATTTTTTATAATAATAATTAAAATTTTTAATTTTTTTAATATTCATCAATAATGAAAGAAGCAAACTCAATTATCAATAAGGCTAATACTCGTTCTTCTCAATTTCTATTATATCCTCTTTAGTTTTTTTTGCCTTTAAAACATTGACTATTTATAATTTAAAAGTGATTTGAATAAAATGGCTAATAAATTAAAATTTTAAATTCGAGAATTCAATTTATTAAAATAAAAATTTTTATCATTTGAATTTAAATGAACTCATATTAAAAAATCATTATATATTACAACTCTCTTATTTTTATGTGAATTATTAAAGAAAAATGAAAAAGAAAAAAATCATATTCTTAAAAGAATCATTATAAAAAAAATGTTAAATATATCATTGCTAGTGATCCGATATTCATAATTTTGCACCTAATTTTATAGTTGAAATATATAAAATTGGATAATCATCGTATCTGATTTTTGGTAGGCAAAATAAGAAAAATAAAAAAAAATAACAACTCTATAATAATGCCTAAATTCAGTTAATGTAAACATATTATTGTCCCTCAATTGTGAAAGAAAACAAAGAGAGAGAAAAATAAGAAAAAAGGATTGTAATTTTATTTTTAATATTCTAATAAAAAGATATTTAATATAACCAATTTATACTCTCTCATATTCTAAATTTATTTATGATTTTTGTATACAACCAGAAAATTAAAATATATAAATTTAAATACAAATTTAAAAAATATATAGTATATATAAATTTAAAATATATAGTATATACAAATTTGTACAAATTTAAATAAAAATATATGAATTTAATACAAATAATGTATAAATGTATTTAAATTTGAAAAACTAAATAAAATTATAAAGTCAAAATTAAAAATAATAAAATAAAAATTAAATTATTAATAATTTGTATGGTGGTATGAGATGGGTAAGTATGGTATGGCATTGGTTATTTGCTTATTTGTTTCAATTTCCATAAATATAGTATGGTTATCCATAGTTTCCTCCATGATTTTAAAAACAAAAACTTTCTTAAAAATTTCAAACCACCAAATCGGTGGGTTATGATAGTTTTATTAATTATTATTTCAAAATTACCCTCTCTCTATTTAGTATATTTCAAATAAATCCTCTTTAACCTAAAATATCTTTCATCATCATACCATTTTTTTCTCTTCCATTTCTGCCATTTTCCCTTCTATTTCTATTTCTTTGCCAATCCAACAATTCTTATTAAAATGGGATAAATTTTGGATAGATTGATGAAAGAGCAAAACTTTATCAAAAGCATAATGAATAATTTAGTAGAATATTATCAAAATCATAACTTTAAACAAATTAAAATAGGACAAAATATTTTTAAAATAAACTAACTCAATAAATTCAATATAAATGGTTAATTTAAAATCAATGTTTCATATATTTTCAATAATTAAGAATATAATTGTTCATATTTGTTATTATTTTAAAAATGCATTTTATTATAATGTTCTCAATTTAGTTTATTAGCTAATAATTTGATATATATTTTATTGATTTTAATATTTATTTTTTAGCTTTTAATTATAATTAATTGTTATCTATAAAAATTGAAATTAATTATTTACTATAAAAATAAAAATTGAAATTAATTATTGACTAAAAAATAAAAAATTAAAATTAATTTTCAATATAAAAAATAAGATTAATTATTGATTGTAAAATAATAATAATAATAATAATTAATTATTAACCATAAAAATAAATTTAATATTATTTTATATGAATTTTAATTAAAATTAATATCAATTTCAATTAAGGGTTTTTTAGTCATTTTATTATTTCTGCAACCATACCATACCATCAAACCAAACAAAAACAATTTAATTAACCATACTATATCATATTATCTTTCTAAATATGATAAATATTGCTTACAATATCATATCATATGTTACCATATCATATAATATATTAGTAAACTATATTGTTAGTCATCCAAACAAAGTATAATGAGCATATTCTTATTGCCATCAAATTCCCAATTGAAAAGAGGAGGGCTTTAGCGGGATTTTTTAAAGCATTCTCCCTCTAAATATTTCAATGTTCTCTCCCTCATCTCTCATAACTTTGAACTCAAATTCTCAAAAATTCTATCTCTAATTTATTATTTCATTGCTCTAATTATGTTTTAAGGGTTTCTTTATTGGATTGATCTAGTCAGATAAGATTTACTTCTTTGCTTTTCTGTTGATTCATTAAGAAATCAAAAGATTGATTTTGGCATTGAAAATATAGTGAAATAAGTTTAATCTCCCTCAATTCTATGCTTCAAAAATTAACATTATTATTTAAATTTTCTCCTATATATATCATGCTTTAAGTATGCACTTTTACACGCAAATCCCACGTCTACCTCCCTGAAAATTCCTCATTTGTCAATTTTATTCATACTTTCTTATATTTTATGCAATGACTAATTGAAAATGTTCCAATAGACATGATCGTACTTATTGAGATATCTCTCTGTGAATGAGCTCAGTTTAATACTCTAGCTGAAGTAGCAAAAAATAGCCTGAAATATTATTGACTCTTTCTAGGTAATTGATTTTCTTAGAAACTAATTCCTATAACTACTATAGATGGTTTGTTTATGACCAATTTTTGTGTTACAAAATAACTCAAGCTGCTTATATTTTAAAGTATGAATGGATTGTAAAATTTTAAATCAACTGCTTTAGATGGTTAATGTGGTTATAGATGGTAGTTTGAGTGTTACTTTTTACTCTTAGTTTCTTGGTAAACTTTCTAAGACTAACATCCAATATTACTAAACCATCTTAGCACTTTATTTTTCTATTATATCCTTATTTTAATATGAGATATATTTTTCTATTAGCATTGTATTTTTCTATTATACCCTTATTTTAATATGAGATATATTTAATAAGTAATATTAGATGTTCAATCAAAAAGTAATATTAGATGTAAGTATAATAGAAATAGAAAATACTAGGAGGACCAAGTTGTGATAAATTAAATAGGGCAAAAGGAGGATTTCATTAAAATTATTTTAGGAATTCTAAATAATTATTTATTGCTAATAAATTTACTAATGAACCCTACTATATTTTGGCAACAACTTTTAACTCCTTTTTTTCTAACAATCTTTTCCTCCAAATCTGATTGTTACATTTTTCAAGTAAATATTAATGATGTTTGTTGGTAGATTAATGCATGTGTGCCTTCATTTAAGCAGCTGCATTAACAATCTTTCATAAACAAACTTAACTTGAGGAAATGAAAAAGATAAAAGCATATTCAAAACACTAAAATATCATATTTAAAAAAAATTAACTAATCAAAACTGACAAAATTGAGTCAATCAGACCGAACTAGTTCAAACTGGACCGAACTAATTTTTTAATTATAAGTCATTTTTAAATAAAAATAAAAAATAGATTTATTTTTTTATATGTATTAGATTTAATATGTGATATTTTTAAGTGACAAAGTATATTTTTATTATTTTTAAATTTTTATGATTTTTATATTATTGAACCCGAGTCAATCATTGTAATGAAATTAATCAATTTTTTTCCTTAGGTTTAATTAAAGCATGGAAATATATAATATAAAAAAAATCAATTAATATAATGTCAAATCAAGTTAGGATATAATTAGTGTAGAAATTACATGTAATGAAATTAACTAATTTCTTTCCTAAAATTTAATTAAAGTATTGAAATATATAATGTAAACAAATAAGTCAATGTAATGCCAATAATCAAGTTAGGATATAATTAGTATAGAAATTACATATAATAAATTTAACCAAATTCTTTTCTAAGATTTAGTTAAAACATTGAAACATATAATATAAAGAAATCAATCAATATAATATTAATGATCAAATTATGGTACAATTAGTGTAGAAATTATATGTAATGAAATTAACCAATTTCTTTCTTGAATTTTTAATTAAAACATTAAAGTATATAAGATAAAGAAATCAATCAATGCAATGCCAATAATCAAGTTAGGGTATAATTGGTGTAGAAATTGCATAATGAAATTAACCAATTTCTTTCTTAAGATTTAATTAAAGCGTTAAAATACATAATATAAAGAAATCAATCAGTGTAATGCCAATAATCATGTTAGAGCATAACTAGTTTAGAAATTACATATAATAAAATTAACCAATTATTTTCCTAAGATTTAATTAAAATATTAAAATATATAATGTAAAAAATCAATCAATGTAATGTCAATAATCAAGATAAGGTATAACTAACATATGTAATTTCTACACTAATTATATCCTAACATGATTATTGGCATTATATTGATTGATTTTTTTATATTATATATTTCAGTATTTTAATTGATCACTACAAAAATATTCGGCATTTGCCACGGAAATCTGCAACGGAAAATTTCCTTCAACTTGTTATTCTGTCGCAAATGCGTTGCAGATTCGTCGCAAATTTGCGACGAAAATTTTCCGTTGCAGATTTTCATCGCAAATGCCGAATATTTTTGTAGTGATCAATTAAAATACTGAAATATATAATATAAAAAAATCAATCAATATAATGCCAATAATCATGTTAGGATATAATTAGTGTAGAAATTACATATAATGAAATTAATTAATTTTTTTTCTAAGATTTAATGTAATTTTTTGCCCTTCATTTGCAATTTTTTATTATTTTTCTAATTATTTTTTTATGTTATATTAAGTGAGTTCTTAAATAAAGTAAAAATAAATAAATATCTACACATCTCATTTCTATATTCCAAATATTCTAGCCATATTACCTATTTGATTTATAAAAATATTATGAATAATGAAATTTTAAATTTAGTTTTTGATCTATAAATAAATATATACTAATATCTCATGCCGTACACTATAACCTTTTTTAGTAAATTGAATTGAAATGTTGGGAGCCACAAACCCTAACAATTATAGCATTCATAAAAAATTAATATTTGGTGTCTCATATTTAATCATCGAGTAAGAAATCATTGGATAATGATACTGAAATAATTTTTAAAAATAAGAATTTTTCAAATTTAAATATTAATTAGAGTAACTTAACTAATAAAAGAATAAATTTTATCTGATTAAAATAATTTACTAATTTCAACTTTGAGTATATGGGCTCAAGTAAAATTCATATCACATCTCCATCATGCGTAAATAAAATACTAGAAGTGATAGCTTAAAAAATGTAAGTGGGTTGGCAAAGTTTTATAGCATTTTTGTATTTAAAGTTCAAAAGTTTTAAGTTTAAATCTAAAAATTTAGCTATTTTATAAAAATAAATAACATCTTTTTTAAGAAATGTCCCAATAAAGATTTTTGCTTTTATATTGGAAACAAAACAAATATTTAATGATTACTTATTAAAACATTAGAACTAGTAATGAGCATGCCAAAATTTTAAATTTCAGATAAAAAATAAAAATAGTGTTCTTCCTTGTTGGCAAATAAGAGGAGAGTGAATTAGTTCTTTTTTATTGAACTTATGTAAAATTGAAATTGCTTGAAAAAAAAAAGTTAGGAAGAAAAGAAACAAGACAAATAATTTATAGTGGTTCAGATTCTAAAATTATATGTCCACTCTTTAATAAATAAGTTCAGTATTTCACTATACTTAAATTTTTTACAAATTAAATTCTAATTTGCGCTTTTCACAAACTCACATCAAATTTTAAAATATTTGAGTAATTCTCACAATTCTTACAAGAGTATTTTCAAATGTTCACTCTTTATTCCAGTGATTTATAAGCTCACATTAAACTTATAAAAATATTTTTACACGACCATCAAGAACAATAAATGAAATTTTATTATATGGCAAGTTAAGAAATTAAATTGTAAGAGCTTGATTATTTATTGCTTAAAAATTATAATAAATAATGTAAAATATTTACATCCATCTTCAATCCATAGAATTATTAGAGTTGAATGCTAGAAGACCAAAAATTTTACCAACTAAAATCTCTTACATTAAATATTGTCAGAAAATTTTTGCGGTCACCTCTTATTATAATATAAATTTATAATTATTTATTATGCATATAATATTTACATATTTTTATGTATAAATGTATTTTTTATTTTATTTATTTATAAAATAAGTAACTATATTATATTAATTTTTTTTTAAAAAAAGAACTATATTAGTCTAATATAGACGGAAATATAAGATTTCAATATATATATATAATATAATAATAAACAAATGACAGTAATAAAAATAATAAAATAATAATGATGATAATAAAATATTATATAAAGCCGTTGTATGCATGCGTTAGTTCATGCAGTAGACAGCCGCCCATGTGCAATACATGGGCTGCATGCCTTGTAGTCATCCACTTTAAACCGATTAAACCGTGAATTTTGGTTTCAGTTTGAAACCATTGATTCAGTGATTTGAAAAAACGATGAATTTGAACCAATCATAAATAAAAGGTTCAAGTTCCGGTTTAACTATAATTTTAATTTTGATCAGTTTCGTACTGATTTTAATTTATTTAGTTTTAGATTGATTTTAACTAGTAGAGGAATAAAAAATTGAATGAAAGAAGAGCAAATTTTTTTAAAATAAAATAATTTGAAAGTAAAATTGTGCATTTAATATTTTAAAAAATTAAAATTTTATTTTTTTTTTAATTATTATTAACTCTTTTATTTTAATTTTTGAATCTATTAATTTATTTAAAAAATTTTATTAAATTAAAATTTATAAAAATATTATTTCAAATGAAAATATTAATTTTACCTAATTCATAATTAAACTGTAAAAATTTAAAATTAACATAAGTATCTAATCACAAAACTCTAAATACCAATTAATTAAAATATATATATATATATATAGTACAAAAAAGTCAATAATTTATATATATAATTATATTATATATAAATATATATATAATTTATATAATTATAAATATATAAATATATTATCATATATAATTATATATATAAATATATATATATTATATAATTATAAATATATAAATATATATAATTTATATATTTTTATATGGTGGGATGAGGGAATGGGGTCCATTGCTCTCTCCCCAGGATCCTTCTGTCTCCGCCATTGTTTTTACTGGAACATGATCATCTCTACTCTCATGTATATATCTAACTTGGACTGTAAAAGGAATGAGTTTAAAATGATTTGCATATGGTTAATTATAACAGAAAGTTAAATAATTTCCATGGATAATTTGGAAAATGTAGATGCAACATTTTCAACGGGGGTTTCCACATGTATTAATGATATAACAGTGCTAAATGGCAATAGTGCCTAAACAAAATTAATATTATTAATATAAGAAAATATTATTGTTTAGCAGATATTATATTTATTTATCATATATACAAATAAAATATATGTAGTTAATATTGTATAAATTAATCTTTGAAAAAAAATATATTTATTGTAAAAGATAAACTCTTGGTTGGTAGCTAGAAAATTGAAAGAGAATAAAAATTTGAAATTTAAGAAATCTTAAATAGATATAAAAATCAATTCATGTGTCCTTTTTTCTTATGTGGGATCAATATTGTTCCTCCAATCCCAATAGGATATCTATCTGTGTGATAAAGAGATGAGTTAGAGAAGAGCAAACAATCTCCTCACCCAAACTTTGAGGCCTACGAGCAGCGACAACCATTTTTAATCACCACTTTATAAGAATAGCTATAATATTAAAAATGTATATTTTTTTTTTATTACAAGAGTGAGAAAACCTCAAAAATCAAGAACTATTCTTAGGTAAGCTATACCCAACAAATCATGATGAATCCAAAATCTGACTTCTTTGGGAGGGTCTGAAATCTCATGGACTCCTATTGTGAATTTGCATGCGATTGAAGCAAGAAAATCTGCAAGCTTTGTATGCTTCACTATAAATATAATAAAGTTTAATCTCCCAATCCCTACTCATCAAACACTTAATTTTGTTGACAAGTATCGCATTTGCGCTAGGTTCCACTATTAGGGCTAATAGGAGTTTCACTGCACAATTGTTGTCTACCTCTAGCATAAATCTCCTTATCCTCTTTTGCCAGGTGAGGCAGAGGCTATGGCAAACATACCAAAGTTCAACCTAAGTGCACGAACCAATGTTCATCACAAACCCCGTAATCCAAGTCCATTATCATCCTTCAAGGCTCCTCTAGCAAAATCTCTCATCGTGGCTGAGTTGAATGCTCCATCACTATTTAACTTGAACCAACCTAGGCTGAAGCTGCCAACAAATGTTTATTGATTCTTTATTTGACTTGTGGCATTCGAGGGTCTTCCTTTCTTTTTTTGTTGCTTCTACTGCTTTTACTTTCTGATCAATTTCAAAAAGGACTTCCGGTATGCTCTTATGTAAATCAGAGAACAAAGTTTCATTCTTTACTCTCCAAAGTAACCAACATGTAATACCAAACTAGAGAAATGCTTGATTTTGAATCTTTCCAATACAACAGCCCACGAGGTTATCAATCAACTAAGAATCTAAATTTTGAAAAAAGAAGTCTTCATTCAAAGAAAGACCAGTTAGAAGAAGCCATACCTATTTAGCAAGGGGCAGTCTCTCAGAATATGTATAACTATTTCCGTTTGATTACCACATCTGAAGCATCCTCCCTTAGCAATTAAGTGTCTTTTGGCTCTTTCTTGATTCATTAATAGCCTTTCCTTATATGCAAGCCAAAGAAATAAATTTATATGGTTTTAGCTTGGCCAGTTCCATATAATGTCCCAACCGTTGTTCTTGTCATACCATGAATTGATCATCTTAACCAAGTACATATATTTGGTCGTCCAGAACATTTCATCACTCATCTTCTGTGCACAAAAGAGGATAAGCAGCAAGGGAGAGTAAGACATGGCTTAGGAGGTAGTGAGCAAAGACATCCCCATCTTCAGCAGCCAGCCTCTGTAGCCATATGAAAAATCTTCCGTTCTATTATCTCTCTTAGAATTGGTCTTCTTAATAAGTCCAATAAAGAGATTACCCCATCAATCCACTTTTCAGTCCAGAAATTAACCCTTCTCCCATTAGTTGACCCCATATTTGGAGAGAAAAACTTATACCCAAAGAAAACTGCGATTAGTAATAAGGTTCCAGCCAATTTTCATAATAAAAGCATAATTCATAGTGGCCAAGTTCTTTAGGCCTAAGTCCCCACGCTCTTTAGGCTAGCACACATCATCCCAGTTCAAAAAGTTGATTCCTCGTCTTTCACGACTACCACTAAAAATAAATGATCTGCAAACCTGGTCAGTTTTCTTGCATAATCCTTTTGGGATGACCACTGTTTGCATCGTGTAATACGGGAGAGAGGAAAACACGTCATTAGTTATGGTAACTCTTCCTGCCAATTGTCGAAAATACAATTATAATTTTAATTGTGATAGGATTTTATTGAATTGGGACTCAAAGGTAAATGCCCAAGCCTTCAGTGGTATGAAAACCCAAGAACTAACTTGGATGACATTTGATATACGTTTTCACGTTTTTGGAGAAGAAAATCTTTTATCTCGATTTGTTAATCTTCGAGCCCGAGGCTAAACAAAATTCTTCTAAGATTCTTATGATGTGACGAACTTGCTCTAAAGAAGCCTGTACAAACAAAAAAAATGTCATCGACAAAAATAAATGAGATATAAAAGGGCCATTTCTACTAAAGTGAATGGGTTTCTAGGAATCATTTCTCACAGCTTGGCTTATGACCTATCCCAACTTTTCTATACACAAGTCAAACAAATACGGCAAGAGGGGGTCACCTTGTCTGATTCCTCTCATGGGTTTGAAAGAATTAGAAGCAACTTTACAACAACAACATCAAAGCCTTAATCTCAAGTCAATTAAGCTCCTCAGTTTTTTGGATTCTTCTGATAGATGTAACATCTTAAGATCATTTTGGACCACCTTTGACCAAGTAAGTTTAGGCCTACATCTGCCTCTCTTAGCTATATCTACTCTAACTTGTTTGGTTTTTCTAACCGGCGCACCGTTAGTTCTTCGTTTCACATGGCCAAACCATCTCAATCTATGCTCTCTTATTTTATCCTCAATAGGTGTTACCCCTACTTTTTCTCTAATGCACTCATTGTGAATTCTATCCATCCTAGTATGACCACACATCCATCTTATCATTCTCATTTTCGCAACATGCATTTTACTAATGTGTTGTCCTTTTACTGCCCAACACTCACTACCATACATCATCGCAGGCCGTATTTCAGTGCGGTAAAATTTTTCTTTTAATTTAATTGGCATCTTTTGATCATATAGAACTCTTGTAGCACTCTCTCCACTTCATCCAACCAGTTTTAATCTTATGATTTACATCTTCTTCGCAACCTCCATCTTCTTGAAGAATAGAGCCAAAGTATTTAAAATAAGTACTATGAGGTACTGCTATTCCATCTAAAATAATTTTGCCTCTTTCTCTATTCTCGCTATTAAATCTACAATGCATATACTCAGTCTTAGTTTTACTTAGCTTAAAACCCTTAGATTTCAAAGTGCTTCTCCATAACTCCAACTTTTGACTTACCCATACTTGAGTATCATCTATTAATACAATATCATCTGCAAACATCATACATCAAGGAATGTCATATTGTATATGTCTTGTTAGCTCATCTATGATCAAGGAGAAAAGATAAGGGCTCAAAGCTGAACCTTGGTGTAATCTAATAGAAACTAAAAAATTCTTAGCATCCCCTCTCACAGTGCGGACACTGGTGATAGCTCCCTCATACATATCCTTCAAGACTTAGATATATCGTATAAATATTCCCCTATGCTCTATGACTCACCATAAAACTTCTCTTGGGGCTCTATCATACGCCTTTTCTAAGTCAATAAAAACTATATGTAAATCATTCTTCCTCTCTCTATACTTTTCCATCAAATCTCTTATAAGAAAAATAGTTTTCATAGTTGATCGACTAGGCATAAAGCCAAACTGATTTGAGAAGATACAAAAATCTAACCACAAACGGTGTTCCACAACTCTTTTCCACAATTTCATAGTGTGGCTCATAAGCTTTATACATCTGTAATTTGAGCAATTCTGAATATCTCCTTTATTCTTAAAAATATGTATCAAATTACTTTGTCTCCATTCTTTAGATATTTTCTTTGTACTTAAGATCTTATTGAACAAAGATGTCAACCATGTAACTCCTATATCTCCCAAACATTTCCAAACCTCAATAGGTATCTCACCTAGTCCACAGGCTTTACCTACTTTCATCCTCTTCAAAGCTTCTTTAACTTTCGAAAATTTAATTCATCTAGTGTATTTCACATTTTTCTCCGGCCTAAAGTCTAAACCCTCAATGTTATCACTATGGTTACCATTAAGAAGTTCCTCAAAATAGCTTTTTCCTCGTTCCTTAATATCCTCTTCTTGAACCAGAACCTTATTCTCTTTATTTTAATGCACTTAACTTGGTTTAAATCGCGACATTTCTTTTCTCTTATCTTAGCCAATTTATAGATAGTTTTTTTTCTTCCTTTGTTCTAAGTTTCTCATACAAACTCTCTAAAGATTGTGCTCTTGCTTGACTAACTGCCTTTTTAGCATCTTTTTTCGCTTGTTTGTACTGCTCAAAAGCATCATTATTATTACACTTGGGCAAACTCTTATACCATTTCCTTTTACTTCTTATCACTTTTTGTACTTCCTCATTCCACTACCAAGACTCCTTCGAGGGATGTCCAAACCATTTAGATTCTCCAAGAATCTTTCTAGCTACTCCTTTAATTGTTGTAGACATGCATATCCACATATCATTTGATGACATACTCATATTTTTCTCCCATCCTCCAGCTTTGACCAACTCATCCTTGATGAACAATTGCTTTTCACCTTTTAAAGTCCACCACCTAATCTTAGGACTATTGCTCCTCCCTGGCCTACTAGTCAACCTCTTAAACTTTATATCCAAAACCACTAACCTATGTTGAGTGGTCAAAGTCTCACCTGAAATAACCTTACAATCCTTGCATCAAGTTCGATTGGCTTTTTTTTGTGAGTATGAAGTCAATCTGACTTCTATTTTGTCCACTTTTAAAGATCACTAGATGTGATTCTCTTTTTATAAAATATGTGTTTGCTAGAATCAAACCATAGGCTAAAGCAAAATCAAGGATACTCTTACCTTCTTCATTTCTAATTCCAAAACCATACCCTCCATGTTCCTCCTCAAAACCTACTCTGTCTTTTCCTACATGTTCATTTAAGTCTCCTCCTATAAAAATATTTTCATCATTTGGAATCCCTCGCATAAGTTCATCCATATCATCCCAAAAATTTTTCTTGTTCTCCCCATCAAATCCAACTTGAGGGGCATATGCACTAACTATGTTGATGGTCTCATTCTGGAGCACAAATTTAATTGAAATAATCCTATCGCTTACTCTTTTTACCGCTACAATCGTCTCCTTTAGGTTTCGATCCAAAATTATACCTACTCCATTTTTACTTCTATTTGTACCTGTATACCACACTTTATACCCAATATTCTCAACTTCTTTACTTTTTTCTCTAACCCATGTAGTCTTTTGAATACAAGCAATACTAATTTTCCTTCTCTCCATAGTATCAATAAGTTCTCTCAGTTTACCTGTAAGAGATCCAATATTCCATGTTCTTATTCTGATCTTACTCACTAATTGTTCTTTCTTATGCTTCTTCCTATAAAATCTTTTACCATTATCTAAACATGTATCTCTCGTATTACTCTTATTATTCGTATTTTGGACTAACTTCTTTACCCACACCCGTCTATGATGTGAGAACCCTTATTTATTATGCACCACATTCGGGCGCCGACATGGAGCGTCGCATTCGGAGAACACCCTACACCCTTGCTTATTCTTCACTACATCCGGGCTTCGATGTAGCGTGTCGCAAGTAGGGAACGCCCCAATAATATTATTATTAGAATCCATATCATGAGATGTGATAAAAGTTTTACACTGGTTGTCACCTACCGCAACCCTCCTCCTTTATCCGGGCTTGGGACCAGCTATACACAAGAAACTCATGTATAGGTGGAGTTAATTAGAGCAACTTTATTCTAAAAATTTTGCATGGAACTTGTAAACACAGTACTCATAATTTCTCTCTCATCCACATAGGTAAAGCAATATCAGTGAGTGTTTCATTGATGAAGTTCCAATTTAGCCTGTCATAAGCCTTTTCAAGATCAATCTTGATAGCCATGAAATCCCTCTTACTCTCTATATGCCTCATAGAATGGATAATCTCTTGAGTGATTATAATTCTATGATATGTATTCCTAGAATAAAACTAGACTAATTCGGGCTTATCCAATAAAGCATACAATAGTGATTTACCAGCACTTTGGAGAGAAGCTTAAGAACAACATTACAAAGACTGATAGGTTTGAAATGAGAAATATACTTTGGCCTTTAGATTTTGGGAATGAGAACAATGGAGGTCTTATTAAAAGCTTTGCTCATAATAATTTTCTACATAAGATTGCAAACTAACTCACCCACTAGGTGCTATTGGTTTTGATAAAAGAGAGTATGCATGCAATCCAAGCTAGGGGCTATCAAAGGCTTCATTTCAAACAATGCTTGCGTAATTTCCTGTTGTGAGATATCCTTATTAATTCTATCAACCAACTCACTACCCAAATCTGGAAATAAACTAGAAGTTCAATTATTTATTCTACCAAGACTCTAATCTATATAAAGATTGGTAAAAGTGTTCGACACCCACACTATGAATTTTTTCTTGGTCATAGCACTAATCCCTATTATTCAATAGGATAATATATACTATGTTACTTCTTTTCTTTTGAATTGCAGTCTTATGGTAGAATGTTGTGTTCCTATCTCCATCATTAATCCAATTCATGGTTTCCTATTAGAGCCACAATATCTCCTCTTGAGCAAGAATGGACTCCAATTCACCTTTTAATTTAAATTCCAGGTGCTTAAGGTTATCAGAGTCTGCCCATTCTAAAGCCCTTTAGGTCCCATCAATCATTGTCAAAAGAATATGCTTGCATTTGTGTATGTTACCAAAGACTTCTTGGTTCTAATTCTCTATTCCGAAAACTAATTTTGATATAGACTTAAAGTAGGTATCTCGTTGCTCCCAGAATTCCTTAATCATTCCTGCAAAGTCCTTATGCAAAAACCATGGAGCCTGAAACCTGCATTGTCTCCTACCCTAAAGAACTCTATTGCCCAAAACCTTGATTAGTAAAGGGGAGTGATCTAATTTAACCCTAGGTAGATTAAAGACAATAAAATCTTGAAAAAATATTATTTTAGAGATCATTACAGAGAGCTCTATCTAAGCATTGCTTAAGGCTTCCTCTTTCCCAAATGAATTGTTTTCCTTGGGATCCTAAATCACTGAGGTTGCTATTGAAAAATCAGTCGGCAAATATGTGGCATCCTCCAATGACTTGAGGAGACCCACCTTCCTTTCAGTAATATTAAGAATAACATTAAAGTCTCTTGCAATAAACGAAGGTTTTGTACCTGTTTCAAAGATTATATTCAATTCTGACCAAAGTAATTTTCTCAATCTAGGACTCGGCTTGCATAAATTACGGTAAACAAGTATTTGCTATTCCTATCCCTATAATTAGAGCATGAATAAATTGGGTATTTATTTCCAAAATGGAAATCTTAACTTTGTTGTCCCACATGAACCATATAACACCAGAAAATCTAGTTGCTTTAATATGAAATTAATTACAAAATCCCATGCTTTTAATGGTTTTCTCTGCTTTTCTACCTCTAATTCTGGTCTAAAGCAAATCTAGAACATTGAATTTATACATACATAGCATGTTTCTGATATGTCTAATAAAGCCATTTGATCTCGCTCCTTGGAAATTCCAAATGCATATGTTGTATTCCATAAAAAAAAAAACACAATAATGGATGGGAGGACAAAGATTACTTCAAGCTTCTATGGATGAAATTATTCCACCATTAACTGGCAATAGCCTAATATGGTCTGTATTATCATTGGACTGGTTCCTTTTATTATGAAGTCCCTATTCAAAACCTCATCCAAAGGGTCTAGTGGTTCATATAGATCAACCACACTTCTTATTTCCTTTCCTAGCCAAAAAGTTTCAATTGCAGTGGGAAATTGTTCATCAATGTCTATTTCAAGTGCCACTAGTTGACTACAATCTTCAATTGTTATGGTTGTGTGGTTACCTTTTTGCAAAGAGGAGACATTAGGAATTGCATAATATCCTGTAATCCCTGTAGTTGGGAATTGCATAATATCCTTCCCCTAATTAATCTTCTCTAGAGCTTTCTTTCCCCGTTAAAGAGGTTGTTGTAGGGCAGAGCATGGCCCCCTTCTTTACAGATGTTGAACCGTGTTTATTGATATTGGGTGTTGGTCCCAAGACTTGGGCCAACTTTTGGGCCTTTTTATTCTGTCTTACTATACCAAATATTTTTTTGAATTTTTTTAAAAATATTTTAAAAAATAAAATTATTTTTAAAAATATACCTTTTTAATTTCAATTTCAAAAATATTTTTTTAATTTTAAATTTTAAAAATATCTTTTTTAGAGGTATATTTTTAATATATATTTGATATATTAAAAATATATTTAATTTTTTAAAATATATATTGAATATACATTTAATATATCAAAAATATATTAAATATATAGAATATTTTAAAAAAAAATTAAAATTCCTACTTCTTTTATACTGTTGGTTTTCATGGGCTTCTTTAGTTAGGGATCATCATTATTTTCATTAACGGTAAGAATTAGGGCTTCTTTATGAGCCAAATCTTCTTCCACTAGAAGAGCTGAGGATCTCGATCCTCTTCCCTTCATAATTTCCATTTCAGTTTTCTCATATTTATTTGATTTCTCTTTTTGCTACCAAAATCAGTGCCTTATTCTTTGCCAATTGGTTTCTTTCCTTTCTTAACTACAATCATCTATGGGCCGAAACTTTGATCGGAATCTTTGTGTTCTGTTGCGACGATAGGTTTAAGTTAAGCCTTTTGCAGGAATCGCACTCCCTTCTTTGATTTCAGATTTCATTAGGCAAGCAGAGAAGAGATGGCCATACCTTCCATGATCAAAACAAATTCTTGGAAGACTCGTATTCAACCAATCGTGTCTTCCCATCCACCTTAATCATTGAAAGTTAAGGATTTGTCCAGATCAAGTTCCACTGCCATCCTAGCAAAATGCTATCTTTTCATGTTTTTGAAGTTGTAATCGATTCTTATCACTTTTTCGATAATATTTCCAATTGCACGTAGGACTCTTTTTATGGAACAAGTGAAGGAATAATTATACAATGAAACCATTGTATTATAACAAGCCAATCGAATATCAACATGTGGCAATATTGTAATACAACAAGCCAATCGAATGTAATACAACAAGCCAATTGAATGTAAAATATTGCCACATGTTGATATTCGATTGGCTTATTGTAATACAACGATTTCATTGTATAATTATTCCAAGTGAAGGGACAAACCATATAAAGAACCCACGTCACAACAGAAGAAATTGTGTCCTATTAAAGTTGCATGCCATAGTCTCAAAGTGAAGTAATGCCCCAAGGACAAGAGGTCATTACCGTTTCAACATGACTTGAATTGAATTAGGTAATAGTTGTGATCTAAATCTATAATGTTGAAAGCCCGTACATTATTCCACATAGAGATAAAGTCTGTTTTACAATGCTTTGTACCCAATTGATCTGCCTAATACAATGACAGTGGTGCACCATGGCTTAATGAGGATTTCTTTTGCCTTCTCTGAGATGGCCACAGATGGGATTCAATCCTCCTTAGTCACTCTTATTTCAGTTTCCTCAAAGTCGTTATCCCCAGGGACACCAAAGTATCCTCTTCTGATATCTATGTCTAATATTAGTTTATCCCTAAAAGACATATGGCATGCTCCAGAGGAACCTTCCAAGATCTTATTGACCCTTACTATTTTCTTAGCTGCTGCTGGCGGTGACGGTTCTTTGTTCACCGTACATTAAGTGATCAGAATTCAAATCATTTTTAAGTTTCATAAAAAAAAATGTGTATTTTGATAGAAAATAGTCAGTACTAAGAAAAATATAGATGAAATTCGAATATTTGAAATAATTGATATGAATCAAATATTATTCAATATGGTAAAAAATTAAGTTAACGGATAAACCCCACCACTAAAAACTGAAAATAATTAACCAGTATTAATCATAGTGTGTAACAAGTGATTTGGTAAATATACAACAACATCATCCGATCATCATCATCTTGCATATTTTAGAAAATAATAAAATTAATATGGGCAATTTTCAATTTAAATTAATTTTTCAATCTTATAAAATTTCAATTTAATTATATATCACCTTGGTAATGTTCATATCAAATTTTTGTAAACTATAAATATATATTATTGATTACATTTAATGCATATATAACGTACAATTAATTTATATCAGAGTACATATTCATTTAAAAAATTTTATCTATTAGAAATTTAAATTAATTTATAATAATGTAATCTCCAAATACTTTTCAAATTAATCAGAAAATAATAAATATATTAGTAATGAAAATTAAAAACATAACTCTTTTATAGCATAATGAAGGGAATATGAAAATAAGGGAATAAGAAAAAAACATTAAGGGAATATGAAAATACCTTCCATTAGCAATAGATATACAATTAATCTATAATGGAAATTTCATTATTATTTTGGATATATAACCAATTTAAGTCGTACCTTTCCATTCCTCTAATATGATATTCAATTAGCTTATACTGAAAATTTCATAAAAATAGTATTTTCATTTTTTTTTATAAAATTTGATTCAATATAATCTCATGAATAAAAATATTCCAAAAATTTGTATAAAAAAAGATCATATAAAAAAATTCGATAAATTTTTAAAATTTGATAAGTAATGTAAATTTTTTATTGAAGATTTTTTTACATGAATTTATAAAAAATATATATATAAATCCTAGTATAACAAATTAGATAGAGTCTAAATCCTATATTACAGTAAAAATAACATCATCAACAACAATAGTAATAGTTGATGTATAATTAGGAAATATGAAAAAGAAAGTAAAATCATACCTTACATTAATAATATATAATTAACATGCATTAATATTTTCATTTAAAATAGTATTTTTATAAAAATTAATTTAATAAAATCCTATAAATAAATAGACACAAGAATTAAAATTAAAAAATAAATAAAAATTTAATAAACTTTTAAAATTTAACAAACAACATAAAATTTTGATGAAGTTTTTATAGAAATGTATGATACTTAATTTGAAATATTAATGGATGCCTATAACCTATTAAGAGAATTACTTTAAAAAAAAAAAGTAACATAGTTGTCAATGAATATGTGAAACAGAAAAGAATTATTATATAGAGAGGAAAATTTTTAGAGGAATAACTAAAAATTAATAACAATAATTAAGAGTATATTTATCTATCAACATCTATATAAATTTTACTTAGAAGATTTCCTCGTGGTATAAGTTGATAATGGAAATAATCCAATAAAGTACAAATATATTTCAGCAGGGCAAAATCTGTCCCAATCCAATTATCATGAAACAATGGCTTACCTCATCCAATTATAAACAGCCAGATGATTGCCTCATCTGATCTCCTCCTTTGATTCTGATTGGTGTCCTTCAATTATTATGCATTTATGGAGCTCAAATATGAATGTGCAACGTAATTTTCAAGAGCAAGTTCCACTGCTTGACTGAGATAGTACCCTAGAAGCTTTGAAGTAAATAAGGCAGCCAGAATCTTTTTTCACTTGCTCTTCATCAGGAAAGGGTACACCTATATATGCAAAGATACTCCAATCCCTAGAAAAACTTTGATAAGCAGGGCAGTCGGATTCTTAGTCTTTTCCACCTGCTCCTGGTATGCATTGGGTGCAAACCCAGTATATGTTCTGGCATGAAGTCGTGCCTCGTCAATATACCCACAACAGGGGATCTCTGAAATTAATTAAGAAGCATTAACATTCAAAGTGACTGTAAGCGAAATATTTTCGAGACTAATGTTCATGCAAAGTGAAAGTGAAAATGAAAGAACGCAGGTACTCCCAACAAAAAGAAAAAGAGAGATTATGACATGAAAGTACACTCAAAAAGGACATAAGCATGGCCAACCAACTAATCATGACCTTCTAAGTAATTAAAAAATGGTCAAGTGTTGATAGTTGTCCTACACCTGATAGAAGTTAAATGTGAAACAAACTTACTGGTTTTATTCTTTCTAAATTGTATACCCATATGCTTTTCTAATATCTTCAGTGCTTTAAAAATACCACTGAAGATATTTTATGCTTGTGTAAAATCATTATACAACAATAAAATCAACAAAATTACAATATTATGCAAGAATGCATTAAAAAAATGTATTCACCATCTTAATATAACGAAAAAATTACATACATTGTATGGGGATTGATTAGGTTAAAGAAATCAGACAGTTAAAACAAAGAAGTAATGTTGAGCAAATTGAGGAAATTTTCTTTGTATGGTTTCAACCTGTAATTTAATTCTCGACACAAGTGAAAAAAGTTGCAACAAAAATGGTGTGAACTTCAAGAAACAAAAGTAAAACTAGAGAAAGTGTTGAAAATATGCCCCAATTTGTTGTAGGAAATCAAGCAAGATCAAATAAAAAAATTTTAAATTTAAAAAATAAATCCAAGTAGTTTTTATTTGATAGTTTATATCAGATTGTATAAATTTTGATTTGATTTTTTTTTGTTACAAATTCATATATAAAAAGGCTATTTAATAGAAATAAAATTGAGTATTTTCTTGAGCTCCATTAAAAAACCAACAATGGTATCGCAGCTTAAAAGATCTTAAGGAGACCTGTGATGTCCCTACAATAATATCCATAGCCATACACAACCATACCCATATTCATGGTTATAATCATAACCACAATTATAATCATGATCAAAAACGCATAACTAAACCCTACAATCTAATCATAACCATGATCACAAACACATAATCAAGCTCATAACAAATATAAATGCAAATTGACCGGCATGTCTATAAACTGCAACGAAATACAAAAATGATAAAGACGGACATGTCTATAAACTGTAATGCAAAAATAATGAAATAACCGACAAGTCTATAAACTGCAACGAAATGAAAAAAAAAATTTAAGAGACCTAAAGCATGTTTTAAACTGCTAAAATTTGATGTTGCAATAATATGAGCTACGTGATTTTTTTTTTTTTAGAAATAAAAAAAATAAAAGATTTTTGAATGTTCAAGAAAAAATACTATCACCAAGAAGGAGCTTAACAATGACAAGCTAAATTTGAAGTCATAAAAGAATAGCTTCAAGTTTGCAGCAAATGACACAAGGAGAAGCGTTGAAAATATGCCTCATTTACAGCAAAAAAAAAAATCAAGCAAAGATCAAAAGGGAATATATAAATTCAAAAAATAAATCGAATAGTTTTTATTTGATATATTAAATCAGATTTTACATATTTGTTTAGATTTTTTTTGTTACCATATTCATGTATAAAAGGCCATTTGATAAAAATAAAATGGAGCATTTTCTTGAGCTCCATTAAAAAACCAACATAAAGCTTTAAATAGAGACTAAAACACAAAATGTAAAGGTCTCATAGCTAAAGCCAGATACAAAAAGGTGCTCGCATATCAAGTCAACAACAATTCCCTTTCAAATGCTCTAAATTACCAATTCTAGAGATGGAATTTGTAAACAGAAAAAAGATAGGATAGAAGTTCTTACAGTAGAGATCTTGGGTATCACAAGCAGATGCCTCAAACCAACTTCTCGGAAAAGTACTCGAGCCTTAGCCAGTGACATTGTCTCCACGACAGTATAAGGTGAAGCATTAGTGAAAGGATGCAAATCTAAGAACATCTCCATCTCTTCTTCAGTAATTTCTATATCTTCTATCTTGTCATAATTGCCTGATCCCCTTTTTGCAAAGTCATCAGCTGAGAATTGCATGAAAGCATCAGGACCTAACGGCACTTGAGTGGATGAAAAAGCTTTCTTCTTTAGCAATTCAACAAGATGAGCTCGGAGGATTAGCCCATAAAGAACCGGACATTCAGAAAGCGGAGGTTCATCAATTACTGGAAATCCGTTATGCCTTGTTGTTTTGAGAACATGTACTATATTACCAACTTTCTCAATGCCGTGAAAGAGCTGAAGTGGGCCTGTGACTACATCACTAACTGTCAGCTGCCTCATGTAAGGCTCAGAATGAGTTTCTAGATAAGGAAAACCCTTCAATTTCATGATAATGTCATAAATATTACCATTGAAAGCATCAGCCACAGTCTTGGAAACAAGAAGAACCAACATTATCAAGGGTAATAGCAACAAGTTGTTTGTTAATTCTAGAATAATCACGCATAAAGAAACTGTCATCCTCATAGATCCACCAAGAAACGAGGCAGCACCCAGCACAGCATAGAGGCCATGATTAAGACTGGATTTTGAAGTAAATAGCATTCCAACAAAACGTCCATAAGATGCACCTGTCACAATAACTGGCACAAAAAGACCCACAGGAGCAACAACCCCATAGCTAATTATGCTAAGAAAATAGCACGTTACAAAAAATATGAGAACTGATGAATACTGAAATTCAGTGTCAGTGTCCCTGCTGAAAAGATTTCTAATAGCATCATCATTTGTGTTGAAAATGAGGCTGGCAAGATCATTGTAATAACCCATAGGGCATTGAAATTTCTTGTAATTGCCAGAACGTCCGATTGTTGGACAGGCTTCTGCTGCATCAGCTGGACAAGGTTGACAAGAGGCCAACCAAGGTAATCCAAAAAGAAGACAAGATGTAAATATAGAGATTGAACAAGCAAGAAGAATTCTGCAAAATGTGCCTTTCCTGAAAATGGTAAAACAAGGATATCGAATTCAGAAATAACATTTTCTAACTTTGGAAACACCAAGTTTGTGCAAACATCAAAAATCAGAAAGGAAGCTTACTCATTAATTAGATTGTAAATCTGAAGAACCTTTTCTAAAAGAAAATTATATAAACTTCCCAATATGCCCCCTATAACTCCTAGGAGAAGCACGGGCAGCACATCATTGAGGTGATATGTAACATTTGCTGAATAGACATCAAACATTATAAGACCTCCGGTACCAAAGAGTCCACATTTTCCACTCAAACATAAATCAATCAAAGCCCGAAGCACTATTGCAACTGCAGCTGTTGTGAAGAAAGCTCTCCACAGAAGGGCACTTCTCCACCTGCAGAACAAAATCTTCACATCAATATTTGATTTTGTAACAAAATGCTGGTCTCTAGGCAATCCCAATGTGGAACTGCATGAACCTAATTGGTAAGATGTCCAATTCTGACACAATTGCTAAAAGGGGCTTTATTCCTGAGTACAGCTTAACCATGTAGAGATCATTTATATTTAAAAGTAAGGCCAGTCAATAAAATAGTCAAAGAGCAAGATTAGTGAATAAGATATAGAGAATTGGTGGATTAAAGTTATAAATGAGTACCATAAATGGAAAACTATAGATATTTTGCAACTTAAATCCAGCAGCCCAGCAGCCATTCAGAGGGGACGATATTGAGTACAGGACCATCTTTTTGGTGGGGCTCAAATGTACAAGCATTTTAAATCATGAATATATACTAAGCTCTGAATAACATTACATGAAGACTATTGGAAACAAAAATTAAGAATAGACCAGTTAATCCATGTGGTTTAGCTGTTCTATACAATAACAGTAGCAAACATAAAAAGCACATAATATCAATAACTATAAACAAGCTTAAATAAGTTTAAATTGAAGTGCAAGAAACATACCAAGATGCCATTTCTTCAAAAGCAAACAGCACACCACCAACTGGAGCACGAAATGCAGCAGCAATTCCAGCAGCCGATCCGCATGTTACAAGATCTCGTCGATCCCGGTCATTTTTGAAATAACGTAACAATTTCCATGTCAATCCATATTTTTTAGATCCACCCTGACCCAGTAATGATGCAATACACGCACCAGTATGCACCATGGGCCCTGCCTTTCCAACAAAAAGAGATGATGACACAGCAGAAATGCTTCCAATAATCTGCAAAATGAGCACACATTCATGAATTCACATATTATTTGTTAAAGCAAGTGTCAGTATTAGTCGGAAGATATGCAGAAAAACTTATGCAACTCAATAGTTTGCAATATACTTCAAATGCTCAACTTGAAAAGAGTCAGGAAAAGAGCTTGTCTGGCAATGCTTAAAAAAATATCCCACAGAAGAAAGAATAAAATCAATCATGCCTTAAAAGACATCCAATTTCTGAAAGGTAATAACCTCAGCACAAATGAACAAAAAAAGCACCCTACCACAGTGGCTACAACATGGAGAGGAAAATGTGGGTTGGGTGGCCAGGCATACCCATATTGTTGCAGCACAAACTATAATCAGTTCAAATATTAACCATATGCCTGCACTTGAGATGTCATGTATGGCCATACTTTAAGCATTAAATGATTGCATTCTAAACACCATGGCAAAACCAAGAAGGTTAAAGGAAAAAGTACTAATATCTCTTCAATCAACTCAAATAAAATATGCTGACATTTATCAAGTTAAAAAAATAAAATACAAAAGGAAAAGCACATTAAAACACCTGAGAAATATGACCCCATTGGATTTAAAGCACTCAAAAATAAGTTCAACAACAAACTGACCTTAATAAAACCTTGTCTGCCCATAAGCAAACAAATTAAGTATCAATGTCATTATTAAGGATGTAAAAATGCTTTCAAAAAGGTCCTTGAGTTTCAAAGATTAGTCACATAATCCATGAAGTGAACACGGCTGCAAGAGTCAGTAGATTAACAAAGAGAAAAATAGTCAATCACATACCAAGTGCAATCAAAAAGGTCATTACTCGTGCCTAACAAACTGTCCCGTTAAGCATCACTATCACTTGTAGTATCATTATTAGACTCTAATACTTACCTTGACAACCAAAGTTCGCAGGGAAAGAATTCCCGGTGCATCCACACCATTCAAGTAAGCTTTCACTTCTGGTATACCAGAACCAGCAGCAGCCGGAGCTATAAAAGCCGTAATTATGGAAGCGAACAGGGCAAGAAATAAATTAGAAATTGAGAACACAAGAAAAGCCATAGCATACCTGCCAAAAAAAAAAAACAGCAAATTCCTAATTAAAAATTTTTTCATTAGAAAAATCTTCAATTATCTGCTTAATCCAAACAAAGTCAAAGCAGCCAAAAACACAACTTTAATTCAATTTCTAGGAAACCAAACATAACCCAAAAGAGATCAGATTAAAAACCCAAAAAATAAAAATAAAAAATAAGTAAAAATAAATACATTGCAGCATACCTATTATAAAGCATCATATTGGAAGTGATAACAAACTTGATTCCAGCAATATTCTCAACAGCAAGATTATTAAAAAATCCAACAAGACTCACAATGAGTCCAATTAAGAAACAGAGCAACCATTTCATAAGCAAATATTCAAAAATCTGGATCCTCCCCCGAGTTCTCCAATCTTGCTTAAAGAAATCATTCTCCGCAATTCTACGATAAACAAATAGAACAAAACAAAACAAAAACCGATTCGAATTATTTCAAATCAAAATTCATATATTTATGTAGAATGGATGAGGAAAAAAAACAGATTGATTACTCGTAATCAAGACTTTCAATAGGGCAGACACTGGCTCCAACAATAGCAACTTGAGAGGTAGAATTAGGGAGGACAGATCGTGAAGACGTGAGTAAAGAAGCTGTTACAGATTCTTGGTCCAAACCACCATTAACGGGATTTGCAGACATAATTGCTTTTTTTTTCTTGAAAATTATTTTTTTTAAATTTTACGGAAAATACTATATGTAAGAGAGAGAGGGGATTTTTGTAGTTGTAGTAGAAGGTGTCTCTCATAGAGTTTGAGTTCTGGTTTTGGTGGAACAAGTGTAGGTAATGATAGAGTACGACCCAAATACACAAAGCTTCAGTGGACTTTCTTTTCTTTTCTATTATTTTCTTTCTTGGATTTTTCTTTTTCTTTTTCTTTTTTAAGTATAAATAAAAAAATAATATATTTATTTAGTTGGAAAAAACCAAAAATAATTAGTGATAATGATAATTTATATTTTTCTTACTAACTAATATGTTAAAATTATTATATTGAATTAGTTAACCCAATTTTATTGAGGGCATTTTTTTAAAAAAATTTTAAAAATTTATAAATATGAAAAATAATTATTACAGTCATTTTTTAAATTATTATTTAATAATTTTTTTTATTAATTTAAAAATATTTATTATAATATTTCTCTCAATAAATAAATTTATAATAAATATTTTTAATTAATAAAAAATAAATTATTAAACAGCCTCTTTTTAAAATAATTATAATTAATATTTTTTTATAAATATATATTCTTATATTCCTGTAAGTAAATTATTATGATTATCATTATTATTATTATTATATGACAGTTATTTTATTGTTAAAAAAAGTTCAGTTTTGAAGCATTTTTAATAATATTTTAATAAATGATTAATGATTAATTCACAAATAATGATTTAATGAAAGTTGCTTTTAACTAATATTAATTTAAATTTAAATTGAAATTATATCAAATCTCTAATTTTTTTATTAATAAAAAAATCTCCAATTTTTGAATTTAAATGACCATTATATTTAAAATTAGTAATATACTTTTAAGTTCGAAATCAAAATCAATTTGACCTTTCCTTTGTTCACTTCCTTTTAATAATTAGATTTTTCTTGCATGAAAGTGGTCGCCTAATTATTCGCATCCTCCATATATGTAATTATTATTCATTGTCCTAATTCTCACATGCCTTGATAAGTTTATAATTTATTTCTTCATATACAAATTATTGTGGGGTCGGCCTCGTGGGGACGCCACATTGAAAACATCGCATGCAATTGCTCGCCTTTATTTTTTTTTTAATTATTTTCAATTAGAAAAATTACATATTTTATCACATTATTAATATTTCAGCTCCCTTTATCATTTATCCTTTACTTTATATTAAATTAAAATTAATAATTAATTTGATGTTATTGATCATTAAAAAGTGCAATTTAGTTTAATATAATTTGAAATTTCCACTCCCGCTATTAAAAAGACAAAAAAAAAATTTTAATTCCTTCTCACACAACTCCAACCCCGCAATTTTTCTAAAATATCTTCGTCCCTATAATATTTATCGAGCAAGTTACAGTACTTACCCCTTTTATGCTTTTCGTTTTAAAAACTACGGGCTAGACAAATATATATATTTTTTTAAAGCTAGAGGAGCGCGTGTGGTTTTCTTTTTTTTTTTTTGCAAAATTACTTTTTTAAAATCGTTGTTTTTAATTTTTAATTTTATTTTTTTCATTTTTTATATTTATTTATTCATACATAATTTTTTTACATTATATTTTTATTATACATATAAAAAAATAAATATATACACAATATACATAACATATATAAAAATAAACAAAATAAATAATAATATATATACAATATATATCAATAAAACACTAAACATTTATCACATTTACTAAAAATCTATCAAATATTTAATAAACATCTACGTAATATTTTTAATATTTTTTAACTTTATTTTTTTATTTTATATGCATAAATTTTACATACAATATCCACACAATATATATAACATATACATAATATCTACCAAACATCTACAATATCTATTAAAAATCTATAAAATATATATAATCTCTATCAAATATCTATATGGCATCTACAAGATAAAATTAATATTTTTTATTTTTTATTTATATAATATGTAAAATTTATTTAAAAATAAATTTAATGATTTTGATTAATATATATTTATATATTTTTCTTTTTTATTTTTTAATGAGTGTTATTTGTTCTTTTAATTAAAATTAATTTTTTCCTTTATAAAAATTAATAAATTTTATATACTAAAAAATTTAAATTATTAATTTTTATTATTTTATTAAAATATTTTTTAATAGTAATCATGTTTTAAAAAAAAGATAAAAATTGAAGTAAAATATTGATTGTAGTTGGAGAAGATATGTTTTTTTTTTAAAAATAATTCTTATTTTAGAGATGAGTGTGATATTTTTAAAAAATTTATTCCAACTTTTTCTATAAGTGTAATTGTTTTTATTTCTTATAGTATTTTTGAAATAAAATTTTTTTAGGTAGTTTTGTAAATTTTTCATATTTATTTTGTTTTCTTATTTATTTTTATCCACTTTCAATAAATTAAAATATATAAAATTATAAAAATTTCATTCTTTTATATTGTGAGAATAATGACGTAGCTTTTGCCAACATTTCATAAAATTCATATTATTATATTAATTAACTTATTTAAAATTTAATTAGGAGAAAATCAATTTTTATAAATTTATTTGAAGATATAGTTTTACTTTTCACAATTTATGAATATTCTACTGTATTTTTTAATAAATTAATTTACAATATATTATTTAGATATTTGTAAATATATAACATGCATAAATTTTAAAACACTAAAATAGCTAGTAATTTTTTAAAAGAAAACTCGAATTCAATATATTTTCATTTACTTGCTATTGGATAAACTCATGTTTATCAAAATTAATTTTTTTTTACATTTCACATTTGATATATCGTCACAATTCAAATTTGAGGATACGTGATCGTTGTTAGGAAAAGAGATCATAATTTCTAAAATTCTAGTCAATTTTACTAAATACTAATTGATAAAAATATACTATAGTAGATTTTTTTTTTTAGTTAGGTTTATAATCCCATGAGTCAACTCCATGAATGATTCTCTAATTAATATGTAAACTTGGTATGTACCTGCCAAATATATAACAAATAACGTAACCAATCAAGGATGGGATTAGTCCATAATAACCATATTAAATCTCAAAGTGGAGAATCAATCCCCATATTTAGCTCACCAAGACTAAATATTATTTCTTAAAATCTAGTATATAGAATCAACAAATGGTTAGTGTGAGTGGTTTAAAACTCTCATCTTTTAAGCAAGAGATTATAAGTTCAATCCTTGTGAATGGACCACCACTTCTTAGGAGTATTTTAGTCATTAGTGGACCGATTCGGTGTAAACATGATTAGTCTTAGCTCAATAAATTTAAAAATACTTATGATTATATCGAAAAAAAAATCTAGCGTATAGAATTTCATTGTCACACCCATAACCAAGCAGCATCGAGCAATGAGCAAACCCTCATTGTCATATCATACTTAAGCTTATTATATTTCAAACTCATATCCATAATAAAATTCATGTCACAATATTATGTGGTCTTATGTCATTTGAATCTCATCCTTCAACCATACATAATTTGCAAATCATCACATAATATATAATACATGCAAGCACATGTCATAATGTTATATGTATTTCATAATGCATGTCTATATAAACATATATAGAAAAAGCATGAAAATTAGAAATATATTGAAAAACATCACTCACAAATTTGACCAAATTATTTAACTAGTTTTTCTCAAAGCATCAGTCATTTAATGATTTGGAAAAGGCATGACACTAATATTAGACAATAATGAGAAAAATCATAACATTTTAACCACTCTAAAGTTTTTGTAGAGTTTCCACTAAAATTAGGATATTTTTTCCTAAAATAAAATAAGAAACAGGCACTTTTAAATAGCTTGTGTAACACCTTTATACCCTATATACGTACAATACATATTTTCAGCATATGTAAAATACACCTATACGGTATAAAAATATCACAGACCGGTTTACTAAAAATTTTTCACATTTCTAATTTAAAATTTTAAATTCTAAATACATAAAAATTAAATAGAATATAAATATTCTTTACTTGTTAGAAGAACCCAAAATAAATAATATATATAAAAATCTCTAAAAAAATTCACCAGAGTTTTGTCTGTAATTTGGATATCCCAAAATTTATCAAAACACAACCTGCAAAAAGAAAACACTCCCAAATAATTTTCAATCACCATCTCAACCATACTTCTCAATTTCACCAAGTTTATCAAATATATATATATAGATATATATAATTTAAATCACACTTACTCTCCCATTTCAAATATATTGACCCAAACATTCTTTATAATATAAAATACGTAAAATCCAAAACATAATATATTATGCATAAAACTCAAAAATGTACAATAACATAAAAATATATACATGCTGTTGGCAATGTTTCTAATCTCGATAGCAACTCAACAAGCTCAACTACAAGTCTAGACCCGACCTGGTCTAAAAGAACTCTCTGGCTCAGCTGGGTCTACCCTGTTACCTGCGCAATGGAAACAATCGCGCTAAGCCGAAGCCTAGTGGTACAAACTTTGATAATAACAATATAACTCAATGCAATACCAAATGCACAATGCATATAGATGTCACATCAATCCACTTTCTTATATTTTTTAAATATTTCATAAGCACAACTCATAACATTATGTTGCTCAATTGTATCATAATTCATAATTCATATTAAAACAAAGACAAACATAGGCCCAAAAAGGATATAATATGCTATTCAAATTTCAGAGTTACTGCTTTGGTCCATAATGACACCATGTGTCTAGCCCCATAGGCAATATATCCATGGATAATGAATAGCCCCAGTTTCTTGGACCTCAACCCAGCTAGACCCTTAAGCTCCAGTATTTTGGTCATCAACCCAGCTAGACTGCTATAGTTTTTGAGGCTTACGACCCAGTCTTTTCACCCAAAAAATATTATATTTATCAGCTGGCATGGCTTACGACCAGTCTTTTCACCATTCCAGCGTGTAGCCCGTAGGCAATCATAGGCATGTCGCCAAACCCAGAACTCTAAAAATTGAATAACATACTAGGCACACAATTTATTCATATTTCTCATTATTAATCTCTTTCTCATTTTTACATATTCAATCTAGGCACATTGCCTTATTTTCACATTTTTTTTTCTCATTTTTCTCATTTTTCACATCTTTCTCATTTTTCTCACTTTTCTCATTTTTAGCAATATCAATTCATTTCATTATTACACATATCTCATTTTTACATTCACAACACATTACCCAATTACTTTGGGTATTTTCACATAATATGCATATTTCACATGTTACACAAATTAGCCATTATTAATGGCTTTTCACAATGTATTTAACACATATATGATATTACAAATGTCATAGCATATTATTCATACACAATCAATGAACCAAGTAACTTAACACATTTTTCAACCAAAATGTGTTAAACCCAAATGTCATGCAAATATAAATAATATATTCAAAGTTTGTACATACCTCCACTAGCAATCCAAAGCAAGCTAAAATCAACCTTCAATCCAATCTTTTCAACTTGCCCTTCACCACTTGGAGGAAGCAAATCAACCTCCCTCAAAGCCTAAACCAAATGTGATAACAAATAATCATTTAGTATCACATTTAACGGCATTTTCAACATTAAACCATAATTACATATCACTCCTATAAATTTTCAAAAATTTAGCCTTTACTTACTTCAACATTAGAATTTCATTCTACTACAATTAAGTTAGTGTTTTAAGTTTATTTATATTATTAAAAATATATTTTAATATATTTAAATCATTTACATTATAAAAATACACTCTTATACACAAAATCTAAAAAATGGCATAACCTTCCCCCATTGAAGGTTTTCCATTCCAACACAATCCATTACTCATTCCAAGCTTATATTCATCACTTTTAACACTAAACAACATGCTTAAACAAATAAAATCACACAATTCAACCACTTTGGAAAATCACTTTTTCAAAACCCTAAATCTCCACTTCCATTCTCAAACTCCAACCCAACACCACCAAATCTAATATTTGACTTTAAAAATACTTGTTTATGAATCAAAACAACTCATTTAGAACCAATTTGAATAATTAAAGTTCATGTTTTCAAAATTCCAAAAATCCATAACCCTAAATTCTTTTTCTTCACCATTCTTTAACCAAACTCCATCATCTCTTCAATCTAACCTTAGAATCATTGTTAACTACCCAAAATAACATCATACACACCAATTCCAATAATTATAACATACTACATCAAAATATCAAAAATCACATAATCCAAATTTTCAAGGAATTCAAATAAAAGAGATGGAAACTTACTAATTTTGGTGAAAATCACCAAAAATCCACTTGAAACTTGTTAATTCCTTCAATTTATGGAGTATAGAAGAAGCAAAATTCTTGGTCTTCAAGCTCCCATGGAACACGTCCTTGAAGAAGAAGAAGAAGAAGATGATGATGATGATAATGATGATGAAGACTTTTATATTTCTTTTCCTTTCATCTTTTTTTTAACCACATATATATATATATTAAAATAATTTAATATTTAATTATTTAATTATTTTTTTAATAAATTAAAATCCTAATTTTCCTCCTCCATTCAAAAATAATTTATTTTTAAATTATTTTTTTAATTTTGAATTTATAAGATTTAATTACCAAAATACCCTTTTTCTTTTAAAAAGTGTTGACTTTTATATGTTATGTATATTTTGCATATATATCACATATATATTCCACTTTTTCATTTAAAAACCCTTCATTTTTTATTTAAAACTATTAATTTAATTTATCCTTTTAAATTATAATTTATTTTATCAAATTTTTTAAAAATTAGAAATGTTCAAAAATTTTAGGATGTTACAGCTTGCAATAGCCAACATCAATGTCAATTTCCCTTTTGGGACTTCAAACTTAATAAATAATTCATAGTCACAAATCAAATTAAGTATCAATAAAATTTCATGACGATCCTTTAATTTATCTAAATATCTCATTTCTCAATAAATTCCAAATTTATTAAAATATCATTTATTAATTTTACGTACTTAAACATAGCTCAAAATATACATACACACTTCCCAAAATTGGATAATATGAAATCAACTCTTTCAATCATAAATAATACTAAATATCTAAATTTCTCAGTAAAGAAAAAAATACTCAAAATAATATGACCAAAATAAACGATCGACTTGAAATCAACCCTTAGTGTTACTCTATACATTTTCTTTTTGTGCAAATTATCTTTTCGAAGTTAAGCCGGGTAAGACTACAAATACAGTAAATTTTTTCTTATCGAATTCTGAGACGGCTACATACCCAAAACTCAAACAAGACCTCAGATTAAGTTAGAATATTCACTTACCAACTGATCAACAAGCTCGATGATATTTTAGAAAAAAAACAACTACAATTTTACTTTCTAAAAATTTGACCACAAACTCATATAAAGATATCTGAAACAAAAAAAAATCAATAAAAAAAATTCTAAACTTAGAGAAGTTGAAATGTTGGAAACTAACTTTGGAATTACAATGTATGCATGCAAGGAAGTATATTAGAGTTTTGGGTCTCTTGATGGTGCATAGGCCTACTTGTCAGTGATAGACTAACAATACACCGTCGCCAATGGTGGTAGTTGCCGGTAAGATATACACTAAATGCTAGATCATAAATATGCTAGTGTAGTGCAATTTCAATCTCCCTAGTTTTGCTAGGAAGCACCTCAAAAAGCATGACATTCGAAAACTATCATTTTCGATTTCAATAACTACCCTATCTCACTAGTCGTGGTGAGCATCAAAATACTCTTAGGGTTGATAACATCAAAATGGGAATCCTATAATGTGATCGAAATTGGCCAAAATCATATGTGAGAAGCTTTGATTGATGAGACATATCACAAGCGCTTCGTCTAACACATTCTCTTGTCTCACAATGATTCTCGGTTAGACTAGTAGTTGGAATCATTGATGCTAGCTGTGAGATCATGGTGGCGATGCAGCTAGATGATGACTGGAGGCAGTAATGATGTCTGCAAAAACTCTATTCTCTCTCTCTCTCTCTCTCTCTCTTCTGTCCACTCTCTCTGTTCTGATTGGTCCGTTCTCTAATATTTATGTTTATTAAAAATCATAATGTTTATATAAATTAAAAATATATATATATCATAAAATAAAGTAAAAGTGGTCTAGATAGTTAAAACACTTACAAAAAATTTTTGGTTGAGGGTTTAAACAGAGGGGAAAACACTTTTTTTTTAATTGAGGAAAAACAATTTTTTCTTTATTTTTCCAAACAAATATTTAAAAAAATAATTTATAGTAAATCTAATTAAATTAAAATAGATGTAAATACATTTTCTTTTAAAAATAAATTATAAAATAATTCAAAATTTAGGTTATTACATAAACTTATATATTTTTGGTTTTTATTTATTTCTTTTTTTTCCAAGTACTCTTTTATTTATTTATTTTATACTCAACAAATTACAATAAGTATTTTTAATTAAAATAAAATAATTATAGCTTCCATATAATATAGGATAAATAAACTAATAGCATACAATCATTTGCATATATGTCCTTGCAATGTTTATAGCATATTTGTATCATTTAAATCAATTTAATTATTGTCTTCTAATATTTACGCTTAAGAGTGGTAATGGGTAGAGTACCAACAAAAATCTTTTTATCTGAATCAGGATCCTTTTAAACTTAAACTATACGGATTCAAATAAGACCATATTATAATTATCATTTTATTATATATATATGTTATAAATTTATTTAATACTATTTGTTTATTATCCGTTTCCATTTTGATTACTCATTTAAATAAAAAAATTTAAAAATATTATAAAATTTAAAATACAAATTATAAAATTTTAATTAAATAATTATAATTAAAAATTTAATTCTAATAAAATTTTATTAAAATAATTTCATATCACATAATTTTATAATTAAAATAAAATATAATAAATATACAATTAAAATTTAATAAAATATAATTAATATATGTAATTAAATTCGGATAACAGATACTCAAAAGTATATATCTGACTCGATCCGAACCTATCATAAATACTAAAAACACTATCCGTATTCACCTAAACTTATTTATAAACTACTCATATTTTATATAAATAGATCGAAATGAATCAAATATCCAAAAATATCCATTATGTTGTCACTCCATGTTTATGCTCCCTCATGTAAAAAAAATATTTTTCTCGCTAATCACATTCAACAATGAAATGCTATTTGAATTTATTTTTTAATGCCAGTTTTTGGTTAATATTAGGGGATTTCAACATCATGGGTTATAATATGATAAAAAATAGTAATTCATATAAATATCTAAAAATATAATAAATTAAAATAAAATTATTTAAAAATTATATCTAACTATTCTCATGTATCAGAAAATAAAATTAGAATTCTCTCATATTTATCCCAAATGTAATACCTTACGTTAATATGATTTTTATCATCAAATATTAGATAAATAATTGAGTTTTTTTTTAAAAATAAAAATATATTTTTTAAAATATATAATTAGAGTGTAAAAATAAATTTTAATACAAACGAAAATTCTATTAACATACTCCATCACATATAGGATCAATATATCCGTAAAAAAAAAAAAACCGACTAAACCAACAAAATAACGTCCACTTGAGACGTGAGAGTTGGAAATTTCGTGTATAAAGGGTGTTAACGTGGAAGCCAAGGATTGGTAGTTGTATCCAACTTATAAATTTGTCTGATTGTATGGTTTTTTGCCGAAATTGCCCATCTCATCATTATCCACAACTAGACTAAGATGCGGCTTGCGTGGAATTTTCTTAATCTTAATTCTTATTCAATTCTTACGCACCCTGACCCTTTTTTTTATTTGTACTTTTGTCTAACGGCTCGATCCTAAGTACGAAACGCACATCACGTGGCGACTGGATAATGAATGAGCTAATAATTAAATAATTAAATGTTTACTATTATTATGAATAATTAAAGATGAGTATTTTTTAATTCTTTAATCATTTCATTTTTTTCTCCTCAATTATTTATTTTTATTATTATTTTATTAATAAATTATTAATAAATATATAACACCTTATTTAAATTTTAACTCTAGAAATAAAGAAGGTTGTAAGATTTTTAGAGAAATAATAAAAGAGTAAAAAAATATAAATATTTTTTTTCTAAATTATTTCTTAAGATAATTAATTTTTTTATTTTTTTATTTATTAATAATTTTATTAATAATTTTATAATATGTTATTCAAATACTCTCAATTTTGATCTTCAGCACTCACATTGAATGATGCATTTAATATGTATTTAAGTTACTTGATGCAGGAATAAGTTGCTCAATACATAGCCCGAATATGGCAAAAGGTGCGGTCACTCTAGGCCTAAGGACGACTGCCCTTGATGATTTGAGTTCAAGTTGAGATACATAAGGGTTCACGGTCAAAGTCTCGACCACAGTAGCGACCGTGATGACATCAGTAGCGACCATTCATTTGTTGGGACGATTGCACCATAAGTGATAAAATCTCCAGCATTCACAGTAGGGAACGCAGTGACAGGTGCGGTCTCTCCATACATTATTTTGACCATCCCTAACCAAAGGCAACCGTCCGTTCATTTTTGGAGAAAATAAGAAGGATTGGCAGTAGTGTTCGTGACCTCAGGTGCTCCTAGAAGTTCGACGCGAGACACCCAATATGACTGCGAGTTCAGCACTAGCATGACCTCCCCTTTCATATTTTGGCAAAAAAAAAAATTTTGTCGAATGAAAAAGTGACACGTGGAATGACTGTTGTAAATCCACTTTCATATTCAAAATGGGCGACCGTCCCCTGACCATGGGCGACCGTCCCACCAGCCACAGCATGGGCGAGATTCCACCTGCAGAGCACTCACATTTGACCGTTGGAGGTTTTTCAAAAGGAGCGATTGTCCTTATCTAAAAGGCGACTGCCCAAAGCGACTGGGAGACCATCCCTTGTGCCAAGATGACCTCTCCCTGTAGAATATTTCTTGTTAACACAAGGACCAGCCTACTAAATTACATCACATGACTTATAACAGCTAGTTGGACCAAATTGGCTATAAATACTCTAAGAAACATCTTGTTTAAGAAAAAAATCTTTGATTGAAATAGCCTAAGCAACACACTTTCATTTTCATTTACTACAATTATCAATTAAATTATTAGAGTATTGGGAGTGAGCATTAAACACCAAATTGTAAGTTTGAGTGTGAGTTTGAAAATATTTCGGTTGTGAAAGTGAGCCTGAAAAAACTCTTGTAAGGGTTGTAAGGATTAATCTCAAACCATTATAAAGTTTAGTGTGAGCTTGTGAAAACACCAAGTTATAGTTAAGCTTGTAAAAACTCAAGATTACTGGAACCTTAATAAGTTGTTAAGGAAGTAGATGTAGGGTTGAGGTAATCCGAACCATTATAAATTCTCTTGTGTTCATTCTTCTCTTCTATCACTCTTGCTTTGATTTGATTTTGAATTTTAATTTGCTTTCAATTATTCAAATCAACCAATTCACTCCCCTCTTGGTTGCCATCTTGGGATAACAATTGGTATCAGAGCTTGTATACTTCTTAAAACTTAATTGTGAAATTTGATCCAAAATTGCAACCTCTTCTTAATCTACCTCAACCTCTCATAGAAATCTCAACTCTCTTTTTAGACCCTACATCGATAGAACAAATTATTCCTATTAGAAACACAAGATGTTCTTATTCCTAAATAGTGAAGGAATTGAGCTTTGGGATTACGTTGAAAATGAGAGAAAACCTCCAACTCATAGAGTTGATGGTGTCCAAGTTTCTCTTCCCAAGCCACAATGGTCAAATACCAATGTAAGAGATAGATTCAAAAACCAAAGGCAGCCTCTATCTTGATGAATTCTATATTAAGAGAAGAAAGTGAGAGAGTCCACATCTCATTTGTGCTCATTACATTTGAAAAACTCTTAAGAACTATGATGAGAGTACTACCCAATTGAGGTTCACCAAGAAGTAAATGCATATACATGAGTATGAGCTATTCAAGATGAAGCCTAACGAAAATATTACTAACATGATGAATCGCTTGCTTGTCATCGTCAACAAATTAAAGAAATATGGTAAGATATATGATCAAGATGAAGTCAATAATAAAATCTTGAGAGCACTATGAGCAAAGAAGAACTTTGAATCTAAAGTTTCTTTAATTTAAGAAGCCCATGATCTTAGCTCTTTAAGAACCGATGAACTATTCAAAAAATTACTCACCTTTGAATTGCACATTGAAAAAGAAGAAGAGCAAGGTGAAAAGGAAAAGAAGAAAGCAATAGCTCTTAAGGCAATCAAAGAAGTTTAGAGCTTAAGCAATGAAGATAGTGATGATAAAGAAGAAATGACAATCTTTTCAAAAAGAATGAATGATTGGAAGAGAAAAAGAAGATTGCAAGCTAATAAAGGTACACTTTCTAAATCTTCCTTCAAAGATAAAGATAAAAAGAATGAGGTGAAATGTTATGAATGTGGAAAGTCCGGTCATATTAAATCGGATTGCTTCAAATTGAAGAATAAGAAGAAGTGGGATAAGAAAAAAAAATCACTCAAAGCTTCATGGGATGATTCTTCCTCAATTGAAGAAAAAGAAGAAGAGGAGGAAGAAATTGCAAATCTATGTCTCATGGCTATTGAGAATCACTCCAATGAGGTAGGTACTCAATCCTTGAATCAAATTGCATATGATGATAATAATGATGATTTAGATGATAGTGATATGATTGAACATATGAACCTTAGAGTAGAAAAGTATTACTCTAAAATGAAATTTTATAAGGATAAATATTCTAAGCTAAAAAAAGATTTTGCATGCTTAAAAAATTCTACCCTAGAATTAAAGACCTCAAATGAACAATTGTTAAAATCCATTGATGCAATGAATAAAAATTTACTTAGCTTAGAAATTTTGATCAAGAAAAATGAAATTTTGAAGCATTAACTAAAAGAACTTAAAGAATCAATCTCAAAATTTCACAAAGAAAAAGGAAGCATTAGATACATTAATCGATAATCAAAGGTCATATTCAATGGTTCATCCAATATTATATCTAGTACACCAATATTTGTAAAAGCATCTACAACTCAAACCTCTAGTGTTGAAGTTATAAAGAACACCAATGCACAAGCTAAACCTAAAAATCCTAAAAGGATTACATTAGGTTCACAAGGCTTTAGAACTAAAGTTGCAAAAGTAAATTATGCAATCATATATACTAGACATGTATATAAGCACAAAAATTCACAAAAATAATTTCACACTTGCAATTGCATGCATAACACATTGAATGTCAATAGGAAAGTGCATAAGTATAGAACATTATACAATGCACATATTGTATGAAATTTGGACATAAGAGCACATTTTGCTATATTAGGAAGGCTCATCTCAAATTAGAGGATCCCTCTACTACTAACCCCCAAGGACCCAACTTTATTTGGGCACCTAAGAGAAGATGAACATTATTATTGTATAGATATGTCCAAAATCTACTATCAATGAGAGTACTTGGCTTATGGATAGTGGGTGCCTAAGGCATATGACTAGCAATGCAAAATTTTTCACAACACTCACCTACAAACATGGAGGTAATGTCACTTTTAGAAATAATGCTAAAGGTAAAATCATTGGTATTGGCTATATTGGAATTCATGGTAAGAACTTGATTGAAAATGTATGGCTTGTTGATGGATTGAAGCATAATTTGCTTAGTGTAAGTTAACTATGTGATAAATGATATAATGGAAGTTTTGACCCTAAAGGATGTAAAGTTATTAATTCAAAAGTTGAAATTACATTTAAAGGAGCTAGAGTTAATAATACATATAAAATTGATATAAATTCCAACAATGCATTTGAATGTTTAATTTCTATTGATAATGATGCTTGGTTATGGTATAGAAGACTAGGACATACTAGTATGGACCATTTACAATGTATTAGTAAGGAAGAACTAGTAAATGGCCTCCCTAAAGTTAAATTTGACAAAGATATAATATGTGAACCATGTCAATTTGGCAAGCAACATAAAAGTTCATTCAAATCTAAAAATATTGTAAGCACTTCTAGGCCACTAGAACTCATTTACTTAGATTTATTTGGACCAAATAGAGTTGTTAGCATAGGTGGCAAATTATATGCATTTTTCCTTGTTGATGATTACTGAAGATCTACATGGGTGAATTTCTTGGCTCAAAAGAATGAAGCTTTCAATAACTTTAAAATATTTGCAAAAAGAGTTCAAAATGAAAAAAGGCTATGTAATCACATCTATTAGAAGTGATCATGGCAAAGAATTTGAAAATGAAAATTTTAAAAATTTTTGCAATAAATTTGGTATTTTACATAACTTTTCAGCTCCTAGAACACCACAACAAAATGACATAGTTGAAAGGAAAAATAGAACTTTGGTTAACATGGCTAAGACAATGCTCAATGAGTATAATTTACCATCTTATTTTTGGGCAAAAGCCGTTAATACCGTATTTTATATTTCAAATCGTATTTATAAAAGACCCTTGATAAACAAAACCTCTTATGAGCTATGGAATGGAAGAATACCCAAAATTTCATATCATAGAGTATTTGGATGCAAATACTTTAAATTGAACACCAAGGATAACATTGAAAATTCTCATCCAAATCGAATAAAGGCATATTTTTAGGTTATTCATCATCTAGCAAAGCATGCAGGGTATTTAATAAGAAAACTTTAGTAGTTGAAGAATCAATGAATATTATTTTTGATGAATCCTCTAAACTTGATCAAAAGAAAGGTAGTACTTTTGATTATTTTGTAGGTACATATGATCAACAAGAAATGATTGATGCTCCAAAGAACAATCATGATGAACAAGAAGAGGAAACTCAAGAGCTACCCAAGGATTGAGAATGCAAGAAGGATCATCCAAAAGAACTCATCATTGGTGAAACTTCAAAGGGAGTAACTACTATATCCAAATTTAAATACTTAGATGTTAATGTTGCTTTTGTTTCTCAAATTGAGCCAAGAACCATTGAGGAGGCTCTTAGTGATGAAAATTGGGTGATTGCTATACAAGATGAAAGAATCCAAGGTTAGACACATCAAATTCCTCACACATTGGTTGCTACATAGGATCATTACCTACACAATCCATCAAAGGGCTAATGGAAATGAGAAAGTCACTAAAAAGGACTTGATCTTCCTATATGCCTTCACCCACAACATTTTCGTCAACACACCAAAATTCTTGATATACACCCTCTTTCATCATGTTATTACTAGAATAGGAACTTTCTTTCTTTCTTCACACATCACCCAAATAGCTAGACATTTGCATTCACTAAATAATCTCAACCTAGCTACCTTGAGGAATCCATTTGATCTATCCTCTAGTGCCATCACTATGGACTACTTAGAGCATGTTGGGTATGTTAGGAAGATTGATGGCTCTTATGTGTATCTTTTTGGCAAGAAAGGTATGGTAGATAAACATAAGAAAAGACCAAGGTATACAATAGAAGGTAAAGGAGAATCCATGGAAGTTGTTGAGGAAATGCCTCACAAACCTTCTACTTTCAAGCCTAGCAAAATCAGCTCTCCAACCAAACTCATTCTTAGGGCTATCAAATCTCTCTCCAAGAAGCTTTCTCACTTCAAAAGGGATGTATCCAAAAGGTTTCAACACTTGAATAAGAGAATTGACCTTATATCCCAAATGTACCATGATCTTTATGATATGCAAGGCAAGATGGAGTTGCCTCAATGTGATTTAAAGGAATGGGATGTAAGTGATCATGAAATAAGTCCTTTTGAAGAAGAATCCTTAAGAGATGATGTTAGCATTAGCTCTAGCAGTAGTGCACTTTCTCCTTTTAACAAAGGTAAGGCCCCCATGGTAGAAGAAGAGCTTAAAGAAGAAGAATCTAATTGACTTATTTCATGTTGATTTCTGTTTTTCTGTTTTTCTGTTCTTATATTTTTCTGTTCTTCTGTTTTTCTATTCTTATGTTTTGTATGTTTCATCTTATGTTTTTATGTTTTGTATCATATCAATGAACTTTTAATTTCCTTACAGTTATGTTTACTTTCTCTTTCTGCCTTTGTCAAAGGGGGAGAAGAAAAGAAAAGATGATGATGATAATGATGCAAATATGCAAAAGATAAATTAAAAGACAATCTATTGTTAAAGGAAAGAACAATTAAATTAGAACAATTGAAAGCATATTTTTAGGGGGAGTTTAAAAAGATTACAAAAGATTGATTGTTTGAAAACTTAACATTAAAACAAAGATTGTCACTATTTTGCTTATCTTTTATCATCATTTTATTTGATTGCTAAAGTAAAAAAGGGGAATATTGTTATCCAAATAATCTCAATTTTCATCTTTAGCACTTAAATTGAATGATGCATTTAACATGTATTTAAGTTACTTGATGTAGGAATAAGTTGCTCAATACACAACCAGAACAGGGCAAAAGGTGTGGTCACTCTAGGCCTTAGGGCGACCGTCCTTGATGATTTGAGTTCAAGTTGAGATATAGAAGGGTTCACAGTCAGAGTCTCGACCTCAGTAGTGACCATGACGACATCAATAGCAACCACCCATTTGTTGGGATGATCACACCACAAGTGATCAAATTTCCAGCATTCACAGTAGAGAACGCGATGATAGGCGCGGTCTGAGGTGTGGTCTCTCCATACACTGTCGCGACCATCCCTAACCAAAGGTGATTGTCCGTTCATTTTTGGAGAAAATTAGAAGGATTGGTAGTAGTGCTCGCTACCTTGGGTGCTCCCAGAAGTTTGACACGAGACATCCAATCAGACCACGAGTTCAGCACTAGTGCGACTGCCCCTTTCATATTTTGGCAGAAAAATTATTTGTTAAATGAACAAGTGACACGTGGAATGACTGTTGTAAACTCACTTTTAGATTCAAAATGGGAGACCATCCCCTGACCGTGGGTGACCATCCTGACAGCCACAACATGGGCGAGATTCCACCTGCAGAGCACTCATATTTGATTGTTGGAAGTTTTTCAAAAGGAACGACCATCCTTGTCTAAAGAACGACCGGCTAAAGTGATTGGGCAACCATCCCTTGTGTCAGGACCACCAGTCCCTGTGGAATATTTCTTATTAACATAAGGACTAGCCTAGTAAAATACATCACCTAACTTATAACGGCTAGTTGGACCAAATTGGCTATAAATACTGCAAGAAACATCTTATTCAAGAGAAAATCTTTGATTGAAATAGCCTAAGCAATATACTTTTATTTTCATTTACTATAATTATCAATTAAATTATTATAGTATTGGGTGTGAGCATTAAACATTAAATTGTAACTTTGAGTGTGAGCTTGGAAACACTTAGGTTGTGAGAGTGAGCCTACAAAAACTCTTGTAAGGGTTGTGAGGATTAATCTCAAACCATTGTAAAGTTTGGTATGAGCTTGTGAAAACACCAAGTTAGAGTTAAGCTTGTAAAAACTCAAGATTAGTAAAACCTTAATAAGTTGTTAAGAAGTAGATGTAGGATTGAGGTAATCCGAACCACTATAAATTTTCTTGTGTTCATTTTTCTCTTCTATCACTCTTGCTTTGATTTGATTTTGAATTTTAATTTGCCTTCAATTATTCAAATCAATCAATTCACCACCTCTTGGTTGCTATCTTGGGACAACATAATACGTTATCAACATGATACTCTATCAAATTATTCATTCTAAGCATTCAAATTAAAGCACAAAAGTTGATAGTATTTTGAATAAATGGCTAGTAATAAAATTATTAACTAATGTGATGAATATTTAGTTTTATTTTTAGTTTTACAATTATTAGTTTTATGAATATTCAACATATATAAATATTCAATCATGACTAGATACATATTTTAATTTAATTATATTCTTCATAAATATTTATAATTATTCTTTTTCATTATTAATATGAATTATTTTTACTTTTTATTTAATTCTTATTTTTTATGGTAGTATTCACAATGACAAACCTTAAAATAACTTTAATTTATGATACTTGACATTATTGGAAAAGATTATTTATGACATTATTGGAAAAGATTATTTATCATAAATATCAAATGCTGAAATCCATTTAGATGTTATGGCTCTTGGAGATAATATCAAATAGGAAAATAATGCTTCGATGCAAAATGTGCGAAGGAGATGATTTCCTATGCTATCATCTTGATAAAGGGCTAAAAGCCAAATATCTTACTATAAAAGATCTACTTGTTCTAAGAAAAAATTTGAAAGAAAGATATGACCATCAAAAGATGGTAATTCTCCCAAAAACTCATTATGATTGGTTGCATTTAAGATTACAAGATTTTAAAATTGTGAATGAAAATAATTCAACATTTAGAATTAGCTCTTAATTAAAATTTTAAGGAGAAAAAGTAACTGATGATGATATGTTAGAGAAATGTTTTTCTACTTTTCATGCCTCAAATTTACTTTGACAACAGTAATATTGAGAAAAAGACTTTAAAAATATTCTGAATTAATTTCATGTCTTCTTATAGCTAAATAAAATAATGAATTATTGATTAAAAGTCTTGAGCTTCATCTTACTGGCTCTACCCCATTCCCTAAAGTGAATGTGGTAAAATATAATATTAGTGATAATGTAAGAGAATGCGATTGTGGTTGTGGCAATTGCCGTGGTTGTGGTCATGATCATGGTCGTAGTTATGGTCATGGCCAAATAATTATCATGTTGATTCCAAATTCTAAAAATATAAATTACCACAGGAAGTAGGATAACAATGATGTAAAACAAGATAAAGGTAAAGTGGACAAAATGACTATGCAAAAATGTTGAAAGTGAATGTTATCGATAATCTTGTTGAGCTTTACCAAGCATCATTAAAGGAGAAGTGAAAAGATATTGAGACTAATTGTGTTTTTCGAGATAATAATCCTATTAATATAACACATTTGGATATTACTGACTTTTTTTGAACCAATTGATAAGAAAAATTGATTAAAAAAAATAAATTAAGATATTATAATAATTCATTTTGTAAGCAAGTTTTTATTGCATTTTTGTGTGTGTTATTACTTTATTTTATTGTAATATTTTCTTTGCTATTTTGTTCAATTTTCTTAATGTAATGTTTTCCTTATTTTTAATAACATTATGTTTAATTTCAAAATGAAGAAAAATGAGTACTTATCCACTCTTGATTGAATTCAAGACAAATGAAAAAGATATAGGTATTGTGAATAGTGCAACTACACATACACTTCTTAAAAATACAAAATATTTTTATTCTTTAATAATGGGTGAATAAATTCTTACTATAATATCTGGTAATATAAAAATAATTGAAAGCTCCGAAAGAGCGAATATATTATTACCAAGAGAAATAAAAATTGTTATAAATAAATTAATAGCTAGACTATTACTTATGAGAATAAAACTCCCTATTTCTGCATGCGTACATGTTATTTTACATGCAGCGGCACTTATATGCGTTAGGCCAATAAATTATTATAAATTCTCTCCATTATAATTAACTTTTGGTCAAGAACCAAATATTTTTCATCTTAAAATTTTTTGGTTATGAGGTATATGTTCCAATTGCTCTATTACGATGCACAAAGTTAGGTCCTCAAAGGAGATTAGAAATATATGTTGGATATGAATCTCCTTCTATAATTGAGTATCTCGAACCATTAACTAAAGATTTATTCATAAGATTTACTGATTGGCACTTTGATGAAATTGTTTTCCCAACATTAGGGGGAGAGAATAAACAATTGGAAAAAAGAAATTACATGGAATTTATTATCATTATCTCATTTATATCCTCAAACAAAGGAACATGAACCGAAAGTTCAAAAGATAATACATTTGAAAATATTGCAAATCAACTGCCATATGCATTTATTGATTTAAAAAGAATTACTAAATCTCATATATCAGCCGTAATTACTCTTGTTCAAATTGATGTTCCAGTAGGACAATATGATAATGCAAATACTAGTAATCCACGCTTGAAGCGTGGTAGACTAGTTGGTTCCAAAGATAAAAACCATTGAAAAAGAAGAGGAATAAATAACCAAACTGATATTGTTTTAGAGGCAGTTGCTTCTGAAGAAACCCAAGACATAACTAATCATATAAATCCAAAAGAGATTTAAGTACTGGAGAAATATGAAAATAACGAGATCTCAATAAGTTATATCACAACGGAAAAAAAATATAGAATCGAAAAGATATAGTTATGGACAATATTTTTGCCTATAATTTTACTATTGATATTTTGAAACAAAATAATCTTAAACCTATTTCTGTTGAAGAATGTAAGCATATAAATGACTAGCCAAAATGGAAAGACCCAATTCAAGCAGAACTGAATTCACTTTTAAAGCATAAAGTTTTTGAATATGTAGTCCAAACATCTAAAAGTGTAATGCCAGTGGGATATAAATGGGTATTTATGCAAAAATGCAGTAAAAAAGGTAAAATTGTGAGATATAAAACATGATTAATTGCACAATAATTTTCACAAAGGCACCTAGCATTAACTATGAGGAGACATATTCTCCTGTGGTAGATGTAATCACTTTTAGATATTTAATTAATCTAACAATATATAAAAGCTTGAAATGCTGATGGATGTTATTATAACCTATTTATATGGCTCACTTGATAGTGAAATCTATATGAAAATCTCATAAGGATTTAAAATACTTGAGGCATGCAAACATTCTCAGAAAGTCTATTCAATAAAATTATAAAAATCATTGTATGAATTAAAACAATCAAGGTAAGTGTGGTATAATCGTCTTAGTAAACATTTATTAAAAGAAAGATATAAAATGATCCAATTTATCCATGTGTTTTTATAAAAGGATTTGGATAAAAAATTGTCATAATTGTTATATATGTTGATGATTTAAACATCATTGGCACTCCAAAAGAGCTACAAAAGGCAGTTATTTGTTTAAAGAAAGAATTTGAAATGAAAGATCTTAGAAAAATAAAAATTCTTCTCGGCCTGCAAATCGAGCATCTAAAAGATATAATTTTTGTTCATCAATCAACTTATACAAAAAAGATCTTAAAGTGTTTATAAATGGATAAAGCATATCCATTTAGATTACTAGAAGTTTCACTTCCCTTCATGTACGTAGGGGCCCCTATATATCAAGGCATCAACCGTTCCACTTACTGTCAATATCTTTTACAAAAAGTGGATACAAAACTTCATGGTTGGATGAAAAAGTTGCTGTCAACTGGTGGCCGTCTTCTGCTCATTAAACATGTCTTGAGTTCAATTCCAATTCATATATTTGGGGCTATGCAACTGCCGAAACAAATTATTGATGCTTTGGAATGAAAATTTGTTTCTTTTTTCTGGCATTCAGGTGTTGAACGGCGCTATCATTGGGCCAGGTTCAAAAACTTCTGCTACCCCACTTCTGAAGGTGGTATGAGAGTCCGATCGCTTGTTTTTTTGCAAAAAGCCTACTTAATAAAGCTTTGGTTGAACTATCAAAAGGGAGATACTCCTTGGGCAAGGATTATGAGAAAAAAATATGGTAGAGCTGGTCATATGAAATTTTTGCAAACTGACTCCCCTACATGGAAGAGAATTTGCAAGATCTCAACCACTGCTTCTTCTCTTTTTACGCAGCAAGAGAATGGAGATTGGGTTAGTAATAAGACAAGCTCTAAGTCCTTTGTCTTGGCAGAAATTTATGATGCTGTGAGAGAAAGGAAAAGCAAGCTACTATCATGCAGGATGACTTGGAATTCATTAATTCCCATCAAGTATTCAATATTTGTGTGGAGATTATGGCACAATGCCCTGCCGTTGCCGGAAAGACTTCAAATGATGGAGATTCAAATGGCCACCTGCTGTCCATTTTGCTTATCTGCTGCAGCTACTACATCTCACATGTTCTACCTTTGTGCTAAAACCATAAAAATCTGGCAGTTTTTCAAACAATCTTTGCAATACAATGCCTCGGTCCAGCGCACAATTAAATAAGAATTCATGTTGTGGTGGTCCCAATTCTCTCCTAACTCGCTGGCAGGCAAAGTCATGGCCTTCATTCCTCAGGTAATTCTCTATCACATATGGCTAGCCTTTTGTAAAATTACATGGGGGTGGCGAGGAGGTATATAGTCCAAGCATTATCAGGTCCATCCTCACCTCAATTTTTAATTGGGGAGTAGCTCATTCCTCTGCCAAATTTGAAAAGTCCATGGCTTTATTTCAAGAATTCTTGCCAGAACAATTTGGCAAAAGATGCAAATTAAAGCCAACTCTCGTATATTGGCGTAAACCAGTTGCACCAAGATTCAAGCTTAATGTCGATGCTTCGGTGACTGTGAATATAGCGACCGGTGGAGATATTGTCAGGGATTGCAATGGATGCTTTATAGCAGGTCTCAGTTTTTTCTTACGGACTTCTAATCCCAACCAAGCTGAATTGCAAGCTGCTTTTGAAGGAATCCAATGGTGTATTCAGAAACATTACTTGCCACTGGAAATAGAGACTGACTTAGCATGGGTTCATCATCAAATCACATCCCCCCGGATTTCTACATCAACAACAATGGCTAGCCACATTAAAAGCTTCATTTACAGTTCAAATTCGGCTATACTACATACATTCAGGGAGGGTAATCAAGCCACAAATTTCCTTGCCATAGACTGTAGAATGAGTATGAAGCCTGCTGTTTATTTGTCTTTTAATTCTTTGCCAAATTTTCTTAAGTACATTATAAACTCGGATAATATGGGTTCTCCATATATCCGTTACAAATAGTTTATCTATAAAAATTACAGCTTCGAAAAAAAAAAGATTACTAGAAGTAAATAAAGATCTTTTTCATCCTCAAGAGAGTGAAGAAGAACTTCTTGGTTCTAAATTACCATATTTAAGTGTTATAAGTGTATTAATATATCTTACTAATAATATAAGACCAGACATATCATTTGTTGTAAGTCTATTAGCAAGGTTTAGTTCTTATCTAATACGGAGATATTTGAATGGAATTAAGCATATTTGTAGATATATCCGAGAAACAATTGATATGAGTTTATTTTATTCTAATAAATTTAAATGACAATTAGTTGGCTATGCAGATGCAAGATATTTATCTATTCTACATAAAGCTCGATCCCAAACAGATTATTTATTCACATGTGTAGCTACAACTATATCATAACGATCCATAAAGCAAACCTTAGTTTCTACTTCTTCAAATCATGCAAAAATAATAGCAATGCATGAAGTAAGTTGAGAATGTGTTTGGCTAAGGTCATTGAGTCGTAATAGTCAGAAGTTGTGTAGTTTTCAATTTTAAGAAAATATTTCAATAATATTATATGAAGATAACACATCATGTATAGCTCAACTATAGGAAGGATATATCAAAGGTGATAGAACGAAACATATTTTACTAAAATTTTTCTTCTCTCATGATCTTAAAAAAAGGAGAAATAGATATTCAAAAAATTCATTCAAGTGATAATCTGTTAGATTTGTTTACAAAGATACTATCCACTACAACATTTGAGAAGCTAAGACATAGTATTGCAATACGCAAACTTAAAGATATGAAGTGATGTCTTTATGAGGAGGAGTAAAATATGCGCTATAATCTTTTTTCCTTAGCAAAAATTTTTTCCTACTAGATTTTTCCCGATAAAGATTTTAATAAGGAAACATATATGTGTATTAATAGTGAGAAATATTCTTAATAGAGAAAAACCAAAAGGGGAGTGTTATGAATAATTAAAGACATTAATGAGTGGATGTTTCTCCTTATCTCTTTAAAACTTTTATCTATTTTATCATCTTGTCTCTTTGTCTCCTTAATTATTTATCTCTATTATTATCTTATTAATAAATATGCAACACCTCATTTAAATTTTGACTCTATAAATAGAGAAGGTTGTAAGGTTTTGGGAGATATAATAAAAGAGTGAAAAAGTATAGGTGTTCTTCCTCTCTAAATTACTTCCTAAGATAATTAATTTTTTTCTTCATTTTCTTTTATTTATTAACAATTTTATCATCAATTTTATAATAACTATTGATTTCTTAATTCTCATATATTTTTTCTTTTTCTTATTTTGAGAGTGAGACTGCCATATATTCATTGATAGACAACAATCCTGTCCATCTTTCTTCGTCTTGATTTTTATATCTTCGTCCTTAATTTTTATTAATATATCTTACTAATAATATAAGAGCAGACATATAATTTGCTGTAAGTCTATTAGCAAGATTTAGTTCATATACAACGCAAAGATATTTGAATGCAATTAAGCATATTTGTAGATATATTAGAGGACCAATTGGTATGAGTTTATTTTATTCTAATAAATTTACATTAAAATTAGTTGTCTATAAAGATGCAAGATGTTTATCTGATATACATAAAGCTTGATCCCAAACAGATTATTTTTTCACATATACAGGTACAATTATATCATAGCGATCCATAAAGCAGACCTCAGTTTCTGATTCAAATCATGCAAAAATAATAGTAACGCATGGAGCAAGTTGAGAATGTGTTTGGCTAAGGTTATTGAGACGTCATATTCAAAACATGTGTAGTTTGCCATTTTAAGAAAATATTTTAACAATATTATATGAAGATAATGCAACATGTATAGCTCAACTAAAGGAAGGATATATTAAAGGTGATAGAACGAAACATATTTCACCAAACTTTTTCTTCACTCATGATCTTCAAAAAAAGGAGAAATAAATATTCTATAAATTCGTTCAAGTAATAATCTGTTAGATTTGTTTACAAAGACACTATCCACTACAATATTTAAGAAGCTAAGATATAGTATTGAAATACGTAGACCTAAAGATATGAAGTGACGTCTTCATGAGGAGGAGTAAAATACGCGCTAAACTCTTTTTCCCTTAGCCAAAATTTTTTTTCCACTGGATTTTTCCAAGCAAAGATTTTAATAAGGCAACATATATGTGTACTAATAATGATAAATATTCTTAAAAGAGAAAAATAAAAAAGGGGAGTGTTATGAATAATTAAAGACATTAATGAGTGTTTGTTTCTCCTTATTTCTTTAAACAAATTATCTATTTAACTATCTTGTCTGTTTGTCTCCTTAATCATATATCTCTATTATTATCTTATTAATGAATATGCAACAACTTATTTAAATTTTGATTCTATAAATAGAGAAGGTTGTAAGGTTTTTGGAGATATAATAAAAGAGTGAAAAAGTATAAGTGTTCTTCCTCTCTAAATTACTTCCTAAGATAATTAATTTTTTCCTTCATTTTTTTATTTATTAATAATTTTATCATTAATTTTATAAAAACTATTGATTTCTTAATTCTCATATTTTTCCCTTAATTTGAGAGTGGGACTGCCATATATTCATTGACAGACTGCAATCCTATCCATCTTTCTTCATCCTAATTCTTGTATCTTCGTCCCTAATTTGTATTAATATATCTTGCTGATAATATAAAACCAGACATATTATTTGTTGTAAGTCTATTACCAATGTTTAGTTCTTATCCAATGCGAAGATGTTTGAATGAAATTAAGCATATTTGTAGATATATCCAAGGAACAATTGATATGAGTTTATTTTATTCTAATACATTTAAATCAAAATTAGTTGGCTATGCAGATGCAAGATATTTATCTAATCTCCATAAAGCTCGATCCTAAATAGATTATTTATTTACATATACAGGTACAACTATATTATATCAATTCACAAAGTAGACCTTAGTTTCTATTTCTTCAAATCATGTAGAAATAATATCAATGCATGAAGCAAGTTGAGAATGTATTTGGCTAAGGTCATTGAGTCCGTATTCAGAAGATGTGTAGTTCCCATTTTAAGAAAATATTTCAACAACATTATATGAAGATAATACAATATGTACAACTTAACTAAAGGAAGGATATATCAAAGCTGATAGAACAAAACATATTTCGATAGAACGAAACATATTTCACCAAATTTTTTTCTCACTCATGATCTTCAAAAAAAAAAAAAGGAGAAATAGATGTTCAACAAATTTGTGCAAGTGATAATCTCTTAGATTTGTTTACAAAGACACTATCCACTATAATATTTGAGAAGCTAAGATAAAGTTTGAAATACATAGACTTAAAGATATGAAGTGACGTCTTCATGAGGAGAAGTAAAATACGCGTTATACTCTTTTTCCATTAGCCAAAATTTTTTCCCACTAGATTTTCCCTACAAAGATTTTAATAAGGCAACATATATGTGTATTAATAATGAGAAATATTCTTAATAGAGAAAAACCACAAGGGGTGTGTTATGAATAATTAAAGACATTAATGAGTGGATTTTTCTCTTTATCTCTTTAAAAATTTTATCTATTTAATCATCTTGTCTTTTTGTCTCCTTAATCACTTATCTCTATTATTATCTTATTAAGCAATATGCAACCCATCATTTAAATTTTGACTCTATAAATAGAGAAGGTTGTATAGTTTTTGGAGATATAATAAAAGAGTGAAAAAGTATAAGTGTTCTTCCTCTCTAAATTACTTCCTAAGATACTTAATTTTTCTCCTCTTCATTTTCTTGTATTTATTAACAATTTTAACAACTATTGATTCCTTAATTCTCAAATATCTTTTCTTTTTCTTAATTTAAGAGTGAGACTTCCATATATTCATTGACAAACAACAATCATGTCCATCTTTCTTCATCTTGATTTTTGTATCTTCATCCTTAATTTGTATAAATATATCTTGACAATGATATAAGACGAGACATATCATTTGTTGTAAGTCTATTAGCAAGGTTTAGTTCTTATCCAACGCAAAGATATTTGAATGGAATTAAGCATATTTATAGATATGTTCGAGGAACAATTGATATAAGTTTGTTTATTCTAATAAATTTAAATTATAATTAGTTGGCTATGCAGATCCAAGATATTTATCTGATCTACATAAAGCTCAATTCCAAATAGATTATTTATTCACATATGCAGGCACAACTATATCATAGCGATCCACAAAGCAGACCTTAGTTTCTACTTCTCAAATCATGCAGAAATAATAGCAATGCATGAAGCAAGTTGGGAATGTGTTTGGCTAAGGTCATTGGGTCGTCATATTCAGAAGATGTGTAGTTTGCCATTTTAAGAAAATATTTTAACAATATTATATGAAGATAATGCAATATGTATAACTCAATTAAAGGAAGTATATATCAAAGGTGATAGAACGAAACATATTTTACCAAAAATTTTCTTCACTCATGATCTTAAAAAAAAGGAGAAATAGATTTTTAACAAATTTGTTCAAGTGATAATCTGCTAGATTTGTTTACAAAAACACAATCAACTATAACATTTGAGAAGCTAAGATATATTATTGAAATACACAGATTTAAAGATATGATGTGACGTCTTCATGAGGTGGAGTAAAATACGGGCTATACTCTTTTTTCCTTAGCCAAATTTTTTCCCACTGGATTTTTCCTGAAAAAGATTTTAGTAAGGCAACATTAATGTGTATTAATAATGAGAAATATTCTTAATAGAGAAAAGCCAAAAGGGGAGTATTATGAATAATTAAAGACATTAGTAAGTGGATGTTTCTCCTTATCTCTTTAAAAATTTTATCTATTTAATCATCTTGTCTCTTTATCTCCTTAGTCATTTATCTCTATTATTTTCTTATTAATGAATATGCAACACCTCATTTAAATTTTGACTCTATAAATAAAGAAGGTTGTAAGGTGTTTGGAGATATAATAAAGTCTGAAAAAGTATAAGTGTTCTTCATCTCTAAATTACTTCCTAAGATAATTAATTTTTTTCTTCATTTTCTTTTATTTATTAAAAATTTTATCATCAATTTTTTAACAACTATTGATTTCTTAATTCTCATATATTTTTTCTTTTTCTTAATTTGAGACTGCGACTGCCATATATTGATTGACAGATAGCAATTCTGTCCATCTTTCTTCATCCTGATTTTTGTATCTTTTTTCAATTTTGTGTGTTTTTATTATGTTGATTTGTATTTAAAATAATTTTCAGATCAATATAGATATGAAATTTAGTTCTTATTCTTATTTATATTAAATTATTCTTATTTTGTGTTACTTTACCTTTTATAATAAAAATGAATACAAATTAAGTTTTATTATGCATTTTTATCCATCTTTATTTAAAGATTTTGTATCCTCTTTTAATGAAAGTTTGTCATTCTTTAATAGAGTCAATCTATCTTTTTTAAGGGAAGTATCATTCTCGTATAGAAGGTGATTACAAATGATGGATAGAATGTGCATCCCATTGAAAGTCAGATTGCTCGAGGCATGCTACCATTATCAACTGTTTGTATTGAAGAAGATCATGGAGTTCAAAGAGATCCAGTTACTTCTTTTATGTGCATCTTGTATACTTTAAAATTACATAATTTTATTTTTACCTTACATATTTATTCATAATTTTATTTTTACCTTACATATTTATTCTTTGATTTATTAATAAAATTTTATTTTGCATTAAAAAAATGTTTACTATTGATAAATTTTATTTTCACGTACTCCCACCATTTGAAAAATATTTAAATATTTTTATTTATACATATAACCATAATAATATATTTTATATATCCAATATAATAAATATACTTAATGTTATTTCTTTTATATATTAAATGTTATTTAAAAGTAAAAATTAATTAGTGAATATGAAAAATATAGTAAAAATAACATCAACATAAATTAATGTGTCAACCTTGTTAACACATTTCTAATAAAATAATTTCTAATCTTTTTTATGGTAAATAATATTTAATTATTTAAATTCAATTGTTTATTTGATAGGTCAAAATTGACAAGTGAATATATATATATATATTTATATGATCATAATGATGTGAAAAAGAATATAATAAGACTATTTCATATCTATACATTATAGAGAAAATTACATCATTCACTTTTATTTTTACTGCTCTTAATTCTTTTTTCATTTTTAATTTTTTTCAATTTTAGATTAATTTTTATTTCTTCTTTTCAAAAATTTGGTGAATTCTCCAAATACCATTATTTTTGCTCTTTTCTTTTTTCGATTTTCTTTTGTGATGACTCTCTTATCCTTCTCTTCCCACTCTCTTCTTCTTCTTCTTCGCCTCCATTTTTGACTTTAATTATTTCTGAAGAGTACCTTTGTTTTTTTATTAATGGAAGGAGTGAAGACATCTACACTAGTATATTGCTTTTGCTTTTTTTAAGAGTTGTATTTGCGGTTTTAGTTTTAATGGGTTCAATAGTTCAATCCTTAATATCAATGGCTTTTAGTTTGGTCAAACTTGCTATAGACGCAAAATTTTTGAATTTGCGTTCATTGCAAAATTTGAATCTTAAAGAAAGAATTTTAAGAGAAACAAACTGGTTAACAAGAACCCTTATTTTTTATTGTGGTTTTTTATTTTATTTTTTAATTTGTAAATCATTTAATAATTTTTGTTTATTTTGGTTATTTTTGAGTTTTAAATATAATTATTGGAAATATTTTTATTCTTCAAATATAACACGCTCCATATATTCAATAAAATGTTTCAAAGAAAGAATTTTTTAATTTTTTTTATCTTTCTATAATTTAACGGATTATATCAACTTAATTATATGTAACATATATGTAATAAAAGCAAACATATAACATTAGAAAATTTTAAAAAAAATTATAGATATGCACTAAAATAATTAAACAAAACATTTGATACATATATACAATTTAAATGAATACTTTAAAAGTGTGTTATTGTTTGTTAAATATTTGGTTATATGATATATATGTTAAATATATGAAGGAAAAAAATTAAAGAATTTTTACCTATTAAACAAATAATTAAATTCTAATAATATGCCTATGAATTATGCTTGTATTATTGGTAAGGTAAATTACATAAGGAAATACCCAAATTTCCACAGCTTAAGAGTTCTTCAAGCAGAGAGTCAATATCCAGAAAGAATTTTTAAAAAGAGTTTCTTTTATATCTTTTTTTTCTTCTGTACGTTCTTTTTCAACAAAAAAGAGTTATCTCCTTTTTTGTGCTGCATATGCCTACATCCTATAGGATGTGGGTGGTTATTAATTGAATCAAATTATATCCAATTTGGATATGGGTGGATTATTTTTAGGATCGAGTTGACCCATCATGGCGACCCGACCCAGAATCCATTATCTCTCATTCGCCCATGATGGGCTCAAGTCAACAATAAATCTAACTCATCTCTGCAATATTCATTCTAACTATAGGCCGTGCGACTAGCACACTTAGAGAGCCATTTGTTATATATTTGTTGGAAAAATATAACTGCATATACTAATTAGGCATATCGTATGAGTAGTTGAAAGTATGTAGTACCCTAAATCATTTAGTCATAATTTTATATCTCAAGGTCTCAAAATTTATTATTTTTATGTATTCACAATTATGAACAACAACACAAAGTAATCATAATTGGCCAACCAGTGAACACAATTAAATATGACATCAAAATAATCTTCCTTTAATCTAATATTTCTCAAATAATTAAATCAACTTGCTCTTCTGAAATATCCCATTAGGTTGAATCTATCATAACAGTTGGCAATATTTAAAGATAACAAACATTAAGAAAAATAATTTGAGAAAAAAGATAGAGTCAATGAAGGTATTTATCTTTAATATTAAGGGTCTCACACAATCTTAAAAGTCGAGATTAATTCTTTCATTACCCTTATGGTCGATTCAAGTACACATAGTATGAAATACGTGCTATGATATTTTCTCCTTTTCCATGGAGCCTATGTCTTAACTTTATTTTCAATATTGTTCAAATGAAAATTTAGACATGCATAATATTTGAATTGAGTTCTCTAAGAAAAACTATTCTTTCAACAACCTTAGAAATCACATCTGAAATTAAACATATTGAAGTGAATAGTGGCAACATTCACTTTCGGACATAGTATAATTTGTATGTCCTCATCTTAATACTTTATTAAGGCGACAATCATGTTTGAAGCTTTGGCTCTTAATTATCACTAGAGATAATAAACTTAAAACTTATCTCATCTCTATTATCACATGATTTTAGAGGCAATTATCCTTGTGAGAGGACTAATCATCAATATGTTCGACATACCTTTAATAAATGCTCTTAGCATCCCAATGCATGTATTAATAACAAACCATAGGCACTTTAGCAATTGACATTATATATATAATTGTAAACATTATGAGAAACATCATCAATTATTCAGTACATTAACATCTATGCAATCCTAAAGATTTTACATGTCTCATAAATACATATCTAGGACTCGGTTTAGTAATTGGATCTGCTATCATGTTATGCGTAGATATGTACTGTATGCTCACCTCCTTTCATGCAACCATGTCTCTTATAAAATTATATTTAGTATTTATATGCTTAGTTTTACATTGAAATTTTGGATCTTTTGTATAAGCAATTGCTAATTGGCTATCGCTTTTGACCAGCACTAGATTTGCAGCATTGCTAGTTACCTTTAAATGATCCATGAATCTTCTAAGCCATATTGCTTCTTGTGCTGCGGCTGAAAATGCTACAAATTCAGCTTCCTTTGTTGATAAAGATACACACGTTTGTTTCCTGCTACTTCATGATATGGCATCATTATTTAACAAGAATACAAATCTGAAGGTAGATTTTCTCTCATCTAAATCAACTCCCAATCTTCAATTTGCAAATCACTTCCTTGATAACACAGCTGATAATCAATAGTACCTTTTAGATGCCTTAGAATTCTTTTAACGACTAACCAATGTGCTTATCCTGGATTGAATTGATATTTGCTTACAATTCCAAATGCAAAAGATATATTAGGTCTTGTACACATCATTGCATACATTAGACTTCCAACAACACTAAAATATGTAACTTTTTTCATTTTATATTTCTCTTCTAGAGTCTTAAGACATTGTCTATGACTCAATGCCTCACTCCTTGCAATAGGAGTATCTATGGGTTTAAAATTTTGCATATTAAATCATTCAAGAATTTTCTTTATATATGGCTCTTGTGACAGAGAAAATAATTTCTTTGAACAATTTCTTGAAATCCAAACTCCAAGAATATATGCAACTTCACCAATATCTTTCATTTCAAAATTGGATGATAACCAATCTTTGACAGAGACAACAAAGTCTTTATCATTCCTGGTTATTAATATATCATCTACATATAATCCCAAGATAACAAATTTATCTTTAGATCTTTTAATATATACACAGTGATCTTCATCTAGCATAACAAAGTCATATGTTATATGCATTGTAAAATTTAAGGTACCACTGTCTAGAAGTCTGCTTAAGGCCATAAATTGATTTTAATAATTGACACTCTTTATCTTCTTGGCCCTTTTTAATGAAACTCACTGGCTATTGCATATAAATTTCTTCTTCTAATTCTCCATTGAGAAAAGCATTCTTTGCATCCATTTGATGTAATTCAAGATCCATGCTTGCTACAATAGCCAAGATGAGGTGTATTGAGGTAAATCTCAAAATAAGGCAAAAGGTTTCTTTATAATCAATAACTTCCTATTATGTATACCCTTTTCCTACTAGTCGAGCCTTGTATTTATTGATTGAGCTATCAGGGTTTTGCTTGATTTTAATAACCCATTCATTTCCAATGGCTTTTTATCCTTTTGAAAGTTCAAACAATTCCCATACTTCATTTGACCTCGTAGACTCTATCTCTTCTTCCATTGCTTTCATCTATTTTTTCTTAGCAAGATAATTAAGAGCCTCATGTATATTCTTTAGCTCTTTTTCATCTTATGGAGTAACTATAAAAGCTTCCCCTTTAATTTTAAAATGATGATGGAGAATACTTTTATGACTTGTTTGTTGTATTTGAGATTGATAAATTGGTTTCTCAATGTTTATTTTACTCCTACTTGGACTAATATTAGTAGTTGGATCCACCACAGTTTGCAATTGAGAATTAGATGAAACTAATTCTTGATCTCTTGAATTGCTCCCACTTGGAAGTGGATCCACTTAAGTGTTTACAGTGAAAGAGATTTGGTCTAGAGTTTCATAAAGAGTTAGGTCTTGATCTACCTCTCCCTATTTAGGAAATAAATTTTCCAAAAATGTGACATCTCATGATTCAAATTTAGTTAAGTGGCCTCTTGTTAGTTCTCCAATGAAAACACATCCTTTGGATTGTTCAGAGTATCTTATGAAGATATATTTCTTCCCTCTTAGACCTAATTTTTCATATTTATAGGAAGGTTCATGAGTATAAATAGGACATCCAAAAGGTTTTAGAAAGCTTAGGTCTGGTACACGATTAGTCCATAACTCATTTGGAATTAATGTAACTGATTTAGAGGACACACGATTAAGTATAAAAGTAGAAGTTAATAGTGCATGGCCCCAATAGGTGATAGGTAAATTAGCTTGTGCCATCATTGACCAAGCCATTTCTAGCAAAGTTTTGTTTTACCTTTCTGCAACACCATTTTATTTCTATGTACAGGAATAGTCAACTGGCATTCTCTTCCTTTTTCATCAAAAAAATTCTTAAACTAATCTGATAAGTATTGATGTCCTTGATTAGTTCTTGAAGCTTTTATTTTATTTTCTAATTGATTCTTAACAAGATTCAAAAATCTTTTGAAGCAACTTAAAGCCTTAGATTTGTGAGATATCAAATAGACATAACCAAAATGAGTAAAATCATCAATAAATGTGATGAAATAAATAGATCCATGTCTTACCCTTACTTTCATTGGACCACAATTGTCAGAATGAATTAATTACAATGGAATATCAGCCCTAGTTCATTTTCCAAATGGTTTTCTTTCCATTCTTCCAGTTAGACAATTGTAGACCCTTAATTTTGGCCCTAAGCTAGTCTGATCCCAATTAAAGAAGGCATAGTCAAAATCGGTCTATTCTTAATGGCTTAAACCTACTTTAAAGTTTTTAATTAGATTGGTCCAGTTTTTATAAAGCCTAAAATAAGTCGGTTCAACTTTGAAAGCCCTGAAATGGTCTGATTTGAGGATTGAAGCAGGTTTGGTTCAATTTAGAACATGCCATATTAGATTGGACTCTTCCAACTCGATATGGATGGTCCATATTGAATTAGAACCACTCTAATTCAATATGGAAGTGTCCCATATCGAATTAGACTTGTTCTAATTTGATACGGACCATCCATATGAAATTAGAACCAATCTAATTCGATATGGATGGTCCACATTGAATCAGAACAAGTCTAATTTGATATAGGACACTTTCATATCAAATTAAACTTGTCTAATTCGATATGGATGGTCCATGTTGAATTAAACACATTTTAATTCAATATGGTCACAGTTTCATGAAGAATTTAAAACACTTTAATTCAATATGATTCTTATTTTGGGTCTTAATCCCAGTTATGCTTAAATTGGAAATCAGAATTAAGCTCAGTCACGTATTGGCTTTAATCTAATTTGTTCCTATAAATACATGTTTAAAAATTAAACAGGGACAACGACAGTGAGAATTATTAAGCCACGGTTATTAAAGAGAGAGTTATCAAAGAAAAAGCAACAAATATATATAATGTATTATCAGTCTAAGAAACAACATATAATAAAAAAGGCAGTAGCTACTGTCTTTGCTTTGCTCAACCAATATTTAACACCAGTGTAGGCAGGAGGCTTGAATCAACGTAAAAATATTGGTAGAGCCAACAATGGAGGCCTGAATTCATTATTTAACTTGCTTTAAATTCACAGTAGCTATTTATTTATCAACATTGTTTTTAAATCATAGTAGTATTAACTTTTAAGCATCAATGAGTATGATTTTAGCTTATAAGTTATGTTAATCCTTTAAATTATTATTATTTTGCATAACAAATTAGGACACCCAGAAATAATCTACAAAAGCATATTAAATTCAATTATTTACCTAATTTGATAAATGATGGCCCTAAGTTTGCTAATACAATCACAGTAACTAAATTTAAACTAAAACCCTAATTTATGACCAACCAATGTACTAGCTTTATTTTCAAAACCCTAAAACGCTAATTCCTATCTAAAACCTAGTTTTATTTACAAAACCCTAGTTTTCATTTTAAAATAACTAATTAATCCTAAAACCTTAGTTTACATGATCGAAGACCTAAAATCCTAATTTAATCCCAAAACCCTAATTCATATATTAAAACTATAGTTTTGCATATCTATTGTTCAATGTAATATTAAAAGCTAGATTTGATCATTTAGTTTGTTAATGTATGCTTGTGATGGATGATTTATTTTTATTTTATTTATGATGAATAGTTGAATGTTTAATTAGTTTATTTTGATTTCAAAAATGTAAGAGGTACGTTTCCACTTCGTGGGTACCTCATTTGTTAAAGTTCAATATAATTTTATTTATTTTAAGTTTTCAGATTAATGTAAAGGGCATGTTTCCACCAAATGGTGGGTGTCCTATTTTGGTTAGTTTTGGACACTAGACACTATTGTAAGGGCATGTTTCCATCTTGTATGGGTGCCCATTTTTGTTTGTGTGAACCTTCTTTGATTTTATTACAATGAATGTTTATTTTAAGTTGTATGTAGCATGAATGATATTTTAATAAGTTAAGAATTTAATAATATTTATACATGAAAAGGAGGTCAGTTCCAATAAACTGGGAGCTATGGGGGTGCTGGGTCATTCTCACCTTCCCTATGTGTATCCAACATTCCAAACCCATTAGGGGGTTGGAAATTCCTTAGGAATCGAGTCATTCACCCCATTCTTTTTCCCAGTCAGTCCGAGTGGGGCTCCATTTTATCCCAATTTAGGCTCGTGTTCTCTAAGGCCTTGAGCCTAATAGTGCCGAAGTCGCAAGAGCTATTCCACACCGGAGTGGGGGTGAAAATCCCCTCTCATAGTGGCGACTCCACTGGGGATAAGAGAAGTTGATTCTATTGGTCTTTATATTATTTTATTCTTCTTATTATGATATTGTCCATTGCATCATTTAGATTGCATTGTGTGCGTGAGTTAGGACACTCATATAACCCGTGCCGTGTTATGTAAGGGATACCATACTTTCACTCAAGTTATGGAGATCGAGCATGGAATAACCACTCAAAGCCTCAAAGCTTTTGGTATATACTTGTTATGAGAATCTAAACTTTTCAAACCTAAAGACTGAAGCTCATATAATTGACCTAGTTACTTAGATTTTTACCCAAATACTTGTTGTTTGCCTATGATTGATATATCTTGGTTTGAACCATTGCCTATTTGGTAGTTCTTTTTCTAATATGACCTAATTATATTGAAAGATCAAAATAGTTTTATTCCTTTAAGCCCAAAAAAAGACCAAATTTATTTTTAAAATTTTTCAAGATGGTCTTTGGACATAAAACTTTTCTAAAGTGGGTCAAAAATTCTTTTCTACCTCATGGCCCAAGTACAAATCCCAAGATTCATTTTTAAACAAACCTTTTTACAATGTGCTTTGAAACAAAATTATTTTTTACTTCATTCAAATTACAACTTTTCTTAAAATTTTTCTTAAATGGGCTTACAACTATTTAGATCAATTATGGAATACTGAAAATTAATTGTGGGCCTAATGTATACTAAGAATTGTTAATCATGGGCTTATTTGTAGCATGAATCATTAATTATTTTTTCAAATAGAAAATCTATTTATGATAAACTCTTTAATTTGGTTTTAATCCAAAATATAGCATAAAAGCTATCTTATTGTTGGCCCAATGGATTAAGACTTAATTAATAAGAATTATCATGGACTGATTTCTAAGTTTAATGACACAACTATTGGTTAAACTGTCCAAGTGAATTTTTCAAAAACAAGATATCCCATATTAGTATTTTGTTGACCGTTTACATAAGAAAAGAGACTCGCCATTCATGTGTGGGAGATATAAGGTTGAAAGAAATGTCCTAATTCTCTTTATTTGTCTATTACTTGTGCATGCATACAGACATGCATGCATGCATTGCATTACATGACATTGATCATTTCTGGCTTACAGACCTAGAGTTTAGCAGTTCAAGAGCTTATGACAATTCGACCATGCTAGTGATGTAGAATTTAGCAACAACTCAGTCGGCTTTTCACTAAAAGCAATGGAACCTAAACAGATTTAGAAGATGGTAGATGACATACCTAACTCCAAGATGGAAGAACTAAAGGGGGTCCTAGCTAAAACGATGAAAAGCCAGTTAGCTGCACTATTGGGGAATACTATTAAAGCATCTGCTAGTACTAAGAGGAAGAGGGACAAGGGAAAGGCTAAGGTTGATGAAATGGCCTTTGATGATGATAAATTAATGATTGATGATGATGATTAGGCTCAATACTTCTAAGATTCCCAAGATAAGAAGAAAGAAACAAAGGATGTGGAGAAATCAACTGTGAAAAGACTGAAACTTCAGATGTTAAGAAGAGGATTGCTGATTTAAAGAATAAGTTTGAGAAGAAGCTGAAGGTTGAAGAGATGTCAGAAGTGGACAAATTGTTTAAACAAGATGAAGAAGTCCCTTACAAATTTAAGATGCCTTCCTTTGCTATTTGATGGAACTGAGAATCCTCATCTTCATGTCAAGTAGTACATCACTGCCATGCAGTCTACTCGTGTTACTAAGGCTCAAACTCTAAGGTACTTTACGCTGTTGTTGGACCCTACTGTGCAAAATTGGTTCAACAACTTAGAGGATAGTACTCTGATGAATTGGGATTCACTATACAAAGCCTATCCAACAATATGGATACAATGTTGAGTTGGAAGTTACTTTGATGGAGATAGATTCAATCAGGCAAAAGCAGAATGAGAACTTTGTTGACAATGTGAAGAGTTGGAGGAATAAGGCTGTATTGCTTAAGAAGAGGCTAGATGAGTTAGACCAAATTAGGATGATAGTAAGAGGAGTGTTGCCTAATCTTCGTGAACAGATGTACCTTACCATTATCAGGGATTTCAAAGACATTCTTCAAGTTTGTTTGCAAATAAAAGAAAGGGAAAGAGAGAAGAACCATTTTTCTAGAAAAAGAAATAAGAGAGGGAATTATCAATCTAACAGTGAAGGCGCATAGAAGTCGGTGGATGTCAATGCAACTAATCAAGCAAATAGGAAGCAGTTTTCAGATTTGGGGAGACTTTTGTATTAGATTTTTAACAAGCTATAGAAGAAAGGGTTGTTATAACAATTAGCTCCCCAGCCTTTGTCGAATCCTTTACCCCTAAATTTTGACACCAAAGCCTTTTGTCAATTTCATCAGATACAAGGACATGGGACAAATAGATGCATTTGGTTAAGACATGAGATTCAAGATCTTATTGATAGTGGTGAGCTACCTGAGCCAGATAAGTCTAACATGAAGAGTAATCCTTTACCTAAATTTGGAAGAGTGCCACCACCATCAACCTTCATGATAGAGGGAGGATTGAATGAAAGCTTTGTTTTTTCATCTTTCCAAGGTGTAGATGGAGGAACTGCTAAAGAGATGGTGCTGACTACCATTGATGATGGAAAAATCCTTGCCTTTGATATGTCCAAGTAGAGGAAGCATTTTTTACTCCAATTCAATGAAACTTCCCTTGGCTTGTTTGGTTTTTTCATTTCATTTTCTTTCTTTGGTATCTTATGGAATAATTATGTTTTTTCAAATTAAAATTGTTTAAATAAATTATTTTTATTGAATTTATGTTGGTCTTTATTCATTTTGGTGCTCAACCAATAATGAATTTAGCTTGATATTCATAAATTAGTGTATCTATGCATCATGATCCAAATGAATTTACTAGGTGAGGGAGTTGTTCTACAACATTGAGCTGTGTATGCTTACTTAGAGAGGGCTCATGCATAATTATCTTTGTCTAGGTCCTAGTCAATCTTAGAATATGCTTTGATGAATGTTTGAGGTGAAATTGGACTCTGCTTATTTAAAGGAGAGATGATCTAGGCAATGTTTGATGAGCCAACAACTAGTATCTACCCTGTTAACATTAATCTCCTATTTGTCCCTTTAAGCCTTCATGAAATTTTTAGCTTGTTTTTATTGGCTTATAAACCCTGATAACATACCCTGAGCTATTTTAATATTTATAATAAGTCTGATGATCACCGAATTACCAAGGGAAAAGAAGATAAAAGAAAAGTGTGTATTGCCAAGACTATAGGATTAGTTTAAGGTCACTTGAACTAGACCTAATATCACAGAATGACATCAAGACAATAAAAGATTCATCCTTGATTGAAGCGAACTCACCCTACATCACTCATCCACGGTCAAAAGCATAAGATAGTACAAATAAGATAACTCTCTTAGAGCTAGGAAAAAAGAAGAAAAAAAGAAAAAAAGAAAAAAAGAAGGAGAAAAGAAGAAAAAAGGAAAAAAGGAAAGAAAAAGAAAGAAGAAATAAAGAAAAAGAAATAAAACTCAACAAGGGCGGTTCAGAAGGCCAAGAGAGTTCTTTTTACCAAAAGCAATAGAAGACTTCCACTCAGTTTATAAGAATAGATTGACTTGAAATGGTCCAGCCACAAAGACTTAAATAAAATAAAAAAATAAGGGAAAGACCATCATTCATTTTATACAACATAGCTCTATAGTTAGCAATATTGAAAGACTTGAACTTGATATTCCAAAAGGGAAAAGGGGGAAAGGAAGAGGAAGGAAATGGTGGTCTTGAGTTTTTAGAAGGAAAAGATCAAGATTGTCTTGGTTGGATCCAGATTTATGTTAAGAAGATGGAAGGACATTCAATCTCTGTCTTTTCATGAAGTCATAAGGAAATGGTGCCCAAAGGTTAAGAATACCCCTAACAGAAATAAGTAGTTTGCAGTGTGAGGGTTTGTCCATAGTGTCACATCATCTCCAGCTCAGAAATGACCTTCATTTAATCCATATCCCTTATAGACCCCATTTTAAGCCCATTAAAGACTTGTTGATCTTTTTTGGTAGGTAGAGTCTATTAGTGGAGATTGTTTGGATAAATATGCATATGAGATAGAAAATATTTAAACTCAACAAGACCTTTGGCAGAGTAATGTGTATGTGCCTATCTGAAGTGCAACAGTTCTTGCTCAAATAGAATTAATTCCCGAGTTTAGTATAATAACTAGGGTTGTTGTGTTATTGATATGTTAATTTGGAAAGTTGAGTCCTGAGGTACAATGACACTGATTTGACAAAGCGAAAATATGATTTTATAAAAAAAAATATTTTTGTCATACAAAGCCTTTAAGTTTAGGGGAGTATGTTGCATTGTCGAACCTCAAAGGATGCATTGAGCAAATGTTGCTAATAGGAGGATCATTTGCAAGTTCATGAAGAAGTCACCAACCAATGTATTGAATCATTGGCTAAAACGGGCATCTCTTATGTTCCTACCTACCCTATTGGAGTCCTCGTTACTCATGCTTTGTACATCTGGAAGATAAGAGCCATAGATTTGAAGTCTTCTACAGTTTTAATGCAAGACCTAAAAAGGCATCGAGAAGGGACCAATGGCAGTGCTTTGGCTTAACACCTAGGTCTGTGAGTCAATCACTGTAAGTATCATACATGCATATCATGCATACATGAACATATCACACTGCATTTTTATTATCTTGTGTTGACTATTCTTTGTTAAAGTGGACAACATATACTCTGTAAAGTAAACATGAAGCAGATATGGAATCAGGGGCAAGGAAGGCCCATCGCTTGAGAAATATCCAATCATTTTGCAGAAATGGAGATGCATGCTTGTGCAAGGAATCAAACAAAACACAAATATCAATCAAAGTTTATATGGGAACAAACTCATTGGTTTGAGCCTACACAGGGGGCAAAGCTTCTCTTTTCCATGTTTGATTTTATACGTGTCCAAAACCTTTTCATACTCACTCTAAAATATTTTCATACTCACTTTTAATATTTTTCCATGCAGGGGGAAAAGATAGGATAATGAGGGCCAACTAACAAATAACTAAATTTTTTTGCAAAAAGGAAGAACTAAAAGAATGGAACAACTGGTTAGAAGAAAGCCAAATCTCTTAAATGCCAGCTAGAAGAGCTAAAGCCAATCCATTAAAGAATGGAACAAGTGGCTAGAAGAAAGCCCAAGGCCTCAAATGACAAGAGGTCAGTATAGCTAGAAGAGCTAGAAGTCCATCCCCAAGAATAGAGAATCAAAATAAAGATCCATTTCTATGAAAGTAAATATTTTCAAACGGATTTGTTAAAGCATCCACAACCTATATCAGATTTGGTGAAGTATCCTGATGGCACACCCCCTAGCCTATATCGGATTTGGTAAAGTTTCCTAACGGCACAACCCCCAGCCTTTATGAAATTTTGTGAAGTATCCTGATGGCACAATCTCTAGCCTACATCAGATTTGGTGAAGTATACCAACGACACAATCTCTTGCTTATATCAAATTTGGTGAAGTATCCTGATGGCACAACCTCCAGCGTATATTGGATTTGTTGAAGTATCCAAATGGCACAATTTTATGGATTTGTTGAAGTACCTAAATCAAATATAGTCTCGAATCCAAGTACCCAAATTAAATCTAGTCTCGAGTCCAAGTACCCAAACCCAATCTAGTCTCAGGTCCAGAACCCAAACCAATCTCGAGTCCAGAATCTAAATCCAGTCTTGGGTCCAAAAACCAACTAGTCTCGGGTCCAGAACCCAAACCAATCTCGGGTCCATAACCCAAATCAACCTTGGATCTAGATACCAAATCAATCCCTTAGGTTAAGAATCCATCCTTATCCAAAATTAGCCTAAAGTCATGTTACTTTTCACTCTCTGAATGAATTTAAGATCATTCAAGTAGGGGGCAAATTGTAGACCCTTAATTTTGGCCCTAAGTTAAAGAAGGCCTAGTAAGGATCAGTCCATTCTTAATGGCTTAAACCTACTTTAAAGTTTTTAATTAGACTGGTCCAATTTTTATAAGGCCTAAAATAAGTCGGTTCAACTTTGAAAGCCCTAAAATGGTCCGATTTGAGGATTGAAGCAGGTTTGGTTTGGATCATGCCATATCAGATTGGACTCTTCTAACGCGATATGGATGGTCCATATCGAATTAGATCCAATCTAATTCAATATGGAAGCCTCCATATCAAATTAGTTTGGGCTTTCATATTGAATTAGAACTAATCTAATTCGATATCGAAGCATCCATATAGCATTAGATTGATTTTAATTCGATATGGATGTTCTATATCAAATTAGAACAAGTCTAATTCGATATGGGACACTTTCCATATCGAATTGAACTTGTCTAATTTGATATGGATGTTGGTTCATAGTGCTTATGGGCTTGTGTATGGTGATCTAGTTGCCTAAGCTAATTCATTGGTTGATGGATTGTGGTCAAAGATATGGAAGCTTCACATCCCTCCCAAAATTTAGTCTTTTGCTTTGAGAGTCTCAAAGGGCATCCTTCCCATGGCTAATAATTTATTACAGCACTAAATGGATGTGTATGCTCTTTGTCCAATTTTTAATGTTGAAAATGAATTTATTTTTCATGTGATGGTTTTTTGCTCTTTTACTCATCAATATTGGAATTTAGAGTCAAGGATTGTTTGCCCCTTGAGCTCCATAATTCTTTTACTGCTTGGATAAAATCTTTGTTGTGAACTATTTTGTTCAAAGAGTCTGCAGGTATGGTTGTATTATGCTGGTGTTTGTGGCTTAATAGAAATGATATCTTATGGAGTCAGTAAAAATGGGAGGTTCAACAGTTGGTTAGCCATTCTATTATGGTTATCTAATAGGTTCAGCAGGCTCAGTCTACTTTAGAGGAGATAGGTGGGTTGATTTGAATGGTGAAGGGTGGTGGAGCAAACCAATTGGTGGTTGGGTTAGAAATAATGTAGATGTTGCCACAATGGGGGCTACAAATTGGATTGGTCTTTGCTTTGTGGCTAGGGATGTTGATGGTTTAATGTTGGCTACTAAGAGTGTGTCTTTTTTTGGTTATTGCACATCTATTATAACTGAGGCTGTTTGCATCTGTGAGGCTTTGAGCTAGATTAATGTTTCTTACTTAGGGTTTATTGTTAGTGATGTTTTAAGCCTAGCCTCTGATTTATCTTGTATTAAGTTTAATTTTGCTAGGAGATTTGTGAATGGGTAGCTCCTTCACTTATTGTAGCTGCTCGTTCTTTGTCAGTTCAAGGTGAATGATGTTCATATCCTCCTATGCTCATTGTTAATGCATTATCTAATGATCCATAATATGCTTTCTTTGTTTCAAAAAGAAAAAAAACTAAATAAAGATTAATTAATAAAAATTTAATTTTGGTGTTTAATTAACTATGAATTTGGAGGGAATAATTAAAAAATTTAAAATAATTTTACAAAAATAATATAATGCCTTTTAAACTGCTTAGAGAGGTCAAGATCCCTATCATAGCCCTTTAGACCCATACTTTGTCTAAAAAAAAATTACACCTAAAATTTCAAAAATTTCTATATTTCTCCCTCAATTTTTTTTATATTTAATATTTAATATTTTTACCCCTTTAAAATTTAAGTATGTGACCCTCTAACTCTTTCTCTTGCTATATTTTTAAATTTTATAACTGTAACTTTTAATTTTTTAATTTATTTTTGTATCCTAAAATTTTTTATTTTTCATGATCCCTCTAAATTTTTTGTTTTTAATTCTTTGGTTGTAAGAACTTTTATAATTAGATATTTATGTTTATATGTAACTAAAATCTTGGATGACTACTCATCTACTTATTCCCTTATCGTCCAATATGCAAGTTATTTTTAACTTGCCTATGTACTTGCTTCGCCTTTTTTTTTTCTTTCTTAACTCTCTTCATTTGATTAAATTTTTTCTATATAGTGGTCTTCTATTGGACATTATTTTATTATAAAAAAACAAGAAAAAAAAAAGAAACTTGCACAACATTGATCCAAAACATTGCTATTGTTAGCATAAACAAATGATTAAGGGTTATGTAGACCCTTAATTTTTGACCTAATTCAGCCCGATATTTTTTTAAACAGTACAAAATAATTTTTGTGATATTTATTTTATTTACTATTTATAATATTTATCTTTATAATATTTACTAGTTATTTAACAGTTGTAATAGTTATTTTGTGATATTTATTTTTGCGAATTGGGCAGATATCAATTGGGCTTGCCCAGTTCGCCTAGCCTATAGGCCTAGCAGCCCGCGCGTTGTCGATTTTTTACCAAACCTTGTTTCGCACTGTTTTGTGATTTTTTCTAAATAGTTGGCAATTCCTTATTAAAATAGGATTAAGTCTTTTTCTTTACATATAAATAATAGTATTAAACATACGAACTGGGGAGGCAAACTAAGAGGAACATATTGGCAGGACTGGAATTAATTGGTAGTAAGAGACGGAGAGGAACATAAGGAGCAACTTTGATTAATAAATTGGCAGAGACAAGAGCAGTTTGATTAAATCCTCAAAAAAGCAATTGAGTAACGGCAAGAACATAACAATTATCCTAGGCAATTGTTTATCTCCACCAATTACAAGCTGATTCAGGCAGTTGATAAATATTGAGTTTGATTCAACACATTCAAATTGGGGGAGCCTACGACGCAGGTACATCTTCATTAATTCACTAAATCATTAACTTACTGTGTTAATAATTCATGGATAGGATTTTGAAACAATTTTTATAAATACTTACAAACTCATCATCCAATCATCCAAAACCCTAATTTAATTAACCTAAACCCTATTATTCTCTTCGAACTACAAAACCCTATTTTCATAAACCATGATCCTTTTTTACAGTAACCTAATCTCTTCTAAACCCTAAACTCATTTTCCAAATAATCCAAACCCTAACTTAATTAATCAAAACCTTAGCCTTTATCTAAAACCCTAATTGTATTTTTTAATACCTCAGAACCATAATATGTTTTCTCAAACCCTAATCACTTCTTAAAACTTCCAATCCTAAATTTTGTTTTCTTAGAACCTAAAATCATAATTAATTCTATCTTCCATACCTTCACAGTAGTTTAATATTTTTAAAATAATGATAATAATATTTGTTTTGCAAGTCAAAACCCTAGTTTGATTCCAAATACCTATAAAATCATATTTCATGTTTGAAACCCTAATTTTCTATCTAAAAATCCTAAAAAACCTTAAAATCCCTAATTCAAGATGTAAACCTAAATATGTATCTTTATTTACTTTATTTAAGTTTTGGATTTGATTATGTAGTTTATTATATATTTTGATGATTGATTTATTTAATTTTGATATTTGATTTATTTATCATGGATGGATGATTTCTTTATTATTGTTGTTATTTGCTAAAATTGTAAGAGGTATGTATCCATGATTGGATACCTTATTATTTTATCTTTATGTAATTTAGATTATTTTCATATTTTGGAATTAATGTAAAGGACACGTTTTCACCTTTTGGTGAGTGTCCTATTTAGTTTTAGATATGGATAATGTAAGGACATGTTTCCATCCTTGAATGGGTGTCCATTTATTTATTTTATTTGAACATTGCTTTGATTTTAATATAATGATGATTTATTTTAATTATAGCATGTAGTATGGATAATATCATTATATTTAAGAATTTTATAATAGACCTAAAAAGGAGGCCGGTTCTAATGAACCGGGCGTTGTGGGGGTGCTGGGCTATTTCTCACCTTCCCCATACGTACCTAACTTTCTGAAACCATTAGGGGGTTGGGGATTCCTTAGGAATCGAGTCATCCACCCCTTTCTTTTTCCCAGCATGTTCGGATGGCGACTCCATTTTCTCCAGGCCTAGGCCCATGTTCTCTAAGGCCCTGAGCCTAAACAGTGCCGAAGTCACAAGAAACATTCCATCGGGAGTGTGGGAGAAAATTCCCGCTCACAGTGGGAACTTCACTGGGGATAAGAGAAGTTGATTCCGTTAGTCTTTATATTATTCTATTCTTTCTTATCATGATATTATCAATTGCATCATATTAGATTGCATCATGTGCATGAGTTAGGAAGCTTGTCTTACCTGTGTTGTGTTATGTAAGGGATACCATATTTTCACTCAAGGTATGGAGATCGAGTATGACATAACTACTTATAGCCTTGTACCATTTGGTATATACTTGCCATGGGAACCTAAGCCTTTTAACCTAAAGACTAAAGCTCATGTAATTGTCATAGTTTCTTTCCTTAGGTTTTTACCCCAAATGGTTGTTGTCTGACTATGGTTAATTTATGTTGGCTTAAATCATGACTTATTTGATTTGTTCTTTTTCTAATATGACCTAAGTGCATTGTAAGCTCAAAGTAATTTTTTCTTTAAAATTCAAAAGATCAAAACTATTTTCAAAACTTTTCAAGATAGTCTTTGGATATAAAACTTTTCTAAAAAAATAAATAGAAAATTCTTTTCTCATGACCCAAATACAAAGCCCAAAATCTGTTTTTCTAAAATATTTTTATATATGGGCTTAGAAACAAAATTATTTTCATAATCTTTTGAAAGTGCTTGTGAATATTTAAGTCAATTATGGAATTACCAAAAATTAATTGTGAGCCTAGTTTATACTAAGAATTATTAACCATGGGCTTGTTTTTGGCATGAATCATTAGTTACTTTTTCAAGTGAGAAATCTATTTATAATAAACCTCTTAATTTAGTTTTAATCCAATATAGCATAAAATCTACTTTAGTTGGTTTAATGGATTAAAACCTAATTAATGAGAATTATCATGAACTGATTTTCCAACCCAACCAAAGATTCAATCAAAATCGGAGAAAAAGGAGAAAATTCATCCAGTTCTTGAAAGTCCTGTACTTGATATTCCTACAGGGACGAAGGACAAAATGATAAAATGCTCAAAGAAAGGGAAGAGTAAGAAAAAGAAAGATAAAGAAAAGGAAAACAAAGAAATTAATATGAGTAACAAACCTTTTGCAAAGGCAAAGACTATCCCAATCAAGATCCAGATTAATGCTAAAAAGATGGAGGAACATTCAAAGCTCTATCTTAGTCCTTCTCCCAACTGTCTAAAGTTCAAATAAGAAATTTCTAGTGTGAGGGTTTTTCCATTGTGTTACATAAGCTCTAATCTCAAAATGACTTTCATTTAACCCATGTCCCTTATAGACTCCATTTCAAGCCTATTAAAGACCTTTTGATCTCTTTGGGTAGGTAGAGTCTATTAGTGGAGATAGTTTGGATAAGCATGCATATGAGATAGACAATATTCAAACTCAATGAGATCTTTGACTAAGTAATGTGTATATGCCTATCTGAAGTGCAACAGTTTTTACTTAAATAGAAATGCTTCCCGAGTTTAGTATGGTAACTAGGGTTGTCATGTTATAGATATGTTAAATTTGAAAATCGAGTCCTGAGGTAAATCGACATTGATTTGACAAAGTCAACATTTGATTTCAAAATCAAAATTAAAAAAAAAAAAATATATAAAGCCTTCAAGTTAAGAGAAGTTTGTTGAACCATCAAAACTCAAAGAACACATTGGGCAAAGAAAATGATTATTAGCAAGGTCATGAAGAAGCTACCAACTGACATGCTGAAACATAGTTTGAAATGGATGTATCCCTAACTTTGTAGCTTGGGGTCTCCACCACTCATGTTCTCAACATCTTGAAGATAAAAGCCATATATACAAAGCTTTCTGTCATTCCAATACAAGACTTAAATGAGCATCTGAAAGGAACCAATGAGAACACTTCAACTGATTACCTTGGTCTATGAGTCGACAGAACCACTGTAATTGTTATTCATGTATATCATGCATACATGAGTAAATCACATTGCATTTTCTTGTATTGTATTGTCTATTCTTTGTCAAAGTGAATAACAAATACTCTATGAAGCAAAGATGAAGCGGGTATAGAATCAGGGGGCATAGAGGGCCCATTGGTTGAGGAAGCTCTAGTCATTTTGCAAAAGAAAGAAGAGATGCATTCTTATGCAATGAGCCAGACAAAATACAAACATCAATCAGAGCTTGCATGAGAAAAATCATTGGTTTGAGCCTACATAGGGGGCAAAGTTTCTCCTTTTTAATTTTTGAGTTTATAAGTGTACAAAAATCCAGTTTTGGGTCGAGCACCCAAAATTCAATTTCGGGTCGAGAACCCAAATCCAGTTTAGGATCGAGAATCTAGATTCAGATCAAGCATCCAAATTTAGTTTTGGGTCGAGCACCAAAAAATCTAGTATTGGGTCCAGCACCCAAAATTCAGTTTCGGGTCAAGCACCCAAAATTCAGTTTTGGGTTGAGAACCCAAATCTGGTTTAGGATCAAAAATTCAGTTTTGGGTTGAGTATCCAAAATTGAGTTTCGGGTTGAGAACCCAAATTCAGTTTAGGATCGAGAATCGAAATTCAGTTTAGGATAGAGAATTTAGTTTCGGGTCGAGCACTCAAATTCAGTTTTGGGTCGAGCACTCAAAAATCCAGTATTGGGTCAAGCATCTAAAATTCAGTTTTAGATCGAGAACCCAAATCTAGTTTTGGATTGATAATTCAATTTCAGATCAAGCACCCAAAATTCAGGCTCGGGTCCGAGAACCTAAATTCAAATTTAGTTTTGGGTCGAGCACGCAAAATCTAGTTTAGGGTAGAGAATCCAAATCCAAATCTAGTATCATGTCGAGTACATAAAATTTAGTCTCGGATCGAGAGCCCAATTAAATCTAGTCTAAGGTTGAGAATCCAACTCATTTTGGGTCTAGAGCCCAAACCAACTTCAACCTCGGGTCGAGAACCCATCCTCATCCAAAATCTGCTCAAAGTCATATTGCTTTTTACTCTCTTCTACTCAAAGTCTCAGATCATTCAAGCAGTGGATAAACTGTAGAACCTTAATTTTTGTCCCAATCCAGTCCGATATTTTTTTAAACAGTCCAAAATTTTTTTTGTGATATTTATTTTATTTACTATTTATAATATTTAATAGTTATTTTTAATAATAAAAAATAAAAAAAAATAAAAAATAAAAAATTAGACGGATTAGCGAGCAATGTGTGGCAGACAACTGGGCTTGCCTAGTTCATCGCAACAATTATCTGCGGCGAATTGGGCACTGCCTAATTCACCCCAACAATTATCTACGGTGAATTGGGCACTACCCAATTCACCACAGATATCAACTGGGCTTGCCAAGTTCACCCAGCCCGCAGGCCTAACAGCCCACGCGCTGCTGATTTTTTACCAAACCTTATTTCGTTGTGTTTTGTGATTTTTTTTCTAAACAGTTGGTATTTTCTTATTAAAATAGGATTAGGTCTTTTTCTTTTCCTATAAATAATAGTATTAAACACACGTACTGAAGAGGCAAACTAAGATGAACATATCAGCAGGACTGGAATTAATTGGTAGTAGAAGACTAAGAGGAACATAAGGAGCAACTTTGATTAATAAATTAGCAGAGACGAGAACAGTTTGATTAAATCGTTAAAAAAGCAATTGAGTAATGACAAGAACATAACAATTGTCCCAGGCAATTATTTCCCTCCACCAATTACAAGCTGATTCAAACAGTTGATAAATATTGAGTTTGATTCAACACATTCAAATTGGGGAGCCTACGACGCAGGTACATCTTCATTAATTCACTAAATCATTTAACTTACTGCGTTAATAATTCATGGATAGAATTTTGCAACAATTTTTATAAATACTTACAGACTCATCATCCAATCATCCGAAACCCTAATTTAATTAACCTAAAACCCTATTATTCTCTTCGAACTATAAAATTTTATTTTCATAAACCATGATCTTTTTTTACAGTAACCTAATCTCTTACAAACCCTAAACTTATTTTCCAAATAATCCAAACCCTAATTTAATTAATCAAAACCCTAGCCTTTATTTAAAACCCTAATTGTATTTTTTAATACCTCAAAACCATAATATGTTTTCTCAAATCCTAATCACTTCTTAAAACTTCCAATCCTAAATTTTATTTTCTTAGAACCTAAAATCATAATTAATTCTATCTTCCATACCTTCACAGTAGTTTAATATTTTTAAAATAATGATAATAATATTTGTTTTACAAGTCAAAACCCTAGTTTGATTCCAAATACCCATAAAATCATATTTTTTTATTTGAAACCCTAATTTCCTATCTAAAAACCCTAAAAAAAATTCCTAGAATCCCTAATTCAAGATGTAAACCTAAATATGTATCTTTATTTATTATTTAAGTTTTGAATTTGATTATGTAGTTTATTATATATTTTGATGATTGATTTACTTAATTTCAATATTTGATTTGTTTATCATGGATGGATGATTTCTTTATTATTGTTATTATTTGCTAAAATTGTAAGAGGTATGTTTCCATGATTAGATACCTCATTATTTAATCTTTATATAATTTAGATTATTTTCATATTTTGGAATTAATATAAAGGACACATTTCCACCATTTAGTGAGTGTTCATTTATTTGTTTTGTTTGAACATTGCTTTGATTTTAATATAATGATGATTTATTTTAATTATTGCATGTAGTATGGATAATATCATTATATTTAAGAATTTTATAATATTAAGACCTGAAAAGGAGGCCGGTTCCAATAAATCAGGCGTTGTGGGGGTGCTGGGCCATTTCTCACATTCCCCACACGTACCCAACTTTTCAAGGTTGGGGATTCCTTAGGAATCGAGTCATCCACCCCTTTCTTTTTTTCGGCCCGTCTAAGTGGCGACTCTATTTTCTCTGAGCCTAGGCCCGTGTTCTTTAAGGCCCTTAGCCTAAATAGTATCGAAGTTGCAAGAACCATTTCACTAGGAGTGGGGGCAAAAATCCCCGCTCACAGGTAATAAATAATAAAATAATGCAAATAACTTTCACCATCCAAGTTGCTTAATCATACAGTCTTACCCACAAAAAGTTTACAATATTAGCTCTTATTATTATATCACAGTGAAATAAATTAATTTAATAATAATAGTAGATTTATCAGATTTGGATCTTCCAATCAAACAGTACAATTGTCGATAGAATATATAATTGCATGTTGCATTTTCCTTCCTTGCTCTTATTCAATAATATTATTAACAAAAAAGGAACCTCTAAATATTTATATTTTTTATTTTTGTTGTCCCAAGATGGCAACCAAGAGGGGGGGGGGGGTGAATTGGTTTCCTCAAGAAGTAATGACAATTTAAAAAACTCAACAAACAAGAAATGCGGAATAGAGAGTTGGTTGAGTAATGGAAGAAGGAAAGAACACACAAGATTTATAGTGGTTCGGATTTACTTCAATCCTACATCCACTTCCTTAACAACTTGTTAAGGTTCCACTAATCTTTGAAGTTTTTACAAGCTCACTTCCAACTTTGGTGTTTTCACAAGTTCACACCTAACTTCACAAGTGTTTTTCTTAGGCTCACACTTACAACCCAAACAAGAGTTTTACAAGGCTTACTCTCACAACCTAACAAGAGTTTTACTAAGTTTACTCTCACAACCCAAGTGTTTCCCAAGCTCACACTCAAACTTATACAATGGTGTTTTCAATGCTAACACCTAACATTCATTACAATTCAAATGCAAGTTTAAGTAAAAGAAAATTTGTTGCTTGGCTATGAAAATCTTTTCTCTTGTGTCTCTTTTTTTGTTTTCTCATAGAAGCATTGTATTTATAGCCAATGTGGTCTTACTAGCCGTTATTGATATTGAGAATAAAGTCTTGGCAGATTAGACCTTCTTTACTTAAACTGTCCGAAGCACTTCGCGGTCGCCCTTCACACAAGGATGGTCGCGCTCATGCTTCACGCGGTCGTCCTTTTAATCAGGGACGGTTGCTGCTTTTGAAAAATCTTCAACGGTCGAATTTTAGTGCTCTGCAGCTGGAATCTTGCCCATGATGTGTTTGTCGGACCAGTTCTTGCCCATGCTGTGTTTGTCGGGACGGTCGCGCCAAGCAAAGGTGCGGTCGCCCTTTTTGAATATTGAAGTGGGTTTACAACGGTCATGTCACGTGTCATTCTCTGACAGAGCAAAAGAGATGTCCGCCATAATTTGAATCTCGCGGTCGCCCTTGGTAGTATTTCGCGGTCGAACTCATATTCTCGCGTCGAACTTCTGGACGCACCTGAGAACGCGAACACTACTGTCTCTTTAAGCAATTTCTTCTTGAATGGTGGAGCGGTCGCGACTTTGAATGGGCGGTCGCTAAAGTAGTAAGCGAGGTTGAGTCATTCACCGTTCTTGTCACCGCGAACCTTACTGTGATTGTAATGATTTAAGTTCCTTGAGTAGTGGTCGTTCACATAGTTGGACGGTCGCTATTCTATAGGAGCGGTCGCGACTTAGGTCGAACTTCTGACCGCGAAACCTACTGTGACAAGGTTTCATCCTGTAATTGCATGGAGCGGTCGTCTTTAGGTGAGGTGCGACCGCTAGAGATGTTCTGTTCACCTTCAATTGAAGCAACCTAATCCTGCAACAAGATTCTTCAAACACAAGTTAAATAGATCATCCATTTGAGTTGTCAAGGATCAAAATTAAGATAATTTGTCTAACAATTTTGATTACTTATATTTGTTTAATTAGTTCAATTTAGAACCTATTATGAATAGAAATAACAACTAGCTAAGATTGCCAACATGGAAGTTAGGTTACAAGCTTATGACATGTATTTCTTTGTCCTTCAACGAAATTGATTAGAATCTTATTTTTTTGTTTTCTCTTGAATTATATTGCTTTTGCTTATGGTATTAGAGCTTTAGATTCCGATATGTTAAAGCTATTTTTATCTACTTTTTTTCCCTAACACCAAGATTGAGCTCAAAGAAGAACATGTTGCATCTACCAATACACACACAAAATCAACTGATTAAATGAGTAATAATCAGGAAGCCGTTTATATGGTCCTCTGATATTTCAAAGTTCAAATCATCCAATTGTGGTCTTGGTAACTATGACTCTTAATGGCACACATTATCTCTCATGGAGCCAATATTTGAAAATTTCTCTTGGAGCAAGAGTGTCATAAGGTTTATTAGTAGAAATTGTATAATGCTAGACAAATTTTCAAAGGATTGTAAGTAGTGGATATTGATGAAAGATATGGTTACATCATGGTTATTTATGAGGTCTCAGCCAAACATCGATTCAGTCCCCTTAAGAACTGAAATGCTTATTTAGGTTCAACTTCATATAAAAGCGCCAAGTCCGCTTTCCAATTAATTCGATAATCTCATATTTATTAGCTTAGATATGAAGATTGGTTTTTAGAGTTGTCACCTTAATTTTATTTTTAGAAATGAGAAAAGTTAAGGAAATTAAAAACCCAAATTTGACTCCAATTAGATTTAATAATCTTAAAATATACGAGCCAAAACCAAAAGACGAAATGATGGATTAGATTTTCAAATTTTAAATAAAAAAGCTTGGCCTTTTTAGTAAACTTTAACTTATAATCATGAATGACATGGTATAATATAAATGAATTACATAATAATATGTAGGCCAAATATATATGTAGTCCTCTGAACTTGTATCATTTAGTTACTTTTCCCTTTTGAACTTTCATTTAACTACTTTACTCCTTGTATTTATCTAATTTTTTTTACTACTAACAGACACTAATATTAATAAATATTAGTCACTTGTGTAACGACCCCACCTGCACAGTCTTACAACAACTGGTCTATTGGGCCTTTTCTCTTGTAGGTGGACCGTAGTCCCAGCCCTCAACCTGACAGGCTGCCACAGTACCCGCTCACCTCATGGCTCCTAAGCAGGATTTGTTAATTTGGCCTCAAATGAGGTCACCTCTCCCATTCGAACACGTGACCTCCCATTTAAGAGAGAACCGCGAGCTGAACGAGTACCATGCCTTTTTAACTGTAACGACCTCACCTACACAATCTTACGACAACTGGTCTATTGGGCCTTTTCTCCTGTAGGTGGACTGTAGTCCTCAACCCGGCAGGCTGCTACAGTACCTGTTCACCTCACGGCTAGAAATGGTACTCGTTCAGCTCGCGGTTCTCTCTTAAATGGGAGGTCGCGTGTTCGAAGGGGGGAGGCCACCTCATTTGAGGCCAAATTAACAAATCCTGCTCGGGAGCCGTGAGGTGAACGGGTACTGTGGCAGCCTGCCGGGTTGAGTGCTGGGACTACGGTCCACCTACGGGAGAAAAGGCCCAATAGACCAGCTGTCGTAAGACTGTGCAGGTGGGGTCGTTACAACTTTGCTCATTGTATTTATATATTTTGTACCAAATAGATATGTTAGTGACTCGGTATAACTTTGCGTAACTCAATATGTTTATATTTATAAGTTAAGAAAAACATGAGTTCAAGGGATTATATGGTTAAATTAAACGTTCAAGAGGACAAATTGACTAAATACTATAAATTTAGGGACCTATATATCTATTTGGTCTAAAATATATGACATTCATAAGCAACTAAATAAACAAAATAATTAAAGTAATTAAATTTAATTACATCTAAAAACCAATTAAAAGGGACCCTAACTCTAGTCCTTATGGTCTTAAATTAGGCACCCTTCCCAAATAAACCAAATAAATTAATGAAAAAATAATTAACATAAAAATAAATTAAATAAAGCAAAGTAATTAAATTGAGCAAAACAAAGTAATTAACTTAAACTAAAATGATTAAAAGAAAGGAAGAAGAATGAGAGAAATTAGTTGGATTTGTTTGGTTTGGTTAGCTACTTGGGCTTAAATCCAAAAGTGTGCCTCTTAATCCCTTTAAACAAGAATTAGAACTTGGGCTTAAATCCAAAAGTGTGCCTCTAAATCTCTTTAAACAAGAATTAGAACCTCACAGTTCAATCCATTATTTCAATGGATAATTTTAATTATCTTGATTATCATGTTTTTGGGTTTGGTCTAATTACCTTTTTTTGCCTTGATTTTTGTGGAGGCGAGTCTTGAAGTGCCTTTTTAGATCAAAGTTCAACTTTGGAGATCTTCAAGTTGATAAGTTGATCCAATTCTTCAATATAAGCTATGGTAGTTGATAAAATAAGTCCAAGAATTGGTCAATTTTAATAATTAAAAGCCAAATTTGAAATTAAGTGAAAATGGCCCCACATACCAGGCTAAATTTAGCAACTGACTTAACAAAAGAGGTGAATCCTAGGCAGTTCAAAATCAAAGAGGAAAAATCTTTCCTTTTTAGAAATAAAAGAGGGAGAAGAGAGAAAGAATATAACAAATAGAGATTACTTACCTTTTGGTATGTCTTGAGTCTTGGGGGCTTAAAATTTATAGAAAAACGTAGGAATACAAAAAACAACCAACTTCAAATGTGGGATTCAGAGTAAAAGGATGACATCCTCACAAGTGGAAAATCGTGGGCCGTGTAAAAGGGTGATGGCATGCCTTGGGCTAGGAGGTTGTTGGAGGCAAGCTTGGGCGGCCAACCGAAGGTGGCTTACTTCTTATTTTTGGCCATATTAGGTCCAACTGTAACACCCTTATATACTATATATGTATAATATATACACCTGGTATATATAAAATATGCATATACAGTACAAGAATGCTACAGTCCAGTTTTAATAAAAATTATCATATTTTCAAATTAATATCTCAAATGTTAAAATGTATATATGTAAGTAAATAAAAAAATTCTTCATTAATAATAAGTATTTTATATAAAAATTTTTAGAAAAAATTCGCCAGAGTTTTGTCTGTAATTCGGATATCCCAAAAATTTTAATATTTCACAACCCGCAGAAAACACACTTCCAAAACTCCATCAATTTTCCAAAACACTCAAACATACTAATATATACATATACAAAACCATTATTTACAAAAATACAAATCTCAAATTTTATAAATTACACCATTTATATATTTACAATATAATATATATATATATATGTTTAAAAGTTAAGTTGTCAAAATGAACATATTATATGTTTGCATGGTCCTGGTCTATGGCGGCTAACTGAAAACTCCAGAAAGCAGAGATGCTCTGCACCTGCTTTAGTCCATTAGGGCTCTCTAAGGTAACTCTGTCACCTGCGCAGTACACAAATCATGCTAAGCAAAATTACCTAGTGGTACATATTTTTAATTAAAGAAAATAACATGAATAATGTAAAATACATTTTTTTTTCAAAGTGTAAACTTGATATGAATTTCCATAATACAAGTCACTCAATTCACACCTTCAAACAATCACATTTCTCATACACATATATTGGACCCAAATTACCCTATTGTGAGCGGGGATTTTTGCCCCCACTCCCGGTGGAATAGTTATTGTGACTTTGGCACTGTTTAGGCTCGGAGCCTTAGAGAACATGAGCCTAAGCCAGAAAAAATGGAGTCGCCACCTGGACAGCCGGGAAAAAGAAAGGGGTGGATGACTCGATTGCTAAGGAATCTCCAACCCCTTAATGGGGTCGAAAAGTTGGGTATATGTGGAGAAGGTGAGAAATGGCCCAGCACCCCCACAACGCCCGGTTCATTGGAACCGACCTCCTTTTCAGGTCCTAATAGTATAAATTTCTTAAATATAACAATATTATCCATACTACATGCAATAATTAAAATAAAGCATCATTATATTAAAATCAAAGCAATGTCCAAACAAAGCAAATAAATGGACACTAATCCGAGGATGGAAATGTGTCATTACATTGTTCATGTCTAAAACTAAATAGGACACCCACTGAAAAGTGAAAACGTGTCCTTTACATTAATTCCAAAATATATAAACAATTTAAATTACATAAAAATTAATTAATGAGGTTCCCAATAATGGAAACATACCTCTTACAATTTTAATACCAAAATAAACAAATCATAAAGAAAATATCCATCCATGATAAATTAAATAAATCAAGCATTAAAATTAAATAAATCAACCATCAAAATATATAATAAACTACATAATTAAATCTAAAATTAAATAAAGCAAATAAAGATACAAATTTAGGTTTATGTCTCAATTTAGGGTTCTTTAATTAATATTTAGGGTTTTGAAATTTTGAAATTATTATTATTATTATTTAGGCTACTGTGAGGGTTTTTTGGAAAAATAGAATTGATTAGGGTTTTATAATTTTAAGAAAGTAGTAAGGTTTTTGGTTAATCAAATTAGGGTTTAGGGCTAACATCATGAATTTAGGGTTTTGGATCCTTAAGATATTAGGATTCTAGGATTTAAGGTTTTAGAAAATAAGGTTTTAGGGTTTTTTGAAAAGTAAAGTACTTTAGGGTTTGTTTGAAGAATAATTTATGGTTCTGGAAGAAGAACTTAAGAATTTGGGATCTAAGGTTTTGAAAGTTAATTTTTAGGATTACTGGATATTTGGAAAACAAATTAGGATTCAATAAAGCAACTTTGAATTTTAGAATTTAAGAAAATAATTTAGGGTTTTGATAATTGAAAAGCTATTTTGGGGTTTTAGGAAATATAAGGTACATTAGGGTTTGGTTCTTAGAGTTTACTAGAGTTAGAGTTTAGAAATTCGGCTTATTGGATCAATTTTAATAATTAAACTATTTGTAAACTCAGGTTTATGGTTTCTGGAACTGAGGTTTGGGAATTAGGGTTTTAGGAAGCTAGGGTTTTGGATAGTTAGGGTTTTTTTAGAATTAGACTAATATTTTAATGATCATATTTACTTTAAGTAGAACCTTAGCTACTGTTTAAATTTAAAAAAAAAATTTGATTATACAAACAGTGTGATGAAAATTTGAAAGGAGAAGATAGTTATTTATTCAATAAACTGAATTTAGAGAGCTTACCTACGTTTGAAGGCTCCACCGAATTTAAAGTGTTTGAATCAAGCTTGTTTGGATATGTGTTGCTGCCTAAATCAAAGTTTATTTTTTAGGTTGAGCTAGATCAAGACAACACTGCTTTTATTGCCTTGATTTTGTAAGTTAGATCGTCACTTCTTGGTGTTTTTCTCTCTGTCTCCTGTTGCTCTTTTTAAAAATCCAGTCGCCTCTTGATCTCTTCCTCTTAGTTTGCCTCGGAAAGATTAAGTCCAATCCTTAGCATTTCTCTGCTTCCTTCTCTTCGTTCTTTTTCTAGGATTTTCTTTTTGTCCCCTTTTTCTCGTCCCTTTTTTCTTTTTCTTCTCTAGGGTTTTATCTTTTTTTCCATCGCCCTTTTTCTTTTTCTTCTTTAGGTTTTTTCTTTTTTCACGTCCCCCTTTTTTTTTCGTGTTTTAATGTGGTATTTATAGGAAAAATAAAGTCCTAATCCTATTTTAATAAGGAAATACTATTTATTTAGGAAAAACTAAAAAACCGGGTAAAATAAGGTTTGGTAAAAAAATTGGCTGCGCCGGCAAAAATTAGGCTGGCAAAAATAGGCGCTGCAGGCTAGCTTGGCAAGCCAGTTCGTCGTAGAATTGGGCAGTGAATTAGGCAGTGCCCAATTCACCGCAAATTGTTATCTGCAGCGAATTGGGCAATGCCCAATTCGTCGCAGATAATTTCTGTGGCGAAATGGGCTGCCGCGCGTCGCTCGTCGATCAGTATGATTTTTATTTTTTTATTATTATTTTTATTATTTTTTATTATTTTTATTAAAAATAACTATTAAATATTATTAAAATAATTAAAATACCGCAAAAATTATTTTAGACTATCGGATTTAACTGGTCAAAAAATAAGGGTCTACAGTTTGCCCCTGCTTGAACGATCTGAGATTAAGAAAAAAGAGAGTGAAAAACAATAAGACTTAATTTTGACAAGATAGACTTAATTTTTCTAAGATGGTTTAGGATTTGGATTCTGGACCCCATTCGAGTTCTAGACTCAGAAAGATTTGGGTTCTAGATCCGGTTTGAGTTCTGGACTCGAAAAAGACTTGGGTTCTGGACCCAGGATGATTTGAATTTTGGACTCCGGTTCGAGTTTTGGACTCAGAAAAGACTTGGAGTCTGGACCCATGATGGTTTGGATTCTTGACCCTGTTCGAGTTCTGGACTCGAAAAAGACTGGGGTTCTGGACCCGGTTCGAGTTCTGGACTCAGAAAAGACTTGAGTTCTGGATCCGGGATAGTTTGGGTTCTAGACCTGGTTCGAGTTCTGGACTAGAAAAAGACTTGGGTTCTGGACCCGGGATGGCCTAGGTTATGGAACCGTCTTGAGTTTTGGACTCAAAAAAGACTTAGGTTCTAGATCCAGGATGGTTTAGGTTCTGGACCCAGTTCGAGTTCTGGACTAAAAAAAGACATGGGTTCTGGACCCGAGCCAAGTTTTGAACTTAAATGTAATTTGGGTTCTTGACATGAAACTTGATTTGGATACTCGATCCTAAACTGGACTTGGATGCTTGATCCTAAACTGGATTTGGATACTCGATCCTAAACTGGATTTGAATACTCAATCCTAAAATAAATTTGGATGCTCGATCCTAAATTGTATTTGGATACTCGATCCTAAACTGGATTTGAATGCTCGATCCTAAACTGGATTTAGATACTCGATCCTAACTGGATTTGGATACTCGATCCTAAACTGAATTTGGATACTCGATCCTAAACTAAATTGGGATACTCAATCCTAAACTGGATTTGGATACTCGATCCTAAACTGAACTTGGATACTCGATCCTAAACTTGATTTGGATACTCGATCCTAAATTGAACTTGGATTCTCAATCCTAAACTGGATTTGGATACTCGATCCTAAACTGGATTTGGATACTCGATCCTAACTAGATTTGGATATTCGATCCTTAACAAGATTTGGATTCTGGACCAAAATATTTGAAAGTGAGTTTGAAAATATTTTGTATACGTATAAACTCAAAAATTAAAATGGAGAAACTTTGCCCCCTGTGTAGGCTCAAACCAATAATTTTTCTCATGCAGGCTCTAATTAATATTTGTATTTTGTCTTGTTCTTTGTATAAGCATGCATCTCTTCTTTCTTTTGCAAAATGACTATCCAATGGTCTTTCCATGCCCCCCTGATTCATTATCTTCTTTATGATTGCTTCATAGAGTGTCTGTTGTTCACTTTGACAAAGAACAGACAATACAATACAATACAAGAAAATGCAATGTGATATGCTCATGTATGCATGATATTTATGAGTAATACTTACAGTAGTTCCATCAACTCACAGACTGAGGTGATCAGTTGAAGTGTTCTCATTGGTTCCTTTTTGACGCTCGTTCAAGTCTTGCATTAGAATGATAGAAAGCTTTGCATTTATGGCTTTTATCTTTGAGATATTGAAAATATGAGTGGTGGATACCCCAAGCAGCAGAGATACATCCCTTTCAAATTATGATTCAGCATGTCAATTGGTAGCTTCTTCATAACCATTCCATTAATCATTTTCTTTGCCCAATATGTCTTTCGAGGTTCGATAGTTCAACATACTCCTCTTAACTTGAAGGTTTTGTAAAATTTTTTCTCTTTTTTTTGTTTTTGATTTTTGAATTTTGAAATCAAATGTTGGCTTTGCCAAATCAATGTCAATTTACCTCAGGACTCAATTTTTCAAATTAATATATCTATAACATGACAACCCTAGTTACTGTACTAAACTAGGGAATCATTTCTATTTAAGCAAGAATTGTTGCACTTCATATAGGCACATACACATTACTTGGTCAAAGGTCTCATTGAGTTTGAGCATTGTCTATCTCATATGCATGCTTATCCAAACTATCTCCAGTAATAGACTCTACCTACCAAGAGAAATCAATAGGACTTTAATAGGCTTGAAATGGGGTCTATAAGGGACATGGGTTAAATGAAGGCCATTTGTAAGTTGGAGCTGATGTGACACAATGGACAAACCCTCACACTAAAAATTTCTTGTTTGAACTTTAGGCAGCTAGGAGCATGAAAAGATAGAGCTTTGAACGTTCTCCCATATTTTTGGTGTTAATCTGGATCTTGATTGGGATAGTCTTTGCCTTTGCAAAAAGTTTGGTACCCATATTCATTTCTTTCTTTTCTCTTTTCTTTCTCTTTCTTTTTCTTACTCCTTCTTTTCTTTGAGCATTTTATCATTTTGTTCTCCTTTTTTGTAGGATTGTTAAGTACAAGACTTTCAAGAACTAGATGAATTTTCTCATTTTTCTCTGATTTTGATTGAATCTTTGCCTGGTGTAGACCCTTAATTTTTGACGCAGTCTGGTTTAGTCCAAAATAATTTTTGTATTGTCTAATATATTTTAATTGGTCCAAAATAATTTTTGTTATCTTAATTAAATAAGTTTTGCTCTATTATCTAATTTTTATTAATAAAAAATAAAAATAAACAAATAAAAATCAAAAAATAAAAATAAAAATAAAAATCGACTACGGAAAAATCGGTGACGAAAAAATCGTCGTCGAAAATTCCAGCGGGCTTAGCCGTGGCCATTTCGCCCGCAGGAGTTTCCTACCTGCTAAATGGCCCGCAGGCCTATTCCCCGCCCACTGCAGCAGCCAACTGCGGCATATTTTTTTCGCCAGCGCAATTTTTGCTATGGCAAATTTTTTTGCCAGCGTAATTTTTCCGCAGCAGTTTTTTTTTCGCCAGCGAAATTTTCCGACGCAAATTTTTTGAAACCTAATACAATTAGGTTTCGGTTTCCTTTTCTTATTAAATATGGTATGCCATGAGTAACTAGGAAAAACCAATAAAAAAAACCTCTATAAATAACAACAAAAAAGGAATGAAAAATGGAATCAGAAATTGGAGGACGAAATTGGAGATTTTGAAACCGAATCCGTGAAGGAAAGTAGTGGAACCAAGCTGATTTTTGGGGAGACGAAAATCAATTCAGCAATTCATCAAAGGTATCAACTGCCTTTGATTTGGTTGATCCAAGAAGCAATTTTGGTGCAACCCCACGAAAGAAGGTTTGAATTCTAAATTCGTTTTGTTTTTTTTTTGTTTACAGTAGCTTAATTCATCAAAGAAAAAAAATCCCAGAACCTTTAATTTAGTTTTTCTAAAGTTAAAAATACTATTTTGTTGCTTTGTTTTCCAAAAAAAACTTACAATTGCTACTTTTATTTCATCAAAAGCTTAAAACCCTAATTTAACATGTTTCTTTTCAAAACCTTAAATTAAAATTTTGTTTCTTTTAAAAAGCTTTAAAAAATATCTTTTTTATTTAAAAAAACTTTAATTCGTTTGGTTTACTTTCATAAAAACTCATAAAAGTATCAAATTGATTTTCAAATTCCAAAAGCTTCATGCATCACTGAGACCTTAATTTTAAAAATGCTAAACCCAAATTCAACCTCCAAACCTAAAATAGTAAACTTTAACCCCTTTAAAACCTTAAACCCTAACTTTTTCTAAACTTTAATCCTTTAAAACTTTAAAAACCATAAAACCACAAATATTTTAATTTTACACAGTAAGCTTGAAATCATCATTTAAAACCACAAATCAAAAGTATTTTAAAGTGTCCAAAACCCTAGTTTCATGATTTCACCATTCAAACCTTAATTTGTTTAATCAAAGTGTCTTATCAACCTTTTAAAACATAAAATCCTTAATATATTTTAATTCTTTTAAAAGTCACAGTAGCTTAAATTCAAAAATCCAAAACCCTAAACATATGAAATAAAGGATCCTAAGTGGAAAACAGTAGCTATAATTTGGATTTTTATTTACCTAATTTAATTCCATATTTTAGTATGTTTTGATTTATTTTATATGCTTTAATTTATTTAAGTTCAATGCTTGGTTTATTTTATTTATCATGGATAGATGTTTACTTTCTATTGATATTTAATACCTTTGATGAATGATTTATTTATGATGAATGAGTATTTACTTTTATCAATTTATTTAGATTTCCAAATGTTGTAAGAGATATGTTTCCACTTGGTGGGTACCTCATTAATTAAATATCATGTAATTTAATTTGCTTTTCTATTTTATAACCTATGTAAAGGACGTGTTTCTACCTTTCGGTGGGTGTCCTATTTAGGCATGTGATGTAAGGACATGTTTCCATCTTCGGATGGGTGTCCATTTATTTGTTTTGCTTGGACCTTACTTTGATTTTAATATATTGATGCTTTCTTTTAATTATTGTGTGTAATATGGATAATGTTGTTATATTTAAGAATTTTATAATATTAAGACCTATAAAGGAGGCCGGTTCTAATGAACCGGGCGTTGTGAGGGTGATGGGCCATTTCTCACCTTTTTCACACGTACCCAACTTTTCGAACCCATTAGGGGGTTGGGGATTTCTTAGGAATCGAGTCATTAACCCCTTTCTTTTTCCCGGCCTGTCTGGGTGGCGACTCCATTTTCTCCAGACTTAGGTCCGTGTTCTCTAAGGCCCCGAGCCTAAACAGTGCCGAAGTCTCAAGAACCATTCCACCGGAAGTGGGGGCAAAAATCCCCGCTAAGACTTGGATTGGACCAATTCAAGTCAAATTGTCCTTATAAACCAAATGGAAGCCTTTTGCTACTTTAGGTAAAAGAGAACTCAGTTGGCTTTCTGAACCACCTTTTTAGGTTTTTTTTTTCTTTTGTCCTTTTTTTTTGTCCTTTTTTTCATCTTCTTTTCTTTTTCTTTTTCTTTCTTTTTTTTTGTTTCTAGCTCTAAAAGAGTTGTCTTGTTTGTATCCACTTGGATTTCTAATAATGGATGAGTGGAGTGAAATAAATCTCCTTTAACAGGGACAAATCATTTGTTACTCTGATGTTATCTTGATAGATTGGAGATATTAGGTGAACTTCAACTACCCTTATGGTCTTGAGAACATCAACTATCCTTACGGCTTTGGCTATACATTCCATTCTTTGATCTTCTTGCCTCTTCACCTTAGTGATCATAAGACTTGTCAAAAGTATCACAATAGCTTAGGGTAGGTTGTTGAGGTTTGTAAGCCAATGAAAAGAAAGCTAAAATTTTATGAAGGCTCAAAGGGACAACTAAGGATTGATATTTAATTGGGTAGATACTAGTTATTGGCTAACCAAATAATGCCTAAATCATTTCTCCCTTAAATAAGTAGAGTTCAATTTCACCTCAAAAATTTGTCAAAGCATGTTCTAAGATTGACCAGGACCTAGACAAAGGTAATTATATAGGAGCCCTCTATAAGTAAGCATACACAACTCAATGCTATAGAAAAATTTTCTCACTTAGTAAAGTCATTCAAGTCATGATGCATAAATATATTAATTCATGAACATCAAGCTAGATTCCTCATTGGTTGATCACCGAAATGAGCAAAGACCAACAAAAATTTTAATGAAAGTAATTTATTCAAACAACTTTAAATTTGAAAAACACGATTGTTCCATAAAACACCAAATAAAGAAAATAAGAAAAACAAACAAGCCAAGGGAAGTTTGTTGAGTTAAGCTTCTTCTCCTTTCACATCTTCATTATTCCCATCTTGAAAGGAGGATAAGACAAGATCTTCCTCCAATCCTCCTCCTACCATGAAAGTTACTAGTGGTGGCACTCTGTTGAACCTAGATAGAGGATTACTTTTGGTATTAGGATTATCCGGCTCGGGTAGCTTACCACTGTCAATCAAATCTTGGATCTCGTGCCTTGGACGAGCACATTTATCCATCTCATGCTCTTGCATTTGATGAAATTGACAGAAGGCCTCGGCATTGAAGTTTGGTGGCAAGGGATTTTGTAACGGTCGAGGAGCCAATTGTTGTAACAACCCCTTCTTCTGTAGCTTGTTGAAAACCCAAGATAGAGGTTTCCCCAATTTTGAAAATTATCTTTTATTTCCTTGACCACTCGTGTTAACATCAACTTCTTTTTGCGTGCTTTGATTGCTAGGCTGGTAGTTCCCTTTCTCATTCCTTCTTATTGAAAAGCGATTCTTCTCCCTTTCCCACTCTTCAATTTGTAGACCAGCTTGGAGAAGATCTTTGAAGTCCCTTATAAGGGTGTGAGATAGCCTTTCATGGAGGTTGGGCAAGATGCCTCTGACTATCATCCTGATTTGGTCTGACTCATCAGGCCTCTTCTTGAGCAGCGTAGCCTTATTTCTCCATCTTTTCACATAGTTCACAAAATTCTCATTTGGTCTTTGCCTAATAGTTTCCACCTCTATCAAGGTTACTTTTAGCTCGACATTATACACATATTGTTGAATGAAAGCCTTGTACAACATGTCCCAATCTTTTTAAGTACTTTCCTCTAAGGTATTGAACCAATTTTGGACAATAGGGTCCAATGAGAGAATAAAATACCTCAGAGTTTGAGCTTTAGTAGCTCGGGCAGACTGCATAGCAGTGATGTACTGCTTCACATGGAGATGAGGATTTTCAGTACCATTGTACCTAGCGAAGGAAGGCATCTTGAACTTATAAGGGACCTCCTCATCTTGTTCAAATAGTTTGTCAATCTTGGACATCTCTTTGATTTTCAACTTCTTCTCAAATTTCTTTTCTAAATCAACAATCATCTTCTCAACATCAGAGTTTTTAGTCTTTTCAAAAGTTATCTTGTCAACAACCTTTGGCTCCTTCTTTTTATCTTGAGGATCTTGGAAGTATTGAGCCCAGTCGTCATCATCATCAACGACTACCTTGTCATCATCAAAAGCCACTTCACCAACCTTAGCCTTCCCTTAGTCCTTTGGCTTCTTGGTGCTAGCAGATACTTCGGCATTGTTCCCCAAAATTGTAGCCAAATGATTCTTCATGGTCTCGGCCAGGGCCTGCTTTATTTCTTCCATCTTTGCATTGAGGGCGTCATCCATCATTCTTTGAATTTGTTCAGGCTCCATTACTTTTGGTGAGAAAGTGATTGAGTCGTTGCTAGATTCTTCATCTCCGGCGTAGGTCAGATTGTCGTAAGCTTTTGAATTGTCGTAATCCAGGGCCGTGAGCCAGAGAGGATCAATGATATGAGATGCAAATGTATGTATGTATGCATATATGCACAAACAGTAAACAAAGATAAGTAAAACGTCCTTTCCAACTTTATAACATCCACACACGAATGGCGAGTCTCTTTTCCTAGGTAATATGGTTAATAAAATACCAACATGGGGTATCTTGTTTTTGAATATTTCTCTCAGACATTTCAACCAATAGTTATATTTTTAAAAATGAAAATCAGTTCATGATAATTCCCATTAATTAGGCTTTAATCCATCCAACCAACTAAAGTAGCTTTTATACTATATTGGATTAAAACTAAATTAAGAGGTTTATTATAAATAGATTTCTCACTTGAAAAAGGAACTAATGATTCATGCAAAAAACAAGCCCATGATTAATTATTCTTAGTATAAACTAGGCTCACAATTGATTTTTGGTATTCCATAATTGACCTAAATATTCATAAGCTCTTTCAAAAGGTCATGAAAATAGTTTTGTTTCGAAACCCATTGTAAAATGATTTTAGAAAAAATGGATTTTGGACTTTGTATTTGATTCATAAGAAAAGAATTTTTGAAAAAGTTTTAAAACCAAAGAACATCTTGAAAAAATTTTAAAATTGCTTTGGTCTTTTGGACTTTAAAGAAAAAATTTATTTTGAGCTTACAATGTACTTAGGTCATATTAGAAAAAGAACAAACCAAATAAGCCATGATTTAAGCCAAGATAAATTAACCATAGTCAAACAACAAGCATTTGGGGTAAGACCTAAGGAAAGTAACTAGGCCAAATACATGAGCTTTAGTCTTTGGGTTGAAAAGGCTCAGGTTCCCATAGCAAGTATATACCAAAAGGTATAAGGCTATGAGTGGTTATGCCATGCTCAATCTCCATACCTTGAGTGGTATCCCTTAGATAACACAACACGGCTAACACGGGCGTCCTAACTCACGTACACGATGCAATATAAATGATGCAATGGATAATATTATGATAAGAAATAATAGAATAATATAAAGACCAACGGAATCAACTTCTCTTACCCTAGTGGAGTCGCCACTGTGAGCGGGCATTTTCGCCCCCACTCCCGGTGGAATGGTTCTTGCGACTTCGGCACTGTTTAGACTCGGGACCTTGGAGAACATGGGTCTAAGCCCGGAGAAAATGGAGTCGCCACCCGGACGGGCATGGAAAAAGAAAGAGATGGATGATTCAATTCCTAAAAATCCCCAACTCCTTAATGGGTTTGAAAAGTTGGGTACTTGTGGGGAAGGTGAGAAATGGCCCAGCACCCCCACAATGCCTGATTCATTAGAACCGGCCTCCTTTTCAGGTTCAAATATTATAAAATTTCTAAATATAACAATATTATTCATACTACATGCAATAATTAAAATAAAGCATCATTATATTAAAATCAAAGCAATGTCCAAACAAAGTAAATAAATGGACACACATCCGAGGATGGAAACATGTCCTTACATTGTCCATGTCTAAAACTAAATAGGACACCCACCGAAAGGTGGAAACGTGTCCTTTACATTAATTTCAAAATATATAAACAATTTAAATTACATGAAAATTAATTAATGAGGTATCCAATAATGGAAACATACCTCTTACAATTTTAATACCAAAATAAACAAATAATAATCAGCAAGAAAATATCCATCCAAGATAAATTAAATAAATCAAGCATTGAAATCAAAATATATAATAAACTACATAATCAAATCTAAAATTAAATAAAGTAAATAAAGATACAAATTTAGGTTTGTGTCTCAATTTAGGGTTCTTTAATTAATATTTAGGGTTTTGGAATTTTGAAATTATTATTATTATTATTTAGGCTACTGTGAGGGTTTTTTGGAAAAATGAAATTGATTAAAATTTTATAATTTTAAGAAAGTAGTAAGGTTTTTGGTTAATCAAATTAGGGTTTAGGGCTAACATCATGAATTTAGGATTTTGGATCCTTAAGATATTAAGGATATAGGATTCAAGGTTTGAGAAAATAAGGTTTTAGGGTTTTTTGAAAAGTAAAGCACTTTAGGGTTTGTTTGAAGAATAATTTATGGTTCTGGAAGAAGAACTTAAGAATTTGGGATCTAACGTTTGAAAGTTAATTTTTAGGGTTACTGGATATTTGGAAAACAAATTAGGATTCAATAAAGCAACTTTGAAGTTTAGAATTTAAGAAAATAATTTAGGGTTTTGATAATTGAAAAGCTATTTTGGGGTTTTAGGAAATATAAGGCACATTAGGGTTTGGTTCTTAGAGTTTACTAGAGTTAGAGTTTAGAAATTTGGCTTATTGGATCAATTTTAATAATTAAACTATTTGCAAACTCAGGTTTATGCACTACAGGAAAAACTGAATCAGACAACGGTCATCAGACAACGGTTAAGGAAAAAACCATTGTCTGAAAAAAACAGACAATGGTTTTTTTTTTCTGCAAAAAAGCATTGTCTGATTAATTTTTAGACAATTGTTTTTGGTGTTTTTTTTAACCGTTGTCTATTAGGTGTCATTTTGGTCACACCAGACAACGGTTTTTTAGGGACCGTTGTGTAATATATGTTCATACAACTGTTTTTCTGATCACACAAAACCGTTGTCTGATAAGATGTTTCAGACAATGGTTTTTTTGAAAGTGTTATATAATTCAGAGTTTCAGACAACGGTTAAAAAAAACCGTTGTCTGAATCAAGCATACAGACAACAGTTTTTAGGGACCGTTGTGTAATATATGTTCAGACAAGTATTTTTTTGGTCAAAAAAAATTGTTTTAGTCGTGGACAATTTTTAAAAAAATTGTTTCAGATTCTGCTTCATCTCTCATTCCTCTTTCAGCTTCAATAGTCGTGGACAATTTTTTTGAACATATATTAAAACAATTTTTTATGGAAGTTAGATTTTCTTAGTATAAAAACATGCTAAGGATCCAGTGGCTATTTGCAATGTATGGAAGTTAGGCTTTCTTAAGCCAAACAAACTTGACTAAGTATTAAAAGCTAAGGTTTGGATTTATAAACATTTCATAAACCCATTAGAAACTTTAAAGTCCGCCATTAAATAATGATTTAGATATAATATGATATTATATAAGTAGGAATACAAGTATATATTAGTATATATATACAAATATATACATGTATATATAAGTATATATATATATAAGTATATACAAGTATATATTAGTATATACACAAGTATATATATAAGTATATATTAGTATATACACAAGTATATATATTAGTATATACAAGTATATATTATAGTATATATACTAGTATATATAAGTATATATATATATATATTAGTATATACAAGTATATATTAGTATATACAAGTATATATATAAGTATATATTAGTATATATTAGTATATATATTAGTATATACAAATATATATTAGTATATACAAGTATATATATTAGTATATATACAAGTATATACAAGTATATATATTAGTATATATTAGTATATATACAAGTATATATAAGTATATATTAGTATATACAAGTATATACAAGTATATATATTAGTATATACAAGTGTATATTAGTATATATTAGTATATACAAGTATATATTAGTGCTAGTTCTTTGATAAATTTTTGATCATGTTCTTCTCACATTCCACTAATGTTTCTCAAATCATAATCATAATATTCACTTCCATTTGTTAAACTAAATCATATATATATTAGTAAATATTAGTATATATATATTAGTATATACAAGTATATATATTAGTATATATATATAAGTATATACAAGTATATATATTAGTATATACAAGTATATATATTAGTATATATTAGTATATATATAAGTATATACAAGTATATATATTAGTATATACAAGTATATACAAGTATATACAAGTATATATATTAGTATACATATTAGTATATATAAGCATATATTAGTATATATATTACTATATATAAGTATATATTAGTATATATTAGTATATATAAGTATATATTAGTATATATTAGTATATAAGCATATATTGGTATATATATTAGTATATACTAGTATATATATTAGTATATATAAGCATATATTAGTATATACAAGTATATATAAGCATATATTAGTATATACAAGTATATATTAGTATATATATTAGTATATATAAGTATATATATTAGTATATATTAGTATATATATTAGTATATACTAGTATATACAAATATATATTAGTATATATATTAGTATATATAAGCATATATTAGTATATACAAGTATAAATTAGTATATATATTAGTATATATATTAGTATATATTAGTATATATACAAGTATATACAAGTATATATTAGTATATATAAGTATATACAAGTATATATATTAGTATATATTAGTATATATATTAGTATATATATAAGTATATACAAGTATATATATTAGTATATACAAGTATATATATAAGTATATACAAGTATATATATAAGTATATATTAGTATATATACAAGTATATATAAGTATATATTAGTATATATACAAGTATATATAACTATATATTAGTATATACAAGTATATATTAGTATATATATTATGAATATACAAGTATATATTAGTATATACAAGTATATATTAGTATATATTAGTATATATATTAGTATATACTAGTATATACAAGTATATACAAGTATATATTAGCATATATATTAGTATATATAAGTATATATTAGTATATACACGTATATATTAGTATATATATTAGTATATATAAGCATATATTAGTATATACAAGTATATATAAGCATATATTAGTATATACAAGTATATATTAGTATATATTAATATATATTAGTATATACAAGTATATATTAGTATATATATTAGTATATATACAAGTATATACAAGAATATATATGTGTATATACAAGTATATATATAAGTATATATTAGTATATATGCAAGTATATATAAGTATATATTAGTATATACAAGTATATATTAATATATATATATATTAGTATATACAAGTATATATAAGTATATATATTAGTATATATTAGTATATATATAAGTATATAAATTTATAAGTAAAGTATAAGCACTTATGGATGAATTATAAATTGAAATTTATAAATAATCTATATAAGTGAATTTATAAAGTTAATTTAACAAAATTTTGAAAAATCCATTTTGTTTCAAAAGAGGGATGTCAAAATTTTAAAAATTTTCAACATTTAAATTCCCCCTTTTATTTCCAAAAAAAATTTCATTTGCCTCCATTTTGCCAAAAACACTTAAATTCCCGTCATTGTATTCACAGATGTTTAAGAGCGCGTGTCCTTTCTGGGGAAAACACAAATCCTTTCTGGGGAAATTAAGTGTTTAAGCGCGCGTGTCCTTTCACAGATTTTGCCAAAAACACTATCGTCGCCGGCTATCCTTTCTGGGGAAATAACCGGACGCGCACAATGATGAAGACTAGGGAGGCTTGTGCGTTGCTGAGGAGCAGTCCGCCGATGACGTTAGGTTCGTCTTTCTTTTCTGTCTCTCTCTTAACAAAGCAAACAACAACAAGAACAAGCTTTGTTTGTATCAGAGAGAGCGCAGTCTCCTAACAACCATGGTTGAAACCAGGCGTGGTTCTTCTTCATCCAAACCTCTCCGCCAATCACTGTCTTTCTCTCTCTCCATCGAGCACCAAGCTATGGATTCCATCTTTCAAGGCATCAGATCGAGAGAACTCACCGGTTTCAGAGGTACTCGATTCTTCTACTTCTCTCTTTCTGCCGCTGTTTGCATATATTACACAATCAGTAATGTTTTTTTTAAATCAGTTCGAAAGCCTCCGTATATCGGCGATAAGGCAACTGATTTTGCTGAATTTAAAGCCCTAGCTGTTGAACACAGCGGTGAGGAGACCCCTCCCTTGGCCATTTCTTTTGGCAAGGTACAATTTCTATATATTTTTCAATTAAATTGTGATTTTATGATTTATGTTTACTAAATTATGATATATTTTTTAAAAAATTTGTTAGACAAGTAAAAATTCCCATATTTTGGCTGTGTCTGACGAGGATGGCTTCGTGAGCTTGTTTGATTCTCGTAAGAAGTTCTCTGTTTACGCATATCATCAAGAATGCTCAGGTTTTTTTGCCTATTTCACTATAATCGTAACTGAGTTTTTTCTTTTTTGAAATTTTAATCAGTGAATAATCTGTTTTGTTTTATTTTTTTAATTTCTCACATTTTGATTTTAATATTATGCAGATAAAGCAAGAATCAGTGACTGGGTAGCTCATCAGACTGCAATATTTGATATATGCTGGCTCAAGGTGATTAACCACTTCCAGTTCCACATCTTATAAGTTACATGTTTTGTTATGAATATGAACAATGGTCAATCTGCTTGGTTGGTGTTTGATGTTTTGTGCTTAGCTTTGCCTGTTTTGTGGTTTGAGTAGAGCACAAACACTATAAATTAAATGAAGTAGAAGACAGTGGTTATGTGTCAACTCGAGCACAAGTTGATTGGTTGCATCGTCCATAAAATTGGTTTATCTTTCTATAAATGGCTAATGTAACTATAATTCCACTTACCTGATAAAGATATAGACTCAAAATTGATGAATTTCATCTTCAATTAGTGCTAATGTAAGCATGTTCTTAAATTTCTCAGGAAGATACCACCATACTCTCAGCTTCAGGTGATCAAACTGTAAGTAGGTTCTGTTGTTTGACTCTACTGTTTTAATGTGAAGTTTCATGTTTATCAGGAATCATCTTTAAGGCTGGTTGCTATTCTTCAAAATTTTTAAATGCTTAGTTTGATTTTGTCGAATGATTTGTTTTTATGAAAAAATAACTGTTAAATGAAGCAATCAATTTCGTAAGTTTGAATATGTGAGGTCTTATAACATTTATAAAAGGGTGTTGAGATAACAATTAACAAGTACTACATGCTTTGAGGTCAACATTATAAATTGAACTTCAAAGAGAAGAGTTGGCACTAGGAAGGGTTTATTCTATCCATATTTGCTTTCTGAACTCACCCATTTACACTTTCATGCGCCATTGTACAGATAAAGGTATGGGATGCACAAGAGAAGAAGTGCACTGGAGTTTTGATGGGGCACACAGGAAGTATTAAATCTATCTGTCCTCATCCAACAAATTCTGGTGGCTGTTATGAAATGCATTTTATCTGCTTGTAAGAATTAGTTTCTTCTTATGGCCTGCTTAAAACACTCTTTAAAATTTATCCATAGTGATCCTCCTCGCATTAGAGTACTAGCTTTGTATTTACCACATGTGGCTAACCAAAATTTGATTCATTTTTCAGTGGCTACGCAGAGGCAACTTGGAGTATAGTGATGCCGACATCAACGAGATTAGGATTGACTTCACCAAATATTTCATGAAGCGTCATTCAAGTTGAAGTTAATAGTATATTTCAGTGATATATGTATAGTGTTGATTTTTTTTTTAGTTTGTTAATATGTTGAATGGTTGAATTTGTGGAGGTTTTTTGATCCCAAATTTGCAATCCTCCATTGTAAAGTGTTGTCTTATATGTATAATGTACAGTTTAACAGATAATGGTGGTGAAATGAAAATGAACATTGAAACTATTGTCTAATATTCAGTGTGCCACATTAATTAACTGTTGTTTTTAGCGTCCTTCTACAATGGTTTTAGATCAATTGCAATCCTTCATCAGACAACGGTCAAAAAGCGTTGTCTAAACCTTCATCAGACAACGGTTAAAAACCGTTGTCTGATATAACTAAAAACCGTTGTGGAAACCATCTTCAGACAACGGTTAAAAACCATTGTCTGAAATGCTATCAGACATCGCCTCAATAGACAACGGTTTTTGTCTTCATCAGACAACGGTCAAAAAGCGTTGTCTGAACCTTCATCAGACAACGGTTAAAAACCGTTGTCTGAAAATTTAGAAATCGTTGTCTGACAATTTAGAAACCGTTGTGGAAACCATCAGACAATGGTTAAAAACCGTTGTCTGAAAAATTAGAAAACGTTGTCTGAACCATCATCAGACAACGGCCAAAAACCGTTGTCTGATAAAATTAAAAACCGTTGTGCAAACCTACATCAAACAACGGTTTTAAAATCGTTGTCTGAAATGCTATCAGACATCGCTTCAATAGACAACAATTTTTGTCTTCATCAGACAACGGCCAAAAAGCGTTGTCTGATTCAGTTTTCCTTGTAGTGATGGTTTCTGGAATTGAGGTTTGGGAATTAGGGTTTTAGAAAGCTAAGGTTTTGGATAGTTAGGGTTTTTTTAGAATTAGACTAATGTTTTAATGATCATATTTACTTTATGTAGAACCTTAGCTACTGTTTGAATTAAGAAAAAAAGAATTTGATTATACAAACAGTGTGAGGAAAATTTGAAAGGAGAAGATAGTTATTTATTCAATAAACTGAAATTAGAGAACTTACCTACATTTGAAGGCTCCACCGAATTTAAAGTGTTTGAATCAAGCTTGTTTGGATATGTGTTGCTGCCTGAATCAAAGTTTATTTTTTGGGTTGAGCTAGATCAAGACAACATTGCTTTTATTGCCTTGATTTTGTAAGTTACATCATCACTTCTTGGTGTTTTTCTCTCTGTCTCCTATTGCTCTTTTTAAAAATCCAGTCACCTCTTGATCTCTTCCTCTTAGTTTGCCTCGGAAAGATTAAGTCTAATTCTTAGGATTCCTCCGTTCCCTTCTCTCCGTTCTTTTTCTAGGGTTTTCTTTTTGTCCCCTTTTTCTCGTCCCTTTTTTCTTTTTCTTCTCTAGCGTTTTATCTTTTTTTTCCATCCTCTTTTTCTTTTTCTTCTCTAGGGTTTTTTCTTTTTCCCTGCCCCCCTTTTTTTTGTTTTAATATGGTATTTATAGGAAAAATAAAGTCCTAATCCTATTTTAATAAGGAAATACTATCTATTTAGGAAAAACTACAAAACCGGGTAAAATAAGGTTTGGTAAAAAAATCAGCTGTGCTGGCAAAAATTGCACTAGCGAAAACGGGCGCTGTGGGCTAGCTGGGCAAGCTAGTTCATCGCAGAACTGGGCAAGCCCAGCTACGGTGAATTGGGCAGTGCCCAATTCACTGCAGATTGTTTTTTGCTGCGAATTGGGCTGCCGCGCGTCCCTCGCCGATCCGTCCGATTTTTTATTTTTTTATATTTTTTATTTTTATTAAAAATAACTATTAAATATTATTAGTAATTAAAATACTATAAAAATTATTTTAGACTATCAAATTTGGCTGGGTCAAAAATTAAGGGTCTACACCTAAATAATAGTCAAGTTTTAGAGATATTGATTTGGACTCACATTTGACACCCAATGTCTGGCCTAGAGGCAAATATATTAATGTCCAGGGTTTGGCCCAAATGTAATAAAAACAATACTCAACATCTGGCCCGAAGGTAATAATAATGACGCCTAGCGTCTGGCTCGAAGGCAAATGTTTGGTAAACCCTATCACACCAAATCCAATACTCTGAAATTTGATATTGTATAAAGTTACACACATTACTTAAACCATTTTACATTTTTCTCAATCTTTGGCAATTATGCAAATTTTAATTTTTTTTTCACTTTTTTCATTATTTCTCATTTATTTCACATATTTTCATCAACTTTCTTGTCACAAACACAATGTGGCCGATTTTCATATTTACCAAACATTTTCATTCATTTTTCACAAAACATTCATCACAATGCTTTTAGCCAACTCAAAGTGGCTCATAAACACATACATTATAATTTTTAATTTTAAATAAATATCTATGCACTTTTTATGTGAATTCATACATCAACGTGGCATAGTCACTAAATTATTCAATTACAAAATATGTTAAATGAAGGCAATTTAATGCATAGCAATTAAAGTACGTACATGCCTTTATGCAAAGGCACTCTTAAACTAAAAATACCAATCTCACAACTTTGCCAAAATCTCTTCACTCACTAAGTTGTTAACACCTAACCAAAATGTGAATAATAAACACACATTAACATCACATTTTAAGGTATTGAAGCTACCAAACATCAATTAAACCCTTCCTTAAGCCATAAGGCACTACAAGTTCCATTACCAAATTGAGTTTTAAGCTTAAATATGTCCTAAGCAACATATTTAAACACATATTAAACCATAAAACTCAATTTAAAAGCATTCCTTTCTAAAACACTAAAATGTACCTAAACACACTTTAATATATAAAACTTCATTCTCAATGTTTTCAAATTGATTTTAAAGCTTAAATATATTATAAATATTATATTTTAACACATACAAAGCTTAAAATACAATTTATCATTCTTTCATCAAAATTTCAAAATTAAAACCCTAAGCCAATTTGATTTTGGTTAAACATTATAACCAATTACAATTGTTAATTTAAGTTTATTTCTATCATTTAAATCGTTAAACAACATGATTTAAATGATAAAACCAATTAAACAAGCATTCTTTAACAAAACCCTTTTCCATAACCCTAAACGTTACTACCTCATCCAAACTCTAACTAAACCTAATCAAATCTCTTACATCAAAATAGCATCATACATACCCTTAAATCAAATTATCTTATCACTTATCAAAAACCCATATTTCACATAATTGAAAACTTAAAGAAAAGACCAAAGAAAAGTAAGAAAACTTACTAGTTTGTTGAAAAATCCACTAAAAATCACTTTGATCCTTTGAAATCCTTCTAAATTTGGTGTTTGGAGCAAAAATAATGTTTGGCTATGGTGGAATTTCGTGGTGGAGAGAGAAAAGAAGAAGAAGATGATGATAAATAGTTAATTTTTTATTTTTCTTTCATTTAAAACACTTTCCAACATATTTATATTTTTAATTAATTTTTATTTATTATTTATTTTATTATTTTTAATTCTTTAATTTCTAACATCCAATCAAAAATAAAATTATTTTTAAATTATTTAATTAATTTATTTTTAAGTAAAATTACCATTTTACCTTTCTTTTACTATTCATCTCTTGAATTTTTCTAATTCATTTTTGACTTTATATGTAATCTATATTTTATTATATTTCATATATATATATATATATGATATTTTCTCACTTCTAACACTTCATTTAACTCCTTAATTTGTTAATTTAATTTAAATTTTATTTTTGTAAAATAACTGATGTTATAACTCTCTCCCCCTTAAGTAATTTTGTCCTCAAAATTATCTGACATCAGCTCTGAAATAATTGAGAATATTAGCTCTGCGTCGTTTGCTCATTCTCCCATGTTGCCTCCTCAGTGGAGCGGTTCCACCAAAGAACTTTAACTAATGACACCTTTTTGTTTCTCAATTCTTTCACCTCACGTACCAAAATTGCCATTGGTTCTTCCTTGTAAGTCAGATTTAGATTCACTTCAATAGATTCAATTGATAATGCATGGGTTGGATCTAATCTATACTTTTGAAGCATAGAGACATGGAAGACACTATTCAACATGGTGTCTAGGTTTTGGGCCAATTTGGGTCAATCAGGTTGGTTTTTCTTTATTTTGGGCTTTTTAAAATTAAATTAGACTTGTTTAAGTTTTAAGGTTATATCGAACTAGGTTTAAGCCTCAAAAATTGTATCAGACCCTTTTTAATTAAGACTAAATTTAATCTGTGCTAAAATTAAGGGTCTGCAAATATGTTCCATCAACTTCAATTATGCATTTTGAGTGTTTCAAATTTTGAATGTTGATTGGGTTTTTGGATGGATCAAGTGGATTGGAAAGAGTGGCTTTATATGGAGGAGTGAGTGCAACTACATGTTTAGCAATTTGAATAATGTGGGAGGTGATCATGATGGTTCTAACTGAGTCAATCATGAACTTTGCGGTAACAATAAAAGAAGATAAGATCTTTATGAGTGACTTTTTCATTACTTTTACCCCTAGCATTAATAGTGTAGTTGATGATTCTATACAATATCCAAGAGGTGAGAGTTCTAAGATGTTTAGCATTGGAAAATTTATGAAAGTTTGTTTCAATGGATATTTCTTTCCAAAAGTTTAGAAGAATTTCATTTGAAATTTTAGGGTCGGAAGAATGAAGAATGCCTTCGGTGTCAAATCCCCAAATAGAAGCAAAATCTTCTAAAGTCATTTGGTTTTGTTGATTGAAAAGTTTAAATGTTAGACCATAGTAGCCTAATGGTTCAACATCCTTCTTTTCAATAACCAATGTCGCAAGAAATTCCTTAGTTAATGATTCCCATCACCAACAATCTTACTCAAGAAAAACAAAGGTTTCCCACCAAAGATTAGAGATGTAAGCTTTAATCTCATTTTCTATGAAAAGGGATTCTAAAGAGAAAAGAGAAGGAATCCTATTTGGTTTAGTTTTATTGTCTAAGATAAGATTATACCTTTTCTTCTCTTCTTCATTAAGGTGCCTTGGTTCATGAGTTCTTATTCTTGTTTCTTCCATAGGAGTAGAGGATGTTGCTAAACCTTTTCCTTTCTCCTTTTTATAAGCTTTCGTCTTAGAGTCTTTAAGAGCCATTGATGAGAACTTCTTGAAATAGAAAGTATGATGAGTGATTTGATAAAGTTTGAGTGTTTGGATAGTTTAGAAATTGGTCAATTATTGTAAAAGCGATTTGTTTTTTTTGGGGGGGGGGGGGGGGGGGGTATTATAGTGTTTTGGGCCAAAAATAGTCGTTTCTAGCTATTGAAGGGTAAAAATGAATGACTTAAAAATGTTCAATGACTATTTTTTTTTAAATAAGCTCTGCACGATCAGACCATGGTTAGCACGGTCAGATTGATTCAAATTTGGAAAGACCGAGCGTGCTTGCAAGGATCCGAGCGGATGGAACATAATGGTCAAAAATTGTAAAATAGGTATGAGCTGACAAAACTAAATATGCTTAGTTTGAGATAGTCTGGTCGGACTAGCTGTGTGGTCTAAGTGGCAAATATAGAAAGGGAAAATATCGAGTAGACCGAGCTGTAGTTCGAGCGGACTAATTTAATTTTCAAAGAAAGATTTTGTATAAATCTCAATTTGTGGTTTTTCTAAATGATCAAAATATATGTGAATGATAAATTTGATCATGTAAAATGTATACATTTATGAGAAAATATAATTCCATCATATGTATGCACATGCATCAATTCAAAGCACTCCTATCTATCATGCCTGTGTGTTGTTTGATGAAATTTAACCTTTCTTCATTTAAGGGTTTTGTAAAAATGTCAGCAAGTTAATTTTGAGTATCAATAAATTCTAAGACTATATTTTAGTTTTGAACATTATCTCTTAAAATATGATGTCTAATGTCTATAATTTTGACCTAGAACATTGAATAGGATTTTTGGATAGATTAATTGCACTTGTATTGTCACACTTAATAGGGATGAGATCTAATGTTTTTCCATAATCTAGCAATTGTTATTTCATCCACAAAATTTATGTGCAATAAAAATAAGCAGCAACATATTCGACTTCCATGGTGGATAGGGCAACCGACACTTGTTTCTTGCTAAACCAAGAAACTAAGAAATCACCAAGAAAATGACATACACCAGTTATGCTTTTCCTATCAAATAGGTTACTAGAAAAATCCGTATCTGAAAAATCTAAAATGTCAAATGATGTATTTCTAGGATACCAAAGTCCTAAATGCAATTTTCCACTCAAATATTTTAAAATTCTTTTAGTAGCATTCAAATGTGATTATTTAGGGATTGATTGTGGGCTATACATTATATTGGATCTATAAGTGGTTAAGTAAAGTAGGAATCCGATAATATCTCAATATTTCTTCTCATCTACTGTCTTACCACTTTCATCTTTGTCAAGCTTTAAGGATGTGCTCATTGAAGTCTTGCTTACTTTGCAACCATCCATGCCTAACGTTTTGAGAAGTTCCTTTGTATATTTGGATTGGTTGATGAAGATACCATCCTTGCATTGTTTAATTTGTAAACCATGGAAAAATTTAAGTTCTCCATCATGCTCATCTCAAATTCTCTAATCATACAAGTAGCAAATTCTTTACACAAAGATTCTTTAGTAGCATCAAATATAATGTCATCAATATAGATTTGTACAATCAAAATGTTATGCATTTTCTTTTTAACAATGAGAGTTGTATCAACTTTGCCTTTTGAAAAGCCATTCTCTACCAAGTAAGCACTTAATCTATCATACCAAGCTCTTAGAGCTTGTTTCAACCTATATAGTGCTTTGGTAAGTTTGAAAACATGATTTGGAAATTTATAATCTTCAAAATCAAAAGGTTGTTCAACATAAACATTCTCATTTATAAATCCATTTAAAAATTCACTTTTGACATCCATTTGAATAAGCTTGAAATTCATATGACAAGCAAATGCAAGCAAGATTCTAATTGCTTCTAGCCTAGCAATGGGGGCAAATGTCTCATCATACAATCCCTTCCTCTTGTTATAGCCTTTGGCTACCAATCTAGCTTTGTTTTGAGTAATGAGACCATCTTTATCAAGCTTATTCCTATATACCCATTTGCAACCAATTTAGAATTGGATGATCCTTGGGTCTAGGAACAAGTTCCCACTCTTTATTTCTTCAAATTGGTTAAGTTCATCTTGCATTGCAATCACCCAACTTTCATCAATAAGAACCTCCTCAATGGTTCTTAGTTTAATTTGAGAGACAAAGGCAATATTAACATCTAAATATTTAAATTTTGATCAAGTAGTTACTCCTTTTGAAGTATTGCCAATAACTAGTTCTTTAAGGTGATACTTCTTATATTGGCAATCTTTGAGAAGTTCTTGAGTTTATTTCATCTTGGATTCTTCTTGTTCCATTCTTGATTCTAGTTCATTATTATTGTTCTTTGGAACATTGTTTGTCTCAAGTTCTTCAAATGTACCTATAAAATCATTAAGAGCACTACCTTTCTTTTGATCAAGCTTAGAAGATTCAACAAAGATCACATGCATTGATTCTTCAACTACTAGAGTTTTCCTATTAAATACTCTATATGCCTTACTATAAGATGAATACCCTAAGAATATACCTTCATCCGATTTGGATGAGAATTTTCCAAGATTATCCTTGGTATTCTATATGAAGTATTTCAATCCAAACACTCTAAGGTATAAAATTTTTTATTTTCTTCCATTCCAAAGCACATAAGAAGTTTTATTTATTAAAGGTCTTTTGTAAAGTCGATTTGAAATATAACATGCAGTATTTACGACCTTCTCCCAAAAATAAGAAGGTAAATTGTACTCGTTGAGCATTGTTCTAGCCATTTATACTAATGTTCTATTTTTTCTTTCAACTACACTATTTTGTTATGGTGTTCTAGGAGATGAAAAATTATGTGAAATACTAAGCTCATTGCAAAAATTTTTAAAAATCTCATTTTCAAATTCTTTGCTATAATCACTTCTATTAGATGCGATAACATAGCCCATTTCATTTTGAATTCTTTTTGCAAAGATTTTGAAATGGGTGAAAGCTTCATTCCTTTGAGCTAAGAAATTAAATTTGAGTAATCATTAACAAACACAAACATATATAACTTGCCTCCTAGACTAGCAACTCTATTTGGACCAAACAAAACTAAATGAATTAATTCTAGAGGTCTAGATATACTTACAGCATTCTTGATTTTAAAAGAAATCTTATGTTGTTTTCCAAATAGACTTATCTTCATCGAATTTTATTTTAGGGAGACCATCTATAAGTTCTTCTTTGCTAATGTATTGCAATTGATCCATATTAACATGTCCTGGTCTTATACGCCAAATCCAAGCATCATTACTAATTGCAATCAAATATTCAAAAGCATTGTTAGAATGTAAGTCAATTTTATAAATATTGCCAATTCTAACTCCTTTGAATGTAAGTTCACCACTAGAAGAAGTAATTTTGTAACCTTTAGAGTTAAAATTTACATTATATCCTTTGTCACATAATGGACTCATACTAAGTAAGTTATGTTTCAAACCATCAATAAAATATACATCATCAATCAAGTTTTTCCAAGCATACCAATTGAGTTAATGCTTATAATTTTACCTTTAGCATTATTCCCAAATGTCACATTACCTTCTCGCTTGTAAGTGATAGTTGTAAAAAGTTTTGCATTACCCATCATGTTCTTTGAGCATCCACTATCTATAAGCCAAACACTTTCATTGATAGTAGACTTTAGGCATACCTACAAGACAATAAGATTTATCTGCTTTTAGGTACCCAAATGAACTTGGGTCCTTAGAGGTTAGTTGTAAAAGGATCCTCTAATTTGAGGTGAGCCTTCCTAATTTAGCAAAAAGTACTTTATGGCCAAACTTCATGCAGTAATGGCATTGATATAAAGGTTTATGTTTTGCATTCTTTTATTGAAATTCAATGAACTATGTGAACAATTGCAAATGTGTGTTGAATGAAATTGCTTTTGTGCATTTTTGCGCCTATGTTCATGCCTTGTGTACATGTATGCATAGTTTGCTTTAGGAACCTTAGTTCTAGAGCATATTGGTCCAAATGTAATCCTTTGAGGATTTTCAGGCTTAGTATGTGCATTTGTATTTTTCACAACTTCAATACTACATATTTGGGTTGTAGAAGCTTTAACAAATGTTGGTGCATTGGATATAATAGTAGAAGAGCCATTAAACCCTAAGCCAGGTTTTAAAGAGGGTGACCTTTGACTACTAATCATTGTATCTAAGACTTTTTTTTCCTTTGTGTAACTTTGATATAGAGTTCTTGAGTTCATTTATTTCGCTTTTCAAAATGTCATTTTCCTTGCAAACTTTCTCTAAGCTAGATGAATTTTTTGACATCTCATCCGTAGATTTCAACAATTGTTCATTTGAAGTCCTTAATTATAAGGTAGAATTTTTTTAAGAAATAAATTCTTTTCTAGCTTAGGGTATTTTTCTTTATAGAATTTCATCTTAGAAAAATATTTCTGGACTCTTAGGTTCATATGCTCTACTAAATCACTACCATCTAAAGCATAATCAACATTTTCATTATATGCATTCAAGTTCAAGGATTGAGTACCTACCTCATTGGTGTGATCATCATATCTAATAGCCTTGAGGCATAAATTTGCAATTCTTTACTCTTCCTCCTCTTCTTCTTAACTTGAGGAGTCATCATCCCATGTGGCTTTGAGAGATTTTTTCTTTTCTTTATTTGATTTCTTCTTATTTTTTAATTTGAAGCAATCCAATTTGATGTGATCAATTTTGCCACATTTATTACATATCACTTCATTTTATTCTCCTTATCTTTGAAAGAGGATTTAGAGTATGTACCTTTGTTGGCTTAAAGTCTCATCTTTTTATTTTTCCATTCACTTACTCTTCTAGACACCATAGCCATTTCTTCATCATCATCACTATCTTCATTAGAGCTCTCAATTTCTTTGATGGCTTTGAGAGCTATTTCTTTCCTCTTATCTTTATCACCTTGGTCATCTTCTTTCTCTGTGTGCAACTCAAAGGTAAGAAGTTTTACCACAAGCTCATTGTTTCTTAAGGTGCTAAGGTCATGAGCTTTTTCAGTTTGAAGAAACCTTAGACTTTTTCTTCTTCTTGGCTCTAAGTGCCCTCAATATCTTGCTCCTTGATCATAGATTTTACCATATTTCTTTAGCTCATTGACAATGGCAAGCAACCGATTTGTCATTTCTGTGACATTCTCGTTGGGCTTCATCTTAAAGAGTTCATACCCATGCACAAGCATTTGAGTCTTGGTGAACCTCACTTGAGTAGTACCCTCATAATAGTTCTTGAGAGTTTTCCAAATGATATATGCACAAGTGAGATGTTGAACTCTTTCACCTTCTCTTGAAATTGAATTCATCAAGATTGAGGTTGCCTTCAAAACTTGAACTAATCATTTAAAGTCGGTGCCTACATGTTTGGACTTTGTCTTCCACTTTAATTAATCTATCGAGCAAGCTCATGTTTAGACTCCAATTAGTCCGGTTGGCTCGACTTCAGCCCAGTCAGACGAGCTCTGGTCTGGTTGTGAGGTTTGAATTTTCAACAAAAGTTCTTCAATGGCTAGTACACGTGGCATCCACTAATTGAGTGCATAAGTAATGGCCATAACCTTTAAAAGCTTTTTACATTGCCCGGTCAGTATGATAATGGTCCATTCGGTTGACTTGAGGTATGCTAAAATTTTCAGAGTGCCACTGACCATGATCTCTATGAAAAATTTTGAGGATTTAGCTCAACCTCAGTACAGGCTTGCTATAGCATAGTCTGGTCGGTCCATGTATAGTATGCTAAACTTTTTAGAGTATTAAAGACTATGAGCTCTACTAGATATTTTGGATCTTTTAGCTTGGCTCAGTATGGTCAGACTATTTTTAGTATGGTCAGTCTAGGTTTGATATACTGAAGTTTTCAGAGTATCACTAGCTATGAGCATCTATGGAAGTTTTGATGATTTTAGCTTAGGTTTGGACTATCAGCTTGAGTTACACCCTGGTAGCTAGGGCTCGGTCTGAGCTACAGGTGTTTGGTTTCATGTCCTATTTTGAGTTTGTTCTTGGCAACTGGGGCTCGATCCATGCTAAGGGAGCTCAGTCTGTTTAATTAGTACTTGGTTTTATCTCAAACTCATTTTTGACACTTTGGCTGTCATATATTTAATGTTATTGACTAGAGCTTGGGATGCAAGGGATTGGAGCTTGGTTTCGAGCTCATCTTATTTAGCTTGTGCTTGTTCTTTAGCTCGTGTTCACTCCAGTCTAGACCAGTCCAGAAGTGCATGTTTGGGGTCCAGACAGACTATGTAAAAAGATCTTATTAATTGAGTTCCTGCACAAATGTAGCTTGGTACAAATATTAATTCTATTCAATTTGATTACCTAAAATCAAAATAGAAATTAAGCTAAGGGTTTGGCTAACAATGGTCAAAGGTGCAAGTTATATGGATATGGTCCATGTGGTTCAATGGTTAAGTGTCTGGGCTATGAACCATGGCTTGGGATGGTTCATATGAGTATGATTCATGTGGTCAAGTAGTTAGGTGCATGGGTTATGGTCGTGTGAGGCCTCACTTGAGCATCAGTCCAACACACTAAAGGGATGCCGACTTGCTCATTTGGATATGATCTCACATAACACCACCGCGTACAATCTCCAATAAGTTGAAGAAGCACTACTTTAAAATTGATCTTTTCATTTTGAAAAAGAATCACTCTCCTTTTGTTTTGAAAAGAGAGGATGGCTTTATTTTGAAATTTTTATTAGAGAGTCGCCACCTCGATTTATTTGGTTTGGAAAAAATCCATTTATTGTGACTCTATGAAAAATATTTAATTTTTACCCAAAAGACACTAGTCTGAAACCAATCACGATAGGTTTCAGGCTAGGTTTTCAAGTTTGATTCTATGTGAAACAAGATTTCCCTTTAAAGAAATTTTATCTTTTGAAATTTAAGTTTCATGTAATGATAATTAAAATATGAATGAAAAATTATTATGCATGAGCAATAGATGTTTATGACATCCATTCAAAGCATAAATAAAAGGAAAGCTAAAAATTCCATTCATTGTAATGGGATTAGATTAATTTAGGTTTTTTGTTTTACTGAATTGAAAAGATGAGTTTTAAAGTCACCTTTGGAATAACTTTAGGCTTGTTGGAAGGCTTGGGCCATGACTTGGGCTTGATGGAAGACTTAAGCCATAACTTAGGCTTGAAATTAGGCTTGGGCCTTGACTTGGGCTTAATGGAAGTCTTGAGCCATGACTTGGGCTTGGTGGAAGCCTTGGGCCTTGACATGGGCTTGATGGAAGGCTTAGGCTTAGGCCTTGACTTTGGCTTGGTGGAAGGCTTCGACATCGACTTGGGTTTGATGGAAGTCTTCGGCCTTGACTTGGGTTTGCTGGAAGGCTTGGCCCTTGATTTACTATAAGAGGTTTGATTTAAAACATTTAAATTGAATATCTTAGTTTCTTTTATCTTACATCTATAGGACTTTAAGCGTTGGTTTACAGCTCCATCTCAGACGATAAGACCAACTCAATTGCCAAAGGGCACTAAAAATATTAAACTAAAGGTCCTAACAAAATAAGCTTGGACCAAGTGCACCTAGCAAGTTTCTTCCTCAAATGAGCTTGAAACTACAGGTGTCAAATCACGTCAACGGTTTCATATCGGGTTGAGGTACTATGGTGACACGATTAATGTCAACATAAACACGGCCCATTTATTAATCATGTCAACCGTAATATGACACAAAATTTAAATGGGTGACATGACACAACCTGCATAACAAATTTATTTAAATTGATTATTTGCGGGTCACATAACCTAACATGACCTATTTAACCCATATAACATTTATTCTTAAATGGGTCATATGGACATGACACGTGTAATATGTTTATTTAAATTGGTCGTATGCAAGTCATAGAAATCGACACGACCTACTTAACTTGTATAACATTTATATTTATAAAAAATTAAAAATATTATATTTTTGTCTAAATAAATTAAAACATTCATCATAACATAAAATCATAATTAAAATAGTACAATAAAGCAAATGCATCAAACAAATATTCTTAGAAACACACATATACCTATAAAATTTTCAAATAACCATCAAAATTATTAAAAATAAACAGAATCACATAAAATTTCTAAATATCCTCTAAATTATAGAATTAGATGATAAAGGACAAATAATTTTTTTATCCAATTATGTGGATTCAAGGTTAAGCTTTGTGATATCTTTTGTAAGTTCTTCAAGTTTTAATTTTTTTTGCATCTATAAAGTAAATAAAAATAGTTAATTAGTTAAATGTAAGGATATAAAATTATTTCAAAACTTGGATAGATATATCTTGATCTACAAATAGCCAATCTCTACCACACACTAAGGCTTCCACCACCTCTGGCTAAAGTGCACTTATGTATTGATCAAGAACACTTCCACTATTGTTGAATGCAATTTCAGACGCTATTGTGGTGATTAGAATTGTTATAACATCATGAGCTATGGCTAAAATTTGAGGATACCTATATCGGTTTCCTTTCCAGTATGACAATATATCTAACTTAATCTTTCTATCCACACTGAGTACATCAAGATTAAGTCCTATTTGACTCTTTTTTTTTTTGAATAATATCATTACATTTAAGAGTCAAACTCTAACGCCTACAAATGTATAAAAAAATGACATTAGATTAATTTCATTTTCAATATAGAAAATAGAAAGGAATATAAAATAAACTAATAAAAAATTTAGTAAAATATTATATTTGAATACCTGTAATGAATATTTTGAAAAGATCTTGTTACATCATACTCCATTCTTTGCATGGTTTTAGTTCCACAAGTTCCAGCACTTGTTTCAACACCCATATTTTATAACTTACCATCATTTACATACTCATAACATAATAAGGACAATAAGTCATTTTTAAGTTTTGAAAAAGTAACTAACCCCTCATCACCATAAAGCTTCTTATAGTACTAGTAACAAAATTCAACTTGCAAGTAGGATTTAAAATCACAACAATGGCCAAAATTCTGCTATATTGAGACTAATATTTTTTAAAATTTTCAAACATCTTCTCCCATATTGACTCTACATACAAATCTTCACTATACATACTATTTTTCAAAGTCAAATGGGCAGTAAAAAGCAAAGGAAAATATAAATTTGTCATTGGATATTTATTACCAGAAAAGAGACAAGTGATATTATTAAATACTCGTAAAACTTGCAAATTTTTCTACCTTAGCCCAATCATCAAATGATGGACAACACTTGAAATTAAAGTCACTCATTTAAAGATGCATGAAAGCATTTTGACAATATAGAGCATTATCAAGCATTAAAAATGTTGAATTCCATCTAATAGGAATGTCCTATCTAGGACCTCTTTTTGAATCTAGACCGCAAAGACTAACACATTTCAAAATTTTAATTTTTCTAGCTTGAGAAGACTTCACATACTTAATACTTTTCCTAATTTTCATAATTGAATTATCAATATCTTTCAAGCCATCTTAAACTATGAAGTTTAAGATATGAGCAAAGCATCTCATATGGAAAAAGTCTCGTCGATTCCATAGCTCTTCTTTAGTAAATAAAAGATTTTTTAGTAGATCAGCACACACATCATTGGCAGTTGTATTATCCAAAGTAACATAAAAAAAAATTCTTGTATCAATTTTCCAATTGCATAAGAAATTATGAATTTTTCACACAATGCTACTCTACTTTGAGGAGGAGGCATATAACAAAAGTTTAAGATTCTCTTTTGCAAATGCCAACCCTTGTCAATTAAATGTACCATCAGTAGTCATAGAAGACCAAAAATAAGAATTTAACATATCCTCCCTAATATTGACTCCAATATAGACTTCACTCTAATCTTTTCCCTATTAAATATCTTCATACAATCTGCCTAAAAGTATTCCTTGATATGAGATGTGAACTAGGTCTTAAATAACAAAACAAATTAATCATTCCCACCCACTCAATAAAATGAAATGGCAAATCATGCATAATAACCACAGTAGCAATAAATTCCCTAAATTCATCAACATAAAATTTCACATTCACAATAAATACATCATTTTGAGATATTAAAGTCTGACCTACATCTCTAGTATCTCTTCTAGGACAAACAAGTATTGACATTTCATGTTACTTGTCCCATATTTGCTATCATCTAAATAAAGCTTTCCACATCTTACTTTTTTTTCTTGTTCTTCCTCTAATATCTCAAAATATGCCTATACAACTGAAGAAAACTTCCTTGACCTCTTTGTCTTTTTTGTTGTCATTCCATCTGGAAGTTCTTTTAATTCCAAAACCTCGTCATCTTCTTTTATATTAAGGCTCTCTGCATTAACCTCAACTGAGTTAGATTCAATACTAGCCATATGTAGAAACTAATAACATAAAATTTAATTTAAATCTTGAATTTAGATCTTAATTAAAACAACATTTACTAAAGAAATTAAACTATTTCTATACATACACAAGAAGCAAATGATTCTAGTTCATGCACATTCATTTTGCTTAATTGTAAATAAGAAATATGCAATATTTGTCATTTTATTATCACTGTCAAGGCAAAATTTAGCATTTACAAAGAGCAAAATCTAATAAAAAAAAGTCAAGAAATTTTAATTTTATTTGTAAGATGCAGATATGCAAGTCACAAACACGGCCATGCAAAACCAGAAAAAAATTAAAAGAGAGAAAATATAAAAACTTATATATATAGCATAAACTATATGTAATATAATATATACAAAATAAAATGCATTTAGTAAAGATTGTTGGATTCATAGGTCTTTAAAGCAAATATAGGGTTCAAAATGGTAGCAAAAGTTAAATGTGTATATACATATAGAAAATTAAAATTTAAGAGCCCTTGTCTTGTTCTTAGACTATAAGATTTGTAGGATAATTTCAATTTATTTATGAATTAATAGTGGATTTAAGCCTATAATCTTTGTTTTGATCAACATAAAAATTATGATAGCAAGTTCGACAAAAAAATAACAAAGGAACTCTATGAAATTTAATTAACAATGTTGGATTTTGCCAATTACATATACTAGAATAAAACTTTAAAAATTCTCTGTATATATTAATATATAATTATTTATAATACTCCAAATTTGGCACCTTATCATTAGGCTTCCAATAAGATTCCTATGCTTCATTGCAAAGAAAATTCAAAATTACATGACAGAAAATCCCAGACCCCTAAATTGAAATTACTGTTAAAGAAAAGAAAAGAAAAGAAAAGAAAAATTTTAGCTAGATTCAAACCCCCGAGTACCCAAAAACACTTCATATTAATTAAAGACAATAATCAGTAATTGACAAACCTTGAAATAAATAGCATGGGACACTTGAAAGTTGAAATGACTGGAAGCAAGACAAAGCAGCTAGGAAGTGGCTGTAGTGTGAAATGAGAAGTGGATCAATTAACATGAAGGTGGATATAATGTTAGGGTTAGATTATTATTGTCTTATATACATATTCAAGATGATGTAGTTTTGAATTATATCAAAACTATGTCATTTTGATTAAAGAGGTTGACACGTGTTTGCAGGTCAACCTATTATACAGCATGTTTAAGTCGTATCATAAATAGGTTGACCCTTTTCTAACCCAAACTCACTAAGAGTCAACCCTAACCAATTTATTTTATGTGTTTCGCATGTCTTGACTCATTTTAACACCTATACTTGAAATTATAAGCTATGGTGCTAGTAGCTCATGCTACTCATGATAGCTTAATGCTAGACGAGGAAGCTTTATATAGGTGAGCTAAGGCAAAAGTTCAAAAACTTTTGATGTAGGATTGTTTTCACAATATAGGAAGAGGGATCACTGTGGTTTGGGGAAAGTGGCCTCTTTTCACATTTTGCTTCATTTTTGGCCCATTGAGCATCCATTTTAAGCCTTTTTTTTTTTGCATTGGACGCCTGACTTCCATGTCTACATTCTAGAAGTCATTTCATGATCATCAATGACATATCATCTTCAGGTGGCCATTGATCAGCTTTTGTATGTAGTCATTGTTAGGAAATCAATAAGATCACTACAAACAAAACACACAGCGGAAAAATTTGATCTTTGATTTCCCATCAGGATCCATGTTGTTCGTTTAATTTGACAAAAGTGTTCAAAAAAACTAACATGTTGATGATTAGAAATCACAGTTTGGAAGAGATGCCTCGATCGCGAAACACCCTCTATCACGTATCCACACGAATGCTACCATCTGGAGTGCTAGCTCTCTACAACGGCGAAGGCTGAAAAAACGTTTTCTCTAAAACGTATTAGGGTTCCTTCTTTTTTTTTTTCGTTCTCCTTTTTATTTTCTAAGGTTACCTCTATAAAGACTTAACGTCTGGAGTGAATATAATCACTCCAGAATCCAATTCAAAATTGGATAAGGTAAGTCAAATTCAGAATCCAAATCTAATTAGGATTCTGAATATATTATCTAATAATATATATAATTGGATAAGGTAAATCAAATTCAGAATCCAAATCTAATTAGGATTCTGAATATATTATCTAATAATATATATATAATGAAAATATTAATAATAATAAATATTAATATCTAATATTAATATTATTAATATTATATCCAGCCCAAAGCGCATTCTTGTGTGTGACCCGATAGGCCCATATTAATTGGCAATCAATTTAATCTCTATTAAACCAACAAGTCATAATTGGCCTCTAGCAAGGCGTTACAACTACCCAATTAATATAAGGAATGTCCAATTTGCCTAATAATAGTACATGCATTAATCCCTTTGTCACACGATATCTAGCTTGAGCATAAGTCATGGTCAACGTCATACTTATATTGTCCAAACTTATGATTACTCGATCTCCAAGTAGACTGATAAATACAAATGAAATTGATCACACTATCAATTCATTTGAGCATGACCATGCATTTCACAGTCTCACTTATCGAGGGGCCCAAAAGATATCTCTCTCAAAGAGAGGGACAAATTCTATCTTGATTGTTCATTATCCTCTACATAATTTCTATCATATATGATCATAACCTTTATTACTATCCAATTACGGATAATGTTTGATCATGTCAAAATATAATACTCCTTATATTGGAAACTATGACAATCTCAAGTCAAAGAATTAATACATAACTATCATGAGATTTACTTATGACACTAACCCATGTAGTAATCTCATGATGGGTCTATCCAATACATTGTTCTCTAACAAGTATCTATGAAATTGATTTGTATCACTATACACATAACCATCTGATGATTATCAAATCAATGTTCATACTGGTTAAGAATTATTTTTTATCTCTATAACAATAATAAACCAGGGACAAATATCAAAATTGTGTAACATGCAAACAAACAATAATGATAATAAAACCTCATTTATTAATAATGTATATATGACATAAAGATCCAAATAAATGGCCTAGGGCACATACACTAACAGTCATCACTTCAAAGCTAGTTTTGGGATCATCCAATGTTTAACTTGAGTGATTCTTGTTGTGTTGGATTTGTAACACAATGGGCTATGTGTCAATAGTCTTTTTAAGACAAAAAAATCTATATTTTACTCCTAAACCTGCACAAGTAAAAGCATATGCAAATACATCTTAAATGGTGTAAAATTCATAGTTCATGGGTCTATAGCTTAGGATGGTTCACATAGGTGCAGTTCATGTGGTCAAGTGGTTAGGTGCATGGATTATAGTCCATAGCTTAGGATGGTTCACATAGGTATGATTCATATGGTTAAGTGGTTAATACATGGGTTTAGTCCATGACTTAGGATGGTTCACATAGATATGGTTCATGTGGTCAAATGGTTAGGTGCATAGGCTTGGTCTATGGTTTACGATGTTTCAGATGGTATGGTTCATGTGGTTAAGTGGCAAGGTGCATAGGTATGGTCCATGGCTAAGGATGGTTCATGATTGGGTCCATGGCTAAGGATAGTGCATAGTTCTATCCATAACTAAGGATGGTACATGATTTGGTCCATGGTTAAGGATTATGCATGATTTAATCCATGGAGAAGGATGGTTAATGGTTGGGTCCATGGCTAAGGATAGTGCATGGTTCTATCCATAGCTAAGGATGATGCATGATTTGGTCCATGGCTAAGGATTGTACATGATTCGATCCATGGTTAAGGATGGTGCATGGATCGGTCCATGGCTAAGGATGGTGCATAGTTGTATCCACGGCTAAGGATAGTGTATGGTTTGGTACGTGGCTAACAATGGTGTATGGTTCGATAAATGGCTAAAAATAGTACATGGTTTGATCCATAGCTGAGGATGATGCATGATTCAGTCCATAGCTAAGGATGATTAGGCCTTTGTGGCTAAGGTTCATGTCCAAAGGTAAAGCCCTTGGGGTTAGGTTCAAAAGGCTAACACTTATGGCTAAGGTTATATGGGGTTAGCTCTTATGCCTAAGATTCATATGGATAGGTTTAACTCTTATGTCTAAGCTTCATGTGGATAGGTTTAGCTCTTATGGACAAGGTTCATGTGGATGAGTTTTGTCTTAAGGGTCAAGCCATGTGGCTAGTGTTTATGATGGTTAGGTGTGACCATAAAGGGTTAAGCCATTATGGCTAGGTGAGATTAGGTGTGGTGCCAAATTATTCAAGACATTATGGCTATTTGAGGTTAGGTGTGGTCCCAAATGGCTCAAGCCATTATGGCTTAGTGAGGTTGGGTGTGGTGTAGACCCTTAATGTTGGCCCATAATGAATTCAGATTTAATTAAAAGGCCCGAATCAAATCTAGTTCTAATTAAAAATCCCAAATCAAAATCCATCTAAATTAAAAAGTCCAAACCGAGTCTGGTCTGATTTAAAAGCTAAACAACTAAATTGGCCTAAAACTCATGAAGAATTGGCTAATGCCATGAACATGTCATGGCTCATGGCCAATTCACCATGACCCTTAAGATCGACCTAATTTGGCAATCCTAATTCTACTAAAACTCAACTAACTCGGATAAACAGGTGGCTTTCCTAATTTAATTAGGATTGTTTAACTCAATTATGGCTGGATGTTGCCCTAATATTGTCCATAAAAGTCGATTACTGGAACAATTAAGGGGCAACCACAATTAAGAAGCAGTAGTTGCATTTAACAATCATAAAGCAAGAATTAGCAATTAAGCAATAACCCAGAAACAAAAAGAAAAGAGAGGCAGAGAGCAATTAAGAGACAGTAGCCAAAAACTTATGAGAATAGTAAACAATCTTTGGATTATTTAAACTCAGCCAAGAACTTTAGTTGATCCAAAATATCCAAGGCTAAAGCAATTGTGCAAACAACTGAGCTTGGTTCAATAAAAATATTTTGGTGGAGCCAACAATATAAGTATTATTTTTATTAATCAATTCTATTTAGTTTTATTGATCATCTTCATTGTTTAATCTTATAGAGTTTACTATCCTTTTAATTTATTGGATTGATTTTGAAATCCTATCTAGTAAACCATAGCCTTAGAATTGAGTTTAACATTAATTGCATGTTAGTTTTGTAATCTAAAACCCTGATTTCATATACTAAACCCTAGTTTTAACATTAAAACCCTAATTTCATGCTTAAACCCTATTTTGTGAATAGTTTACATTTTAGGGGCATTGCCCTTGATCCCTGCAAGGAGCTCTACCCCCCTTGACTCCTGCCTATTAATCGGCTAGCAGGACGGCCGTATGTATTACGCCCTAAATTTCATTAACGGGTTAATACTAAGATATGTTTATGGATTGCAATTTTGTGATTAATCTTAATTTTCTTTTAATTAATCCCTAATTTTATAATTCTTTGTATGATGATAATTTATATATTTGTGTATTACAATTTTTATTATTTGGATTTAAATATGTAAAAGACATATTTCCACTTATAAATGCCTTATTTTTTTTATTTGTTTGATTTATAATATGATATTGTTTATTTTAATCATTGCATGTATTATGAATAATTTCATGATAATTTAAGAATTCAATAATATTTAGACCTGAAAAGGAGGTTGGCTCTAATGAACCAACCATTATAGGGTTGTTAGGCCACTTTTCACCTTCCCCGTGCGTATCTAACTTTTTGACCCCTACTAGGGATTCCTTAGAAATTGTGTCATCCACCCATTTCTATCTTATCGACCTGTTCAGGTGGTGACTCCTATTCTTCGGGTTTAGGCTCATATTTTTTAAGGCCCAGAGACTAACAATGCTAAAGTGGCAAAAACCATTCTACCGGGAGTGGGGGCAAAAATGTCCACTCATATATGGTCTCTAATGGTTTAAGCAATTATAGCTTAGTGAGGTTGGGTGTGGTCCTAAATGGTTCAAGCTATTGCAGCTCGGTGAGGTTAGGAGTGGTCTCAAAGGTCAAGCCATATGGCTGAGATGGTTAGGTATGGCCCTAAAGAGTTAAGCCACTATCGCTCAATGAGGTTAGGTGTGATCCCAAATGGTTCAAGCCATAAGAGTTAAATAAATTATCAATTCTTTTTTTCTTACATTCGTATTTTTAGTCACTTATATTCTTTTTAAATGCATAGTTATATTTCATACCAATCCCAACACAAATTTACTGAAGCTTTGTAGAAGCATTGGGAGAAGGGTTATGTATGTGCCTATGATTTCTTATGCTAACATAAAGCATTTGCATAATTACCTACATTTTCCATTAACATTGGTAAAAATAATAAAAATTGTATATTCCCACTGTTACTGATTAAATGTTGGTATTTTTAAATAATTTAGCAATGATTTTTTCTTGTATTAGTGTGAGCGCCTAGCCTGTCCACGCTCAAAATGTTTTAAAGTTTCAACACTGCCAGGTCATTGAGCTTAAGGATCCAACAGGTTATTATCAGTCATACTTTATTGATTTATAAATTTAACCTAGAGTTAATAGATTTTAGTTCTTAAACGGGGAGTTATTTAGAGTTGCATGATTCTGCTTATGAATGAACCATATAAATATGATGAAATGATGCAATATGGACTTGGATCACGACATTAAATGATGTAGATTTGAGGTTTAATGTTAGAACTTGAGTAACTTACTGTCAATGGATGAAAATCACAGCCAACTTCTTGAAGTTGTTAAGTGTTCTTTGACTCTTGCTTTAAACTTTTTTATTTTTGAAGAATCTCCTTTTACAAATGGAATACAAAGTAAAAATGATGAGAAAGGTGATAATATTTTTTTATTATTCTCTCTTTTGTCTACTGAAAGCATATTGCATCTGCCTTTTTCTAAAAAGAAAGTCCCTAAAAGTTCCTCCCCAAAAGTCCCTTTCAAGAGAGCTAGAAGCTCCCTTTCATAAGCAAGAGATGAGGTTTGTACAATGAAAATATCGAGTTCGAGATTATAAATACCAAATTTGATAATTATAAGAATCAAGCTATCTACTCGATATCCCTTGATGCTTGTCAAATACGATAATGTTACTATCATGTTTGATAATATCTTCTAGGGCGGAAAATTTCAATGTCTACAGTTTGCCCTCTGCTTGAGCAATACAAGTCTTTCAGGCTTTGCAGATGTGAAAAGAAAGAAAGTTCTCCATTTAATTGATGTTATCAGGGCATGTTTGCCCCTTCTTCGGACATGCATGTCCTCCAGCTGATTGATTGTTGACAGGGCATACTAGCCCCTCTTTCATACATGCTCATCCTCTGGTTGCTTTATATTGACAAGGCATGCTTGCCCTTCCTTTAGACATGCTTGTTCTCCAACTATTTGATGTTGATAGGGCATACTTACCCCTTCTTCAAACATGCTCATCCTCTAAGTGATTGATGCTGACAGGGCATGATCACCCCTCCTTCTAACATGCTTGTCCTCCGGCTGCTTGACTTTGACATGGCATGCTCGCCCCTCCTTCTGATGTGCTCATCCTATGGTTGCTTGATGTTGACAGGGCATGCTCGCTCCTCCTTCAAACATGCTCATCCTCCTATTGCTTGATGTTGATAGGGCATGGTCGCCCCTCCTTTGGACATGCTCGTCCTCCGGCTGCTTGATGTTGATAGGGCATGCTTGCCCCTCCTTCGGATATGCTCATCTTCTGGCTGCTTGATGTTGACATGGCATGCTCGCCCCTCTTTTAAACATACTCGTCCTCTGGCTGCTTGATGTTGACATAACATGCTCGCCCCTCCTTCAAATACGGTTGTCCTCCGCCTGCTTGATGTTGACAGGGTATGCTTGCCCCTCCTTCGTTCTGATATGATATTCAATAATCATTTCTCTTAGAGATGTCTTGTTACTCTAGAATCAAGGATGCATTAGTGTGTGATCTAAGGTCTCATAAATAAATTTGCTCGGTATTGCCTCCGCTAAGAGTTCATCTGGCTTCTTTTTATGTGCTGAACAAATATTACTCTTTTATCATCATCATCATTCATTTATTATTATTATTATTATTATTATTATTATTATTATTATTATTATTATTATTATTATTATTATTATTATTATTACTTTTTTGTTGACATTATTGAATGCGTCATTGATAATGTCGTATTTGATATGAAGAGGTCATTATTAATCTTCCTACAAAAATATCGAACTCGTTAGTTTTTCAAAAGTTTGATATTTTTCGTAGGGTTTTAAAAATTGTAGAAGGCAATTTTCCTCTTTTTTCTTCTTCTTGCATTTTCCTTCTCTCCGTTCTTTCTTTAGATCTATCGTGATTTCTCCTTGCCACTTCTCTCCCTTTTGTTTCTCCATTTTCAGTACCACCATAAGGACCAAGAACGTCTAACGTGTGCTCGAATTCACTCATTCTGGTAGATTGTCAAAGTTCCACGCTTCCCGATCTATGATGAGTCTTTCTTCCATGTCCAGCCCTCCTCTTGTTCAAACTAGCAGTCACCGCAATCAAAGGGAGACCTCTCAGGTGAGTTTTCTCAATTTTTCTCCCTCCTTGATGTTGGATTGCAATTTCAATCGGTGTTGCCTTCATTGTTGCGCTGTCTGGTGTATGAATATTGAATTCGATTTTAAGACTATTGAGTTTGATATTAAGTAAAATATATTTTTGTTCTATATTCCCTATCAAACCCGATAATGTTGTGAATTCGATAATTGTTGTGTTGTTGCCTGGTTCTTTCTTTGTTTGCTGATTGTGAATATCGAATGCGATAATATGTGTATTGAATTTGACTATAATAGAATATTAAAGTCGGTAATTTATATACTACTTCCGTGCTAACTTTTTTTTTTCAGTTTGATGCTGGTATGATCCAGGCAGCTAGTTTTGTTCATCAGGCTCAGGAGTGGTACGAGACCCTCCTGAGGGAAGTATAGGACATTGTCAATACCTTTGATTCTGATTCTTTCATTTAGGCTTTGCCCTAACCTGTCTACTGTCACTGAGTATAACTGGGTGAGGCTGGCCTATCCTATTTGTACCATGGCTTTGACCAGGCTTATAGATGTACCAACACTCCTGTCAGTTTATTGGTAGTTGTCAAGGTATGTTGTTATTTTTTTAATTAAAAACTTTATGTCATGCAGATTTGGGCCTATAAGCTTAATCTCCTCCCTCCTCATGATGTAGAGTTGGGCTTCCATCACGATTATCCTTGCCTAGGAGCTTGGATGGGGAATAGAAAGGCTTATAAGATATCTCATGATGTCTCTTCTTTGAGATCTGCCCTTTTGCAACTTCCCTAGTTAGAGGTAAAGAATTTTGGTTAATTTATGAACAATGGTTTATATTTACTTACCTTTGCCTCATTTGCTTTTCCTAGGTGTCCTTGGCATGGTGGGATCCTACAGATTGAGTGAAACATCCTTAGTCCTTAGTCTCAAGCTATGCTTTTAGTAGAGCCATGGCTGAAGCGTCGAATGATTTTAGCTGGTCCTGGTTCTTCCAAATGGTATTTGGGGAAACATGTTTTTGAGTGGTATTTAGGCCTAGACAAGTAATTAGTTTCCTTTGACATCCCAAAAATTTTGTTTACTTTGAAGTCCATTTGGGAGAGAGATAGGGTTCGGTGGAGGCTAGGTTAGGACTGTCAACAATTCATTTTGGAATTGGGCAATGTTGCTTCCTCGTCTTATTTGGACTATGTGAGGCAGAGTTTACTCCCCCCTAAACCAACTTCCCTTGTTCCAGCTAATGTGCCTACCCCTCAGTCTCGTCCTATAGGTCATAGAGTCCATGCTAAGGAGAGATTATAGGTTTGTGTTTTCCTTTTTTTTTATTTTTCTTGCTTTCCCGTATCGGTTTTTGACTTTTATTCTTTCCTTCAAACCTTTTAGAGGAGAAAGAGACCAGCTAAGGCTTCTATATCTCGGGATACTTGAGCTTGTCATTCTCCTTCTGACCTGCCTCCAACATCAACTCCAGCTTCTTTTGTCTTCGGGATGCCTGAATGGCCGCCTCAACCTATATTCTTCCTATACAGGGCTGGGGAAGCTCCCATTTTAGAGAGGCTGATTCTCATGACAGGAGTCGTGCTGAGGAGTACTCCTAACATGACTCATGTAGGTTTTTTTAAATGTGATAGTAAATGATTTAGCTTTTGTTTCACTTTGCTTGTTCCTTGGAGTACATATGAGGAGATATATTTCTTGTATTCTGCTGCTACAAATCGCCTTACTACTCTTTCCAATGAGACGGCGGTAAGTACCTGCAAAAAGTAAGACATTTTTTATTGTATGAAGTGATTTGTCATTATACTTACCAGTGTGCTTCTTTGGTTTTCCAGAGCCAGATTGCTGTCAGGGATGTGCAAATTGCCACTCTTACAGTAAGTATACTTTTTACTACAAAACTGAATTTTATTAAGATGCATGCTTATAATGTCCTATTTTTCTAACATATAGACTGAGTTAATGTAATACCCTAGATGAAATAAAAAAAAAAGTCTAGTTGCTTAAATATTGTACAAATTAATGAATAAAGTGAGAAAAAATCTTGATTGAAATAAAATTTTAATGTGCAAAAGTAATATAAACAAAAACTCTAAAGTATTTGAATTGAAAACTCTACAACTCATAACGACTGTGAATCAAACCAACTAACTATAAGTTATTAAATAATTAATTATATTTATATATAAACTATTAGAGAAATAAAATGACCTGTTACAGTAATGAAGGAACCAATGATATACAAAGAAGTGAAATTTATAAGTCACTAAAGTGATAGAAATAGAAATTTTAAAACACTTTAGCTACAGCAACTCGTATGTATAAAAATCTTAGGCATGATACTCAAAATGCATTATAACTTAATTAACAATACCTTAACATAATAATATACATTAAAACCATATAAAATAAATGAAAATTGAAAATTTTAAGTGATAATAATTTTAAAAAAATTAATTACAATTATAGGTAGCAATTTAAGGTGTGAAAAGACTAAAAGGGCATACAAGTTAACAAAGAAATATGTAACACTTGAGGGCCAAAATAGACATTTCACCCACTTAATTCTCAGCCATTTTTCTGCCAAATTAAATGGGTGAGTCAGCTTCTTTGAATAGGAAGAGCTTAGACAAATTATGATTAAAAAGTTGCAATAGTTTTGTTCTTGTCTCAATTTCTTTTTCCTTTCTCATTTCTATCAAAACAACTTTTTTTCTATTGCGATTTTTTCTATTTTTCTAGCAGCCATGAACTCTTCCTAAGCTAATTTCTTATGTCTAAAAGTGATCTAAAATAGAAAATTTAATCAACAAAGTGATATAAAAGTAAAGAAGGCAAAAAGAACTCCCAAAGGTAAGAAATCCGAAAATTCTGAATCTTAATCTTTTAATTTAGTTTCTCTAACTTTAAATTTATTATTTATTGAATATGAGCTAACAATTATTATTTATAAATGTTTAATAAGTATTTAGGATGTTGGAAATTGATTTATATTGAAAGAAATTGAAAGGAATGAAGTTAGAATCCCTAACACTCAAATCTGTCCAAATTATACAGCTTGAACTTTTAATAATTTAGCTATTGTGTGTTATTTATTTCAATATGAAAACGAGTTTTAAAATTTATAAATATTTACAGTAAGATTTATTTGGATGTTAGGAAGGTTTTGGTAAAAGGGAAAGTCAAAATGATGAGGAAAAATGAGTACGTAAATATGTGAATACAAGCTGCTCATTTTAATAGTCTGAATGAATACCATTAAAATTTTGCTGCTGTGTTTAAATTATTTACCTATATAAATAAACTCTATAATTTGTGAAAATTTACAGAGAGTTCATATATGATGTTATGAATATTCTAGAAAAATTTCAGGGCAAATGAATTTGAAGAAATTAATATATAATTAAATGAATACAAGGTACACAAATGCTGGAATTTAGGTGTTTTGTTGACTTGGGACTGAATTGAGCATAACAAAATATATTTGATTTAGTCATAAATATAAGCATATAATAGATGAATATAAATTTAAATAAGTGTATTTAATGTTCCCAAAAGTATAAATATTAATTTAATGAATAAGTAAATCAAATGACTTAAAGAAGCCAATGTATTTTTATAGGCATATGGCACATATTTGAACTTACTCTATTGTATAGCCCCATTATTATATAATTTTGTGATATTTGAATGCATAATTACAAAATAGATTTTAGAAAATATTAAAATATTAAAACAGGGCATAGGAGCCTATAACAAAAATGAAAAATAATAAATTAAAAATAAACTTAAATGTGCAATTTATGTGTGGATGTGAATGTGGGTCGAGTATTGCTACCAAACCAACTAATAATTCCCAATGACTTAGAAAAATCAAATTTGCATATTTGAGGTGAGTTATAGTATTCACCCTTTTGTTTCTTACTTAAGAATTCTTTGAAGAAATTTGAACCATTATTAATACTTGAGCCATTTGATACCATTTATTACTTGTGTTTTTGTAATTGTGAATTGTGAAACTCAATGTGGCCTCTAGGCCTATGTGATCATACCAAGCCTTTTGTTTAACTAATATGATATAATCCCAAATTGATGGGGGCTATACCATCAGGCTACGTGCACATAAAGATTTTTAGTAAAAGGGGTAGTAGATAATACCCTTATGTGTATGATGTGTGGTAGCACTGAAATATACATAGTAATATATTTTTTTCAGTGCTATTGCTATGTATTACCTGTCATATTATGTGATTTTCTTTTATGATATTAATCTAGTTATTGTGGATCTTTTTTGTGGATTAAATTTTATTGTTATGCCTTTGTTGTTCAACCACCTTATTTATTTATTATTCTTGAACCTTGAAATATTTTTATTTCACACTCTACCTTATGACACTATAATCTCACTGAGTTTATGACTCACTCATTGTATGTGGTTTTGGGTAGAGGTGACCTAGGACCATCAGCTTCTTGATTTCTTCTTCCAGCAAGAAGCTAGAGAATAATATAATTAGCAAATATTATCATATGCAATTAAATAATTATGTTTGTGCTATACTCTAGTTTCTCTGTAGTACTATTGTGAATAGTTTAGTAAATTGTGGAAGTAAATTATAATGTAATAAAAAATATTTGTGTGTAATATATAATATGAAAATAAATGTGTAATAATAATATATCATCAAATTATGAATAAATAATAAAGGTTATGAAATAAAGTTTTAATTCACTAGTGTAATTAACCAATTTGTATGAATTCATAAATTAGTTTGGCTCTACATGGTGCCTAGTGTCCTTAAGCCTACCTGGACCCTAGGACCGTCACACATCCAAAATTGGGGTGTGACAATTAGAGACCGAGAGGGTGACCAGCAAACATCTTCAGAGTGAGCTTGACAGTGCAAATGAGAGAAATGATTCGCTTGAGGAGGAGATTGCTTCTTTAAAGACAGAGTTGCAGATTTATCAGAGATGTCTTGATGGTGCATCTACATCGAGTTAGAGAGGCCTTGCGGATCTTGTTGCTGAAGATGTGGATGATGAGGAGGATTCAGAACCTCACGCTACACACATGTTCAATGGTGAGTCTCTTTTCCCAGGTTTTTTGATTTATAGTTATTACCACTAGAGGGTAATTCCTGTGATGAAAAGTCCTAAGACTCTCCTTTGAGACTTTTACTTTGATATATCCATGTCTTATGGAAAATTACCAGAAAAGGTGATTTTCCATAAGATCTTTATTTCTTATTTCAGCCATGTCAAAGAAAAGTCTCATCGATAAGTTCTCTTATGGGCAGCAAGTTTTAAGCTTTTAATGATAGATCCATAATTTTATTTATAATAACAAAGACAAGGATTTTATCAAGATAAGCTAAAAAATTGTTAACCACAAATGCTTTGGCATCCCTAAAGGAAATTTTCTAAGCTTCTTACATATGTTTTAGCCCAGGGTCAATAAGTCTTAATTAGGCTCCCACAATAAGAATATACTCGGAGGTATGAGGCATGTGAGTGATTATGTGGTGTCCGTTCTCCAAATCTTGAATGAAGTATATGGTATCCCTTTCACTACACAACACGGGTAATTTGGGTATCCTAACTCACACACACATAATGCAACTACTACAAATGCAATTATTTTCTTATAGTTTGAATTAAAATTACTAATACATGAATCAACAGAATCAACTTCTCACAAGTCCTCAGTGGAGTTGCCACTATGAGCACCCGGCCCGTCCATGCTCAAAATATTTTAAAGTCTCAACACTGCCAGGTTATTGATCTCAGAGATCCTATAGGTAAGACTTCTGTGAAATGAAATCACCACCCGGAGAAGCCGAAAAATGATAAGGGGTTATCATTGTCTTGATTTCATTTTTGAGGAATCCCTAACCCCATTGAAATCTGGATTCAGGAAGTTAGGTACATATGAGAATAACTTAGATGGGAATCCTTATTATTCTCAGATGCCCAATTCGAAGAATCGGCCTCCTCTATGATTCATGTATTAGTAAGAATTATTCAGAGTATCAGATGAGGGTCATCACATATATAAAGTAAAAAACCAAATAAAATAAATATATGCATATCGTGATGCACGTGATGCATAATTATACAAAAAATTCCTATAAGCACCCACTGAAGTGGAAACATGTTGTTTACATCAATTAATCTACAAAGAGAAATTAAGTCACATTACATAGCTTTACAAATCTTATACATTACTCTAAAGAAAATTATATCATTTCCTATATACAACACATCTGAAAAAAAAAAAGGAAATTTGAAAGTATGCTGGATGAATGCTTGTTATGGATTCAATAATAATAATAATAAAGCAACAAAAGACAAACACAAAAGTAAAGAAGAAAGAAAGAAAATGAGTTCTTGCAGTATCAAACTCAATAATCATGGATTTATCGAACTCAATAGTAACTTGTAGGGTTAGAAAGTGGAATAAAATTAGTATATATTGTTTAAGTGAAGCTATCAAGTTTGGTATTCCATAGATTATCGAAATCGATAATCTCCTTATATAGGAATATCCTGTAAGATATGTTAGCTGAATGAGATGGGTATATACATGATTAAATGAGAGTGTCAAATTCGATATTTAGTAAGTATTAAGCATGAAAATGTCTATAAGGCAGGATATTAGGGAGATAAGAAGCAATAGAATATATATGTGTATAAAATCAACATCATCGAGTTTGATAATTAATGGATTAACTAGTTTGATAACACCTTACATAAGAGATTAGTCGAACAACACAATATATAGACTAAGGATGGATCAGAGTATCGAATTTGATATTTATAAGAATATCAAGATCGACAATAACAGAAGTGACCTGCATCTGTAGATTTCACCCATAACCTACATTTTTGTTTATAATGTGATCATAAATGAATCAATAATGGCAGACATATATATATGGGAACACAAATGTTGAATTAAATAAAGGTAGACCCATAACCTACAAAGAAAATATTAGTGGGGAACAATATGGTACATGTTCAAAAGTGGGAATAAAAAAAAGTTAGTGGGGGACAGCATGGCACATGTACTGAGATTAGAATCGAAATATCAAATTCGATATTCATTAGAATATTAAATTTGATAATCATTTACTGTTTCTGCACAAACATCCTGTATCTATAAATTTTTCATACAACAAATTTTACAAATCATTTCACAGTTCTGAAGTTCCAGTCCTTGGTCCAGGAAAGATTAGATATAATCCATTAGAGGTCTGCTTGCCGATCATACTTTATTGATTTATAGATTTAACTTATAGTTAATAGATTTTAGTTCTTGGACGGGGAGTTATTTAGAGTTTCATGATTCTGCTTATGAATGAACCATATAAGTATGATGAAATGATGCAATATGGACTTGGATCATGACATTAAATGATGTAGATTTGAGAATTAACGTTAGAACTTGAGTAACTTACTGTTAATGGACGAAAATCATAGCTAACTTCTTGAAGTTGTAGAGTGTTCTTTGACTCGTGCTTTGAACTTTTTTATTTTTTAAGAATCTCTTTTTACAAATGGAATACAAAGTAAAAAAGATGAGAAAAATGATAATATTTTTTTATTATTCTCTCTTTTGTCTACTGAAAGTATATTGCATCTGCCTTATTCTAAAAAGAAAGTCCCTAAAAGTTTCTCTCCAAAAGTCCCTTTCAAGAGAGCTAGAAGCTCCCTTTTATAGGCAAGAGATGAGGTCTACACAACAAAAATATTGAGTTTGGGATTATAATTACCAAATTCGATAATTATAAGAATCAAGTTATCTGCTCGATGTCCCTTGATGCTTGTCAAATACGATAATGTTACTATCGTGTTCAGCAATATCTTTCAGTGTGGCAAATTTTAGTGTCTACAATTACCATTTTTATCATTTACTACAATACTAATAATGTTGCATAAAAGTGTCAATAAATTTTTTTAGTGTCAATAATTTCCTACACTAATCTAAAAATTTTGTAAAATCATCTACACTTTTTCTAATATTTTAAACAATTTTTATCTATTGGAGTTTATAAAGGCATTCAAATCACTTCACTTATTTGATTTTGTCTCGATCACAATTACCTCTAAATCTTTCCCTTATAATCTTTTCTGTTCTTTATTTATTTTTTTTAAATAGTTTGTGATGTTAATGAAAAAATAAAAAAATGAAATGAAATGAAATGATAAGATATGCTTTTTATTTTCCTTTTAGAAATTTGGTAATATTAATATTTGAATTGTGAAAAATAAATAGCTTAGGTCAAATAAAAAATTATTAATGTAAACTAATTAGTCAATAAGTTTTATATATATATATATTTAAGTTTGTACATCTTAATTTATGAATTTTAAGTGTTAAAATTAATTGACTTAAAAATTCATAATAAAATAATTTTTTATAACAATTTTAAAGTAAAATATATGTTCCATTTGATTTGTTTGCATTTTTTTTAGCTTTTTATTCTTTTGAAAGCAATTTTTATATAAAACAAAACCAAATATTACAAAAGTAAAAAAAATTACTATAATTTCCAAATATACTACATATTATGTGGAATTATTTAGTGTATAATATTGGTATATATGTATTTTTAGTATCAAAGTGAGATAAGGAGAGTTAATTTTAATCAAAGGAATAATCAAGTTTAATTTTATTTGAATTTATTTTATTTTTTATATATTAAACATCTATTAAGTTATAACTATATAATTTTCCTTTTTTTAAAAAAAAAAAAAAAACTATGTTGTTTAAACTACGTAGTTTTAACACCTTACTATGTAGTTTTATTGTATTTGTTTGCTTTATTTATTTAATTTTATCCATTTAAAATTTTTATATTTTTATTATTTATTGAAATAATGAAACCCTAAAAATCAAACCTTCATAACCCATCAGCCACCTCTCACCAGTTCATTAGTAATCTACAGCCTCTTGCTATCATCTTCAGCCCAAAATCTCTCACCATCATCAAGCCACAACCTCTCGCCATCATGGCCAACTAGCCTAGTGACCATCATTGCCAACCAATCTGCTCACCACCATCGCCAACCAATCTACTAACTACCAAAAATGATAGGTGGATTTACAAAGTTTTGGTTTTGGAAGAGGCCAAGAACCACATCTTGTTTGCCTTTCCGTTGGCATAGGTTTATTTTCTTATAGTATACTATCTTGGAGAGCTTGTCCAAGCTTAGATGGGTGGTGGCAGAATGGTCCCAAGTTCTCTGCTATTTGACATGCGAGACGGGCTAAATATTATTGATAGGGCTTAACTTTATAGAGGGGCCTTGATTGGCATGTTGTTGTCTTTTGAGCTAGATTATGATACCTTTTATATGAAATTTTTCTTCGAGAGCCTACAAACCTGAGATAAGTACAGCAAGGATTTCTTACATTACCCCTAGTCATAAACTGACTCTTAGAGCTAGCTTTGCCGAGATTGTTGGAGTTAGGCTGAATACTGCTAGGCCTAGTACCTTTGGTGTTAGAACCACTACTCTTATTGACACCATGACTACTGGTCCGGGGAGTATGCCTTCAAATTTCTAATTAAAGGACCGAGTCAACTATCTTGGCATGTAATGTTAGTCATCAATTCAAGCCTTCTCAGATCCAATGATTGATTATGATTTTATTCTCGATGATGCCAACTTGGTAAGTTCACTTCGCTTCACTTGCTATTTTTTTCCTTTGACTTTAGATTGACTTTTCTTATTTATTTTATTAGTGGTCACCAGACCGGATATGATATACATATGGCATGGCTCACTGATATGAGTATGATCTTTTTGCATGTTTGACTTTGCTGACAATTATAGAGAGGCATAGGACAAATAAGGAGACCTTGATAGAGAGCTGGAGGAAGAGACGGGGTAGACTATAAGATGATGATTTTCTATTGGTCTTTTTAATTTCTTGCAATGTTAATTTGAACACTTGTATGGACGCAGATATTATGATATATGTATGAACACTTAAGAGATCCTTCAATTTACTAAAAAACAATTATGTTCAGCTCCCATATTATGTTTGTCTAATTTTAGTAAGACTTTTTAAATTAAATGTGATGCCTCTACATTTGGTATAGGTGTTATTTTATTGCAGAAAAAGTGACCCATTGTCTACTTTAGTGAAAAGTTGAATGGAGCATAGCTCAACTACTTCAGCTATGACAAGGAACTATATGCTTTGGTGAGGTTGTTTAGAAGATATTAATTTTGTAGAATAGAAATAATTGGTTTTTTTATAATGTATTAATAACAAGCATTTTATACATATTTATGGTTTATTTTGAATATATATTTTGGCTTGTTATAATAGATTTATGTTGATTTTGAGATGTTTTTATATAGGTTATAACTAATAGAGGAAGTTAACCATTTTAATTGAAAGTTGCTTAAAAGAGTTGTAAGGAGTCCAGAAGATAAGCCTTAAGCAAGGCATATTACATCTGATCGAAAAAAAAAGCCTAGTATAAGCCTTAGACAAGGCTTAACACAGACCTAATGTAAAGTGGGTAACTATTACAACTGGATTTCCTAACTTTTAGGAAATATATTAGCTACAATTTTTGAAGGAACATTAAAAGATCTTATTAAACTTTTTATTCCTATTTAGAGATAAAGATGATTCTTGTTTACGACTTTTATTATTTTTATCTTTTTTTTTCCTAAATTAGAATTTAAATAGGAAATTTATCTTAGAAAATAGGATATATATAGAACATTAGAGTACAACCCTAGATAACTTTGGTGGAGGACTTTTAGACCTCGACTTTTGTCCACTATTTTTACAAATTTCTTTTTCTTTTATTTTGAGTTTTTCTTCATTCAATTATGTGCAACTAAATTTCTAAGCGGTCGAAGGATAACTGAGATTCCAATTCAACATATGATTGTGAAATCTAAATAATTTCTCTTTTCTCTTCCTTTAATTTTTCAGTATTTATATATTTTCTGAGGCTTAATCATATTATTGTTTTGTTATTTATTCAATAGGGCTCATTGTTCATTTAGTTTGAAAATATATTGTTAATCGAAAGACTTGAATTCGTAATTATTCTTGTTATTTTGATAATTAGTGGTATTTAAGTGTAATACTAAACAATTATATAATTTAACTTAAATGAACCATACAATTGAGTTTGTTGATTAGAATCATTTCCTTTTAATTTTTAAAGTTGCTAGTGAATTAAATTCTAAGAAAGTTCTTATAGGGTTATTCATTAATAATGGTTAATTAGTGAATATCTCCTAATTAATTTAAAATCTAAAAAAATATTGGTTGTTTATTGAAAATTTGAATTGGTTTATTAAAAATTAGGAAGAACTATCTTTGCTTCAAAAATCAATCCAAAGAATTGAAACTAAAATTATCCCTTCAACTGAATTTATTTCCATTGATATTTTCTAATTTACTTTAGTTGTTATTTAATTTTGAATTTTAATTTTAATTTTTTAATTTAATTTTAATTCTTCATTATAAAATCCCCCCATTTAATTTTTTATTTTTTTATTTTGGTTTTCAAAGAAAATTTAATTAAGTAGTTAATTCTATGTAGATTCGATTCTATTTACCACTATTACAATTAATTTAATTTAGGAATATGAATTTATTTTTTATGGTTTCGACGCCCATCATATATTCACTATCCTTAAGAAATTATTGCCTCCAATATATGTTGCTACTGGATTTTAATTGCAGTGTTCCTCCAAGATTTTATAAGCCCAAAATAAAATTTTAAGATAGTAGTTCTCAAATTTCACAATAGGACGTAGAGAATTTTTATTGCTAAAGAAATTGGAGAGAAAGTGAAAAAGTATTTAATTACAAAAGGCATATTTATAATTGTTGAATAGATATCTTAAATAAATATAATTATTTAAGAATTGTCTTCTCCCTTCATGAATAGATATAATTTTTCATTAATAGGCACAACTATTATTGAATAATCATAATTCTTCTTGGATAGCCACAATTATTCTTGAATAAATACAACTTTTCATGAATAGGCACTTCAACAATTATTAATTTGAATTATCATAACTCTTCATAAACATTTAATAATTAACTATTTCTAACAAGTTTTTAAAATCAGTAAGAATATTGCCAAAATCAGAAGGATCATCTATACTTTATCATAACCAATAAAAGTTTCTTATGAATCCATTCCAAGAATTTTTTGAGCCATGATGAGAGTTTTTAATCCAAATAACAGCTTGATGGATGGGTAGCAATGATTTCTACTGTGCAAGAATCAATATAGAAGAAGAAAGCCTAATATTGCAGTGATAAAAATATCTCTAAAATCACAAATAATAGCTCCAAAATCAAACAATGAAGTAGGCCTGAAAAAAGCCCCATCCATGTTACATTTCCTCATACCTATAGTGGTTTTTGTTGTTACCTACCAACGAACCTACTAATATTTGTAGGAACAATTTGAGCAACTTGAATTGAGCTTGCAGTTTTTCAAAATTCTATAAAATTTATTGCTAAACTAACAACTTTAGATGATGTTATTTGCTTGTTTTGCCAAACATACCAATTTCAAGCTTCCAAAGATTAAGCAAAACTTTTTTTAAGTCTATCCAATAATATAGAGCTCAGGCTTATTTGTTTCATGGTTTGTCATGGCATGGTATAGTATAGTATGGTTTAATTTTTTATCATTAACTTATGTTATCCATGGTATGATTTTTCATGGTAATATTATGGTTTGAAAAGCATGATTCAAACCACGATTTTCAAACCCTCAATTTGGTTATTTTGCATAGTTTTACAACTTTATCTTTCGAGAATATCCAAAACAAAATTTTGAAATACCAAATATATGCTAATAATTAATTTTTCATCTCCATAATATATTAAATTCTTAAAAATATCATTAAATTAAATAAAAATATTTTTAGATAATTGTATTATTATACAATATCATCTTTCCAACTATATTATATCATACCATTTTTTCAAATATGATAAATATTGTTTCCAATATCATATTATACATTACTAAATCATGATGACAGTCATCCAAATAAAGACAAGCAAACCAACTAAAAAAACTCATCACTTTGAGGTCAATTAAAATATCCATCGTATATTTTAGGGGTTTATTAAAGACCAACCTGCAAACTTATCATATTTTTTTAAAGTTATATTTGACTATTAAAATTTAGTCTTTAAATTATTTGATTGGAATTCAAATTTATAACCTTACAATCTTTTTTTAATTTAATTTTTTAATTCAGTAAAAAAATGTTAAAAGTTGTAAAATGCATTAACTAATTTAAATATATATATTTCAATTATAAATCATATACTTTTTATTTAAAAAAATAAATACTAATAAAAATATCCTTTTTTAAAATAAAAATAAATATTACTAAATATAAAAAATTAATATTATAAAAAATATCAATAATGACCAAATTCATAATTGCGCATTTTTTTAAATATTATATGCATTGAAAAGGGAAAATTAATCTTAGATCTATTGTTTAAGAGAGGTGCACTTACTATTAAACTATAGTTCAACATTTAAACATGCATAATTAAAAATTAGTGATGAAAGATATCATGGAAAAAAGTGACATCTCCTCATCATCATTTACTTATTTAAATATCTTAATATACTTTAAAATATCATTATAAAATTAAATCATTAACCTTTTGTGTTCATTAATATAAAATTTTAATTCAACATAAATCATGTTATATAATACTTTCTTTTATACATGGCAATTAATTCGTATCATACTAGTCCGACCCAAGTCCATCACGTTTGTGACTCTTCATGTTGTGTCATGCTAGTGTAAAAAGTTAATCGTATCATGTTGGATCGTGCTGAAGCTTAAAAAATAGCGGTCCAACACGACTCATTGATTCTTATATAATCATGCCAAATCGTATTGTGTCGTGTCAATATATGGGTTAGTCTAATTATTTTTAATGAATTTTACTATTAATTTTAGACTTGATCTATCTAAAGTCATATATAAATTTTAATTTATAAATTAATACTTTAATTTACATATATAATATCAATTAAAAATATAAAAAAATTTAAAGCATTTTAAGAGATTAAATTATTTGAAAATTTTTAATGCTTAAATATTAAGATAAATTTAATTATAAAAATTAAAAATATAATTTTATTTAGAATAACATAATCTAAAAAGTGGTGAAATTTTATTAGTTTAATAATGTATATGTTTTAAATAATTTTTAATTTTAAATTAAATATAATATTATGTATTTGATGCAAAGATAATACACACTGAACCTATTACCTTATAATTAATTCATGAGTCATTTATTGTTAATTAAAAAATTATTAGTGCAGTGAAAGATTCATCGTGCTATTCTAAAAATTAAGATTCCAAAAATCCTAGTATGCCTATGATTTTTCTTTGCGGCGCCAACTCCTCCACAACCTCCGGACAATGACATAACATGGAAAAAGCGATGTGGCTAAGATGATCCCTTGACTGAAAGGAATGATAGCAGTTTTGTCTCATTTCGAGATGCCCTTGTAAGCAGTAACCAAAGTATTGAGACCCCCATGTTTTGTCATGATGCAGTAATATTAGATAATGATGATCTACCATAAACTCTTAGGAGGGTATACCAGCAATTGAACTATCTCTAAAGCAAAGGAAGCCTTGTATAAGCCATTGAGTTCAACGGAGATAATTAAGCTATTAGGAAAATCCATTGGTTATCATAATCTTAGTAGCAGATTGATGAGTTTATGGAACAGTGTTAGATCCTTTAATGTTATTGATCTGGATGGGGGAATATTACCTGTATGTTCATGGTATCCGAGTTAGACTACCTAAGATAGACCATTAGATCAGTTGTAACATGGGTTAAGATTCCTGGACTGCCCCATTACTTTTATCAAAAGCAAGTTCTGGATGCTATTGGGAACTCGATAGGGAAGATTTGTTGCATTGATTTGAACACTACTAATGCATCTAGGGGCAAATTTGTGAGGTTAGCTGTTGAATTGGACCTGTTTAAACCCCTTATGTCCAAAGTCATAATAAAGGGTAAGGTTTAGTGTATTAAATATGAGGTTCTTCCAACTATGTGCTTTCATTGTATTGTTTCGAACATTTAACAGCTCAATGCCCAACTAAAAGTGTTGGTTCAAAGGTTATACATATGGATAAGCAAGTAGAGGAGAGTGATGTAGTGGATGTGGTGGATGGTGAGTAGACTAAGTATGACCCATAGATGCAAGTAATGCGAAAAGGAAGAAAATATAGAACTTTTTTTAATAAAGCAAATCAAAGTCGATAGACTGACAAGAGTAGTGGGTCTCGGTTTGATATCTTTACGACTGTACAGGAACCTCACGATCTCCCAAAGTAGACTTTCAAAGTTGGGGAGCCTTGTGCTTCTTTGGCTCTAAATGCGAGTACTACTAATATTACTGGCAAGAAGAAGGTGGCATCCATAGTCTCCTCACGCGTGGCTCAGAATCAGGCTAGGCCCAAGCAGGCTAAATTAGCAATCTCCATGTAATCTCTGCATAAATCTATGAGTAGTGCCTATGCAGCCCATGTAAACATTATCTAATCCTTCCTAGGAATAAATTTAAGACTTCTATGAAAGTTACTTCCGCTAATAAATGGTACGGCTTTTTCTTTGGAAGTCTTTAATGTAGTTCCTAATAAAACAGTGCTAACTCTAGATAACCGTAAAGCTATTTTTATTCTGGAATGTATAGACTATCAAGTTTCATCTTAAGGCCTAGATGTTCATAGTAAGTCTTGGAGACCTCTAATTCTAGTTCCTCAATAAATTTGGAATGAATAAAAAATGACTCAAAAGCCTGAAAATCACTGGGCCAACTAGATACTAGCCAAAAATGGTCTATGGTGAATTCGCCATAGGCTATGGCCCCATGACCAATTCACCATAAGTGTGACTCCATTCATCCCGGATTATTTCTAATACATATAAAACTCTGGATTGTTCCTAATACATATAAAACTCTAGCCTTTGAGATAAACAAGGGATTTCCTATCAAATGAGGTCTCTACTACCTGATTAACCCTAACCCTACTTATATAAAAAAGAATTAAAGAAAACAAAAGGACAATCAATGAGAGATGGAAACTAGCAATCAAAAGAAGTATAAGGAAATTTTAAATACAATAGCAAAAATAAAAGACATAGAGACCAACCTTAGAATTAATTGGTTCAACCAAAGCTCAGTTGATCCAAACCTACTTTAGGATTATCAAGCAGATTTCCATACTAACTTATATAAGGAATTGTGCTATTCAAACAAGACTTGGTTCAATATTATTATTTAGTGGAACCAACAACATCGGTATTTTTTTAAAATCATTTATTTAATTAATAGAATCATCAATGTTTCAATTTGTTTTAACTCATTCTGACTTATTGATTTTCTTATATTAAAAAACACCAATTTTTCCAAAACTCTAAAACCCTTATTTTCAATTAATCTTAATTAAATATTTTATCTGTGCATAATTTTTAAGTATTTTAGTTTTTTGTGGCCTTTTAGCCTTTCTTAGTATTTTATGTTTTAATCAATAGATAACCAATTTTAATATTGTGTTGTGCTTTAATATTTTTAACATCGTGCTTTTATTAATTAATGTAGTATAAGATTCTGTGATGATTATTTGTGTGATAATGAATTAAATGATCTTTATTATTTATTTTAGTATGTTAGCGATAGATAAACCCTAATTTCATGTTTACTGCGTTATGGTATGTTAGTGGATGTTTATCTTATTCTATTTTATTATTATTATTATCACTTTTATTGTTTATGGGGAAGTTGTAAAAGGCATGTTTCTACTTTTTATGGGTGTCTATTTTATTTAGTTTATTTCATTTTAATTAATTTATTTTAAAGATTTTGGGACATTTGCAAGGGTACATTTTTACTATATGTGGATGCCTATTTTTGTGGAATGTCAAACATTGTAAGAGCATATTTTCATCTTATATGGGTGCTCATTTTATTATTTGATTATTTGATTTATGATATGATGTTTATTTTCATTTTATGTACTTTAATTGCTTGCAATATAAATAATGTTATAATAATATAAAATTTTAATAATATTGAAACATGAAAAGGAGGTCTGTTCCAATAAAACGGGAGTTATAGGGGTGCTGGACTATTTCTCAACTTTTTTATGCGTACTCAACTTTCCATACTTAATAGAGTTTAGGGATTCCTTAGGATTCGAGGCATCCAACCCTTCTATTTTCTTCTTGGCACATCTAGGTGGCGACTCTTATTCTCTAAGTTTAGGTCTGTGTTCTCTAAGGCCCAGAGCCTAACAGTGTCAAAGCCACAAGAATCATTCCATAAGGAGTGGGGCAAAAATCATTTCTCACAGGTCTCTTAATTATGAGATGAGCTCGAAGAGACGACCAGAGGAGTCAACTCCACCAAAGGTTGTCCTTGAAAAGAGTAGGGCTGATTTTTTAGGGGATATAGTCATGAGGATTAAAGAGGAGGTTGCGGATGCTATTGGTGAAGAGGATATTGTAATGGGGGATGCTCCCCTAATCATGTCTTAAAGGGTCTGTTTCCCTTTCCTTTATCCCTATGATGATGAAACTATGTACTTGGAACTGCCAAGGGGCAGCATCAAAGGAATTTTTGAATGCTTTTAGAAGTATAACTAGAATTAATAAACCTTAGTTGTTTGCATCACTTGAACCTAGAATAAATGGACATAAGGCTGATAATTTCATTAATAAGTCCAGTTTTGCTCATTCATTTTTTGTGTTGAATCGATGGGTTTTGTGGGAGGTATATGGTTGATATGGAATAACTCTATACCTATAACAGAGACCGAGGTACACAAGCAGTATATATGATAGTCCTTCTCCTCTTTGTAGGAAATTGTTATGGCCATAACTGAGTAGAATTACCACATGTATTTCCAAACCATGGCTATTAGCAGGTGATTTCAATTCCTTGTTACATGCTTTGGAAAACAAAAGGGAGGTTCAACCTTGAGGTTGCATGTTGTTCAAACAATGGATGGAGGATTTCCGCATGTTAGACTTAGGGTTTCATGGGAACAATTTATATAGGTACGAGGCAACATTAAGGAGAGATTGGATAAAGCCATTTATAATAATGGCTAGTTACTCCAATTTCATGAAGGGTATGTTATTCATCTCCTTAGAGTCTAGTCGAATCATTATCCATTGCTTATTAATATGGATTCTACTTCGGATCATTCTCCAAATTAAAGCTTTTGATTTCTGCCTCTTTGGATTCTCCACCCTGAGTATAAAGACTTATCAAGTCAAAATGGGATTGTAACTTTAGCTGTCATGAGGCTTTAAATGTTCTTACTCCTAAGCTTATTCGGTGGAATAAAATACATTGGGGAATATTTTCACTTGGAAGTAGAATCTTTTGAAAAGAATTGATGGGATTCAAAGGGCCTTGGCTTCCTATGACTCTCAATGGTTGAAGGAATTAGAACTATGTCTTAGAGAAGAGCTAGAATTGGTTGAGTCTCAAGAGGAGCTTCTATGGAAACAAAGGGCAAGGGTAGCTTGGGTGAATCTTGGAGATAGGAATACATCCTATTTTCATATAATAACCGTTTAAAAAAATCAGAGAATAAAGCACTTATGTTGAGAGATTCAGATGGGAATTGGACTTCATATAAGAGTGTGGTGAATGGTATAGCTTCCTCATACTTCTCTAATTTATATAAAGAAACCCAAAATTCTCGGCCTACCTTAGTTACCAAGTTTGTTTATCCCAATTTGAATGAGGAGTATAGGTGGGACTTGAGGGATTCGGTGTCAGATATGGAGATCAAATCAAGCTTATTTCAAAAAGTCCTTTAAAGGCTCCTAAGCCAAATGGGTTTCATGCCCTTTTCTTCTAAAAATCATGGGAGGTAGTTAGGCCCAATGTTTGTAAATTTATTAAACATATTTTCAGTTCAGGTATGGTGCCTCAGAAAGTCAACAAAATAAAGATTGCATTAATCCCAAAAGTAATGAATCCAAAATATATTACCCAATTTTGCCCTATTAGTCTTTGTAATGTGATTATGAAACTAATCACCAAAGTGATAGCCAACATACTCAAGCCAATTATGCCTTTAATAATCTACCCTCATCAGACAATCTTTATTTATGGAAGGCATATTACTAACAACATTATCATTGCTCAATATGCTATCCACTCTATGTGCAAGATGACTACAAAGAAAGATTATCAAGATAGACTTGGGGAAAGCTTATGATAAACTGAGTTGGGAGTTTATTATGGAATCACTAGTTTTGGCAGGTATTCTTGATAACTTATCTTTAATTATTTTAAGCTCCCTTCATTCCACTTCTATGGAAGTCTCCTAGAATGGGGAGAATTTAACTCCTTTCCAGCCTTCTAGAAGGGTAAGGCAAAGAGACCCTTTGTCACCTTACCTCTTTATTATCAGCTTAGAATGTTTAGCTCATATGATTAAGCAAAGTGTTCATTCAGGTCAGTAGAAACCTCTTGTCATAGGCAGAAATGGTCCTCTTATTTCCCATTTGTTTTTTGTTGATGACATTCTATTATTTATGGAGGCATCAATGAAGTAAGCCTATTTGATTGAGAAGATCCTTAGGAATTTTTGCAATAGTTTATATAAAAATAATTAGTCTGGCTAAATGGATTATTTTTTTAAAAAAATTCCCAATACACTTAAGAAGAATTTGGGAATCAAGTTGAGGATGTCTATCACTGATTATTTGGGAACTTTATTTTGCTGTTCTTCTTTTACACAATAGGGTGACGAAGCAACCATACAGGGGTTTGGTAGATAAGGTGAGTAAGAGACTTTAGGACAAGAATATTAAATCTCTCTCCTTTGCTGGGAGAGTTACTTTGGCCAATCACTTGATTTCTATGATCCCCTATTATACAATGCAGTCAGTTAAGTTACCATTAAGTACTTGCCATTCGTTAGACCAAATGCGTAGGTGGTTGTTTGGGGCTTCTATGATCAACAACGAAAAGTGGGTCTAGTAAAATGAAGTAAAGTTTGTTCATCTAAGGAGAAAGGAGGATTAGAACTCAAAAATCTTCAGGGTATGGATGAGGCTTTTTTTATGAAATTGAATTAGGGTTTCATAAGGAATGATAACTGCTTAAAGGAAAAAGTGTTACGAGTTAAATATGGATATAACATGCATGTAATCCCTAAAAAGCTGAAAAGCATCCAAGGATCTCCCCTTTGGAGAGCTATGTGCAAATTTTAGGATAAAATAGTGGCAATTTTTGCTTGGTTAGTTAACACAGGTAACTAAGTCAAGTTTTGGTTTGATTGCTGCCTAAATGAGGGTTTGATTTTGCGGGATAAGACATTGGTTGTAATTCATCATTCTATTTTCTTTCGCACAGTATCTAACTATGTTAGTCAGGATGGGATGTGGAAATGGCAGGAATTTGCTCATCTCTTGCCTAGTCAAGATGGGATGTGGAAATGGGATGTGGTTCTCCTTATTGCATTTGCTTTTCCACCTGACTAAAATAATCTACCGGATGAGGTCTACTAGGCCCTTCCAATAATGATAGATTCTCAATGAAGTCAGCATATCTTTTTTTAATGGAGAACCAATGGCCTGATAAAACAAACATTTGGGACAAGGTGTGGCGAGCTCCATTTCCCTACTGTATCAACTTTTTCTTATGGTTAGTTATGAAGAATATGATTCTTACAAATTTGTAACGATACCGATGTCATATGGCTTCATCCATAAGTTATTCCAGATGCGGTGATCCAAAGGAAGCTTTGCATGTACTTTGAGATTATAGGTTTACTTCTAGTATTTGTCTAGTATTGAGAACTCAGAGGTGGGACACAACAGTCTTAAGTATGCTACTCAAATTCATAATATTAATAGTCTTTTTATTTTTTTTTAATTTATTAAATTATATGACTTTCACAAGACAAAATAGAAAGTGAAGTGGCACTCACCTTAATGAAAAAGATAACTTGAAAATTTTGACTTCCATTTATAATTTTTGCGGATTCATTTGTTATGAATTTTGAATTGTATAAATTCATAATTATTTAAAAAAGATAAACTATCTAATATTTATCTTATAGTATAAAATATTAAAAATATAAACTCTATTTGATAACGTACATAACAAATCAAAAATTTGAAATTTGTGGCGATATGGTTATAATTTAATATGTGGTTTGAAAATTTTAGGTATATGTATAAAATAGAAAATTATTATGATTTAGTAAGACTAATTTCCTCCCATAAAACTAATATCATCCAATTATTCTAAAGTGTTTATTTGGTATTTTTTTATTATTTTTAATTAAGGTCATTTTGTCACTAAACAATATATAAGAAGATTGTTACTATTGCAAAATTCCATTGAAGAGTAATGCAATTGAGAAAATATATAGGCAATATTTGAAATAATTATTTAATTTAAAATGATAAAATTCGTATGCGGTATATGTAACATATACCATATATGTAGGTATATGCTTTATATACCTTTATATACTAAAATATTATAATTACACACTGAAATTATTTTTTTAAAAGAAAATAGATATATATAGTTATAGTTAGTACATACTTATATATACTAAGATATCATAGCTGTATAGTGATATTTTTTTTTTTCCGAAACAATAGGTATATATAACTATATGCTAAATATACGTTTATGTACTAAGGTATTTTACAGCTACATATTGATATTTTCTTAAATACAATAGATATATGTAGTTATAATTAACATATACCTAAATATAATAAGATATAAAGGCTATATATTGATATTTTTTCTCTAAGATAATTGTATATACTACATATACTTTCATATACTAAGATGTTACAACTGTATATTGATATTTTTTTTAAATAATAAATAATATAGTTATAGTTAGTATATATTTAAATATAATAAGATATAACAACTACATACTGATATTTCATCTCTAAGATAATATATATATATATAGGTATATACTACATATTCCTTTATAAAGTAAGATATTACAGCTGCATAACATATTACAGCTGCATGTTAACATTCTTTTTTGAAAGGCAATAGAGAAATGTAAGTATCGTTATTATATACTTATAAATACTAAAATATAAGAACTACATATTAATATTTTTTTTCTCCAAGACAATATATTTATGCAAGCATATACTACATATACATTTATATACTAAAATAAATTATTTTAAAATATATAAATAAAATAAAATATATAAAAATATGTGTATAAAATATGATTTACAATTAGTTAACGTAATACTACAAAAAAAAGTTAACATAAATTATATTTTAAATTAATTAATTAATTATTTTTCTATTATATAAAATTTCTTATAAAAAATTATGAAACTTATTTTAGTTTAAATATTTTATAATTTTAGAAATTAAACTTTTGTTAATATTAATGAATTGATTTATAATATTTATAATTGAATGCTAAAAAATAATTTTTAAAATATTATAATATTATATATGTTGATATATGTAGGTATATATATGTATATTTCTATTACATATATTTTAACTAAAAAATGCCATTATTTGTAAATATAGGTCTTTATTTTTTACAATAGATATTGATATATATGTAGGTATATTTTGATATATGTAGGTATATTTAGGTATATGATATATATATATATTAATTAAATAATAATATATGTGAGTATATGTTGGTATGTATTATATATAACTAATTATATATATTTAACTAAAAATAATAATATATATGGGTATGAGTTGGTATATGTTAGTACATGTCAGTATATGTCATATATAACAACATATACTGATTAAAATTTAAAAGTATGATAATGTAAAAGCGATATATGTTATATATAGGTAGAAATATTTTAGTTGTATGTTGGTATATGTTAGATATAAGTAGAAACTTAAAATAAATAATTTTAATTTAATATTTTAAAATTTTTAATTTAAAATTTTTCTAAAAAATAAATAGTATAAATAATACAGATAGTATGAAACAAATTAGATAGTCTAAAAAATAAAAAATAAATAAAAATAAAAATTACAAAAAATAAATATACAAAACTAAATAAAAATATAAAAATTACAAAAAATAAATACACAAAAAAACAATGACTTCATAAATAAAAATATAAAAAATAAAAACAATACATATGAATATATGTTATATATAACTAGATATATGTAGGTGTATATTTAGTTACATTTGGGTATATGTTCATAAAAATATGAATTAAATTATATATTAAAAATAATTTTTATTTTAAGATAATTAATAATTTATTTTTTTAATTATATAAAATTATTAAAATATTAATAAATGAATTATGTTATATATTTAAAATATTTGTTAAATAATTTTTAAGATATATATTAAAATTATTTTGAAAACATAAATTAAATAAAATATATAAAAGTGTGTATATAAAATGTAATTTAAAATTATTTACAATAAACCGTGTTTCAAGTTAATTAATTTTTTATTTTTCAATTATATATTTTTTTAAAATATTAATAAAAGAGTTTGTTTTTAAGTTAATTATATTTGTTAGCTAACAAATGAGTTTGTTAGCCAACATATGTTTCCTACAGTTATAACGTTTATTTATAAAATATTAATTTAGTTAGCAAACGTCCACATGGACATCGTTGTCCAATCCTGCAATCCAGCTTGTATTTTTGTAAATGAAAGTAATTGTTAGGGTAAAAATGAAAATATTTTTTAATTACCATAAATTTAAAAATTATTTTAGCTTTTAGTGTATTTTTGTAAGTATCCCTTTAGAAAATAAATGGCCTCTGACCCAAAATTTTAACCAACTTATACTATGGGGAGTCCCTCTCTTCCAGTAGTTTCCAACATAAATAGAAGGCTTTAAGTAACAGTAAATTTTGGAAATTTAATAATACAAAAAGAAAATTTTAAGAAAGATGAGTGAAATTAACCAGTGTTAATGTACGCAAAATGCTCGACTGAGTTTTTGTGTTCAAAATCTAGTACATATGCAAGCAATATTTGTATTAATTATGACTAAACTTTAAAGTAGAATGAACTAAATTATCCGCAAATTATTTAAATTAACTTGTAAATTTAATTAAGTTATTTTTTATGATAAGCAATATTTAAAAATAACTTATCTATCTAAACTTAAGTTTGAACTACTCTGATTTATTCAAATTTTATTTTAATATTAATAAATAAAGTTATCTAATTTTCCTTCAAAAAAAAGTTATTTAATTTTAAATTATAGTAGTGTCCTGCTTAGTGGTGGAATCCACAATAAATTTTTTTTTTAAAAAATAGAGAGCAAGCTGTTTTACCGCCGATTGCAAATTGCAAATTGCAGCACGTTTTGGACGCCGCTCTCATTTCTAAATACAATAATTTTAAGAAAGAAAAAAATTATTTTAGAGAGATTAATGTATGGATAATATATTTAGCTCATTTTAAGAGATTTTTTTTATGTGAAATAATATTTTGTAAATGATAAAATAGTGAGATTTTATTATGTTGGTGTTTGGAAAATATTTTTTACTATTTTTTTATTTATCTTATTTGTTGGGTATTCTCTCTCTAAAATTTGTACCATTTTTTGATTATTAGTGGATTTATTTTTTTACTTCGCCCGTGAACGTAGACTAATGCCAAACCACATAAATTTATTTATTTCTATTTTTTTCTCTATTTTATTTTTTATATTTTATTCAAATAAATATTTTACTTTCGCTTTTAATCCCAACAAGTGATATCAAAACTTTGCTAATATTTATTTAGAGTTAGTTATGGCGATAACAAAATTTGATATTGAGAAATTTGAGTGCAATATGAGTTTTACTATATTGCAAATCAAGATAAAATCAATTTTGAAACAAAATAGTTTGCATAAAGCACTATTAGATAAAGATAAATTGCCTGCTAGATGGATGAAAATAAAAAGGTTGAAATTAATGAGAAGGATCTATCAACAATTCAACTCTCCTTGTCCAATGAAGTTTTACGTGAAGTCCTTAATCAAAAGGCAGCTAAGAATTTTTGGGACAAGTTGCCGTCTTCGCATATCACAAAGAATCTCACTACCAAGTTGATTGCCAAACAGTGCTTGTACACACTTTCTATTATGGAGGGTATATCAATTAGGTTTATATTGATGAATTCTCTTCCATTCTTTTGGACTTGACAAATATGGAGATTAAGTACGAAGACGAAGATTTAACTCTTATGTTGCTTCGTTCTTTACCTCCATCATAAAAAACTTTAGAGAGACATTGATTCACAATAGTAAGTCTCTAAAGTTAGAGGAGGTAAAGTATCTTTGTATTCTAAAGAGCTCTTTGATAAATAACTCTCCAGTAGCCATTCTGACGATTTAATAGTGTTGGTTGTTAGAAAAAGAACTTCTCTATTAACGAATAGTCATTTGACTTGTAATTGCTGTAAGAAGAAATGTCACATTAAAATAGAGTATTTCAAACTTCAGAACAAAAATAAAGAAAATAATCAGAAAGAGAAATTTACCAAAGTTAGTGTTGTTTAGGAGACAATGATGTGTACGCTGTGACTGAAAATGATGCCAGATCCAAATAAGGATGGATTTTAGATTCTGCTTACTCATTCCATATATGTATCCATAGATATTGGTTTTCCTCTTATGAATTTGTACGCAGAGGAATTGTGTTCATGGGCAATAGTCATCTTTGTAAGATTATTGGTATTGACACTGTTAAAATTTGGATGTACGATGGCGTGATTCGAATATTGACTAATGTTCGGTATGTTCTTGTTTTGAAGAAGAATCTCGTCTCTTTATCTGCTTTGAATAATTTTGGCTGTAGATTTTCTAGTAGAGGAGGAGCTTTGATTGTTCTTACAAATGCTCTTGTACTTAAAATGCTCTTGTTGTAATTAAAGCTAACCAAATTGGTAGTTTGTGTTGTCCCAAACTAGTAACCAAGAGGGAAGGTGAATTGGTTGATTTGAGTAGTGATGTTAAATTAAAAATTTAAAGAACAAGATGATGAAGATGTGGAAGAAGATTGAGTAGAGAAGAATGAACACAAAGAATTTATAGTGGCTCGATATAGTCGATTAGTTGGCTCGGGCGGTCTCACGTCCAGCTCACGATCCAGCTTTAATGCTTAACAAGCCCACTATTCTTTCTGTAACTTTGGTTCATTTGGCTTGTAACTTTGTGCGGTCGCTTGGTGGGCTCGGACGATCGTACAAAGGTTAGGGTTTCATGTATAAAATAATAAACTCTTTTGATATTATTAGTACACATCAATTTGATTGTCAATGATTAAAATATAGTTTAATTGTCCAACAATCTCTCCCTTTTCGACTTTGGCAATCAAATTGAAGTTAACTTAAAAATAATCAAGTGCATGAATCAATTGCAATTCAAATGCAAATATTTAATGCCGATGTTGTTTGATTTTAGTTGCTCTCCCTCAAATCATTATCCATTAAATGTACGTGATCATTAAATTCAAGTTAGGTCTTTTCTCCCTCTTAATGTAAGGAGTATGTTCAAGTTTAATTTTAAGTTCTCTTCCCCTTAATTAAGTTCATCCCTCATACAACTTCTATAACTTATCCCCCTTTGACAAAGGCAAAAAAGGAGATGACAATAGATGGCAAGTAATAGAAAAAGAAACAAATAGAAAAAGAATTGCATTTCATAAAAAAACCAAGTACAAATTAAAACATAACAAAGTAAATGAAAAATAATAAAGGAAAGAAGCAAAACTAATTAATAACTTTTTCTTTTTCTTTTCTTGATGGTGGAGGGGAGTTGGAGTGCTTTCATCATCATCACCATTAAGTGAAGGAAAGGGAGAGTAACTATGAGATGATTGGGAGGATTCTTCATAAGGGCTTTCAATATGCTCATTCACATCCCATTCACTGAACTCACATTGAGGAATATCAAATTTCTCTTGCAAGTCATAAATGTCATGATGAAAGTGGGAAATGAGATCAACCTTTTTGTTGAGTTTTGTGATCCTCTTGGTTACATTCTTCTTAAAATGATTGAATTACTTTTGAAGTGAGGTTATGGCCTTGAGGATGAGCTTTAGGGTTTTGGATGACTCACCCTTTTCTTTGGTAGGCTTGGATGGTCGAGGGGGGTGCTCCACTTCTACATGGGTAGGTTCTTCTTCTTCGATGATGTGGTACCTAGGCCTTTTCCTCTCTTTTTAAATAACTCCCTTGCTTCCAAAGGTATACTTATAGTGATTATCAACCTTTTAGATGTATCTGACATGCTTAAGGTAGTCTAGGTTGATGGAGTTAGTGGCCGGATCAAGGGGATCAATTAGGGTTGCAAGATTTTTAGGGGTTAGAATACCTAAGTGTTTGACAAGTTATGTGATTTGGGAGGAAAGAAAGAAGGTGCCTTCCTTATATTTCCCATGATGTAAGAAGGTGTCAATGAGGAACTTAACACTTTCGATTAGCTTATTATGCATTAAAGCATATAAGAAGAATAAGTCACATCGAGTGATCTTTTCATTCCCATCACTCCTTTGGTGGATAGTGTAAGTGATGATTCTATGTAGGAGCCAAAATAGGAGAGTTCTAAAATGGATGGCTTTTGATGACTTATTATTGTATTCGGTTTCAATAGAAAGCTCACTCCAAAAAGAATAATAGTTTTTCAAAGGAAAATCCTTATCCGTATAGAAAAAGGCTCTATGGGTTTAGAATCCCTAAACTTCACCAAATTCTTCTATAGAGAGGGTATAGAGACATTAGTTGTGAGACTAGGATAACCTAACTCATTTGGGAATGCAAAGTGCCTCCACCCAATCCTATCAAGGTAGCTATAGATTTCACCTTGGATATTTAGGGATAGGAGCATCCCCTTGCAAGCATTTTGGTGGGTTCTAAGGTCTTTTTCTTGAGTATGTAATACTTAGTTTTCTCTTCTTTTGTTTTGTATTTGGGTTTATGGGGTTGAACACTCTTTCTAGTGAAGTTTTTGGGCTTAGGTTGAGGTTGAGGTTGAGGTTCACTAATCACAATCCCTTTACCCTTGGTTGTGCCTTTCTTTTTGGTAGTCTTGATTTTGGGTGCCATAACCTTAATAAAAGCAAAATACAAAAGAGGAATGGAAGATAGAAAAGAAAAGTAGAAGATAGAATTTTGATGGAGCATGAAAAACCTTTAAAAACTTCTTCTTGATGATCAAAAGCTTTAAAGATTGTTTGAAAATGTGTTAAAAGCTTGAAAGATTGTTTGAAAATGTGTTTGTAAGTTTGTAAAGATGCATTTTTATGCAAAAGAATGGTATTTATAGGCAAAATTTGAAAAACTAGCTGTTTTTGACCGTTTGGAAGCAAAATGGGCCAAAATTATAAAAGTTCTAACGTTTAGAAAATTTGACAGTTACACATGTTGTGTGGTTGCTCAACTTGTTGGGCAATCGTAAGCTCCGTCTGGCGGTATTTACAGGTGCTGGCCACTTGCATAAGTGTGTTATAAATGTAACGGTCGAGAAAAAATTGAAAATGTGAATTTTGATGACCACATGAGCTATTGTGCACTCGATCAAAAGAAGGTTTGAAGCTCGGGTTCTGAAAATGCTTGTTATTGAAACTGGGGCTCGAAAGACTCATATGGGAGGTGCGACCACTCGGGATTTTAGGGCAACTGTACAAAGGAAATAGATAGGAATTTAGATGACTTTTTCAAATGCACATGATCAAAATATATTTTGGAAGGGTCAAAGAATGATCATACAATGGATTTTCCATAAATCATGCCAATGTGTTATTTTATGAAATTCAATCGGTCCTCATTTAAAGGTTTTGTAAAAATATCGGTAAGTTGGTTTTCAGTGTCAATGAATTCTAAGATTACATTATAATTTTGAACATTATCCCTTAAAAAATGATGTTTGATGTCTATATGCTTTGACCTAGAATGTTGAATGGGATTATTGGATAAGTTTATTGCACTAGTGTTATCACACTTAATAGGAATGTTATCAAATATCTTTCCATAATCAAGCAATTTTTATTTCATCCAAAGAACTTGTGTGCAATAAAAATATGCAGCAACATATTCGGCTTCCGCGGTAGATAAAATAACTGACACTTGTTTCTTGCTAAACCAATAAACTAGGCATTCACCAAGAAAATGACAAACTCTGGTGGTGCTTTTCCTATCTAGTAGGCTACCAGAAAAATTCACATAAAAAAAACCTAATATGTCAAATAATGTGTTTCTAGGATACCATAAACCTAAATGCAATGTATCATTAAAGTATTTTAAAATTCTTTTAGTAGCATTCAAATGTGATTTCCTAGGGCAAGATTGAAATCTAGCATATAAACAAACACTATATATTATATCAAGTCTAGATGTGGTTAAGTAAAACAATGATTTGAGAAAACCTCGATATTTCTTCTTATCTACTATCTTACCACTTTCATCTTTGTCAAGTTTCAAGGATGTGCTCATTAGAGTTTTGCTAGCTTTGCAACCATTCATTCCAAACTTCTTGAGAAGTTTCTTTGTATATTTGGATTGGTCGATGAAGATCTTATCCTTGCATTTCTTAATTTGTAGTCCAAGGAAGAATTTGAGTTCACCCATCATGTTCATTTCAAATTTTCTAGTCATACATGAAGTAAATTCCTTGCACAAAGATTTATTAGTTGCACCAAATATAATGTCATCAATGTAAATTTGAACAATCAAAATTTTATGCATTTTTTTTAACAAAAAGTGTTATGTCAACCTTACCTTTTGAAAAGTCATTTTCTAGCAAGTAAGCACTAAGTCTATCATACTAAGCTTTCGGAGCTTGTTTCAATCCATAAAGTGCTTTTATAAGTTTAAAATATGATTTGAAAATTTATAATCTTAAAAATCGGGAGGTTGTTCAATATAAACTTCCTCATTTATAAATCCATTTAGAAATGCACTTTTTACATCCATTTGAAAAAGTTTAAAATTCATGTAATAAGCAAATGCAAGCAATATTCTAATAGCTTCTAACCTAGAAACGGCAGCAAATGTCTCATCATAGTCAATGCCTTCCTCTTGGTTATAACCTTTGGCTACCAATCTAGCCTTGTTCCTAGTAATGAGACCATTTTCATCAAGCTTATTCCTATATGCCATTTAGATCCTATAATTGGATTATCTTTAGGTTTAGGAACATGCTTTCATATTTTGTTTATTTCAAATTAGTTGAGTTCATCTTGCATAGCAATCACCCCAACATTCATCACTAAGAGCATCCTCAATAGTCTTTGGCTCAATTTGAGAAACAAAGGCAATATTAGCATCTAAGTATTTAAGTTTAGATCTAGTAGTTACTCCCTTTGATGTGTCACCAATGACAAGTTCTTTTGGATGATCCTTCTTGAATTACCAATCTTTGGGTAGTTCTTGAGACTCTTCTTCTTATTCCAATTTTGCCTCAATTTCATTGTGATTTTCCTTTAGAACATTTTTTATTCCTTGTTCTTCAAATGTACCTAGAAAATTATCAAGAGCACTACCTTTCCTTTGATCAAGTTTAGAGAATTCATAAAAAATAACATGCATTGATTCTTCAACTACTAGTGCTCTCTTATTAAACACTCTATATGCTTTGCTAGAAGATGAATATCCTAAAAATATGCTTTCATTATATTTAGATGAGAATTTTCTAAGATTATCCTTGGTATTCAATATGAAGCATTTGCATCCAAACGTCCTAGGGTATAAAATTTTAGGTATTCTTCCATTCCAAAGCTCATGAGAGGTTTTGTTTATCAAAGGCTTTTTGTAAACACAATTTGAAATATAATATGCACTATTAACGGCATCTACACAAAAGTAAGATGGAAAATCATACTCATTGAGCATTGTCCTAGCCATTTCTACTAATGTTCTATTTTTTCTTTCAACCACACCATTTTATTGTGGTGTTCTAGGAGCCAAAAAGTTATGTGAAATACCAAACTCATTGCAAAAATTTTTAAAGTTCTCATTTTTAAATTCTTTGCCATGATCACTTATAATGGATATGATTACATAGCCTTTTTCATTTTGAACTCTTTTTGCAAAAATTTTAAAATGATTGAAAGCTTCATTCTTTTGAACTAAGAAATTAACCCATGTAAACATTAAGTAATCATCAACAAGTATAAATGCATACAACTTGCCTCCTAGACTAGCAACTTTATTTGGACCAAACAAATCCAAATAAATTAGTTTTAGGGGTCTAGATGTCCTTACAACATTTTTAGTTTTAAATGAACTCTTATGTTGTTTTTCAAATTGACATGGTTCACAAAATTTATCTTTATTAAATTTCATTTTGGGGAGCCCATCTACAAGTTCTTCTTTACTAATGCATTGTAAATGACCCACATTAGCATATCCTCATCTATGCCAAATCCATGCATCATTACTAATGGTAATTAAACATTCAAATGCATTATTAGAAAGTCAGTCAATTTTATATGTATTATCAATTCTAACTCCTTTGAATGCAAGTTCACCATTGGAAGAAGTAACTTTGTACCCTTTAGAGTCAAAATTTACATTATATCCTTTATCACACAATTAACTCACACTAAGCAAGTTATGTTTCAATCCATCAACAAGCCATACATTATCAATCATGTTTTTCCCAAGCATGCCAATGGAACCAATGCCTATGTTTTTACCTTTAACATTATTTCCAAAAGTCACATTACCTCGTTGCTTGTAGGTAAGAGTTGTAAAAATCTTTGTATTGCCCGTCATGTGCCTTGAACATCCAGTATCCACAAGCCAAACATTTTCATTGAAAGTAGACTTTAGGCATACCCATACCTTCAAGACAATAAAATTTACCTTCTTTTAGATATCCAAATGAACTTGGGTCCTTGGGATTTGATAGTAGAAGGATCCACTAATTTGAGATGAGCCTTTCTAATATAGCAAAAGATGCTCTTATGTCCAAATTTCATATAATAAGTGTATTGGTACAAGGTTTTATAGTTATGCACTCTTTTATTGAAATTTAAAGAACTATGTATACAATTGCAAGTATGAGTTGAGTGAAATTGTCTTTGTACATTTTTGTGTTTGTCTGCATGCCTTGTATACATATATACATGGTTTACTCTTGGAATTTTAGTTCTAGAGCCTTGTGAACCTAGTATAATCCTTTTAGGATTTTTCAGTTTGGTGTGTGCATTAGTATTCTTTACAACTTCAACACTAGAGTTTTGAGTTGTAGGTTCTTTTACAAATATTGGTGTATTAGATATAGTGATAGATGAGTCTTTGAATTCTAAACCATGTTTCAAAGAGGGTGACCTTTGATTGTTGATCAATGTGTCTAAGGCCTCTTTTCCCTTGTGAAATTTTGAAATAAAATCTTTAAGTTAATTTATTTCATCCTTCAAAACTTTATTTTCCTTGATTACATTTTCTAAGCTATGTGAGGTTTTAGATATATCATCAATATATTTTGACCATTGTTCATTTGATGTCTTTAATTCTAGAGTAGAATTTTTTAAAGAAATAAAGTCCTTTTCTAGCTTAGAACATTTATCTTTGTAAAATTTCATTTTAGAAAAATATTTTCTACTCTAAGGTTCATATGCTCAATTAAATCACTATCATTTAAGGCATCATCAACATTATCATCAAATGCAATCAGGTTCAAAGGTTGAGTGCCTACCTCATTGGTGTGATTATTATCCTCAATGTCCATGAGACATAGATTGGTAATTCCTTATTCTTATTCGTCCTCTTCTTTACTTGAGGAATTATCATCCCATGTGGCTCTGAGTAATTTCTTCTTTTCCTTATCCCACTTCTTTTTGTTCTTCAATTTGAAGGAATCCGATTTGATGTGATCCATTCTGCCACATTCATAACATTTTACTTCATTCTTTTTCTCTTTATCTTTGAAAGAGGATTTAGAAAATGTACCTTTATTAGCTTGTAATCTTCTTTTTCTCTTCCAATCACTTATCCTTTTGGATAGCATAGCCATTTCTTCTTCATCATCGCTATCTTCATTACTTGAGGTCTCAACTTCCTTGATGGCTTTAAGAGCCAATACTTTTCTTTTATTTTTTTCACCTTGTTCTTCTTTCTTTTCAGTGTGTAATTCAAAAGTGAGTAGTTTTCTGACGAGTTCATCGGTTCTCAAAAAGCTAAGGTCATGAGCTTCTTCAATTGAAGAAACCTTAGAATCAAAACTCTTCTTCGCTCTAAGTGCTCTCAAAATTTTGCTATTAAAATCACCTTGATCATATACCTTGCCATATTTTTTTAGTTTGTTGACAATGGAAAGCAAGCAGTTTGTCATGTTGATGATATTTTCATTGGGCTTTATCTTGAAAAGCTCATACTCATGCACATACATTTGCTTCTTGGTGAACCTCACTTAAGTAGTACCCTCATGATAGTTCTCAAGGATTTTCCAAATGTTATGTGAATAAGTACTCTCCTCTCTTGATATTGAATTCATTAAGATAGAGGCTGCCATATTGTTCTTGAAATGAGCTCTCACTTTATCACTTGTCCATTGTGCTTTTGGAATAGGAACTTGGACACTACTTAATGAGCGAGAGGTTTTCACTTATTTTTAACATATTTTCAAAGCTTAATTCCTTCACTATTAAGGAACAAATACATCTTATGTTTCTAATAAGAGTAACTCGATACCATCTAAATAATGTCTAAGGAAGGAATTTGGGTTTTCAAGAGTAGAAACCGTGGAGTTGGAAGTAGAAGTTGATGTAGATGTCTTTGTTGGTAGAATGGCTGCCATTTTGGATCAAATTTTATAATTAAACTTTTTGAAATTTAGAAGGCTCTAATACCAATTGTTGTCCCAAACTAGCAACCAAAAGAGAGAGTGAATTGGTTGATTTGAGTAATGATGATAAATTAAAAATTTAAAAAGCAAGATGAAGAAGATGTAGAAGAAGATTGAGTAGAGAAGAATGCACACAAATGATTTATAGTGATTTGGATTTACCTCAATCCTACATCTACTTCGTTAACAACTTGTTAAGCTTCTACTAATCTTGAGTTTTTACAAGCTTAACTCTAACTTAGTGTTTTCACAAGCTTACACCAAACTTGTTACAAGATTTGAAATCAATCCTTACAACCCTTACAACAGTTTTTCCAAGGCCCACTTTAAAACTTAAGTGTTTCAAAACTAACACTCAACTTACAATGGCATATTTGATGCTCACACTCAAAACTCTAACAATACAAATATTAATTGTAGTAAATGAAATTAAAAGTATATTGCTTTGCTATTAGAATCACAATTACCCTCAAACAATAGGTTTATTAGGGTATTTATAGCCATTTGGACTTGAACTAGCTGTTTGAAGTGGTTCTCACATGTTTAGAGCTTGTCTTCTAGTAATTTGGTGGCAGAGTACCTTTGTATGGTCGCTCGGTCACTTGTGTGATTGCACAATTTAAAAATTGCTCTAATGGATAGCTCCAACAATAAGATTTTGTTGTCTGATAGGATCTTGAATACCCATGCTGCCATGTTGTGTTGTCGCTCGGCACAAAGTTACCATTTAATTTGAATTTCTTTATCCATGTGTTCGGTTGTCATTGGTCCGAGGTATTTGGCACTAAGATTCAAATGTATTGAACTTGTGCGGTTGCTCGATTGTCTAGGTCTGTCGCACAAGTGATTAAGCATTGAGGAAGCACCGCACAGGTTGACCGCTATCTCTTTTGCCATTTTTAAGCTTTTGAATCATTGGGTTATGCGGTCGCTCTGTATGGCGGTGCGGTTGCACGCTTTCCATGCATCCTGACTTCACCGTAAGCTGAGACTGTAAACCCATCTATAAGTTTCTGAATTTAGCTTGGTTTTTGGTACAGTTGTATTCCTACCGAGCATCTTGACTTCACCCTACACTAAGACTGTGAACTCCTCTGTGAATATTATGGATCCTAGCTTGGTATGTACAATCGCTCGGTTGGCTCGGGCGGTCACACATCTAGCTTTAATGCTAGGCAAGCCCGCTATTCTTTATGTAACTTCAGTTCATTTGTCTTGTAACTTTGTGCGGTCGCTCGGTGGGCTCGGGCGATGGTACAAAGGTTAGGGTTTCATGCCTACAACAACAAACTTGTTTGAAATTATTAGTACACATCAATTTGATTGTCAATAATAAAAAAAGAATTTAATTATCCAACTGTTTGTATGTATTGTAAGAATCTACTGTCATGGATTTAGCTGCAGTCTCTTTTTCCACGTCAAATTTAAATATGACTAAGATTTGGCATACGAGATTTGGACACAAGTGTAAGAAGAGTTTGATAATGTTAAGCAAGTCTAAGCATTGCTTAAACTTCATTAACGCTAGTAATTGTTGATTTTATCCTATGAGACTATTTAGAGAAGGTGGACAGAAATCTTCTAATTTGATACAATAAATTCAAGTCAAAGTGAAGTTGTAAGTAGTTTCCTGACAATTAAAGTTATAAAAATGTATTGCCTTAGCATACTGCTTGTAGGAAGACTAATGATATAGAAGTTCCAACCACTTGAGTGTGATGTGGGGTTTGTAGTGGTGTCCCACATAGCTTGCTCCACTACCGCCTGCAATTTGCAATTGCAAATTGCAACACATTTTGGACGCTATAATAGCCCCTCTCATTTCAAATACAACAATTTTAAGAAAGAAAACAATATATTTTAGAGAGATTAGTGTGCGGATAATATATTTAGCCCATTTTGAGAGAATATTTTTGTGTGAGATAATATTTTGTGAGTGATAAAATAGTAAAATTTTGTTATTTTGGTGTTTGAGAAACACTTTTTACTATTTTTTTGTTTATCTCATTTGTTGGGTATTGTCTCTCTAAAATTTGTAACACTTTTTAATTATTAATGGATTTATTTTTTTTCTTCTCTCGTGGACGTAGGCTAATGCCGAAACACATAAATTTATGTATTTCTATTTATTTTTTCTATTTTGTTTGTCGTATTTTGCTCAAATAAATATTTTACTTTCACTTTTAATCTTAACATAAATAATAATCATGTTGAATCAAATTTAAATATAAAAATTAAAAGTCATTTAAACTTGAGTTTCAATTTAAGTTTCGAGATTCTAATTTTTCATTTGGCAAAACTCATCAACTTCACAATAAATTGTGAACATGTTAAGATATATAAAAATACATCAAAAATATTAAAACATTTTTTATGATAATACTTCTATTATTATTGTAGTAAAAAATTGTGTAGGCATTTGTATTTTTATAGGATTTTTTATAAAAATATTTTAAAAATATTCAATTTTTAATTTTAAAAATATTTATTTTCAAAATCTATATATTATATCAAAACAGCTAATGCTTACACAATATTATATCAATTGGCATAATACTTATTTTTTAAAATATTAAATTAAATGGTTATTTATTAGAATAGATAATTAATTAATTGTTATAAATATTTATTTATATAGTTCAAATAAAATTAGGATATCTTATTTTATATTAACAACAGTTAGTTATATCTAATAATATAAATTAATTTTAAAATATTAAATTTATTATTATTTAGAGAGTTCAAATATGATTATGATATTGATAATAATTAATTATTATATATTATATAAAAAATAAATCTATATATTATACTAAAACAACTAATATATTATATAAATCTATATATTATTAGTTGAATTTTTTATATCTTATTTTGTATCTTATGCTTAAGAAAGCTTTTTATAAATCCCTCTCACTTTCTCTTTACCTTTTCCTACTTTTTCAAGTATCAGGTTTCCATGTTATTGTAAAATAATACATGTTTTCACATTCATATTTACAATATCATACAAATAATAAGAAGTGATCTTTATGCAATCAATCTATGCTAGAAATTTTCAACACATCTCATAAAATAATTAGAAAGTTAGCTTGAGAAGATAAATAATTTGTATTTTATTTTAAAAACATGCCTACATGAGCATGTTTTTATACATTTCAATACGTGTACGTCATTTTTTTCATAAATGTCGGTAATATGATCTTTTGAATAATTTGTTTTCATATTAATTTGTTTTATTAAAAGAATTTGGAATATTAATATTATAATAATTCATATATTTAATATATCAAACTTCAATAATGTTAATTTTATAAATGGTATTGAGGTGGTTCTATATGAGAAAGTACTATAATTATATATAAACTCTTTTATAAGCTATGTTTATTTTTAATTCTCCCATAAAATATTATAAAATTTATTTTGTAAGTTTAAATCAATTATTAAATCAATATCATGAACTACTATGTCAACGGAAAGTTTACTGGAAGCAAAGAGCCAAATCATTTTGGTTGAAGGAGGGTGATAGAAATGCCCGCTTCTTCCATAACTTGGCTACTGCTAGAAGGAAAAAGAATCAGATTGTGCAACTCAACGATGGCAATGGTGAATGGCAAAATTGGGGGACTAATCTTGAACAAGTTATGCTTAATTATTTTAATGCTTTATTTCGGGCAAAACCTTGTTTTTAGATTTGGTTTTAGATTGCATCCCTTCTCTAGTTTCTTTGGAAGATAATAATATGCTATTACAATCGTATTCGGAGGAGGAAGTTAAATGTGCTGCTTTTTCTATGAAACCGGATAAGTCCCCTGGACTTGATGGGCTTAATCCTGGGTTCTATCAGCAATATTGGGACGTAATTGGTTCAGATATCTCAGCAACTTGTCTTATTTTTTTGCATTCTAGAGAATTTCCTGCTTCTTTAAATGAAACTGCTATTATGCTTATTCCAAAGAAATCGAAATCAGAAGTTATGGGAGATTTGCGCCCGATTGCATTGTGCAATGTACTGTTTAAAGTAATGACAAAGATGCTAGCTAATAGATTGAAGAAAATTCTATCTAATCTAATCTTCGAGAGTCAAAGTACATTTGTTCCAGGTAGGAGCATTCAGGATAACTGTATTTTGGCTTTTGAGGTAATACACACTTTGAATCGTCGAACTCGGGGTAAGGAGTTTTCTGCTGCTTTAAAAATGGATGTCAGCAAGGCATATGATAGACTGAAGTGGTCCTTTGTTAGGGATATTCTTAATAGATTTGGTTTCTCTCCTATGTGGGTTGATATGATTTATCGATGCTTGTCGACAGTTTCATACTGGATTTTGCAGAATGGAAAACAAATTGGACCAATTGTTCCAATAAGGGGACTTCGGCAGGGAGATCCACTCTCTCCTTATATCTTTATTCTTTGTGCGGAAGGATTGTCCAAAATGATCCAGAAGTATAATTCTTTGGGTTCTTTACATGGAAGTCAGGTTTCAAGAGGAGGTCCAGTAATTTCTCATCTATTCTTCGCCGATGATAATTTGATTTTTCTTAAGGCTGAGGAATCAGAGGCGATTATTTTGAAAAACATATTGTTGGCATATGAACAAGCTTCAGGCCAAGAGATTAGTCTGCCGAAATCCTCTATTTTCTTTTAGTGCAAACACTCCTACGGATAGACGGAGTTTAATTTGCGAGGTTTTAGGTGTTGAGGAAAAGGAGTCATTGGGGTGCTATCTGGGACTTTCGTCTTATATTGGTAGGAAGAAGAGGGAGGTATTTGGTTATTTGAAGGATAGAGTTTGGAAGAAACTTAATTCCTAAAAGACTGGAATGATTTCAAGGGTAGGTAAGGAGATCTTATTGAAGACGGTGTTGCAAGTTATGCCTTCTTATGTTATGAGCCTATTTCTACTACCAAAGACTTTGTGCTATGAAATTGAAAGCATTATGAATAAATTCTGGTGGGAATCGGGAGGAGTCAATGGTAAGGGTATTCATTGGTTGGCTTGCGAACGTATGGCATTCCCTAAAGGCTTAGGTGGGTTGGGTTTTAAAAGGTTACGAGATTTCAATGTTGCTTTATTGGGGAAACAAGGTTGGAATACTATTTCAAGACCTAGTGCTTTGGTGACTAGGGTGTTGAAAGCAAGGTACTTCCCAACTTCTAATTTTTTTGATGCTTCTTTGTCTTCTAATCCAAGTTATTTATGGAGTATATGGGAGACACGTGATTTGCTGAAGTTAGGAACTTATAGGTGGATTGGTAATGGAGATTCTACATTAATTTGGGATGAGCCTTGGTTACCAAATGATAATAATTTCTATGTGAGTTCAGTTAGGCGGATGGAGTTTCATTGCTTTAAAGTTTCTAATTTGATTGTAAATGGTAACTGGGATGTTCACTTGTTGGAAATGTTATTTAATGAACTTGATAGATCGGAGATTCTATCAATAACACTGCCAAGAAATCAGGTTGATGACAAGTACTGCTGGAAATTTGAGAGAAAGGGAAGGTATTCTGTGAAAAGTGCCTATATGAAGCTACAAGAGGCAAGGGTTGCGATATTGGCAGGTTCTAATTGTTTGTGGAAGAAATTATGGAGGTGTTATGTTCCACCAAAGATTCTTAATTTTGGTTGGCGATTGATTCGGGAGGTAATTCCGTGTTTGCAAATGCTACGAAATAGGAGGGTAGATGTTGAAGTTATCTGTCCTATGTGACATGCTAGCTAGGAATCTTTATTACATTTATTTGTGCAAAGCTCTTTCGCCAGATCAGTTTGGATTTTAACAGACATTGGTTGGCAATTTCTTGGAGTTGTCTCTTGGAGGTCATGGTTAGAGAGTGTTTTTCAAGGTGCTTCAATGAAGGAGGCGGAAGAGATAATTATGATTTTATGGGCAATATGGTCAGCAAGAAACAAGAAGGTTTGGAAATATCAAGTTATTGCTCCTTTTGGAGTTGTACAGATGGCACGCCGTGTTCTACATGAATAGAGTACTAGCAGAGTTAGTTCCTCAAGACTTGATGCAGCAAGGCCAGCTGATAGGATGTGGACACGACCAGTAGCTAGTTTCGTTAAGGTGAATTTGGATGCGTCTGTGCTTTCAGGACGTAGTGCGGCTGGTGTGGGTCTTGTTTGCAGGGACATTTTTGGTGGCTTTGCAGCATCTAAGACATTGTTTTTGCATGGGAATTTTGATGTTATGCATGCAGAAGCATTATCAGCTAGAGAAGCCTTAAGTTGGATAAAGGCTATTGCGTGGGGCCCAACTATGGTGGAATCAGATGCCTTAATGGCTGTAAATGCCATTAATTCTTCTACTAAGAATGATGATTCTTCCTTTGGCTTAGTCATTTAAGATTGTAAGCATTTAATTAATGAAATTGGTAATGTTGAATGTCGTTTTGTGTATAGGTCTACGAATGCAGTTGCTCATTTGTTGGCAACTGGGACACATTCCATGTCAGGCCTTAGAGTTTGGGAGTCTGTTCCCCTTCCATCTATTGTTGATCAACTTTTAATTGAGTAATGAAATACCCAATATTTATTAAAAAAAATCAATTATTAAATAAGAAAAAATATTTATGATTATCAATGTTTCATTATTTTTTACTGAAAATTATTATGGGATTTCAAAATTATTATATGTATATACATTAATTGAAAACATCTGCAACATAGTGAATGTATCATTTTAATATATTATACTAAAACAGATAATACTGATATAATATTATTTCATGTGTCTCACTCTCATTTTGCCATGTGTCCTAAAATCCTAAAATTTTGAATTAAATTTATTATTTATTAAAATATAATTAAAATATCTTATTTAATATTGATAATAATTATATTTAATTATTGATAATAGTTCAAATAGAATTATAATATCGTATTTGATATTAATAATAATTAATTAATATCTATTCATATAAAAATTTACGGGTATGGTTTGGCATATGTTGATTTTTTTTTAATATGCCCATTTTTGTCCTTACATTAATATTTATTTATTTTAAAATTCAATCAAAATTAAAAAAAAATATTATTTCATACTTAATTTTTACTTAATTCATGAAATTGTGTACATTTTAAAAATTAATTAATTCCTCAATTCCAAATCCATCAATTGATTAAATTTTTTGTCTATCTTTTATATTTATTATTTATTATATAATAAATATTTATTTAGAGTGTTCAAATAGAATTAAAATATTATATTTGATATTGATTTATATTTATTTGAATAGATCAAATAAAATTATAATATCTTATTTGATATCGATAATAATTAGTTATATATATAATATAAAAAACTAGAACAACTACTTTATTATCATATTCTTTCGCAATACTATTTAGCTTCAAAATCACAATACTATTATTCAATTACTATATTATTATTCAACTGACATGTATGTAATGTATCATATTTTTATGCTTTCACTTTTATTTTTGGATATCCTTTCCTATATTTCATTTGGATTTTTTTTGTTATTGGATTTTTATTTTTATTTTTATCTTTTTTGTTATTTGTTTGTTATATAATTTTTTGCATTGATTTTATATTATTTGATTGTTTAATGAATCTTTTATTTGTATTCTTTGTAATATTTTAGGTTGATTTTTTTATTATTTATTTTATTTTTGATATTTTTAGTTTCCTTTTGAGTTTTTTAATTAATTATTTTTATTTGATTTGAGTAAACTGTAATTTTTTTTTAATTTATTTTAGCATTTAAAATTTTTGTAATTTAAATTTTGTTAGGATTTTGTTTTAATTTATTGTTTGATTATGTTTTGTTTATGTTATTTAACTTTATGTTAGATTTATTTAATTTTTTGTAAGATTCATTTTTTAGTTGCAATTATTTAAATTTTGTTTAGATCTAATTTTGTTGTTTAATTTTTCTTTTATTTGCTTAAAAATATTATAAATTTAAAATTAATTTATATTAAATAAAAATATCCATAATATTGTACGAGATCTTTTCTAGTAATATATCCATTATAGTATATTAGAGATACATAATTATATTTAAATTTCTATAAATTGTTAAAAATTGTAACTAAGATATTTGAAAATAAGTTAAAAAGGTGAACGCTTCATTGGATAATGTAGTACCCGGTGACGGACCAAACAAAAATAATACACAAACAGTGGTTTGGGCCTAATAATAAGTGTTTTTACAAAATTTCTAACTCATTCACGACAAAATAAAATCATATAAGAAATGGACAAGAAGAAATGAAATCATGAATTTAAGAATTATATTATTTATTTCCACATCATTTAATTTGAAAATTTAATTAAATAAATTTTAATTATTTAAATAATAATTTAATGATCTTGTAATAATATCATTTAGTTAATTTAATAATTATTTATTAAATACAATTATATAATATCTATTTAATATGTGAGAAAATGAATTTATGAGTACACGATGTAGCAGTATATATGAGTTTCAAAATATCTTTTATTATATTATAAGTAACACTTTATTCGTCCTAAATTATAATTAACTTATCATTTTAATAAATTAATTAGCATATTAAATTTTTATAATATTCTAATTAAATGTTATTTATGTAATATATTTTATATTAAAGTAAGAATATAATAAGAAAATACATGTAAATTTATATTTTCAATAAAAATAATTAATTTTTTATTAATTTGTGTGAACTAGAAAATGTGTCTATCAATTTTAGACGGAGAAAATAAATATAAAAATTAGGTCGGACAATATATGGGCTGCCCAGCACACCCAACCCATTTCGGACTTTGTCTGGCACGGTCCAAGTATTAGGCACCCCAAAAATTTTGCTTGGCATGTGCTCTAGGCCAGGCTGGATCAGACATTGGGCCTACTAGGCTAGCCAGCATGGTACGACAAGTGGCCTGGCCCGACATGACTTGTCAGTTTAAACAAATATATTATACACTTATTTGAATGAAATTGCATTTCTAATTTTTTTTTTATTACAAAGAGAGGTAACCATTTCAAGAGCTAATAGAAATAAATCTCATACAACCTAAACCACTTTGATCATGCCAAATCCAAGCTCTCAATTATCCTGCATAACTGATAATTTGAGCACTCCAATTGGAAACTCTAGAGCATAAGACATCGACCAATCATCTGAAAGATTAGCTTTCCGATAGATATGAACTACTTGAATTAACCAATCTAACTCCAGCAGGTTCTTTATGCTTAGGATGATATTTGAATCTGAACAACTTAAATACCTTGATTCTTGAAACAATTAGATAGCGCCATCGGTTATCAGCTTCCATAATTAACCGGCGAATACCCCTATTCCAAGCAAGAAGTAGCCATTGATAAATACCCCATATTTTCGCTTTCAAAACCGAGCAACAACCAATGTTCATAATGAAGCCACTCACCCATTGATCAAGGAAATTGCGGATTAAACCCCCACTTGATGCTTGATCTGAAGAACTCTTAAAAGTGCCATCTAAATTCAATTTAAAGACACCATCTTCAGGAGGCTTCCAACAAATCCTAACTTCCATATGTTGGGCACAACCGTTAACATGGGCCCTTTCTCTCTGCACAAAATTGCAGAAACTACTAGAAGCATGATGAATATCTATAACTACCCCCTCAACTTAATCACAAACTTGCTTAAAGAAAAAGAAATTCTTATTTCACCAAAGATACCAATAAGCAACAACAAAAAGAAGCCTCCACTCGACATCCCCAAACACCATGACATCTATAGACAAATTCTGAGTAGTCCAGGATATCAAACTTCTATCAAGTCTTGGAGGGGAAAAGTAAATTAAAAAAATATTGAAGAATAAAAGAATGTCAAAAAGAATTAAAAAGAAAAAACAATCAAATAAAAAATTGCAAACATATATAGACATATATCAACATATACTAATATACGATATAAAATTAAAAAATTGTAAAAATTATTTATTTGAAGTATTTTATTGAACATGTGGTGTGTATTTTAGATTATAGAACAAAAAAATCTCTAATCATTATATTTTAAATCCAAAAAAAAATTCAAATAACAAAAACATTACAAAATTAAATTAACAACTAAAAAATCTTCCTCTACTCCTTTAATTATAAAAATGAAAAAAAAAAGTAGTAAAAATTTGGTGTTAAACAAAGTTTAGTTAAATGTTTAGAACATACAGTGGACTATATTGATTTAAAATTTTTATTCGTTTACTTCTAGGCTAATATTTAGAAAAGAAGAACCAAGATAACCATTATCTTAATTGGTTATTGGTGGCATCATCACAAAGCTATTAACTTAATTGGAAAACAAATATCTAAAATTCAAATCAAATACAAAGAAAGCATCGATGAAGAAATTAAGTATATAAACCTTTTAATCAAGTGTACCATTAAACCACACAAATTCAAGTGTAATAATGAAAAACTCCAGAAATAAAACCCAGACAAACATAAATGACGCCCTATAACCTCAAAATTGCAATCTTCATCTTCTTTGGAATCCACTTGGTTGAAAGTTAATTTTTGGCATTTGGTTTATATTAAATTATATTAAAGATTGAAATATGGGTTGAGCTTTAAGTAGGAATCTGAGCAATGGCTACTGGTGGTGTTGGCGCAGGAATAGGTGGAGATGGATATAGTTATTAAAAAAAAAAAGAAGAGGAAAAAGATGAAAAGAGGAATGTAGGAGAGAAGACTAAAACACCGTAAAATTGAAAAATCAAAAAATAAAAAGAGTTAAAATTAAAAAAGAGAAAAGTAAAAAGTAAATAAGAAAAATATGTGCGGTAAAAATGAAAATGAAACTTAAAATATAGTATATTATATAATTTCATCTTTTTTAAATTCTTTTTTCTTCATAACTAAGTTAGGTCATAGTCCTTCATAGGGACGGAGAGAGCTAATTAAAGTTAGGGATAACATTATAATAGGGGTTAGGTGGCATATCCAAAAATGGCCTAAAGACTAAGGTTTGGGAAGATCCTTGGATTTCTCATCTCTGCCAAGTTTTAAAATCTTGTATGCTAAACCTCCAAGCACCAACATTTAAGTGCTTGTTGACTTGATGACTCATAACAGATATTGGAATAACAATTTACTCTAAGATCTTTTCATTGAAGAAGTAATTGCTATTAAACTCATTGCCATATGACTAGCAAATGAGAATGACAAATTAGCGTGGCACCAAGGTAAAAAGGCTAAGCTTTCTACCAAGTTAGTTTTATCATTTTCTTTGCAACTCTACTTACCATGATCATAATTCTCCTTCATTGACTTGGATTCCTTATTTTAATTGGATGTATGGGGATTAAAAGTGCATCCTAAAATTCAAAATTTTATTTGGAGGCTTTGTACAAATTTCAATACTGCGAATGAAAATTTATAGCGGAGGAGGCTTAGTAACTTTGACATATGCCCTTTGTGCAAAACTTTTATGGAATCCGTGATGCACATGTTGATCTTTTATAAGCATACAAAAGTATGTTGGTTTGGCTCCAATTTTGGTTTGGCTCCAATATTGGTTTCCTTCTTGAGGCTCTTAAAACTACTTCTTCTTAGCATTGGTGGATGAACATGCAGTTGCTATTGCTAGTCAGAAGGGCGATGAATCATTCATTCCTATGATTGCTTACATTTGTTTGAGTATAAGAAGGTTCGAAATGCCTTTTGCTTCAATGGTGACATCCTTAATCCTCTCAACTCTATTTAGAATGCTCGACTCTCTCATAATCAGTTTTGTGATACATTGAATTACAAGGCAAGAACTCCAGTTAATGTCGCTTTAACACATTCTTCTATTTTGAGTGCTTCTTGGTGTCCTCTTTCGACTGACTGGATTAAGATTAACACAAATTCTACTTTTAAGAGAGGGAACTTCTTAGCAGGAATAGCGATGGTTTCTAGAAATTCTTTTAGGAAACTTATTGATGGCTTGGCATGCTTGATACATTCTGTTTTTCCCTTATACAATGAAGACAAGCAATGTTTTTGCCTATTCAAAGAGCTATCAGCCCTAAGCTCCATAAATGCATATTCAAAAGTGATAATTTGGTGATAATAATTGCTCTGCATATTCGAAAGTGATAATTTTGTGATAATAATTGCTCTTCATAATCCCTCTAACTGCCCTTGGAGTCTAAATGTTTTATTTTAAAGTCTTTAAACTTGTTCAATCTTTAGATTCTTTTTTCTTTTCTTTTGTATGTATAATTGGCAATAAACGAGCTGACTAATTAGCAAAAAATATTGCCAATCATAGTTTAGGACCAAGTTGGTTTTGGTGTCCTTATTGTATCATGATTTTCATTAATATCTCTTATTCAGGTTAAAAAAAAAACCCATTTACCTTTTTAATTTGAGTGTGAAAACATGTGAATTTTATTTTAATTTTATTTTTTAATATATAATTTAATATTTTTAATTAGAAATGAAGTTATAAATTTTAATAGAAAGTTGGATTCAATTGAAATTTGAAAATATTAATAAGATAAATAAAAAAATATAGGAACGATATGTGAAATTAATCTCTAATTAGATAATATCATTAATAATTTTAATTTAACTAAAATTGAAATTAACTGGTAAATTTTAATTTAAATGAAAAATACAATTAAATAATATTAGCCTTCTCAATTTCTAATTGGATACAAATATTTACACCTCCAGAATTACTAAATATACCGTTGTGGTTAAATACACACTATAAATTTAAATTTTTTTTTATGAAATTTATAAATACACCACTATAAAATTATCTTTATATCCCTAAAAAACATTAAATACATATCTACACCATCTACCTTCTTCTTCTTCCCAGTAAACTTCACACACCCAAAATTATATACTATTGTTGTCGAAGCGATTAACCGCTGTCATCGAAGCGATTAGCCGCTGTCATCAAAATCATTATCTTTTATCACTAAAATTTCAAGGTTATTGGTTAGTTATTTGTATTAATTTGTTAGATTTTTATGAATATGTTAGATTTGTATGAATATGAATATATTGATTAGATTTGTAGTTTGATTATTTATATTTTGATATATATTTGTATATAAAATCGAATTTTTAGATATGTAAATGCAGTTGTTAGTTGTTGAATTATAAGAAAATGGGAAAAATAGCATTCGTAATATTCGGCAAACCAATATTGAATATTTTCATTTAGTCGGCCATCGGATTTAGGTGGCCACGGTGGCCATCTAAATGGATTTAGTTGGCTATTGTGGCCGATTAATTAGAAATATTTTGCCATTATGACCAACTAAAGCCATTGGACAACAAATAATATATATATTTTTAAATTCACAGTTATGTGACTATATCGTTCTTTACACATTCTATTTGACTTAATTGAATATTCATTTTAGTTGTCCACTAATATTGAACTTTGTTTGAATTTTTAGATATGGCAGGTAATTCTTCACGGGTACTCCCTATTGCATCAGCACGACAATGAAGAAGGCATAACGATCCATCATATAACTTAAATATTGATGACACAACTCCTTTGATAGAACATAATGATGAAATGAGTTACAAGAACAAACATTGCATTAAGGTTCTGCATCTGAGGGTGAAGATGATGTCACAGCTCCTTTTCTAGGCTAACTAGAAAATTCAATAGTTCTTTCTCGATATGCAACTCATATAGCTCCTATAATATGGAATAGTGAGGTAAATATTGACTTTTAATTTATTAAAATTGTCATATATATTTATGAGTGCATCATACATCTTGCAAATTATGAAACACACTACATTAATTCTTTTATGTTGATTATAGGATCGATCACTTTTGAAATGCATTAACCATCATGAGCTATTGAGACAGTGGGACACATTTTCTAATAGACAATCAATGCAAAAATTCAATAAAAAGTTATTAAATTCTGGTTTAGCTTCCCTGATCCACTCCACTTATAGTTATGTTGATCGAGTATTGGTGTCTTCATTTATTGAGAGATAGCTCCTAGAGACAAACTCTTTCCATATGCCTTAGGGTGAGATGACCATCACATTAGATGCTGTATCTTTTATATTAAGAGTTTTAGTAACTGGGTTGCCTATTTTTAAATCATATGATCTTGTTAACCTTAATACTGAGGCCTTGGTGATGAATGCTCTTGGTTGTCAAAGGACCATTGCACAAGAAGAGTTGAGATTAAATTGAGGGATTTCAGTGTGTCTTGGATGGTTATGCAACAATTTTCTCAATGTTAGTGATAATGATAGGGAGGAGCGAATTAATTGTTGCCTACGTGCTTATTTACTCTTTCTTTTGGGTGCACGATTTTTCCAGACAAGTCAGGGTGTCGAATTCCTATTAATTTACTATATTTGCACGTTGATATTGACAATATTCATAACTATGCATGGGGGTCAACAGTTCTTGATCTTTTACATAGACAGCTTGGGCAGGCATCTAACAAGAGTTGTCGTCAGATAAGTGGATTATTTTTGCTGCAGGCATATATTTAAAAGCATTTTATGCACCTCCGACAGCACCATGATGTCTCATATATGCCCAATGCTCCTCGAGTTAGTAGATGGTCCATTTTATGTGATTGGACGGGATGTCCAAAAGTGAAATAAGTCATTATTTGTACCTTATTAAACTATTCAGTGATTATTTTAATGTTTAATTCATATATAATAACTCATTTTTTTTAATGACAGGTGGTTTGGGGGATGTATATAGAGGTTGTAGGGAGCATCATCCATTACCAGAGGTTACATTTTTTGTTGGTTCAATAAGATATATGGACATAATTGAAGTTTATCCAGATTGAGTGGTGAGACAATTTGGTTGTGTTCAACATATTCCATTGATGAATCAACTCTTTTTAATGTTGGACAAAGTAGTAAAGGAGTTTAAGTTGCACATTGAATGTCCTTAAGCACATTCATCAACAACTTATGGAATACATGGCAATATCACACTATTCCAATGGAATATAGAAGAAATTTGGTCACTAGTAATGGATCAAATTGTGTTTTGGGTTATATGGATTGGTATATGCAGATTTCACATCCCATTATTCAAAATCCAGAGCACCAATCACATGTATATTCACCTGATTTGCCTCCTACTGATGCATCTGACTACTCATTGGATCATGATCCTCAACAATGGATGGATATGTTATGAGTATGCAGAGAAGTTTATGGACGGAGGAGACATTATGTTAGGCAACCGCAATGACTTGTTGATATGATTAGAGAGGTGACTGATCAACTAGACCATGTATTCATCCCAAATCATGAGGTGGATAAGGATGATCCCGCCGGAGTTCCTTTACTTATATGCATGTACCGCGAGACTACTAGTGTTTCCCTATGTTTTGGGGTTTATACTATTTATTTAGATAAATACTTTATTTTATGAATTTATTTAGATAAGTACTTTTTTAAATTATTATGTTTTATGGATCTATGGATATTTGTTATACTTTTATAATTAAGTGAATTTCTAAGTTTTTTTAAGAGTTGATGATGATATTAATTAAAATGCTTATGAATTACATACAAAAACCATTTGGTCGGCTATAATCGCCAACCAAAATTCATTTGGTCAGTTAAAATCGCCAACATTATGCATTTTGCTTGGCTACTCTGACCTACCAAATGTATCTTGTTTGGCCAAAATAGCTAACAATATTTTTTTATATGGCCAGACAAGCCAACTCATTTAGTTTTAGTATAAATCATTCAATCAGTATAGATTACAACATCACATCCATCAACAATAACAACAACAATAATAGTAATCATAATTTAGTCGGCCATAGATTATATAATATCAATTTCAATAGAAAGGTAAAATAACAACAATAATATAAATTATATAATGTCAATCTCAATAGAAAGGTAAAATAACAACAATAATATAAATTACATAATGTCAATCTCATTTAAATATAAAAATAACAATATAGATTACACAATGCCAATCTCCACTCAAATCTATAGAATCAGTCGTTGTTGTATCAGAGCCTGAAATAGTAGTAAATTTGGCTATGCCTGCATGATACTGTATATCCTGTAAATTTGGCTATGCCTGCATGATACTGTATATCCTATCCATCAACATTCGAAGAGTGATATCTATACCAAAAAGTACTTATGTGTGGGATAGGGGACCCAGGTTTCAAATAAACCTTAACAAAATAACATGAATTTTTGAAACCTATGGCAATCTATCTTAAATAAAGTGATGGGTTAGTGGATAGTCTCAGTGGTAGAAATGTTAGACTTTGCATTGCAGAAAGCAAAAATAAAGTGCATCCATATACAGTGGATATTGGAAATCCCATATCAAGCATAACCATCTACTTGTTAACAGGGCAGATGGTTGGAAACAATCCAAAACATCCTAATCTTAGTGAATAGATCTCCATATACTCTCAAATACAAAAGTACATGCCCATCAATCTCTTCCAAACGATCAACTCTTACTCTAGCCCATCCATCATCTCCATAACCAACCAATCCAACTATTGTTCTAAACCCACAATGGCCATCCGATGCTACATTCTCAATATGATCAATACAACCATGCATCCAAGTCAAAAAAAAGGTTTAATCAAACTATTCAAGCCTTGAAGTGGCAAAGCACGACGTCGTTTCCATGGAAGCTTTAGTTGAGATTATTTTGTTTTATTTTGTTGAACATATTATGGTGATGTTGAACATAATGCAGTTCCAACAGGTGAATGGCTATCATTTAAAGACTCAACTATCTCAAAATCTGAAGGAAGTCTTTTTGTGTTAGTATCAACCTTCGCCTTACCTTTACTGCTAGGCCTTTGTGAACGGGGACTTTCGCCCCCTACTCCAATGTGGAATGGTTCTTGCGGCTTCAACATTGTTAAGTTCAGGGCCTTAGCAAACATGGGCTCGCCACCCTGACGGGCTGGGAAAAAAAAAGAGGTGGATGACTCAATTCCTAAGAAATTCTCAATCCTCTAATGGGTTTGAAAAGTTGGGTATATATATGGAAAAAGTGAGAATGATCCAATACCTCCATAACGCTCAGTTCATTGAAACCGGCCTCCTTTTTTTCAGGTCTAAATATTATTAAATTCTTAAGCATGATGATATCATCTATACTACATGTAATAAAAATAAAGAAATATTAATTAAAATCAAGAAAGTTCAAACTAACAAAATGGGCATCCGTACAAAATAAAAATATGCCCTTACAATAATGTCTAATATCCAAAGTACAAGTAAATAAAAATAGGACGTCCACCAATTGATGGAAACATATCTCTTACAATTATCCTAAAGTCTTTAAATAAATTAAACTATAGAATATAAATAAATTATACAAATAAGGCACCCATAAGTGAAAACATGCCTTTTACATCCTTAAAATTCAAATGATAAAAATTAACACCATTCAACCATTCATAACAAAACAAATAATCAAACCATATAGTTTAATCGTCACACAAATAATAATAAATTAGAGTTTAATAAATGAAAATTAGGGTTTATCATAAAGACTTACAATCCACAAATAAATATTGATCCCATCGACGAGGAGTCGCATACGGTGGTCCCGCTAGCCAGTTAGTAGGCAGGGATTAAGGGGGCAGTGCCCCCAAAATGTAGACAGTTTACATGATATAGTTTTGTTAGGGACTTATGATTTCTATCTAAACTAGAGTTTTATATTTATACAAATTAGGCTTTTTCTTAAACTAGGGTTCTACACTTGATTTAGGGTTTGATCATGTGATTTAGGGTTTTGCAAAATAAACTAGTGTTATATAAAAATATATAAGTTTATGATTAGAACATGCAATTTAAAGCTAAACCAAATGGATTAGGATTTTGGAACAAAATATGTTGGATTCAATATATTATTAGAGTTTAATATTTACATTTGGTTACTGCCCGAAGTAACAATTTATTACTACTAGATAATGGCTTTTATTATATGAGAATATATTGATTGAAATTATAAATGTGAAACAACGTGAAAATAACTGTTTTATGATGATATATTAATCAATGTTTAAAACCATGATCAAAAGCAGCTTCTATTAAATTTAAATGAATTAAATAGAGAACGTACTTTCTTTTGTTGGTTTTACCAAATTGAAGGAATATTAATCCAAGCTACTGTCTGAATCACCTTGGTTTTTAGTTGGAGGTTAAGTACAATAGAGGGCAGTTTTGATTCCTACCTTCTGGTTGTTGTGTGTGTGTTTCTGCCTTAGTTTTGGCTGATCGTTGCTACTACTTGTTTTTTTAGTTTTTGCTTTCTTTCTCTTTGTTTTTGTGGTTGCTGCTCCTAGGTTTCTAATCCCCTCTTTTTGTATTAATTGTTGCTATTTACAGGCAAAGAAGGTTTAAAACAAAACCCTAATACCCTAATTCGATGGTTAAATGAAGTCTAATCTTAATTAGAAAACTTTTAATCTGTCTCGAAACTAATTAAAGCCAGAATTAAATGACCATGGAGAATTAGGATTGCCTAATTTGCAATGGTCACTAGTCCATGGCTAATGAGGGTTGCTTAATTCGCCATGGTCACTAGTCCATGGAGAATTAGGACCCTAATTCGCCATGGACATTGGTCCATGGTGAATTGGAAGCCCCAATTCACCATTGACAAATAGTCATGGGGAATTGGGGATCCAATTTGCGATGGGTCCAAAGTGGCATGGCTTCTCGGACTTAGACAGACTTGTTCGGGCATTTAAAACTAGACCAAATTTAATTCAAGCTTTTGAAATTGAGTTGGAGTTGATTTAGTCCTTTAAAATTTAAATTAGACTATGTTAGAATTTTAAAAATTGAACCATCTTAATTTAGGCCTTTTAAAATTGGACCAATATGTTTCAAAGCTTAAACTAGGTTTAAGCTTTTAAAATCGGACCAAATTTAACTTGGCATTCTTTAATTGAGATCGAATTAGCTTATGGCTAAAATTAAGGGTCTACAACCTTCCATGATTTTGTTGCTTCACAATCGGTTCTGAAACATGTGTTGTATCTAGGTGGAGTATCTCATTCAACTTACGTATCATTATATTCCTTTTATGTTTATTAACCGAGCTTAATTTTTCCAAAAACTCTTGTACAGGTGGGGTCAACCCAGGATCAAACTCTATATCCATTTCAACATGCTCTTCAGTGGTTATATACAACTTCTTCCAATGTTGATCAATAACAGCTAATGGGATAGGGCGCCCCTCCATTTGGAATGTCACTGTCTCATGAGCACATGGTAAGCCATGTGTTTGTCTTTGTGTGCATCCATAATTCTTTTCCATTTGAAAACCTACTGCATATGCATGTTTACATTCCTTAAGGATATGCTACAATCCAACAATTGAAACAAAACCCCTTAAATGTTTAAAATCTTAAGGTCAAAAGTTATGTTGAGCAACATTTAAACTCTTCTCAAAAGAAGCTTTGATATTTGTATGTTGAAGCTCTAACAACCAGTGTAACTTTGACCAACAAGTCTCAAAATTTCCCTAACTTGAGCCAAGACAGCATTTCAACTTTGCATGAGCACTCTCAGCCCTGCAAAATATATATATAGAGAAATATGAATTGTTAATAAATATTTGACACAAAAAACCCTAATTTTTATGGAATGATATTCATACCTATTACTGGTGGTACAACCATAGTGTCGACACTTATCAATCCATGCAGAGATAAATCTTTCCTTAAAAGTGTTCAACCATGTTTCTTTTACGTACTTTAGAACTTATGGGAAGATGGCAAAGTCATTCTTCATGGTGCTAAGATTTTGCATGTAACGTTCTTCAGATGGCGAAATCGTCAAATTTGACAAACTTGTATTGAATTTCTCCCAATAATCAGCATCCATTAATTTTTTACATTTGGCCAAAAGATTCTTATTGATATGTCATTTGCACAACAAGTGTCTTGTTAGAGGAAAAACTGTATTTATTGCATTAATCAAACCAAGTTCCTGATCAGAGACAATTACACCTGGTATTACATCCAATTTCATCATTTCTTTCAACTTCAATAGTACCCAAGTATAATTGTCTTCCCTCTCTGAAGTCAAGAATGCAAAAGCCACAGAAAAATTTCATGTCAGTAGATGTAATACCAATAATCTCGAGTAGTGGAAGACGATGACGATTTGTCTTGTATGTACAATCCATGATTAGAACATCCGAAAAGGTTTTTAGTATTTTTGTACTCGTTGGATGTGTAAAAAATAGGTCTTGTAATGTTTCAGAGTTTGAGTCACTTCTATGCCATTCAAGATAATCATACTCTGCACATTTTCTAAACAACCGTTGAATCTGAGTACGCCCAGTGCTTTACTCTAGAATTGTATATTGTTCGAATGGTAGATGAGTTATTGGGATCTTGTTGTTTCAATATTGTTAATATATCTTTTGGTCTAACATTTGATTGTGACATATCAACAACAAGATTTTCTTTTTTTCTAGTTGTAAACGACCAACAAAAGAATGGCCCTCCATGTATCGCACATTTGAGTGATTATGTACCCTACATTTCACCATTAACACTTAATCATCACCATATGTCAATTGTTTCTCAATCAAGGTGAATGGACAATCACATTTTTTTTTTGTCCCCACTGCCCTTCTTTTTATATTCTCATCACAATTTGACTTAATATATTTTCTATATTTTTCACTTCTTTCACAAGCTAGTGTCACTCTTGCAATTTTTCTTGACTCGGATGATATTGAATGTTTTATTACTACCACAAAACCAAGTTGTTTCGATGTAGAACAAACCCACGATATCAAAGAATCTTTATCCTTGAATACCTATAACAAAAATGACATATTATTAGGCAATATTAGATATATATGAAGACATAAATAACTTATCATAGTAACATAATAAGATCTATATTCATATTACCTCATTTGTGGTAAAATTGTAGATATAATCAATAACCGTTATTTTATCATCATTATGTACATAACGTAAATAAAATTATCCTTCAAATATACAAAATTATATTCCATAATATAAAATTGAATACATATTTGATTGACTGGGATAAATAGCCAAGTATAATATAGTCAGCCATAATAACTAACTAATATTTATTTGGATAGCTAGTATGACCAACCAAATTTCACTTGGTCGGCCAAAATGGACAAACAAATTATATATTATTGTACAAAATAGCCATTCATATTTGGTCAACCAAGTGAACTATGGTTGGCAGTCCAGAGTCGACCATATACCATCGACTACAATAGTTAAAATATAAATAAAACTTCATTTTGCATACCTTAAACTCATCTTTTGTGTTTGAATTAGTGCCGGAGCTTGTCATTATTTTTGAAATTGTGAAAAAAAAATAATAATATACTAAATAAAGAGAATAAAGTGTTAATAATTTTAAAGTTAGGGTTTGTTGATGAAAATAGTTAGAAGAAGAATATTTGAAGAAATGAAGTGATGGGTTAAAAAAAAAGGTGTGTATTTAGTAATTAATGTATGGCATTTTAGTGATTATGAAAAAAAATTATCCTTCAATATATTTTTATATAAGAATATTTTAGCTATAAAAAATATAGTGGTATATTTAATAATTCTAGCGGTATAAATATTCACACCCTTTCTAATTTTAGACCTCAACCATTAATGACCTAGTAAATAAAAATTCAACATAACAAATGAAAAATAGGGGAGACAATAGAACACTTGACATACACATTTCGCTTTGTCCATTAGGCTTTTTATTTGTTTAGAAAATTAAGATTAGAAAAATATTATTTTTTTTTACTTTTTTTAATCTTTATTTAAAAAAGTAGATCAAAAATTTTAAAAATAAAATATTAAAATTTAAATTTAAATCACTTCTAAAATAAATAGTAATTTCATCCGTACTGTATTATATAATTAAATTGACAATATATCTTTGATCTTAAACAATACAGTTAACTATATTGAGCCTAATGATGAAAAATATATATTTACCAGTTTTCACAAAATTATTGTGAATAATTCAAAAAATTATTAATTTAAAATTAGATTTTTGTATTTTGTTTATTTTTACACTCATTTTTCAAATTCAACTTATAAAGATTCTATTACATTTAAATAGTATTATTATACAGGAAATTTTCTTACAAACTAAACTATACTGGATGTCCTCTCTCACCATTAAATTAATATTTGACTTTCCTTCTGAAATAGTGAAATGCTTGAAAGAAAAAAATGGACATGATGGTGGTGATGAGGCAAATTCTAAGATCGAGGCAATGAGATGTCCAATCCAAATGAAATTCATGTCCAATACACAACAAAAAAAATTGTAAAAGAAAGGAAGAATTTGATGGTCGGCTTCCTTTTTCCTTACTTTCTTGCACCTTTCTCTTTCTCTTATGTCCGAAGTGTCCTCTTTGTACTATTACTATAGTACCATCGTTTACAACGACCCCTCAATCAAATTCGCCATTCAATTAAACCCCACTAACCTTCTTCTTGATCTCCATTAATAACACAGTAATCAAGCTCAAGTCTCTTTTCTTTTTCATCCCCACCTTTCGCAAATCAAACCCATTCTCTTCTCTTTCTTTCAATTCCTTCCTCATCAACCCATCAGAGCAAAATGTCTTTTTTATTGGGTTGGTTATTGGGGTCGTTGTCAGACTTGCTCTCATTGTTGGATTTGTACGGTCTGAGAATTCTCGATCCAAGTTGCGCTCTGAGCTTGTTAGTACTATTGTCTCTCTAAGTTCAATTAATTTGTTTTTCGTTTCCGTTTTTCTCTGTTTTTTTTTAAGAATTTTCTTTTGGTTGGTGTTTCAGGCAACTACTATTGCCGCGTTTGCGAGGATGACGGTGGAAGATTCTAGGAAGATCTTGTCTGCTGAGTATTACCCTTCTTGGGTTGTTTTCTCCCAGCGCCAGAAGTTGAGCTCTCACTTACTCACTTACTACTCTGTTTCTTTATGTATCTATTCACTCTCTGTTACTGATTTGGTTTTGTTTGTCGTGTTTTGCATTCAGTTGACTTGGCTTAATCTTCAACTCACAAAGATCTGGCCTTATGTCAATGAGGTACTAACTAATTTTTTTGGGTTTTATATTTTGAAAGGATTATGGATATATATTTCGCCTTCCTGGGTTTTAGTAGTTGAAGTACTTTATCAAGATAAGTGGTTTAGTTAATGGGTAAGTTTAAAAACAATTATCAACTATGGGTTACGTTGTTTTGATAGGCAGCATCTGAGTTGATAAAGGCTTCTGTGGAGCCTGTTCTGGAACAATATAGACCGATTATATTGTCATCTCTTAAATTTTCGAAGTTTACTCTTGGAACAGTTGTTCCACAATTTACAGGTTGGTTTTGTTTCATTGTATGAAATGATATTGGGTTCTAATTTATGGTTTGGAACTGGTTCCAATTATTCCAATGCATCAATGTTAATTTAGCTGGCATGCTCGGTTAATATCTGTTCGCAACTAGAGATTCTTGTAACAACTTTCGTTTTTCTTTTTGTGGTCAAATGTGACTCATTGGAGTTGGCTGAGCTTCAGCTGAAAAGCTTGTTTGTAGGGGATTTTCTTTGCCTGCACAATGGAACTCAATTCTTTGAATAAGATTCTTGATGCAAGAAAGGATCCCTTGAAGCTAGCAAGTGGACCAATCACTAGAAGCAAGGCAAAGAGATATCAAGCTAGTATGGCTTTGCATATTCAAGAAGATATTTCCAAAGAGCTTCAAGAATTATCATTCAAGAAGATGGAGATAGAGCTTGAAGAAGGCACACCAAAGCTGATTATGATGCTTAGTGTGGAAGCTAAATGCTAGCTAAAGAAAGGTCCAACGTGCAAGAAAGGTCCATGGGAGTTCATATAAAGCCTTGGGAAGTAATTTAAGGCCCATGGACAGCCTAAATAGTGTGGGGCGTTTCTTATGTTGAAGGGATTAGTTTGGTTGTTTCTATACTTTATATTTTCCTTATTGGATTAGGATTTTGTTTCCATACTTTATATTTTCCTTAGTGGATTAGGATTTTGTTTTCATACTTTATGTTTTCCTTATGCAATTAGGAATGTTTTCCTTATGCAATTAGGAATGTTTTAGTTTTCCATATGCAATTAGGAATTTTGTAACCCTTATTTAAGGGCACTATTAGGCCGAATTTCAGACAACAATTAATAAAAATTTTTGAATTCTTCTACAAGTTCTTCTTGTGAATTTTCGTGTAAGAGAGATTAGAGTGGATTCTTTAATTCTTTCTTTGCATCAAGAATTAGGTTTACTTATCAACAAGAGTTGTGGCGTTTTCCTTCTTCTTACCAACTAAATCCTTCAATCATAGTGAGTTCGCGTCTCTTTATAGGCGTTGGGTTCCTTAGGAGGTGATTATCAAGTTTCAAGGAGTTCTCTACCATTGTTATACGTTGGGTTTGCTGCCATCGTTGCTAAGGGTCCGCGTCATTTGGTATCAGAGCCTTACTACAAGGTAATTTTTATCTACTTTGTCTTTCTAGGGTTTGTTAATTTAGGTCTTTTAAATTTCTGCGTTTTAGGGTTCTTAAAGAGTCTAGTCTTTAATTTTCAAAAAAAAAGAGTCATATATCAATTCTGATCAAGGCCGAATTGAAGGAGGGTATTCTTAGGGTGAAAACGAAACCTAGGGAAAGGATTCTTGGAGAATTTTGAAACCAAGAATTAGGGTTCTTGAAAGAAAGCAAAAGCTAGAGTTTGTGTTCAAGTTTGATTTCGATTTGGTCTTGAGTGAATCTGGGGTTGTGAATTAAGTCCAGATTTCGAAAAGTCCTTGGGAGTAAATTAAGTCCCGAATCAAAGGGATAGTGAGAGGAAGCAAAAAAAAAAAGAGTACAAAACTACCTCAACAAAAATTGTTTGATATTCTTGCTATTTGGGTGCTAAGGATTAGATCTAGGTGGGTCAGAAGTAATAAAATTTTTGGGCGAAAAATTTCACTTTTTGAGGGGCTTTTGGAATTCGAAAATCAGACCTTAATATTCATGTTATTTGAGTGTTATAGGTGGGAATTAGAGTCTAGAAGCTAGCATTTTGGGTAGAATTGATTAGGTCCATAAAGCAGCTTGCCAAGTGTGGGTTGTTTTTGATTCATTATATCCAAATTTGTCTTGTTTATTGTCTTCATTGTTTCTGATTTCTTTATCTAGCTTTTAATTCCATTACATTGCTAAGTATCTTTTGCTTGTGTCGATACTTGGTTTTATATCATGTAGTGCAAATTACCTTGCATTGCCTCCAGATACTTGTCTTGTTTTCTATCTAGTTCTAGGATTTAGGTTCTAGTTTCTTGAACGACTTGACAATTGTTGGTTGGTGAGCTTGGTTCTGAAGTGCAATCAAGGAAGATAAGAAAAGTGAGGTAATTCTAAACACTTGAGTGAATTTCGATTATTACTAATCTTGTTTCTTTGAATTTGTTTGTTTGTTAACATGGCTGGAAAAGGAGAAGAGACTAGCAAAGAAGGAGCTATGGCCGAAAGCTTGGCTAGGCTTAATGAGACTTTGGCAGCAATGCTTGGTCGAATGGAGATGATGGATACTAGATTGCAAGAGAATGCAGCACGACAAGCACAACAAATTCAGCAAGTGCAACAAGGGCAGCCAGCCGCACATCCAAATCCAATAATGCAAGCTAGAAGAGTGCTTAGGAGAGAAGGGTAAGGAAATCTTGAAGCCCTAGAAGCAGCCGAAAGGGTAGAAGATGAAGATGAAGGTGGAAATCAATCTACCACTGATGGTGACCTTACTTCCATCAAGATGAAGATTCCTTCCTTTGAAGGGAAGAACAATGCAGAAGAGTTCATAGAATGGGAGAGGAAAGTTGAGCAGATTTTCGAATGCCATAACTACACCGAAGAGAAGAAATCAGTTTTGGCAGCCGTAGAGTTCAAGAGGTATGCTACCTTTTGGTGGGATCAATTGAAAGCTAATAGAAGAGGGAAAGGTATGAGGCCTATTCCTGAATGGTCAACCTTGAAAGAACTAATGAGGAGCCGATTTGTACCATCTCACTACCTTCGGGATTTGTACAATCGACTAGCAAGACTAGTTCAAGGTGGAAGAAGTGTGGAAGAGTACCACAAAGAGATGGAGATGATCATGGCTAGGGCAAATATTGATGAAGATGAAGACAAGAAGATGTCACGATTTCTCGGGGGATTGAATTTGAACATAGCCAATGAATTGGAGATGTATGAATTCAACACAATGGAAGAGTTAGTTCGAAAGGCCATGAAGATAGAGAGAAGATTAGAATAAAGTTATTTCGAAAACTGGCTACTCTAAAGCTAGTGGAAAATTTTCAAACTTCAAGGGTTCAAGTTCGAGTGGAGGTTCCTACAAAGGGGATTACAGGGTTCTTTCCAAAAGAATTCTTCCTACAATCCTAATTTCAAGAAGCCGAATGATGGGGATGCAAAAACAGCCAAGGAAACACCTTCTAGACCTACTCCAAGCAGGGAAATTAAATGCTACAAGTGTTTGGGAAATGGACACATTGCTTCTCAATGTCCGAATAAGAGGGTGATGATTGCTACCAATGAAGGGGAAATTGAATCAAAATCCGAACATGAAGAAGAAGAGGAGGCCGAATGTGGTGATAGGGCCAAATATGATGAAGAGGCTTGGGAGAATCAAGTCTTGAATGTTGAACATGGAGAGATGCTTGTTACTAGAAGTGCCTTGAATATTCAAGTCAAGGAAGAAGGCTTAGATCAAAGGGAGAATCTTTTCCACTCTAGGTGTTTGGTGAATGGTAAGGTTTGTACACTTATCATTGATAGTGGAAGTTGTACCAATGCTGCTAGTACTACAATGGTGGATAAATTGGGGTTAACTTGTTTTAAACATTCCAATCCTTACAAGTTGCAATGGTTCAATGACGCTGGGGAAGTAAAAGTGTTGAAGCAAGTCAAGGTACCATTCTCTATTGGGTGGTATAAAGATGAGGTTTTGTGTGATGTAGTGCCAATGCAAGCTGGACATTTGCTATTAGGAAGACCATGGCAGCATGATAGAAGGGCACAACATGATGGCTTTTCTAATAAGTATACCTTTACTTATGAAGGAAAGAAGGTTGTTCTAGCACCATTATCACCTCAAGAGGTGTATGAAGATCAGAAGAGGATGCTAGAGAGGGAGAAAGAAGTTTCGGCCAACATGAACCAAGGGGGTTCAAATTCGGCCAATGATGTTTCTTCAACACCCAAGGGTAATTCTAAGGGTAGGGAGAGAGAAAATAATAAAGTGAGTGAGTGCAGAAAGGGAAAAGAGGCCGAGAGTCAAAAGAAAGTAAGCAAACAAATAAATGGCCCATTGGTGAGAGAAAATAAGCAAGGAGAAAAAGCAAAACATACTTTTTATGCAAGAGCAAGAGAGATAGATGTAGGGCAGCCTGTACTCATTATTATGTATAAAGAATTGTTACTTGCTGACAGTGAAGAATATCTTGATTCTTTACCTTCTAGTTTTGTGTCTTTGTTGCAGGATTTTAAGGATGTGTTTACTGAAGACCTTCCTAGTGGTTTGCCGCCATTAAGAGGGATTGAACATCAAATTGATTTCATACCCGGTTCTACAATTCCAAACCGGCCAGCATATAGGAGCAATCCTATGGAGACAAAAGAGATGCAAAGACAAGTTGAAGAGCTTTTTGAGAAAGGCTTAGTTCGCGAGAGCCTTAGTCCTTGTGCCGTTCCAGTGTTATTAGTACCCAAGAAAGATGGTTCTTGGAGGATGTGTGTTGATTGTAGGGCTGTGAACAAGATTACTGTGAAGTATAGACATCCCATTCCTAGACTTGATGACATGTTGGACGAATTGCATGGGGCGAAATATTTCACAAAGATTGATCTTATGAGTGGTTATCATCAAATTCGCATGAAGCCGGGAGATGAATGGAAGACTGCCTTCAAAACGAAATATGGTTTGTATGAATGGTTAGTTATGCCTTTTGGTTTATCTAATGCACCTAGTACTTTCATGAGATTAATGAACCATGTTTTGAGAGCTTATTTAGGTAAGTTTGTGGTAGTTTACTTTGATGATATTCTGATTTATAGCAAAACTGAGGAAGAACATGTTGAACATGTTAGGAAAGTGCTTGAAATCCTTAGGGAGCAAAACCTTTATGCTAAGCTTAAGAAGTGTTCTTTTTGTCTAGATAGGGTTGTTTTTCTTGGTTTTGTTGTAAGTATGCAGGGAATTGAAGTTGATTAAGAGAAGGTGAAAACTATCCAAGAGTGGCCGAATCCTTCAAGTGTGACAGAAGTGAGGAGTTTTCACGGATTGGCAAGCTTCTATAGGAGATTTGTCCCTAATTTCTCTACATTGGCAGCCCCCTTGACTAGCATAATCAAGAAAGAAGTGGGATTCGTTTGGGGCAAGGAGCAACAAGAAGCATTTGATGCTTTGAAAGAGAAGCTTTCTACTACACCCGTTTTAGCTTTACCTAACTTTGATTCTACTTTTGAAATTGAATGTGATGCTTCTAGTGTAGGTATTGGAGCTGTTTTGATGCAAGAGAAGAAGCTCATTGCATACTTTAGTGAAAAGCTTAATGGAGCAAAGCTGAATTGTTCAACTTATGACAAGGAGCTATATGCTTTGGTGAGAGCATTGGAAGTATGGGAGCATTATTTGCTGCCCAAGGAATTCGTGATCCATTCGGACCATGAATCATTGAAGCATTTGAGAGGGCAAGGCAAGTTGAATAAAAGACATGTAAAATGGGTTGTGAAGATTGAGAAGTTTTCTTATGTGATCAAATACAAGCAAGGTAAAGACAATGTAGTGGCAGATGCACTTTCAAGGAGATACGCTTTACTTATTGTTTTGAGTACTAAATTGCTTGGATTTGAATGTATAAAGGACTTATATGTTGGTGATTCTGATTTTGACAATGTTTATGATGCTTTTGAGCATGGTGCTTTTAATTCTTTCTATAGACATGATGTGTTTTTGTTTAAGGGTTCGAAATTATGCATGCCTAGATATTCTATGAGAGATTTGCTAGTATTAGAATCACATTGTGGGGGTTTGATGGGGCATTTTGGAGTTGATAAGACTTTAGACATGCTGAATGAACACTTTTATTGGCCAAATATGAAAAGGGATGTAATTCGGATTTGTAAGGCTTGTTTGGCTTGTAGGCAAGCTAAGTCTAAATCTATGCCTCATGGTTTGTATATGCCATTACCCGTTCCTAGTTCTCCTTGGATGGACATTAGTATGAACTTTGTTTTAGGATTACCAAGGACTAAGAGGGGGAGAGATAACATATTTGTGGTTGTTGATAGGTTTAGTAAGATGGCACACTTTATCCCATGTCATAAGAGTGATGATGCTAGTTTAGTGGCCGAACTCTTCTTTAGGGATGTGGTTCGAATTCATGGGATACTAAAATCCATAGTTTCTGATAGAGACACCAAGTTTTTGTCTCACTTTTGGCGTGTGCTTTGGGGAAAGTTAGGTACCAAGTTGTTATTTTCCACCACTTGTCATCCTCAAACGGATGGACAAACAGAAGTAGTAAACAGAACTTTAGGTACCATGTTGAGAGCTTTAGTGGGTAAGAATTTCAGTTCTTGGGAAGATTGTTTGCCATTTATTGAGTTTGCTTATAATCGTGCTATTCATTCTTCTACAGGATATTCACCTTTTGAGCTTGTTTATGGTTTTAACCCACTAACAGTTTTGGATCTTGTTTCTTTACCTTCTCATGAGCTTGTTAGTTTAGATGGTGAGAAGAAAGCTAAATTGGTGAAAGAGATGCATGAGAAAGCAAGGGCGAATATTGATAAAAGGAACAAGAGATATGCTAATTCTGCAAATAGAGTGAGACGTGAGATTAAGTTTCAAGTAGGAGATTGGGTTTGGGTGCATTTTCGAAAAGAGAAGTTTCCTAACCAAAGGAAGAACAAGTTGCAAGCAAGGGAAGATGGCCCATTTCAAGTGCTGGAGAAGATTAATGACAATGCCTACAAGATCGACTTACCAGGTACGTATAATGTTAGTGCTACTTTCAATGTGAGTGATCTTTCTCCTTTTGATGATGTAGATTTGAGGACAAATCTTTTTGAAGAGGGGGAGAATGATGCAAGAAAGGATCCCTTGAAGCTAGCAAGTGGACCAATCACTAGGAGCAAGGCAAAGAGATATCAAGCTAGTATGGCTTTGCATATTCAAGAAAAGATTTCCAAAGAGTTTCAAGAATTATCATTCAAGAAGATGGAGATAGAACTTGAAGAAGGCACACCAAAACTGATTATGATGCTTATTGTGGAAGCTAAAGGCTAGCTAAAAAAAGGTCCAACGTGCAATAAAGGTCCATGGGGGTTCATATAAAGCCTTGGGAAGTAATTTAAGGCCCATGGACAGCCCAAATAGTGTGGGGGCGTTTCTTATGTTGAAGGAATTAGTTTGGTTGTTTCCATACTTTATATTTTCCTTATTGGATTAGGATTTTGTTTCCATACTTTATATTTTCCTTAGTGGATTAGGATTTTGTTTTCATACTTTATGTTTTTCTTATGCAATTAGGAATGTTTTCCTTATGCAATTAGGAATGTTTTAGTTTTCCATATGCAATTAGGAATTTTGTAACCCTTATTTAAGGGCACTATTAGGCCGAATTTCAGACAACAACAATTAATAAAAATTTTCGAATTCTTCTACAAGTTCTTCTTGTGAATTTTCGTGTGTGAGAGAATAAAGTGGATTCTTTAATTCTTTCTTTGCATCAAGAATTAGGTTTACTTATCAACAAGAGTTGTGGCGTTTTTCTTCTTCTTACCAATTAAATCCTTCAATCATAGTGAGTTCACGTCTCTTTATAGGCGTTGGGTTCCTTAGGAGGTGATTATCAAGTTTCAATGAGTTCTCTACCATTGTTATACGTTGGGTTTGCTGCCATCGTTGCTAAGGGTCTGCGTCAATTCTACTTCCTTATTTGGTACCCAAGGAATTTAACTCGTTAGTAATTTATTCATGTTTGAATCACTTGAATTAGGTGGAAATGATAGCTAATTTCAAGCATAGCTATTAAGAGTGCTATTACATTTTATTTATTATATCGAAACTAAAATTAAATATAATTTGTAAGATTTAGATATTTCATATCCATTCTCATCATATTTCCAAGGCCAATTAAACATGCTATGATAGTGTGTGTTCATCAAAACCATGTTCCGCACAAGGTTTCTTTCATGTTTATATAGTATATGGAAAAAATGGAATATTTTATGTCTTAGATATTTTTGTTAAATATTTGGTGACCCTTATTCGCCTTGAAGTTCTCATAAATCAAAGTTATTGTTTAGGAGTTTCTATTGTAGAGATGGAGGAAGTGACATTACGATGGAGTTGGAAATGAACTGGGATGGGAATCCAAGTATAATTCTTGATATTAAGACTAGACTTGGCGTTTCCTTGCCTGTGCAGGTATGCTTTTGGAATTTTCTGTCACTCCTAAAAGACAATTTTGTGCAACTAATTTTGAGGCAATCTATGGAGACTCTTCATTAATACTCTTGACACTTGATTTTGAGTTCTCCATGGTCTTGCTTCTACACACCTCCAGCAACATAGAACTTCTATTGTTGTGATTTCAGAATTTTGAAAATCTTCGTTTAACTCTGCATTCTGCAAATTATAATTTTGCATAATGGTTTTCTTATCATGGAATTTTTAAAATCATTTAGTAAATGTTTTTATCTTAAGAATTTGGTCACTTAAAGAAATGATCTATACTTTTGCTTGTTTAATTTTCTATTATTTTTTCATTAATACAACTGTTTGATTGGCTGTCTTAAAAATTTGATATAAAGCAAGTCCTTAAGTAGGCAAGTAAATATTGCAATTGACACATCTTCAGATTTTGAATGATCTTGCTAAGTGCTCTAGAAAATGAATATTATTGTGGCAACTTTGGATCATCTGTTGTTCCCCGCTTTTCTTCAGATTGAAGTTTATGAGACTATTGTTCTAGGTAGCATCTTTCTCTATGTTATCTCTTTTATAATCCATTGAAGTTTCCTGGCTGCAAAAATTATTTCTGTTGCCCATAGAAGTCGTTTAACGCTGCATTCTACAAATTATAATTTTGTAGAATGGTTTTCTTATCATGGAATTTTTAAAATCATTTAGTAAATGTTTTTATCTCAAGAATTTGGTCACCTAAAGAAATGAAGTGATCTATACTTTTGCTTGTTTTCATTTTCTATTATTTTTTCATTAATACAACTTTTTGATTGGCTGTCTTAAAAATTTGATATAAAGCAAGTCCTTAAGTAGGCAAGTAAATATCGGAATTGACACATCTTCATATTTTGAATGATCTTGATAAGTGCTCTAGAAAATGAATATTAATGTGGCAACTTTGGATCATCTGTTGTTCCCTGCTTTTCTTCAGCATGAAGTTTCTGAGACTATTGTTCTAGGTAGCGTCTTTCTCCATGTTCTCTCTTTTATAATCTATTGAAGTTTCCTGGCTGCAAAATTATTCCTGTTGGCCCTAGAAATCTTTTGTGAAGAGCATAGGGATTTCTAAGTTCTAACCTTACCTCCTTCCTGTTTATGCGCATAAGTTGTGATGCTGGAAATCTATATTAGGTTGTTAAGCCTTCTCTTTAGGCTATTGATATTTAATACTTTGTTGAAGAGAGGGAGCGGAAGGCAATATTTAATGAGAAAGTACCCACCATTATTTTGTGGAGTAGACTAAAATCTGGGGCACTTCCATTAAATGAAGGGGACTGAAATGCTAAATTTTTCATAAGAGTTGCTAATACTCATAGAAGATTCAAGTTCACTGATAACATAGGATGGATGGAGGATGCTATCTGTACTGTGTACATGTTGGGTTGTCTATCGTAAGCCGTGCGTTTTTTGGTGTATTAGAATATTCGAGTGTCTTCTTTTCTTGATAGTCTAATTAATGGTGTTAATGAAGAGATTATATGACTGAAATGAGGATTAAGCTCGGTACAGGAGTGCATTTACGAAAACTTTCTTTCACTCAAGGGCATGTTTGCTATAGAGTTAACGGAATGGTGGTTAATTGCTACAAGAGTAATAGTTAAAGGTGTAACAATTAAGGAGGGGAGATAAATAAAAGTACAGGAGTAACAATTAAGTGTTTTTAATATGGCTTAATATATAAATTCACACCTGGACTAGTAATAAAGAATCTATTAACACCTTATACTTTGCGTACATTCTATGAATATTAAAAATGGTATTATTAAAAATTAAAAATGGTATTATTAAAAATTAACATCTCTAAATATTAAAAATGATATTATTAAACCCTTGGTTCATCAATTTTTCAGCTCACCCATAAGCGTGTATTACACACGCTTTATATCTCATTTTCATCTGAACTCTTAGCTCACCCATGGATATGATTCAACATTATTGAGCTCCATTAACATTATCTCAAGCTCTCACCCATATTTCTGCAACATTTGTTAATAACATAATATTCAAGAAGAATCAAGAATAATACCCATCTCAAGAAAAATGTAAATATATAATCATTCAAGAATCAAGAATACCCATCTCAGAAAAAAAAAACTGAAAATATAAAATTAATTCAAGAATCAGGAATGCCCATCTCAAAACAAGAAAAATAAAGATTCATGAACAAAACAATATAATCTTTGATTTGAACAAATACTAATTACAGTGCATATATTGAATAAAAACAGAAAAAAGTGAATTATTACTAGTACCATCTCTCATAAATTACAAGTTCTCTTGTATGTACAAATTTCCAGAACCCATAATTAAACACACAAAAAAAAAGGAAAAGAAAAAGAAAAACAAGAAGAAAAAGTGGACCTGAAACATGGTATGCCATTTTTATGTAAGAAAGCCAACAAAAGGATCAGGAGGAGCAGATTGGTGGTTTGGTAGATGAGTGGAGGTATTCTGTTGAATTACAATTCTAATTGCCTGAGCTACAACCACAACAAACTCAATAGCCAGTAGCATTATGAAAAAAAAAAACTCACAACTCATTGATTAAAAATAAACTAAAATTGCTTAATTCAATGTCCTCAAATGAAACCCTATTTTTTTAATCAAAATTCAATTTGATCGAGGTGTATGTCTTTCGAAATCTGATAGAGTTGATTACTCTAAAAAAAGAAGCAAAATGAGTTGGAGAACCCAAATTCACGAAAAAAAAAGGAGAAGAAAAACAGAAAGGCCTCAAATTTAGAATATCCATATCAGTTTTCTTTCAAAAAGTAGAAGAAGAAGAAGAATATACCAATTGTAATAAGGTGAGGAACAGACAATTCCTTGGCTAACTGATTAAAATTCACAACTTTTCCTTAACTTTGAATCCAAATATTGAAACTTGTTTTCTCCGTACCAAACCCCTAAAACAACATCCCAAAACACCTAATCCCCCTTCCTTTTGTGAATCAACAAGAAAACCCCTCAAAATTCGCAACTTTTCTAAAATTCACAACTTTTCTTTCACTTTGAACCCAAATATTGAAGCATTATAACAACAATCAAACGATTTTACAAACTAGATGCCATCCAATTTACAAAATAAGGATAATAAGAGAAGAAATTGTTAGGGTTTATATGGTTTTTTTTTCCTTTCCTCTGAGGAAGAAGAAGATTTGGAGTTGAGTAGCAGAGGAGAAAGGTTTTTTTTTTTTTTTTTGTAAGCCGAGGAGAGAGGTTAGGTAGAAGAAAAACATAATTTTCACGCGCTTCTATTTTTTTTTCTCATGCTTTTCTGCACGTGCTCATAAAAGGCGTGATAGTTCCATTTTTAGCTTTAACAGGTGCATAACACCCGCAAAGCAGAGAAGGCTAATTGAATTTTTTGAATAAGTACGAATATTTATTTATTTATTAGGCCTTTTAATATAGTGTTAGGTTAAAAAATAGAAGTTTATTGTTACATAAAAATTTTAAAATAAATATAAAAATAATATATATTGAATAATATAATCTACAATTCAATATTATTAATATTAACAAAAAATAATTTTTAATATTTTTATATTTCCAATTTAATAGTATAATATTATTGAACAATATTATATTTCAACAAATAATGTGTATTATATCAATTTAATATTAGATTATAAATTTTGGTATTAAATAAGTACTATTTCTTTTGCATCTCTTCTCCCCTCTTTAACTTGGGGGGACAGGGCAACGAAAATGAGTTAAAAAACAAGATTGAAGGGGGTTAACAGCTAGGCCCTTTTAACCTCCAAAAAATGCATTCCAAATTGAGCTAATTTTTTATGAAATTGTGCATTTTGTTTATGATTGGACTTATCAATGACTTCTAACATGTTAACGTTCCGAGAAGTGCTTGTGAAATGCTGATGTTGCAATTAAAAAACCTTTATGAAAACTTAAGGGTTTATGTCTAAATATGGTTTGTTTGATGTGAGAAATGCTAGATTAACAAAGTTATGGATGCTAATACCAAATATTGGGATGAGCTATAACTTGTGAACTTATTAGGGGGAATGCCCTTGGCCATGTTTTTTCAAACGTTATTCCTTACATTTTATGAAGAATGAGTTTGATGCATTGTTGTGCTAGTGGATAGGAAAGTAGTTATCTACCTTTGTTTTTGGCCATGTACATCTAGTTGCTTCTATTTTTGGGGCTTAGACTTTAGACCATGGAGATTGTTTGCCTCTTCTTTTTCATTTATTTTTGCAAGAGAGTCTTTAGTTAAATGTTGTCTAAAACAATAGAAAAAGAGCTTTTTGGGTGGTTTGAAATGGGGCGAAAAAAGCAAAAGGGTCATGGTCTCTCACATCTACTTTCCCCAGTGACTATCATTTTTTAGTTGTGGAAGTCCAATAGATTCCCCATGTTATCCACTCCATTGCACTGAGGTGACTTCCTACTCAAGGTGAACTGAGTGAAAAGTGATTTCTTACTTCATATCTTTTCATCAAGGAGTCCATGGAACCTTTTGGGTTATTGCTTTGGTAGATAGTTTAAGTCTTACTCTTTGATGTATTCGTGCTTCTCCTCAGTACCCATTTATAGGATAACGGAGTTTTGGACTTTGTTGCAGGAAGTTGAAGAGAAAGGTTGCTGAGTAGGAAATATAAGGTGGTAGCACCTACTTCATTGAAAAATACCTTTTCCAAACTTCCAATTGATTATATGCTTTTACTTGTCATCTCTTTGTGGTACCAAGATCTGACAAGATATCCTAAAAAAATATGGAATAAAGTATGGTGGAGTTTATATACCACTTGATAAAAAGGGTCTTGATTCAAATAATGTCTACATGAGTAGTTTGTTGGTTCTTGTTGCCAAGATACAAGCATTGTGAAAGAATTTTAGATCATATAAGAGACATAATTGGGATTTGTAATTGGATTAGACAATGGTGAGATTACTTCATCCTCGTGTAGTTTGATGTGGTAAATCAATTATATGGCATGGCAGTTACTGTGCATTATCTGCATTGAATGCTGTATTACATATCTTTTTGTTAGCATTGTATAAGGGTGTTATGTTATCATTTTTGTCAACCTTGAAATTTTTTCTAGTTGTATAAAGGTGGCTTAGAGTGGAAATTTTTTCTAGAGCTCTAGATCAGGAATTGGAGACACTACTTTTTTTTTTCACCTGCATTTTATTTCTAAAGTGGTACACTTTAATAGTCATTATAATGTAAAATGGCGTTGAACATTTGAAAAGAAGATATTGCTAGATTGAGGCTGGCTAAAGGAGGATCTTTTGATTGATGTTAAATCATGTGAGCTTGCTATTCTTAGGGAGAGCCAAGTGATATCAGAGTTATCTTCCCATTGAAGGCAATTGGAATCTAGATTGTTGAAGATTGTCCCGTAGAGGATGCTCTTTTGGCTTGGTATTCAGTGTGGGATAGTATCATGACTGTTGATTATCTCTAGAAATTTGGGGGAAATTAAGGGTAGTAGTATTTATGTCAAAGTGCAGTTTATCTGCTGCACCACATCTTTCACGCTGTTCTTGGGCCAGACAGAAATGATTTTTCTGGCTTATAAAGTGTGGGAATTTGTAGGTTATTTTGGCTTTTCATTGAAGATGAATCTGAGGCTTTGAGGGAAATATATAATTCTGAATAATGAGAGAGTTAAAAGATAATATATTTGTCCCTCTCACCTTTTTATGTTGTATGGAGAACATGCAACTTCATTCCATTCAATTGAGGCAAATTGTTTCTGTATGCGAAAAGATAAATACTTAATTTGGACTTGTGAGCTGCTTTTTATGAATATGTCATCTTTCTTACACCTAGATTTCCTTTTCTGCAAAAGAGACTTTTTTTTGTCTTTGGGTCGGTGCTTCGGCCTTCTATTATGGTCTTTTTACATATCATAATGATGCTTTATTCTTTTTCTCCTCTTCTGCTTAGGTGAGAGATACTGGATTTACTTTAAGCCACTGGTTGGAGAGTTCCCTTGCTTTGGAGCTGTTTCTTATTCCCCAAGACAAAAGGTGCAGTGTCTATTTTTTTTTTCAGAAGATTCTGATATATGATTTAGGAAAGATAATTTTAAACACGCAAATTCAACATTAAAAGTATAATGATTTTTCCTTCCACATGAGACACACACAGGCTGGTACATAGAAAGAGAGTTTTGACTGAGATGCAATAAAACATATCCACATGTATGCCTGCAGAAACTAGAACATGTTACAATGGAAGCAAGCAAGTTTCCTTTTAATTAACAGAATTAGATCATCTAGCCTGAGACTTGAGTGTAATTTACTTGTCAGATTCCAAGTCAATTTCAAACAAGTTTCTGATAATGCTGATAATTTCATATAATTTTTTTATCTGCTAATATTTTAGATTGTGATGTAGCTGTATGCAACCAAATCAACAAATATATTTTGTCAGTCTTCAGCTATCATCTTTTTCTCAATCACAAGACTGCAGATCTTTTTCCTTCTCTTTCTTCTTTATATTGATTTTTTTTTTCAGTTTTTGAAGGGGAGAGTGAGAGTACGAAGGGCCTTTCAGTGGTTGTTATAATATTGTGGAGTCTGAATATGTAGATGATAACAAATCCTAAACCCAAACTTAAATGCTTTTGAAACGTTAAAGAAGTGAATTGAATTTTGAAGAAACAGGCATGGGCCTTTAGGCTCTCTCTCTCTCTCTCTCTCTCTCTCTCTCTCTCTCCCTCTCTCTCTTACGTATAATTATACATACATGCACTTGTATTGACACAAGCCTATGCAGTCAAACATGGGCAAGAAACTCGTGTGTTTGTTGGACATTGGGTATTTTGCACAAAGAGTTGGATTTTACACTTAAAATTATTGGCGGGGACATATCAGCAATTCCTGGAATTAGTGATGCTATTGAGGTTTGTGCAACCAATCATTGCCTTCCCTAGCACCATCATCTAATAATGTGTTATTGTGTCACTGCATCAACTGATGTGACTTCTATGTGCCTTCTATTACTGCTAGAAAAATAACTATTTTTTCATCAATTGTGGATTTCAAAATTTCAGTCTAATTATGCTGCTTAATATAGTTTCTAGATCTTGAAGTTATAAGATTACAGTATACTTCTCTAGCCACATTGTAAGCTATATGCTTTGAATTCAAAATTAGATTGTAGAGTTTCAACTCCTTTTGAGACTCCAACTATGGTCCTAGCTTGTAAACTTTGGGTATTGATCCATTTAGCTCTAATTGGAGATCTATGAAAACAGAGGTGCATCGCCTGTGGGATTTCTTGATGAATTGGACCAATAAAAAAAACCCCACAATGTTGATCATGGAAGTTCAATGCCATTTTGAAGTTGGTGGATGAATTGGATCCTCTTTTATGCGGAGGCAAAGCTTCATGATAGTGTTGGCCCAACTGGGTCTTAAAGAGTATCATTTTACTTGGGCCTTTCTTTGGAGCATTCAGTGGTTCTTGTAGTCTGACATGCTGTAGCTAGATTGGGTTATTAGATAGACATTTTCCACAAGGAGTTCCTTTGCCCAAGGAAGTGGTACTCAAATTTGCATAAAATTTGATTCTCAAAAAGAATGGATTGCAAATTACCGGCAGGGATATTTGAATATTTTGAGGAAAGTATTTATTTTTTTATTCTCTGCTTGCATTTTAAAGTCAGTATACAAGGGACATTCATACACAAGGGTTACACCTAAATTAGGAAATTGTTCCAAACATTCACCATCACATAGTTATAAAAGAAGATTATGCTGGTCAAGACTTCCCCTCAAGTTGGTGCAAAGATATGACACACACACCCAATTTGCAAATCAAGGTATGAAAGGTCCTATTGCTAAGCCTTTTGGTAAACATATCGGCTAGTTATTTATCTGAAGTCACATGAAAAATGCTCAAAGAATCATCTATCAATTTCTCCTTTATCAAATGCAAATCAGTTTCTATATGCTTTTTCTTATCATGTTGAACTTGATTGCTGGCAGCTTTGTTATCACAAAATAAGGACAATATTTTTTCCGGCACTTTCAATTCCTTCAATAATTTTTGCAGCCATAGCAATTCACAAACTCCTTGTGCCATGGCTCTATATTTTGCCTTAGTACTTGTTCGAACAATCATATTCTTCTTTTTGCTTTTTCCAACAACCAAGTTTCCTTCCACAAGTGTGCAATAGCCAGATGTTGATCTCCTATTATCTGGGGGTTCAATCCAATTTACATTTGTAATAGCTTCTATTTAGAGGTGTCCAAGACCTTTTATTGGTGCATACTTTAGATATTATAGAATCCGAAAAATATCTTGTAAATGAGGCTTTCAAAGATCATGTGTACCTTGGCTACTAGGCTGATTGCATATGCTTTATATGGCCTAGTGTGTGAGACATAAATTAGTCTCCTTGCCAATCTTCGAATAGCTTCCTAGATCAACTGATATACTAGTTCTTATGCAGCTTATTATTACTCTCACTAAGAGATTTTATTGGCTTATAGCCCAAGATACTTGTTTCTTATAGGAGATCTAAGATATATTTCATTTGACAACTAAAAATTTTGATTTGGCAACTTCAATTCCTAGGAAATATTGCAACATCCCTAAATACTTAAATTCTTAGGCTGAGGTTTTTTATTTTTCTTCTTTCTTTTCTTTATCATTTCCAGTTATCATAATATCATCAATGTAAACACTATGATCTTACCTTTAAAGTGCTTGATAAATAAGGTACGATCAACAATTAGGAGGCCATAGCCCTGCTGTATTTATCAAACCATGCTCTGGGATAGTACAAGGCTTTCTTTAATTTTCATACTTTCCCTATGTTCTTTCATCAAAACCGAGAGGAACTTCCATATGCACTTCCTCTTCTAATGTCCATGGAGAGAGACAATTTTGACATCAAATTGTTGTAATTCCCATTCAAAGTTAGTTGCACAAGATAACAATATCCTGATTGTACTCATTTTAGCAATTGGAGCAAGTGTCTCCTGATAGTCCACTCTTAAGTCTGAGTGAATCCTTCAGCTATCAATCTAACTTATATTTTTCAATTGAATCATCAACCTTTGTTTCACAGTGATAACCCACTTGCAGTCCACCATTTTCTTACCAAATGGGAGAGTGACAAGTTTTCAAATCTCATTTTTTGCTAAAGCTTTCATTTCCTCAACCATTGTTTCCTTCTATTTGGTATCATAAAGAGTTTCTCCTCAATTGTGTTGAACAGACACAAAGGTAAGGAACAAGCCAAAGCTCTATAGGTTGGAGACAAGGAGTCAAAGGAAACAAACCTAGATATGGGGTGTTTAGTACAATACCTGACTCCTTTCCTATGAGCAATAGGTTCATTCAAATTGCTGTTTGAATTAAAAAAAAATAAAGGTGACTGACTAGACGGATATGATTCTTGTCATGGTATAGATTACACAGTGGCTTCCTTTATTTTGTCTTTCCTTGAATGTTTCTTCAAATTTGCTCTATCCAAATGCCCAATATTTTCCCTTGAATGGAATTCTCCACCCAAATAAAACTCTCCTCTTGAATAGGATTATCAAAGGAACTATCTTGTTCTCCCTTGAAGAGGTGATTGGAGCAGATTTTTTAAAAAGTAACTTCCTTATTTACAAAGTATATCCTAGATAGAGAGTGGTGATTCTTTTATCTGTTTTAAGTTGGAGAGTAATCAACAAACACACATTTAAAAGCCATAGATACCATATTGGTTACTAACACACATTTAAAAGCCCTAGGTACCAACTTTCTGAAATTCCTAGTAGGAACAAAACAGACACGACCAAACACTTTTAGAGGGACAACGTACAATCTTTTTTTACCTTGCAAAGTCTCTAAAGGGCTTCTAGAATTGAGAGTTTTGAGAGACATACTATTGATAAGCTAAGTAGCATATAAAATTGCATCTCTTCAATCCTTATTGGAAGATTCATGGTGACATGAGGGGTTGAGCAACTTCCATGTTCCCATTTTTTCCTTTCTATAAAACTGTTTTAGGAAGTAGTGTGAACACAACTAGTTTCATAAGTTATCTCATTGGATTGTAGACAAGTGAGAAAAACCCACCATTCATGTACTTTATATTGTTATATATTCTCAGGTTAAACTGCATACAAATTATTGAAATGTATCGCACTTTGCTTCATCAAATAAATCCAAGTTAATCTAGTACAACAATCAGTGAATGTAACAAACCGTGCATGACCAGTTAACAAAATATTTTGACTTCTGAGTACGTCCCAAACATTAGAATGAATAGCCATAAAAGAAATCATATTTTTATTCTTACTAAAATGATGAAAATTCTTTGTATGTTTAGTAATTCACAAGCATCACAAAACAAAGAACCAAAAGAAGTCCTTTGAAACAAATTAGGATATAATCTTTCTAAAGTAAAAAAGATGGATGTGCTAAATGCCTATGCTATTATTTCCTGGTTGACATTCTTATTTTTCCTGAAAAGGGCTTGATTTACACTAGGAATTGGATTTTGACTCCCCTTCACAATATATAAGCCATTTTGTAGTCTACTATTACCAATTCTCTTCCATGTTTGAAGGTCTTCGATGGCACAATGATTTGAAAAAAATCAATTGTACAATTGCAAGCTTTAGTGATGGAATTGATAGATAAGGGGTTACTAGGAAAACGAGGCATATGAAGCGCTAAAGATAGTTTAATTATGAGTACAATCAACAGAATATGTTCCAGATACAGGATTGAAAAACCCGTTTGCTATTTGGGCATTATTTTCTTTTGTATATTGTGAGTAGGTTAAAGAACTTTAGAAGAGCCTCTCCTGTGTCTTTTTGTTCCAGAGTCTAGAATTTAGCATCAAGATTGGCGAGATAATTGATTTCATAAAGCTAGAGGTACCAATAGTGGATAGAGAGTGAAGTTGGGATAAGAAGCGCCTTAAATTCTGAATCTCCTTATTAAAATCCATCAATTTTTGTTTTGCTAGATTGTCCTATTGCCTTCGTCAAATTTGCTTGGCCATTTGTTGAGTTTCCCTTTTTCCCTCCACAATTTTTATTTGGTTGAGCATGCAATTTCTAGCAGGTCTCATTAGTTTGTCGTGCTCGCCACTATAGTCACAGTGCAAATGATCTATAGTAGTAGTCTAACTATTGGCTTTAGGTTGTTCATGGGAAGAATTAGATTAGCATGAAGAATTAGCAGCTAATCCTACTTTCTCTACTGGTGTTGTATAGAGCATATCACTTCTTTTGCTTTCTTCTTGCTATGCATAATTATAGCAAGAAAGGTAAAAGTTCTTTACCTAGCAATTGAACTCTTATTTGATCATACTCTAAATTTAGACCATCAAGAAAATTATAGACACGTTCTTTCTCCTGCAGTCTTTGAAATTTGACTGCACTCAAATACATTATGCTTGGAAATCTTGATAGTAATCATGTGTCTTCTATAGACAACTTAACTTAGGAAAATACTGTGAAATAGTCATCTCACCTTGTTTCATTCCATGAAGAGAATTTTTACAGTCTTACTAGTTATAGGTGGACGCATCAAGGTTTATTTTTCGCCAGTAATTATCCTATAATCATCTAATCTTGATGAATAGAAGGGAAGAGACCTTGACCATGCAAGATAATTGGCTTCATCAAATTTTATGGGACTGATTTGTAGAGAGGGATTATTAGAAGGAAAATTTTATTTTTTACTTTTTGCAATTTTTTTTTTAATTTTTTTTAAATAATTGGAAAAAGAAGGCCCAACAGCCTATAAGCCGAGAATAGTGAGCCTAGGAACCAAGAGAAGAGAAAAATGAAACAGTGAGCAGCAAGGTGGGTGAAAGGATAAACTCTAGTTGGGGATGCTTGGGAACAACCTGGATGGAATCGAAAAGGACCAGCAAGGTGATCGGAAGAAAGATTGTTGAAAAAGGTGGTTGGAAGGGTGTATCACACGCTTCATGTGATGGTTTGTGAACAGTGCTTCCAGAGTCTGTTGGTGTGTGTGCTCACATGGGCATCTTTCGGCGACGAGCTATTGATGACAGACCCGATCTTATCACGGTCTTCCTTCGTGTATAAGGGAGGATGAATCTTGAGGAGAGTATTTCTTTTTTATTCTTTGCTTGCATTTTACAATCGAATATACAAGGGACAGTTGTACACAAAGGTTACACCTAAAGTAGGAAATTGCACCAGACAATATCACCAAAGTACAACATACATAATTAGAAAATTATGGAGAAGATTATGCTGGTTAACAATATTTTCTTAGGATTTTGGATTGTGACGTCTCTTTTTTCAGATAAATTTGATAGTGAACCTGAATTGGTCAATTTTATATGATAGAAAAGTTTGTTGACTTTGCCTGTTCATTTTTGTAACTGTACTTGTGTTTTATTTAGTTGTGTTCAATCATGTGAATGTAAGAATGTTATTGCATATTGGTGGTGGTGGCTGCTGCCAAAAAAATGTTTTTTTTTTTCATGATAACAGTACACTTGAGTTCAAATCTCCTGCTGATAATTTGATATTAGTTTTAATATACAGGGGACAATTCGGGATGCTGTTGAAGATTCTATTACCTGGCCTGTTTGGAAGGTTATTCCAATTTTACCTGGGGATTATAGGTAATTCTTCCTTCTTTGATCAGTGATTGATAGTGGGCAAGAGTGTTAGTGATTGGTTGCTAGTTTCTACAATCTTTGTTTCGTAGCAACCCATGCAAAAGTCTAATAACTTCTGTTGTTCAGAGAACTGGAGTTGAAGCCTGCTGGGATATTGGAAGTGAAGCTTGTGCAAGCAAAGGATTTGACAAACAAAGACGTCATTGGGAAATCAGATCCCTATGCTGAATTATACATACGTCCTATACGCAACAGAATAAAATCCAGTAGAACTATTGTAGGACATCCAAATTTACTTTTGTCTCTCTTGTTTAATTTAACTTGATTTAAATTGAATATCTTTTTCTTTCCCTCACAGAACAATGATCTGAATCCTATATGGAATGAACACTTTGAATTTGTTGTTGAAGATGTATCCACTCAACACTTGGTGGTAAAGATCTTTGATGATGAAGGGCTGCAGGCATCTGAGCTCATTGGATGTGCTCAAGTTCAGCTAAGTGAGCTTCAGCCTGGTAAAGTCAAAGATGTATGGTTAAAGCTAGTTAAAGATTTGGAGGTCCAAAGAGATAATGAAAAAAGAGGATTGGTGAGAATATTAACCATGCTGCTTTAATTGAATCTTTGGTACATCATATGCCTTCTTTTTTCCTAAAAAAGTATGTATTTCCTGCATACTCAATTCCTAATCCTTTCTACGGTACTCTTAGAATGATAATGATAGTTTATCGTTCCACCTGGTGATTCTTTCATAAATTGACTTTGCTGGTTCCATTAACGTCCAGCTATGGTTGCAAAACCTACTACAAGTTTTGAGTATGCATTCCAAGGTTTACATGGTTTACTTCACTGATATGGGCAAAATCTGAATAAGCATAAAATGACTACTATTGTGAATAAGTATGGTTGATTTCTCCTTTCTTTTTGGCTTAAACCATTCTCTTTCTATTTTGATTGAGGACAGTTAAGATATATTTAATGGGAACTTCTGTTTTTAAAATTTATTTTGGTATGATAACTTCATTAGAAGTTGGACGTTGCTGTTACTGGTGAATTATTAATCACAGAAGCCATGAGAGCTTGTGACCAATGTTTTGCTGTTAAGATATTTTAATTCATTTCTCTGCAACTGCTTGTTGCAACTATGAGAAATTTATTCATTTTATATTGAAAATTTGTTGGTGATCTGAAATTTTATATGATTTAGGTTCACTTGGAGCTTTTGTACTGTCCTTTTGGTATGGAGAATGGCTTTGCCAACCCCCTTACTCCCAGCTTTTCAATGACCTCCCTGGAGAAGGTTCTTAAAAGTGGGGTTGATGGGACTGAAGTTGCGGAAAATGGAAATGCAGTCTCACAAAGGAGAAGGGAGGTCATTGTTAGAGGAGTGCTCTCTGTAACTGTTATATCTGCTGAAGATTTGCCTGTGGTGGATTTGATGGGCAAGGCTGACCCCTATCTGGTCCTTACAATGAAGAAATCAGAAACAAGAAACAAAACCAGGGTAAGTCATGCATTACGATTAGAAGTTTAGAATTTAATTTGGTTTAATCCTTGCATTTAACAGATCTTATTTTTCTTGCAAGTTTTCTGTATGTAAGGTAGGAAGTGCAGGGTTTCACTGTCATTAAGATTTCTTTTTCCGGAATTTTTGTTATTTAGGATATTTTAATCCAATGGTTGGCAAGCATACAGGGGATTGAACTATGCATTTCATAAACATCCCATCCCATCCCTTCCCAATGGTTTGGACCTGGGATACTGCAGAGCCCAAAGTTCTCGCACCATTTTTTTTAACCCCAGACCATGTAAGTCCTGATCATATCTTTTGTTAAATGGCTCTACAAAATATGAAACTTAAGTTTTCTGCCTAGTTAAATGGCTCCACAAAATATATTTCCCAGCTGATCTTTTGTTAAATGGCTCTACTATTATGAATCTTTTAATATAAATCTTGAGTTTTCTACTATTGAGCTTTGGTTTAGTGGTATTGAAATATTCTCCGGTGTTATTAGTTTGAGTTGAATTGCAAAAAGAGGGGCTTGCTAGCATGCAACGAATTTTTCATTTGTAATTTCTTCTTTCAGTTTGTGAATGACAGCTTGAACCCTGTTTGGAATCAAACTTTTGACTTTGTTGTTGAGGACGGACTGCATGATATGTTAATTCTGGAAGTTTGGGATCATGACACATTTGGCAAGGTAAAAACTATTTGCAGTCTTCAGCTTTCTGTTTGCCATTAGTTGAAGACATAGTAGTATACTAGTAAAGGTTTCTTATGTAGCCCCACTATTGAACTTGAAATGTAATAATTTTATTTCCATGCAGGACTATATGGGAAGATGCATCATAACATTGACAAGGGTCATTCTGGAAGGGGATTACAAAGACCAGTTCAAGCTCAATGGAGCTAAATCTGGAACATTACACTTGCACCTTAAGTGGATGCCCCAACCAATCTACCGTGATTACTGAGGGGTTTACCCTGTTCAAAAAGATTGGTGGAACTTAGTTGACAAAAGGTTCTTATTTCACCCACAAATCATGATAGACCATACAGAGATGAGAGACCATTATGTATATGTGAGAGGAAGCCCTTTAGGTGTACATAGCTATTTTTGCAACAGGCAAGGTGCATATTAACACCATGCAGGGAGTCTCTTGTACTGGAGACCCCCCTTATATCCATCTGATGTGGATGGAAAAGAAGGGGGGAAATGTAGGGAATTATGTGATATTTGATCCTTTTATAATACTATTGTACACGTAGATCTTGAAACACTCGATATCATTCATTCATTCCATTCCTTATTCAATAAGTTATCTTAAGATGCATGAGATTTCTGGATAATCAGTTGCACTTAGGTAGAATTTGTGGACGCCTATGCACGGGATGGTTGTGGACATCGCAAGCTGTGATTGAGCTTTTCTATTGATGAATTTGCGCTGCATTTAAAACATGTTCATGCTCGTCTTCCGCTTAAACATCAGCCAAACTATAACTGACATTTTTCATGCTACAAAATGAGAGGCATTATATATTTCAGTGGGAGATGAAAAAGAAGAAAGCCAGCCATTTCCTTTCGAGGGAGATTTATCACAAAGGAAAACCAGCAACTTGGATTCAAGAGAGATTTATCATACAAGAAAGCCAACAACTCCCTCGGAAATACAAATTGCTTCAATTGCGCTTTGCAGACTTGCTATCACTGACTAGCAATCCAGCCAATTAAATTCCTCAGATTATGCTTCTTCAGTTTTCTCCGTCTCAGATTGCTTACCCTCCATAACAAAAAATTTTATCTTTAATAGAAATCCTCCCATCAATCAGAAACTAAAAACAAATATCTGCATCAAATATTTGCTTTATAACAATTACTGCATGCTAATACATAACAGAGCTTTATATAAATATATCAATCTACTGGAGACTTTTGGGGATTTGATTCTAACAAAATAGAACTAACATTTAATTTTTTATGCTCTTTCAAATACTGTAGGTTTTTTCATCCTTGCAACTGAAAAGATCTCACAATAGAAAATGCATTTCTGATGATACTGCACCAATACCACATATGTTAAGACTAACAGGTAGCAAGTACACAGTTTACCGAAAAACTTAAATTTCCTCTGAATATTGAAAAGGGGCAAGTGTTCTGGCTTTCTGCTAAAATGTTGACAAATGGTCAAAATAGCAAAGATTACATACCAGTATTGATTGTGCAATACAGATGAATCAATTGGCACTTTTTTCCCATCATCATTGCGGTTCCATTGGTAGAAGGCATGAGTCCTATTCTTGATCTCCAATGTTGGATGCCCATAACTAGCTTCCCTAAATGCAGAATAGTCTGGTTGTGGATCTCTAAACCTACAGATGCAATGAAAACATTTACACATGGTAAAAAGTAACTTTATTTCATCAGAAATATGGACCCTTTTGCATGACATTTGTCATCATTATCTGATAAAGCAAGGTGAACTAAGTCATAGGATTTTACTTACTTTCCAGCGAGACCACCTTGGTTTCCTACATCTCCAACAGTAATGTAAACTGGAGCAAATTTGTCTGCTACAGGATAACGATCACCACTTGATATATTGTAGTGAATGTTCGAGATTCGATACCAAAATTTAGAAGACAGGGGAAAAAACCTTAGCATCCTTCAAACGATAAGGAGATATTTATCAATGGAATTCTCCAAGTCTCAAATTGCACAGATTGGTCGCCATATTTCAAAATAATGTAAAATTATAGAATTGAAGAACCATACTGATCTTTCATAAGCATGAACACGGCCAACCAAGATTACATCAACTTTGTAATGGACAAACCACTTCTCAAAGACTGCCCGCATGCTTTCACCCTCTATGAAGTGTGCTTCATTACTGTTGTAGATTGGAACATGCATGAGAACTATGAGCCAAGGTGTCTCCTCCCTATTAACCTTTTCGAGTTCTCCTTTGAGCCATACCCACTGAGGAGTGTATTTTACTGCTTAAAAATTCAAAAATTAAAGCGAACTTGACATAAATCAGAGCTCTTTTAATCAGAAAGAGATTTTGTAAAAACAAATATTTGTACCGAGAGAGAGAACAAAGCACTCCAAGAAGGATATTGAGAAATTCTCCTGAGATAAAGAAAGAACGGAGAGAAAACTTACTCTAAAACAGAGAGACTACAACAACCAATCCCATTTCCCATCAGCTGTAATAGTTGCTCCAAACAAACAACTACTACAACCCCATGAGGAAGTAAAAAATGTAATTATATCCTACAATAGATTTGATAATAACTGAATTTTCTTGATATTTTCCTCAAACTTCAAAAGGTATGTATTTTCAAGAATGGCAAGTATGAAAATAAGAGCTTCTGTTCATAAAATCTGTGAAAAGTGTTGCTTCCTGCATCGTGCCCCAACTAGAAACACAACACCGAAATCATGGAATTCCAACAAGTATATGTTTCTTCTCTCGAGTTAATAAGAGACTTCCTGCTAGTTTCATGTTGTAATTCATAAATATTGCAAAACATACGGATAAATATGTGAAGATGCTATACCTAAAAAAGACGAAAGGAAGGTCGCTACATAGGTACTAGAAGTTCCCTGCTACAAACTGTCACATGATTTCAATGTCAAGGGCAAACTACGTGTATAGCAATATTTTTGTTAAAATAGGGACAAAATATGCATGCCCCATCAATAGTAAGGCATAGACTATATGAACGTGGATTTCTTGGCTAAAAACTTGAAAGGTGACTAACAAAATTTTTATTTAAATTATTTCAATCAAAAATTAAGAACAAAAAATTACTGATAAAAGCGGCAAAATAGACAGGCTTCTATTTGCAGGGTTTTAAACCCCCTCCGTGTGTCTTTCCCCGATGAATAATATAGACAACTTTATACACAAGGCAGGCACTTATTGCACAAACCAAAACTAAAAAGATTTTTCATCTTTTTACTAACACAAAACCATAGAGTTGTAATTTTCAGATAAAGGGATGCAGGTAAAGCTTAGCATTTAAGACTGCTGGAACCAAGTTCATCAGAAATCCATGTAATAATCTTTTATTATTCAAATGCACAACAAAGAAATATCTAACAAGAAAGAATAGAACACAAAAAGAAAATTAAAAAAAGTGGTGAAGAAGCTCTACGCATGTGTTTGGGATTGTCTATTCATCTTCAAGTAAATGAACAATGATATATAATCTAACATTTTACTATGCAAGGCATGTATTCTATTTCATGATTTCCTGCATACCACATCCATGGCTGATATGCTGCACTTCTCCCAACAAAACGACCCCTGAATCCCACCGTATACCAACATCATTATATTGATATCTATCAGCATAAGAAAGATCTCCCACAAATAAGACAGCCTGGGCTTTACTATGCATGCAATGCTCAAGAGTAGACAAGGAATTATGGGTCTGTCCCAAGTCACCTGCCACATGTAGCTTACTCAGTGAAATTTATATCAAAATTATAGAGAAAAATCATGGTGAGTTCTTAGATGAATGACTGTAATAAAAAATGGATTTTGGTGTTACAGTTAAGCTTTTCTAGGAGTTAACTAGATTCAGATAAGAATTGCAAAAGTCATCAATCATCTACGAAATATTGCAGAAGTCATCAATCACCTATGAAATATTCTGATAACAAATATGAGATACACAATAAGACAATTAGTCTGAATAAAGTTTAAGAAGCCACAAGGAAAAGAACAAACAATCAGAAGTATAATGGTTAAGGCTATATAAACAAGATGGCTTATGATTAGATAGATGAATGGGTCTTCCAAAATTGAATGGCAACAACATATTATAATGAATGAATACATAAACTGGTTTGTTAGTGAAGCAGTGTAATTCAAGTATGTGTTATGATGAACTTTTTTTCATTGTTAATTTCTAACTCTCAGTTAAAAGACAAAAAGATTCATGAGATGTTACGATTTTGTCATTATACAACCTATATCATGGGTGGATGAGCCATACCCTCGGCAAAATAGTTATTTTAAAGAAGAGCCTAATAGCTATTTCTGCGAGGAACTAATCCTCTTCCAGATCAGGCAAATTTTAAGCCTTAGCTATTTTCAGAATATGATTATTGTATTTCAATAGACCAACAATTATTCACGAGACAGATTAATTACATTTCAAAAACAGAATAATTTTCACGCCTGAAATCAATGATACCATATCCATTTAGACTCAAACCAAAAGCAAATATTCAAAATTTAAGGAGATCAATAATCATAAAGCAAAAAAATTGAAAATTACACCTGCAATACCTTGTGCAAAGGGGAACTAACTCACCAACTATTCCAAATGTGTAAGGACTATCTGGATTAATCATTGGAGGTGTCTGAAACCAAAATTCTCTAGAAGAATCACCATCCCCAATCTTGTAATAGTATTTGGTGCCACACTGAAAACAAATCCAAGTGATAATTCAGACAATGTTTGTGAAACCAGAAAAAAAAAACACACACACACACACACAATAGATTGCATATCAATCAACATGTTAGGCATGGCAAATGAATTGCATACTGAAATTAATGGATTAGCAAAATTAATGGCTAGTTCAGATCCAAACTGGTTACTCACAAGTCACACATAATTTGGCAATGACAGAACCCAGAGGTTTTTCATAATCTATTTACATTATGGATGTATAGTTTATAGATGAAATGCAATTACCAACTATAATATCTGGCAACCAGCAATTTACTTCCTGTTTCAAGAAAATTAAGCAATTTAAGCTATTCATAGATTCACCCCACCTCCATTGCTAAATGGCATATTACCTCGGGGCCATCAAGCAGACACTGGTGAATGTAGCCAGAGTTGTACTTGTAAAATGTATAGTTTCTCACTGACCCCTCAGCAGTTAAATCATATTTTTTCTCTGACGTGCCATATTGCACTATGTTGGACCCAGGTTCATCAAAGGTCACCCATGAAACAATTACAGCTTTTCCATCATAGTCACCTTGAGTTATATGAACCTGCAATTAAAGCAGACCAGAAAAATGCAGATAAGCAGACAAGAGGGTAATATACACTTAAAAATTGGACAGCTGATGGGGTGCAACTGCAAGTGCTAGATTTAGAGTTAAAGTGGCAGCAAGTTTATTTACTTATTAGAAATACATCGAAGGTTGAAAACCAGAGCGAAGGCATAGTTGCTTATTACCATAAGGACTATATATGCTGCAACTAATATTTTGTGCATATTTTCTATCATGTGTATCTCATAAAAGTGTTCATAAATCTAAACTACAAAATAATTTCACGTTAATAATTCAAACGCACAAACAAATATTATCTTAATTTATTAATTCTTAATTATTGAATGAAAATTATGTTAAATTTTCAAAATTGAAACAGCAATAGAAATATAAGCGTTCAATCTTAGTAACTGTACCAGCCAACTCATAACAAACAAAAATACATTTTTGTTGGATAGAGCACTTGTAAAGATGCATCTAAAATTTTGGGGACCCAAATTGAAGCTTCACTTGTAATGTATTAGAAAAATCTAAAAATATTTTCTACCACCATCCACCTCTCTTCATCACCTCATTTGTCGTTGAATAGCATTATGTCATTATATCAAATCCACACCATCAATATTATCGAATTCATGCAGAACAGACAAATGAAGCATAAAGATACATAAATCCACACGATTTTCATTCACAGTCAAAATGTACAAGTGCTTACTTGTTGGGGGTGCATTATAACCCTCTGGAATAGCAAATACTTCATTATCAAGAGGGATGTCAATAGATGGCCACTCAGATCGAATGAAAGAACTTGTGATCCCTGCATTCCCATTGTTGACAAATCCCAAGAAGACAAATAATGCCAATATCAATTGCAGAATCATAGACTTCATCTTAACTACCTCTGGCATGAATATTGACAAATCATCCAGTAAAGAAAAAATATAGTCACCTGCATCACAATAACATCAAATCAAATAATTATAAAATAAACTTAGATATCCTTATCCCCCAAATCTCCAAATCTGAATCCAGTTCACATAATTTCAACTCAAAAAGACATACAATTTTCAAAATTCCGTCCCGAAAATCCAAAACAAAATCCCAAAAAAAAACAACTTCTAGAAAAAGAAAATGTCTTTTAGTTCTCTTTGGCATAAACCAGTACAAAAGATATGCAGAAAAGACTGAATAATAAAACAACCAAATTGCATGAAGGAACAAATCAAGAAAACTGTACCCACAAAAAAAGGACTATAATAAACAATAACAACAGTAAAATGGATAGAAAAAAAAAACATATATATATATATATAGAGAGAGAGAGAGAGAGAGAGAGAGAGAGAGAGAGAGACATAGCACCTTAAAACATTTGGCAGGCAAGGAGGATACAGAGTCTATGAATGTTTATTTATGCGTAAAGAAAAAGGAAGATTATGGAAGAGGGAAGGCGTAGATTAGGAGGGAACCAACAAGTAGGGTATATACAGAGCTTTATGGCAAATTAGAATATTTTTGGTGCAATGGTTGCTCCTCATAGGCTAAGACCCGTCCCCGTAGCATGAAAGTATTTTGTCTTGTTTTCTATTGGGACCTGAATCTTTGTGTTGATCACGACAAGGATAAGATGATGTTTTTTTATTATTATTATTTTTCAATGATAAAAAAAATATAGGTATAAAAATTGAAAACTTTATACTGAATATTATATTTTAAAAAATAAATAAATTTGATGTAACTTATTTTCCATAGAAAAAATATATTAATAAAATTTATCTAATTTTTGTGATTATTTTATATGTATAATATATTTTTGAAAACAAATAAATATATTAAAATTTAAATATTATAAATCATCGCATAAATTAATTAAAATATTTTCAATCAAATGTAACAAAATAATTAATTTAAGTCTATAAGGAAATATCGTATTTCCCAATTAGTTGTTTCTAATATAAGCAATTACGTTTGTAATATTGTTGTATCCACCTCTCTTTCTCTATATAATGAACTAGTTTGTAATAAGAAGAGCAAGGTCCTTTCATACTGAGTTTTTCCACTTAAATAAAAATCACGTGTATCTAAATTTTCTATCTTCTTTTTTTCAAATTACTTTCTGCTCGTTCATTGAATAGTCTAGATCCTAATATGAAGAATTAATAATGAATTACTAACATAAATAAATCAAAGTGACTCTGTACTATTGAATGCCTAGAAGATGCTTATTGTGGACTATGCATGAGGCTGATCTGTGCTCTAAAACTTTCAAATAAATCTTCACCTATATTCATAAAATGTTTGCTCTGTTGTGCATATCAGCTAGAAACATTCTTGTAACGGCTATTTATTGTAAGCAGTATTATAAGCATGTGTTAAAAAGTGTAACAATACACAATACCACATGTACTTGCAGATTTATTTTATTTATTATGTTTATTCACTAGTTATCTTTTTAATTACTTTTCTAATTTCAGTAAATTTGCTCTAAAAGAAATTATATGCCAAGCTTTTTTTTTATTATCTATTAAAGGGTTTTGAGTAAATTGTGAAATTTTAATTTTTCAAATACTTGAAAAAGAAGAAAATTTTAATAAATAAATGTGAGATGCGAAACAAGAGGGTAGACTGCGGAGTTTAAATAATTGATTTTCTTCATTGACCTATTTATATGTTTTTTTATGCAATTATTAATATGTTGGTTTAATAGTTGTTTTCAATGCATCTTAAATCTTAATTTGTAATATTCAAAATAATAATATTTTTAAATAATGTAAAATACAATACTAAAAAGTTTAAAAAATAAATCCAACATTTTATAATTATAAAAAATATAATAAATTTATTATAAATAGACAACCAAACTAAAATTATTTTATATTATGAAACTCAACTTATTATAAATTTAACTTATATTTATCTTTATTGAAATAATTATAAGAAATTTTGATGGTTGAGTATAGCACTGTGTTTCTGGGTCCAGACACTTCGACAATAATGTTACCAGACTGTTCTACAATTGTATAATGATTCGTCTAACTATAATCGATTTTTTTTTTTTTTTGAGAAAACTACTATAATCGATTTATGTAGACAAAATCAGAATTGAATCGGGAGAAATCAATTTTTTTTAAAAAAAAATTACATTCAATATATAAAATCATTACAAATAAATTCAAGTTAAAATTAAATAAAAATAATTATTTTAATATTACAATAACGTAACAACTATTTTTACTCTTGGTTTGACAATAATTAAGAGATAAAAATTATATTCTATAAGCATGTATATAATTTTTATTATCTTTATATTTTAGTTCGTTCATTGATAAATTATATGCCAATAGTTTAAAATAATATTATATATATTTAATTTTAGTAAATTCATCCTAAAAAATTAATATCATATTTTTTTTATTTTTAATATGTAATATTTCGATAAAAAAAATTATATCATTCATGCAAGAATTAAAATATTTATAAATAAAAAAATACTTATTTATTTATTTATAATGAGACCATGAGAATCAAGTTTCAATCTATAAATAAATAACAAATTGTTTTATTAATTAAGTTAATTTTGATAATTATTTTATTCATTATCATTCACCAAATAAGAAATAATTATTGAATATATCGAATATATCAAAATATATTATGATATTCTCCTAAAATTAAAAAAAATTCATATTTAAGTAATGAATTTATATAGTTTACAAAATATATTCTTGAATCGTTTATAATGAACACATACAATATTATTAAACCTATAAGTAATATCAATTTCATAATACAAATTAAAAAATATTTATAGATAATAAATAGGTAGAGTATACATATCAATTTAATATATACACATATATATATATATTAAATTGAATGGAACATAAATTTATATATGTCAATATAGACATGGCTATGGTTTAAAAACCGTCAGTTCCCGTTATTAAACAGCTGGTTTTGATTTAGAAAATTCTTGAACTTAAATTGAATCTTCTATAAGACAATTCAAAGATGGTTTAGGAACAACCGATTCCGGTTTAAATCCTGGTTTGCAGGTGGTTCGAGAGAGTTTGAGTAGAGAGTTTGAAGGAGTAGTTCAAAAGCAGTTTAAAATAATTTAGATGATAATTTACATGTGATTTTAATTAAAAAGTTCTAAAAAATTATGTTAAATTAAGATTAGTAAAAAAATTTTAAAAATTAAGATTAATTTATTAAAAAAATAAAAAGGATATATATGCAACTTAAAAAAGTTAAGTTCCTCGTGTATTCTTTTGAATTTTAAAGAGAAGTCAACGTTTACATATTTCTTATACCTTATATTTATGTAATTATTAAATATTATCATCATTATTTTAATTTTTAATTATATTTTATGTTTTAATTAGTCTAGAATATCCATCAACTATATTATTTTCTTTCTTGATCCAAAATTTGAGCCTTAACTATTTTCTCCTTTTTTTGAGAAATCATAATGTAATAAAATTTGGAATAAAAAAATAATAATACATGAGATAAAATTAAAAATAATAGAAATAAAATAAAAATAATAGAAATAAAATTTGAATATAAAATAAAATAAATTGATTAAGATTATAATGTAGAGAATTTTTTAAAATATAAGAATATAGATTGTAGAAAATATTATAAAGTAAATTTAAAAATATACATTATAGGGAATATTGAAAATTATAATGTATATATAGATTGAAGAATGAAGAGAAAAATAAGAGAAATAAAAATTTAAAAACGTGAAAAATTTGAAATATGTGTCGTATTTATAGAGTTAGTAAAAAATTTAAAATTTAAAATTAAAAAATAAATAAAATAAGTAGAAGAGTCTAAATAAAGTGCACTAATTTAATAATTTAAACTAGTGATTCCAAAATGTGGAATTTGCTAGTTCGACAATTTTTAAACATCAGGAATGATAACCAAACCATGAATCAGGGTTCAGATTTTGATTTGGCCATGACTTTGGTTTAGATCAATTTCTATTTTGATTTTGAATGGTTTAATTTTAGTCTAGTTCTATTTTCAAATCGGACCATGGCCATGTCTATGTTAGTGTCATATAATTAGAAATAAATATTTTCTATTGATATTAAAGTTGTAACTTGTAAGGGTTAGAAAACTCTAAATATACATTTTCTGTTCTTACCTGATTTTTCTAATTTCTCTATCAAATAATTATGCAATTTAATATTCAAATTCTCTCGATTTTAAGTCACCCTTAAAACTATTAAGTGAAAATATTTGCAGAAAATAAATTAAAATTATACATCAATATGTCATATGTATATTATAAATATTTGATATATCTTATAATATAATATTGTGAACCTCGGATTCCACCCGAAAAGGATTCGGATGAACGTTCACTCGTTATTAGGAGTTGCCACTCAGTTTTTTCTGTTCAAAGGGAAAAACTAAGAAAACCCTTGTTTGACTCTAATTACTGCATCCAATGTAAAGGTTTCTAATCTACGAACCCAAGGAGGATTCGGAGACTATGTCATGTATTTGATTAACTTGCCAAAAGAAATAAACCCAAAAGGGACGAAGAAAAGAAGACAAGCAGATTGTTAATAAATTGTGGACTTGTTATTTGGGGTGAATCCCAAATATGCCTACATACTCTCGTTTTTATGAGAGATCAAAGCCCATTTAGTTCGAAAAAGCCTATTTAAAGGCAATTATGCATTATGTATGTTTGTGTGTATACTTCGTGCATTGTCGGGCTTTTTGCCAAAATTGTGAGATTTTGAGCACTTATCTCACACTTAGTGCTAATTTTGCTGAAATTTAGGTACTTGCTACCAAAAGAATGCAATTTAGGCTCCGTGCTAAAAGGTTGATTTTAATTATGATGAGCTTCATGCCAAAAGAGATTAGGTCTTTGACCAAAAAGAAATTAAGAAGGAAGTGTAATGCTCATGATATGCTTAAATTGACCAAGGATAAATTAGGATATTACCTTGTTTAGGATTCTCCCACTTCGTAATTCCAGAGCTCGTTTTCTCGGGCCTTTGATTATGGTTCTTGATTATGGTTTTTTGATTTAGATTAATTCCTGCAGCACAAAATTAAATTTATGCAAATAAAAAGTCCAAGTAGAGTTCTTAAACGTATGAAAATAGAGAGTTCGTCCGCCCGTAGCAATTGAAAAAAACCGAACCCTTTTTCTGCAAATTTGGAGGCTTTTATAAACAAAATTCGGACTGAACGGCGGTCGGACCGCCGTAGAAGTGACAGCCCGGGAAAATAAAAAAAATAAAACGGTAGGCGGTCGGACCGCCGCGGTCGACAGCGGTCGAACCGCCAGTCCCTGCGGGTGGACCGCCGTCCGCCGCTGTCGGCGGTCGGACCTCCGGTCCCGGCGGTTTAGCCCCCAAAATGGCACAAAAACTCGTACGTTTTTCGTTCAAACTGATTTTCCGGGAGCTACGGACCTCCAAAAATTATTCCGAGACCATATCAATGATCCTTGCGTCGCTCCGGACATTTCAAGTACCATGAAGACATACTTTCGGTGAACTTTGCCGTGGTCATCCGGTCTGACTTGGTCTTTTGCAGTATGAGAAAATCGACTTTCCGAGCCTCAAAATTCGAGTATTCACAATTGCCCCCCACTGTGGTCCATAAAAATGATTTTATGGGGATCAGTGGTCGTCAGAAACGAGGATTTTGAGCAAGGTGCAAAAGACCCGCGTTTTGGCATTTCTGGATTGCTTGCAACACTTCTGATTTTTCTCTGATTGTATTCTGACTTTTCTGTACGTGCACTTTTGTTTAACATAAATAGTACATATGTATGCATGATGTTCCCTTTTATTTTTATAAAGGTATTTATTTGCTCATTTACAACCATTGCATGCACAACTGGACCAAGAGTCTTCAAAAGGTGGAAAGGATCAATGGGTAGATATGAGTTGTTTTCTCCCTTAGGGGGATAATGGTGGATTAAGATTTTTATTTATTTTCAGTAAAGAACTTAGAAATAAATTCTAGGAATCTTTCCTTTACATGTACTTGAACTAGCTCTAGTAATGAACCAGAAGTAATACTAGGCTTCACTAAGCTCTGCTATCAGTAATTATTTCTAGTAAAGAACTCGGAAATAATCCTCTAGGAAGTCAAAACCCCACTGGGGAAGAAACTTGAATTTTTCTGAAGTTGCCCCCAAATTATTCCTGGAGTTACTCGAGCTGTTCTTCAAACTTGGGTTAAGAACCATCAGATGATCAGACCTTTTGCAGAGCCTTCCCTTGTTCAGCCTACTCCAGAGTACAGAGCTTGGTTTATAGCTGAAGTTTGGCCAATTGAAAAGCCAAGGAGGCATGCATTGCTGCAAGAGTTGGAGGGAGAGGATGTGGTTCCTCTTAACGAGGGGAAGATAGATGTTGCAGAAAGTTTCGGAACTAAGGAAGATACCGAAGACTCTGCCCCACGTAGGAGACGTAGGAGTTAGATCCTAGGGTTGACTCTATTGTCTGCTTTTTCTTTTTTTGGATTGCTTTTACCTTTTGGTTCATTGGATGTTTAGGACTTATGGTTTGACTCTTATCATGGAAAGAATGACTCTTTTTGTAATGAATGATTCTTTTTAGAATGAATGACTCTTTTTGGAATGAATAACTTTTTCATTTGCTTTCCAAGAATTATCTACTTTATTTACTTGCTCGAATTTTTGCCTAAGCCGTCCTTTCGGATTTTCAACTTAGCGAGCTATTACCCATTCTTGCCCAAGCCGCCCTTTATGGGTTTTCGACTTAGCGGGATTTTTCTTTCTTTTCTTTTCTCTCTTTTTTTTATGTTGGCAAAAGAAAAATGAATCAATGATTTTCATTAAAATTTAGACAGTGCTCAAGGAGAGCTACCTACATATCTCAAATTAGTTTACGAGAATCAGGTCTAATGTAGTTCCTTACAATGCATGATTATACATAATATTTCTTTAATTGATCCAGATTGCATGGGTTTGTGAACTCCAGACCATCCAAATCAGACAAGATGACGGCTCCGCCGGAAAGTATTTTCTTTACAATGTAGGGTCCAGCCCAATGAGGACGAAACTTCCCACGAGGATCTGTAACGGGTGTTCTGATCTCTTTCAGAACCAAACAACCTTCTTCCAACTTTCGATCTTTGACCTTTTTGTTGAAATATCTGGCCATTCGCCTCTGATACCCTTGAATCTGATGGAGAGCTTGAAGTCTTTTTTCATCCAAACCCAACAACTGATGATGATAATTGCTAACCCATTCAGCTTCATTTATCTGACTTTCTTGAATTATCCTCGCCGATTGAACTTCCAGTTCAATGGGGAGTACTGCTTCCATTCCGTACACCAGTTAATACGGGGTTGCCCCAGTAGGAGTTCTAATTGATGTTCTATATCCCCACAAAGCCAGTGGTAACTTCTCATGCCAACACCTATGTTCCTTGATCATTTTTTGTATGATCACCTTTATAGACTTATTTGCTGCTTCTACAGCTCCATTTGTTTGAGGCCTATAAGGAGAGGACTTATGATGCTGGATCCTTTTATCCTTCAAGATTTTAGCAAATCCTGCTTGGAAATGAGTTCCATTATCAGTGATAATCTCGAATGGTGTTCCGTACCGACAAAGGATGTTGGTTCGGACAAACTGTGCTGCCTTTTTGGCGTCTAATTCTGCATAGGAAGCTGCTTCAACCCACTTTGTGAAGTAATCCACCACTACCAAGATAAACTGATGTCCATTCGAAGCTCTCGGATGTATTTTGCCAATTATATCTATTCCCCAAGTAGCGAAAGGCCATGGAGAAGTGATTGGATTTAGAGCAAAGGGAGGTTGCTTCTGCAGCTTAGCAAATATCTGGCACTGATGGCATTCTTGCACAAATACCACACATTCTGTATTTATGGTGGACCAATAATATCCTAGATTGGCTATTTTTCGAGCCAAGGCGATCCCATACATATGCGGTCCTGATTCGCCACCATGTACCATTTCCATTATCCGCTTAGCCTCTGCTTCATTCACACACCTTAGGTGCATTCCATTCCAACTTCTTTTGTAGAGAATATCTCCATTAAGAATGTAACCTGTGGCTAGCTGCCTTATTGCTTTCTGATCAACCCTTGATGATCCCTCCGGATAAATTCCATCCTTGAGATAACTCTTGATATCCCAGAACCATGGTTTACCATCAGCCAAATGCATTACGTGGGCGGGTTGCTTCTGAAGTTGAACTTTCAATGGACGAATGGCTTTCCCCTCTTTGATATTGACCATGGAAGCTAAAGTAGCCAGGGCATTAGCAAACTGATTCTTTGCTCTTGGGAGATATTTGAAGGACAAATCATCGAATTGTTGTGCCAAATGATCAAGGCGTTGTAGGTAAGGAACCAAACGCTCTTCTCTTATTTTCCATTTTCTTAAAGCTTGTGATACTATTAAAATAGAATCACCGTAGACCTTTAGGTTCTTAATCCCCAATTCCAGAGCGGCTTCGAGCCCATTGATGCAAGCTTCATATTCTGCTTCATTATTTGTGCAGCTAAAGTCAAGTTTAACTGCAAAGGGAATGTATTCTCCACAAGGAGTTTTGAACACAATTCCAATCCCATTTCCATGATAAATTGGATGCCCCATCAAAATACATCTCCCAAACACTTCTTTCCATATTCAAGAGGTCTTCGTCAGGGAAATTCATTTCTCGCATCTCGTCTTTTACGGGTAATTCTACTAACTAGTCAGCTATTGCCCCACCTTTCACAGCTTTCCTTTGAATGAATTTTAAGTCAAAAGCTGCCAATGTTGACACCCACTTTGCCATTTTACTGTCCAAAACAGGTCTCTCCATAAGGAATTTCAAGGGACTCTGTTCTGCAATGACATAAGTAGTGTAAGAAGACAAGTAGTGTTGTAACTTCGTGCAAGCCCAATACAACGCTAAACGCAACTTCTCAATCTTGTTATACTTTAACTCATAGTCCAGCATCCTTTTGCTGAGGTAATAAATTGCATTTTCCACCTTTGTACCTTCGGCCTCTTGAGCTAGCATTGCACCCATGGCTTCATCTGTTATAGACAAATACAAGAGCAGAGGTTTTCCCATTCTGGGAGGTTGCAGAATTGGCGGACTTAACAAGTATTCTTTGATCTTGTCAAAGGCCTTTTGGCAATCTTCATTCCATTCTTGTGAAGCACCTTTCCTTAGTAGCTTAAAGATAGGACCATAAGTCTCTGCCAACTGCGATATAAATCGACTGACATACTGTAATCTACCTAGCAAGCCTCGAATCTCCTTTTCTGTTCTTGGTGAAGGCATTTTCAGAATAGCCTTTGACTTTGCTGGATCAACTTCTATTCCTTTCTTGCTGACCAAATATCCCAAAAATAAGCCTGATGTTGCACCAAAGAGGCACTTTGTAGGATTAAGCTTCAAATTGTACTTGCGAAGTCTAAGGAAGAACTTCTCAAGTGCTTCAACGTGTTCTTCTGGAGATTTTGACTTGACAATCATATCGTCGACATACACTTCTACTTCTTTGTGAATCATGTCATGAAAGACTGTCGTCACCATCCTTTGGTAGGTAGCCCCTGCATTTATCAATCCAAAAGGCATAACCCTGTAGCAGAAAGTGCCCCATTCTGTAATGAAAGCTGTCTTTTCTTTGTCCGGTGGATGCACCATGATCTGATTGTACCCAACCGCAAGGTCAGTCATGGAAACCATCATATGCCCAGCCATCCTATCTATTAGCAAATCGATGTGTGGTAGCGGGAAATCATCCTTGGGACAAGCCTTATTCAAATCTCTATAGTCAACACACATCTTGACCTTTCCGTCTTTCTTCGGGACCGGCACAATGTTCGCCAACCAGGATGGGTAGGCAATTGGCTCTATGAACCTATTATCCAATTGCTTGGCAACCTCTTCTTTAATTTTCAAAGACCATTCCGGCTTCATTCTTCTCAACTTCTACTTAACCGGCTTTGCATTGGGGTATAGCGGAATCTTATGAACTGCTATGGCTGGTTCTATTCCCGTGACATCACTTGTCTTCCACATGAAGCAGTCGGCATACTTTCTGATGCATTCGACAACTTGTTCTTTATTCACACAATCATATGCAATGTATGTACATTCATTTTCTTTGCCAATTATTATCTTTTCATTTATTTCATTTATTTCATTTTTGCTAGATAATACTTGGAAAGCAAAAGACACAGGGTAACCAAGAACTTGAAGAGTTTCATTAATGATGGCGGAGTCATCCTCTAGAGTTACATTATATTCGACATCAGGGTTTTCTATTCCTGAAGCTAAGGAAGACTCAGAACTGGACTCTGACTCGGGGTTTGACTCAAGATTTGACTCAGTACAAGACTCAGGTTCGGGGCGTGACACATGACTAGGTTTGACTATATCTGCTTGTCCCTCCTCAGCATACCAGTTCATCAGTGGTCCATCTGTTGTCTTGATCAGCTTCGTGAAGTCCCTCTTGTCTTCAAAATTGGTTATCATAGCAACCTCACCAAAGAGACTAGGCTGCATGAAATCTTCCACTTGTGGGTCAGTTATAGGTTTTGGCTCTTCTTCCTTTACAGCTAAAACATCAGTGAACATCTCAAAGCCTGGTAACTTCTTTCCAGTCATAGGAGAATAGAATGGCTCCTGAAAACTACAGTAAGGAACTGCTTTCCCAGGTTTGCAAAAGTGACCGTTCAAAGTTCTAAAGTAAGGGTGCATTTTGAGGCTTTTTTCCCCCTAAGTCTTCTTTTTCTTCTTCCCATGCCCAAACTCTTCTATCTCCTCGTCTGTGGGTTTGTACCCCAAGCCAAAAGTTCCCTTATTCTCAGGCTCTTCCCATGGCCGCACTATGGATGATTTCCTCCCAGACTTTATCATTTTCATCCCGGGTAGCAGACCTACCCTTAGCATCATTCCCACTAGGCAATTGACTTAGACCTCCCCAAAGTCATATAGGATAAATGGCCCTTTGGGCCTTTCTCCTTCAATGCATTGAACAGTGTCATAATGGAACCCAGTCAAGGCCATAGCAGTTTCACCAGGAACAACCTCAAAGAGAGACTGATCCGTGGTTCTCTTGTTGATTTCACATGTGTCTCCTTTAATGGTGATGATTTTTCCTTCAAAAGGGAACTTAAGTTTTTGATGTAATGAAGAAGGTACAGCATTATTCTGATGAATCCACGGCCTTCCAAGGAGGAGGTTAAAGCTCGCGGGTACATCAATGACCTAGAATGGCACTCCCATTTTTACCGGTCCGATAGCAACTTCCAGAGTAGCAACACCCAAAATTTCTCTTCAAGTGTTATCATATGCTTTAACAATTTGATCAGAAGGTGTAAGATCTGTAGCCTCCAATCCCAGACAGCTTGCTACTTTCAAAGGACATACATTTAAGGCTGACCCATTATCAATGAGAACCATGGGCACAGTCTTTCCCCTAGTTTGTAAGGTGATGTATAGAGCATTATTGTGTTTCATGCCATCTTCTGATAGGTCTACATCAGAAAATCGGATACTCAACACCTTGGTTGATTGGGTCAAAATGGCCACCAAAGCTTCTGGGCTTGTGTCTACTGATGTATCAAGCTGACTCAAAGCTTTACTGAGAGCCTGACGGTGTGGAAATGAGGAAGCAAGGAGCTCCCAAATTGACACCTTAGCTTGAGTTTGTTTAAGCTGAGTGAGGACAGGGTCTTCCTTTGGTTCTGGCATCTTCTTATATGGGTGATTTGGGGTTTTAGGGGCTTTCCCCAAGTCAAGTGGCTGATATTGCCTTCCACTCCTTGTCAAAGCATCGACCTCTTCAGCGAGGTCATTCAGATCCAACACACATACTTCATTCATTCCCAAGAGAAGTTTGAAAGGATCAAACAACTCTTCTTCCACAGTGATGGCGTGGATGGAATGATTGGGCAAAGGGTTAGTATTAATGTTTGGTTGACTCCTGAGAGGAATGATGTCACCACTATCCACCAGATCTTGGATGTGGTTTTTCAGAGTCTAGCAAGCATCTGTTCTATGCCCATTTTCTTGGTGGTATTAACAGTACTCATTGACCCTATAATTGGAGGGTAATGGGTTTGGAGGAGGCCTTGGGTCCAAAGGCTTCAAGTACTTTCCTTCCACGGCTTTTTTAAACACCAGATGGAGGGGCATCCCAAGGTCGGTATATTGCCTTCTTGGCTGATTTCTCTGCCTAAGATTGCCCACAAGTAAAGGATTCGCAGGGGCAATATTGGCCACTTCATTGACCTTGCTTGAGGAAGCAGCTTGGCCCTGTTTCTTATACTTTGAAGTAGCTCCCTCATCCACTATCTTACCCAATTGTATCAAATCTTCTACCTTAGTTGCAATCGCAGTGAGCGATTTGAAAGTAGGTAGGTATTGGGTTTGCAGTTGAGTTTGATATGTAGGCCTTAAATTCTTAATTATGATATCAATTTGCTCCTGCTCTGAAGGGCGATTGATTATTTGGGCAGCCTTTGCCCTCCACCTTGTAAGGAATGAGGAGAAGGGTTCATTGTTGTTTTGCTTGGTAGTCTCAAGCTCTCTTCTAGTGACATCTACCTCAATATTGTAGTGGTATTGAGTGTTAAATGCATTGAAGATGTCTTCCCAGGTCTTAATCTTGGCACGATCCAGGCTTACAAACCACTTAAGGGCAGAACCAGTCAAGGATTGTTGGAAGAGTTGAGCAAAGAGCTCATCATTTAAACCCCAAGGGCTTAAGGCTTCCACATACATCTTCAGGTGGGTTTTAGGGCAAGTAGTCCCATCAAATCTGTCCATCCCAGGCATCTTGAATTTTGGAGGCAATCTAGCTTGGGGAAACAAGGATAAGGAATCCATGTCTACCACATCTTTATGAGTTTTCATGACAGTGATTGACCTTTCAAGCAATTCAAGTTTCTTTTTTAGTTCATCAGTTTCAGTAGCATTCTTAGAGGGTGGATCCTTCAAATTGATGACAGGGGTATTATTCTGAGCAGTCAAGGGGTGCTAGCTTGTCCCACAATAGGTTCCTTCCCTAGAGTTCTAGGAGTAGTGGCTGTCTTTGGTGCCCCTCCCAATTCGGCCAAGATGGCTACCTTTGGGCAGCCAAGGCTTCATCAATTCTTTCTTGCATCCTAGCTTCAATTTCCTTAACTTGTCTATCTAGCAAGGCCTTAATCTGTTCAATAGTAGCCATTTCAGTAATTGGAGTAGTTGGTGAAGTTGGGGTAGTAGGACTTGTGGGTGATTGCACAGTTGGAGTTGGTGTAGCTTGTGTAGGTGAAGGCACACGGATAGTGGGTACCTGCAAAGGTTAAGGGTAAAGGATCAGGGTAGTTTGTAGGGTAGGAAGACTCTTGGTCCACTTGCATACATCAAAAGGTTTTCCCCAAAACAATGTTGTTATGTTGCATGAATGCACCTCATCACATCATAATTCATTTTAATGTAATGTGTCACTATTATTGGGTACATACAACCTAAGGGAGAGTTCTATTGTTACATGAAAAATAGAGAATAGGCTTATAATAGGGACCCTTGAGTCTTGAGTAAGATATACCTAACCACATGTGAAACAAAGAGTTTCACGTGGGTCCAACAGTACGTTTACTCATGGGCCACTCCAAAAGGATTGGAATGGTTTGCGACAACAGGGAGGACGCTTTGGCTGTCTGCCGGCATAATCAAGGAGACTTGCCGGTCAGCGCTACTTGCTATCCAAACTCAGAATTTTGAATAGAAAGAGAAGAAATTCATTTGAAAATAATATTTTTTATGCAATGGAGGAAAATGATTCCCCCATATAATGCAAGAGAAAAAGATTCTCTAAATAACAAAACAAATGCACAATTAATCAAACAAGGAGTCCATCAAAGGAAAAAGATTCCTTTTATCAATTTTATTCCAATATCCTTAAGGAAAGGATATATATCGCTAAGTTACCTTGCAAAATAAATAAAAGTACCCTAAAGAAGGGCAAATTAGTCAAACAAACAATAATAGTCCACTAGGATCCCATAAATCATTTTTATGGTCCCCAGTGGAGTCGCAAAAATTGTGAATCTCGGATTCCACCCGAAAAGGATTCGGATGAACGTTTACTCGTTATTAGGAGTCGCCACTCAGTTTTTTCTGTTCAAAGGGAAAAACTAAGAAAACCCTTGTTTGACTCCAATTAATGCATCTAATGTAAAGGTTTCTAATCTACGAACCCAAGGAGGATTCGGGGACTATGTCATGTATTTGATTAACTTGCCAAAAGAAATAAACCCAAAAGGGACGAAGAAAAGAAGACAAGCAGATTGTTAGTAAATTGTGGACTTGCTATTTGGGGTGAATCCCAAATATGCCTACATACTCTGGTTTTTATGAGAGATCAAAGCCCATGTAGTTCGAAAAAGCCTATTTAAAGGCAATTATGCATTATGCATGTTTGTGTGTATGCTTCGTGCATTTTCGGGCTTTTTGCAAAAATTGTGAGATTTTGAGCACTTGGTGCTAATTTTGCTGAAATTTAGGTACTTGCTACCAAAAGAATGCAATTTAGGCTCCGTGCCAAAAGGTTGATTTTAATTATGATGGGCTTCATGCCAAAAGAGATTAGGTCTTTGACCAAAAAGAAATTAAGAAGGAAGTGTAATGCTCATGATATGCTTAAATTGACCAAGGATAAATTAGGATATTACCTTGTTTAGGATTCTCCCACTTCGTAATTCCAGAGCTCGTTTTCTCGGGCCTTTGATTATGGTTCTTGATTACGGTTTTTTGATTTAGATTAATTCTTGCAGTACAAAGTTAAATTTATGCAAATAAAAAGTCCAAGTAGAGTTCTTAAACGTATGAAAGTAGAGAGTTCGTCCGCCCGTAGCAATTGAAAAAAACCAAACCCTTTTTCTGCAAATTTGGAGGCTTTTATAGACAAAATTCAGACTGGACGGCGGTCGGATCGCCGTGGAAGTGACAGCCCGGGAAAACGAAAAAAGTAAAACGGACGGCGGGTGGACCGCCGGTCCCGGCGGTTCAGCCCCCAAAATGGCACAAAAACTCGCACGTTTTTCGTTCAAACTGATTTTCCGGGAGCTACGGACCTCCAAAAATTATTCCGAGACCATATCCATGATCCTTGCGTCGCTCCGGACATTTCAAGTACCATAAAGACATACTTTCGGTGAAATTTGCCGTGGTCGTCCGGTCTGGCTTGGTCTTTTGCAGTCTGAGAAAATCGGCTTTCTGAGCCTCAAAATTCGAGTATTCACAAATATGTATATACCAATAATTTTATATTTTATATATTCTAATACTAAGTATATACATAAAAAATATTATATAATTTGTTTTATTTAAAATTTTTTATGTATAATACATTTTATTATTTTGAGAACAAAAATATTCGAAATTATGTGTGGACATTTGATCGGTCAGTTAAATCAAAACTTAATCAGCCCTTTCGAACATAATTTTTTGCTGACTGAGCCAACCAATCTTAGATTTCGATTGATCTGGTTAATTGATTAAATCAGTTCAATTGGTTCGATTCAATTCGGTTAATGACCTTAAAGGACTAAATAAATTGAAAACACATCATTTTGTTTATTTTTTGTTAACTGTTAACTAAACTAAAAATCAAAATATTCTAATTTTTCTAACTGATCATAACTTAACAAGATCTCACACGCAGTAGATTAACTAATTTCTGCCAGCTCCTATTCGAAATTAATTATATTTGCTAGTAAAAGTTTTGTTTTTTATTCAATAATATCTAAATAATCAATACGTTGGGTACTTTTTAATACCCTAGAAAGGTGAGCTAAATCAAAATATGTATCTGATATTTGGAATGGAATGAATGTAACATTCAAAAATTACTAAGATAAAAATTTAATTAAATTAAAATAATAATTTGGGAAATAAATGAAGGGTTAGAAGTGAAAAATATGAAATGTATATGTGAGGTATAAGTGGAATATATATAGCATGGAAAAGTCAAAAGTGAATAGTAAAATCAAAGGGTAAAATAGTAAAAATGGTAAAAAGTTAAAAGTTAAAAAAAATCAAAAAAATTATTTATGAATGGAAGATTGAAATTTTGGATTTTAAAAATAAATAATTAACTAATTAATTAAAATAATTATATATATGGTTAGGATTTAAAGAAGAAAGGAAAAAAAAAAGTTTATCTTCTTCTTCTCTTCTTCAACTTTGTCCGAACCTCCATGGATGGCTATGGAGGAATTTTGATTCATCCAAACATGAATTTTTGAAAGGATTTACAAGAAGAAAAGGTGATTTTGATGGATTTACAAGTAATTAGTAAGTTTTTCTTAGAATTTAAGTAGTTCTTTGATTCTTTTTCAAATATGTGAAAAGTGAATTATTGAAAGAGATATTTATAAATGTTTATATGGATTGTAATGGAGTTTTTTAGATACGTAGACAATAATTCTAAGGTTAGTTGATAGGTTTATTTAGGTTTGGATAAAAGTTGGATGAAGAAGTGAAGAATTTAGGGTTTAAATGGGAATTTGATCAAGAATTGATGTAGTATGGATTTAATTATCTAAAGATGTTAAAATATGATTTTAACAATATAAATGAACTTAAAACTTAATTTGGAATGGATTAGAATAGGTTGGTAGAATTAAAGAAGGTTATGGCAAATTTTTGAAAGTTGGAGGGAAATGTGCTAAAATGATTTTTAGTAGTTAAAATATGAAGAAATATAATTCAAATGCATTGCATATACTTACATTTTGAATAGGTCATGAATAGATAATAATTGCCAAAAACTAGTAGTGAAGAGCATTTTGAAAGTGAAGGATAAAGGGGTGATTCTTTTTGCTTAGAAGAGGTGGAACTAAGAGGTTAGTACATACTTTAATTCATATGTGTTTAAATGCATTTATTTGGCACATTACATTGTGTATGAAAATGTAGACTATGCTACTTTGATGTTTGAAATCACATTAAAATGTATAGATATATGTTTAAGGGTATGAATTGCACAATGTATGATTAAATGAGTCATTTTAAGATGACTAAAATCATTGTAAAATATAATAGTGAAAAAAAAAATCAAACTTTGCTAGTTATAGGGCATAATTTGGCCATCATGGAAATGTGGTAAGGAAATTTACGAAAATAATGAAAAAGTGCAAAAAGAATAGTAAATGGCAAAATTATCAATCTATGAGAAAAGTGTGAAATTGTATATGAAATGTGTGAAATCTTATGTAATATTATCTTTCAGAGTATTGTGTTTAGTGTTATATGGCATACACATGATTGCCTTCGGGCCAAACGTTGGGCATCACTATTATTTGCTTTCGGGCTAGACATTGGGCGTTACTATTATTTACCTTCGGGCCAAACACTAGGTATCAAAATTGGTCCAAACCAACATCTCTGAAATTTAAAAATTATATAAGGTCATTTGGGACCAATGCATATATATATATATATATATTTGGTTGAAAGTGTAATGTATGATTTTCAGCTTGAAATTGCGTGCCATATTATAATTTTTAAAATAATTGCATTATTGCATTATTTTTTAAATTTTTATTTTATCAAAGTACGTACCACTAGGTAAAATATTTGGCGTGATTTGTTTATTACATAGGTGACATGGTTGATTTAGAGAGCCTTGCTGGATTTGTGCAAGTTTAGTGATTCCTACTTATACTTGAAGTTCTGATAGGCTGCCAATGACTGGGACCATTTGCAAGCATGTAACTATCTCATTTTGTAAACTTGTTTTAAATTATATATAATGTTTATAAATATGTAAATGAGGTAAATTCTAAAACTTTTGGATTCAATTTTGGTGAATTGAGTATTATGTGAAATATTGATATATATATATATATGTATCTATATTTTTGGATATTTTTGAGAAATGTTGCAGATTTTGGGAGGATTGAATGCTTGGAATTATTTGGGTATGTAAATTTTTTGCAAGTTGTGTTAACTGATTTTTTGGGAACGTCCGAAAAATAAATAAAACTCTAATAAATTTTTTCCAGAGATTTTCTTTAAAATATATATTTTGGTACCTAAAATTATTAATGAATATTTTTATTTATTAAATAAAGGACATTTAAAGTTTAACATAATTTTTCTTGGAATTATTGAAATTTTGATAAAAACTAGACATGTGACATTCTTGTATTGTGTATGTGCATTTTACATATATCAGACATATGTATTATACATATATATGGTATAAGGATATTGCATTTATTTATGTATCAGAGCCTAGGTTTAAGGTTCTTGACCTAGGTGAGTTTTAGAGAGAGAAAATAGGGATTTTAAACGTGACTTTAAAGTATGATACTTGCATTTGCATTAGTATTTTATCTATTCCCTGATGTGGTGATCTTTCTTGTGATTTCAAATATAGGTAAATATGGCATCTAGGATGCATCAGTCTGGTGAGGGGGGGTGCTGAGTGTGTTGCTCTAGAAAAGGGTAGAGTTAGTGCTGAGACTATTGGGGAGGCATCTGCATCAGTGCCAGTCAAACCGATAAGACAGGAAATTCTACCAGTCTGGATGAAATAGATGGTTGAACTGCTCTGTCAGGCCCTAGTGCAGCAGTAGTAGCAGCAGCTACCACAATAGATTAGAAAGTACGATAAGCTAAGAAAGTACAGAGCCACATATTTTGTGGGCATAGTTGATCCAGTAGAGGCAGAGTAGTGGCTGGATAAAGTTAAGAGGGTATTCATCCAGTTACAGGCCACTGCAGAAGAGAAGCTCAATTATATCTTGTCTCTTCTATAGGGAGACACCTATGACTGGTGGAGATGATTCCTCATGGGTTAGATGATCCACCAATGTCGACATATGCTGATTTTTGTGAGGAAATTCTAAAAAAATACAACTTGAGAGAGTATAAAGATGCCGAAAAGAAGGAATTCTTGAGTTTAAAGTAGGAAACAAAGATAGTTACAGAGTATGAGAAGGATTTTCCTTGGTTGAGTAAATATGCAGGGGATCTGTTGTCTGATGAGATCGATGGGTGTCGGAGGTTTGAGGAGGCGTGAGACTATTTATTATGTGTCGGGTGGTGGTTCAGTATAATGATTTCTCCAAATTGGTGTTCGTTGCCTAAAATTTTAAGAAAGCCCAGAGGCTTACAGCTGCATCTAGAAAGGAGCAGAGTCAGAAGACCTCAGGGTAAGGCAGGATCTTCATCTATGAAGAGAGGCCAAGGGGGATTTCCTCAGAGGGTTAGAAGGAGCCAAGGATAGCATGGCAGATCACCATAGCAGCAATAGAGGTGGAGACCTATAGCTTCAATGGCTAGTGCTCTGACTCCAGTTTCTCAAGGATCTACTCGTCCTGCCTATGCTCAGTGCGGTAGGACACATGGGGGTATTTGTTAGAGGGTTGGTGCATTAGTGGTTTATTTTAAATGTGGGTCACCAAATCATTTTATTAGAGATTGTCCAAAGCTACCAGATGATAGATAGACAGATACAACATCTAGACCCAATGTCAGAGAGGGTCGAGGTGGTAGAGGTACTAGAAGAGGGGACAGATCAGGGTTTGATAGGAGAGGATGTTCTATAGCAGAGAGTAAACCAGAGGATGTAGGGACATCACAGTGGGTATATGTGATGTAGAGACAGCCAAATGCTTTATCTATCATAACCGGTACATTTTCTCTATTTGGTACTTTTGTTCATGCATTGATAGGCCCTGAGTTGATGCATTCATACATTAGTACATTAATCCTGCCTACGAGTGATATGTATTTTGAGTCCTTAGGGTTTGATATGCTGGTGACTAACCTTTTAGGGCATAATATGGTGGTTAACAAAGTCTACCAAGATAGTCCAGTTATGGTTCATGATGAGGAGTTTCTTGGTGACCTGATTGAGATGCCCTTTAGGAAATATGATTTGATTCTGGGTATGGATTCATTATCCAGACATGGGGCTATAGTAGACTGTCAACATAAATATATTGCTCTGAAAACACGTGATGCAAAAGATGTAGTGGTATCTAATGAGCAGAGACACCTCTCATCCATGTTTGTTTCAGCTATTTTCAGCTAGAAAGATGATCCAAAAAGGATGTGAGACTTATTTGGCTCATGTTGTAGATACCAGAGTAGTGGGGTCTCAGTTGGACAGTATAGCTACAGTATAGAGTTTTGTGAATGTGATCTCCGATCAGTTACTAGGGCTACCTCCAGAGAGAGAGGTGGAGTTTGGTATCAATGTGATGTCTGGTACCACTCCTATCTTTATTACCCCTTATCGGATGACACCTGCAGGTTAAAATAGTTAAAGGTGCAGTTGCAGGAGTTGCTTGATAAATGTTTTATCTACCCTAGTGTCTCACTTTATGAAGAAGAATGATGGCACCTTGAGATTCTGTATTGACTACCAACAGTTAAATAAGGTGACCATCAAAAATAAGTATCTATTATCTTGTATTAATGATCTCTTTGATTAGTTGAAGGGAGTAACAGTATTCGCTAAGATTAATTTGATATCAGGGTACCATCGGTTGAGAGTTAGAGATGTATATATATCCAAGACTGCTTTTTGCACAAGCTACGAACAATATGAGTTTCTAGTGATGCCTTTTAGACTGATGAATGCACCAACAACATTCATGGACTTGATGAATTAGATCTTTCAACTATATTTAGACCAGTTTGTAGTGGTTTTCATTGATGATATCTGAGTGTATTCACGTAACAAGGAAGATCATAATAGGCATCTATGGATTATATTGCAAACATTGAGAGAGAAGCAGTTGTATGTCAAACTATCTAAATATGAGTTCTGGTTAGATCAGATAACTTTTCTCAGACATGTTTTTTCTACAGAGGGTATTAAAGTTGATCCAAGTAAAGTAGAAGCAATTTTAAATTGGAGTCCACCAAAGAATGTGAAAGATGTTTGAAGTTTTTTGAGATTAGCAGGCTATTACTATTAATTTATGAGAGGTTCTTTCATGATAGCTACACCACTCACCAGATTACTTTGGAAGGGTGTAAAAGTTATGTGGACAGATTAGTGTCAGGCGAGCTTCCAGTAGTTGAGAGACATATTGACTTAGGCCCCTATCCTTACCTTGCCCGTAGAATGAAAACTATATGTGATATACAGTGATGCTTCATATAGTAGTTTAGGTTGTGTTCAGATGTAGGAGGGTAGAGTCATTGCTTATGCATCCCGATAGTTGAAGACTCATAAGTTAAATTACCCGACCTATGATTTGAAGTTGGCAGCCATAGTTTTTGCACTAAAGATTTGGTGACATTACCTGTATGGGGAGAAATGCTTCATTTATACTGATCATAAGAGCTTGAAGTATTTAGGTGTCCAGAAGGAGTTGAATCTTCAACAGAGACGATGGTTGGAGCTAATAAAAGACTATGACTTATTGATTGATTATCATTCTGGCAAGGCAACTGTGCTTACGAATGCCTTAAGTCGAAAGTCTATAATAGGTTTGACTGCCTATTCGCTCTCGTTGCTTATTGATTTGAGAGTATTGCATGTCAAATTTGAGGTTTGTGATGAAGGTGCACTTATGGTTCAGTTACAGTTGAGGCCATTATTGGTGGATCAGATTAAGGAAGCTCTACAAATAGATGTAAAAATCCAGAAGATTGTAGAAGATTTCCAAAAGGGGGAGAACAGAGATTTTAATGTGAGGGATAATGGCAGTGTGTGGTATAGAGATAGATTGTGTATTCTTGTTGATGTGGAATTAAAGAAGAGGATTTTAGAAGAAGCACATCAGTCATCTTATGCAATGCACCCTATAAGTACCAAGATATTTCAAGACTTGAAGTAGTACTACTTATGGTCAGGTATGAAGAGGGACATAGCAAAATTTGTATTTAGATGTCTCACTTTCCAGAGAGTGAAGGCTAAGCACCAGATTCCTTTAAGGTTGCTACAACCATTATCAGTACCTGAGTGGAAGTGGGAGCGAGTGACCACGGACTTTATGGCTAGACTGCCCTTAACCCAGAGGAAACATGATGCAATCTAGGTGATAGTTGATAGAATGATGAAGAAAACTCATTTTCTTCCGATTAGGATGGACTACTCACTGGATAGGTTGGTTAAGCTGTACATCAGTGAGATTGCATGGAGTCCTAGTTTCTTTAGTATTAGACCAAGATCCCAGATTCACATATAGATTTTGGAGGAGTTTGCAGGATGCATTGATACTCGGTTGTACTTTAGTACTGCCTTTCATCATCAAATAGATGGACAGTTAGAGAGAGTGATATAGGACCTGGAAGATATGCTGATGAGTTGTGTTAATGACTTCATAAGGAGCTGAGACAAACATTTGCCACTGATAGAGTTTGCCTATAATAATATTTATCAGTCTAGCATTGAGATGACACCTTATGAGGCCTTGTACGGCAGGAAGTGTAGGAAACTATTGTATTGGGATAAAGTTGGAGAAGGTAGATTGGTAGTTCTTGATTTGATAAAAGAAACAGATGAGAAAGTGAAAGTAATTCGAAATCATTTGAAAGCAACTTTGGATTGATAGAAATCCTATTTAGATTTGAAGAAAAAAGATATAGGGTTCAGTATGAGAGATAAGGTGTTCCTAAAGGTGTCTCTATGGAAGAAGATTATGAGATTTGGTCAAAAAAGAAAGTTGAGTCCTCGCTTCATAGGACCATATAAGGTATTGAGAGAGTAGGACCAGTGACTTACAAATTAGCTCTGCCATCTAAGTTAGATCAGATATACAATGTCTTCCATGTCTCAATGCATTGGAGGTACATATCAGATCCATCTCATATCTTATCAGTTGAGTATATTGAGGTGAGTTTGGATCTGACTTACAAAGAGGAACTAGTGACAATCTTGGCATGAAAAGTGAAAGAGTTGAGGAATAAGAAGGTTTCATTAGTTGAAGTTCTATGAAAGAACCATTCTACTGAGGAGGCGATATGAGAGAGTGAGCAGACGATGCGAAGCCAGTATCCTCAGCTATTCCAGAGTTGATATTATGTAATTTTGAGGATGAAATTCTTTTAAGGGGAAGAGAGTTATAACATCCAAAAATTTACTAAGATAAAAATTTAATTAAATTAAAATAATAATTTGGGAGATAAATGAAGGGTTAGAAGTGAGAAATATGAAATATATTAGAAGTGAGAAATATGAAATGTAAATGTGAGGTATATGTGGAATATATATAACATATAAAAGTCAAAGTGAATAGTAAAGTCAAAGGGTAAAATGGTAAAAGTTAAAAGTTAAAAAAATTCAAAAATAAATTATTTATAAATGGAAGATTGGAAATTTGGATTTTAAAAATAAATAAATAATTAAAATAATTATATATATATATATAGTTAGGATTTAAAGAAGAAAGAAGAGTCAAATAAAAAGTTCCTCTTCTTCTTCTCTTATTCAATTTGGGCCGAACCTCCATGGATGGCTAGGGAGGGATTTTGATTCATCCAAACATGAGTTTTTGAAAGAATTTTCAAGAAGCAAGGGTGATTTTGGTGGATTTACGAGTAATTAATAAGTTTTTCTTGGAATTTAAGTAGTTTCAAATATGCAAAAAGTGAATTGTTGAAAGAGATATGGATAATTGTTTAGATGGATTGTAATGGAGTTATTTAGATATGTAGACAATTCAAAGTTGGATGAAGAAGTGAGGAATTTAGGGTTTAGATAGGAATTTGATCAAGAATTGATGTAGGATAGATTTAATTATCTAAATGATGTTAAAATATGATTTTAAAAATATAAATGAACTTAAACTTTAATTTGGAATGGATTAGAATGGGTTGCTAGAATTAAAGAAGGTTAGGGCAAATTTTTGAAAGTTAGAGGGAAATGTACTAAATAAATTTTTATTAATTAAAATATATAGAAATATAATTCTAATGCATTGTATGCGCTTACATTTTGAATAAGTCTTGAATAGATAACAATTTCCCAAAACTAGTAGTAAAGAGCATTTTGAAAGTGAAAGGTAAATGGGTTATTTTTTTTAGCTTGGAAGAGGTGGAACCAAGATGTTAGTACATACTTTGATTGATATGTGTTTAAATGCATTTTTTTGCATATTACATTATGTGTGAAAATGTGGACTATGCTACTTTGATGTGTGAAATCAAATTAAAAGTGCATAGATATATGTTTAAGAGTATGAATTACAAAATGTCTGATTAAATGAGCCATTTTAAGATGGCTAAAAGCATTGCAAAATATAATAGTGAAAAAAAAATCAAATTATGCCAATTAATTTTTAAAAGAATGGCATTCTTGCATTATTCTTTAAGTTTTTATTTTTATCAAAGTATGTAGCGGTAGGCGAAATGCTTAGCGATTTGTTTATCTCGTATATGACAAGGTTAATTCTGAGAGCCCTGCTGGACTTGAGCAGGATTAGTGATTCCTACTTATACTTGAAGTTCTGATAGGCAGCCAAGGATCAGAACCATTTGCAAACATATAACTATCTCATTTTGTAAACTTATTTTAAATAATTTATATAATGTTTATAAATATGTAAACAATGTAAATTATAAAAGTTTTGGATTCAATTTTAGTGAACTGAGTATTATATGAAATATTGATATATATAAATATATGTATGTCTATCTTTGGATATTTTTTAGAAATGTTGGAGATTTTGGGAGAATTGAATGGTTGAAATTATTTGGGAGTATAAATTTTTATGCAGGTTATGTTAACTGATTTTTGGGAACGTCCGGAAAATAAATAAAACTCTGATAAATTTTTTCTAGAGATTTTTTTAAAATATATATTTTAGGTACCTAAAATTATTAATGAATATTTTTATTTATTAAATAAAACACATTTAAAGTTTTATAAAAATTTTGATAAAATTAGAACTGTGATATTTTTATACTATATATGTGTATTTTATATATACCGAATATATGTATTATATGTATATATAGTATAAGAATGTTATAATAAAATCATAATAAAGTAGCTTTTTTTTGGTTTAAAAAAGAAATTTTCTTTAAATGACTAAATTGTATAGTGAGATAAAAAAGAATAATTATATAATATACTAAAATTGCCACAAAGAACATTATTTCTTTCCTTGTGATAGTGGATCTCCATTTAAATCATGACAATTTATTAAAATTTTCATTTAGCCCTCTTCTAATTATTTCTCATTTAATGTCTAATAAGTTCCTTTCCATATAAGACAAAATAAGAACACTACTAACATTATTTTTGGGTTTATGTATAGAACAATGAATTGGCATGCATATACCCTACAAGTAATATATATATATGGTCCAGTTAGTGCAGATTGAGAGACAATATGGTCCAGTTTTACCTTTTCTGCCTTGCACTTCAAACCCGATAGCTCAACTGGTGGTTAGTGATCAGGAGGGACATAATGGTAATGAATCCGATACTGATCTTCCTCTCTCAGAAGACAACCTGGTTATTGGTGATTGTAGCAATTTGCAGGCAGTTCCTGCCTTATCTACAGGGGCAGAGGTTAAGCGTGTTACTAAGGGTCGTGGTCGCAAAAAACAAGCAGGGAAAGGTTCTAAAAAGCAGAATGTCTCTAGCTCTCTTGTTGATCATCAGGATTCTTCTCAATGAATATTCTTTTCTGGAACGTCAGAGGTATTTCTTCATCTTTAAATCGTATTCATAAGATTTGTAGAGACCATAAGATTGGTTTATTTGTGTGTATTGAACCGATGGTTGCTTCCCACAAGATGAATTTTATAGCTTCTAGTCTGGGGTTTCATAACTGTTTTTCATCTACTGATAACAAATTATGGATTATGTGGCTTGACCACATTTTTTCATTAAACAATTTTAGGGTGATAAACCAAGCTTTATCTTGTGATGTTCTTTACCATTCTCTTAACTTTCATTTTCGGTTGTCTTCGTTTTATGGGTATCATTCTAGAACTAGTCGGACTGCTCTATGGGAGTCTCTTTGTGATTATTCTAGAACTTGCTCTTCTCCTTGGCTTGTTGGTGGAGATTTTAATACCGTTAAATTCCCTTCGGAGTATAGTGGTAATGGCTCTCCGGACTGGTTAGCTATGCAGGACTTTGTGGATTGTACCGATGATTGTTCTTTGATTGACATTCCTTTTCAAGGGTCAAATTTCACTTGGACGGGTGTCCGTTCCAATGGCAGAGTTTGGGAAAGGCTTGATCGGATTCTTGCTAACCTGGATTTTTTCAATTATTTTGATGTTCTTAGTAATCGGCATTTAAATATGACTTCTTCGGACCATTCTCCTATGCTTCTTTGCTGTCAAGCTGTAACTCAAAAAATTCCTAAACAATTCAAATTCCAGCATATGTGGTTGCAGAATGAAACCTTCCTTCCTTTTGTGAGACAAAGATGGTCCTTTTCTTTTTCAGGTGGAGGTATGTATGGTTTATTTTTGAAGCTGAAAGATCTCAAAAAGGGTCTTCGGGAGTGGAACAAAAATCACTTTGGACATTTATTTAATGATATTGCCAAGGCTGAAACAGATGTTGAGAAAGCCGAGGCAATGTATATCCATAACCCCTCTGCGGATACCTATAGTGAATGGCAAGTTAAGCAAGGCAATCTCCTTCAAAAGTTGAAGTTGGAAGAAATCTTTTGGCGTCAAAAGGCTCATGTTTCTTGGATTCAAGATGGAGATCAGAACACTAGATATTATCATAATTTTGTCAAGATGAGGCATAAGCTTCATCGTGTTTTTTCGATTGTGGGAGCTGATGGTACTAGAATTGTTGAGCAAAATGCTTTAGGCGAAGAGGCGGTTCGACATTTTCAAACTCTTTTTTCTAGCAATGATAGCGATGCCGATTCTCTTCATAGTGTTTTTCAATATTTGCCTACTTTGGTTTCAGATATGGATAATGATTTGCTTGTGAAAATGCCAGAGGATGATGAGATTAAAAATGCTGTTTGGCAACTAAATCCCGAGAGTGCCCGGGCCCTGATGGATTTGATGGATTCTTCTTCAGAAATTGTTGGGATATTGTGGAATGGGATGTTTGTAGTGCTATTAAGGAATTTTTTCTTGGGGTTCCTGTTCCTTGCAGCTTTAATAGTGCTCAAATAATTCTTATCCCCAAGATAGAAAATCCCTCCTCTTTCAACCATTATAGACCCATCTGCTTAGCCACATTTATCAGTAAAGTTTGTACTCGGATTCTTGCTAACCGTTTAACACCTATTATGGATTTGTTGATTTCCAAAGATCAGGTGGGGTTCCTGAAAGGAAGATCAATTCATGCTCAGATTATGTTGGCGAATGAGATGATTCATGACCTTGATAAGAAAACGAGGGGACATAATTTGGCAATTAAACTGGATATGGCTAAGGCATTCGATAGGGTTTCTTGGGATTTCTTGAAGGTGGTTTTGCAGAAGTTTGGCTTTTCTTCAAGATTTATCTCTCTCATCATGTCTCACTTCTCTTCATCCCGTCTTTCGATTATGGTTAATGGTGTAAGCTATGGATTTTTTCAGCCGAGTAGAGGAGTTAAACAGGGAGATCTGCTATCTCCTTTGCTTTTTATTCTAGCTTCGGAAGCTTTTTCTAGAGGTTTAAATGCTTTGATGACTTCTGGGGTTATTACTCCTTATAAGCTTCATCGTCATTGCCCTATTGTATCGCACTTGGCTTTTGCGGATGACTTATTGATCTTCATTACTGGCGATGTTCGATCAATAAAGGGATTTAAAAGGTTTCTATCTGATTACCAGTCTTCTTCCGGTCAGCTTATTAATTTTGATAAAAGCTCTTTTTATTGTTCTAATAAAGTGAATGTGGTTAAGGTTACTCAATTTGAAAAGCTCTTATCTATTCACAAGAGCGCTCTTCCATTTACCTATTTGGGTGCTCCAGTTTATCAAGGTATTAATAGATCATCTTATTGCAAGGACCTCATTAAGAAAATTGATTCGAAGCTCCATGGTTGGCTAAAAAAGTTTTTATCTCCTGGAGGTAAGCTAATTCTTATTAAGCATGTTTTAAGTTCAATTCCAATCCACATCATGGGGGCTATGTTGCTTCCTAAATCTGTAATCCGTGCTATTGAACGCAAGTTTGCTTCTTTCTTTTGGGGATCAAGTCGACATCATTGGGTAAGCTTTTCTAAGATGTTGTTTCCTACGGAAGAGGGGGGGTCTTGGAATTAGATCTATTTCTGCCATTCAAGATGCTTACTCCATCAAGCTTCTTTGGATGTTTTTTCGCGGAGATTCTATTTGGGCAAATTATATGCGTAATAAATATTTTCGAAAGGGGAATATGACCTTTTTGCAAACTGACTCTTGCACCTGGAAGCGTCTTTGTCATGCCTTCAGCTCTTTCTCTGATCACTTGATTATTGATGGTAACTATGTGACTTGGTCGGATAGTGGTGGCGATGTGTTCAAACTTTCTATAGCCTATGACTTGGTTCGTCCTCGTCGCAGATCTTCTATGGTTGGTAAATCGTTGTGGGATAATGCTGTGCCAAAAAAATACTCGGTCTTTACTTGGAAACTTATCAACAAAGCCTTGCCGCTTCCTTTACAGTTGCAGCAGATTGGAGTCCACCTGGCACCTTGCTGTCCGTTCTGTGTTTCTGGTCCACCCTCTATTGATCATATCTTCAGGCAGTGTGACTCCATTAGCAGGATATGGAAGTTCTATAAGGCACATCTTCTTCCGTTTGATCGTGGCAGACAAGTAACTCTCCGCCATGAGCTTATGTCTTGGTGGATTCACTCAAAAACTTCAACCATGAAAGGTAAACTTTGCTTGTTAATCCCGCAGGTCATCATTTACTCCATTTGGTTGGAATACTGCCGTTGTGTATGGGGTGGCAACACCTTTTTCTGCTCCAATATTGATCTGTTGGTATCGAAAGTGCTGTTACATTGGGGTGTTGCTTTTTCCAATGCTAAATTTGCCTCTCCCATAGCCTCTTTTGCTGATTTTTTGCCTCTTAGCTTTGGGATTACAAAGCCAAAACAAAAATTAATTTACTGGAAGTGTCCATCAGCTGGTTTTCTAAAATTGAACATTGATGCCTCCTTTACTATAGTTGGTTCTTCGGGGGGAGCTATTCTTAGAGATGATTTGGGTCACTTTGTATCGGCAATTTGTTTTACTTTAAAGTCAGTAAATTCTGCAGAAGCAGAGCTCTTAGCTGTTAATGAAGGTTTGAGATGGTGTGTTTCTTTGGGCTATGATCACATCCATGTTGAAGTTGATGATTCTTCGGTGGTTTCTATTTTAACGCAGCATCGCTCTTTCTGGCCCATCCAATTTCGTTGGCTAGCTTCCCTCTCTGGTACTTTCTTTTTTCATTATACATTTCGTGAAGGCAACATGGCGACACATTATTTGGCGCAATATAGCAGACTTAATAATGCTTCTCGAAGATTCCAGTCTTTTGAATCCCTTCCCAACCTTATTAAAGGTGTGATTATCACAGATTGCATGGGTCTCCCTAATCTCCGTTTTCATTAATTTGCTGGCTGTCGTGTTTTGTTTCTTTGTTTCACCTGTCTATTCAGTTTTTCGTTCTTTCATTATCTTTCTCTTGCCTGTTTATAAAGGCTTTGTACTAAGATATTTGGGTTTTTAATCCCCTTCTTATTAAAGATAATGGTGGTGCTGTCTACCTTTAAATAAAAAAATATATATTATATGTTATTATATTATTATTATAACATATAACATATATTATATATTTAGTTTAGCTTTCAATACAATCGGTGAATTTTAATTTTTAGAACAATAAATTTTTATATTTTTATTGTTATTTTATTTTTAACTTTTAAATTGACACTATTAATTTATTCTAAAAATAATTTACAATGAATATATTATTAATTATATTTGGTTTAAAGTTTTATATTATTTGATTTTATTCTTAACAGATTTTTTACCAGCTTTTTAAATACAAAATTAAAGGTTATAAAGTAGATATTACATCCAAGAATTAGTAAATAATTTTTTTTACTTTACTTAAAAATATTCTTATTATATCAATTCAGTTTAAATTTTGGCAAAAAAAAAACTTAATTTAAATCTTACTATATTTATTTATTCTTCAACTATTACTTTCATATTTATTTTTACTCATATCATTTTAAGGTTTTATCTAAAAAAATTTAACAAGAATAAATTTTCACTTATTCTTTTATATTCAATTACTAATTTTAATTATTTTAATTTTTTAAATTAAATCAATAGGACAAAAAATTAACATTTTTAATTGTTTATTTTGATCAATGAATTATCTGAATCAATTAAAAAAATCTCAATATATATGAAACATATCTTATTATAAATATATTTTACGATATGTAAATATAAAATTTTTAATATTATGTGCATTTATACATGAAATATTTTTATGTACTAATTATATTATTACATAAATTATTTTCTCATTTAAAATAATATAGAATATTAGAAATCATAGCAACATAGTGTGAGTAAGCGTATTTGCTTGTTTCGTGTAGAAAGTTTGAGTTTTATATTACGTTCAGAAGGCTTAATTATCTAAACAGAGTAGAAAGAAGGCTTAACAATCAATCGTAGAAAAAGAATAAGGGTTTTTTACAACCTTGTCAGAAAAACTCTTTAATGCTAAAAAAATATCAGTCTTAAAAAATTCTTTCAAAAATATTATTATTATTTTTTTCAAACTTCAAATATCGAAAAAGCTACAATGAGCTTATACTTAGTGTATATTAAGCTGTACTTAGTATACATTAGATTTATTATACATAAACTACTTAATAAATGTTTTAATCTACTATAAATATATACTAATAATAACATATCACGAAAAATAAAAAATATACCAATACATTATATAAATATATATAGTTTATACTTCGTATATAAATAGTTTATTAAATAAAGATTCTTATATAAACAGTTTATATCAATATTAAAAAATGTATAAACAATTCATTAATACATCAGTATAGTTATGCATAAAAAATAAAACACATATTAATGTGTTGTGTAAATACATAGAGTTTATACTTAGTATATAAAAAATTCGCACTTAGTATATAAAGAATTTATTAAATAAAGATATTTATTTAAATAAATTATATCATATTATAAAATGTATAAATAATTCATATATCACAATTAAAATATCATCAAAATATTTAAGCTACAATGAGTTGATGCACCAAAATGTTTGATACTGTAGGAGGATTTTCAATTAGTGCAGACATTGCTTGATTTACAATTGAAGGCTTTTTGCAAGAGATTCACTTTCCAACCTATGAAACTTTGAAATATAAACAAATAAATCAGCACTAAGATGACGACTTTGAAATATAAACAAATAAATCAGCACTAAGATGACAACTTTCATAAAAACAAACAAACTTTCTTCAATTAAAGAATATCATTAAAAATGAACGCCCTGCAGTTACGGGTTTAAGGAACATAAGATGGAAGCAATATTCAAATCTAGAGACATCAATTGTTTACCATAAATCAATAAGATTATGAAATGAAAATTTGTTGCACTAATCCTAGCCTAATTGCAAGTACAAAATATCATAAATAAGTAATGTAATATGAGTAGAGTATCATTCTTATAAGGAATGTGAATCCTAAATACCGAATAACTAAATTATTTCTTATTTGGAAAATAAACTAATTTTTAAATTTAAGAAAATTAAGTTAACTAAAACTAAAAAATTAACTTTTATAATTAAGAACTGGGGTTAAACTTTTTTAATTGGTTATTTTATGATTTTCCTAAAATATTAATCCGGTTTTATTTATTTCTTTATTATTGATTGATTTTTCCTAAATTATGTTTCAGTCTTTTTCAAAATCCAAAACTAATATTGATTTTAAATTGTATGTCTACTCTCGTGATCTTAAGAATTAATTCAATTTTTTAAGTTATATGAAGACCTTTAATCAATCTCTTAAATACTTTTTTTTATCTCTAATTAAAACCTACTTATGATTGTTATATCCTTCAATTAATATTGTACTTTCACTCTCGCTCCATCACACAATATCTCAAATCAAATAATTATTGGTCAAATAATATTTAATATTAAGTATTGAGATAATGAAATAATCAAGAATAAATATTATTGAATCAATTAAACATAAAGTTCTCCATAAAATACCTAATTAAATTTTTTAACCCTAATTTAGGGTTAAGTTACTCATAATGAAAAAAAAAAAAAAGAAACAAAGAAAATAAAGAAGATGATTGAAAACATTGAATCTAAATAAATAAGAAAAATCAAACTTGAAATACTCCTTTGGATTGAATGAAACTCTTCTTGGATCTTGAATATCTTCAATTAGCCAAGCCTTCTTCTCTCTCTCTAAAGAAAGTCTTCAAACTCTTATGAATATTGGATGATTAATATTAGAAGGAGTCTTTGCTTTATATAAATGCTTAAAGGTCTTCTAATCTGATTAGGAAAACATATAGGGCATATTTGGATCCTTTTACTTAGTTAGAAATCCAAATTATACAAGAAGTTGCATAAAAATCAAACTTGCAACTGCCCTAAGTAACCCACAGTAGTGGCTTTGGATTCCACAACCGTGCTTAATTGTACCTTAACTGTCTCTCAAAAATTTCCTCCCTAATAGAGGTTAAATAGACTTCAGGGGCATGGCTTTCAAATGCCACAACTGTGGACTTGAATTTGCTTCAAGATTCTTTAATTCATCTTCTTCTTTCTTTGGACAGTCTTGATTTAGAGTGGACATTCATGGATTAAATTTACTTATGTTATGGTCTGGTTCTTTCTCCTTTTCATTTTGCATCTCAGTTTCCTTTGATTCTTCATTACTTCTTGCTCAAATTATACCAAAAACTCATATTTTATAAAATCATACTTCCAATTAATAATTATTCTAAGTTCATCAAAGAAAACATATTAAATTCAATTAATAAGATTATAAATTATTGAGAATAATCAAATATTAATGTACAAAATATGGTTTTATCAAAATTTAAGAATTAATGATATTAAAGAATTAGCAAACCTACTACTAGAAATAGGGATTTGACACTTCCATTAAAAGCCATACTCCGTATTTTATCCACTAACCTCAATTATACTAATTTAAATGATGCGCAAATTGTGCCAATCACAAATAATAATTTTTGTAAGCTTAGAGATTATTTGCTCATATTCCTAAGTCTTTCACATGTGCAATGCTAAACTGAGTATTGAAACGAAAAAAAAAAAAATGTTCACGTGAACTGAAACCAAGAAACTGGTTATTGAAACTCACTATAGCCTAGCTCTATATAAGAAACACTGCAAATTTCTGGAAATGGCAAATTTCTTCACCTATATTTTTTGAGCAACTAATCATTTAATTCTCTCAAAATAATAAATATTATCAAAACATCATTCAATATTAAAAAAATCCATAAATTCCTTTCCATTAACATACATCCAATAATTGATCTCGACTGCACAATAAGCCTGATAGCAACACGAAGCCACTTTATCTTTAGCAGTCTCCTTAGCAATCACTAACCTTTTTAGGAGAAAGTAGAATCATTGAGTGGTCTGATTTTTAGAGTAAGAGAAATGGTAGCATCTACTTTGCTGTTGGTAACTCAATAAAGACATCAATGACCATGGGCAGATTTAGGGAGGTCCTAGATGGTTCATGGATCCCCTTATATATATATATAACATGTTATTAATAAGGTATTTAAAGTATCCTTTCACCTTATAAACATTGAAAAAATAGTTGTAATAACTAATTGCTTTATTTAAATTTATACCAATAATGTTATTGCTTACCTCTAAATAATATACTTAATTAAATAAAAATACTTTTTATTTGACAAATATTCATTGTTAATTATATTACATTATTTATTTCGCTATAAAATTTTTTCTAATTTGTTTTAATTTAAGAATAAAAATACTCATGTTTAAAATTTATCTATAAATTATTAAAATTTTATTATACTATATATAGATTTTATTTAAGTTTATAAATTTGATAAATATGAATTTACATTTAAATAAAAATATTATTTATGTTCTGAAACTTTTGTTGCTAATTATAAAAAAAAGAAGAAGAATATAATATTAGTTTTATAGTGATAAATTTATTAAAATCAAATCTGAATAATATCATTTTAAATCATTAATAAATTTGATAAATATAAATTTATATTTAAATATAAATATTATTTATGTTGTGAAACTTTTGTTGCTAATTGTAAAAGAAGAAGAAGAAAATTTTAATATTAATTTTGTAGTAATAAATTTATTACAAGCAAATCTGAATAATATCATTTTAAATCATTAATATGCAATTTACTAATCAGAATATAAAAATAGCTAAAATTAGATCTAAACTCGTATAATATAATTGCCACCTCTTAATTGTTGTCAAACCAAGAGCAAAAATTTGTTATTACACTATTTTAATATTAAAAGAATTACTTTTGTTGAATTTTATCTTAAATTTATTTACAATAAACTTATATATTGAATGTAATATTTTTTTTCTTTATAATTTTGACTCCTCTTCAATTGAATCTTGGTTTTACCATTGCCCGATGACTTCAGAAACGTCAAATTTGGAAAGCATTTTTGCTTATCAAAAAGTGAGAGAGCACACAAGGATTTTGAGAGCCCATTTATGGGTATTGCTTAAATATATTTTTTGGTCAATAGTATTCTTTGTCGCCAAAAAACATATATGTACAAATGAATGCCTACTTGAAAACTGTCTATATAGCAACACAACTTAGACCCCCCCCCCCCCCCCCCCCCCCAAAAAAAAAAAAATCCTTTGTATCTGTTGAAATAAAACATAATAGAGCCCCCACTCAACCACTAGACAACAAATGCAGTAAAACTAAAATTCACAACCATTAGTCCCATGAGTTTCAACTACCATCAACAACCCACTCATGATCTAAATGATAAAGTTTAACAGAAAAACGCAATATTATGAAAGATCTTTAACCTGTTAGCAGCTTCATTATGGAAAACAACAAAATTCCTAGCTCTCCATATCCAGTAAACAACAACAGTTAAAGCAATTCTTCAAATTTTAGCTCGAGCAATATTACCTTTTGCTTCTCTTGAGAACAAACTGGTCTCCCTTCTCCAATTCAATACATCTCTATTTATTTCACATTTCCTCAATACCTGCTTCCAAATGCTTTTTGACATAACACAATCAAAAAATAAATGATCATTTGTTTTAGCCTCATCATTATATAAAACACAATTATCATCCTCCATAACTCCCCATTTCATCATCCTCCATTTTGTAGCTAATCTATTATGAATGACTAACCACATAACAAAACTCTATCTGGGAAAATACCCTCTACCTCACACAATGTTCCTTCAACTAACCTTCTCATTTCTTATCCTAAATTCATTCCATGCAGATTTGATAGTTGCGAACCCCTAATTACTCATTTGATTCAGAAAATTAGGAGAATCAAAATTAGAAAATTATTGAAATATCTTTTCCTCATATAAAAAAAATCTGGCTATCTCGCCAGCTGCTGGAGCGGCAGGCCGCGACCTTGGCAACTGGCCATATGGCGCGTGGACGATAGCATTGCATGCAAACCTTTTGTAGCATGGGCAACTCGGAGTCCCCAGCCGACCTCTATAAATAGAAAACTTCCCCACTTATTTTAAAAATTTAAATTTTGGACGTCGAAACTCTGTTGAATTACACTTACACTAAAAAATCAATTAAATTTAAAGTTTCTTCTCTGTTTCTACCATGAATTAATTTTATTCCCTTTTCCCATGCAAGTGGAGCAGAAAAGCCCTCCAGCCTTTCATTAAGAAAAAGTGACTACCCAAGGTATCGTATTCTTTTATATCTCTATTTCAATTCAGTAATTAATTAATTAAAATTGGTTAATTTACCCATTTTGCAATAAAAGGGCGCGGACTACTTATGACTTTGATTCCCATTCAAATGGAATAAATAGATACACTCGGAATATCTCTCACAGTGGCAAGCCCATACCTAAACAACCAACCAACCCTTTCTTCTATTTTTTCTTCTTATTATTATTGTTAATTTCAATGTTATTATCATTTTCTCCTCCTTTATGATATTTTGAGGCTCCATTGCAAATTTGGTGGGTTTTGCAATAGATGTCATTATAATTATATTTGCTTATTTTCTTCTTTTATTTGAGTTAATTTGTTTAATTATGGATTTGTACTCATCCCAGAACCCATAAGAGCCAGAGATGAAGTTCCCCTGAAAATGCTATTTTGGTGGAGTTGTAATATTTATTACTCTGCACCGCAATTATGGATGTCATATTATAAAATTTTCATGCATCATGACGATATTATTCATAATTAATTATGGCATACTCAATAAAAATCATATTTTTCTCATGTACAAAAAGGGTAAAAATCAATTTAAGAAATTTTTTTTATTAAAATTGGTTTAGAAAATTTAGCCCAGAACCTATCGTGATTAATTTCAGACTAGTATCTTTTGGGTACAAAATTAATCAAATTGAAGAAAGTCAATTAAATGGATTTTTCCTTAATTTTTCCCAAACTAAGGTGGCGACTCTTCAATTTATGTTTTTCAAAATAAAAGCTACTATCACTTTTCAAAATAAAAGGAGAGTTTCTTTTCAAAAGTAAATGAAACCAAATCTTTTCAAAATAAAAGATTATCTTTAAACCCATCTTACTATACCGATTGGAGGACTATATAAGGTGGTATCGTATGATACTAAGCCCAAAAGAGTATTTTTGACTCCCTCCTTGTGAATCTGATGTTGGGCGAGGCCACATAATAGTATAGACCCCATTTTTAGTCGGTCTCCACCTCACTAACTATATCAGATATCCCCTCTTGAACTACAAATTTCTAAACTTCTTGCCAAGCTAGTTACGTCTCTTCATTGAGAGGGCCAAGTAAGCTCCAAGGCCTATTCCTCCAAACATCTTTTACTTTAGCATTTTTAGGCATATTAGCATCAATAATACCCATTCTAGCAAACTTCTCAACTAAACTCATCCCATCAATCCACGAGTCATGCCAAAAAGCCAGTTCACCTTGCCTTAGTTTATATTCAAACAAAGGCTTCAACTTATCTCTCAACTTGACTAAACCCTTCACATCCAGCTGCCCTCTAAAGGCTTGGTTATACCCTAACAACTCAACCTTCTCAATTTGTTAGCATTAATCCATATAGTCCATATTGAATTTTTTTCACACAAAAGCTCATACACATGCTACCCAACAGTAGCTTGGTTCTAGGCATTAAGGTCTCTCACCCCCAAACCCCCTTCACTCTTTGGCCTACAAACAACTTCCCAAGATACATGCCTTCTCTTTGAGCCTTCAGCTTTACCAGACCATAAAAACTCTCTGCACTTCTTATCAACTTCATTGATGATTGATTTAGGTAGCAAAAACACATTGCACCAATAAGTCTCTAAATTCCTCAACACAACATTAATAAGTTAAAGTCTACCTGCATAAGATATGTACTTTGCAGTCCATGAGTTTATCTCATGGAACAAAAACTCCTTATGTACTCTGGAAAATCATAATTTTAAAAAGAATAAAAGTTATGCAATATTAAAAGAAATAACTATATTATGGTAAAAAAAAAAAAAGAAACACTATTGTAAAGGACAAAAAAAATCTTAGTAAGAAGGAAAAAAAACTTGAAAAATACATTAAGGGTATAATTTCTCCAAAGAATAATAATATTATAATAAGATAATAATATTATAATAATTAAACTAATAATATTATAATAGGATAATAATATTATAATAATTAAACAAAATGCAATCGAAATTTAATTTGATTCTTTAATAATAATTTTTTTAATAATTGAAAAGTCCTAGTAAATAAGTATTCCTCTTTTAAAAAAATAAAAAATAATAATAATTTTTAAATACCGAAAATACCCTCACTTTACTCTATCTCCCATTTATTTCCACTTAACTCTCTATTGAATTTATTTTTTGGAGTCTTTATAAAAATACCAGAAAAAATAAAAAATTTCAAATTTATTATAGTTAGATTTATGAAAATTTATAATTTTTTTTTTTACAAAAAAATAAGATTTACATAGTTTATTATGAGTTTATTATGTGCTTAGTTATGACTTTATTATAGATTTATTATAAGTTTATCATAAAATAACTAAAATACCTCTAACAAAAAAAATAAAAAAATTTTATAAAAAATAGTGGAGGATTTGCCTCTAGTGGCGACTAATTCTTCGGGTCATGATGGGCTTATGGTTTTATTGTATTATATCATATTACATTGAAAGCAAAAAAGAAAAGAGAAAATTAAAATAGCTAAGGATAGTTATGGAAAATATTTTTTCTTTTTTCTTTTTTTATATTTCATAATTTTTCATATTTTTATTCTAACTATTTTCCAAATAAAAAATAACAAAAAAATAAAAATGAGTTTATAAGAATCAAAATGAGAAATAAACTCATATTTTTAAGAGTATATTTTCTATTTAGAAAATAATTAAAAGTAGTTTTGTAAAACTCAATTGTTAGCTAATAAATAAAAAAATTAGGGTTCTAGAAAAATAATTCCTATTTTCTAAAAAAATTATAAATAAAAATAAAAATAAAAGTTATTGTTTAGTGAGAAATTTTTTCATTAAGGATTGTTTAGTTGTGGAAAACAAGTAATATTTTCTAAAAAATTTTATTAAGAAAAATTAGAATTTATGTTTTAGTTAGATTTTTTTTATTTTGAAAATTAGAAAATGATTTTCAATATTTATTAGTTAATAATTGATTTTTAGAAAACTGCTTTTAATTGTTTTCTAAATAAAAATACACTCTAAAAAGTATAAGAGTTTATTTCCCGCTTTTATTCTTATAACTATTGTTTTATTTTTATTTAGAAAATAGTTAAAAAATGAAAATTGAAAAATTAAGAAATATAAATAAAAACTAGAAAATAAAAGTGAAAAATATTTTTAACAACTAAATATTCTTTTATTTTCTATTTTAAATGTAAAATATTTCTAATAAAATAATAATTATATTTTTATTTTTTTAAGAAAAATTTTTAGAAAATATAATTTGTTTTTTACAACTAAACAACTTCTAAGGAATTCTACCAATGAATAGCTCTCCAAGCTCCATTTTCGTTTCTGCATATAAATCCCATCAATAAATTAAAATCCATATCAACAACAATACAAAAATAGGGCTTATTGTTAGGAGCAATAATATGAAATTGATTTTGACTTCTATGAAATTTTAGTCTTGCTCTTGAAGATAATGCAAAGAGTTTTACTTTTTGAAGGGTTTTTTGGTCTTTATATTATAGGTGGGACCCGTCGGCAGTTGCATGGAATTAAAATTACAAAAATAGGTCTTTCTTTCCAAGAATGCATAGAGAAAATGATGTCGTAAATGCCTTTTTTTAAGAGTTTAGTTGTGTGTAAACATTCTTGATGTTAGATCGGTGTTTCACCTTTTCAGATGCTTCTAAAGAAGCAAACTAATGACTTTTTTTATCAAAGAAAAAAATGATGTTTCATATCATACAACTAAAATGAGAGAGGGAAAACGTGAGGAAATGGTACCCTATGGTGGTTCCATGAGCAAGAAATAGTAGCAAAGATGATAGCCAGCAAGTTTGGCTTTTCTTTTATCCTCTGGTTAGGTAGATCGAGCTAGGTAAGAACCAGAGATAAAAAAAGAAGAAATAGACTCTTCTTCAATGAATATTACAATGAAAATCAGAAGGTAATAAAGTCTGCAACTATGTTTGTTCATCCTCTTTGCTGTGTATGCTTTGTGTTTTTAATATTATCAAATGTCCGGTAAAAAAGGAAACAAATAAATACAAACAATTTTTTTTTTTAAAATTTAATTTGATTTAGATAATGAGTTATTTAAATTAAAAAAATAAATATTTTGGTATAAATCTGCAAAATTGTGTTTTGGATTGATGGGAGTCCAAGATGGTAAGCTGGACTAGTATTACCTATGCTGGGACTCTGCAGTGCAGTAGCTGGTTTTTGTCTACATTTATCACTGGTTTGTGATGTCCTCTCAGTTGATACCATTTCTGCCTCTGGGATTTTAATTTATCGAAGTTCGACAATGAGATTTGTGAAGTAAGGTCCATTCTCAGGTCAGTTTTTATGTATAATTAGATTGTGTCACAACAGAATTAGCACCTTGCTCCCCACTAAACTCTCAGATTAAATTTGATCATTCTATTCCTATTGCCAAAGTTCTATTCATTTCTTTGTGGGCTATGTAGCTAACTGTATTTTGAAACTTTGTGGGCAAGTAGCAAAATTACAATTTTTATTTACCTATTTGGACTTTCAAATTGTTTTTTTATTATTCTTTATTTTTAGCTACTGGGTAGTTGGGATATTTTAGTATAATTGTTTCGATTTACAGAAATTCTTAATTATGATGAGAGTTTCTATTGCTTTTCTCTTCTGGGTTTTATGTGGTTTATTGTTATTTGGGTTTGCAAATTCGTTTATCTCAGATAAATATGGTTTTGAGCCAGTAGTGGAATTAGTTATTACCCCTAATTACAATAGACTATAAGAAGTGAAGAAACATTGTGCATTTTTCTCTCTCCTGCTACTGAATTGAAACTTGATAATAATTGCCCTCTTCTTCTTCTTCCTTTTCTTCTTCTTCTTCTAGAAATCTAGGTTTTCTTTTTCATGTTCTTGAATTCTGCTAAAGCCCACCTTCAAACAATGTGTTGTTAATGTCAGCATCATTTACGTTTCATAAAAGTTATAACTCTTTCAGTAGCCAAGGCATTCAAATGGAGTTATATATATATATATATATATATATATAGCATTGTCCAATAACTAATTATATATGTATATACACAATCTAGACATTCTTATTTTGATCATAAAATAAAAGAACAAGTATGTTTTTCTTTTTCTTTTTTTTTTTGTATATGAGATTGTATTAGTTTTTACAATAATGACAATTAATTTTTACACTTTTTATGTGGAATCAATACAACAAATCTGATATACAGTCATGAATTATCAGTCAAAATAAATACAATTATAGTTAAAATTATGTTTTAGTTACAAAAATTAATTCTTGGTAATTGTATAAAATTCAATTCAATGAATTAATTATAAGTCATATTATATTTCTCAAAATTATGATTATAAACTTAAATTAACCATAATCTCAAACATAAGCCCTAATTGGTTTGGCTTATATCTGATGCAGCATAAACTGCTACGCACTATTTTGAGGGGCTGTGAAGTGGCATCGTTTTATTGGTAATGGTATTATAATTATACATATTATTAAAGCTACAGATATGTTGGATATGGTTATTTGGAATGGACGGGTAGCTAAACTACCTTCTATTTTGCTGGGTTTGTGCTACTAGACTAGATGAATTGGTAGTGGGTAGCTTGATATGAGATTGGTGTTTATATTTAGGGGTGGAACCTTGAAAATTTGATTTGCATAAATTGGGTACAAGGATTGGGTACGTTGAGTATACTGATATAGATCCTTAATTTTGGTCCATAATAAATTCAGTTCTAATAAAAAAAGGCCGAATCAAATATGGTTTTCAATTAAACCTGGTTCCAATTAAAAAAGGGCCCAATCAAAGTTAGAATCTAATTAAAAAGCCTAAATCAACTCTGGTTCGACCTAAAAGCCTCGGCCAAGCCTTCACTTGCCCTATAATTTCAATTTTACTTAGACTCGACTGGTTTGGGATTTTCTTTAGCACTTGTTGTCCTAAGAATTGCCCATAAAAAGGCAATAAACAAGCAACCAGGGAGCAGCCAGAGTGAGGAACAAAAATCAAGAGCTAAGAATTAGCAATTAAAAGCAAGAAACAGAGAGCGATTTAGAAAGAGAGACAGTAGCTAAAACAACAAATGATCTTTGGATTATTTGGCCTAGCCAAAACTTGGTTTGATCTAGGGAAGCAGTAGCATCATCAAGGTCTAGTCTTTGTGGATTATGGTGTTCAAACGAAGCTTGGTTCAATAGAATTACTTTGGTGGAGCCAATAACGTAGGTGAGGTCTTTATAAACTTAGTTTATTTTATTTAATTGACCATCTCATTGTTTAACTTTTATAAACATATTATTTACCATTTTAAATTGCAAGTTTCAATCACAGTCTTATAATTTGAAACATTAATTGCATATTTTTCTCTTTAGCTTTATAAATCTAAAGACCCTAATTTGCATGATTAGTTTTAAGATATGATCCCAATTCCATCAATAAAATCCTAATCTCGCATGTTAGATCTTAGATTTAGAATTAAACCCTTATTATGCATGTGAAAACCCTAGTTTTAGGTTTAAAACCCTAATTTCATTCGAAAACCCTAGTTTGAGGTTTAAAACTCCAATTTCTTTCCAAAACCCTAATTTGATCTTCTAAGCCTTATTTTTAGGCTAAAAAATCCTAATTTTGTACCAAAGCCCTAATTTCTAAATTAAAACCCTAATTTCACAATAAAATCTTAGTTTATATGATAAACTTAATTTTTTTTAATGATTAATGAGTAATTGTATCAATTGTTTTATATGAATGTTTAAATTGTATTTGTTTATTACTCGAGATTTTAAGGAAGATGTAAAAGGTATGTTTTCACTTTGTGAGCGTCTTGTTTATTTTAATCATTTATTTTAATTTAAAGACTTTGGGACTATTGTAAGGGATACATTTCCATCTTTAGGTGAGTGTCCTATTTTATTTATTTGTATGAATATTTGGACATTGTAAGGGCATGTTTTCATCTTGCATGGGTGCCTATTTTTATTTGATTTATTTTGATTAATAATAGTGCATTCTTTATTTCAATATTGTGTGTAATATGGATGATGTCATGATATTTTAGAAGTCAATAATATTTAGACCTAAAAAGGAGGCCGGTTCCAATGGACCGGGTGTTATGGGGGTGCTGGGCCATTTCTCATATTCTCCATGCGTACCCAACTTTTCGAACCTAGTAGGGGTTGGAGATTTCTTAAAAATTGAGTCATCTACTCCTTTCTATTTTTTTGGCTTGTCTAGGTAGCAACTCTTATTCTTTGAGTTTAGGCTCGTGTTTTCTAAGGCCAAAGACTAACAATGTCAATGTCGCAAGAACCATTCCACCAGGAGTAGGGGCAAAAATTTCCTCTCACAAATGATATGTTTTATATTGAGTATGTGCAGTATAATCAGTTTGGCATTTTTTAGAGAGAGTGGGTTTGGATCTAGAAGAGTGGGGGTTTACAAAGAGATAATGATTAGAAAGTGGATTTATGGATTTGAGAAATGGAATTGAATTCCTTGGAGTTAAGGAATTGGAAACCAAAAGGAATTGGTTTCACATTTGAAGCAAAAGGGTTAGCTTTGAGTAGAAAGGAGATAATATTTCTTCATTTGTTTTTATACACTCTATTCTATAGAGGAAAATTTTCATTGTGTTGTGACAAGATGCCAAATTCCATTTTTCAAATTTTTATTTTTTTTATATTACTTTATTGATTAAAGAATATAGGTTTATTAATTTGTTTGTTTTAGTTTCAGCTAATAGTAGTAATTTTGATAATAAAGTTTTAAATTTGGCTTTTATTATTATTATTTTTTAAACTCAAATCATCCCTTACATTCTTAAAGAAATTTTGGTCTAATTCTAAAACTCCAATGCCATCCCTTACATTCTTGAAGAGGCATAAAAATTTATTTTGGCTATCTTTTTCTAATCCAACCCTTTTAGAGCCATCTCCATCTTTGGAATGAAGGACTTGCAATTGTCCTAAAAATGATTGATTTATTGTTGGGTTTGCATTTCCTGCTGTTGTAAAATATAATCTATGTATGAAGAATTGGCAGTCCATTTGACTTATGGTATGTACCCATGCAAATTTTCTCTTCTGGGTAGCAATAGAAGCAAGAGGTGAAGGTAAATTAGAGGCTTGAGATGGTAAGGACACTCTACTTTTGCAATGAATATAAAATTTGAATTTATTAACTATATATCTCTTTAAATATTATGAATTAAAATTATAATCGGCTTTCCATATTATAAAATTTATAGCTTTTATGAATTAATATTTTTATTATGAAGTGGCATCAGAGCCATGGTCATTCAGTAATATGTATGGATTATAAGTATTGAAGGAGAACCTTTTCATCATGTCAAACCATCCACAAGAAATTGTTTCTCATATCTCTTCATTACTGATTCCACCTTCCTGTAAGCAATCTCTTACTAATAAAATAGATAATATTATATAGATAACCCATCTTCTAAAAGATTCTAAAGTAGATGCTTCTAAGCTTCCTTTACTTAATCTTTATGTTGTCCTCAAAAAGAATAATTATATTAAAAGTACTAAAAATATTATTACCTAAATCTCTTCATGCAAAAGAATATGTGCAGTCTTCAAATCTCAATCAATGTACTCTGTGTTCTTCTATGATAGAATAATATGTTACTCTAGAAATTCTAGAAGATTTTATTTATTAGTGGAGAAAATAAGGATATACCCATCTCCATCTTAAAGCCATCAGAGTTGTCCTTTCCTATCATGGAAGAAAAGGGATTACCAGTCACAACTCATATTTCTTTACTGGATACAAGACATGTCAATTTTGAAGATACTGTAATAGGTATTATTTTGACAACACCTAATACTAAAGTGTTGTGCTCACCGTATTCCCAAATTATAATCTGTCCCTGGAATATTCTTTTCTGTCCACTGCCTTGATGGTTCAAGTTCAGGTTCAGATTAATGGGACTCAACAAATTTAGAATTTGTATCCACTACACTTTACTGTCATATTATCTATAGGTTAGAGGACCATAAAATTAATATAGCTAAACCTGGAGTTTGCACAGATGCTTTGTATATCTATTCAGATATAGATTCTACCATAATAATTATTCAGACTTCGAGGCAATTACCTAATGAGGAACTTTTTAAACTCATTCCTCTTGAATGGGTTACAAGTTATAGGAAGATGCAAAACAATGGATCCAAGATTCATAAAGCAAATTGATGGGACAGTAAAAATAATTTTTACTGTTCCTTCAAGTTCCAGTCAAACCCCAACTATTTTTCATAGCTGCATGTTTTCCCTTGACTCTTTCCCTAGAGAGCAAAAGATTCCAATTCACAATTTTAATTCCACTGATTCACACATCTATGATGCTAAAATGAGAGAACATTTCATTTGGGATGCCCCTGGATTCGATGAATGTGACCTAGGTTTCACATGTCATGAAGAAATTGGAATAGATTACTATCTTATTCAAAGGATTACTAGACCAAATAGATTTTTCTCTTCTTGTGAAGCCTAGAATTATTAGGATAGACATCCTCCACTTGATAAAGGAAGCAAACCGTTGATAGGGATTGATTTAAAAATTCAAAAGGGGAAGTGGATTACTAAAAGTACTTGAATTTTATAATGAAGCTCTAAAAGTACTTGAAAGAGAGGGATTACTTGATGTTCCATAACCATTAAAACCAAACTAAAATCTACCTTTATACCTCTAAAATGAGATCCTTTAACCACTATACCAGAAACATTAGCATCGTTAATGTGTATGATGTTCTCTCTACCTTCATTAGAAGACTTTCCTCCACTTGAATAACAAATTAACCCTTAAACAAAAATCCGTGATAGGCCTTATACTTAGTCAACTACTGTTCTATCTTTAGGACAAAGGAAATATCCTTCATAAGTTGAAGAAGTTCTTAACTAGTAGTCTCAGAATGGTCAGGTCCAAAATAATTATCTTAAAATGTTTGATTCTGAGATTGATTAATTATTTATCCAAACTAATCAAATAACTCTAATCCTAAAGATTATGTATTAAAAAATTCAATAGAATTATAATAGTCTTACTACTAAGATTAATTAGTTGGATATAGATCTTAGAATAATGATTCAACATAGAAATTTTGGACCTTATTTTTCTAAAAAAGAAAGAGAAATAAGAAGCCTGAAAACTAAACTTCAACAAATGAAAGCGGATTTGTTGTCAAAACAATATGTTCTTATGCCTAAAACTTTCCATTCTTTCTTATCTATACCAGTATAGACTACTCCTACCTCAATTACCCCAACATTTGAAACAGTTCGTGAGTTATTCTCTTTCCCTCTAATAAAAGCTCAAAAGTCTAAAATGCCATCTTCTTTAGTAATTTCTCCTCTAGCTCTTGCTATTAAAAAGACCTATGTTGAAAATAATTCAACTCCAATAATATTAGAAAGTACTTCATCTAGTACTTTGCCTTCTTTAGTAATTTCTCCTCCAGTTACTCTTCCATCTTAGCAAATGGCACTTAATGTTGATCATTATGATTCTTCGAATTCTTCTGAAGACGATGAGACTTTTGATGATTCTTCTACCAATTCTGATAATGACAAGGCTGATATTACTCAGCTTTTAATGGTAGATCCCCATTTAGTGACATTAAAGATCCTATTGATGAAGATCAAATTGATGATAATATTGATCTTCATTTAAGAATCAACATAATCTGCCATTCACAAGCCCTTGGTCTACATTTGATGATATCCCTCCTACAAAATGAAGAACCAGAATCTTGTAGTTTAATGCCTATCTTAATGTTCAGTTATCTAGAGAAAATGCCTCTCTCCCTAATGTTTTGAAAGAATTTGCTGCTAGATTCACAAAAACAATCTCTAGAGCATTATTGAAAATTGATACAATTTTTATTAGGGATTTCTCATTGATTCATAAACAGGAGAAGCAAGACTTCTTTGATATGAAATATTATTCTCTTAAAGCTAAAGATATAATCTTTATTATCATAGGATGTCTAAGAAGTTCTATATATTGGGAGGAAACAATAATCCTAGTATGAAGCATTACTTATGTTGCTTCACTTCTAAAAGAACTTCAATCTAAACATCAAAGGTCTATTTAACAGTTAAAGAGACTAATGAGTCAAATCTCTTTTAGTGAAAGTCATCATAGGACTCATTCAATTTTGTCAAAACAGTGTGAACAATAAAAGTTTTTCCAAAAGTTCTTAGAAGAAGATGCTCCTCGTATAAAAGCAGCTTGTAGCCGACCATTCTATTTAAAGATTAAATGCCACAAGAAGAAATGCTCTTGCTCTAGAAAGAAATCTCATAGGCATGAATATTATTCTTTCAAATCTAATAATCCTAAAAGGTTTTCAAAAAGGAAGAAGTTCATATTTGGAGATTGATGTTATATCTACAGAGAAAATGTACATTTTGTTAAAAAAAAACTCTAAAAAACCTATTAAAGCTACCAAGTTGATTTAAGAAATTCAACATGCTTCAATTTCCCTTCCAGGAGATGTTGAAATTGAATATATTCTTTAAAAACAAGATGAAGTAGATCATGAGACCTTTAATTGCAATCAGAGTTTACAGTGATGATAGTGACTCAGACTCTTCTATTTCAAAAGATGATTCCTATCTTCCTATTTACCATCTAAAGCATCGAACATTACCTTCTGCATACTCAGTTGATAAACCTTTACCAACACCTTTGGTAAAGATCTTTATTCTTCCAAAAAAATATGATAGGCCAATCTTTTTAGTTGCAATCATGGATAATAGAGCATATAGATCCATGATGAATCTAGCCATCCTAACTGACACTTCTTAGAAATCTCATACAAAACATTTCTGAGCTGTAGATGGAAAAGTCTTTTGCACTCTCTTAATCACAAGATAGAAGATTGGAATTCAATTTTTCGCTGATTATGTTATTTAAACACATGTGTTTGGTTTGGCATTACCAGATAAAGATTTATTAATTGGATCTGATGTTTATCAGAATGCTAAGTATTAGCAGATTCTTTCCAATGGAGTTAGATACAAGAAGATGTTTAAGTCTTATATTGATAAAAAAAATATTTTTATTAGTAGAAATTCCTGCTACATTTGAAGATATTAAGGCTTTGATACTCTCTTCTAGTGCAGATTCACATGTAGATTTATCCACACCTTTTATGGAAGAACTCTGACTTCTTCATTTCTCTTCCATTCAAGAAGAATGAATATATTAGTCCTACTGAGGCATCTCATCCTAGTATGTCTCCCTCATATTTAGTTTTAGCCAGACAAAAATGTGAGTTCCTCCTTTTAAAGGAGTTACAGAGCCAACAAAGTCAAATTGGGCATGTCAAGTTTTTTATGTAGAAAAATGATCTAAAATTTTAAGAGCAAAAAAAAGACTAGTAATTAATTATAAGCCTCTCAATTTTTCTTACATGATGATAAATTTCTACTTCCAAAAATTTCTACATTAATGGTTCATCTCAATGACGCAAAGATATTTTTAAATTTTAATTTAAATACGGGATTTTGGCAACTTGGAATCAGGCCTGAAGATAGGCATAAACAAACGTCTCCATTCCAGATGTCTAACATCAATGGATAGTCATGCCTTTTGAACTTAAAATAACTCAATCACTATTTTAAAAAGCCATGATTAGAATCCTTCAGACCATTCTCTATTTGGCCCTGATCTATATTGATGATATTCTATTATTCTCCCCATAAATGGAAGCCCATCATCATCTGTTACAACAGTTCTCTTCCATAGTTCAAAATATGGAACCATGCTTTCTGAGAAGAAAATCCTTTTAGGCCAAAACACTATAGACTTTTTGGGCTTGCATTTTGAAAATGGTACTTTGTCCTAAGTCCTCCTATTGCATAGGAGTTACTTAAATTTCCATACTTGAACCTTACTCATAAATAGATCCAACAATTTCTCGATATAATCAATTATATTAGAGGTTTTTTCCCTTCTATAGCCTAGCATATTGGCCATCTTTCCAAACTCTTAAAGAAAAACCATCCTCTTTGGTTAGAAGATATAACCATTAAGAAGATTGTTTCTCGACCCATTCCCCTCCATATACAATCTACAAGTCTAAGAATCTTTCAAATAGATGCTAGTGATGAATTTTAGGGTATATTTTTCCTTGAAAAAGTAAATGGTCAGACTCATTATTGTGGACATGTTGGTGGTCATTTCAAAGAAAGTGAAAAACATTATCATTCAACTTACAAGGAAATTTTAGCTATCAAATATAATAAAAAATTGAGTTTGATCTCATTGGACATCATTTTCTTATCATTTTGGGTAATACTTCTTTCCTAAAAGCTCTAGAGTTCAAATAGAAAGCTCTTTCTCCTTCACAGCTTTTGAGATTGCAACAATGGTTTTCAAAATATGACTATTCTATCCAACACATAAAGGATCAAAAGAATTTAATTATTGATCTTTTATCACAACCATACAAGCTCATTCACCCTATCACAAGTAATAAATCTTTTCCTTTGATCATGATGAACACAATGGTTATCCATCCCAATCCATTATCCAACAATCTAAAATTCCCACTTAGATTTTTCTCAATAAATCCAAAAGATATTCAAGAGTTTGCATAAACTCATCTTTTAGTTTATTTATCTCAAATTCATAGTCATTTTTATGTAGACTTAGAGTGTAAATTTTTTTTTTATCTAGAATATCTATGGTTTCTTGTTTATCATCTCTCTCCAAAAAATAAAATAACCTTTATAAAATTATGATTTTTATGGTGTCTCTTTACACTATATAATCAATGCTTTGGAGGTCCGAGTTATGAGAATGGTAAGTTTCTAACAACTTGAAGAAAATTCAAGATCTCTACCATGGAAATTTTTGAGTTGGTGTAATTTAATTTAATGGTAGGCAAAAGAATTAAAAAAAAATAGCTAGAAGAAGTAAACTTTGGGATAAGAATGATGCAAAAGTTTAAGCTTTCCACTCCATCTTCATTTTTTATAGACCTTAATCTCAATATTCCAATATTGGAGTTCTCTAGTCCATGAATTCAACTTATGAATGGAATTCATTTTTTTGGTTAGATAAGCATGAATGAAAGGATGAAACTAGAATTAAAAATTCATCTCTGTAATTTGAAAATTTGCTCTCTAACAGTCAGAAACCCATTAACTTGCACATCAATGGTACCTAATAAGAATCGGTCTACCCGCTCCCAAAGATTTAAAGAATGCACCATAAATCCACCTTTCCAACTAAGTGGAGAATATTTTTATAATTATGAAGATTATGAAGGTCCATTCAACCAGACAGAAAAAGACTCATCCAACTCATTAGTATTATCTGAAAGGAATAAAGACAGTTCAACCATGTCTCAAAGATATATTGATGAAGCTTTAACCTCAGTTGAGTCAGAAAGATTTGCTTTGGACAATGAAAGCAATCCACTTGTTAGGACTTTTTATGACTCAGACACTAAAGATTTTTAGAATATGAATTTGTCACCATCCCACTCTCCAACTCATTGATTGAAGGGTTGAATCGTATCTATCTATTTTTAATAATTTTAGTATTGTAAAAATAGAAAGTTATATGCTTGTCTTTTATTTAATGGAGTCAGTGTTTATACTATTTCTAATAAGTGTGATATGAGGTCATGGCTTATGACCTTTTGTTTGTTATTTTCCTTTTCTTTTCCTATAAATGGTCAGCTTGTAAATGAAGTTGGGCAAGATTCAATTCCCCTTCATTATTAAGTTCTCTTTTAATTAATAAAATATGAGTTTTTAAATACTTTCCTTTCTTCTTCCTGATCATTTTCCTTTATGTTTCAGAAATAATCCTGATATGAAGTTTAAATTTTAAGTCTAGTTTAGAAATTAATCAGATAAATTAAAAGGGTGTTATCTTGTTAAAGCTAAAAAAAGGTTGCTATTTTGGACTACGCATAAGATATATCTGGTTGATTAGTCTTGTTAAGCTCTTGGTTTGGATTGAAACATTGTTCATCTATTTATAGACATGTATGCTCTATAATTGTAGTTCTCATACCAATCTTGTACACCATATGGTCTATGAATGGATGCCCTAAGTGGTATCACAGCCATAGTCATTCAGTAATAATATGTATGGATGATAATTAAGGAAGGAGAACCTTTTCATCATATCAAACCCTCCATAGGAAATTATTTCTAAAACCTCTTCATTACTTATCCCACCTTTCTATGAACAATCTCTGACTAATAAAATAGATAATCTTATATGAATAGCCCATTTCCCAGAAGATTCTAAAGTAACTACTTCTAAGCTCTTAGGGCATCCATCCATAGACCATCTGTCATACAGTATCAGTATGATAACTATAAGTACATAGCATATATGCCTATAAACATATGAACAATGTTCTCATCTAAACTAAGAGCCTAACAAGACTGATTAACCAGATATATCTCATTCATAGTCCAAAACAATGGCCTTCTCTTAGCCTTAACAGGATAATGCCCTTTTAATTTATCTGATTAATTTCTAAATTAGGCTTAAAATTTAAACTTCATATCAGGATCACTTCCATTCAAGAAATATGCAGGAAAATGATCAGGAAGAAGAAAGAAAAGTTTTTAAAAACTCATATTTTATTAAATAAAAGAGAACATAATAAAGAAGGGGAACTGACTCTTGCTCAACTTCGTTTACAAGCTGACCATATATAGGAAAAGAAAAGGAAAATAACAAACAAAAGGTCATAAGCCATGATCTCATATCACACTTATTAAAAATGGTATAAACAATGACTCCACTAATTAAAAGATGGGCATATAACTTTCTATTTTTACAATACTAAAATTATTAAAAAGAGACAGAGATGATTCGACCCTTCAACAAATGAGTTGGAAAGTGGGATGATAACATATTCATGTTTTGATAATCTTTAGTGTATGAGTCATAAAAAGCCCTAACAAGTGGATTGCTTTCATTGTTTAAAGCAAATCTTTATGACTCAGTTGAGGTTAAAGCTTCATTAATATCTTTTTGAGATGTGGTCAAACCATCTTTATTCCTTTGAGATAATGTTGATGAGCTAGATGGGTATTCTTCTATCTGGCTGAATGGACCTCCATAATCTTCATAATTACAAAAGTATTATCCAATGAGCTAAAAAGGTAGATCTATGGTGGATTCTTCAAATATTTATGAGTTGGCACACCAATTCTTCTCAGGTATCATTGATGTACAAATTAATGGGTTTCTGACTGTCAGAGAGTAATTGTTCAAATTACAAAGATGAATTTTAATTTCAGTTTCATCCTTTCATTCATGCTTATCTAATCAGAGAATGGATTCCATTCATAAGTTGAATTTATGGACCAGAAAACTCCATTATTGGGATATTGAGAGTAAGGTCTATGAAAAATGAAGATGGAGTGGAAAGCTTGACCTTCTACATCATTCTTATCCTAAAGTTTATTTCTTATGGTTATTTTTTTTAATTCTTTTATCCACCATTGAATTGAATTATAACAAATCAAAACTTTCCATGGTATAGATCTTGAATTTTCTTCAAGTTGTAGGAAACTTATCATTCTTATAACCGAAATCTCCAAATCATTGATTATATAGTGTAGAGAGACACCATAAAAACCATAATTTTGTAGGGATTTCTAGATTTTTTTTGTGAGAGATGATAAGTAAGAAACCATCAATATTTTGGATAAAACAAATTACACTTTGGATTTGCATAAAAATGAATATGAATTTGAGACAAATAAACAAAAAGATGAGTTTTTGCAAACTCTTGAATATCTTTTGGATTTGTTGGAAAAAATCTAGGTGAGAATTCTAGATTGTTGGACAATGGATTGGGATGGAAAACTGTCATGTTCATCATGATTGGAGGAAAAAATTTACTACTTATGATAAGGGGAATAGGCTTGGATGGTTGTGATAAAAGATTAGGAATTAAATTCTTTTGACCCTTTATATGTTGGACAAAATAGTTATATTTTGAAAACCATTATTGCAATCACAAAAGCTATAAAGGAGGAAGAGCTTTTTGTTTGAACTCTAGAGCTTTTAGGAAAGAAGTATTATAAAAAATGACAAGGAAATGATGTCCAATGAGATTAAACTCAAAAATTTTAATTCCATATTTGATAGCTAAAATTTCCTATAAGTTGAATGATAATGCTTTTCACTTTCTTTAAACTGACTACTAGCATGTCCACAATAATAAGTATGACCATTTACTTCTTCAAGGAAAGTTGTACCCCAAAATTCATCACTAGCATCTCTTTGAAGGATTCTCAAACCTGTGGAGTGTATATAGAGGGGAATGAGTCTAGAAATAATCTTCTTAATGGTTTGAACAACTTTGATTTGATATTCTAACCAAGAAGGATGGTTTTTCTTTAAGAGTTTGGAAAGATGGCCCATATGCTTGGATATGGAAGGAGAAAAATCTCTAATATAATTGATTATACCAAGAAACTGTTGGATGTTTTTATGAGTCAGGTTTTAGCATGGAAATTGAAGTAACTCTTGTGCAAAATGAGGACTAAGTACCATTTTCAAAATGTAAGCCCAAAAACTCTATAATGTTTTGGCCCAAAAGGCTTTTCTTCTTAGAAAGCATGATTCCATATTTTTGAACTATGAAAGAAAATTATTGTAATAGATGATGATGGGCTTCCACTATTAGGGAGAACAGTAGAATATCATCAATATAGATCAGGGTCGAACAAAAAATGGGCTAAGAGATTCTAATCATAGCAATGATAGAGCTCGTTTAAGTCCAAAAGGCATGACTGTCCATTGGTATTAGGCATATGGAATGTAGAAGGTTGTTTTATGCCTATCTTTAGGCCTGATTCCAATTTACTAAAATCCTACCTTTTAAATCCAATTTTAAAAATATCTTTGCCTTCTTAAGATGAACCATTAATGTAGAAATTTTCGGTAGTGGAAATTTATCATCTTGTAAGAACAAATTGAAAGGCTTGTAATTAATTACTAGTCCCTTTTTTTCTTAAAAATTTAGATGGTTTTTCTTCACAAAAAGCTTGACATGCCTAATTTGACTTTGTTGGCTCTATAAGTCCTTATTGAAGGAGGGACTCACATTCTTATCTGGCTAAAATCATATCTGAGGGAGATATACCAAGATGAGATGCCTTGGTATTATTGATATCTTCATTCTTCTTGAATGGAAGAGAAATGAGGAAATCAAAGTTCTTCCATAAAGGATGTGGATGCTTGAAATATGCATTTGAATCTATATAAGAAGGGAGAATATTTTTTGTTCATCAGTATGAGACTTAAACATCTACTTATATCTGATTTCATTTTGAAGAATATGCAAATCCTTAACATTTTGATAAACATCAAATCCAGTTAACAAATATTTATCTGGTAATGTTGAACCAAGCATATGTGTCCAAATAACATAATAAAAAAAACTAAATTACAATCTTCTATCTTGTGATAAAGTGAGTGGAAAAGAATTTTCCATCTACAACTCTGAAATATTCTATATGAGATTTCCAACAAGTGTCAGGCAAGATGGCTAGATTCATTATGGATCTATGTGCTCTAGTATCCATAAATGCAATTAAATTGATTGATCTATCATATTTTATGGGAAGAATAGAGATCTTTACCAAAGGTGTTGGTAAAGTTTTATCAACTGAGTATGTGGAAGGTAATGTTGGATGTTGCTATAGATGGTAAATAGAAAGACAGGAATCATCTTCTGAAATAGAAGAGTCTGAGTCACTATCATCACTATTAACTCTGATTGCAAATAAAGTCTCCTACTCTGCTTCATCTTATTCTGAAAGAATAGATTAAATTTCAACATCTCCTAGAAGGGAAATTAAAGCATGTTGAATTTGTTGAATCAATTTGGCAACTTAAATAGTTTTTTAGAGAATTTTTTATCCAAATGTCCCTTTTCTCCACAGATATAACATCGATCTTCATATCTTCTTTTGAAATAAAGAGAGCGCCTTATGAAAAATCTGAACTTCCTTTTGGCAAACCTTTTAGGTTTATTAGATTTAAAAAAAAAAATATTTATGCCTATGAGATTTCTTTCGAGAGCAAGGGCATTTCTTCTCATAACATTTAATCTTTAGATAGGATGGCTGCTTGCAAGCTATTTTTATATGAGCGTCTTCACCCAAGAACTTTTGGAAAAACTTTTATTGCTCACACAATTTTGACAAAATTGAATGAGTCATCTGATGAATTTCTCCTAAAGAGATTTGACTCATTGTTCTATTTAACTATTGTATAAACCTTTGAAGTTCATATTAAAGTTCTTCTGGAAGGGAAGCAATATAAGTATGCTTCATGCTAGGATCATTATTTCCTCCTAAGATATAAAACTTCTTAGATATCCTTTGATAATAAAGATTTATATCTTTAGCTTTAAGAAAACAACATTTCATATCAAAGAAGTCATGCTTCTCCTATGCTTCTCCTATTTATGAATCAATGAGAAATCTCCAATAAAAAATGTATGAATTTTCAATAATGCTCCAGAGACTATTTTTGTAAAGAATTCTAGCTATGATTATTCATCCATTGAGATGAACCATTCTCTAAGTGTTCCTACGAATCTAGTAGCAAATTCTTTAACTTAAGAGAGAGAGGTATTTTCTCTAAATAACTGAAGATCAAGCTAGGCATTAAACTCCAAGATCTTACTTCTCCATTTTGTAGGAGGGATATCATCAAATGTAAACCAAGGGCATGTGGAAGGCTGATTATGTTGATGCTCAAAGCAAAGATCAATAATTTGATCTTCATCAATAGGATCTTCAATGCCACTAGATGTATCTAATGGATCTGCCATTAGAAGATCAACCTTGTCATTATCAAAATTTGCAGAAGAATCATCAAAAATTTCATTGTCTTCAGAAGAATATCAAGAATCATAATGATCAGCATTAAATGCCATTTGCTGAGATGGAAGAGTAACTGAAGAAGAAGTTACTGAAGAAGGCAAAGCCCTAAATGAAGTACTTTCTATTATTGGAGTTGAATTAGTTTCAGCATATGTCTTTTTAATATCATGAGTTAGAGAGCAAGAGAAGAAGTTACTAAAGAAGATGACACTTTAGACTTTGAAGGCTTTGTTGGATGGAAAGAGAATAACTCATGAACTATTCTAAATGCTAGGGTAATTAAGATAAGAGGTATGTATACTAGCATAGACAAGAAAGGATGGAAAGTTTCAGGCATAGGAACAGATTGTTTTGGCAACAAATCTGCTTTAGTTTGGTTTTTAGGCTTCTTATTTCTCTTTCTTTTTTAGAAAAACTAGGTCCAAAATTTATATCTGAATCATTATTATGTGATTTGTATCCAACTAATTAATCCTAATAGTAAGATTATTATAATACTGTTCAATTTCTAAAGACATAGTCTTCAAGATTAGAATTATGTGGTAAGTTTGGATAGATAATTAATCAATCTTAGAATCAATCATTCTAAGATAATTATTCTAGACCTGAGTATTATGAGACTACCAGTTAAGAACTTCTTCAGCTTGTGAAGGATCTTTCATGTGTCCTAAAGGGAGAAAAGTAGTTGGTTAAACATAAGGACTGGCACTGATTTTATTTGAGGGTTAATTATTTTTTAAGTGGAGGAAAGTCTTCTGGTGAAGGTGGAGAGAACATCATACACATTAATGGTGCTAATGTTTTTGGGACAAAAGTTAAAGGACCACTTTTTAATGGTATATGGGTAGATTTTAGTTTTGGTTTTAGTGGTTCTGGAACATCAAGTAACCCCTCTTTTTCAAGTACTTTTAGAGCTTTATTATAAAAATCAAGTAGGAGTGGATACTCCCCCTTTTAAATTTTTGAATCAATCTCTATCCAGGGTTTGCTTCCTTCATCCAGTGGAAGATGTTTATCCTAATGATTATGGGCTTTACAAGAAGAGAAAAATCTCTTTGGTTCATTAATCCTTTGAATAGGATAATAATCTTCCTTCATGAAAAGTGCAACATGGGTCATATTTATTATATCTAGAGGCATCCCAAACGAAATGCCCTCACATCTTAGCAACATAGATGTGTGAACCAGTGGAATCAAAACTATGAATTGGAATATTTTGCTCTCTAGGGGGAGAGATGGAGTAAATCATGCAGCTGTGAAAAATAGCTGGGGTTTGAATAGAACTCGAAAGAGCAGTAAAAACTGTCTTTATTATCCCATCGTTTGCTTTATGAAGCTGAGATCCATTATTTAAATATGTTGATTATTTTGTTGCATTTTCTCATAACTTATAATCAATTCAAGAGGAATGAGTTCAACAAGTTCTTCATGAGGTAATTGCCTCAAAGTCTGAATAATTATTGGTGTGGAATATGTATCTAAATAAATATGCCGAGCATCTATGGAAACTCCAGGTGTAGCTATATTGATTGCATGGTCCTGCAACCTGTAGATAATATAATGGTGGAGTGTAACAGATATATAATTTTGAATTTGTTGAGCTCCAGTAATCTGACTCTGAACCTTCAAGGCAGTAGATAGAAATGAATCTTCTAGGGGCAAATTATAGTTTGGGAAGAAGGTAAGCACAACACTTTCAGCGTTAAGTGTTGTCAAAATAGTATCAATTACAACATCTTTAAAATTGACATATCTTGTATCCAGTAAAGAAAGATGAGTTGTGACTAGTAATCCCTTTCTTTCATGATAGGAAAAGGACATCTCTGATGGCTCTAAGATGGAGATGAGCATATCTTTGTTTTCTCCAATAAGAAATAAAAACTTTTAGAATTTCTAGAGAAAAATCTTATTATGTTGTAGAAGAAGGTAATGTACATTGATGAGATTTGAAGACTGCATATATTCTTTTACATGAAGAGACTTAGAGGTGATAGGATTTTTAATACTTTTAATATAATTATTTTTTTTAATACATCATAAGGATTAAGTAAAGGAAGCTGATAAGCATTTACTTCAGAATCTTCTGTGAGATGGGTTATCTTTATAAGATTATCTATTTCATTAGTAAGAGATTGTTTACAAGAAGGTGGAATGAATAATGAAGAGGTATGAGAAATAATTTTTTGTGGAGGGTTTGACATGATGAAAAGGTTATCCTTCCTTAATTATAATCCATACATATTACTGAATGACAATGGCTCTAATACCACTTGGAGCATTCATCCATAAGCCATTTGTTATATAAGATCAATATGAGAATTGCAAGTACGGAGCGTATATGTCTATGAACAAAAAAGTTAAAAAATACTAAGTATAAGTAAAAGACATTAGTAGTGTAGAGTGTCTATGATATAAAAGTTAGCATAATTCTTCAACATTGTTACGGTTTTAGGATGTGAGTATCCTTTCACGTCTCTGTATGTAATATTTATATTGTTGAAAAAAAATTTATTATAAATAATATTTGTGAAACAAAAATATTAAAAATAAATATAATATTCTAAAATAAATATATTTATAAAAATAAATAAATTCTACAACAACGTGCGGATTATAACCTAATACATATGTAAAATCTAAATTGAAATAGAGAATTAGATGCTTCAACAAAGAAATAAAACAAAGCTTGGATATCTATAGAAATTTACAAAATGGACACTCTTCGATTCAACCTAAAACCATATGGAAAAGAGGAAATTACACTGTATATTTTATTTTAACTTTTTTTTTATTTTTATTACTATTATTTTTTATTTATACTTTTTTTTTTTACTTTTTAATTTGGCTTTTCTTAAGTTTTTATTTTCAAGAATACTACTCTTATTTAAAAAAAAAATAAAAAAAAATACTATCAAAATATACACCTTAACCTTAACTATTAACCTTGAGCATTATAAAGCAATATCCAATTAATAAATTATTAACTAAATAACTAATAATACAAGTATTTTTTCCGATTGCTAATTGATATTTGCTTGAAATAAATAAATTAATAAAAATCTAGGAAAAGGTAGAAAAAAAAAGTAAAACAATGATATGCAATTATTTTCCTGACAATAATTCGATTTATAAAAATTTCAGGCAATGAACTTAGTATTAATTTATATCTATAATATATATATGCTGAGTAAATAAGAAGTATTTTGAAACTGTCACATCATCAATCTTTTAAAAAGCGTTATTTCCCTTTTCTCTTTTTCAATTAATATTTTAATTCATTTTAATAATTTAAATAAATATTAAAATTTAATAATTAATAAATTATATTTTTTACTTTTAATCTTCTATTAAATAATTACACATTAACATAATTTCATAATATTAATTAAATAAATTATATTTATGAATTTTTTTATAAATTAATTACACATTAATATAATTTAATAATATTAAATAATTTATATTTTTTTTCAAAAATTTTAAAAATTAAAAAATATATAACTCTTAACATTCAAAATAAATTAATAATAAACTAAATAATTTATTTATAATAATAATTAATTTATATATTTTTAAAAATTTTAAAAATAAACAATAAAATATACGATTTTTGACATTCCTAATAAATTAATTATACATCAATAATACATTTAGATAATTCATTTAATTAATAATTTATTTATAATAATAGGTAATTTATATCTTTTTTATAAATTTTGAAAAGTTAAACAATGAAATATATGATTTTTAATATTTTTAATAAATTAATTATATATTAATAATTTATGTAATAATAATATTAATACTAACAATAATTTTAATATAAATCTATGAATATAAATCCTTCTAGTTATATTTTCTTTCTATTTGAAAAAAGTTTGCTTAAATTTCTATTTTTTTCTTCTTTTTTTCACAAAATTCATGATTTTTTTATAGTAAAAATGTATGTAGATTTTTCTTGATTGCTAAAAATATTAAGTTATGAAATAAAAAGACTATATTTGTACACTCATATCATTTCAATAAATTATCATAAAAATCGAGGTAATTACTTTAGTTTGTATTTTTTATAATAGAATTTATTATTAACTTACATATAAATAATTTATATTTATTTTTTACTAATTATGTTTATTTATGTTTTATTATTCTCATTGTTGCACGAGTAAGAGAATAGTTATATATAAAAGTTAAGGAATATCCTTAATTTATGGGACACCATGTAATGGTTGAATTTTTTAAATAGTAATTCTTTTAAATATATAGGAATTGGACTGTAAATAGTATTGAGAATAATTTGAGTATTTGAAATAGATTGAAAATGAGGTTAGTCAAATCTTAAAGTGTTGAAAGTTAAATCCAGATAAGAATTTAATTGATATTCTACAAATATACCATAATGATCCTAGAATTAGGATTTTATTGGAATTAGAATGAAAGAAGTGAATAACAGAGCTTTAAATTAAATAAAAAAAATTTATTTTTATGGTTTTATGAAATTAGAAGTTGGAATTAGAAATAATTTAAGAGAGTAGACATATAAAAGTTTCAGTGTGAGCACTACACCTTATGAAACCCTAAAAAATTATAAATAGGTGAGACTAGAAATTTCTTCCTTCTTTCCCATCCTAACTAACTCACCACCACCATCACCACAGCTCCACCTTTCTTCTTCCTTCTTCTATAAATATACATAGAAAACTAAAGAATTTCAACATATAGCCCAAAATTTCCAGTAGAATTCACTAGATTAAGTGAAATCATCATCAAGCACTAAAGGGAAAGTGATAAAGAGAGAGGAAGAGTTGCTTGAAAGGAGGCTTGTGCTTGTATATTAATAATTTACTGTTACTTTATTTTCTTTTGATTTTCATTGATTATAAATGTTACTTAAATCATTGAAGTTGAATTTTTGTGGTGAACTCAAATGATTGGGCTTGTTAGAAAGAAAATTACATATGGAACTAAATGAAAGTGAAATTGATTAAAGATTCAATTTTTGAATGACTCTAAGTACGTTTAAATAATTTTTAGCTTAAAATTTTGTTTAAAACAACTTTTGATTCATAAAAGAGTTAGCTTAAGATTTTGGCAAATTTAGAGTTTAGAAGAATAGATAGAACTAGTTCATGAAATAATTTATTATAAGTTTATAGTTGAACAAGAAAAGTGCATTTATGTAGTTTTCCAACAAAAGCTAGCCTAGAGAAGATTTGAATTCATACGGTGTTGCACTAAAGATTATGTTAAGCTAGGGTTTTGATGAAACTTCCAAGTTTTGAAAAAAAAATTAAAATGATTGTTTACAACTTCCTTGTTAAGTTTATTCTAACTAAAGTATGTTTGATTTTAGTTTGGAAAATCAATTGAATGATAAGAAAGAAGTGTGTTTATTTTAAATTTTGCTATTGAATTTGGTAAAGTGACATTGTAAATGCAAAAGATTGACTGTAAGTGAGAAGGAATTGACTTGCACTAACCATACTATTATTAAACCTAGCTTTGGATTGAAGGGCTAGCTAGAGGATGGACGTCCCTATTGCTACTGGATACTTTATGTCACTACTGTTACTGGATATTCTGTGTCACTACTGTTACTGGGTCATTGGCCATATTGATTAATCTACTGGATATGTACTTGCCACTACTAAACCCGCTATCCGAGCCTATGATATAAAAGTACAATGTGATTGTAGGCAATATAAATGCAATCTTCAAAAGTAAGGAATTGTGTAAAAATGAGTATTTTCTATTGATCATATAAAACATAAAGTTATAATGAATAATCAAGACAAATTTTATTTGAAATTTGGTTATATGGGGTGGTGCTCCAGCTATGACATATGCCATAAAAGTTGTGGAAGATTTAGATGCTCCAGATTTAGCAGTTAGTCAATTCTCCTTACTTAGTCTTGATGCATATGTTTTACTACATCTTGGTTCTACGCATTCATACATATGCACAACCATAGTTTTAGGGAAGAATATGCATGCTGATAAACTTAAATATGATATACAAGTTATCGATACCTAAGTTCATTGTATGAGGGTGAATAAAGTATATCGAAATTGTCCAATAAAAATCATTAACATAGAATTTCCAGCTGATCTAATTAAACTTTCATTCCATGATTTTGATATAATCTTAAGAATGGATTGATTATCATGACACCAAATGGTCATGGATTGTCAAAAGAAAACTATAATGTTTAAGATTTCTAGACATGATGATGTTGTGGTTCAGGGAGAAAAGCACGTTTACCCTTATAGTTTGATTTCTATTGCTAAGGCTAGAAGATTAATTAGGAAGAGATGTGAAGCCTATCTTGCTTATATGATTGATACATATTATTTAAGCAAGGCTTTGAACAACATAACTATTGTGTGTGAATTTTTGGATGTCTTTCCAGAAGAATTACTAGAGGTACCACCGAATAGAGAAGTGAAATTTGTTATTGATTTAGTTCCGGGTACTGCACCAATTTTCATATCTCCTTATAGAATGGCACCTCTGAAATTAAAGAAGAATATAGCTTCAAGAACTAATTTATAAAGGGTTCATCAGACCTAGTGTATTGCCTTGGGGTGCACTAGTCCTATTTGTGAAAAAGAAGGATGGTACACTGTTGTTATGTATTGACTATCAACAGTTAAATAAGGAGACTATCAAAAATAAATATCGCTTCCTCGAATTGATGATTTTTTTATCAATTGAAGGGAGCAAGAATTTTATCTTAAATTAATCTTAAATTGGGTTATTATCAGATAAAAGTAAAAGAAGCAGTTAATCTAAAGATAGCTTTTAGGACCCAATATGGGCATTATAAATTTCTAGTTATGCCATTTGGTTTGACTAATGCCTCATCAGCTTTTATGGATTTGATGAATCGAGTCCTTAAGCCTTAGCTAGATCAATTTATAGTTATTTTTATTGATGATATATTGGTCTACTCCAAAAATAGGGAGGTGCATGATAAATATTTGAGAATTATGTTACAGACACTGAGAGAGAATCAATTATATCCTAAACTATTAAAATATGAATTTTGGCTAACATAAGTAACATTTCTAGGACACATGGTAACAATTGATGGTATCCGTGTGGATCCTAGTAAAATAGAAACTATTTTGAAGTGAAAACCACCGAAAAATGTGACTAAAGTTCAAAGTTTCTTTGACTTAGCTGGTTACTATAGAATATTTGTACATGGATTTTTAAAGATAGCACTTCCTTTAACTAAACTACTTAGAAAGGAAACCAAATTCAAGTGGGATGATCAATGCCAAGCTAGCTTTGAACAGTTAAAAGCTATGTTGATAGAAGCACCTATTTTGACATAGCCAACTCTAGGTAAAGATTATGTAATTTATAGTGACTCTTCTCACTAAGGACTTGTTTGTGTGCTCATGTAAGAGGGCAAAGTGATTGCTTATGCTTTTGGGGAATTGAAACCTCACGAATTGAATTATCCCACATTTGACTTGGAGCTTACAACTACTATATTTGCTTTGAAAATTTGGCATCATTACTTATATGGTGAAAGATGTTATATTTATACTAATCTTAAGAGTTTGAAATATCTGCCTACACAGAAAGAGTTTAACTTAATGTAGAGGAGGTAGATGGAATTATTCAAAGATTATAATTATATTATTGACTACTATTTTGGAAAAGCTAATGTGGTGGTTAATGCTTTAAATTGAAAGACTTTGGTGAAAAAAAGAATTGGGCCAACTCTTAAGAAGAAAGTTATAGAGGCTCAATAGAAGAACTAAAAGCGATTAGAAGTTATGGAGCAAGTAAGTAAAGGAGAAAGATTAGATGATGTCATATTGAAAGATGGTGGGTTTTATTTCAAATATCAGCTTAATGTTCTTGATGTGAAGGAGTTAAAGGAGAACATTCTTAAAGAAGCTCATAATGCTACATATACTGTGCATAGAAGCAATAAGATGTGTTAAGATTTGAAGCCTTTCTATTGGTGACCTGGTATGAAAAGAGATATTATTAAGTATATTGCCAAATGTTTAGTATGTCAACAAGTTAAAGCAAAACACCAAGTACCATCAGGTCTTCTGCAACCTATTTCAATGCCAGAGTGAAAGTAGAATAAAGTCACCATAGATTTTGTAACTGGTCTTCTGAACACCCAAAAAATGCATGATGCAATTTGGGTGATTGTTCACAGATTAACTAAGTTAGCACATTTTCTTCCAATTATGACTTATTACTCATTGGATAAACTTACTGAATTATATGTTAAAGAGATAGTCAAACTTCATGGAGTGCCAAAGTCTATCTGATAGATCAAGACTTGCGTTATACTTTAAGGATTTGGGAAAGTTTTCAGAAAGTACTGGGTACGCAACTCCACTTCAGTACTGAATTTCATCCACAAATTGATGGCCAATCGGAGAAGGTGATATAGATACTTGAAGATATGCTTAAAAGTTGTGTTATTGAATTTAAAGTAGTTGGGACAAATACCTACCATTGGTGAAATTTGCTTATAATATTAGTTATCAAACAAGTATCAGTATGGCACCATATGAAGTATTGTATGGAAGGAAATGTAGAACTCCACTTTGTTGGACAAAATTGAGAGAGAATAGATTTTTGAGGCCTGATCTTATCAAACAAGCTGAAGAAAAAGTAAAACTCACAAAAGATTGATAGAAAGATGCATCAGATAGACAAAAGTCCTATACAAATCTAAAGAGGAAGGACATTGAATATAATATGGGAGATAAGGTATTTTTAAAAGTATCACAATGGAAGAAAATTTTACAATTTGGTAAAAGAGGAAAACTAAGTGTTAAGTTTATTGGTCCATGAACGTGTAGGTCCAATAGCCTATAGACTAGCATTACCTTTAGAATTAGCCAAGATACATAATATTTTCCATGTATCAGTTTAGAAGATATAGATCGGTTCCTTTACATGTGATACAAGTGGAATTGTGAACGGAGATTTTCTCTCCCATTCCCAATGGAATGGTTCTTGTAACTGCCTGGCTTGTACAATATTGTCCATTTTAGGGTTACAGCCCAACCTTTTTTCCTCAAGATTTTATTCTCAGGCCCAGACTTACCTCCAGGCCCAAAACACATTATATATGTCAAAGTGTGCCCATCCTTATGTACTACGTCCTCACCTTACACTTATTCAATGTGGGATTTGCGTAAGGAATAGTACGCACCATAGGGACATCACAATTCTTCCCCTGAAGGGACTCAACATCCTCGCTAAGATTTTTCCCACCACCAAACAGAGGAGTGGGGCTTGGCTCTGATACCAAGTTGTAATAGCTTGGCTTGTACAATATTGTTTGCTTTAGGGTTATGGCCCAACCTTTTTCCCCCTTACGGTTTTGTTCTCAGGCCCAAAATTACCTCCAGGCCCAAAATGCATTGTACAAGTCAAAGCGTGCCCATCCTTATGTACTACTTCTTCACCCTGCACTTATTTGATGTGAGATTTTTCCTAAGGATAAATAATACACACTATAGGGACATCACAGTTCTTAACACTTCGACAATGTTAGGCTTTGGGTCTTAGAGAATACAGGCCTAAGCCTGGAGAATAGGAGGTACCACCCAGATGGGCCAAAAAGATAAAAAAGGATGGATGAATCGATTCTTAAGGAATCCCCAACCCCTACTAGGTTCGAAAAGTTGGGTATACATGGGAAAGGTAAGAATGACCCAGTACCCCCATGACACCCGGTTCATTGGAACCGACCTCTTTTTCAAGTCTAAATATTATTAAATTCTTAACTTATTAAAACATTATCCATACTACAAGCAATGATCAAAATAAACTAATATTGTATTAAATTAAACAAATCAAACAAAATGGGAACTCATCCAAAGATGGAACATGCCCTTACAATGTCCTAATGTTCATACAAATAAACAAAAGGCAAAATGCATGAAGTAGCCCCTATACTTTAATGGTTTAATGTTGACCTATTAAGCCATTGTACTCATTTGTTTTATGTCCAATTAGTCCTTTTATAATAATTTTTTGTAGCAAAACTAACTTAACAACTTTCAATAAAATAATATTTTATTATTTAATAGAATTTTTAAAAAAATATTTTATAGAATTTTATTAATAGCACAAATTTAAAAAAAAATAACTTGTAAAATATTTCCATGTTCTCTGTGGACATACAAATTACTTGTGGCTTTTACCAAATAACGTTTGATTTACAGTACAATTTTATTTGTAGGAAAAATATCAAGATACCTAAAATACTCTCTTGTTTATTGCAGCACTACAGACTACCTACTGAATGCTATCCAAGTGAACCATAAATGAAAATATAAGTGAAACCATCAGTTTAATTTGGTTATATTAATTATAAAATTTCTAACTAGAAAAAAACTATAGTAATAAGAAACAAAACCATTAAATTTTAAAGAAAAAGGATATAATTTAATTATCAGAATCCATTACTTAATTGTCGTACCAACCTACTTCCATATAAAAAAAAATTCAAAGATCAAATTTAGGAGTCATAGCTCCAAAGATATTCAATACAGTGTATCTACACTAATCATTACAAAATAAGTCAAATGATCAAGTAGTCATTTCGTTATTGATCCACAAAATGAGTGAAAAATACAAAATGTCTCAAAAGATGGCAGAATTCTCTTTAAATATTCACTTGTAAGTTGGATTAACTTCCTTATCTTTTCCTCCAGCTGAGATGTATTGTGCTCCAGCGTCCTGCAGTTGACTTGTCGTTATTGTTACCCTTCCTTTCCATTGCATTCCCATTGGTTGAAACCAAATGCCTTTTAGCAACTGAGTACTCATTGTGATATATGGCGATGTGTCTCCCCACAATTTCAGATAACAAATGTAATAAGCAATTATATATAGCCCTATAACTATTTATAGAAAAAACCACTGAAAGCAACAAAAAAAAAAGCCAAACCCATGGATTTATTTGCATACAAACACACAATTTGAAAAATAAAATAAAATATTTATATATATATATATTAACACAAACCCATCACACTGCTATTTTTACTAATACTCGAGTTACAGACCAAGTGGTTGACTAGTTATAGATTTTAATTATAAGTAACCCAATCCTTTCCATAATTGGACATTGAAGATCATAAAACCATATCATCCCAAGCTTAGCAATAACTCTGACAATATGATCTTTCCTTTTAATTGACTTCTCTTTCTCTCTTATAATTAGATATATTTAGCTGATATTTAATTTTATATTTTTACTAATAAAAAGACAGTGCAAAATGGATAAAAAAAACTTGTAAAAAATCTACTAAAACTAAGAATCCTTATTTTTTTTTAATCAACCATGAGTCAACCACCATATTCATGGTCACACAAAAATCCACTCAAGCAATAATAACAAATATTAATCTAATCTAAACAACAGCAAATCAGTTCCAAAGATCTTACACGAGGTATATTACTAGGTTGGTTGTATAACCAATCACCTTTGTTGCCAAGATGTTTTTTCCACAAATTTCTATCAACTTTTTACTTCATTTGTTAGGTTGGTTGACTCGAACTTTGTAGTCCCATAGATGCAGAGTTTTTTTGTTGGTTTGGCCAAGATATATAATGGCCCTTTAAGTTTGTGGTGTGAAATTCAGTTGTATTATGGACTCTGAATTGTGTTCTAACAGCATCAAAAGGAACATGTTGTGTTATTGTCCCATATTTTTGGAGCTTCTTACCACCTATATACAACAAACTTTATTTTAGCATTATGATCACATTATATAGCCATGTGAGAAATATATACCTCTTGGTTGTTGACATAGACTATCTTTCATTATTGATACAAATGTTTTCGCATTTTGTTGAGATTGAGATGGTAGGCATGATTGTGATGTTGAGGTTTGCTTGTTTCTCTTTTGCCTCATAGAAGAGGTGGTCTTAGACAAAAGAATTCAAATTAGATACATTTATAGGAGCAAAGTATAAATCAACTTATAACACTAAGTTATTTAGCCAACATTCATACCTATACATCTTTAGGAGCTTTAGAGAATCCTTTAATGTTGCGCCCTATGAGCTTACAAAACTTGCATGTCATTACTCTTCCCTTCCTATATAGTCTCCTAGCTTTCCTCATCCTTGTCCTTTCTTCTAGCCCTTCTTGGCCTTCTTGGCATTTTTTTGTAAGCAAGTGGCATAATTTCTTCTTTGCCTAACTTCTTCCATACTTTTTTTACCTCTCACAGGCTGCAAAGAATATGTATAAGCCTTTTGGTATGTGCTCTTTTTGTACCAATGGGATATGAAGGCTTTTGAATACTTGTTGATGCTACAAATAGCTGACACAGAGTGTGGGCATGGAATCCCAGTAAGGTCCCATTCTCTACAAATGCAAGTCTTATTGTCTAGGTGAACTATGTGTCTATTGGCTGAATTGAAAATGCTAGCGAACTTAAAGCTATGATCACCATTCAATTCTAAATACCAATTATAACTTTCCTCCTTGTTCTTTTCAAGCTTTTCCGTTGCTTTAGGACTGATGGTGCTTATTTATGTATCTGCAAACATTCTCTTCTTCAAAATCCTTATCATAACTTGCTACCTTATTTCATCAAGTATGGTAATAATTAGTTTGCATCTTGCATCAAGAATCCAACATTGAATGTCTCTGACAAATTCTTATCTACTATATCACATTTAGATTCAGTGGCGAATAATGCCTTGCACCAAGTATGGAGTGGATAGCCTAAAACATCTTCCATGATTCCTTCTCCTCATTATTCAAGCTTGCCCAAATTAGTCTTCAATAACTCTTCATATGTTGACTTGGCACACCTCCAGAAAGCTTTTTTCCTCTCTTCTCCTCTCCATTTCTTTTCCCAATTAGCATAAATATGCCTAGCACACATCCTGTTGTAAGCATTAGGCAACAATTCTCTTATGGCTACATCTAATCCCTAAAACAATAATGGAAAGTCGCAAATAAACAACAAACAATCAAAGAACAATGAAACAATTACAAATAATTTAATAGTGATATTTTTTATACCTTTTGCATATCCGAGATCAATACATATCCAGTCCTACCTAATGGCAATTTATGTATCAAAAGCCTCAAGAACCACTCCCAGTTGAACTTATTCTCAATCTCTAAAACCCCCCCAGGCAAGTGGAAACATCTGGTTATTTCCATCTCTACCAATAACAGATAGTAATTGCCCTTTGCATAACCCTTTTAGAAAGCATCCATCAAGACCAATAACTAGCCTACATCCCTCAAGCCAACCCTTTCTACACCCATCAAACATAACATAAAATCTGCTGAATATCCTTGGACCATCATCAGTTTCTTTATAAGCATGCACCACACATGATGCTCTTGGATTAGAGTACATGATGTTCCTAGATTAGAGGTCTTTATCTCCTCAATATAATCCTCAAGTACAGAATTTATCACCTTCAATTTGGCTCTCCTGCAAACTGATATAGAAGTATTCAATTTATACTCAATCTTACACAAAGACTTCACAGTCTTCAACTTAATTCCTAGTTGTGTCATTACTTTCTCCCTAAATAGAGTAGCCAAAAAGTTGTTATTAGCCAACTTGTTCCTATTTACCCTGTAGCATTTGTGGTGGGGCAAATATGTCTTCACAACTAAGGAATCATCCTTTTGACTTTGGCAACTGGCAAAGAGAACCCATGGACACCTTTTCATACAATGTACTCTCACTCTTTTTGCCTCATTCTTCACAAATTTCACTCCTAATCCCTTCATCACTGCATATTTTGCAGCATCATATCTAAATTGCTATAAATTCTCAAAAATCATTTTTAAATAAAAAACTAGTTTTAGAATTTGGATCGAAGAGAAATCTAATCCTTGACCTCCTTAATGTATTATCGGCGCATTCCTCATCCGAATCTGAATAATAACACCCCTAATCATCTGAGTCATAGTATAATGAGCTACTATCAGATTTAGATCCTACATCTACCCAAATATCATCATCTTCAACCACATTATTATCTTCAACATCATTTTCTCCTACTTCATACTCAACCTTATATCAACTTTAGTTCTTTCATTGAAGTCCTTTATTTTCTTTCTAGCAGCTTCAAACTCTTCATCTTCATCATCAGTTAGCATACCAATTGTTAAATCACAATAATTAATATCTCTCTCAACATTTACTACAATAATGTTGGCCTTAAGATCTGATGCAATTGCATGCCCAACAGACCCCTCGTCTTGCTCCCCAATATGGACAAAAATTTGGAGTTGTTCATGTTCATTACTATCACCTTTATGGTCGATAAACAACTCAATTGTCTCCCCATTGACCAAACCTTGTGCCATTTTAAACATGCTTTTATCATCCCAAAGCATAACATAGCTATCAGTATTGTACTTCTTATAGTACAAACCCCCAATTGCTTTATACCCTAAATCCTTGACATAGCTCAAAAGGTTTGGATATGATGACAAATTAACATCTAACTATTGCTCAATTAATTGCACCTTACCCCCAGTGCAATATTATCTTCTGCCCTTCACAAATTCTCCACTATAGTGTATAACCAAGCATACAAAAGTGTCTCCCATTTTGAATATAGTAACACCCATTATATACATATTAGCATACAGTTTTAGTAATAAAAAAAATTCAACAACAAGAATTAATAAAACACTCAATTGGGTGATTTTACACTTCATCCATATCAAAATAACGCTTAATACAAGTGACCAGACAATAAAAATAATGCAATACATAAGTACTATCTTTTTAAAATGACAATGGAATTGTTTAAATCTATAAGAAAAAAAATTATACCCTGATTTCCTTACCTCTGTACATGTGCTGTTATGCACCACCAAATTGTGCTTGTTGCTCTACTTGAACCTACAATTTAAGTTTCATATTTAAGGATATCTTGACCAACCAAAACACCAATGATTGTAAATTTTATGGATTGCTGCACCAACTGAAAAGCAATAATTCCTTCAATTCGTCACTTTCTCACATTATATTTAGAAAGTTTTATTTTGTTTAAATTGTAATATAACATTAAATTTTTAAATTGTTGGGTCTGTAAAAGTTTATTAACAGCCATCAATAGCCAGGTGAAAGGCTTCAAATGGATATGTTGTCGACTGAAAATTCCAAACAAGTAGTCACATTACCTAATGATAGTGATCACCAGGAAGATGATATGGTTTCTAATTCCTTAAATCACGAGTAAATGCTTTTTGCTTCATATAGCTGTTCAAAATTTCTTGCATGTATAAAAGAATCTATTAGGCATTTGAAGTTTCTCACGTAGTATACATTGAATTGCAGTTCTGCTTTCTTATTATTTTTTCCCTTAGTATTTTTGGATTGTATTTGAAGGTTGTTACTGATGTAATTTTTGTGAAACTAAGTGAGATGTTGATATGAACTTTGGCAATTGATTATTGAGGGGATGAAATGTTTGTTGCTTTAGTAAAGTCATAAAGGTTTGTCAGTGTTTGCCATTTCCGATTTTTCAATATTTTTTAAACCAAATAATATTTCAATATTTATTTAATTGATGGTATGGGATTTTAACAGTACTTATATTACACGCGCTAATAGATCTTTTAAATTGGGCTAATTGGGAATAAAACAAATGAGTACAAGGATTCAATAGATCAAAGTTAAAGTATAAGGGCCCAATAGAAAAAATTACTAAAGTACAAGAGGCATTTAATGTATTTTGCTTAAATAAAACAGGACACCCATCAAGTGATGAAACATATCCCTTACAATGTCCCAAAATTCTTAAAATAAATTTGATTACACAAACGAAATAAATAAGGCACCCACATAGTGTGAAAATATTCCTTTTACAATCCCCTTTAAAAATACATATAAATCCAAGTAAAAGAACAAAGCAAGAAAAAAATAATTCAAACATATATAAAAATAAATGAATAATTAATAAAACATATCTTAATATTAAGTCGTTAACGAAATATAGTGGGAATGCATACGGCGATCCCGGTAGGCTGTTAGCAAGCGAGGGTCAAGGGGACAGCACCCCTTGCGGGGAGGTAAATGATTTATAAGATAAGATTTTGTTGAAAAATCAGAGTTTTATAATCATACTATAGACCCCTAATTTTGGCTCTAAGTAAGTTCAATCCCAATTAATAGGGGGCCTAGCCAAATTCGATATGATTTTAAAAGCTTAAACCTAGTTTTAAGCTTTAAATTAGATTGGTCCAATTTTAAAAGGCCCAAATTAAATTTGGTCCAATTTTTAAAGTTAGAATTTGGTCTGATCCAAAGTCAAAATTGATTCAGTTGGGTTTTAATTTGGTATGAGCTATGCTCATATCAAATTAGACAGTCCAATTCAACATAAGCACTTCCTCATGTCTGTGAACCTCGGATTCCGCCCGAAAAGGATTCGGGCGAACGTTCACTCGTTGTCGGGAGTCGCCACTCAGTTTATTTTGTTCGAAGGGAAAAACTAAGAAAACCCTTGTTTGACTCCAATTAATGCATCCAATCTAAAGGCTTCTGATCTACGAACCCAAGGAGGATTTGGGGACTATGTCATGCATTTGACTAACTTGCAAAAAGAACAAATCTAAAAGGAATGAAGAAAAGAAGAGACAGATTGTTAGTAAATTGTGGACTTGCTATTTGGGGTGAATCCCAAATATGCCTACATACTCCCGTTTGAATAGGAGATCAAAGCCCATGTAGTTCGGAAAAGCCTATTTAAAGGCGATGAAATTTATGCTTCATGCATGTGTGTGTATGCTTCGTGCATTTTTCAGGCATTTTGCCAGAGTTGTGAGTTTTAGCACTTAGTGCTAAATGGTGAAATTTAGGTACTTTGTACCAAAGGGGTGCAATTTAGGCTTCATGCCAAATGTGAGATTTTGAGCACTTAGTGCTTCGTGCTGGTGTCGGGCTTCATGCCAAGTATTGATCGGGCTTTTTGCCAAATTTGTGAAATTTAGCACTTAGTACTAAATGGTGCAATTTTAGGTACTTTGTACCAAAAGGATGTAAATTTTGGGCCTTTGGCCTGCATTGTCGGGCTTCATGCCAAAATGGTGAGTTTTAGCACTTAGTGCTAAATGTGAAATTTAGGTACTTGGTACCGAAAAAGGTGCGATTTAGGCTCCGTGCCAAAAAGTTGATTTTAATTGTGAAATTTAGGTACTTTGTACCGGAAAGATGTAATTTGGGCTTCGTGCCAACAGATTGATTAATTAGTCCATTAGGCCTTAGACCTAAAAGGATTAGGTCTTTGACCAAGACGAAAATTGAGAAGAAGATGGAATGCTTATGAAATGTTTAAATTGACAAAGAATTGATTAGAGTATTACCTTGCTTAGGATTTTTCCACTTCGAAGTTTCAGATCTCGTTTTCTTGGACCTTGGATTATGATTCTTGATTACGGATTAAATTCGTCAGCATGAGGCCCGGAGTCTCCACAAGCCAACCCCTTTTTCTGAACACTTGAAGGCTATTTATAGGCAAAATCAGACTGGACGGCGGCCGGGCCGCCGTGGATGTGACAAGCCGAAAAGACGGAAAATTTTGGCGGCTGAGCCGCCGGGGTCACGGCGGCTGGGCCACCGGTTTTCGCTCAAACTGATTTTTCGGGAGCTAGAGACCTCCAAAAAATATTCCGGGACCATATCCGTGATCCTCACGTCGTCCCGGACATTTCAAGTACCATATTGATATATTTTTGGTGAACTTTACCGTGGACCTCCGGTCCGGCTCAGTTGTCTGCGGTTTGAGAAAATCAGCTTTCCGAGCCTCAAAATTCGAGTGTTCACAATTGCCCCCCACTGGGGTCCATAAAAATGATTTATGGAGCCCAGTGGTCTTCTAAAGAGCGAATTTTGAGCGAGGGGTAAAAAGATCAACCTTTTGGCATTTCCGATTGCTTGCAACATTTCTGATTTTTCTGTATCTGCACTTTTGTTAAGCACAAACAGTACATATGTATGCATGATGTCCCCTTCTATTTTTCAAAAAGGTGTTTTTTTTACAACCGTTGTATGCACAACTGGACCAAGAGTCTCCATAAGGTTGAAAGGATCAATATGGAAAGATATGGATTGAAAGTTGTTGCTACTCTTAGAGAGATATTGGTGGATTGGGATTTCTTGCACGCTTGTACCAAATTTTGGGTTCCGCAAGCTCACGTCTTCAGGTTTGGTGCCCGGATGGACGAGATGTGTCCTCTTTTTGAGGAATTCTGCTCAATCATTGGATGTGACTCAAATGCCCCCCCCCCCCCCCTTGTAAGGCATGAGGTTCAAATTGGCTATGTGGGGCTTTTCAGAGGCTTTTCAACTTTACAAGGCCTCAAGCTCAAGCTATCAGTAATTATTTCTGGTAAAGAACTTAGAAATAATCCTCTAGGAAGTCCAACTCCATTGGGGCAGGAACTTGAATTTTTCTGAAGTTGCCCCCAAATTATTCCCGGAGTTACTCGAGCTGTTCTTCAAACTTAAGTTAGGGACCATCAGATAATTAGGCTTTTTGCAGAGCCTTCCCTTGTTCAGACTACTCTCGAGTACAAAACTTGGTTTATAGCTGAAGTTTGGCCAATTGAAAAGCCAATGAGGCTTGCATTGCTGCAGGAGCTGGAGGGAAATGAGGTGGTTCCTCTTAACGAGGAGAAGGCAGACGCTGCAGACTCTGCCCCAAGTAGGAGGCACAAAATTTAGACTATAGGGTTGACTTTTTTTTTTTGACATTTTGGACTTATGGTTTGACACTTTTGATGGGTTTGATATTTCATGGAATGAATGACTCTTTTTTGGAATGAATGACCCTTCTTAGGATGAATGACCCTTTTTGTTTGCTTTCCAAGCATTATCTACTTTATTTACTTGCCCTAATTTTTGCCTAAGCCGTCCTTTCGGATTTTCAACTTAGCGAGCTCTTACCCATTCTTGCCTAAGCCGCCCTTTGTGGATTTTCGACTTAGCGGGCCCCACTATTGCCTAAGCCGCCCTTTGTGGGTTTTCAGCTTAGCGGGATCTTTTGTTTTTTTTTTTTGTTTCGTTTTGTTTTTCTTTTGGCAAAAGAAAGATGAATGAATGATTTTTATTAAAATTTAGACCGCGCTCAAGGAGAGCTGCCTACATATCTCGAATTAGTTTGCGAGAATCAGGTCTAATGTAGTTCCTTTTGGAATGCATGATCATACATAATATTTCTTCAGTTGATCCAGATTGCATGGGTTTGTGAACTCCAGACCATCCAAATCAGATAAGATGACGGCTCCGCCGAAAAGTATTTTCTTTAAAATGTAGGGTCCCGCCCAATGAGGACGGAACTTCCCACGAGGATCTGTAACAGGTGTTCTGATCTCTTTCAGGACAAAACAACCTTCTTCCAACTTTCGATCTTTTGACCTTTTTGTTGAAATGTCTGGCCATTCGCCTCTAATATCCTTGAATCTGATGTAGAGCTTGAAGTCTTTTTTCATCCAAACCCAACAACTAATGATGATAACTGCTGATCCATTCAGCTTCATTTATCTGACTTTCTTGAATTATTCTCGCCGATTAAACTTCCAGTTCAATGGGGAGTACTGCTTCCATTCCATACACCAAGGAATATGGGGTTGCCCCGGCTTAATTTATGTTTTGTATGATCACCTTTATAGACTTATTTGCTGCTTCTACAGCTCCATTTGTTTGGGATCTATAAGGAGAGGACTTATGATGTTGGATCTTCTTATCCTTCAAGAGCTTAGCAAATTCTGCTTGGAAATGAGTCCCATTATCAGTGATAATCTCAAATGGCGTTCCGTACCGACAAAGGATGTTGGTTCAGACAAACTGTGCTGCCTTTTTGGCGTCTAATTCTGCATAGGAAGCTACTTCAACCCACTTTGTGAAGTAATCCACTGCTACCAAGATAAACTGATGTCCATTCGAGGCTTTTGGTGTATTTTACCAATTATATCAATTCCCAAAGTAGCGAAGGGCCATGGAGAAGTGATTGGATTCAGGGCAACAGGAGGTTGCTTCTGTAGCTTAGCAAATATTTGGCACTGATGACATCCTTGTACAAATGCCACACAGTCTGTGTTCATGGTGGACCAATAATATCCCAAATTGGCCTGATGTTACACCAAAGAGTCACTTTGCAGGATTTAAGCTTCAAATTGTACTTGTGAAGTCTAAGGAAGAACTTCTCAAGTGCTTAGACGTGCTCTTCTGGAGATTTTGACTTGACAATCATATCATCAACATACACTTTTACTTCTTTGTAAATCATGTCATGAAAGATTGTCGTTGCCATCCCGTCTATTAGCAAATCGATGTGTGGTAGTGGGAAATCATCCTTGGGACAAGCTTTATTCAGATCTATGTAGTCAACACACATCCTGACCTTTCCGTCTTTCTTCGGGACCGGTACAATGTTTGCTAACCAGGAAGGGTAGGCAATTGGTTCTATGAACTTATTGTCCAGTTGCTTGGCAACCTCTTTTTTAATCTTCAAAGACCATTCTGGCTTCATTCTGCTCAATTTTTGCTTAACCGGCTTTGCATCGGGGTATAGCGAAATCTTGTGAACTGCTATGGCTGGGTCTATTCCCGTGACATCACTTGTCTTCCACATGAAGCAGTTGGCATACTTTCTGATGCACTCAAGAACTTGTTCCTTATTCACACAATCACATGCAATGTATGTATGGTCATTTTCTTTGCCAATTATTATCTTTTCATTTATTTCTTTTATTTCATTTATATCATTTTTGCTAGATAATACTTGGAAAGCAAAAGACACAGGGTAACCAAGAATTTGAAGAGTTTCATTGATAATGGTGGAGTCATTCTCCAAGATTACATTAAATGTGACATTTGGGTTCTCTAAATCTGAAGCTATAGAGGACTCAGAACTAGACTCTGGCTTGGTGTTTGACTCAGAATTTGACTCGGTACAAGACTCGGGTTCAAGGTGTGATACTGGACTAGTTTTGACTAGAGCAGCCTGTCCCTCCTCGGCGTACCAGTTCATCAGTGGTCCATCTGTGGTCTTGATCAGCTTGGTGAAGCCCCTTTTTGTCTTCAAAATTAGTTACCATAGCAACCTCATCAAAGAGACTAGGCTGCATGAAATCTTCCACAGTGATGGCATTGATGGAATGATTGGGCAAGGGGTTAGTGTTAATGTTTGGTTGCCACCTGAGAGGAATGATGTCACCACTATCCACCAAATCCTGGATGCGGTTTTTCAAAGTCCAGCAAGCATCTGTTCTGTGCCCATTTCCTTGGTGGTACTCACAGTACTCATTGGCCCTGTAATTGGAGGGTAATGGGTTTGGGGGAGGCCTTGGGTCCAAAGGCTTCAAATATTTCCCTTGTACGGCCTTTTTAAACACTAGATGAAGGGGCATCCCAAGGTCGGTATATTGCCTTCTTGGCTGATTTCTCTGCCCAAGATTGCCCACACGTAAAGGATTCACAGGGGCAATATTGGCCACTTCATTTACTTCGCTTGAGGAAGCAGCTTGGCCTTGTTTTTTATACTTTGAGATAGCTTCTTCATCTACTATCTTACCCAATTGTATCAGATCTTCTACCTTGGTTGCAGTCGCAATGAGCGATTTGAAAGTAGGTAGATATTGGGTTTGCAGTTGAGCCTGATATGTAGGTCTTAAATTTCTTATTATGATATCAATCTGCTCTTGTTCTGAAGGGCGATTGATCATATGGGCGGCTTTTGCCCTCCATCTCGTAAGGAACGAGGAGAAGGGTTCATTGTTGTTTTGTTTGGTAGTCTCAAGTTCTCTTCTAGTGACATCCACCTCAATATTGTAGTGGTACTGAGAGTTAAATGCATTGCAGATGTCTTCCCATGTCTTAATCTTGGAACGGTCTAGACTCACAAACCATTTAAGGGCAGCCCCAGTCAGGGATTGTTGGAAGAGTTGAGCAAAGAGCTCATCATTTAAACCCCATGGGCTCAAGGCCCCCACATACATCTTCAAATGGGTTTTAGGGCAAGTGGTCCCATCAAATCTGTCCATCCCCGGCATCTTGAATTTTGGAGGTAATCTGGCTTGGGGAAACAAGGATAAGGAATCCATGTCTACCACCTCTTTGTGAGTTTTCATGGCAGTGATTGACCTCTCAAGCAATTCAAGTTTCTTTTTCAGTTCATCTGTTTCATTCTTGGAGGGTGGATCCTCCAAATTGATGACAGGGGTATTAATCTGAGCAGTCACGGGGGTACTAGTTTGCCCCACAATGGGTTCCTTCCCCAAATTTCCAGGAATAGGAACTGTCTTTGGTGCTTCTTCTAATTCAGCCAGGATGGCTACCCTTTGGGCGGCTAAAGCTTCATCAATTTTTTCTTGCATTCTAGCTTCAATTTCCTTAACCTGACCATCCAGCAAAGCCTTAATCTGTTCAATTGTGGCCATTTCAGTAATTGGAGTAGTTGGTGAAGTTGGGGTAGTAGAACTTGTAGGGGATAGCACAGTTGGTGTTGATGTGTCTGGTGTAGGTGAAGGCACACGGACAGAGGGTACCTGAAAAGGTCAAGGGTAAAAAATCAGGGTGGTGTGTAGGGTAGGAAAACTCTTGGTCCACTTATGTACATCAAAATTTTTCCCCCAAAACAATGTTGTTATGTTGCATGAATGCACCTCATCACATCACAATTCATTTTAATGGAATGCGGCACTATCATTGGGTACATACAACTTAAGGGAAGGTTCTATTGTTATGTAAAAATAGAGAATCAGCTTATCATAGGGACCCTTGAGTCTTGAGTAAGATATACCTAACCACATGTGAAACAAAGGAGTTTCGCGTGGGTCCAACAGTACGATTACTCATAGGCCACTCCAAAAGGATTGGAATGGTTTGCGACAACAGGGAGGACGCTTTGGCTGTCCGCCGGCATAATCAAGGAGACCTGCCGGTCAGCGCTACTTGCTATCCAGACTCAAAACTTTGAACAGAAAGAGAAGAAATTCATTTGAAAATAATTTTTTATGCAATGGAGGAAAAGGATTCCCCCATATATGCAAGAGAAAAAGATTCTCTGAATGACAAAACAAATGCACAAGTAGTCAAACAATAGATCCATCAAAGGAAAAAGATTCCTTTCTTCAATCTTCAGTCTAATATCCTTAAAGAAAGGATATATAATGCTAGGGTACCCTGCAAAATGAATAAAAATACCCTAAAGAAGGGCAAATCAGTTAAACGAATAATAATAACAGTCTACTATAATTCCATAAATCATTATTATTATCATTTTTTATTATTTTTTTTTGTAATATATAGCCATTATTTTATTTATTATTATTTTTTATGGTCCCCAGAAAGATATTTTTTTTCAATTTTCAGTACTAACGTCTTTAAAGAAAAGACAACCATTGATAAGGTACCCTGCCAAAATAAATAAAAATACCCTAAAGAAGGGCCAGTTAGTCAAATAAACAATAGTAGTCCACTAGGATCACATAAATCATTTTTATGTTCCCCAGTGGAGTCGCCAATCTGTGAACCTCGGATTCCGCCAGAAAAGGATTCGGGCTAACGTTCACTCGTTGTCGGGAGTCGCCACTCAGTTTATTTTGTTCGAAGGGAAAAACTAAGAAAACCCTTGTTTGACTCCAATTAATGCATCCAATGTAAAGGCTTCTGATCTACGAACCCAAGGAGGATTCGGGGACTATGTCATGCATTTGACTAACTTGCAAAAAGAACAAATCTAAAAGGAATGAAGAAAAGAAGAGACAGATTGTTAGTAAATTGTGGACTTGCTATTTGGGGTGAATCCCAAATATGCCTACATACTCCCGTTTGAATAGGAGATCAAAGCCCATGTAGTTCGGAAAAGCCTATTTAAAGGCGATGAAATTTATGCTTCATGCATGTATGTGTGTATGCTTCGTGCATTTTTCAGGCATTTTGCCAGAGTTGTGAGTTTTAGCACTTAGTGCTAAATGGTGAAATTTAGGTACTTTGTACCAAAGGGGTGCAATTTAGGCTTCATGCCAAATGTGAGATTTTGAGCACTTAGTGCTTCGTGCTGGTGTCGGGCTTCATGCCAAGTATTGATCGGGCTTTTTGCCAAATTTGTGAAATTTAGCACTTAGTACTAAATGGTGCAATTTTAGGTACTTTGTACCAAAAGGATGTAAATTTTGGGCCTTTGGCCTGCATTGTCGAGCTTCATGCCAAAATGGTGAGTTTTAGCACTTAGTGCTAAATGTGAAATTTAGGTACTTGGTACCGAAAAAGGTGCGATTTAGGCTCCGTGCCAAAAAGTTGATTTTAATTGTGAAATTTAGGTACTTTGTACCGGAAAGATGTAATTTGGGCTTCGTGCCAACAGATTGATTAATTAGTCCATTAGGCCTTAGACCTAAAAGGATTAGGTCTTTGACCAAGAAGAAATTGAGAAGAAGATGGAATGCTTATGAAATGTTTAAATTGACAAAGAATTGATTAGAATATTACCTTGCTTAGGATTTTTCCACTTCGAAGTTTCAGATCTCGTTTTCTTGGACCTTAGATTATGATTCTTGATTACGGATTAAATTCGTCAGCATGAGGCCCGGAGTCTCCACAAGCCAACCCCTTTTTCTGAACACTTGAAGGCTATTTATAGGCAAAATCGGACTGGACGGCGGCCGGGCCGCCGTGGATGTGACAAGCAGAAAAGACGGAAAGTTTTGGCGGCTCGGCCGCCGGTTTTGGCGGCTGAGCCGCCGGGGTCACGGCGGCTCGGCCGCCGGTTTTGTCCGGTTTTCGCTCAAACTGATTTTTCGGGAGCTAGAGACCTCCAAAAAATATTTCGGGACCATATCTGTGATCCTCACGTCGTCCCGGACATTTCAAGTACCATATTGATATATTTCCGGTGAACTTTACCGTGGACCTCCGGTCCGGCTCAGTTGTCTGCGGTTTGAGAAAATCGTCTTTCCGAGCCTCAAAATTCGAGTGTTCACAATGTCGAATTGGACAATGTCCAATTTGACATGAGTCCAATTCGATGTGATCTTTAAGCTCATGTCGAATTGGACATGGCCAATTTGATATGAGTATAACATCATATCAAATTGGCCAAATTCAACATGAGCAGTTTAGTATCCTAAATTAAGAAGGATTCGGATAGGTTTAAGATTGGTAAATTTGTTTAACCCTAATATTGACCTATAAATACACGAATTAAAAGAGGCGGTAGGAGGGAAATAGCAACTGGGTTTAACCATAAAGATGACCACAATTAACAAAACTAAAAACATTCAGAGAGCAAAGAAATAAAAGAGAGACAGTAGCCAAAGATTAATCTATGGATCATTGAACCTCCAACCAAAAACTAATTGATTCCGGTAATATGATAAAAAGCTTAATTCAAAGTATTAAATTGGTGGAGCCAAAAAATACAGGTTTGATTTCTTTTAACTAAATCAATTTAATTATTTACTCTTACAAATTAATTTATTGCATTATTCCATTAATAAGTGGTATTGCAAATCCCTTACAGTAAGCCATAGGTTTGAATTAAAATAGACAGTAGCATCAATACATGTTCTGCCATTTAGCATCAATACACGTTCTGCCATTATTTTCATAAATACAAAACCCAAATCTTATAATATAGCATCTTAGTTTTAGGATTAAATCTAATTATTGATGACTGAACCCTAGTTCTAGGTTCAAATCCTAATTAGTCATATGAATCCTAATTTGATATCTAAATCTTAGTTTTGTAAATAAAAGCCTAATCTTATAATTAAAACTCTAATTTCATAATAAAACCCTAATTTCACAATAAAGCCATAATTCCACAATCAAACCCTAGTGCCACAACAAACCAAATCCTATAAATCGTTTACCATCATGTGCATCGCACCCTATAATTCGTTATCGCATTAATATTAAGATTTTTTTTCCTTGCTTTGTTGTTTTCCTTGGATTTACATGTATTCTCAAAGAGGATTGTAAAAGGCATGTTTTCACACTATATGAGTGCCTTATTTGTTTAGTTTTGTTTGTTATTTAATTTATTTTATGGACTTTGGGACAATGGTAAGGGACAAGTTTCCTCTTTTTTAGTGGGTGTCATATTTTATTTATTTTTATTAATTTTGAACATTTATAAGGGCATGTTTCCAACTTGCATAGGTGCCCATTCTTCTTTGATTTATTTTAATATTATGATGAATATTTATTTATTTTAATTGCATGTAATATAGATGATGTTATAATAATTAAAAATTAAATAATATTTAGACCTGAAAAGGAGGCTGGTTCCAATTAACCAAGCGTTATGGGAGTGTTGAGTCATTTCTCACTTTTCTCATGAGTACCCAACTTTTCAAACCTAATAGTGGTTAAGGATTTCTTAAAAATCAAGTCATCCACCCCTTTCTATCTTTCTAGCCTGTTTGAGTGGCAACTCCTATTCTTCGGGTTTAGGCCTATATTCTCTAAGGCCCAGAGCTTAGCAGTGCTAAAGTCGCAAGAACCATTTTCGCCGGGAGTGAGGACGAAAATCCCCATTCACACATGCAAATTAGGGTTTTTCCTAAACTAGGGTTTAAACATGCAACTTAGGATTTTTCGAAATAAAATTATGGTTTTAACATGTAAGTTAAACTAGAACATTTAAATCTAGAGTTTGATATACAAACTATAATTAAAACATGCAAGATTAGGGTTTGGTCATGCAATAGTAAGGTTTAATCCTAAACTAAGATATAATATTAAAAGAATAGGGTTTCGAATTTATAAAAATAAGAGCATAACATAGGTGATTGAGTTTTTATCTATTTTAATTCAAACCTATAGCCTACTATAAACAACTTACAATATTAATTATCATTTAAACGATGCAATGAGTTAACATGTAAAGATAAATAATGAAATTGAATTGATTAAAGGAAGTCAAACCTGTGTTGTTGGCTTCACCAATTTAATGCATTGAACCAAGCCTAATGATGATACTGCCTCGATCAAGTTAAGTTTTTGGTTGGAGATTCAATGATTCGAAGATCAGTCATTGCCTCTTTTTGTTTTTCTTTTATTTTTCCTCCCTATTTAATTGCTCACCTTTTTTTTAATCATTGTGATTAAATTTTGTTAATCGTTGTAGCTGCCTTTTTTCCTTGATTTGTATCTATATTGCCTAAATTAGGCTTAGCTATTCATCCTAATCAGGTTCTAACGCTTCATTGTAATCTAAGATTTTTCTAAGTTAAACACAGTTAGGACTTCCTAATCAAGTTGGGAATCTAGCTCATGGGTTGCCAATTTGACAATGGTTGCCTCATTGAACCAACCTAATTCAGACCCTAAGTTGAGCCAGGCCTTTAAATTAAAATCACATTTGAACTGGTGTAGAAATTAAGGGTATACAGGAATCTATTCAACTACAACTGGACTTAAGTTATAAAGAAGAACCAATGGCTATCTTAGGTCAAAAAATCAAGGAATTACAAAACAAATGCATTCCTTTGGTAAAGGTATTATAGAGAAACCACTTAGCTGAAGAAGCCACATGGGAAAGTGAAGAGACAATGAGGCAACACTATCCTCAGTTATTTCAAACATCTTGAATAGGTAAATTTTAAGGATACAATTTCTTAAGTGGGATAGAATTGTAATGGTTGAAATTTTTAAATAGTGATTCTTTGAAATATATAGGAATTGAACTATAAATTGTGTTGAGAATAATTTGAGTATTTGAAATAGATTGAAAATGAGGTTAGTCAAATAATAAAGTATTGAAAGTTAAATCAGGATAAGCATTTAATTGATATTCTACAGATATAACCTAATGATCCTAGAATTGAGATTTTATTAGAATTGGAATGAAAGAAGTGAATAATAGAGCTTTAAATTAAATAAAAAATTATTTTTATGGTTTTACGAAATCAAAAGTTGAAATCATAAATAATTTTAAAAAGTATGTCTACCGAAGTTTCGGTGTGAGCACCACACCTTATGAAACCCTAAAAAACCTATAAATAGGTGAGACTAGAAATTTCTTCCTTCTTCTTTCCCATTCCAGCCGACTCACCACCACCATCACCATATCTCCACCTTTCTTCTTCCTTCTTCCATCAATATACCTAGAAAACTAAAGAATTTCAATATATAGCCTAAAATATCTAGTAGAATTCACTAGATTAGGTGAAATCATCATCAAGTACTAAAGGGAATTTGAGAAATAGAGGAAGAGTTACTTGAAAGGAGGTTTGTGCTTGTGTATTAATAATTTACTATTACTTTGTTTTCTTTTGATTTTCATTGATTATAGAAGTTACTTAAATCATTAAAGTTAAATTTTTGTGGTGAACTCAAATTATTGGGCTTGTTAGAAAGAAAATTAAATATGAAACTAAATAAAAGTGAAATTGATTAAAGGTTCAATTTTGAATGACTATAAGTATGTTTGAATAATTTTTAGCTTAAAATTTTGTTTAAAATAACTTTTGACTCATAAAATAGTTAAATTAAGGTTTTAGCAAATTTAGAGTTTAGAAGAATAAATAGAACTAGTTCATGAAATAATTGATTATAAGTTTATAGTTGAATAAGAAAAGTGTATTTATGTAGTTTTCCAACAAAAGCTAGCATAGCGAAGCTTTGAATTCATAAGGTATTGTATTAAAGATTATGTTAAGCTAGGGTTTTGATGAAACTTCCAAGTTTTGTAAAAATAAAATGATTGTTTACAACTTACTTGTTAAGTTATTCCAACTAAAGTATGTTTGATTTTAGTTTGGAAAATCAATTGAATGATGAGAAAGAAGTTTATTTACTTTAAAGAGAGTTGTTATTGAAATGGATAAAGTGACATTGTAAATGCAAAAGATTGACTATAATTGATAGGGAATTGAATTATCCTGACCATACCATTGTTAGACCTGGCTTTAGATTGAGTGACTAGTTAAAGGAAGGATGTATCTACTATGATTGGACACTCTGTGTTACTACTGTTACTAAACACTTTGTGTCACTATTGTTACCGAATGCTCTGTGTCACTACTGTTACTAGGTCGTTGGTTATATTGATTTAATATCTACTGGGCATTTACTTGCCATTCTTGAACCCGATATCCAAGCTAAAGATTTAAAAGTACAGTATCAGTATGGGCAATATAAATGAAATCTTTAAAATTAAAGAATCATGTAAAATGAGTAATTTCTATTAATGATATTGAACATAAAGTTATAATGAATAATCAAGACAATTTGTATTTGAAATTTGGTTATATGACTTGTTAATGAATCAAAGTAGTGCTTTAATTTTATTTAATATAGTAATATATTGTTAACTTTCATTTGTTATAATTTTGGGTAAATTATGAATATGCAAGCACCACTAAGAATTAGCTTAGTGTATTAGATTTATTTTTGATGTGCAGATCAAATAAGAAGAGTAAAGTCAACATAGTGGGGTTCTAGAGCTTCAAGATCAACTACATCACAAGAAGGTGGTTCTAGAAGAATTTTGTGCTAAATATTTATCTCAATTCACATAGCAATGCTCTAATTTTTTAGTGACGGTTGTATAATTAAGAGTATTTAGCAGCCTTGAAACATTTTTATGGTTATGGACTATATTTGTGTATATTTAGTTTGATTATAAATTAATAGTTATGCTAATTACTTTCTATGCATCAATGTATGGTTTGAAGTTTAGGGCTTGATGTAAGATTGTGGGTGATTTACGGAGAAATGAGAAAATTGAAGTGAAATTGAAAGTATACATGTTGGGAGTGTTATCTTTATAAGTTGTGTTGATTGATAAGACGAAAATAGTGATGGTTAAATTTATACGGGCGTGGCCATAAATAAACACGAGCATGTACTTGGGAAGACACGGGCGTGGTGTGAGAAACGGGATTGCTGAAGAAAATTTTTGGTGATGATAGAAGTCATTTGAATTACATTGAATGGCTTTTAGGATTGCCATGGTCGTTTCCTTTAACCCTAAGTTGGAATTTTGGTTTTGAATTGTACAGAGTGTGGTGTTGGTAGTATCTCTTAATAATCCATTTAAAGGGTTATTTAGGGGTGTTACACGCCATGTCATTATTTTTCCTTATTTTTCATGTATATGCTTTTCTAACTTAATATTGATAATGGTAACAATACATATATAATATACAATTAATCAATGCTATGTGCAAAATAAATACAAAAATAAATATAACAATGAGTTAGGAAATAATGTATTGTATTAAACTATATAATTCACTGATTAAAGAAAATCAAATGGCTCTCCTAGAAGCACCCAATTGAAATGAATCATTACTTTAATTGTAAATGGATAATAGAATAAATAATCAAGTATGAAAAATAAAATTATACAATATTGTTGGATTTAGGGTTTCCAATAAATTAGGGATTAATTTTGTGAGGATCGGGTTTAAAGCTACTGTTTTTTTTTGCCACATTAGATTGCCCTATCAAACCAGTCAAAGTATATCGGTGGAATCCACTTTGGCCATGTCAATTTTTGCTAGCAACTATTAATCGAGCCATTAAAAATAGTTCAACCTAAGCTGCTTTTGATAGAAAAAGGCATTTTTGCCTCAAAAAAAAATGTTTATGGCTAATCTAGATCTACTTGTAACACCCCTTCCCGACCTACATGTGTAAGCTGAGTAGAGGCGCCACACTAACCTAATGTTGCTACCAATTTTACTTAGTCAAATTTTAGTTTCGATTTTTTTTTCAAAAATTTTGCCATAGTTTCGCCTAAAAATTGAGTCCCAAGTGTCGACAAAACCGGTTTTTTTCTTATTTTTAAAAACATTTTACACAAACCAATGTAAACAAAATCATTCTCAGTACACTCCCAATAAATCCCCCTTGTAACCTCAACTACAACCTGCAAAAAGAATTTACACTTCTAGTGCAACATAACATAAAGGTTTTGTGACAATCCCTATATTTAAATATTACACAGCGGAAGTTATAAAATATTTACATATTTACATACTAAACATTTCTTTACAAAATATAAAGAAATATACATGATTGGCAAGTCTACTCTGATCTTTAAGCTCCCAAAATGGATTCTTCAAGGTCTACTCTCACTTGGTCTTGATGAACTCTCGGGTTCAACTCTATCAACTCTATTACCTGCGCGATTAAACACTATCGCGCTAAGCCAAGGGCTTAGTAAGATAAAATATGCTAATGGTATGCTTTAATGTAATGCAATGCCACATATGTTATTGATAAGATCAACATCATAAATATAAAGTTAATCACATGATTATGCATTTCACAAATCATAGTCATATGAGTATACCCCATTTCAACATCTTTCCACATTCAACATTACTCAATCATACTCAATAACCAACATCTCATTTCATTAACTCATAACATTATTTAGGACATTCATATAACCTTGACACCTATGGGCCCAACAAGTATTTAATACGATATTCAGAGTTCAGAGTTACTGATTTGGTTCATAGTCACAATAATCACGCCCGTAGGCAATGTATATACATGTATCTCTATCCATGGATAGTGTAACAGACCCAGTCTCTTGGACCATCACTCAACACATATGAGGAGATCCTCAACCCGGCAAGACTGTTACAAATCATATATCTTATATTCACAATTCTCATAGTGTAACAGACCCAGTCTCTTGGACCATCAACTCAACACATATGAGGAGATCCTCAACCCAGCAAGACTGTTACCTTTCATCATTTCTTAGGCATGCCACCCAAATCCAGAACTCTGAAACTGAATAACATATTAAACAAACAATTCATTTATTATATAGTTACCATTTCCATTCTCAAATTCTCATCACATTTAGGCAAACATGCCTTCTTTCTTTCAATATCATCATCATAGCCAATCACAATGGCATTGTCTCATATCATGTCTTATTTGAATTATTATTTCAATTTCAATGTATATTATTCATGAAACACATAACCATTCACAATGCATAACATAACATTGTTCAATCTCAACAATGCAATTAGGGCAAAGAACAATTGATATGATTCATATGAATAATACATTCTGGTTTTAGACTCCATTTTATCCTTATTTTGAAAAATTGTATAAAATAATCTACTTGATTAAAAATTCTACAATTTTTACAGAATTTAGTTTTGTATCTTAAAATCATTCCTTTAAAATTTCAGATCAAACTGAACACAAAATCTTGGTCAAATAGTTCACCTAACCAGACTGCCCCAATTGCCCTGCATCCTGGCAGCAGTTCTGAACTTTGTGAATTCCATAAATCAAATTCAATCAACGTGGTTCTAAATTATTTTTCTCAAATACTAGACTCACTAAGCAACAACATATCCAAAATTCAATTGGATATGATTTTTCTACATTTTATTAAAAATCCCGAAATATAGCTGTCTCAGTTAAGGTACCTGCTGGAACAGTTCTACTAAAAATAATCTTTCTAAACTCATAACCATTCCAAAATCGAATCAACATATTTTTCAGTCATTCTAGACTCATAGAGGCACAACATATCAAAAATTCACTTCAAGAACATTTTTCTATAATTAATTAAAAATCATACAAGTTACAGCCTTTACTAATTGTAAAACAGAAAAAGAATTCACTAAACACACTCTTACTCTTCCATCACCAACACCAACCTAGCTTCTTATCTTTAATTCCATTTCAACACTTGAGAATAAATCATAAACACATCTCATCATCAAATCATCAAACCCTAATTAACTTCCCATACCACTTCAAAAGTAGGAAAGAAATCAAAGGAAAGATCTTACCTTAGTTAAAACTTCTTGAATCAACACTTAAACACTTAATCTTCCTTCAATTTGAGCTCAACACATCAAGATCCTCTCTTCACCACTTGCTTTCCTTTCTCTATGGAGGAGCCGGCCACACACATGAAGAAGAAGAAGAAATTATGAATAAACCAAAGTCAACTCTTCTTTAAATCTCCACCAAGAGTTCCAATTCAGGCAATTACTTAATTACCCTTAATCATTTAATTTAACTTTTGTCTCATGTATGCCCATGATAGTAATTACACATATCACATAAAAATATCTCTCTTCCTTTGACTCTTCCTTTGACCCATTTATATGTTATATATATATCCTCATATACACAATATATACCATTCTCTCTAAACCCTAATTCTTTCCCAATACACATATACACAAGCATTCTCCTCCCAATTTCTTTTCTTATCCCATCATATACATTCAATCCAATTTATAATAATAACAACAACAACAATATGCAAAACTTCTAGGGCATAAATGAGGATATTACAATTCTCTCCCTCTAAAAAGAAAATTTCGTCCTCGAAATTACCTGATATTAAAGCTGAAACAATTGCGGATATTGCTCTTGCATGGATTGTTCACTTTCCCAAGTTGCTTCTTCTTTTCCATGATTCTTCCACAAAATCTTCACAAGTGGCACTTTCTTGTTTCTCAACTCTTTCACATCACGTGCCAAAATAGCAACTGGTTCCTCTTCAAATGTCAAATCAGGATTTACTTCAATTGACTCAATCGGCAACACATGAGATGGATCCGACCTATACCTCCTCAACATAGAAACATGAAATACGTTATGAATACGATCCAACTCAAGTGGCAGAGCAAGTCGATACACCACTGGCCCAACTCTTTCTAACACTTCATACGGCCCAATGAAACGAGGACTCAATTTTCCTTTCCGACCGAACCTCAAAATCTTCTTCCAAGGAGACACTTTCAGAAATACCTTATCTCCAACATCAAACTCTATATCTCTCCTTTTCAGATCTGCATAAGATTTCTGTCGGTCTGAAGCTGCTTTTAACCTGTCTCGAATCAACTTTACTTTTTCTTCAGTTTCTTGAATCAAATCAGGACCAATCAACTTATTATCTCCAAGCTCATTCCAACAAAGAGGTGTCCTACACCGTCTGCCATACAATGCTTCAAACGGTGCCATACCAATGCTGGATTGGTGACTGTTGTTGTATGCAAACTCCACCAGAGGTAAAAATCTATCCCAACTTCCAGTGAAATCAATGACACAGCTTCTCAACATGTCCTCAATAATCTGTATCACCCTCTCTGACTGTCCATCCGTCTGTGGATGAAAAGTAGTGCTGAAATGCAGTCGAGAACCCAAAGTACTATGCAAACTCTTCCAAAATCTTGAAGTAAACCTGGGATCTCGATCAGATACTAAAGAAGTTGGAACACCATGCAACTTCACAATCTCATGGATATACAGCTCAGCCAACTTCTCCAAAGAGTAATCCATCCGCACCGGAAGGAAATGAGCTGTCTTAGTCAATCTATCCACAATCACCCATATGGCATCATGTTTCCTTTGTGTCAATGGCAACCCAGACACAAAGTCCATTGTCACTCTTTCCCACTTCCATTCTGGCACTGACAACGGTTGAAGCAACCCGGTGGGAACTTGATGCTCTGCTTTAACCTTCTGACAAGTGAGACATTTTGATACAAACTCAGCAATGTCTCTCTTTAACCCAATCCACCAATAATGCTGTCTCAAATCATGATACATCTTGGTATTGCCTGGATGCATAGCAAACATCGACTGATGAGCTTCTTCCAAAATAATCTTCTTCAAATCAGCATCATCGGGTACACATAATTTGTTTTTAAACCATAGGCTCCCATCACTCTTCACAACAAAATCTCTACTCTTTCCACTCTGACAATCTGAAATAATCTTCTGAATCTTCATATCAGTCATCTGAGCCTCTTTAATCTGATCTAACAAAACTGGCTTCAATTGCAACTGTGCCAACAATGCACCATCATCACAAGGTACAAAACTGGCATGCAATGCTCTCAACTCAACAAGCAACGAGAGCGAGTAAACTGTTAAACCAGCTAAAGACTTCCGACTCAAGGCATCAGCAACAACATTTGCTTTACCTGGATGATAGTCAATCAAGCAGTCGTAGTCTTTAATCAATTCTAACCATCTCCTCTGACGAAGATTGAGTTCTTTCTGGACACCCAAATACTTCAAACTCTTGTGATCAGTGTAGATGAAACATTTCTCCCCAAACAGATAGTGGCGCCAAATCTTTAATGCAAACACAATGGCAGCCAATTCCAAATCATGGGTCGGATAGTTAAGCTCATGCGGTTTCAACTGCCTAGATGCATAAGCTATAACTTTACCTTCCTGCATCAATACACACCCCAAACCTCTATGTGAAGCATCACTGTAGATCACATATGGTTTGCCTTCCACAGGTAAAGTAAGAACAGGCGCTTGAGTCAACATATCTCTCAACTGCTCAAAGCTAGCCTGACACTGATCCGTCCACAAAAACCTCACTCCCTTACGAAGCAATCTGGTGAGTGGAGTAGCTATTAAAGAAAACCCTTTCACAAACCGCCGGTAATAGCCTGCCAAACCTAGAAAACTTCTAATCTCTGTCACAGACTTAGGTGGACTCCAATTCAGAATAGCTTCAACTTTACTTGGATCAACTCTAATGCCTTCTGCTGAAACAATATGTCCGAGAAAAGCTACTTGATCCAACCAGAACTCACACTTCTACAATTTAGCAAACAATTGCTTCTCTCTCAAAATCTGCAACACAATCCGCAGATGCATATCATGTTCCTCTTCATTCCGCGAATACACCAGAATGTCATCAATGAAGACCACTACAAACTGATCCAAATAGGGCCTAAACACCCTATTCATCAAATCCATAAAAGCTGCAGGTGCATTCGTTAGACCAAAAGGCATAACTAGAAATTCATAATGCCCATACCTGGTCCGAAAGGCGGTCTTCGGAACATCCTCAGCTCTGACTCTCAGCTGATGGTACCCAGATCTCAAATCAATTTTAGAAAATATAGCTGCACCCTTCAATTGATCAAAAAGGTCATCAATTCTAGGCAAAGGATATTTATTTTTAATAGTCACCTTGTTCAATTGCCTATAATCGATACACAACCTCATAGTACCATCTTTCTTTTTCACAAATAGCACAGGAGCTCCCCAAGGAGAAACACTGGGGCGAATAAATCCTTTGTCCAATAACTCCTGTAATTGCACTTTCAACTCCCTTAATTCTGCTGGTGCCATTCTGTAAGGAGTAATCGAGATAGGAGTGGTACCAGGCAACAATTCGATACCGAACTCCACCTCTCTCTCAGGAGGCAATCCTGGCAACTCCTCTGGAAAAACATCAGGGAACTCTGCAACTGTGGCAATACTATCAATAGGAGAACCCTTCACTCTAGTATCCACCACATGAGCAAGATAGGCTTCACACCCCTTCCTAATCAATCTTCTAGCTGCAACAGCTGAAACAAATAAGGAGGCTAGCTGTTCCTGCTCATTAGATACTATCACATCTCTACCATCAACAGTTCTCAAAGAAACAATTTTCTTTTTACAATCAACTATAGCTCCATGTCTAGCTAACCAATCCATGCCTAGGATCACATCATATTCCTTAAATGGCATCTCAATCAAATCTCCAAGGAACTCCTCACCCTGCACCCTCACTGCACAATCCCGGTGCACTTTACTAACCATCACACTATGCCCTAACGGATTTGTCACCAACACATCAAATCCTAGGGACTCAGCATGCACATCAAACACAGGCAAAACAGATGCACTAATATATGAATGTGTGGAACCCGGATCAATCAAAGCAAGTACTGAAATATCAAATAAAGAAAAAGTACCAGCTATGACTGCCGATGCATCTGGCTGCCTCTGCATAACATACATCCTCTGGGAAGATCCAACCTCCTCTGGTCTACCCTCCCTGGATGTAGCACCTCCTCTAGAACTGAACCCTGGTCTACCTCCTCGGCTGGCACCTCTGCCTCCTCGGCCTCCCCTCGCACTAGGTCGAGAAGCTGCTGTATCAACTGACATCTGTTCCTGTCTCTCAGGACAGTCTCTCACAAAGTGATCAGGTGATCCACACCTGAAGCATACCCCTGATCTACTATACCTCCAACAAACGCCCCCATGTCTTCCACCACACTGGTTACACACAGGTAAGGTGGATCTCTGAACTCCAGGAGTAGGAGCACTCGCTACTGAAGCTGCAGGTCTAAATCTCTGTCTCTGTAACTGCACTGACCTACCCACTGGTCTCTGGTTCCTACCCCGAGGAACAAAACTCCCTTTTCCTCTCTTTGCAGAAGAAGACCCTGCCTCAAACTGGGGCCTCCTAACTCTAGTCTCTTCCTTTGAAGCAGCTGCAATAACTTGAGCTCTCTCCACACTGCGAGCTGCTGCCACAAGCTGAGAAAAATCATTATATCTTGAACCAGCCACATGACATATAAGAGAAGGCCTTAACCCCTCTTCAAATCTCCTGCATCTATCTATCTCATCAGCAATGATACCCCCAGCATACTGACTCAGTCGAATAAACTCAACTTCATACTCAGTAACAGTCTTGCTGTCTTGCTTCAAGCTCAAGAACTCCATCTTCTTCATGTCTTTATACTCCCTAGGAGTATACTTCAACTCAAATTCCCTCAGAAAATCAGCATATGACAAAGTTGGTGGATCATCCATAGAATGGGGCACTGTCCTCCACCAATCGTAGGCATCCTTCTGCAGCAAAGATCTTGCATAGTCAAACTTTTCCTCAGGGGTGGCTTGCAACTGAACAAATATTCTCTGAACTTTGTCTAACCATTGCTCAGCCACAACTGGATCAGTAGTACCTATAAAATCCTCTGCTCCAAACTTCCTTAGTTTATCATATTGCCTCACTGCTACCAAAGGCTGTGGGGGTGGTGGTGGTGGCTGTGGTTGCACTGATGCTGGCCTCAAAGCCTCTATCACATGCCTAACCCAAGCTGGCGGAACCTCCTCCCCAGCTGATCTCCCTGACACCGAAGCAGGTGCCTCCTCAACACTAACAACCCTAGCTCCATCATCAGGGGCAATACTCTCGGCACTACCCTCAACCGACTGTCGTGAGTGAGAATCCATCACAACCTAAGTCTGCAAACACAACATACTACATCTAATTAAAGATCAGAGGTTTCCAATCCCAAACATATATGTTATTCAAAAACCATTTTTTTTTAAAATCAAAATAGTCTTTTTATCACATTTTACCTAGGTTGAGAATCTCAAACCTAGGCTCTAATACCAAAACAATTGTAACACCCCTTCCCGACCTACATGTGTAAGCTGAGTAGAGGCGCCACACTAACCTAATGTTGCTACCAATTTTACTTAGTCAAATTTTAGTTTCGATTTTTTTTTCAAAAATTTTGCCATAGTTTCGCCTAAAAATTGAGTCCCAAGTGTCGACAAAACCGGTTTTTTTCTTATTTTTAAAAACATTTTACACAAACCAATGCAAACAAAATCATTCTCAGTACACTCCCAATAAATCCCCCTTGTAACCTCAACTACAACCTGCAAAAAGAATTTACACTTCTAGTGCAACATAACATAAAGGTTTTGTGACAATCCCTATATTTAAATATTACACAGCGGAAGTTATAAAATATTTACATATTTACATACTAAACATTTCTTTACAAAATATAAAGAAATATACATGATTGGCAAGTCTACTCTGATCTTTAAGCTCCCAAAATGGATTCTTCAAGGTCTACTCTCACTTGGTCTTGATGAACTCTCGGGTTCAACTCTATCAACTCTATTACCTGCGCGATTAAACACTATCGCGCTAAGCCAAGGGCTTAGTAAGATAAAACATGCTAATGGTATGCTTTAATGTAATGCAATGCCACATATGTTATTGATAAGATCAACATCATAAATATAAAGTTAATCACATGATTATGCATTTCACAAATCATAGTCATATGAGTATACCCCATTTCAACATCTTTCCACATTCAACATTACTCAATCATACTCAATAACCAACATCTCATTTCATTAACTCATAACATTATTTAGGACATTCATATAACCTTGACACCTATGGGCCCAACAAGTATTTAATACGATATTCAGAGTTCAGAGTTACTGATTTGGTTCATAGTCACAATAATCACGCCCGTAGGCAATGTATATACATGTATCTCTATCCATGGATAGTGTAACAGACCCAGTCTCTTGGACCATCACTCAACACATATGAGGAGATCCTCAACCCGGCAAGACTGTTACAAATCATATATCTTATATTCACAATTCTCATAGTGTAACAGACCCAGTCTCTTGGACCATCAACTCAACACATATGAGGAGATCCTCAACCCGGCAAGACTGTTACCTTTCATCATTTCTTAGGCATACCACCCAAATCCAGAACTCTGAAACTGAATAACATATTAAACAAACAATTCATTTATTATATAGTTACCATTTCCATTCTCAAATTCTCATCACATTTAGGCAAACATGCCTTCTTTCTTTCAATATCATCATCATAGCCAATCACAATGGCATTGTCTCATATCATGTCTTATTTGAATTATTATTTCAATTTCAATGTATATTATTCATGAAACACATAACCATTCACAATGCATAACATAACATTGTTCAATCTCAACAATGCAATTAGGGCAAAGAACAATTGATATGATTCATATGAATAATACATTCTGGTTTTAGACTCCATTTTATCCTTATTTTGAAAAATTATATAAAATAATCTACTTGATTAAAAATTCTACAATTTTTACAGAATTTAGTTTTTTATCTTAAAATCATTCCTTTAAAATTTCAGATCAAACTGAACACAAAATCTTGGTCAAATAGTTCACCTAACCAGACTGCCCCAATTGCCCTGCATCCTGGCAGCAGTTCTGAACTTTGTGAATTCCATAAATCAAATTCAATCAACGTGGTTCTAAATTATTTTTCTCAAATAATAGACTCACTAAGCAACAACATATCCAAAATTCAATTGGATATGATTTTTCTACATTTTATTAAAAATCCCGAAATATAGCTGTCTCAGTTAAGGTACCTGCTGGAACAGTTCTACTAAAAATAATCTTTCTAAACTCATAACCATTCCAAAATCGAATCAACATATTTTTCAGTCATTCTAGACTCATAGAGGCACAACATATCAAAAATTCACTTCAAGAACATTTTTCTATAATTAATTAAAAATCATACAAGTTACAGCCTTTACTAATTGTAAAACAGAAAAAGAATTCACTAAACACACTCTTACTCTTCCATCACCAACACCAACCTAGCTTCTTATCTTTAATTCCATTTCAACACTTGAGAATAAATCATAAACACATCTCATCAAAAAATCATCAAACCCTAATTAACTTCCCATACCACTTCAAAAGTAGGAAAGAAATCAAAGGAAAGATCTTACCTTAGTTAAAACTTCTTGAATCAACACTTAAACACTTAATCTTCCTTCAATTTGAGCTCAACACATCAAGATCCTCTCTTCACCACTTGCTTTCCTTTCTCTATGGAGGAGCCGGCCACACACATGAAGAAGAAGAAGAAATTATGAATAAACCAAAGTCAACTCTTCTTTAAATCTCCACCAAGAGTTCCAATTCAAGCAATTACTTAATTACCCTTAATCATTTAATTTAACTTTTGTCTCATGTATGCCCATGATAGTAATTACACATATCACATAAAAATATCTCTCTTCCTTTGACTCTTCCTTTGACCCATTTATATGTTATATATATCCTCATATACACAATATATACCATTCTCTCTAAACCCTAATTCTTTCCCAATACACATATACACAAGCATTCTCCTCCCAATTTCTTTTCTTATCCCATCATATACATTCAATCCAATTTATAACAATAACAACAACAACAATATGCAAAACTTCTAGGGCATAAATGAGGATATTACACTACTCGAGTACTTTAGGGGAATAAATTGGATCTTAGTCCTAATTAAGATCTTTCCCTACGTGATGATTGCCTTTTCAACTAATAATACAAATTATAGTAAAAAAAATTTGGAGACCTATTTGAAATAATATCTAATTATTTTCTCGTTAGTCAATAGAATTATATTAATAGGTTATAATATTAAAAAAAATATATTTTTTAATATTATAAATTATAATATTTTTTAATATTAATTATTTATTAATATTTTTAATATTAATTCATAGTATTATAATTAATATTATATTTAAAACTATTATAAAATCCTATATAATATAAATTATTATAAATTACTTAATATTTATAATTATTTTTAAATTATAGATTATTAATTTATTATAAATTATAAAATTATAAAAAATATTTATTAATATTATAAATCATTGATATTAAAATATTAATTAATAAAATAATTTTTAAAAATATTACTATTTTTTAAAAAAAAATCAATTTGGCCCTTGATGTTTAACAAAATTTCAAATTGGCTCCCTATCATTGACTAATTTAATCTTTCGTCACAAAAATTTAGTCCAATTTAGTTTAAAAAAATATATAAAAATCAATTTAGATTTTTACTATAGCATAGTAGTTAAATTGAATCTTTGTCCTATCTAATTATATTCTATGAAAATATTATGTTATCTAACAATATTTACATAAAATGCGCATAAAGATGGTCAAAAAGTAACTATTATGTTTTTTCAAAGTACAATTCAATTTTTGAAAATCAAATTTGTTACTACCTTTATTTGTATTTCTAATTTACTTTAATATTAATTTTGATTATTATATAAGGTCTCACAATTTATATTATTATATTTTATCAATTAATAAGTATTTAATATTTTCTATAAAAAAGTGTCCAATTTACTAATGTTATATGTTATAATGGGGATGGGTAGCAATGAGAGATAATTGACTCCAATTAATTTCTTTTAGTTTAGTTTGCAATCCATTTCAATTCATATAATTTTTTTTTTATGAAAAGAGTTTATGTTATTAAGAGGCAAAAGGAAATTTTGCTACAAAAGTACTAAGAAGATGAGGAGGCACCTCCTCCATCAATACAATATGTTCCTGCAAGTTCAAAGCCCATTTTGCTAAATGATATGCTAACATATTAGCTTCCCTATGCACAAAACTAAAAGATATGGAAACAAAATGATGAGCTAACTATTTAATGTCATCAATAAGCAAACTAACATGATCTCTATCCCTCCCTCCCTTCTATGTTTAAAAGCTTATGAATGATGGTTTGATAATCAAATTCTACATTGATGTGATGAAAACCACACTCCATTGCAGTTTGTAGACCAAAAAAGATGGCCCTTGCTTCAGCTTGCTTGACAGAAGAACAATCAAAGATAGGCTTCCCCGTTGATACAAGGACCTGCCCCTCACAATTTCGAAGAATCATCCTCAATCCAACACTAGTAGACCTTATGGCAGCATCTGTATTTAGTTTCAAAGAGGTTTTTGGAGGCGGCTACCAACCTACTTGCTGAGAAATTGAAAGGAGGCAATACATCTGGGTGAACAATGGAGACTATGTAAATTTAGAGCCATATATATAACCTTCTCCTGGTCATAAACTCCCTTTTCATGCAAAGTTTGATTTTAGGCAAACCAGATATACCACAAGGTGATAGAAAAGAGGGCAAACTCATCTCTTGTTAACATTTTGACAGAGTAGTACACTAGTCTTCAATGTTACTGCAACAAAACTTCTCTACTCGACACTGTAAAGCTAGATCCTTCCAAACTTTATGGACCCAAATACAGTCTTTGAACAAATGCAATAGGGATTCCTCACCGAAACTATAGTGGCAGCATTTCAGTTGGGCCATAATATTTTTCCTCATCAGATTAGTACCATAAGGCAATATGTTTTTAAGCAATCTCCATATAAAGTGGCGTATTTGGGGGGGGGGGGGGGGGTTAAAGTTTCCATATCATATCCCAGCTATCATAGTTCTATCTTGAAGATGATGTGTGATTTAGCACTACTACCGCTACCCATTTTGCCACATAATATCCAGATTTGATGTCATAATTCCTTGATTTGGAATGCACCTAAAATAGTTGATCAGTAGGTAGTCGGGGGCAGATTGGTATCTTCAAGATGGTCTTAGCTTCTGCTGGCAAAAAACTCTAATGAACCAGCAGGTGATTTTAACTTTTTAGATCATAATCAATTAAGCAACTTACCATTAGTGTCGGTGGAATGGAATTGGGCACCAAAGGTCTCATGTAAGCTTGTCCAAATAGCCAGTTATCTTTCCATACATGCACCGATAGTCCGTTACCAATCTGCCAACATAGACCAGCCTGCAGTAGACTTTGAGCTCCATGAATGCTTCTCCATATTTAGCTTGGTTGGAAGCCGAGATAAGCCTCTAAGAAATTCTGACGGGGTAATACTTTGCTTTCAAGACCTGAGTACACAATAAACTTGGGTCACAAACTAATCTCCTCTCCATGCTTATTTTTCCAAGAGAGCTTGATTGAAAGACTGAAGATTTTGAAAACCCAGACCTCCATACGCTTCAATTGGCATATTGAGTTCCACTTGACCCAGCTAATTCTTTTTTATTTGAATTGCTTCCCTACCAAAATTGTTGAATCATTCTCTCCATATCTACACATACTAAATTAGGAATAGCTAAACAACTCATGATATATTGTGGCATAGTTTGCACTATTGATTTGATTAACACTTCTTTACCCTCTGATGACAAAAATTTCTCTTTTCAGCCTTTCAATTTCTTCCATAGCCGTTCCTTTAAGAAAGTAAAGATTTCTTTCTTCGAGCAACCAATTATGGTGGGGAGGCCAAGGTACCTTGGATGATGGCCCACCACCTTAACTGCTAATAATGATTTGATTCTCTCCCGATTCTCAGAAGCCACATTTGCACTAAAGGAAATTTTTGACTTGTCAAAATTTATCCTTTGAATAGAGGCATGTTCATACAGGTGAAGAATCTCCCTTAGCCAACTGCATTTCTCGATTGTTGCTCTTGTAAAAAGCATATTGTCATCTGCAAAAAAAAATATATATATATATATATGAGATAGAGGGACTATATTTGCTGGGCTTCATTCCATGGATAACTCTCTGACATTCTACTTTTCTGATCAATACTGATAACCCTTCTGCACACACACACAAAAGAAACAAATAGAGTGATAGTGGATCTCCTTGACGGAGACATCTATTTGGCTTAAGGAAACATTTTACCTGCCCATTAATGGGAAAAGAAAAAGAAGCAAAAGTCACACAAGTCATAATAAGCTTTGTAAAATGAGGAGGGAATCCCATATTAATCATCACCGACTCTAAAAAAGACCATTCAACTCTGTCATAAGCTTTACTCATATCTAGTTTTAAAGCTATAAAACCTTTTTTTCCCCTTGCTTCTAGATTTCATGGAGTGCAAAACCTCAAAAGCAACAAGAGCACTATCTATAATAAGAGGACCCGAGACAAAAGCACTCTGAGTATTACTTATGAGATTAGGAAGAGCACATTTTAAGAAATTAGTAAGGAACTTAGAAATTATTTTGTATAGAACATTGCATAGACTTATAGGATGTAGGTCCTTCATAGTAGATGGGGACTTAACATAGGAATTAACATAATCCAAGTATGATTTAGCAAAGAGGACATAGAACCAGACTCAGAAAATCTTAGAATAAAATCATAAATATCATTACCAACTACATCCTAAAAAGATTGAAAAAATAAAGCAGACATTCCATCAGGACTAGGGGATTTATGAGGGAGCATTTGTTTTAAAGCGGCCCATATTTCATCTTTATGGAAAGGAGCTAACAAAGACTCAAAGGAGTCAACTGACAAGGAGTTGTCGATATCTTAAATTATCTCAGAGGAAATATCTGGGTTTGAACTTGTAAATACTAAAATTTTCCACACTAAAGCCTCAGCTAGAAAGAAAACAAATAATATCAATAAGTTGATGGATGATTTAAAAGAATGGAGGAAGGATTTAAAATTTCTTTCCCCTTCTTGGAGCCAGGTTACCTGTGACCTCTGTTTCCACATTATTTTTTCTTTGTATAAAAGCTCATTGATCTCTTTGGACACCTCACCAATTGTCTCCCGTAGTGACTTCATCCCTACGTCGAACATTAAGACTATTGAGGAGCTGGTATTTCTGTTGATTTGTTTTCCAATATGACCCACTACATCTCAATTCTACATATATAACTTCTTCTTACAATGGCTAATCTTACCCTGGACACAGTTGTTCTTTTTATAACTTTCCCATGCCACTTTGGCGACTTCCCTACAAGAAGCCTCTTTAAACCACATAGCCTCAAAACGGAAGATTCTCTTTGTCCAATGGTGACCCAGTAATGCGCCACTATAGCTCACCATGATGGGGAGGTGATCATATGAGAATTTAGATAAGTGTTGAACTTTTGCATTGGGAAAACAAACATCCCATTCTACATTACTAAGGAATCTATCTAAACACTCCTTTATATAGTTGCCTCCTACATGCCCATTATCCCATGTGAAATCAAATCCTTCATATCCCATATCCTTTAAGCCACAAATATCCAAGCAGTCTCAAAATTTTCTTATCCGACTAGATGTCCTTACACTGCCGCACCACTTCTCATAACTGAACAAGATCTCATTAAAATCTCCAAAACATAACCATGGTAGATTGCTCTTGGTGGCCAGTAAAGAGATGAGATCCCACGTTAAGCTTTTCTGGTGATTTTGTGGCCACCCATATATACTTAACCCCCTCCAATGCTCTGAGCTATCCTCTTTTTTTACAATAAAATCCACACGGTGGTGGGAGAAACCCGTTATTTCGATCTGTATCTCCTTTTTTCATACCAACATCAAACCACCTGATCTCCCAACGACATTAACAAAAAAAAAATGTATTGATTAAAAGAAAATTTGATACCTTCTATCCCATTCTGATTTAGCCTTGCCTCCATGAGAAAAATGATATCTGGGCAATTGTGTTTCACAACTCTTTTAAGAGCTCTTAATGTCCAAGGATTGCCCAGGCCCTGGACATTCTAACTTAGGAGTCTCATTGCGATGGGTGAGGCTATCTAGCAGCCTCCACCCTTGAATGAGAACAAGAAACATTCATGGTTGAGCAGCAAATTCATTTTCCCCTACTGTAATCTTGGACACTGTCCGTTGTTGTTGTTATGATCTATCATGTCTTCCTTTTCATATTATTTCCTAGTACCCCTTTTTGAATTAGACTCTGAAGTTGAGTTATAGACACTTCCACCATATTCTTCTCGTCTACTGGAGCTTTTTTCATATTTGTTCGACGTCTCCTTTTCCTTTGACCCCTGCCTTTACTAGACGAACCATACTTAAGACCAGAACCAAAAACCCCTGCCATAAAACCTTCCACATCTTTATTTGAAGTGTGCATATCGAAAGGAGTTTCTTGGATCTGTTGTGTTGACATTCCACCTTTCCCTTCCTCGATGTCCATAGAACCAGTATTTGTTAACTATGTTCCTCGTCCACCTTTCCCCACCTTATCTTCCTCACCTCCATCATGGTATGCAGCCTCTCCCACGAAATTAACTACCTCTATGCGATCCTTGATACAAGAAGCCGTAAACCCTTCTTAATCTATATACAAATTTTAAACGATATGAATTCGGTGAGAGTTGGGGTACAAAATTTGAAGTTAATGAGAGCTTAATCTATATTGAATTTATGTTTTTAGAATTTTTATTAGCTATAACTCTTAAAAATATATTTTTTATTTTAAAGAATAAATTTAATATTTATTAATATATTTTAAATTTCATTCATTAATAATATAAATTAATGAAAAATGCATATAAAAAATAGTAGATTAAGATTTTAAAATTTTTTATTTTCAATACAATCAATAGGAAGCAAATTAAAATGGATATTTCATAAATAATGCACTTATAATTTTACAGATAAATTCTTAATATAATTGTACATTTGCTCTCTACATAGATAAAAAAAACGATAAATCAAATTTATAAACATTGAAACAGAGAAATAAAATAAAAAAGAAAGAATTTTTGTATCCTTTTCAAACCATTACGAGAAAGAGAGACAAAAAAAAATGATAGAATTGAATGAATAAAATTTATTATATATATAAAATACACAAACATAGGTTATGACTTGTTTAATTTTTTATTGGGTGAATTTGATATCTTATTAATCCATCTTATATCCAAATTAAAAAATAATCTCAATATACAAAAACGATACTTCAAATTATTCAAATTCAATGAGATTCAATTTTGACACATTCAATCAAAGCAAACTTTTTTTTACCATCTTAACATGATAATTAAATTTGATATATAATTTTTTTAAAATGAAACTTATTCACCCAATAATAAATAATCATTGAATTAATAATACAAATAAAATTGAATATTTATAATTATAGAGTAATATAAATTATCAAGATTGGAATTCTTACAAATTCCTTCTTGATATAAGATTTGATAAAATAAATAGACTCATTTAAAATGTGGCAAAAACACAGATTCGTGAGAATCAACTAATTTATAGGTAACCAGCAAACAAGGTTTAAATAAATCTTATATTAATATAAATATATACTATTAAGATTTATAAGAATTCAAGATGCAAGTGTCTTTCTTTCTTTCTTTGCTTGAGTCACTGTAGTAATCTCTGACTAGTCGTTGAGCTCATAACTTCTCAGAAACTCCGTTTTACATATAAAACTCATGTACGTCTCGTCTTGCTCTGTTTCTCTCTAATCAGACCATTTTTCTCCTCTGTTTCTCCGTTAATGGAAGACCCGTCTTCAAAGGAAGTTGTTTCCAGGGTCCTTAAGGTCTTAGAAGCTCTTAAACAAGCTTCTCATGATCTTCAAGTTGACCCAAGTCACAAATCTACTAACTCTAACTCACCCGCCATTAAAGCTCTGTTAGAGCTCGAAACAGAGTCAGATACAATCCTCTCTAAAGACCCACATCTCTCTACACTCTCTCAACATCTCGCCAGTCTTAAAAGTCTTGTTGAATCTCTACAGAAATCCCGCGGCGGCCTTGGTATCCGGAATTTCTTAACTCGCCGTGTCTCCACTCACTCCATCTCCCGAGTTGCTGGGTCAATCGAGTCTGAAATTCAAGCCTGGATCGATCGTGAAAGCATCGAGAATTTGACGGCTGCGTTAAAAGAGCCGAGGCAAAACGAGGATTACGACGAGTTGGTGAGTCTGTTAACTCAGTTTGAGAACAGGATTTCACAAGGGTTTAATAGGGAATTGCAAGATTTGATTCTTAAATCTAAAATTCTTTTGTTTCTTGAGAAAATTATCTGTGATCCTAATAATTGCTCTAAGAGAATCAGAGAACAGTGTGCTTTTGTAGTTGCAGCTTTGATTCAATTCAATAAGGATGTTTTTGTGGGTCAAGTTTTAATGGGTCCTTTGATTCATGCTTTGGTTTCAATGGCTTCATGGAAATCAATAGAAGTTTTATGTACTCTAATAAAGTTAATCAAATCCCCACTAGTAGATGAGATCAAATCCAATGGAGAAATACCCAAAATCATATGTTTCTTGGATTATAAAGATTTGCAACTTAGAGTTATAACAATTGATTGCATTTTTTATATTGGGTATTTTGGTAGAAAAGAAGCAATTGAGGCTATGCTTAAAGAAGGGTTGATAAAGAAGCTTGTGGAACTGCAAAGATCAGAACTTGGTGGTGATTTGATTGACAGAGGGATGAGGAAGATTGATAATGATAATGATAATTATGATAAAAAAGAAATTAAGAAAGGAGAAATTAAAGAGAAGAAGTTGTTAGAAAGCCATCCATTTGCAAGTTGTGTAGCAAAATTTGCAGTGCAATTAGAGGTTGGAGAAGGTTTAAGGCAAAGAGAGAAAAGAGCATTTAAGCTAGAAATATTGGAGAAAGTTAGAGAAGCTTCAATTTCTGATGCTGAAGCTGCTACCATTGTAGCTGAAGTTTTGTGGGGATCTTCACCTTGAAAATTACTACAATCTTTTTGTCTTTTTGTCTTTTTTTTTTTTTTTGTGATTTTGTAGTTAAAAAAATTAATTTTTTTTTTTATGAAATTTATGTATGCGTGAATTTAAAATTGGTGTGATAGCTCTTTGTAAATTATTGTTCTTCTCTTTAAACTTTGGAAAGTTATTAGCAAATTCACTTGAAGGAATAATTTAGTAGTAATTTATTTATTGATTCTGCAAACAACCAATCGCATTTAAATATATAGTTTTGAGTGTTAATATATTCAAATTAGTTAAATTATATATTTTAGTTTAATGATAATATATCACTTCAGCATAATAATAAATTAAAGTTTAAATTCTCGTCACATGCGTGAATGCTTGAAAAAAAATAATAATAATTTAAAATAGGCAAAACACGTCAAATGGTTTATATTTTAGTGGTTTTTTTATTATTTATATTTTAACTTTGACAAGTTATTTTACTCATTTATTTTATTCTCAATTAATTTTTTAAATAGATTTTTTGGCTAAATTAATTTAATATCGTTAAATATGTTTATATTTTATTATTTAATAAAAACTTATTAATTATAGAAAATTAGAAAAAAAATTAACTCTAAAATAAATAAATTAAAAGAAATATTATACAAAAGCACCATGTACACACATATAATAATGAAGATTGTGAAATTTAAAAAAGAGGAAAAGAATATAACATTCTACTCTAAGGCATATGTGATTTAATAACCGTTAATTGATTAAGTAGAAAAATTAAAAAAATAAGGTCCTAAAAAATCTTAAATTCATATATAAATTAATTTTTATAATAACCAACGGAAGTTAATGGAATATAAACGATAAGTATATGCATTATATTTATAGATTGACTAGATAATTAAGTGAGCAACTTGCTTTTGAAAATGTGATCAAGCCTCTTATTTTTGCTTTTTTTAAAGACAAATTTCTATAGAGACACTATTAATGACATATTCTATTAATAAATTCAGGAAAAACAACTCAAAAATATTCATTTGTTTTGTATTAATTTATAATAGACTATATTTTTCTTACACAATCATTTTTAGATATCTATATCTTTCAAAATTAAAAACTTTCAGCAAATTTAAAAGTTAAAAGCTTATTTTATTTTATTTCTGAATTTATTTATTAAGAGTCAAAAATTTATTTTAGAGTTAAATTTTTTTTTATTTATGAATTCCTACTATAAATAAAATTTTATTAATTAATTATAAAATATTAATATATTTAATGGTATTAAATTAATTTTTCTGAAAAAATATATTACGAAAGGGCTAATTAATACTAAAATAAATAAGTACAAAATGCTTAATAGATCAAAATTAATATATAAGACCTTAAGAGAAAAATCCAATAAAATAGAGGTCTCACCGAATATATTTTGCCTTTAAAATAAATCAGCAAATAACTTTTGTTGAAATCATAATTGTATTGACTTTGGGTTGGGCATTGGAGTTTGGGATCTTATTTTATTGGCTTTGTATGTGGCAATAGGAATTTTAGTGAGAAAATTGGGTGGCACGTGACCATAATTATGTTAACAGCGCATCATCTCTTTGGCATATGCTAATTTTCTTCTCTTTTTTTTTTTTGGAGCAAATTTGACATTTGCTAATTTGCTTGCATCATTTATTAGCATATGCTGTTTGGCCACCTAGACCCTTAATTGCGTCTGTAACCAATTCTACTTGCTCAGACAATTACTTAACTACCCCTCCATGACAATTAAATTGGCTTCCCATTTTTTTAATAAAAAATAAATTCTCATTTATAAATCAACAAATTATCTATAAAGTATAAATAAAATTAAAATATATAATTAATAAAATTATCAAAATTTCTTAGATTTTTTTATATAAATAATAAATAATAATAATATACTGCGAACGATCTAATTTTAAATATAAGACTCATTATATATGTTATTTATTATCTTTTTTATAAAAATAATATTTCTGTTTGTGAAGTACAGATAATCTTTATTAAAATAAATAAATTTTTATTAAAAAATAATGAATAATCTCTTTTTAAAAAAAATATATAAATTTTAAACAATGGATAATAAATTTTCATAGCAACAATTTAAATTGTATTCCGTTAATAAAAATTTTAATTGACTTTTATATTTATATAAAATTATTAAAAATATATTAGATTCTCTAAATATTATACTTCCTCATTATACTTCTTTTATTCCACTAATATTATCACTTTAAAAAAATAATATCTCATATAAATTATCACTTTATACAATAAAAAATTAGTTACTCTATCCATTCTATTTTAAATATCGTATAAAAATAAAATATATAAATTAAAATAATAATTATTAATTATAAGTTTTATAAAAAAATTTATAATAATTTATCTAATTATACTTTTTTAAGTATTCTCTAATCATTAATTATTAAGATTAGAAAGATATAATAAATAAGAAAATTTTATAATTTTATAATTAATGGTACTTTGAATTTATAAAAATAATACTTAAAGTAAAAAAAAAATTATACGACACTCGAAGTAAAATAGAAATTTTTTTTTATAAAGGTAATAATTTCCCTAAGACGGAAAGTAATTAATTACTATGAATAGGGATGAATATTTTTCAGTTAACCTACTAAATATTCGGTTAACTAATCATATTAAACTATGATCGATTCGGTTAAAAAATTTTAATTAATTTAATTTTTAGTACGGTTAACTGTTAACTGATTCAATTAAATTAGTTATCCTTTAATAAAAAATTTTAAAAAATAAGATTTATTTATTTATTTAGCTTAATTTCGTTGACCACTCTGCCATTTTAATTTGCTTGTGAGAATTTTCATTCTTCTAACCCATTCCCCATTTTTCATTGAATTTATATTTTTTCTTACAATTTGAAAACAAAATTATATATATTTTATAAAAAAAATTGAAAAAAAAATTGAAATTTATGAAGCTCGCTTTTATATTAATCAATATTGGAGATTCAATTAATTTGCGATATGGACGGAATGAAGAGAATTTCTAAAATTTGTAATATTCCTAGTACATGACGGAAGAATTAAAAATCCGAAAAATATCTTGCATGAAGAAGAAATATTTAAAATCTATATTTAAAAACTCATCATTGAACTTAAAAAATAATACGGTTGTGATAAACAATTATATTTTAATATTATGGTGAATTTTTTAATATAAATTTGATAATGAATCTAAAAAATTAATTGTTGAAAAATATAATTTTATATTAATCATTCATGTATTTCGTAAATAATTATTTTCATGTATTTTAATTGAAAATTGCTAAAAAAAAAATTCTAAAATGGTAAATATAGAAAGAGGTAAAAAATGATAGGATATTCTATAATGCCCGATCTTTTGAATTATATACAGATGTTAGACTGTATATAATGATGAGAGTGACCAGGATATTTAAAATAAATTAAAAAATGATATTAGTTAAGCCTTAAAAAGTATAAAGTTAAATGCAAGTATGGATAATATCGGTATTTTAAAAAAAATAAATAGTAAAACTTTATAGAAATGTCATTTTGACCCTAGAATTAGATTTATATTAAAATTGAAATATAAAATATGGATAATAAAATTTTAAATTAATTTAAAATTTTTTTTATGATTTTAGAGAATTAAAAGTCGAATTTAAAAATAAATTAAGAAAGTGGATATACTAAAGTTGTGGTGTGAGCAACTTATACAATCAAAATTCTAAATAATATATAAATATATAAGTATGTAGAATTTTCTTCTTCTCCTTCTATCAAACCTAAAATTCACCTCTTGACCATAACCGAATTTCCTTTCTTCTTCTTTCTCCCATCACCATACCTAGAAATTAAAGAAACATTGCATACTACTTCAAATTTTTATTAGAATTCATTAGAATAGGTTAGAAACACTAAAATCACCACCAAATATTTAAAGAAAAATTAAGAAAGAGAAAGAAAGTGTCATCTTGTAAAGAGATTTGCACTTGTATATTTATAATTTGCTATTCTTTCATTTTCTTTTTGATTTTCATGAATTATTTGAGTTTTATTTCACTACTTTGATTGAATTGTTGTGATAAAATTTGTTAATTAAATTTGTTGAGAGAAAAAAATATAAGTATGAAACTAAATGAAGAGAAAATTTATTTGAATCCATTTTTGAATAATTCTAAGTGTGTATGTATAGTTTTTAGCTTAAAACTATATTTAAAATAATTTTTTATTCATTAAAGATTCAATTTAAGGTTGTAGCAAATTTAGAATTTAAAATTGAATATGGAACTTTTTGTATGAAGAAATTGATTATTTAATTAACGAGGGATATCAAGTGTGTTTGTATAATTTTTAACTTAAGATTATTTTTAAAACAACTTTTGATCCTAAAAGAATTAGTTTAGGGTTTTGGTAAATTTAGGATTTAGAATTGTACATGGAACTAATTAATGAAGAATTTATTATGTATTTATTATTGAGTGAAAATAAGTGTATTTTTGTAATTTTTAACCTAAAATTATGTCTAAAGAATCTTTTGAGCTAATAAAGTGTTGAACTTAGAGTTGTAAAAAAATTTAGGGTTGGAAAAGTTTAGGGTTTTCATGAAAAGTGATTATATAGAATATTTGATGAAAATGTTTTAAATGAAATGTGTTTAGTTTTAATCAAAGAAGAATTTACTTATTGTTATTGTAAAAGTGTGAATATACATTAGTTGGTGAAGAATTAAATAAGTTATAGTAGTTATACTATATAAACAATATTTAGATATACAGACTATATACCCACTGTATACTTAAAAGCAATACCATTTAAGATAATTTATAAATTGTATGTGGATGTATTTGATAAACTAAATTATTACTCATGATAAAAAAAAATTAGAGAGAAAGAAGTAGCGTAATCATTAATTTAACAAAAAGATAGTTTTAAAGAGGAAATATATAATATATACATAGTATAACACAAAATGTACACCTTTAGAATGATGATAATTTATGAAACTTATGAATTTGGAAAGAATTAATTAAAGGAAACTAAAGTATTTATTTGAAATTTAATTATCAAAAGTAAAATGTGAGATATGAGCTTGAAAGATAAAATTTCTAAATGAATAAAGTTAGCTAACTTGTATTAATTATTATATGTTTATTACATGTAAGTGATATATTGGTAGTGTATAGTATTTTTTTTATGTGTGATGTTGATTGGAGGCATTCTTTTATATGAGAAAAAGTGTGTAATAAGATATATAAAATCATCTTTATCCTTGAGATACATGCAAATGAGATATGTATATGATAATACTTTTATTTGATAAATATAATTGACATTTTTATATAATGTGAATAAGGTAACGTAAAATATGATGATATAATATGAATATAATGACAGTCTTAGGTGTATTGAGCAATTTTATAGTGTTATTTTATTTGTATTATTTGATCGGAATTAATCTTATATGCATAAAACTTCAAAATATGCATGTATAGTAAATTGATTGGTAAAAAATTTAAGATAGTTTATGAAAATATATTAGGTTTAATCGAAATAAAATTTATTTAATTGAATTGTTAAAGTTTGAATGTCATTTGAATGAACAAATGGATTGTTACTTAAGAAATTATTAAAGACAAAATTATTATTAGTAATTGTGAATTTGACTGAAAATGAGAAAATGATTGGATTGCCCGAATTATAATGGTGATGAACCTAGTTGTCGGATGAAATGACTAGCCAGATGTTGGATTTCTATACTGTTACCAGGAACTATGTATCGTTACTGTTACTAGGCATCCATGCTATTATTAGGCCATTGGTCGTACTGACTGATATTTTACTAGGCATTTAAATTATTGTTACTGAGTCCGTTATCAGAGTATAGGGTTTGTAACTCAGTATGTGAGGGCAAATAAATGGTATTTACTGAAATAAATGGTATTTACTGAAATAAAAGATATTTACTGAAACAAGTAGCATTTGTTGAAATAAGTGAAAGTTAGTAAAATATATGTGCATGTATATAAAATAAGGAATATATAAATATATACAAAGATGTAATTGGTTGAGATGTTATAATATGGATTAAGACTCATGCATGTATGTAAAAATATAATATATATAATGAATATAATGACATTTTATATATAGTAAGATTGTATGTAAATGATTAAATAATATTATTGATTTATTTAAATGGTGATTAAAAACTCTATAAAATGTCACTTATAAAGTGAATAAGGAATATATATATATATATATATAATGTCATATAAAATAAGGAATATATATATATATATACACAAAGATGTAATTGGTTGAGATGTTATAATATGGATTAAGACTCATGCATGTATGTAAAAATATAATATATATAATGAATATAATGGCATTTTATATATAGTAAGATTGTATGTAACTTATTAAAGAATATTATTGATTTATTTAAATGGTGATTAAAAACTCTATAAAATGTTTTATTTATTACTATGTTGTAATATGGAGTAATATATTATTTAATATCATTGAATAGAAAAGATATCTAGTTATTGAATGAAAATTTGAGAAAAACATGATAAGCAGTGAAGAATGTTAAATGAGTAGTTTATAAGGATAGAGAAATACTCTTTTAAGATATTAAGTAGAAAACTCTAAAATAACAGTTTATCGTAATTTTATGTGTTTCATTTATTATTGTAATAAATTACTTGTGATATTAAATAAAAATTGATAGATATACAAGCACCATTAAGCATTATCCTTAATGTGTTAGATTAATTCTAACACGTAAATCAAATAGTAGAATAGCTCTAGCAGAGTGAGATATTAAAGCTTCAATATCAACTGCATCAGAAAATATATTATACGAAGAATTTTATATAATGTATTTTGTCTAAGTTCACATAGCAGTATTTGAAATTTAAACGATAATTGTATAATTATGATAAACCTAGAGTTTTATATACTTTGTAAATATGATTTTGGATAAAATATTATGGTATATTATGATAAATATAGAGAATGATTGATATGTAAAAATGTTATTAAAAGTAAGGTATTTGAATTAATTTTAGGTGATGGATGGTGGATTGTTGAGCTTGGAGTTGAGATTAAATATGCAAAATATTGATAGTATTTTTTTTTCTGCAGGTTGTATTTTATTTGTAAGAAGATATTTGTAGTGTCAAATTTTAAAAAAGACTCTGCCGAAATTTTTATTGATATTAGTTTTAGTGTTTATTACTAATTAAATAAATAATTGCATAAATATTATGTGACATCTCTTGATAATTCCTAATAGAATTGTCAAAAGGGTGTTACTTAGAGGTATTAAAATGGGTTGATGGGTCGTATTCGTATCGAGTTGACCCACTATAGTGACATAATTAAAATTAACACAAACACGACTCATTTATTAATCGTGTCGACACGAACACAACACGAAAATTAAATGAGTTATAAGGATATGACAAGTATAATACATTTACTTAAATGAATTATATGTAGATCACATAACCCGACATAACTCGTTTAACCCATATAATATTTTTTATTTAAAATAATTTTATATTCCTAAACAATCAATTAAAAAATTATTCATAAAATAAAATTATGATTAAATTAATTTTAAAATATAAATCTATTAAAATTTTTTTAAAAATACACAAAAATATGTAACATAATTAATATGAAATAAATAATGAATGTGTAATATATTATAGTATTAAAACTTAACAAAAAAAAAGGTAAGGATATCATATATAGTTTTCAATACAAATTTTATATTAAAATTTTTAAAAATTTTATTTTATTTTCTATTTATTTTATTTTATTTTCTATTCTATTCTATTCTATTCTATTTTTTTATAAATTCTTTTCTAAATCTAAACTAAAAAATTTTTTTTTTGATATAAAATATAAAATATTAGATTATTTAAATTACAAAAATTATTTTTAACATTTATTTAGAAAAATAATTTTTAAAATTCATAAAAAATTAAATTTAAATTAATTAATAATTAAATTAATATAATAATTAAAATAATTTAGTAATTAGATAAAAATAATAAATTTTTAATAAGAATAATCAAAAATTAAATAAAATATTTTCAAACAAGTAATAATACATCATATAATAATAATTATAATAATATAATAAATATATAATACTTATTTTTTATTTTTTTAGAATAAATAATAATAAAAATAATGTGGTTTTGAGTTATATAAAAACTAAGTCGTTTTAGTTAAAATGAGTTGTAGCGTACTCGTGTGTCAATTTGTTAACGATCCGTTTAAAGTTGTGCCATAAATGGATTAAGCTATTTATGACACTAATCTGTTTAAGGTCAATACTAATACATTAATTTTATGTAATTTAAATATTATATTTGCGTGTCACTATTTATTTTGTCATCTCTAATGTTAAATATTCATAAAATTTCTAATTCATTTTCTTACTCAATTTTGGAGAGTTGAAACAGTATTAGGTTATATATCAAATAATTAATTTCTAAAATCAATTTAATTTGTGTTTTTTTGTCAATATTTTAATTTGTGTTGATAATTAGAGTTTTTGAAATTTTTTTAAGAGAATAATTATATGTTGTCTGTCATTGTCGCTATCAACTGTGCTTTTTTCAACTCCTTAGCCTAACTTTTCACTTGTTTTTTCAAGTTTGCGGCTGGGATTTCATCTCTATCTCATCCCAATTAATTTTTATTTAATTAAATGGCCATGGATTTTAGTAGCCTCAACACCAATAAGATGCTCCTCTAAGAAGGAGAAATTTGAAAGACATGATGGAGAAGTTCATAACAGCTTTAGAAAATAGATTTTAATCAACTGAAACCACTATTATAAATCAGCAAGCCTCTATTCACAATTTAAAAAATCAGGTGGGGAAAATTGCCAAGTTCCTCAGTGAAAGACTGTAAGGGAGTTTACCTAGCAATACTGAGGCAAACCCGAAGGAGCAGTTAAAGGCAGTCACTCTGAGGAGTGGAAGGAAAATTAAGGGTGGTGTGGTTGAGAAAAGAGAAGAAGTGACCGAGGAAGATGCTGAGGCACAAGAAAAAAGAAAAAGAAGATGATCCTATTGTCATTCCAGGAGAGACTGCAGTGGAAAATAAGAAAGGGAACCAACCACAAGAGCCCAGTCCAATAGTGAAGGAATACCGACCTCGAGTGCCATATCCAGCAAGGTTGAACAAGGATAAGATGGATGCTCAGTTCGGTAAGTTTCTTGAACTCTTTAAACAATTGCACATTAATATTCCATTTGCCAACACTTTATCGCAAATGCCCAAATATACTAAATTTTTGAAAGATCTACTTTCTATTAAAAGGAAACTTGAGGAAGTATCTTTGGTGTATTTGTCAAAAAAGAGCTCAGTAATTTTGCAAAAGAGGTTACCTAAGAAATTAAAAGATCCTGTTAGTTTTTCTATTCCATATTTGATAGGTAATCTCGAAGTTAAAAGTGCATTGGCTGATTTAGAGGGCTAGCATAAGTTTTATGCCCTACAAGATGTTTAAAGAGTTAGGTATCAGAGAACCTAAACACTCATGACCATCCAACTTGCTGATAAATCAATAGTCTATGTTGTGGAACAACCAGCACACCGCAAGAATGAGCAAGAGTTAGGACATGAGAAACAAGTTGAGGAGATCATCAATCCAATTATTCTGCCACAAGGTCCTATAACTAGATCGCGAGCCAAAAAGATTCAGCAAGCACTAATTTGCCATTTGCAAGATTTGGTGAATTTGGCTAACTATGGTTTGCAAGGAATTACAAGCTTGGAGACAAGACCAAAGGAAGTCAATTACAACTTGCTACAAGTTGAAATTCACGAATGAGGCTTGTTTTAGTTGTTTAGCCCTGTTTTATTATTTAGTTATTTTAAACATGTGTTATTTAGTTATGGTGGGACCATGTTATGTTTTTAATGGGTGGTCCTATATGTTTAAGACTGGGGCCTTATTTAATTAAGTATTTCCTTATTGGGTTAGGATTTTATGTTATGAAAAGGCTATAAATATGCCTTGGACGAATTAGGGTGGAGTTTTTGTTTTTGGGACGAATTAATAACCTAAAGCCGATTTGCTTTTATCTTTGTGTTCTTGCTTGAATACATGCTTAAGAAACATTCAATTTGTTTGATCAACTTTCTTGTGGAGTGTTTCAAATATGGAATTTAGGAACTAGTTTGTTTCGACATCTTGGATCTCTGATCAATTCAAAGAAATCTGAAATCTAACCTTTATTCTTTGGAGGTTGTGCCGAATTCGACTAGGGGTTTTCAAGATAATTATTTTGGGGTTCGACATCAAGGAGTTCTCAGGCTTATTCTTGGAGGTTCCGTATCATTTGGTATAAGAGCAAACGCTCTAGATCAGGTTTTATCCCTATCAATTTCGAATTCTTTGTTTATTTCGTTTCTTTCTTGTTCTCTTGTTATTCGAATTCTTGATTCTGAATTCTTTGTTTGATTCATTTTCTTCTTAACTCTTGTTAGACGAATTCTTGATTCTTAATCTTGAATCTTTGATTTGTTTTTCTTTGTGGGTTATTTTCGTTTTCGTTTTCTTCACTTGTTATTTTCGTTCTGTTTCTTTGTTCTTGATTCTTGAATCATTTTCTTTGTTTCTTGATTGTCTAAGTTGTATGTTCCTTGAATCATTTTCATTTTCTTTCAAATTTGAAAATTCAAAAAAAAAATTATAAAACCTAAAATTTGAAATTCAAGAAAAGGTGTTTTAAATTCGAATCTTGGTCTTGTTCATCATTCTGATTTGAATTCGAAATTCAACAAAGTGTGCTAAATTTGAATCTTGTTCTTGATTATTCATTCTGATTCAATTTCGAGTTTCAAAGGCAGTACTCTAAATTCGATCTTGTTCTTGTTATTTAATTGGGTAAAAGTTTCGTGTGGTGTGAACTAAGGTTGCCCCCATCAAGAGAGATAGTGAGAGGGAGCAAAAAAAAAAAAAGAGTACAAAACCACTTCAACAAAAATTTTTCATTCTCCTTGCTATTTAGGAGATAAGGGTCAAATCTGGATAGGTTAGAATCAATATAATTTTTGGTCACGAAATTTTCACCATTAAGGGGCTGTTTTGATTCAAATTGCATTAGTGATTCATTCGAAATTTCAGACTTGGGATACTACACACGGAAGACTATTTGATTTGTTTCATAAAGTGTGATTCACCTAAGAACATAAAAGAAATTAGCTTGAGAGGTGTGAGCTAAGCCGTGAGTGAATACATTATATTGAGTGGAACACGAGTGACCAACCCCATCTATTGAGTGTAAACACGTGAGGGAGTGTTGTGAGGCCTTTTATTTGTTTTGTTCTAACCTTTTATTGCAGGAAAAATGTCTGGCCGAGATGACAGTGACAGGGGTGTTCAAATTGATCCAGCTCGATTGCGTGAGGCGCAGCAAGCTGAATTTACACGTTTATATCGTGCTATGGAGAACATAACAGAAACATTGGAGTGCATGGATTTGAGGTTGCAAAATGTTGAAAGAGCCACACCGGAGCATAATGAGAGGCAAAGAGGTGGTAGAAATCAAATGCAACAGCCTGAACAATTGGAAGATGAAAATGAGCTTGAGGATGATAATGCAAGTCTGGTTGGAGGAGCTCTACATAGAGGTGGAAGTAGAGGAGGCTGTGGTACTGGTCGAGGTAGAGGAAGGATGAATAATAATGCTTTCTATGGTAGAAATCATGGTGATGATGAAGTCGTTGATAGGAGCTTGGGAAGCATCAAGCTGAAAATTCCTAACTTTCATGGTAAATCAGATCCAGAAGCTTATTTGCAATGGGAAAAGCAGGTTGATCTCATATTTGATTGCCATCGATGTACTGAGGAAAAGAAGGTCAAGCTTATTGTTACTCAATTTACAGATTATGCTATAGCTTGGTGGGATCAGTTAGTGACTAGTAGAAGAAGGAATTTGGAGTATCCAATTGAGACTTGGGCTGATCTTAAATCGGTCATGAGGAAGAGGTTTGTGCCTAGACATTTCCATAGGGAAATTATACAAAGACTTCAGGTTCTTAAACAAGGTAGTAAAAGTGTTGATGACTACTACAAAGAAATGGAAATGTTAATGACTAGAGCTAATATAGATGAAGACATGGAGACTACTATGGCACGTTTCTTGGCTGGTTTGAATTCGGACATTGCTGATCAGGTTGATTTGCAGCCTTATGTGGAGTTAGAAGAGATGGTGCATATTGCCGTCAAGGTGGAAAAACAACTCCAAGGAAGACGATCATCAAGGTATCATTCGAAACCTGTTTCTAATTCTATTTCTCCTTGGAATAGGGAAGGAAGGCGTGATTACAAGGAAAGAAACAAGGCTGGTCAAGATAGTGAGAAAGCAAAGGCCGAAACAAGTTCTAAAGACAAATCCAAAGTTGAAGAGCTTAAGCTGCGAAATTGAGATTTAAGTGTTGGAAGTGCCAAGGTGTGGGACATATCAGCAAAGAATGTCCAAACAAGAGAGTTATGACCGTAAGAAATGGTGAGATAGTGACTGATGAAGAAGAAGGTGACGATGAGAGTGAAGATGGAGAAAAGCAACACTTGGAATGTTGTAGTGATGGGAGCATTGAAGAACCAATAAAGGGAGACTTGCTGGTTGCTAGGTGTGCTCTTAACACGCAATTGAAGGAGGAAAACCATGAAGAACAATGAGACAACTTGTTCCATACAAGGTGTCACGTTCAAGGCAAGACTTGTATTGTGATTGTGGATGGTGGAAGATGTACCAATGTGGTAAGTACACTCTTGGTTGATCGATTGGGGCTGCCTACAAAACCTCACCCCCAACCTTACAAACTTCAATGGCTGAATGAATGTGGAGAGGTTAAGGTAAATCGACAATCTAACATTTCTTTTTCCATTGGTAAATATTATGATGAGGTGTTGTGTGATGTGGTGCCAATGCATGCTGGAGAGATTTTACTTGGACGTCCATGGCAGTATGATAGGCGAGCTATGCATGATGGATACCTCAATCGGTATTCATTCACTAAGGATGGACGAAAGACAATTCTAACCCCACTCTCTTCAAAAGAAGTGTATGAAGATCAATGTAAAATGGAAAGAATGAGACTTGAATTTGAAAAGAAAGAAAGAGAGAGTGACAAAAAAATGAGTGAAAAAAATCAGATTGCAAATGAAAAGAAAGAGAGAAAAGAAAAATAAAAACAAATTCAGTTTGAGAAAAATAGAGAAGGAGAGAAGAATGTGAGTTTTTTAGCTAGTACAAGTGAGGTTAAACATGTTTTTTACACCAAATAGCCTATGTTTGTGCTTTTGTGCAAAGAGGCTCGTTTAGATACTACTGTTTTTAACCAATCTTTGCCTAGTGTGTTTGTTGATCTTTTGCAGGAATATGCAGATTTGTTTCTCGAAGAAATGCCTGATGAATTGCCGCCAATCAGAGGCATAGAGCATCAAATTGATTTCATTCCGGGAGCTTCCATTCCCAATAGGCCAGCGTATCAAGCTAATCCTTTCGAGACAAAGGAGATACAAAAGCAAGTGGAGGAACTGCTAGCTAAGGGATACGTGAGGGAAAGTTTGAGTCCTTGTTCGGTTCCTGTTATTCTTGTGCCAAAGAAGGATGGGACGTGGAGGATGTGCGTGGATTGCAGAGCCATCAATAAAATCACTGTAAAGTATCGTCATCCTATTCCTAGACTAGATGATATGCTTGATGAGTTATAAGGTTCTTGTTTGTTCACGAAAATTGATTTGAAATCTGGTTATTATCAAATTCGAATGAGTGTGGGTGATGAGTGGAAAACAACATTTAAGACTAAATATGGGCTGTATGAGTGGTTGGTTATGCCGTTTGGTCTTACTAATGCACCTAGCACATTCATGCGTTTGATGAATCACGTGTTGCGTGAGCACTCGGGTAAATTTGTTGTTGTTTACTTTGATGATATTCTTGTTTACTCTAAGTGTTTGGATGATCATGTCATACATGTGCGTCTTGTGTTAGACATTCTTAGGCGTGAGAAGTTGTATACTAACCTTAAGAAGTGTAGTTTTTGCATGGATAAGGTTCATTTTCTTGGTTTTGTGGTGTCTAGTCAAGGTATTGAGGTTGATGAGGAAAAGGTAAAGGCTATTAGGGACTGGCCGAAACCTAAGAATGCTAGTGAGGTGAGGAGTTTTCATGGACTTGCTGGTTTCGAGATTCATTAGAAATTTCAGTACTATAGCTGCATCTTTGAATGAGTTAGTTAAGAAAAATGTCATTTTGTTTGGGGAGATGCACAAGAACATGCATTTAATGAACTTAAGGATAAATTGTGTAATGCACCCTTGCTTGCTTTGCCTAATTTTGATAAGACTTTTAAGATTGAATGTGATGCAAGTGGCATAGGAATTGGAGCTGTTTTGATACAGGATCAAAGGCCATTGATGTACTTTAGCGAAAAACTAAGTGGAGCGGCTTTGAAGTATCCGACATATGATAAGGAGTTATATGCATTGTTTCGAGCTTTGCATACATGGCAGCATTATTTGTGGTCAAAAGAGTTTGTGATACATACTGATCATGAAAGTTTAAAGCATTTGAAAGGTCAAGATAAGCTGAATCGTAGACATGCCAAAAGGGTGGAATTCATAGAAACATTTCCATATGTGATTAAATACAAGCGAGGTAAAGAGAATGTAGTGGCTGATGCGTTGTCGCGAAGGTATGTTTTACTTAATTCTCTTAGTGCTAGATTATTGGGTTTTGAGCATATTAAGGAATTATATGTTAGTGATGTGGATTTTGGTGACATATATAATTCGTGTGGAGATGTGGCTGTTTCAAAAGACTTTCATTTGTTTGATGGTTTCTTGTTTAAGAGAAATAGATTGTGTATTCCTAAGTGTTCCATGAGAGAGTTGTTAGTTAAGGAAGCACATGGAGGAGGTTTGATGGGTCATTTTGGGGTAAGTAAGACCTATGATGTGTTGATAGAATATTTTTATTGGCCTGGTATGAAACATGATGTGCATAAAGTTTGTGAGCATTGCATAACATGTAGAGAAGCTAAGTCTAGGATGAAACCGCATGGTTTGTACACGCCATTACCTATTCCTAATGGACCTTGGACTGATTTGTCTATGGATTTTGTGCTTGGATTACCTAAAACTAGGAGAGGTCGTGATAGTGTATTTGTTGTGGTTGATAGATTTAGTAAAATGGCTCATTTTATACCATGTCATAAAACTGATGATGCTAAATTAATTGCTGATTTGTTCTTTAAAGAGGTTGTTCGTTTGCATGGCATACCCAAAAGCATTGTTAGTGATAGAGATGTTAAGTTTTTGAGTCATTTTTGGCGTGTTTTATGGGGGAAATTGGGGACTAAGTTGTTGTTTTCTACTACTCGCCATCCTCAAACCGATGGTCAAACTGAGGTTGTGAATCGAACATTGATTACTTTGCTTAGGGCAGTGATAGAAAAAGAATATTAGGATGTGGGAGGATTGTTTACCATTTGTGGAGTTTGCTTAAAATAGGGCTGTTCATAGCACTACTAATTGTTCTCCATTTGAAATTGTTTATGGTTTTAATCCGCTTACTCCTTTGGATATTTTGCCATTGCCATCTAATGATTTTGTGAGTGTTGATGCTAGCTCAAAGGCAGATTTTATGAAGAAGTTACATAAACAGGTTAAGGAAAGGACTGAAAGGCAAAATGCTAAAGTAGCTTCTCTAGTGAATAAAGGAAGGAAGCCAATGATTTTTCAGCCTGGTGATTGGGTTTGGGTTCATTTTCCAAAGAATGGTTTCCACACCAAAGAAAGTCCAAGTTAAACCCACGATGAGATGGTCCTTTTCAGATACTTGAAAGGATTAATGACAATGCATAAAAAGTGGATTTGCTAGGTGAGTATAATGTAAGTGCTTCATTTAATGTTGCTGATTTAAGTCCTTTTGATGTAGGTGATGCTTTTGATTCGAGGACGAATCCTTTTGAGGAGAGGGGAAATGTTGTGGAACAACCAGCACACCGCAAGAATGAGCAAGAGTTAGGACGTGAGGAACAAGTTGAGGAGATCATCAATCCAATTATTCTGCCACAAGGTCCTATAACTAGATCGCAAGCCAAAAAGATTCAGCAAGCACTAATTTGCCATTTGCAAGATTTGGTGAATTTGGCTAACTATGGTTTGCAAGGAATTACAAGCTTGGAGACAAGACCAAAGGAAGTCAATTACAACTTGCTATAAGTTGAAATTCACGAATGAGGCTTGTTTTGGTTGTTTAGCCCTGTTTTATTATTTAGTTATTTTAAACATGTGTTATTTAGTTATGGTGGGACCATGTTATGTTTTTAATGGGTGGCCCTATATGTTTAAGACTGGGGCCTTATTTAATTAAGTATTTCCTTATTGGGTTAGGATTTTATGTTATGAAAAGGCTATAAATATGCCTTGGACGAATTAGGGTGGAATTTTTGTTTTTGGGACGAATTAATAACCTAAAGCCGATTTGCTTTTATCTTTGTGTTCTTGCTTGAATACATGCTTAAGAAACATTCAAGTAGTTTGATCAACTTTCTTGTGGAGTGTTTTGAATCTGGGATTTAGGAACTAGTTTGTTTCGACATCTTGGATTCTGATCAATTCAAAGAAATCTGAAATCTAACCTTTATTCTTTGGAGGTTGTGCCGAATTCGACTAGGGGTTTTCAAGTTAATGTTTTGGGGGTTCGACATCAAGGAGTTCTCAGGCTTATTCTTGGAGGTTTCGTATCAGTCTACCCTTGTAGTATTATAGAGAATGTGTTGGTAAAAGTCGGGGATTTCATTTTCCCCAATGACTTTGTTGTCATCGATATAGATTAGGACACAAATGTTTCGCTTATCCTTAGTAGGTCATTTTTAAATACAACTCATGCCTTTATCAATGTCCGTGATGGCACATTGACTTTGAGAGTGGGAAGTGAGAAAGTTATTTTTCATATACATTATGCTATGAAGCACCCACTTACATTCGATGAGGCAAATTCATGCAATGATATTATTGAGCATGAAACCGTAAATTTTGTTACTAACATTATTTCCAAGGATCCCCTTGAGTTGTATTTAACGCAGAACAATGATGAGGATAAAGAAGAAACGGAGCAGCTTGCTTATCTTGAAGCAAGCAAATCATTCAAGTGTCCGGCATATGAAACCATTGAGATGCCAAAAGAAAAGAAGCCAAAACCATCTGTGATTGATCCACCCAACTTCAAACTCAAGACCCTTCTAGATCACCTTGAGTATGGATTCCTGGCAGAGGAAAATAAATTGCCCATAATTCTGAGTTCCCACCTATCTTCTAAGCAGAAGATAAAACTCATCGAGTTGTTACAAAAGCATAAGAAAGTTATAGCTTGGAAGATAGTAGACATCAAGGGTATTAGTCCATCCTATTGCACTCACAAGATACTGATGGAGGATGAATTCAAGTCGGTGGTGCAACTAAAGCGAAGACTAAACCCAAAGATGAAAGATGCAGTGAAAGCTAAAATGATCAAACTATTTGATGCGGGAATTATATATCCAAATTTGGATATCTCTTGGGTGAGCTCGATTCAGGTAGTACCAAAGAAAGGAGAGATGACGGTGGTTCCCAATGAAAATAATGAGCTAATTCCAACAAGAACAATTACTGGCTGGAGGGTTTGCATTAACTACGGAAGGTTAAATGATGTAACTAGGAAGGACCATTTCCCATTTCCCTTCATTTATCAGATGTTGGAAAGGTTATTCGAGCATGAATACTACTGCTTTTTGGATGGTCTTTTAGGCTACTTCCAAATTCCTATTGCCCCAGAAGACCAAGAGAAAACTATGTTCACTTGTCCATATGGGACATTCGTGTATCGAATAATGCCATTCAGACTGTGCAATGCACCTGTAACTTTTCAACAGTGCATGGTGGCAATCTTTGATGAGCTGATTAAAGATATTATGGAGGTGTTCATAGATGATTTCTCAATATATGGTAGCTCATTCAAATGATGTTTGAAAAATCTTAAGAGGGTGTTAATAAGGTGTGAGGAAACAAACCTTGTACTTAATTGGAAAAAATGTCATTTCATGGTTCAAGACGAAATCGTGTTGGGACATAAGATTTCAAGCAAGAGTATTGAGGTGGACTGGGCTAAGGTGGAAACCATTAAGAAATTACTACCACCCACATCAGTTAAGGCCATTAGAAGTTTTTTGGGACATACGATCTTCTATCGGAGGTTCATACAAGATTTTTCTAAGATAGCTCGCCCTCTAACAAGACTTCTTGAGAAGGATGTTGATTTTGTGTTTGATGAGGAATGTCTAAAAGCTTTCACAACTCTTAAGAAAAATTGACCCATGCTCTAATCATGGTGGCTCCTAATTAGAATTTACCTTTTGAACTAATGTGTGATGCGAGTGATTTCGTAGTGGAGGCAGTCTTAGGTTAATGCAGAGAGAAGTATTTTTAGCCCATCTATTATGCAAGCAAGACTTTAAATGCAGCTTAGGCCAATTACACAACTGCAGAAAAAGAACTACTAGTTGTGATTTTTGCTTTTGACAAGTTTAGATCAGACATGATCTTGTCAAAACTGATCATTTATACTGACCACTCAGCTTTGAGATATTTATTTGTAAAAACTGATGAAAAGCCTAGGCTAATTCGATGGGTTTTATTATTGCAAGAATTTGACTTGAAGATTCAAGATATAAAGGAAGCTGAAAATTTGGCAGCAGATTAACTTTCTCGCTTGGAGAACCCAACCTTGAAGAGTTTTGAAGAAGGGGGCATTGATGATCATTTCCTCGATGAATAGCTATATGCCATGATAAGTGAGGTAAGTAGTTCAACCTTTGAAATTCCTTAGTTTACAAATTTTGCTAACTACTTGGTTGTTAGGGAACTCTCTAAGGATCTAACTTATCAAGAATAGAAGAAATTCTTTTTTGATTTAAAATATTATTTTTGAGAGGATCCCTTTTTTTTTTAAGTTATATAAGAACTACATGATCCGGCGTTGTGTAGCATGGCCTAAAATAATGAATATTCTTCGTCATTGCCACGCTGGACCAACTGGTGGTCATATGGGAGCCAATAGAACTGCACAAAAGGTATTAGAGTCAGGATTTTATTAGTTCACTCTGTTTAGGGATAGCTATGACTTTGTGAAATGTTGTGATCATTGCCAAAGAATTGGAAACATCTCATTTCGTGATGAGATGCCCTAAAATGGAATTCTATTTTGTGAAGTCTTTGATGGGGCATCGACTTTATGTGACCATTTCCCAGTTCCTTTGGTAACAAATATATTCTTGTAGCTATAGATTATGTTTCTAAATAGCCTGAAGCATAAGCCTTAGCAATGATTGATGCTAGGGCAGTGATGAAGTATTTGAAAAAATTATTTTCTCGATTTGGTATGCCGAAAGTGATCATAAGTGATAGGGGTACTCACTTTTGTAACGCTCAGCTTGAGAAAGTCTTCAAATGGCTAGGCATTACACATAGGTTTTCTACTCCTTACCACCCTCAAACTAATGGCCAGGTTGAGAACACAAATAAGGAGAGAAAAAGAATTCTAGAGAAACTGTAGAGCATTCCTGAAAGGATTGGTCTGAGAAATTAGACAATACTCTATAGAATTTTAGGACAACATTCAAAACTCTTTTGGGTAATACACCATTTAGAATAGTATATGGAAAAGCTTGTCATTTACTTGTAGAAATTAAACATAACACTTATTAGGCTACAAAACATATTAACCTTGATATGGCTAATGTAGGTGAAAAGAGGAAATCACAGGTCAATGAGCTGGATGAATGGAGACTGCAAGCTTACAATAATGCAAGGATGCATAAGGAGTGGACTAAGAGATGGCACGATTCCCGCATTAAGGAATGGAAAGAGTTTCAAGCTAGAGATCAGGTATTATTGTATAATTCGAGGCTTTGACTTTTTCCAGGTAAGTTAAAATCTCGATGGTCTAGCCCTTTCATAGTCAAGGAAGTTTTTCCCTATGGAATGATCAAAATTACTCATCTAGAAAAAGGAAATTTTAAGGTGAATGGGCAAAGGCTCAAATTGTATTTAGGGGGAGAATTGAATGAGTTGAAGGAGGTTTTATACCTCTAAGACTAGGGGTAAATTACTCATGGCCGTCCCACTAATATGATGTTAAAGAAGTGTTGGGTGGGAGACAACCCGCCATTTTATTTGTTTTTAATATATGTTTCGTTAATTTTTCATGTTTTTAGTTGGTTCTTTGATTTTTATTTCTTTTCTCATTAATTGGAGGTGTGTTATTTTAAGCTCATTTGAATATGTAGAGGAAAAATTTCTTTTGATGGAAATTTAACTGAGTATTTTGAGGGGAAATTTTCTATAATTTGCTTTTGGACATGCCCATATCACTGGGCGTGTCATTCATTTTAAGAGACAATAGCTAAAACACACCCAGTGACCGTGTCACTGGACATGTCATTTAAATTGCACCACAGTAGCTACACCACGCAAATGGACACTCCTGTGTCCCTGGTCGTGTCATTTTGGTTAAAATTTATCGGATTCACAGAAGCAATAATACACCCAATGACACGCCCATATCACTACATGTGTCATTTTATTTAAGTCACAATAGCAACAACATGTTAAGTGACATGCCCATGTCGCTGGACGTATCGTTTTATTTCAGTTGCACTAGCTATGACACGGCCATGGACACAGTCATGTCTATGGGCATGTCGATGTATTTTAAAGAGATCCCGACTTCAATTTAAATAGATTTTTCTCTCTTGTCTCTCCCTCTTTGTCGATTTTCTCTTAAAATTCTCATAATCTCCTACTCGAAATCACACACCCACTCATCTTAGAGGGGATTTTGATTCCTATTTCAAGTTTTGGAGAGGATTTACTTACTTTTCATTCGATTTTGACATAGCCTCCCCTCCTACTCTCAGGTACAAACCCTAACTTTTATAATTTTGTTTTGTTTCCTTTGAAATTCCTTCGAGGTTTCTTGCAATTTTTAGAGATTCTTAGGGATTCTAAGATTTTCCCCAGTTTTTCAAGATTTGTTGTGCTTTACTAATCATATTTTTGGGGATTCTTTAGCTAGGTCTGTGTTGAGCATGTTTACATACTATTCATTGGTTATTTATACACCCATTTAGCAATTTCTTTGTTTTAACTTATTGGGCTATGAAGATGAATAGAACTGGAGTGCTGCATTTTGTATTTCATGGTCGCTAGATGCAATGATTTAGTTTCTTTTTGTGGCATTCACCATTCTATTGATGTTGTTGGTTACTTGTATTAGCATAATTGACATTATTTTTGTTGGATTATATTTTATGCTATGTTGTTATAATGCCCGTATATCAGTAACCCTATCCCATGTTTTTGATATTACTGTTGTTTTGAGGATTTTCTTGTTTATTTTGCAGATCATGGGCCCTTGTAAACAACTGCCTTCCAAGTTATCCACCAAACGGGATAGAAGAGAAGGCAGCTCAAGCCAACCTGTTATTCATCATACCTATAAATTTATGGCCAGCCACAAGGGCATTTGATTCTTGAATCTAGAGGAACGAAAGCAGTTTGAATTATTAGGAAGTAAGGATTGGTCTCCTGCTAGGATTTTGGATTGAGTTGTTGTGGAACAAGCAAACATTGCGGCTGAGATCTGGGACTTGATAAACTAGCCGAGATGGAAACAACTCTTTTCCATCAATGAGCCTTTATATAGAGAATTAACACTAGAATTCTATTGCACTTTCCAGTTTGATGAAAATAAGATCTCAATTACCGAGCTGACAATGAAGTTCCGATTGGAAGGACAACAATTCTGCACGAGTATCAATGACCTTGGTGTGCATTTAGTGTTATTTACTGCGGTGGAAGTGCAGACTTCTGATTATCTTAATTTTGAGGTAGATTTTATGGAATACGAAGTTGTTCCTCCCCAGGTTTGGAGGACATTTGCACCACATATAACCCAATATTAGTATGAGGTATCCAAAGCATCGAATTTTGAATCCTTTCCTTACCTAGTGGTACATAATCTTTTGGTTCACACTATTACAACTCGACAAAGTTGTATAGGGGTGGTTGGCTTGAGGGATTTATTCTTCTTGAATTACATGGTTATGAAAACCCAATGCAATGTAGCTCATGCTATCACACATTTCTTCTACGAGCAGTCCAAGAAAGAGGTACCGGGTAACTTATATGATGGCATGTATGTCACAAGGCTAGCTCACAGTTTGGGTGTGTTAGATGGATACCTCCTGATGACTGTGGATGGGTTTCCCAAACTTTTGGGCATAGACGCTTTAAAGTGATTAGACCGGGAGAAGGTGGTGGAGTTGCAGGCACCACCTACAGATTTTGAGCCAATCCCTCATGCTGCCACTTCTGACATACCTGCACCTTTACCAATAGACTTTCCTAGCCCATCCACCACTACTAGACCTTCTTCCTCAGCTGGCCCACCCTTTACTCCAGCCCCTACCTTTAGAGAGTAGAGTCATTCTGTTAATGTTGAGTGGGATGATGACAGAAAACCAACTGATTTTGAGCCACAGATATGCAGGATAGAAGGCAAATTAGGGACCTAGAGTTGAATCAGAATAAGTTATTGTCTTAGCAGAACCATATCCAACTTTACATGGAGCAACACACCTCTTCCTTTCAAGCACAATTGGATCACAAGATTTTGTAAAGGCAATGGCTGGAGCAGTCCATGCTTGAATTTTAGAAGTCTCAAGAGTTTAGCCCTTCGCAGCCACCTCCTCCACCATATCAACCCCCGATGCAACACATAGATGCTTCAGATGAGAATGCCAGTGATGATACCAGTGCCAGTAGTGAGGATGTTGTGCCCATGACTGACTAGTCCACTTTTCCTCTCCCATCTAGTGGATTCTTTTTCTTTACTTCATTCATTTCTTTTTATTTTTCTTTCTTTTGGATTACTATACTTTTAACCAGTTTGTATTTTTGTTTCTTTTCCATTTATTTTGCTTTATTTTATTTATGTATTTATTTATTTCTATCTTTTGTATATATCTACATGAATTTTCACAATTTTGCTTGTTAGTATTTGTTCTGTAGCTATTTTGACTTCACAATGCTTTTGGGACTATATTCATTTATATGTCGATTCATGGACATGATAGGGTAGCTCTCTCTCTCTTTTGTTGTTTTTCTTATTTTACACACATTAGGGACAATGTGCGTCTTAAGTATGGGGTAGAGTTACACTTCCTAGATTGAGTTTTATTCTCTTATTCAGTTTCTTTAACTTGTTTTTGGGTTCAAGTAAACTAGATTGCTATAATATTATGAATTGAAATGGTTCATCTTCATATTAAATTAAAGGTTAATTTAGTAAATGATAATATTTTGTTGAGGTTGACTCGGCTATCTTAATCAATTGCTAAGGACCAAATGTGATAGTCATAATTAGGTAGTTGATTGATGAGAATTGCACACTTGAAGTTTGAAACCCTAGTTACATTTTTTAGCATGTTAAAATTCCTTAGATACTTGAGCCGAACATCATAGGACATACTTAGTATCTTAAGTTCTTGCCCACTTGAGTATTTTTATAACAATAAAAAAACACTAAAAAATTTGCATAAGGAGATTTGAAAATTAATCCATATTCCATTGATTGTAACTCTAAAATTAAAAAAAAAACATGAATAGTGCTAGTAGCCATTTGAACAGTGATTCTAACTGAGTAACCGGGGGTCGGCATCACAAATGTTTACCTTCACATCAAAAAGATAGTATCAATTCAAACAAGTCGGGCTCCTTAGAGGAAAAAAATGGTTCAAGCAATGCATGTTAAAAAAAAAAGTCAAAGAACATAAGAGAAAATCTACACTTCTTACTTTGTTGATGACTTTTGAGTTCTTGGAATTTTATGCTCATTCTTTTAACTCTGGATTTTTAAATTTTAGATCTGTGAAATTTTTATTTTGAAACTTCTTAATGCAGCTGTCATGTTTGTGAATTAGTTTTTGGTTAAGAATGTCGGATTTTCTGATTCGAGTATTGTAAAAAAAATTTCTTTTCTTTTTGGATATAAAGGAGTCCTTCATTTATGATTATTATAGTGATTTACTTTACTTTAGGACAAGCAAAAACTGAAGTGTGGGGGAATTTGATAAGTGTATAATTGATGATATTTTTGCCCCTATTTCTTAGTATATTTATTGTCAAATTGAGTTTAATTTATTTGTTTAAGTGTTTGTTAAGGTTGATTTCGAGAATCTTTTATATTTTGAGGCCTTATGGTCATTTAGACTAGAATCACAGATGAAAGACAAGGAAAAGAGTCATTTTGGGCAAATTCTTCAAGTGACATGCCCAACAACATAGGCGTGTCAATGACTGTGTCGTTCGCCCGCCATACAAAAGCTTCGACACACCCAATGACATGCCCTTATCACTGCATGTGTCATTAATCCTGCATTATAGTAGCTATGATATGTCCAAGGACATGGGCATATCATTTCCTATGTCATTAACATTGAAAAACAGCGTTGTCGACACGCACAGAAACATGGCCGTGTCAATGGGCGTGTCAGGCTAAATCTCTAGGATATAAAATTTGAACTGAAGTACGAATTAGGGATCCAATTTTTATCACTTAGAGCTGACTTCCTTAGAAGAAAAAAAATTTGGCAATTGAGATTGAAGGTGAAGATCCAAGTTATATAAGATTTAAATCAAGGATCAAGGATTGGAGTGAAGAAACACAAATCAGTCATCATGGATTGTTTGAATTCTTTTACTTATTTCTTTTATTATGGTTTTCTGATTATGAACATGAACTAAATTATTTTTATCTAAATATTGATGAACCCTAGCTTTATTGTATAGATTGAATAGTTTTTATTAAATTAAATCATTTAATTGATTTGTCTTATTCTTATGATTCTTAATTGTTTATTTCTAATTGATAATAGCATGCTTATTAATTGGCTGCAATTTTCATATTATTGCCTTGAAAAAGCTTGATATGAATATAATTCTCATTAGGATTGAGGGTTGATTAGAGTGTTAGAGATAGACTTCCAATATCTTTTGGTTTATAATTCTTTATTCCTATTGCAAGATCTATTTAATTATGCTTGAGAAGAGATTTCTGCATTCTACTTAGTGATTAGGGATTAACTCACTCGAGAGAGGTTTTAGTCTAATTTAGAAGAATGCCAATTCAGCTTTGTTATTTGATTTAATTGATTTGATATTCATAAATATTTTTATGGCTAGGGGGATTCAATATCTGGATAGTATTTTTATCATCAATTCCTTTTGCACAATACTCAATTTTTTCTTAATTTAATTTATTAAGTAATTCATCTTTTATTTTAATCATTACAAAAATTATTGGATTGCCAAAAAACAGTTGAATTTTGCACTAGTAATTGACCTTGCCCCAATGGAACGATATCTTACTCACTACTTTATTACTTGCTCGATCCGTGCACTTGCGGTAACATTGCAATAGCATAAATATGTCACCAAAATCCTAATTTTGTTTATTTAATGGTTTAAACCTTAGTTTTGGTTATTTAATTTGTTACATGCTTTTATGATGGATGATTTATTTTATTTTATTTATAATGGATGTTTTATTTTTTATTATCATGCTTGAATGGTTTAATTTATTTGGTTAATTGTTTATTTGGATTATAAAATTGTAAAAGGCATGTTTTCACTTTGTGGATGCCTCAATTTTTTATTATGTAATTAAATTTATCTTTTAAGAATTTTGGAACTATTGTAAGAGACATGTTTCCACCTATGGTGGGTATCTCACTTTATTTACTTTGTTTTCTTTTTTGGACATTGGACATTTATAAAGGCATATTTCTATCCATGAATGGGTGCTTGTTCTGATTGCTTTACTTTAATAAAGATGATGGATGTTTATTTCTTTTAAATTGCATGTAATATGGATAATTTTATAATATTTAAGAATTTAATAATATATAGACCTGAAAAGGAGACAAGTTCTAATGAACCGAACATTATGGGGTCATTCTCACCTTTCCCATACATACTCAAGTTTTCAAACCCATTATGGGGTTGACAATTCCTTAGAAATCAAGTCATCCACCCCTTTCTTTTTTTTGGCCCGTCATGATGGTGACTCTATTTTCTCCGAATTTAAGCCCGTATTGTCTAAGGCTCTAAACCTAACAGTGCCAAAGTCGCAAGAACCATTCTACTGGGAGTGAGGGTGAAAATCCCTGCTCACAATTTTATTTCTTAGGCGAGCACACTCTTTTATATCATGCCTATCCCTTTAATGGAACTTGCAATAAGTATTCATGTTCTAATGTGAAAGTGGGTTGGGTACTCTCAAGGGCTTCAAAATCCCCTTCTCCATAAGCTTTTCTAGCATCTTTTTTAGGGGCCCATACACATTAGAAAACCTTTGATTTCAAACTGCATTCACATTTTGGTTTCCATTAATGCTTGACTCAGTCTGATTTCTAAAGGTGGGCTTCTTCCTTCCTTCCCCATCCTCAACTTTTAAGGAAAAATCATACACATTAGAAAATGTCTTTACTTGTGATGTAGGGTAAGGCATTGTCCACTACTATACACACTTAATCCCTTTCTAATGGGATTGTCTTCATTTAAACAACGTTGCCCCTCTATCTTGCTAAGAAGTTAACAAAGTTTTCATTGTTCTTTTACCTTATAATCTCTAAGTCATGTAAGGTGACCTTAATGTAGTATTATAAGAGTACTACTTCAAAAAAGCCTCGACTAGGTCTCACCATTCTTTTGTAATAGACTTTTCATGCCTATGATACCAACTTGTTTCAAGCTCTTCCAGAGATAAGGGGGAGAGGCATGTCACTTGTTTTTCTATAAGCCTTGTAGTGGTCATCATAGCTATATATTGCCTTAGATGTATTTTGGGGTTTCCATTTTCCATTGAACTTGCTTACATTTAGCATCTTAAACTTGGACAGCAATTGTTCATCTCCTATAAATTTTAGAGAAGAAAAATCTTCTAAGGCCAACTTCTTGATCTCTTCAATTTTTACCTTTAGGTCAAATTCCACTAGGGCTTGCTGTTTCTCATTGCTCTTCTTAATAAGGAGATAGTCTTCAAGGTCATCAAACTCTTCCTTATCATTACCCTTTCTATTAGCCTCTTTCTTTTAGGGATGGGTCCCTAAAGTTTGTCCTTTTACCTTTTTTCTAAATTAGCAAATAGTGCATCTATCTCAACCATGATCCTTTGATTGTTCATTTTAAACATGTTGTTTATGAATTTCTCCAGCTCCCTGTACTTATTGGCTTTGTTGGCATCAATTTGGGTTGACATGTTTGATGCTTGGTTGTAGTATTTCCTCTTCAAAGGGTTAAAAGGATTTATGATGGCTAAATAAAAGGGTTAGTGGGTTTAGCTTGATGTATGCATGCATGTATGTATAGCATGATGCCAACATATTGCTTCTAACATTATTCCTCCAACACAAGATTAAGTCCAATTTTATCTTCAGCTAAAGCCTTTAGCTTGAATATCAACAGGGGATAGACAAACTCTACTCATAAGCATGATTTTAACTTTGATCATCATTAAAACAAGTTTGAAATAAAACCATAATAACCCATAACTCTCGAAAGTAGAAGGAGATTAACCTAAATTGACTTTTAGGCTTACCATTGGTTGACTTAAACAAGAGTTAATTAATAAAGTCTACCAAACAAGATTTGGGTCCTAAGGGAAGAAATTCTATGAGCTCATCTTATACTGCTTTAGCTCTAAGATTTTAAAAGGAGAGGGTCATAACCATTGACTATACAACACTAATAGTTACTTGGGATATTAATGATACTTCATATAGCACCCTTAAGGGTTTGAAGTACAAATGGACTTCAAGACAAATACAGAGTTCCACGTAATGATTGAACAATAACGAGTTCAAAAGACATCAATATTTTGAGAATTGCAATACTTCTTGTAACACCAATAATTTTATTGGAATATAATTAAATAAATAATTTAGAAGATTAATTAGGGTGTTGGAAGAAGGAAGAAATTAATGTATAGTGAAATATATATTAAATATACATAATATATAAATGTCATTAGAAAGTGGAAAAAAGTTAAACATATATATATATACAATAAAATAATAATATAAAATAATTCAAAATTAAGTAAACTTTGAATGGAAGATGTAAATTAAGGATTTTTAATAATTAACTAATCAAATAATTATATTATTATCTATATAAATACATAATGGAAAATAAAAGAAAGGGAATTAAAAAAATGGAAATTTGCCCTATCTTCTTCTTCTCCTCTTCTCATGGTTGATTTTCATAGATAATTAAAGGGAAGGTTTCAATTTCTAATACATCAAATTTCCTAAAGATTTCAAGTAATCGAGGGTAGATTTGAAGATTTTCTAAGTAAGTAACAAGTTTTTCTTAGTTTCTGCAAGCTTTCTTACAAGTATATAAATATGTGTAAATAGCAATTTTGATGAAGTATTTTTTAATTGTTTAAATGATGTGGAATGATGTTAGTTTGATATAGAAGCAATCATTTTAAAGGTAGATTGTAGAAAAGATTAAGTTTGGTTGGATTTTGGGAGAATAAGTAATGGAATTATGGTTTATGGGTGATTTTGGCTAGATTAGTTATAAATAGAATTTAATTGATTAAAAAGTGTTATAATGGGTGTTTAATATTATTTTTTTGAACTTTAAATTTGAATTGGAATTAGTTGGAGGGATTTTCTGAAGTTAAAGAAGGTTAGGGTAAAACTTGAAAATTTTAAGGGAATGTGATAAAATGAGTTTTATTAGTTAAAGTGTGTAGAAATGTGGTTCTATTGAATTATTTAAATTCATAATATAGATAGGAGTTGAGTAGAACCAAATTGCCAAATCAAAGTACTGAAGGACATTGGTGGAAGTTGGCATTGGGAGGAAAGGTTTGCTTGGATTTTATCAATTTTGAGGTTAGTACATACTTTAGTAAATATTATTTTAGTTACATTATTTTAGACATAACATATTGCATATCAAATGTATGTGCTATGCTACTTGAACAATTAGTGTTGGTATGTGATATGTATTATTTGAGGCAAAAAGGCCTAATTTGCATAAAAGGTAATATGTAAAGCCATTGTAGTATGGCTACTAATACTATTATGTATAAATGAAAAAAAAATAATGAATTATGTATTAAAATGGAAAATTAGCCACATTTAGCCTGTAACTAAGAATAATGTTGAATGTGATTAGAAATGATGAAAATGAATCTGAAATCTAGGAAAACATGGAACAAGTATAATGTGACAAATATGTATTGCATGTTGCCTTATATAATATCTAGTTCCAAGAAACTATGTTTGGAATTATTTGGCATGCCATATACCTTTAAGGCTAAATACGCTGGTGTCATAGTTGTGATTACACTGATGGGCGAGACATGATGATGTCACAATATTGATTATGCCTCTGGGTGAGACACGCTAGTATCATCATTTTTGGGATAGGCAAAAATAATATTTTTAAAACTAAATTATCATATAAGGATTTTTGGGCTCAATGCGTGTTGGTGATTATGTTATAATAATGTATAATATGCATTTTGTGTGACATTGAGACATGATGCAATTTCAGAAATTTTATTTATAATGTCATTTTTATTACCAAAGTATATACCATTAAGCTAAATGCTTAGCACGATTGAATATTATCGAGTAGCTGACATGATAGATAGAGAGAACCCTATTAGGCCTAACCAGGCTTAGGGTTTTTGGTTTATACTTGAAATTTTAATAGATTGCTAGAAGACTAGAGCTAGCTACTAGAATGTAAATATTTATTTTGACAAGATATGTTATCTTTATATACATTATACTATTCTATGAAATTTTGTAAATTTAAAGTTTTTTATCAAATCTTATAAAGTGTGAGATATTTAGGTATATTTATATTTGAGTATTTTGAAGAATGTTGGGGAAATGGATAATTATATGTATATTTGGGAGTGTAAAATTTTACGTAGGTTATTGTGATTTTAGGAAACGTCTGACTTATAGACAAAACTTTAGCAAATTTTTTTAAATATTTTTTTAAATTTGTATTTTTAATAATTAAAGCACTAATAGGTATTTTTATTTATGTATTAAAGTACATTTTAAGGATTAAAATATTTTTTATAATTATGAGAAATATTTTAAATGATAAGGACGGTGACATTCTTATATTCTATTTATGTATTTTATATATACGTGGTATATGTATTGTATGCATATAGGGTATAAGAATGTTACATTTATTTTAGTATCAGAGCCTAAGTTTGAGGTTCTCGACCTAGGTGAATTTTTAAGAGAGAGAAAGGGGGATTTTAAATATGGTTTTAAAATTTCACACATGCATATGTATTGGTGTTTGAACCGATCATTGATGTATCAATTTTGTTAATGTAACATTTTTAGGTCGTGATGGTATTCAGGATGCATAGATCTGATGAGAGGAGTGCTAAGAGTATTGCTTCAAAAAAGGGTAGAGTTGGAGCTAGTACAGAGATTGCTGGGGAAGCATCAATATCAGCCAAACTAGTAGCTCAGGATATTCTACCAGTCTGGGTGCAGCAGATGGTGGAGTTGCTTCGTTAGGCTCCAGCACAAGTAGCACCAGCAACAACAGACCAAAAAGTATGTTAAGTTAAGAAAATATGGGGCTATAAACTTCATAGGCACTGCAGATCCAACTGAGATAGGGCAATGGCCAGACAAAGTTGAGCCGGTGTTTGTGCTACTGGAGGCCAATGTAGAGGAGAAATTTGATTACGCCATTTCTCTTCTGCAAGGGGTGCATATGATTGGTGGAAGACCATTCCACATAGGTTAGACCGACCCACAGTGCTCACATATAAGGATTTCTTGAAAGAGTTTGGGAAGAAATATACCACTAGAGAATATAGAGATGCAAAGAAGAAGGAGTTCCTAAATTTGAGGAAGGGTAAGAAGACGGTCACAGAATATGAGAAGAAATTTCTTCAGCTAAGCAAGTATGCATGGTATATTATGACAGATGAGATAGATCGATGCTAGAGATTCAAGGAGGGATTGAGGCCATCTATTATGTGCCAGGTCATGGCGGTGTAGTATGAGGATTTTTCTAGGATATATGCTACCCAAAATGTTGAGAAAGCCTAGGGACTTATAACTGCAGTTAAATTAGAGTAGAGTTGAGCCAATAGACCTCATATTGAGACAAGATCTTCATCTTTGAAGAGAGGCCAAGGGAGTTTTCCATAGAGGTTTGGTAGAAGTTAGGGGCAGCCTAACCGTTCATCACAGCAGTAGAGACAGAGGCCTGCAGCCTCAATGGCTAGTGCTCCGACTCCAGTTTCTCAGAGATCTCCTCCACCCATCTATGCTTAGTGTGGTCGAATGTACAGGGGTGTCTATTGGAGGACTGATGCATCAGCAGGTTGCTTTATATGTAGGTCACAAGATTATTTTTTCAAACATTATCCAGAGCCACCAAATGACAGCCAGACATAGACAAAAGTGTCTAGGCCTATTATTAGAGGGGGTCATGGTGGTAGAAGCAGTGGCAAAGGTGGTAGACCAGGGTCTGATTAGAGAGGAGGATCTATAGTAAGGAGTTGATCAGAGGAGGCAAGGACATCACAGAGGGTGTATGTGATGCAGAAGAAGCCAGATGCTTCAGATGTGATAGCTGGTATATTTTCTCTACTTGGCATTTCAGTTCATGCATTACTAGGCCCTAGGTCGACATATTCATACATCAGTATATCCATTTTACCTGTGAGTGATGTACATTCAGAGTCAATAGGGTTTGATGTGCTAGTGACCAAAATTTTAGGGTACAATGTGATAGTTAGAAGGCTATACTGAGATAGTCCAGTGGTGGTTCATGATGAGGAGTTTCTCGGTGATTTGATTGAGATGCCGTTTAGGAATGTGACCTCATTTTATGTATGGATTAGTTATCCATACATCGAGTAGTTGTAGATTGCCAGCAGAAATGTGTTGCTCTGAGAACACATAATGGGAAGGATGTGGTGATGTTAGGTGAGTTAAGACACATCTTATCGATTTTCATTTCAGCTGTTATAGCTAGGAGAATGATTCAAAAAGGGTGTGAAGCTTACTTGGCACATGTGGTGGATATTATAGCAGAGGGGTCCAAGCTTGATAGTATTCCTATAGTGGGCGAGTTCTCTGATGTGTTCCCAGATAAGTTGCCAGGGCTACCTTCAGTGAGAGAGGTAGAGTTTGGTATTTATTTGATGCCAGGTACCACTCATATCTCTATTACACCTTATTGAATGGTAATGGAAAAGTTGAAGGTATAATTGTAGGAGTTTCTGGATAAAGGGTTTATTCACCCTAGTATCTCACATTGAGGAGCACCAATATTGTTTGTTAAGAAGAATGATGGCACCTTGAGATTGTTCATTGATTACCTGAAGTTGAATAAGGTGACCATCAAGAAAAAATACCCATTACCTCGTATTGATGATCTCTTTGATCAATTGAAGTGGGTAGCCATATTTTTCAAGATTGATTTGAGATTAGAGTACCATTAGTTAAGAGTTAGAGATGCAGATTATGAGTGGGGATTTTCGCCCCCACTCCCATGTAGAATAGTTCTTATAACTTTAACACTATTAGGCTCAGGGCCTTAGAGAACACATGCCTAAACCCGGAGAAAATAGAGTCGCCACCCGGATTGGCGGGGAAAAAAGAAAGGGGTAGATGACTCGATTCCTAAGGAATCTCCAACCCCCTATTGGGTTCGAAAAGTTGGGTATGCATGGAGAAGGTGAGAAGTGGCCCAGCAACCCCATAACGCCTGTTTCATTGGAACCAACCTCCTTTACAAGTCTAGATATTGTTAAATTCTTAACTTATTAAAATATCATCCATACTACATGCAATAAAATAAAGCATCACATTATTAATTTAAAACAAATCAATCAAAAGATGGACACCCGTACAAGATGAAAATATGCCCTTACAAATGTCCAAATATTCATACAAATAAATAAAATAGGACACCCATCAAAAGGGTGAAAACTGTCCCTTACAATTATCCCAAAGTCCTTAAAAATAGAAAATAAATAAATTAAACAAACAAGGCACCCATGAGTAGAAACATGCCTTTTACAATCTCAAAATCTTAAATAATAAGAAATTACAATCCATAAGTAAATAAATCATAATAATGCACATTATCATTAAACAATAAAAAAATTAGGACTTAAATATAATGAAATCACAAAAAAGGTATAATGCATAAGCAAGCATTAACTGCCTTAACAAAATATAGGGCGCAATACATACGGCCGTCTCGCTATTGGATATGATTAATATGGCTAGGGTTTTAAAGTTTGAAAACTAGTTTTTAGGGTTTTTAAGAATCAAGGTTTTGCTACTCGATAAATTTGGTTTAAGGTTTTGGTGGTTTACGGGATTGATTTTTGGTTTTATAAAATGCACAATTAAGATTTCAACAATTAAACTCTTGATTCAAAATGATAATCAAAATAAATAAATCAAGATATGAAAAATAACCTAGCTATTGTGTGCTTTAAACAAGTTAAATTTAGGAAACAAAACCTGCGTTGAAGGCTCCATCAAATTGAATAGACTAATCCAAGCTGCTTGCCTATACCAATTGTTACTTCTGGCCGAGCAAAGATAAAGACAGTGGTTGGTTACTGCCTTTGGTGTGCGGATGCTTTTTATTAATTGTTATTTCTCAGTGTTGCTTTCCTTGCTAAAAATTGCAGACTTGTTGCCTGTTGTTACTGCCTACTGATTGACTATTCCCCCTGAAATCTTTAAAAACTTGTTATTCATAAGTGAATCAGGTTTAAACCTAGCCCTAATACATTTCATCCGACGGTTAAGAAAAAGTTCAAACTAAATTAAGAAATTAAAAAATTGAGGGCTGAATTATTTCATAAAGGTGTAAATTTTGTGTCGACGGATCATTGTCAGGTGAGTTTTGAGCAATTGAAAGACATATTAATACAGACTCCTATTCTTACCCTACCTGTGGAAAGTAAACCATATGTGACATACAGTGATACTTCACATAATGGTTTGGGCTATGTTTTGATGTAGAAGGTTAGAGTCATTGCATATGTATTCAGAGAGTTGAAACCTCATGAGTTAAACTACTCGACTCATGATTTAGAGTTGCAGCCATAGTATTTGCATTGAAGATTTGGCAACATTACTTGTATGGGGATAAATGCTTCATTTATACTAATTACAAGCGTTTAAAATATTTGGGTGTCCAGAAAGAGTTGAATCTTCGGCAGTGATGGTGGTTGGAATTGATAAAAGATTATGACTAATTAATTGACTACCACCTAAGCAAGGCAAATTTTATTGTAGATGCTTTGACTCGAAAGTCCGTGGCATGATTGACTGCCTATTTGCTCTCATTGTTTGTTAAGTTAAGAGTGTTACATACTAGGTTTGAGGTATGTGATGATGGTGCACTAATGGCTCAGTTGTAAGTGAGCCCATTATTGCTTAGTCAAATCAAAGAGGCGCAGAAGCCAGATTTGAAATTCCAAAAGATTGTAGAGGATTGTCATAAGGGAGGAAAGTAGGGATTTTCACATTAAAGATGATGGCAGCTTATGGTACAGGGGTCAATTATATGCTTTGGATGATGCTGAATTGAAAAAGAAGATACGAGAGGAAGCACATCAGTCACCTTATGCTATGCACCCCGTAAGTACCAAGATGTATTAAGACTTAAAGTAACATTATTGGTGGTCAAGCATGAAGAGGAACATAGCAGAATTTATAACCACGTGTCTTACTTGTTAAAGAGTGAAAGCCGAGCACCACGTTCATTTAGAATTATTGAGGCCATTATCAATGTCTGAATGAAAATAGGAGCTAGTGACCATGGATTTTGTAGATGAACTGCCTTTGCCTAAGAGAAAGCATGATGCAATCTGGGTAATAGTGAATAGAATGATGAAGTTAACTCACTTCCTCCCGGTTAGGATGAATTATTCTCTTGACAGGCTAGCTGAGTTATATATCAATAAGATTGTGAGATTATATGGTGTCCCAGTTTCGATAGTATCAAACAGAGATCCTATATTTATATCTAGATTTTGAAGGAGTTTATAGAATGCATTAGGCACTCAGTTGCACTTCAGCACTGCTTTCCATCCACAGACAAATGAGCAATCAGAAAGAGTGATATAGGTCCTAGAGAATATACTAAAAAGCTGTGTCATTGACTTCACAGGGAGCTAGGATAGATATTTGTGACTGATTGAATTTGGCTACAACAATAATAACTATTAGTCCAATATTGGGATGACACCATATGAGGCTATGTATGGTAGAAAATGCAGGACACTATTATATTGTGATGGAGTTGGAGAAGGAAAGTTGGAAGGTCCTAATTTGATCAAAGAAACAAAAGAGAATGTTAAAGTAATTTGGGATTGGTTGAAAGCAACTTCAGACTGACAAAAATCATACTTAGACTTGAAGAGGAAAGATATAAAGTTCAGTGTGGGTGATAAGATGTTCTTGAAGGTGTCTCCTTAAAAGAAAATATTGAGGTTTGGTCGAAAGGAAAAGTTGAGTACTCGCTTCATCGAACCATATAAGGTATTGGAGAGAGTGAGACCAGTGGCTTATAGACTGGCTTTCCCACCTGACTTGGATAAGATGCATAACGTCTTCGATGTCTATATGCTTTGGAGTTATAGATCGAATTTGTCTCATGTCTTATTAGTGGAATCTATTGTGGTGAATCTGAATCTAGCTTATGAAGAAGAACCAGTGGCGATCTTAGCACTAGAAGTGAAAGAATTGAGGAATAAGAGGGTGCCATTAGTTAATGTCCTTTGAAGGAATCATTCCATTGAGGAGGCAACATGGGAGGGCAAGAAAATCATGCGGAGCTAGTATCCTCAACTCTTCTAGAGTTAATACCAGGTAATTTTGAGGTTGAAATTATTTAAGGGGGAGAGAGTTATAACACCCATAATTTTATTATAATTTAATTGATAGTGAGTAAAATTTGCTTATATTGTGAGAATAATTAAGCTTTTATTGGATGATCATACTGATCTTGATCTATTTTTTATAGTATATAATTTAAGAAGGAAAAAAAAGAGCCAAGTTGAAGTAAGACATAAAAAGTTGCTGGAAAAAGCCTTAGGTGTAACCTTTGGGCAAGGCTTGTGTCCAAGGCAGCTATAATGCTAGAAGAAAGTTTATGACAACCAATGACTTTGATTATTTAGGATACTTGAGTTATAAATTTTGAGCAAACTTCTAGATATTGTGAGTTATTTATTTTCATATTAAGTAGATAATATTTAGGAATTTTAATAACTATTAATCTCTATTATTTGTATTTTTATTTTCCTAATTAAAGTTAGAATATGAAACTTTTAAGAGTAAGAATTTAAATAGCCAAAAGGGTAGAAGCCCTAGATGAGTTTAGTTGGGGACTTTGCTCCATAACTTTTGTCCATTGTTTTTGCAGATTTTTTTAAATTTTATTTGCAAGTTTGATTTGATTCAATCATGTGCAAATAATTTTTAAGCAGTTGAAGGTAATCAATTCTTAATCAAACTCTTTACTTGTTTTTTTTTTAATTTCAGTATTTGCATATTTTCTATAGCTTAATTATATTATTATTTTTTTGATTAAATAATAGGGCTCATTGCTTGATTAGGTGAATAATATATCATCATTTAAAACTTAGACCATAATTATTCTTAAGATTTTGATACTTGTGGTAATTAGGTGAAGTACTAAGACATACGCAATCTAATTTAAATAAATTCTACAGTAGAATTTATTGATTAGAATTAGGTCATTCTAAATCATAAAATTGTTAGTGGGTTAAATCCTAAAGGGCATCCCTATAGGTTATTCAATAACAAGGATTAGTCATAAAGTGTTTCTTAACTAATTTATGATCTGAGAAAGGATTGAATAATGCGAGTATCTCGGTTGGTTAGAACTAATTTAATAAAAAATTAAAGAAAATAATTTTTATATTAATGATCAGATCTAAAATTGAAACTATGATTATTCTCTTCAACTGAAATATTTTCTATTGTTATTTTCCCAATTTAATTTTATTGTTATTTAATTTTTTTATTTTACTTTTTCAGTTTTCAATTTAATTTTAGTTCTTAATTTATAAATTTTTCTTTTTAATTTTTATTATTTTTTATTTTGATTTTCAAAAGGAATTTAATTAATTAGTCAATTTTTTATGGATTCGATCTCATTCACCACTACTATATATATATATATATATATTTAGAGAATATGAATTTTATTTTTGGTAGTTTTGACACCCATCAAATTTTGGCACCATGGCCGGGGAATTGAAATTAACTAGGTTTATTTCTTTTGATTATCATGAATTTTATTAATACGACTTTCTATCAATTTGGATACAAGAGAGAAATTCCAAACGAGATAAATATATATTCTCTTGAATCCAAAATTTCTAAACTAACTACTTGGGTGCAAAATATGGTTGTAGGTAATAGACAACAAGCTAGAGTCTATGCAAGTAGCGCATATATGAGATATCCTACAGTTCAAAAAGATGATCAACCATCCATACTTTAATGCTTATAATTTGAAGTGGGTAGATCATTCAAATTTCAATTATAGAGTGAAGCTATCAAATTTTCAACAATTTCAGCCATGACTACCTCAACAACATCAATCACTGCCAATAACACCAGATATGTCTCTTGAAGAAATATTTGAATTATTAATAAATAACACATATTAATTTCAACAAGAGACAAGAACATGTATTCATAATTTAGAGAGCTAAATTAGCCAACTAGCATCATCTATCAATAAGCTAAAGTCTCAAGGCAATTTTTTTCTCTCGAACAGTGGTCAATCTAGAGTAAAATTTAGATGAAATAACCTTAAAGAATGAAAAAGAGTTGTCAAACAGTACACCCCAGATGTAGACCCCTGGGCAGGGCTTAAGTAAAAGGGCAGAATTTGAAATTGTTGTCCAAGAGAAAATCCAACCTATTAAGCTTGAATCTAATTAGACCTTGCTATTGGTGATTCAACCCTTATTTTCTTAAATATTTGCACAGCTTAAGAAAGAAAAAGAGGAGAAAGAAAAGAATCTTTTTGCAAAGTTAAGGCATCAAAATGGAAAGTAATAGACTCTGATCTAATGATTATGAAGAATCTCATACGCCCAATACCTAATAATCCTTGTCCATCAATTTGATCAATAAAAAAAATTTAGGGGAGTCCTTTTTTTCTTAACTTTTATTTTATATCTATATTTACACATTGAGGTCAATGTGCAAAATAAGTGTTGGGAAGTGATATTCTAATATTGAATTTTAAAATTTTTGAGGTTTTTTGAATATTTTGTGAATTTTTTTTTAAAATTCCTCGAGTTTTGTTGCTGCTCTCTTTGTCACTTAATAATTTTTAATCAAAAGTCTCATTTTATCTTTGAAATAATTCAAATGTGATACTTTAAAAAATAAATTATTATGGCAACCCTTAGCTAGCTTTTCTAGATTGATTTTTACTTTTTTTACCTGTTATGAATAATTATTTTCAATAAGTATTATTTATATGAAATGTTTGAGCTTTGCTCTAACTAATCTAATCTAATTAATATTAAATAGTTGTCAATTCATAGTTAGACTTCAATTAATTTACTTTGATTTGTGCTTAAAATTTTAAAAAACTTGTATTGAGAACTAAAAAAATAAAAAAGAGCACAAAAATTTTGAAAATGAACAATTTACTCCACTAGTCAAAAGACTATAAGTAGATCTAGTAGCCACTTGAAACTATGACCAATTGAGTAATTAGGTGCCGATATCACAAATATTTGCCCTCGCATCAAAAGATTGTTGATATTTTAAACAAGCCTTATATGTGCTCAAGTAAAATTAACTGAAATTTCTTGGTTCTTGGCATAAGTCTAACATAAAAAATATATATATCTTGGTAGATTGGATGTTGTTTTGCTATATATTGATTGACTTTCAAGTAAAATCTAAAATGTACATTAACCATCTTTTGCAAGACTATTTTTTTCATTTTATGTATATAATATTTATCAAATTGATTATTCATTCTTATGCAATTATAAAAAGCTTATGATGTGAATTGTTAGTTTTTGGTTGCCTTTCAATTTGAGTTTTGAAATATTATAGGTTGAGTTATGATTGGATAAATGTGGGTATGATGGTTTAAGAATTGTGAAGTGCTTGAGGGCAAGCACAATTTAAGTATGGGGGAATAATAAAATAAATAATTTGGAAAGTTAATTAGGGTGTTGGAAGAAGGAAGAAATTAATATATATATTAAATATACATAATATATAAATGTCATCAGAAAGTAAAAAAAAATAAAAAAAAATATATAATAAAATAATAATCATAATAAAATAATTCAAAATAAAATAAATTTTGAATAAAAGATGTAAATTAAGGAATTTTAATAATTAACAAATTAAATAATTATATTATTATTATATATAAATACATTATGGAAAATAAAAGAAAGGGAATTAAAAAAAATGAAAATTTGCCTCATTTTCTTCTTCTCCTCTTCTCATGGCCGATTCTCATACATCAAATTTCCTAAAGATTTCAAGTAATCAAGGGTAGTTTTTGCAAGCTTTCTTTCAGATGTATAAATACGTGTAAATAATGATTTTGGTGAAGTATTTTATAATTATTTAAATGGTGTGGAATGATGTTAGTTTGATATAGAAGTAATGATTTTAAGGTTAGATTGTAGAAAAGTTTATGTTTGGTTGAGTTTTGGGAGAAGAAGTAATGGAATTAGGGTTTATGGGTGATTTTGGCTATAATAGTTATAAATATAATTTAATTAAAAAAGTGTTATAACAGGTGTTTAGTATTTTTTTTGAACTTAAAATTTGAATTGGAATTGATTGGAGGGATTTTCTAAAGTTAAAGAAGGTTATGGCAAAACTTGGAAATTTCGAAGGAATGTGACAAAATGAGTTTTATTAGTTAAAATGCGTAGAAATATGGTTCTAATGAATTATTTAAATTCATAATATAGATAGGAATTGAGAAGAACCAAATTGCCAAATCAAAGTAGTGAAGGGCATTGGTGGAAGTTGGTGTTGGGACGAAAGGCTTGCTGGGATTTTATCAATTTTGAGGTTAGTACATACTTTAGTAAATATTATTTCAATTGCATTGTTTTAGATATAACACATTGCATATGAAATTTATGTACTATACTACTTGAACAATTAGTGTTGGCATGTGATATGCATTGTTTGAGGCAAAAAGGCCTAATTTGCATAAAATGTAATATGTAAAGCCATTGTACTATGGCTACTAATATTGTTATGTATAAATGAAAAAAAATAATGAATTATGTATTAAAATGGGAAATTAGCCACATTTAGCTTGTGACTAAGAATGATGTTGAATGTGATTAGAAATGATGAAAATAAATATGAAATGTGGAAAAACATGAAACAAGTATAATGTGACGAAAATGTATTGCATGTTGCCTTATATAATGTCTAATTCCAAGAAACTATGTTTGGAATTATTTGACATGCCATACGCCTTTAAGGCAAGACCGTTGGTGTCATAGTTGTGATTATGCCGCTAGGCAAGATAGTTGGTATCACAATATTGATTACGCCTCCGAGCGAGACACATTGGTGTCATCATTATTGGGATACGCCAAAATAATATTTTTTGAACTAGATTATCATATAAGGATTTTGGACTCGATGTGTGTTGGTGATTATGTTATAATAATGTATCATATGCATTTTGTGTGACTTTGAGACATGACGTAATTTCAATAATTTCAGAAGATTGTTTTAGATTGCCAAAATGGGGAGAGCCGAGACTTCTATGTAAAGAATGATGGTAGTCTTTGGTTCAGGGATAGGTTGTGTGTACCTGACGATAATAGTTTAAGAAAGATTATTCTAGAGGAAGCACACCAATCTGTTTTTGCTATGCATCTGGGAAGTACAAAGATGTACCATGATTTGAGACAACATTATTGGTGGTCAGGTATGAAGAGAAACATAGTGGAATTTGTGTCTAAATGTCTCACTTGTCAGAGGGTGAAAGCTGAACATCAAGTTCCAACAGGGTTGCTTCAACCTTTAACAGTGCCTGAATGGAAATGGGAGAGAGTGACAATGGATTTTGTATCAGGGTTGCCATTGACTCAGAAAAAGCATGATGCTATTTGGGTGATTGTTGATCGGTTAATAAAGACAGCTCATTTCCTTCCTGTTAGAATGGATTTTTCTCTTGAAAGGTTAGCTGAGCTGTATATTAGTGAGATGTGAAGTTGCATGGAGTCCCGATTTCTTTAGTGTCTGATCGAGATCCCCGGTTCACTTCGAGGTTTTGGAAGAGTTTACATGGGGCTTTGGGTTCTCGATTGCATTTTAGCACTGCATTTCATCCACAGACAGATGGACAGTCAGAGAGAGTGATACAGATTATCGAGGATATGTTGAGAAGCTGTGTCATTGATTTTTCTGGAAGTTGGGACAGATTTTTACCACTTATGGAATTTGCTTACAACAACAGTCATCAATCAAGTATTGGTATGGCACCATTTGAGGCATTGTATGGTAGAAGATGCAGAACGCCTTTATGTTGGAATGAAATTGGAGAAGGCAAGTTAATTGGTCCTAATTTGGTGAAAGAAACTGAAGAAAAAGTGAAGATAATTCGGGATCGATTAAAAGCAGCTTCGGACCGACAGAAATCTTATTCGAATTTAAAAAGGAGAGACATAGAGTTCGATATTGGAGATAAAGTATTTTTGAAAGTGTCTCCTTGGAAGAAAATTTTGAGATTTGGTCGGAAAGGGAAGCTGAGTCCTCGTTTTATTGGTCCGTATGAAGTGTTAGAAAGAATTGGACCTATTGCTTATCGGCTTGCTTTGCCACTGGAGTTGGATAGAATCCATAATGTATTCCATGTTTCTATGTTGCGGAGGTATAAATCGGATCCATCTCATATCTTACCAGTTAAATCCATTGAAGTGAGTTCGGATCTGACATTTGAAGAGGAACCAGTTGCTATTTTGGCACATGAAGTGAAAGAGTTAAGAAATAAGAAAGTGCCATTGGTGAAGGTTTTATGGAAGAATCATGGGAGAGAAGAGGCAACTTGGGAGAGCGAGCAAGCAATGCAAGATCAATATCCTCAACTGTTTCAGAGATAATATCAGGTAATTTCGAGGATGAAATTTCTTTTTAGAGGGGAAGAATTGTAATATCCCAAAATGTACTCTAGAAGTTTTGAGATAATTGTTGTTTGTGTGAATCAAATGTATATGTGTTATTGGAAAGGGAAGAGTGGATAGAGAGAATGTATATGTTGTGTATATGGCAAGATATATAACATATATGTTGGTCAAAATGGAGAGTAAAGGGATGAAGATATTTATTTTGTTGATTATGAAATTACTAATAAGGGTATGTAAGTGAAAGGAAGTTAAAACAAATAAGAAGAGGGTGTTTGGGTAATTGTCTTTTTAGAAATGCTTGGTGGAGGTTTAAAGAGATGCAAAGTTTGACTTTGTCTCTAATTTCATTTTCATTTCTTTTCTTTTCCTTTCTTGGCCGGCTATCAAGAAGACAAAGGAGAGCAAGAGAGGTTTTGAGTTTTAAGACCAAATTGAAGGAGATTTCAAGAAGATAAGTTGAAATTCAAGAAGTTCTTCTTTATTGGTAAGTTTTCTCTTGATTTCTCTTGATTTTATTGAAGTTGTGTTTGAATTGATAGATTATTGTTGATTGTAAGAGTGTGTTGTTTGATTGTGATATGTTTAAGTGTGTTTGGTTATTTGATTATGGATTTTAATGATGGATTGAAGAAAAGAGTAAGGTTGATGGAAGAGATAGTGTTGAAAGGGTGTTTAGGGTTTGTGATGATATTGATGATTTGTGGTTAATGTGTATTTTGTCTTGTTTTGGTGTGTTTGCAAGTTTAAGATGGTTTTTGGATGTGTGTAGTTGAGTTTGTTTGAAGGGGATGTTGGTGGAAGAAGTGGTTTGTTGGATGTTCTTTTGTTTTGGCCGGAATTTGTGTTTTTGGCCTGACACTCCCATGAGCACGACCAGGATTTTGGGCATGTCGATGGTTTTGTGTTTTGGATGGGTGACACGAGCAATGACATGCCCATATCACTGAGCGTGTCATTGCTCGTGTCACCCATCCAAAACACAAAACCATCGACATGCCCATGTTGTTGGACGTGTCAATATTTCTGTGAGACAGAATGTATTACACGCCCAGTGACACGCCCGTGGTTCTGAGCGTGTAAAAGCTTCTGTGTTGGGAAGTTAGGGCACGGTCAGGGACACGCCCGTGTTGTTGAGCGTGTCATGTTTAGAGTTTGCCCTAATTGGTTTTTAGCTTTATGATCTCATGTGGGTTTCACCATTCTTTTGGAATAGGTTGTGAAGAAGGTGAATTACCCTAATTCAAGTGGTGAAAGATTCTTGGAAGAAGAAGTGTTTAGAGTTGTGTGGGTTGCTTTTGAAGTAAGTACACACCTTGCATTTTTGCATGCATTCATGTAGTTATGGAACTTACACATTTGGATGTGAATGTACTAAGAAATCTTATTGCATTGTTGATATATGTATATATGAATAATGTTAACCTTGTGAAATGTAATGTGTTATATGTTTATTGATGATGATATATGATATGTGAGATTGAGATATAATGAAGCCGTTATGGTTGGCTATGGTTATGAAAAATGAAATTGTTAAGGCATGGTTGCCTATGTGCTTATGAAATATGAATTGAGAAAGAGAATGGTAAAGAAGTGAATAACTTGATTGTATGTTTAATATGTTATTCAATTTCAGAGTTCTGAGTTTGGAGGCATGCCTATAAAATGAAAAAGGTAACAGTCTTGCCGGGTTGAGGATCTCTTCAATTTGAGTTGAATTGAGGTCCAAGAGACTGGGTCTGTTACACTATGAGAATTGTGAATATGAGATATATGAATGGTAACAGTCTTGCCGGGTTGAGGATCTCCTCAAGCATATTGAGTTGATGGTCCAAGAGACTGGGTCTGTTACACTATCCATGGATAGATATATATATATATATATATATGTTGCCTACGGGCTTGATTATTGTGATTATGAACCAAAGCAGTAACTCTGAACTTTGAATATCATATTAAATACTTGTTTGGGCCCATATGTGTCTATGTTGAATGAGTATAGTGGATGATGATATAATTATTGAAATAATGAAATGTAACATTTTTAAGTATGATCTTTATTGGTTGAATGCATGGCATTGATATTGACATTGCATAATATCATTATGGTTTGTACTACTGAGTTGTTGGCTCAGCGCGATTGTGGTTCATCGCGCAGGTGATAGGGTTGATAGGGTTGAGACGGAGGATTCTTCTAGACCTAGTTGAGTTTATGCTTGAAGAGTTGGACTAGAGCTTAAAGATCAGAGAGTCAAGCTGCCAATCATGTATATATATATATTCCATGTTTTGTAAATTTTGATTTTTGATGTATTTGTACTTGTAAGTACTTGTTATAATTTCCGCTGCGTATTAATAAACGTTTTTATCTATCATATATTATTTATATCTTTTAAACTTTTGATAATTATTTTATTTCTTTTTCAAGATATGACTTGTGTTTGTTTTAAAACTATGACATTTCTATATTCAGTATACGTATATTACGATCGTATAAGCATGCTATATACGTATACAGGATATAGGGGTGTTACAATTATTTTGGTATCAGAGCCTAGGTTTGATATTCTCAACCTAGGTCAATTGTAAGAAAAAGAATATTTTGATTTTTAAAAGTGGGTTTTTGAATAAAATACATGTTTGGTGTTGGCAGTCTCTGATCTTTAATGAGGTGTATTCTGCTGTGTTTGCAGATATAGGTTATAATGGATCCTCATTCACGTCAATCTGTTGAGGGTAGTGCTGAGAGTGTAGCTCCTGATGATGGTAGAGATGGAGCTAGAGGGGATAGAATTGGAGAGGCACCTGTTTCTGTGTCAGGGAGACCAGCTGGTGAGGAGGTTCCGCCAGTTTGGCTTAGGCATATGGTTGAATTATTGAGGCAGGCACCAGTACAACCACCGCCACCCCCACCCCAGCCAGTGGTACCAATGAGATATTACGATAAATTAAGAAAGTATGGAGCAGAAGATTTTCTGGGTACTATTGATCCAGCAGTGGCTGGATAAGGTACAAAGAATATTCATTCAGTTGCAAGCCACTCCAGAAGAAAATTTTGATTATGCTAGATCATTGTTGCAGAAGGATGCATATGATTGGTGGAAGACAGTTCCTCATGCTATGGACGATCCACCTACATTGTCCTATAGTGATTTTCTACGGGAGTTTGAGCTGAAATATACTCCAAGGGAGTATAAAGATGTGAAGAAAATGGAATTTCTGACTTTGAGGCAAGATCACCGAACTGTGACAGAGTATGAGCTAGAGTTCATCCGGTTGAGCCACTATGCCGGGGGGATTATCTCTTATGAGATTGACCGGTGCAGAAGGTTTGAGGAGGGATTGAGACCCTCAATTATGTGTCTTGTGGCTGGTTCTAGATACCAGGATTTTTCCCAGTTGGTTGCAGCAGCTAGGAGTGTGGAGAGAGCCCAAAGTATTGCAGCAGCTGCTACCGAGGAGGAGACCAGGGTTAGGAGACCCCAGTTTGAGGCAGGGTCTTCATCTGTAAAGAGAGGTAGGGGAAGTTTTGTTCCCAGGATCAGTCGGAGTCAGAGGCAGGCTGGTAGGTCAGTCCAGTTACAGAGACAGAGATCGAGACCTACAGTTTCAGTAGCGAGTGCTCCGACTCCAGTAGTTCAGAGATCCACTCCATCTGTGTGTGTTCAGTGTGGTGGAACACATAGGGGTGTCTGTTGGAAGAGTAGTGGACCAGCTGTGTGCTTCAGATGTGGTTCGCCTGATCATTTTATTAGAGAGTGTCCTGAGATGCAGGAGCAGAGGTCGGCAGATTCTGCAGTTTCTCGACCTAATGTCAGAGGTGGTCGAGGGGGCAGAAGTTTCAGCAGAGGGGGGTAGACCTGGGTATAGTCAGAGAGGAGGATCTTCATCCAGGGATAGTAGACCCGATGAGGCTGGGCCTTCTCAACGAGTATATGTGATGCAAAGACAACGAGATGCTTCTGCAGTCATTGCGGGTACTTTCTCTTTATTTGGCATTTCAGTACTTGCTTTGATTGATTCAAGATCTACTCATTCATACATTAGTGCATCCATATTGCCTGTATCTGAATTGCATTCTGAGTCTTTAGGATTTGATGTTTTGGTGAAAAATCCTTTAGGACATAGTGTGGTTGTTAGCAGGGTGCACCGAAATAGTGCAGTTGTGGTACAAGGTGAGGAGTTTACTGGAGATCTGATTGAAATGCCTTTTAAAGAATATGATTTGATTTTAGGCATGGACTGGTTGTCTAGACATGGAGCTGTGGTAGATTGTCAACATAAGTGTGTCACTTTGAGAACTAGTGATGGTAGGAGTGTGATGGTGTCTAGTGAGCAGAGACAGCTTGCATCCTTGTTTGTATCAGCTGTAATAGCTAGAAGGTTGATTAGAAAAGGGTGTGATGCTTATCTTGCTCATGTTGTGGATACTATAGTAGGAGATTCTCAAATTGATAATATAACTACAGTTGCAGATTTTCCAGATGTGTTTCCAGAGGAATTGCCAGGGTTGCCCCCTGAGAGAGAGGTTGAGTTTGGTATTGATTTGTTGCCCAGTACCACTCCCATCTCTATTACTCCTTATCGTATGGCACCTGCTGAATTGAGAGAGTTGAAGGTGCAGTTACAGGAGTTTACTGGATAGAGGGTTTATTCGCCCCAGTGTTTCTCCTTGGGGAGCTCCTGTGTTATTTGTGAAGAAGAAGGATGGTACTATGAGATTATGCATTGATTATAGGCAATTGAACAAAGTGACTATAAAGAATAAATACCCTTTGCCTAGAATTGATGATCTCTTTGATCAATTGAAGGGAGCATCAGTGTTTTCCAAAGTTGATTTGAGATCCGGGTACCATCAATTGAGGGTTAAAGCTGAAGATGTTTCTAAAACAGCTTTCCGTACCAGGTATGGGCATTATGAGTTTTTAGTAATGCCTTTTGGATTGACGAATGAACCTGCAGTTTTCATGGATTTGATGAATAGGGTGTTTAGACCCTATCTGGATCAGTTTGTGGTGGTTTTCATCGATGATATTTTGGTGTATTCGCGTAATGAAGAGGAGCATGACAAGCATTTGCGGATTGTATTGCAGATCTTGAGGGAGAAGCAATTGTATGCTAAGCTGTCAAAGTGTGAGTTTTGGCTTGACCAAGTAACTTTTCTGGGTCATATAGTTTCAGCAGATGGTATAAGAGTTGACCCAAGTAAAGTTGAAGCTATTTTGAATTGGAGTCCACCAAAGTCTGTAACTGAAGTTAGGAGTTTTCTAGGTTTGGCAGGCTATTACCGATGGTTTGTGAAAGGTTTTTCTTTGATAGCTACTCCACTCACCAGATTGCTTCGGAAGGGAGTTAGATTTGTGTGGACTGATCAGTGTCAAGCTAGCTTTGAGCAGTTGAAGGAAATGTTGACTCAAGCACCTGTTCTTACTTTACCTGTGGAAAATAAACCATATGTGATTTACAGTGATGCTTCACATAATGGTTTAGGATGTGTTTTGATGCAAGAGGGTAAAGTGATAGCCTATGCTTCTCGGCAGTTGAAGCCACACGAGCTTAATTATCCGACTCATGATTTAGAGTTGGCAGCTATAGTGTTTGCTTTGAAGATTTAGCGCCACTATTTGTATGGGGAAAATGCTTTATCTATACAGATCACAAAAGTTTGAAATATTTGGGTGTTCAGAAGGAGCTGAATCTTCGGCAAAGACGATGGTTAGAACTGATTAAAGACTACGACTGTTTGATTGATTATCATCCTAGTAAGGCAAATGTAGTTGCTGATGCCTTGAGTCGGAAATCTTTAGCAGGTTTGACTGTTTATTCGCTCTCGTTGCCTGTTGAGTTGAGAGCGTTGCATGCTAGTTTTGAAGTATGTAATGATGGTGCATTATTGGCTCAGTTACAGTTGAGACCAGTATTGTTGGATCAGATAAAGGAGGCTCAATTGGCGGACGAGAAAATTCAGAAGATTGTTTTAGATTGCCAAAATGGGGAGAGCCGAGACTTCTATGTAAAGAATGATGGTAGTCTTTGGTTCAGGGATAGGTTGTGTGTACCTGACGATAATAGTTTAAGAAAGATTATTCTAGAGGAAGCACACCAATCTGTTTTTGCTATGCATCTGGGAAGTACAAAGATGTACCATGATTTGAGACAACATTATTGGTGGTCAGGTATGAAGAGAAACATAGTGGAATTTGTGTCTAAATGTCTCACTTGTCAGAGGGTGAAAGCTGAACATCAAGTTCCAACAGGGTTGCTTCAACCTTTAACAGTGCCTGAATGGAAATGGGAGAGAGTGACAATGGATTTTGTATCAGGGTTGCCATTGACTCAGAAAAAGCATGATGCTATTTGGGTGATTGTTGATCGGTTAATAAAGACAGCTCATTTCCTTCCTGTTAGAATGGATTTTTCTCTTGAAACGTTAGCTGAGCTGTATATTAGTGAGATGTGAAGTTGCATGGAGTCCCGATTTCTTTAGTGTCTGATCGAGATCCCCGGTTCACTTCGAGGTTTTGGAAGAGTTTACATGGGGCTTTGGGTTCTCGATTGCATTTTAGCACTGCATTTCATCCACAGACAGATGGACAGTCAGAGAGAGTGATACAGATTATCGAGGATATGTTGAGAAGCTGTGTCATTGATTTTTCTGGAAGTTGGGACAGATTTTTACCACTTATGGAATTTGCTTACAACAACAGTCATCAATCAAGTATTGGTATGGCACCATTTGAGGCATTGTATGGTAGAAGATGCAGAACGCCTTTATGTTGGAATGAAATTGGAGAAGGCAAGTTAATTGGTCCTAATTTGGTGAAAGAAACTGAAGAAAAAGTGAAGATAATTCGGGATCGATTAAAAGCAGCTTCGGACCGACAGAAATCTTATTCGAATTTAAAAAGGAGAGACATAGAGTTCGATATTGGAGATAAAGTATTTTTGAAAGTGTCTCCTTGGAAGAAAATTTTGAGATTTGGTCGGAAAGGGAAGCTGAGTCCTCGTTTTATTGGTCCGTATGAAGTGTTAGAAAGAATTGGACCTATTGCTTATCGGCTTGCTTTGCCACTGGAGTTGGATAGAATCCATAATGTATTCCATGTTTCTATGTTGCGGAGGTATAAATCGGATCCATCTCATATCTTACCAGTTAAATCCATTGAAGTGAGTTCGGATCTGACATTTGAAGAGGAACCAGTTGCTATTTTGGCACATGAAGTGAAAGAGTTAAGAAATAAGAAAGTGCCATTGGTGAAGGTTTTATGGAAGAATCATGGGAGAGAAGAGGCAACTTGGGAGAGCGAGCAAGCAATGCAAGATCAATATCCTCAACTGTTTCAGAGATAATATCAGGTAATTTCGAGGATGAAATTTCTTTTTAGAGGGGAAGAATTGTAATATCCCAAAATGTACTCTAGAAGTTTTGAGATAATTGTTGTTTGTGTGAATCAAATGTATATGTGTTATTGGAAAGGGAAGAGTGGATAGAGAGAATGTATATGTTGTGTATATGGCAAGATATATAACATATATGTTGGTCAAAATGGAGAGTAAAGGGATGAAGATATTTATTTTGTTGATTATGAAATTACTAATAAGGGTATGTAAGTGAAAGGAAGTTAAAACAAATAAGAAGAGGGTGTTTGGGTAATTGTCTTTTTAGAAATGCTTGGTGGAGGTTTAAAGAGATGCAAAGTTTGACTTTGTCTCTAATTTCATTTTCATTTCTTTTCTTTTCCTTTCTTGGCCGGCTATCAAGAAGACAAAGGAGAGCAAGAGAGGTTTTGAGTTTTAAGACCAAATTGAAGGAGATTTCAAGAAGATAAGTTGAAATTCAAGAAGTTCTTCTTTATTGGTAAGTTTTCTCTTGATTTCTCTTGATTTTATTGAAGTTGTGTTTGAATTGATAGATTATTGTTGATTGTAAGAGTGTGTTGTTTGATTGTGATATGTTTAAGTGTGTTTGGTTATTTGATTATGGATTTTAATGATGGATTGAAGAAAAGAGTAAGGTTGATGGAAGAGATAGTGTTGAAAGGGTGTTTAGGGTTTGTGATGATATTGATGATTTGTGGTTAATGTGTATTTTGTCTTGTTTTGGTGTGTTTGCAAGTTTAAGATGGTTTTTGGATGTGTGTAGTTGAGTTTGTTTGAAGGGGATGTTGGTGGAAGAAGTGGTTTGTTGGATGTTCTTTTGTTTTGGCCGGAATTTGTGTTTTTGGCCTGACACTCCCATGAGCACGACCAGGATTTTGGGCATGTCGATGGTTTTGTGTTTTGGATGGGTGACACGAGCAATGACATGCCCATATCACTGAGCGTGTCATTGCTCGTGTCACCCATCCAAAACACAAAACCATCGACATGCCCATGTTGTTGGACGTGTCAATATTTCTGTGAGACAGAATGTATTACACGCCCAGTGACACGCCCGTGGTTCTGAGCGTGTAAAAGCTTCTGTGTTGGGAAGTTAGGGCACGGTCAGGGACACGCCCGTGTTGTTGAGCGTGTCATGTTTAGAGTTTGCCCTAATTGGTTTTTAGCTTTATGATCTCATGTGGGTTTCACCATTCTTTTGGAATAGGTTGTGAAGAAGGTGAATTACCCTAATTCAAGTGGTGAAAGATTCTTGGAAGAAGAAGTGTTTAGAGTTGTGTGGGTTGCTTTTGAAGTAAGTACACACCTTGCATTTTTGCATGCATTCATGTAGTTATGGAACTTACACATTTGGATGTGAATGTACTAAGAAATCTTATTGCATTGTTGATATATGTATATATGAATAATGTTAACCTTGTGAAATGTAATGTGTTATATGTTTATTGATGATGATATATGATATGTGAGATTGAGATATAATGAAGCCGTTATGGTTGGCTATGGTTATGAAAAATGAAATTGTTAAGGCATGGTTGCCTATGTGCTTATGAAATATGAATTGAGAAAGAGAATGGTAAAGAAGTGAATAACTTGATTGTATGTTTAATATGTTATTCAATTTCAGAGTTCTGAGTTTGGAGGCATGCCTATAAAATGAAAAAGGTAACAGTCTTGCCGGGTTGAGGATCTCTTCAATTTGAGTTGAATTGAGGTCCAAGAGACTGGGTCTGTTACACTATGAGAATTGTGAATATGAGATATATGAATGGTAACAGTCTTGCCGGGTTGAGGATCTCCTCGATTAGTCGGGTTGATGGTCCAAGAGACTGGGTCTGTTACAGGTAACAGTCTTGCCGGGTTGAGGATCTCCTCAAGCATATTGAGTTGATGGTCCAAGAGACTGGGTCTGTTACACTATCCATGGATAGATATATATATATATATATATATATATGTTGCCTACGGGCTTGATTATTGTGATTATGAACCAAAGCAGTAACTCTGAACTTTGAATATCATATTAAATACTTGTTTGGGCCCATATGTGTCTATGTTGAATGAGTATAGTGGATGATGATATAATTATTGAAATAATGAAATGTAACATTTTTAAGTATGATCTTTATTGGTTGAATGCATGGCATTGATATTGACATTGCATAATATCATTATGGTTTGTACTACTGAGTTGTTGGCTCAGCGCGATTGTGGTTCATCGCGCAGGTGATAGGGTTGATAGGGTTGAGACGGAGGATTCTTCTAGACCTAGTTGAGTTTATGCTTGAAGAGTTGGACTAGAGCTTAAAGATCAGAGAGTCAAGCTGCCAATCATGTATATATATATATTCCATGTTTTGTAAATTTTGATTTTTGATGTATTTGTACTTGTAAGTACTTGTTATAATTTCCGCTGCGTATTAATAAACGTTTTTATCTATCATATATTATTTATATCTTTTAAACTTTTGATAATTATTTTATTTCTTTTTCAAGATATGACTTGTGTTTGTTTTAAAACTATGACATTTCTATATTCAGTATACGTATATTACGATCGTATAAGCATGCTATATACGTATACAGGATATAGGGGTGTTACAATTATTTTGGTATCAGAGCCTAGGTTTGATATTCTCAACCTAGGTCAATTGTAAGAAAAAGAATATTTTGATTTTTAAAAGTGGGTTTTTGAATAAAATACATGTTTGGTGTTGGCAGTCTCTGATCTTTAATGAGGTGTATTCTGCTGTGTTTGCAGATATAGGTTATAATGGATCCTCATTCACGTCAATCTGTTGAGGGTAGTGCTGAGAGTGTAGCTCCTGATGATGGTAGAGATGGAGCTAGAGGGGATAGAATTGGAGAGGCACCTGTTTCTGTGTCAGGGAGACCAGCTGGTGAGGAGGTTCCGCCAGTTTGGCTTAGGCATATGGTTGAATTATTGAGGCAGGCACCAGTACAACCACCGCCACCCCCACCCCAGCCAGTGGTACCAATGAGATATTACGATAAATTAAGAAAGTATGGAGCAGAAGATTTTCTGGGTACTATTGATCCAGCAGTGGCTGGATAAGGTACAAAGAATATTCATTCAGTTGCAAGCCACTCCAGAAGAAAATTTTGATTATGCTAGATCATTGTTGCAGAAGGATGCATATGATTGGTGGAAGACAGTTCCTCATGCTATGGACGATCCACCTACATTGTCCTATAGTGATTTTCTACGGGAGTTTGAGCTGAAATATACTCCAAGGGAGTATAAAGATGTGAAGAAAATGGAATTTCTGACTTTGAGGCAAGATCACCGAACTGTGACAGAGTATGAGCTAGAGTTCATCCGGTTGAGCCACTATGCCGGGGGGATTATCTCTTATGAGATTGACCGGTGCAGAAGGTTTGAGGAGGGATTGAGACCCTCAATTATGTGTCTTGTGGCTGGTTCTAGATACCAGGATTTTTCCCAGTTGGTTGCAGCAGCTAGGAGTGTGGAGAGAGCCCAAAGTATTGCAGCAGCTGCTACCGAGGAGGAGACCAGGGTTAGGAGACCCCAGTTTGAGGCAGGGTCTTCATCTGTAAAGAGAGGTAGGGGAAGTTTTGTTCCCAGGATCAGTCGGAGTCAGAGGCAGGCTGGTAGGTCAGTCCAGTTACAGAGACAGAGATCGAGACCTACAGTTTCAGTAGCGAGTGCTCCGACTCCAGTAGTTCAGAGATCCACTCCATCTGTGTGTGTTCAGTGTGGTGGAACACATAGGGGTGTCTGTTGGAAGAGTAGTGGACCAGCTGTGTGCTTCAGATGTGGTTCGCCTGATCATTTTATTAGAGAGTGTCCTGAGATGCAGGAGCAGAGGTCGGCAGATTCTGCAGTTTCTCGACCTAATGTCAGAGGTGGTCGAGGGGGCAGAAGTTTCAGCAGAGGGGGGTAGACCTGGGTATAGTCAGAGAGGAGGATCTTCATCCAGGGATAGTAGACCCGATGAGGCTGGGCCTTCTCAACGAGTATATGTGATGCAAAGACAACGAGATGCTTCTGCAGTCATTGCGGGTACTTTCTCTTTATTTGGCATTTCAGTACTTGCTTTGATTGATTCAAGATCTACTCATTCATACATTAGTGCATCCATATTGCCTGTATCTGAATTGCATTCTGAGTCTTTAGGATTTGATGTTTTGGTGAAAAATCCTTTAGGACATAGTGTGGTTGTTAGCAGGGTGCACCGAAATAGTGCAGTTGTGGTACAAGGTGAGGAGTTTACTGGAGATCTGATTGAAATGCCTTTTAAAGAATATGATTTGATTTTAGGCATGGACTGGTTGTCTAGACATGGAGCTGTGGTAGATTGTCAACATAAGTGTGTCACTTTGAGAACTAGTGATGGTAGGAGTGTGATGGTGTCTAGTGAGCAGAGACAGCTTGCATCCTTGTTTGTATCAGCTGTAATAGCTAGAAGGTTGATTAGAAAAGGGTGTGATGCTTATCTTGCTCATGTTGTGGATACTATAGTAGGAGATTCTCAAATTGATAATATAACTACAGTTGCAGATTTTCCAGATGTGTTTCCAGAGGAATTGCCAGGGTTGCCCCCTGAGAGAGAGGTTGAGTTTGGTATTGATTTGTTGCCCAGTACCACTCCCATCTCTATTACTCCTTATCGTATGGCACCTGCTGAATTGAGAGAGTTGAAGGTGCAGTTACAGGAGTTTACTGGATAGAGGGTTTATTCGCCCCAGTGTTTCTCCTTGGGGAGCTCCTGTGTTATTTGTGAAGAAGAAGGATGGTACTATGAGATTATGCATTGATTATAGGCAATTGAACAAAGTGACTATAAAGAATAAATACCCTTTGCCTAGAATTGATGATCTCTTTGATCAATTGAAGGGAGCATCAGTGTTTTCCAAAGTTGATTTGAGATCCGGGTACCATCAATTGAGGGTTAAAGCTGAAGATGTTTCTAAAACAGCTTTCCGTACCAGGTATGGGCATTATGAGTTTTTAGTAATGCCTTTTGGATTGACGAATGAACCTGCAGTTTTCATGGATTTGATGAATAGGGTGTTTAGACCCTATCTGGATCAGTTTGTGGTGGTTTTCATCGATGATATTTTGGTGTATTCGCGTAATGAAGAGGAGCATGACAAGCATTTGCGGATTGTATTGCAGATCTTGAGGGAGAAGCAATTGTATGCTAAGCTGTCAAAGTGTGAGTTTTGGCTTGACCAAGTAACTTTTCTGGGTCATATAGTTTCAGCAGATGGTATAAGAGTTGACCCAAGTAAAGTTGAAGCTATTTTGAATTGGAGTCCACCAAAGTCTGTAACTGAAGTTAGGAGTTTTCTAGGTTTGGCAGGCTATTACCGATGGTTTGTGAAAGGTTTTTCTTTGATAGCTACTCCACTCACCAGATTGCTTCGGAAGGGAGTTAGATTTGTGTGGACTGATCAGTGTCAAGCTAGCTTTGAGCAGTTGAAGGAAATGTTGACTCAAGCACCTGTTCTTACTTTACCTGTGGAAAATAAACCATATGTGATTTACAGTGATGCTTCACATAATGGTTTAGGATGTGTTTTGATGCAAGAGGGTAAAGTGATAGCCTATGCTTCTCGGCAGTTGAAGCCACACGAGCTTAATTATCCGACTCATGATTTAGAGTTGGCAGCTATAGTGTTTGCTTTGAAGATTTAGCGCCACTATTTGTATGGGGAAAATGCTTTATCTATACAGATCACAAAAGTTTGAAATATTTGGGTGTTCAGAAGGAGCTGAATCTTCGGCAAAGACGATGGTTAGAACTGATTAAAGACTACGACTGTTTGATTGATTATCATCCTAGTAAGGCAAATGTAGTTGCTGATGCCTTGAGTCGGAAATCTTTAGCAGGTTTGACTGTTTATTCGCTCTCGTTGCCTGTTGAGTTGAGAGCGTTGCATGCTAGTTTTGAAGTATGTAATGATGGTGCATTATTGGCTCAGTTACAGTTGAGACCAGTATTGTTGGATCAGATAAAGGAGGCTCAATTGGCGGACGAGAAAATTCAGAAGATTGTTTTAGATTGCCAAAATGGGGAGAGCCGAGACTTCTATGTAAAGAATGATGGTAGTCTTTGGTTCAGGGATAGGTTGTGTGTACCTGACGATAATAGTTTAAGAAAGATTATTCTAGAGGAAGCACACCAATCTGTTTTTGCTATGCATCTGGGAAGTACAAAGATGTACCATGATTTGAGACAACATTATTGGTGGTCAGGTATGAAGAGAAACATAGTGGAATTTGTGTCTAAATGTCTCACTTGTCAGAGGGTGAAAGCTGAACATCAAGTTCCAACAGGGTTGCTTCAACCTTTAACAGTGCCTGAATGGAAATGGGAGAGAGTGACAATGGATTTTGTATCAGGGTTGCCATTGACTCAGAAAAAGCATGATGCTATTTGGGTGATTGTTGATCGGTTAATAAAGACAGCTCATTTCCTTCCTGTTAGAATGGATTTTTCTCTTGAAAGGTTAGCTGAGCTGTATATTAGTGAGATGTGAAGTTGCATGGAGTCCCGATTTCTTTAGTGTCTGATCGAGATCCCCGGTTCACTTCGAGGTTTTGGAAGAGTTTACATGGGGCTTTGGGTTCTCGATTGCATTTTAGCACTGCATTTCATCCACAGACAGATGGACAGTCAGAGAGAGTGATACAGATTATCGAGGATATGTTGAGAAGCTGTGTCATTGATTTTTCTGGAAGTTGGGACAGATTTTTACCACTTATGGAATTTGCTTACAACAACAGTCATCAATCAAGTATTGGTATGGCACCATTTGAGGCATTGTATGGTAGAAGATGCAGAACGCCTTTATGTTGGAATGAAATTGGAGAAGGCAAGTTAATTGGTCCTAATTTGGTGAAAGAAACTGAAGAAAAAGTGAAGATAATTCGGGATCGATTAAAAGCAGCTTCGGACCGACAGAAATCTTATTCGAATTTAAAAAGGAGAGACATAGAGTTCGATATTGGAGATAAAGTATTTTTGAAAGTGTCTCCTTGGAAGAAAATTTTGAGATTTGGTCGGAAAGGGAAGCTGAGTCCTCGTTTTATTGGTCCGTATGAAGTGTTAGAAAGAATTGGACCTATTGCTTATCGGCTTGCTTTGCCACTGGAGTTGGATAGAATCCATAATGTATTCCATGTTTCTATGTTGCGGAGGTATAAATCGGATCCATCTCATATCTTACCAGTTAAATCCATTGAAGTGAGTTCAGATCTGACATTTGAAGAGGAACCAGTTGCTATTTTGGCACATGAAGTGAAAGAGTTAAGAAATAAGAAAGTGCCATTGGTGAAGGTTTTATGGAAGAATCATGGGAGAGAAGAGGCAACTTGGGAGAGCGAGCAAGCAATGCAAGATCAATATCCTCAACTGTTTCAGAGATAATATCAGGTAATTTCGAGGATGAAATTTCTTTTTAGAGGGGAAGAATTGTAATATCCCAAAATGTACTCTAGAAGTTTTGAGATAATTGTTGTTTGTGTGAATCAAATGTATATGTGTTATTGGAAAGGGAAGAGTGGATAGAGAGAATGTATATGTTGTGTATATGGCAAGATATATAACATATATGTTGGTCAAAATGGAGAGTAAAGGGATGAAGATATTTATTTTGTTGATTATGAAATTACTAATAAGGGTATGTAAGTGAAAGGAAGTTAAAACAAATAAGAAGAGGGTGTTTGGGTAATTGTCTTTTTAGAAATGCTTGGTGGAGGTTTAAAGAGATGCAAAGTTTGACTTTGTCTCTAATTTCATTTTCATTTCTTTTCTTTTCCTTTCTTGGCCGGCTATCAAGAAGACAAAGGAGAGCAAGAGAGGTTTTGAGTTTTAAGACCAAATTGAAGGAGATTTCAAGAAGATAAGTTGAAATTCAAGAAGTTCTTCTTTATTGGTAAGTTTTCTCTTGATTTTATTGAAGTTGTGTTTGAATTGATAGATTATTGTTGATTGTAAGAGTGTGTTGTTTGATTGTGATATGTTTAAGTGTGTTTGGTTATTTGATTATGGATTTTAATGATGGATTGAAGAAAAGAGTAAGGTTGATGGAAGAGATAGTGTTGAAAGGGTGTTTAGGGTTTGTGATGATATTGATGATTTGTGGTTAATGTGTATTTTGTCTTGTTTTGGTGTGTTTGCAAGTTTAAGATGGTTTTTGGATGTGTGTAGTTGAGTTTGTTTGAAGGGGATGTTGGTGGAAGAAGTGGTTTGTTGGATGTTCTTTTGTTTTGGCCGGAATTTGTGTTTTTGGCCTGACACTCCCATGAGCACGACCAGGATTTTGGGCATGTCGATGGTTTTGTGTTTTGGATGGGTGACACGAGCAATGACATGCCCATATCACTGAGCGTGTCATTGCTCGTGTCACCCATCCAAAACACAAAACCATCGACATGCCCATGTTGTTGGACGTGTCAATATTTCTGTGAGACAGAATGTATTACACGCCCAGTGACACGCCCGTGGTTCTGAGCGTGTAAAAGCTTCTGTGTTGGGAAGTTAGGGCACGGTCAGGGACACACCCGTGTTGTTGAGCGTGTCATGTTTAGAGTTTGCCCTAATTGGTTTTTAGCTTTATGATCTCATGTGGGTTTCACCATTCTTTTGGAATAGGTTGTGAAGAAGGTGAATTACCCTAATTCAAGTGGTGAAAGATTCTTGGAAGAAGAAGTGTTTAGAGTTGTGTGGGTTGCTTTTGAAGTAAGTACACACCTTGCATTTTTGCATGCATTCATGTAGTTATGGAACTTACACATTTGGATGTGAATGTACTAAGAAATCTTATTGCATTGTTGATATATGTATATATGAATAATGTTAACCTTGTGAAATGTAATGTGTTATATGTTTATTGATGATGATATATGATATGTGAGATTGAGATATAATGAAGCCGTTATGGTTGGCTATGGTTATGAAAAATGAAATTGTTAAGGCATGGTTGCCTATGTGCTTATGAAATATGAATTGAGAAAGAGAATGGTAAAGAAGTGAATAACTTGATTGTATGTTTAATATGTTATTCAATTTCAGAGTTCTGAGTTTGGAGGCATGCCTATAAAATGAAAAAGGTAACAGTCTTGCCGGGTTGAGGATCTCTTCAATTTGAGTTGAATTGAGGTCCAAGAGACTGGGTCTGTTACACTATGAGAATTGTGAATATGAGATATATGAATGGTAACAGTCTTGCCGGGTTGAGGATCTCCTCGATTAGTCGGGTTGATGGTCCAAGAGACTGGGTCTGTTACAGGTAACAGTCTTGCCGGGTTGAGGATCTCCTCAAGCATATTGAGTTGATGGTCCAAGAGACTGGGTCTGTTACACTATCCATGGATAGATATATATATATATATATATATGTTGCCTACGGGCTTGATTATTGTGATTATGAACCAAAGCAGTAACTCTGAACTTTGAATATCATATTAAATACTTGTTTGGGCCCATATGTGTCTATGTTGAATGAGTATAGTGGATGATGATATAATTATTGAAATAATGAAATGTAACATTTTTAAGTATGATCTTTATTGGTTGAATGCATGGCATTGATATTGACATTGCATAATATCATTATGGTTTGTATTACTGAGTTGTTGGCTCAGCGCGATTGTGGTTCATCGCGCAGGTGATAGGGTTGATAGGGTTGAGACGGAGGATTCTTCTAGACCTAGTTGAGTTTATGCTTGAAGAGTTGGACTAGAGCTTAAAGATCAGAGAGTCAAGCTGCCAATCATGTATATATATATATTCCATGTTTTGTAAATTTTGATTTTTGATGTATTTGTACTTGTAAGTACTTGTTATAATTTCCGCTGTGTATTAATAAACGTTTTTATCTATCATATATTATTTATATCTTTTAAACGTTTGATAATTATTTTATTTCTTTTTCAAGATATGACTTGTGTTTGTTTTAAAACTATGACATTTCTATATTCAGTATACGTATATTACGATCGTATAAGCATGCTATATACGTATACAGGATATAGGGGTGTTACACAACTAGTACAGAGATTATTGGGGAAGCATCAGTATCAGCTAGACCAATAACTTAGGATGTTTCGCCAGTCTGGGTGCAGCATATGGTGGAGTCCTTCGTCAGGCCCTAGTACAACAATAACAACAATAGAAGACCAGAAAATATGATAAGTTGAAGAAATATGGGGCTACAGACTTCATGGGCACTGCAGATCGAGCCGAGGCAAAGTAATGGTTGTACAGAGTTGAGTGAGTGTTTGTGCCACTAAGGGCCATTGCATAGGAGAAATTAACCTTTTAGAATTTTGAAACTAACCTTCAATGATCAATATATAGCTCTTAAATCTTCAAAATCGGGTCCAACAAAGTAACACCAAGTGGCAAGCTTGTTCAACTCTTAATTGGATGCAAAATGGATGAAAAATGATCCTTGATAGCATAGAAATGAGTAAGGCTCCTTCTTGAACAAGTTCAGATACTAGAATGATGGTGTTTTAGGTTTAGAATTTGTGATAATAAGGTTTGTGGTTATGTTTGAAAGAAGCTGCTCCTCTTATTTACTCTTGCTTAAGACTTGATAAAAGTTGCTAACCCCCAAATAGGGTGAAGTTGAGGTATTTATAATGGTCTAGCTGATAAAGTGATAGCTTTCAAATGTAATAGGCATAAAATATGGTCGTTAAGATGAGGTTTATTAGGTAAGATAAAATGAGATAAGGTAGAGCCATTCAAAATTTAAGAACCAATAAGTTGGCTCGTATTTGGATATGAGGTTTATCGTGTAAGATCAAATAGAATGCGGTAGAGCCATTCAAAATTCAAGAACCAATAAGTTGGCTCTTATCTGGACATGACCATCATAAATAGTCAAAACTATTGTGTGGTGGTAAATGAAGTACTACGTGACATGTCTCAAAAGTGGGCCTAGGCTCAATTTAGCCTGGTTTCAAGTAGTGGTTTAATGGTATAAATGATAATAGAGGAAAAATGATAATTTTCTCCATCATAATTGTAAATATGATAATCAAATAAAAACAAATAAAATAAATAAATAACAAACTAAATGAAATATAGGAAAAAAAATCAAAAATAAAAGCAAAAACATAAAAATATGATATATTACCTATACTTCAATTGAACAATAGTATTGTAATTCTGTAAATCCTTAATTTTAGCCCTGAATGAGGCCAGTCTAAATTAAAAGGGCCAAGTTAGGTCCAATCCAATTTTAAGAAGCTTTAACTTAGTCTAGTTTGATTTTAAAAGCTTGAATTAAGTCCAGTCCGATGTTAAAATTAAATTTCACTTGATTTTTAAAATACAAGTCAACTTAATTCGGTTTGGCATGCCAAATTTGATATGAGTTGTGCTCATATCGAATTAGCTAGGCCAAATTATCCATAATTACAGCTTAATTCAGTGTCCTACTTTGGTTCAAATTCAAAAGCACTTGGATAAGCTAAAGAAATCAGGATTTCTGAACCGAGAGGTAGTTTAATTAAACCCTAATGTTGCCTCTAAATAATGGGAATCAATAAGAAATAGGGAGGCTACCGTGAGCAATTAACACATAAAAAAAAAGAGAGATCGAGAGCAATCAACACTGATAGACAGGAGCTAAAAGACACAGTAAATCTTGAACCACATTGTCCAACCAAAGCTCATTGACCCAAACCTACAAGATTGTCCATGGTAGAAGTAAATTGTGTAATTCAAATCACAGGCTTGTCTCAATTGTAACACCCCAATACTCCATATAAATACTATACATATACCTAGTATACATACAGTAAGTATATAAAGTATAAGGATGCCACTTTTCTTTTTACCTTTCAATACCTGTAACAAAATTCAAACCATAATAGGTCAATTTAAAGAACACTTACAAATTATTGTTTTTATCAAAACTTCATTTATACATATAATATAACATACTTAAAGTGAATACATGTATGCATTACCCTCTAGTTGGTCTCGACAAAATCTTACTCTTCTTGTGGCATACCAAAAGACTTCATATCTTCCACCAAGCTACCTGCGCGATAATACATCCGCGCTAAGCTCGAAAGCTTAGTAGTACAAATATAAAATACAAACATATATCATGGAAACACTAACATATAAAGATATCTCCATTCCATATACTTTTAGTTCTTATTAAGTTTATCCCTATTCATTTGCACCTTTCATATCTTTCAACTAATCTCATATCTTATACACATATAAACATAACATTTCTACCAAGTCCAACCCATCACTAATATTCACAATCAACATCTCAATATACACATTATACATCATACTAATCATAAGTCACATTTCCAATTAAGACAATCATTGTCATCAACCACAATTCATCAATTGAATTCACAATCAATACTAATACACATATTATACATCATACCAATCATAACATTTCTTTATTCACAATTCAACATTAATGATTCATCACTAGTGCTCATAATCAATATTTCAACGCACATATTACATATCATCAATCACATGTCCAATGAAGTATCCTAAAGATTTCATTATCCATTTCTTTCAACATTTGTATATCACATTGACAACAAAGACAGACTCGGGCCCAACAGACACCACTATGTTATTCAGAGTTCAGAGTTACTGCTTTGGTCTATAATCATAATCATCAAGCCCGTAGGCATCATATATCAATATTTCTATCCATGGATAGTGTAACAGACCCAGTCTCTTGGACCATCAACTCATCATGAGGAGATCCTCAACCCGGCAAGACTGTTACCAATCATATATTTCATATTCACAATTCTCATAGTGTAACAGACCCAGTCTCTTGGACCTCAATTCAACTCAATTTGAAGAGATCCTCAACCCGGCAAGACTGTTACCTTTTTCATTTTATAGGCATGCCTCCAAACCCAGAACTCTGAAGACTGAATAACACATTAAACACATATTTCACTTATTGTTTCATTATCAATTTCAATCTCAATGTTCATTATCATCTAGGCAAACATGCCTTATTTCTTTCAATTAGATCATCATAGCCAATCACAATGGCTTCACAACATATCATATCTCAATCCATATGATACATATAACATCATTGCTATAACATTACAAAGTACCTTATTCATATAGCACAATACAATTCACAAGATTCATAATACACAAAACATAGTATTGTTCATATAGTATCATGTGCATCATCATTATAATACTCAACATCAATTACATTAACCAAATGAACATATCATTATTCAATCACATGATTCACATTATACATATAGCATCATTGCTATAACATTACAAAGTACATTAAAGTAATTCTTCATAAAAGTTTTTATCATAATAATTTTTACATAGCTCATACCTTGTTGAATGATCCTCTTCTCTTTCACATTATACAAGTCACATTAGATTAACAATGTAATAATTTACCTAACATTATTTAATTATACTCAATCAATTGTATTCTCATACATTAATATTCATCAAATCATTCACATCTTTCATTTTCCCATAACACAATTATATATATATACATATCATTAATGATATAAACACATCAAAATACATTAGTGATATGCATTAACAATGCAATCATGCAACATTGGTACTTACCTTAATAACATTTCACACCACTCTAAACTCTTCTCCACTCAATAGTTCTTCACTTCACAAATTAGGGCAATTCAACCTCTTCACAACCTAATCCAAAAGGAATATTAGCAAAATGACCATATGAATAGTACATTCTGGTTTTAGACTCCATTTTATCCTTATTTTGAAAAATTGTATAAAATAATCTACTTGACTAAAAATTCTAAAATTTTTACAGAATTTAGTTTTGTATCTTAAAATCATTCCTTTAAAATTTCAGATCAAACTGAACACAAAATCTTGGTCAAATAGTTCACCTAACCAGACTGCCCCAATTGCCCTGCATCCTGGCAGCAGTTCTGAACTTTGTGAATTCCATAAATCAAATTCAATCAACGTGGTTCCAAATTATTTTTCTCAAATACTAGACTCACTAAGCAACAACATATCCAAAATTCAATTGGATATGATTTTTCTACATTTTATTAAAAATCCCGAAATATAGCTGTCTCAGTTAAGGTACCTGCTGGAACAGGTCTAATAAAAATAATCTTTCTAAACTCATAACCATTCCAAAATCGAATCAACATATTTTTCAGTCATTCTAGACTCATAGAGGCACAACATATCAAAAATTCACTTCAAGAACATTTTTCTATAATTAATTAAAAATCATACAAGTCACAGCCTTTACTAATTGTAAAACAGAAAGAAATTTCACTAAACACAACTCTTACTCAACACAATCACTTCCAACACCTTCACTAACTCAACTTCTCATCTATCAAGCAAAATCAATACTTAAAATCACACCCTAAGCAACTTAATCATACCATCATCAAATCACAACTCAACTCAAGCATAACTTCAAAAATAACAAGGGTAAACAAGAGAAAACTTACTAAAATCATGAAATTCTTGAAATTCCAACTTGTATACTTGAGATCTTCCTTCACTTTTGAGCTTAAAATTCCAAAATCATCACTTGCTCTCTTGCTTTCCTTTGTCTTTGAGTGAGCCGGCCATCAACAAGAAGAAGAAGAAGAAATGATGAAGAAAACACAAAGTCAATAGGCATTAAATACCCTTCCAAAAGAAAATTACTAAACTACCCTCAACCATATAACTAAACCTTTGTCTTTTACAAGCCCATGTTGGTAATTTCACAATCACAAATAAAATATCCTCTTCCCTTGACCAAGCCCTTTGACCAACTTATATAATATATATATGACCATATACACAACATATACACTTCACTCTACACGATGCTTTTCTTCAAACAACATAATTACCACTTATCAATCACACACTCAATTCAATAATAACAACATTATCATAACTTCTAAGCACACTTAGGGATATTACATCAATATTGAAATCTTTGGTGGAACTGACAACGTTAGTATGGTCACTTCTACTCTTCTTTATTTAATTTAACATGTTAGCACTTTGTTTATTTTGTAACTTTGCAAGATTCATTTTAATTTATTTTATTTGGTTTGATCATACAATAAAACTATAATTCCACAATAAAACATATTTTGTAAATCGTTTACCTTTTTGAAGCGCTGTCTCTAATCCTTTGTAAGGGGCGCTGCCCCCTTGATCATCGCCCACTAAACAGCTAACAGGATCGTCGTGTGCGTTGCGCCCTATATTTCGTTGACCGGTTAATATTAATATGTATTTGTTTGTTTTTCTTTTAATTATTCAATTATTTTCATATATATATATATTTGTATTATTTTTTCTTGCCTTGTTCTTTTTATTAGATTTACATATATTTTCAAAGGGAAGTTGTAAAAGACATATTTTCACATTATGTGGATGTCTTATTTTTTTTAATTGATTTAGTTTGTATAATTTAATTAGTTCATGGACTTTGAGACAATTGTAAGGGACATGTTTTTACCTTTTTGATGAGTGTCTTATTTCATTTATCTGTATGGACATTGAGACATTGTAAGGGTATGTTTTCATCTTTATATGGGTACTCATTTTATTTGATTATTTGATTTATAATATGATGAATGTTTATTTATTTTGATTGCATGTAATATGAATAATATTATAATGATTAAAAATTAAATAATATTTAGACCTAAAAAGGAAGCTGATTCCAATGAACCGGATGCTATGGGAGTGTTGGGTCATTCTCACATTTCCTATGCATACCCAACTTTTTGAACCTAGTACAGGTCATTCATCCCTTTCTATCTTCCCGGCCCATCCAGAAGGCGATTTCTATTTTTCGGGTTTAGACTCATGTTCTCTAAGATCTAGAGCCAACAATGTAGAAGTCGCAAAAACTATTTCACCAGGAGTGGAGGTAAAAATTTTCGCTCATAGATTCTGAAGTTGAATATTATTGTGGGAGAAAAAGATAATAGTGTAATAGTTATGATTTTTCTGTATTATATATATATTAATCAATATTAAATAGAATATTATAATCATATTTGATTTATTCAATAAAACATAAATCAATATCATATATAATATTCTAATTCTATTTAAAATTTTCAAATAAATATCTATTATATAATAATAAATTTAATTTAAAAAATTAAAAAATTAGGACATATAACGATATTGAAATAGCAACACATGACATAATATTATACTAGTATTACTATCACGATGAAAAATAAGTAGGGATAAAATAAAAAGATATAATTAAATGAAAATTTTACTAACACTATGAACAATAATTCTTGTGGTAGATTTAGTATATAAATTATATATGTAAATTATAATGTTTGATGATGACTTACATAATTTAGTAACTAAACTAGAAAAGGTCTATGCGGTACTCTAGATATATTCAATTTATATACTAATTTTAAAGTTTGCAATAATAAAAAAAAACTGAAAAAAGAAAAAAATGCTAAAAAAATTATATTAAACAACAACAAAAGGTGAAGAAAAAAAAGAGTGAAAAATGATAATGAGAAGAAAAATAATAATTTTTTTCATCATAATTGCAAGCATGATAATTAAACAAAAATAAACAAATCAATAAATAATAAATCAAATAAATATAAAAAAATATTAAAAATAAAAATAAAAATATAAAAAATATGAATAAAAGTATTTTTTAAATTGAATATTATTGTAGGAGAAAAAAATAATTGTGTAATATTTATAATTTTTTGTTATTTATATATATAAATAATTATTATCATATCCTATTTTAATACAATATATAGATTAGAAAATTCCCCATCTGATAGTATTTTGTCATTTACCCTTAAAATCTAATATCAAGCTATTTTTAGTTTTAATAAATTTCTTCAAGAGCTCGAATCTAATTTTGTATTTCTTTTTGATGCTCGCAAAATCCAAAATGAAGCAAAGCATAAAACCAAAAACAAGGAGTGCTAGCAAGAGCCTATTTGATTTGTCTTTGAGTGCATCTGTCTCTGTCTTATCTCTCCGCCTCATCTTGTAGCTTCTTCTCTTTCTCATCGTCGCCGTACACATGCGGAATGCGAGAAACCCATTCGAATCGGGTTTTGGATTCAAACCATGATTCTCGCATTCCAAATATCCAATTCTCTTTTGTGTAGTTTTTGTTTTCTCATTTCAATTTCATTTCTTGATGAATTTTTCATTAATTCTTTTGGGAATTGAAGCTGGTCATTTTGGGCTCACTTATCTGATTTAGGTTAGCATCTATGTGATATTTTATTTGTAATTTTGAGTTTTAATTCTGATTCTTGTTTGATTGGATTAATTGGTATCCCGATGTTCTCTTTTGCCTCTTTCAGGCATTGGAAAATGAAAGATTTTTTTTTTTCTCTAACAATTTGATTTTTTTTAATCAGGTATATATCAGGATGAAGAGTATTAGAGATTGGGTTTTTTCTCAATCACTGTCCAAGTCTTTGGCCTCTTCTAGACAATTGTCGGGCAGTGGCACTTTCTTCTCTGAAGGACCTGTGAACGAAGATTCTAATGACCAAGGTAGTACCCGTCTTCTCTTTTCCTCTTTTCTTCCTCATATGCTTGATGTAGTAACAGAAGATGTGTGGTTGAAATATAATTTATTTGTTAAGTTCATTTCAAGTTGTCAAGTACAGTTTTTATGAAGCATTTTTTTTTGTTTTTTATTTTCCCTATATTTCATTTGGTTTATTTTCAGTTTTTATGAAGCATTGATGAAAGAATTGTTCTTTATTGCTTATCCCTTGCATAGTTTTGTAACCCATGCAAGCACAACAGTTGTTGGCCAATGTTTGATGGTGCCTAAAAGAAGAGGAAAAGAAAAAAAGAATGAGTTATGTAATCTTGATGTAGGGAGGATTTCAAATAGTTTTCAGGAACTTTGGCATTTTGCTATCATAATGGCATCGTCTTTATGCATTAAGGTTGTTACTGGGAACTCTATTACTCAACTAGTTTTCTTTGCGTTACTTTTACTTTGGGAAAGTTACTAGTTTGATATTAGGTCGTAATGTACATCTTGCTAAAATGATTACCAGTGATATTAGCTGTCCTTGCCAACAACTTAGCATTTGTTTGCTTCCTTGAGGCTCTAAGCAATAAAAAGTTTCCTGCTGAGAGGATAACAGGATGATTTTTGGTCCTTCATACTGCTTTCATGTGTAATAGTTTGTAGATTGTATGAGATTTTTTTTTTTGGTTCTTGTTCTTGGGGTTAGAAGGAAGAGGAGAGGGTGGATCTTATCTAAAAATGAACTGACGAAATGCCTAACTCCTTGATTTTGTTTAGATATCATGCATTCATATAATATTTACTTGACTTTTGGGTCTTCAAATCAAGGAACTTCCTATACTTACAGTAATGTTCAAAAGAGTGTAGCCCACGTGCCCATTCATCCATGATTGATAGACAGATGGTAAACTATGTAGAGTTGTAGAAACTTACAGCAATTTTCAAAGGAATGCAGACCACATGCCCATGTCATCCATGATTGCTAAACAGATGGTAAGCTATGTAGTATCATAGAAACGCCAATATATAATGGTTCTAGTAGTCTAGTGCTAAGTAGTAGGCTACTCAATGCAAATATTCATCTGAAAAAAAAAAACAAAAAATTGGGTTGAGCTTTTCCTTCTGGATATAGGTATATATATAGACCAATTGTCACCATAAAGTACTTATATATATAGACCAATTGTTACCATAAAGTACTTAGGCCATAGTTTTATATGGATGGGAGCGTTTATGAATCAAAATTTGCCATAGTGGAATTGATTGTAGTCAAATGTGAAATTTCATTCTTTCTTTTTTTTTTTTTTCTTTTTTTGACTTGAAATCATATTTGTTGATTTTTGCGGAGCAAGAGCTTAGCTTATTTTCCTTATCTGCAGCTCACATGGCCTGTTTAGAGGTTGCATCACTAACTCCTGATACATCATGCTCCTCTGATGGTACTCAGGAGCATGGACCTCATCTCTCTCTGCAGCAAGTGCATCAGCATTCTAACAGATCTAATCCTGAAAGGATGGATCCATTGGAAAAGGTTGAGGATCTCCAAATTAAGTTTTTCCGGCTTCTTCAACGGTTAGGTCAATCAAATGAAAATCTTCTGGTGGCAAAGGTTTTATATAGGATACACCTGGCAACTTCAATACGGTCAGGGGAATCTGATGTTAAGAGAGCTAGAAAAGTAGCAGCAGAACAAGAGGCAACCGACATACCCAAGTTAGATTTCTCTGTAAGAATACTTGTCCTAGGGAGAACGGGTGTTGGGAAGAGTGCTACCATAAATTCTATATTTGATCAAATGACAACCATGACTGATGCATTTGAACCAGCTACTAATTACATCCAAGAGATTGGGGGGACTGTCAATGGAGTCAGAGTGACTTTTATTGACACACCTGGTTTCTCTCCTTCATCTACAAGTAATATGAGAAGAAATAGGAAGATCATGTTCTCTGTGAAGAGATTCATAAGAAAATCTCCACCAGATCTTGTCCTGTTTTTCGAGCGGCTTGACCTAATCAACATGGGCTACAGTGATTTCCCTCTTCTGAAGCTTATGACCGAATTCTTCGGCAGTGCAATTTGGTTTAACACCATCCTTGTCATGACTCATGCTTCCTCAACACTTCCAGAAGGACCAAGTGGATATCCAGTCAAGTATGAATCATATGTGACCAAGTGCACAGATTTGATGCAATACTTCATACACCAGGCAGTATCTGATACAAAACTAGAAAACCCTGTAATTTTAGTTGAGAATCATCCTCAGTGTAAAAGAAATTTCATGGGGGAAGCTATTCTTCCCAATGGACAACCTTGGAAATCTCAATTCCTATTATTATGCGTTTGTGCCAAAATTCTGGGTGATGCTAATACTCTCTTGGAATTTCAAAACAGTATTGAATTGGGGTCATCCAACAGTCCCCGAGTGCCTTCATTACCACATCTCCTTTCATCTCTTCTACGGCATCGCGCTATATTAAAACCAAATGAAGTGAACTATGATGTTGATGAGATTTTACTTTCAGATACAGATGAAGAAGATGATTATGATCAATTACCTCCAATACGAATCCTGACAAAATCTCAGTTTGAGAGGTTGACTAAATTGCAGAAAAGAAACTATCTTGATGAACTGGATTATCGGGAAACCCTTTTTGTAAAGAAACAGTTGAAAGAGGATGCTCGCAAGCAGAGGGATAAGAAGCTTTTCAAGGCAGAAAATTTTGGAGAGGATAATGATGATGATGACCAGCAGGCATCTCCAGAGGCTGTCCTCTTACCAGATATGGCAGTCCCTCCAAGTTTTGACTCAGATTGCCCCATGCACAGATATCGCTGTCTTGCAACAACTGACAAATGGCTTGTGAGACCTGTTCTTGATCCTCAAGGGTGGGATCATGATGTAGGCTTTGATGGTATAAACTTGGAGACTGCTACAGAAATAAAAAGGGATGTCCATGCTTCAATTATAGGACAGATGAGCAAGGACAAGCATAATTTCAGTATTCAATCTGAATGTGCTGCAGCTTACACAGATCCTAGGGCTAGGGGACCTACTTATTCTGTGGGTTTTGATGTTCAGTCTGCTGGTAAAGATCTTATATGTACAGCACATACTGGTACGAAGCTGAGGAATCTCAAGCACAACATTGCTGAGTGTGCAATTTCACTGACATCCTTTGGTAGCAAGTACTATGTAGGTGCCAAGGCTGAAGATACCATGTTTATTGGGAAGAGGCTGAAGTTTGTAATGAATGCTGGGCAAATGAGGGGTCCTGAACAAGTAGCATATGGTGGGACTTTTGAAGGAACATTAAGAGTGCGTGACTACCCTGTGAGAAATGATAATATCAGTCTGTCTATAACCGCTCTGTCCTATAAGAAGGAGACAGTGTTGGGTGGAGGTTTTCAAACTGAGTTTCAGCCAATACGAGGCATGAGACTTGCAGTTATTGCGAATTTAAATAGCCAGAAAATGGGGCAAGTTAGTGTAAAGATGAGTAGCTCTGAGCACATGGAAATTGCTCTGATAGCCATTTTCTCAGTTTTCAGGGCCCTTTTCCGTGGGAAAGAGGCTGAAATTGGAAGCAAGGAAGCATGAGAGATGTGATTAAACCACTGCTCTTTTTGGTGCTAGAGTTTCTTAGTTTGGAGAGGAAATAGTAGTTGGAAAGCATTTTACATGCAGAACCGATTTATATATTTAAAAGAGTTGGAGATCTCGGGGGTTCTTCCAAATTATTATTATTATTATCATTATTATTATTATTATTATTTGTCCTTGCAGTTGCTTTCGTATTTGGAGGTTAGATACTGATACATGCTTATTTTGAAGAGATTAGATAGTGAATTAGTAATTGTTAAAACTAGTGATCTGGCTATGTCCAGTTGACCTACCAATTTGGCTATAGTCTACAGAGCTCTGTAACAAGTAAATAGGATGTAGTTGTACAGGAACACATGGAAAATCAGTTATTTTATGAATCCTGCAATAAATCTCTTTTTGAAATGTTATCAAGCTTCATTTTCTTGTGCGAAATGGTAGTTAATTTTTTAATATTTAGTGCATTGGGAACTCGGAAGGAGTAATCAAACACTTGAATTCCCATGATATGGGTTGATTTGAATGCCAAACCATTGTTTCTGCAAGTTTCTTTAAAGGTATAAATATGAAAAAATTGTGCCTTGTGTCAGCAAGGAGTTAATTCCCAACAGAGAGGCTTTTGATTTCTTATTACAGCCCCATCCCCAGTTGATCAGAAAATCAACTAAAACTTGATAATCCATCAGCAAAAGAGTTGAATTGGGATACAACTCTTTTATTGGTCCATCTTTGATATAAACCCAGAATAAGTTAACAAAAAACTCACTTGATTGATGGATTTTGCAAACAATTAACATGTCCACGTGATCTATGACTTGTCATTAATCAAAATGCCTTAGATCTTCTCAGAAATGTGGAAAGACCAGTTTTGGAAGTTGATTCCATTCCAATTTCTGTAATTTTGACTGGTGACGAGAAGATAATTTTCTATACAAAATGATATCAGCAATTATCATACGATGCAATAATGAGACCCATAATGATGACTGAAAGGACTACAAGATGAGGGAGAATTCTAGAGTTCTTACCCCAAATAAAAATGAGTTTTTTCCTCGTAAGGAAAAAGGGTCTTGTCTAATGCCAATTAATGCTGTTAATAAGGAGAAAAAAAAATTGTATGTGTAATAAAATTAAGAATGAAAAACTAAATGAAACTAAATGATTCGAGGAATAATTAAGTGAGGAAGAACTTGTCGTAGAATTTAAGGAATATAGGCTAAAAATCAAGAGTTGAGTTTCACTACTAATTACAATCTTAAATGAAATATTATAATTTTATAAATATAATTATAATAGAAAATTTTAGAAAGATAAAGAGAAACATCCACTCAATTCATAGCATTCTCCTTTGAATGTTTGTCTATTAAAAATAAGTTTCATTAAAATATTATTACGTAAAAATTTTGTAAAAAAAATAATAATCTAGTGAAGAAAAAAAATACAATATTCTTAATAAAGTACATATATATTTTTCTTCCCATCGTATTAATAAATATCTCCAAATTAGTACATGTCAATCGTAGGCAATAAGGGTGTTCATAAAACTTGTCAACTCTAGCAATCCGGCCCGACCGAGTTGGGCAGGATTTAAATATTTTAGGGTAGGGCTTCGGGCTTCATATGTGAAGCCCGAGGCATCTCGGGCCAGAGGTGAATTACCTCGGGTTAACCCAACCGAATATGAAATATTATATTTATTATGTATATATAACATTTTTATAATATATAATATAATTAATATATAACATATTATATTACTTATATAATATATAATATATAATTATATTGTATATATTATAAAACATATAAAACAATATTTTATATAATATATAATGTACTGCATATATATGCAATATATATGCAGTATGTGTACTGTATTTATGCAGTATATACTGCATTTTAATGCATTATGTACTGCATATATATGCAATATTATGTGTATTGCATTTATGCAGTATACATACTGCATATATTGATATATATATGTGTGTGTGTGTGTGTGTATGTGTTCTGTACTTATTGCATTAAAATTACAGAAAATTTAAAAAAAATGCAAAAAAAAAAAAAAGAAGAGAAAAGCCCGGTTGGCCTGACCAATCCGAAATAACCCAGCCCGTTTAGGTTATGGTCGGGCTATGAACTAAATTTTATAACTCGATGTGTACTCGGGCCGGGCCTCGGATTAGGGGTAAACTCGACCAAACTCGACCTATGTATACCCCTAATAGGCAAAGCTTTTGTTAATAAATCTGCCATATTCTCACTCGAGCTAATTTGATAAAAATCTAAGTCACCTTTCTTTTGGAGTTAGTGTATAAAGAAAAACTTTAGTGAGATATGTTTGGTTCTATCACTTTTTATGTAATCTTCATTTATTTGAGCAACACATGCAACATTATCTTCATATAAAATTATTGAACTCTTTTAAGTTGATAAAAGATTATATGTGTCATAAATATATTAAATCAATGATCTTAACTACACACATTCTCGACTTGCTTTATGAATTGTAATAATTTATACATGATTTTAAAATGTGGCAATAATGGTTTGTTTTGTTGTGGGACAAGATATAGCAGTACCACCAAATATAAACAAATGTCATGTTTGTAATCATCATATGTGGATCAAATAAATATCCAGCATCTGAATTTGAAATTTAATTGTTTCAAATAAAATAATTCCAAATCAGTAGTTCTTCATAACTTAATTACATATTTATCCTGAGGTAATGAATTAAATGCTTTAAGTATTTTTAATCCTTTAGGGACTTTCATGTAAATATTACTATCAAGAGATCCTTATAAATAAGTGTCACAGTGTCCATAAGATGCATATGAAGTCCCTCAAAAACTATTAAGTTCACTAAAAATCTAAGAGTTATTACATCCATCATAAAAGAATTTGTTTATTCATAATCGATTCTAGGTCTCAATGAGAAACCTTGAGCTGTTAGTTGTGACTTGTATCTTACAATCTCATTGTTTTTATTTCTCTTTTGTACACACACTCACTTATAAACAACTTGTTTTTTTTATGTTAGAACTATCAGTAAAAAAAATTACATTTTGTAAGTGAATTTGATTATGCTTAGATAGCATCTTTTCATTTTTGCCAATCACTTTAATGTCAATATTCTGCGATGGATTTTGATTTTAGATAATCACTTCTATTTAATATATCAATAGCTACTGCACATACAAATTTTTTTTAATGATAGCTTCATCTCGACTCTTTCTCTCTCTTGTATAAACATCACTCGTTGAGATCTCTTCATTTTCAAAAATTTTTATAATTTCATAATTTTCAGGTAACTATTCCTCAACTGGAGGAATTTGTTCATTTGTGTCTACAATTTATTTTTGAGTCATCGTATCTTCTGGTATACTAATTTTAGAAGTACTAACTCCCTTAGCTTGCTCCCTTTTCTTTCTTGGATTTTTTATCTTTAAATTAGTTTATCATGCTTCTGGCGTACATTAGACACATCTGCAAGGATATTTGTGGATTTTCCATTTGAAACATTAATTCAGGCATGAATAACTTAGTTATCATTTTACATCAATGAATGCATCTAATAAATGTTTTGCAATATATTGTAAATAAATAATTTTTTTAACTTTAAGTTCACTTTTATTTGTTTGAGATTTATAATGAGATAATGATGATGCATTCCATGAAATGTCTTATTTTTATTTTTATTTTCTCTAATGTTGGAAACATAGTCTCTTTAAATTGACAATTAGCAAACTATGTTGCTAGAATATCATTTATCATTGGTTCAAGATATCTTATAATTGATAGTGATTCAAAACTAATATAAATTCTCAGTCTTCTTTGTGGGCTCATTTTTGTGTGTTGTAATGAAATAATTGGAACATATACAGCACAACAAAAAATTTTTAAATAAAAAATATTAGGCTCATGACAATATGCAAATTTTAATAAGGAGAATTCATGATAAGCAGTCGTTCTAATTTTGATTAATGTTGTTGCATGTAATATGGTATATCCCCAAGCTAAACTAAATAGTTTTATTCTCATAAATAATTGGCTAATAATTAATTGTAGTCATTTTATAAAAGATTCTACTAACCATTTTATATATGAGAGTGAGCTAAGGATGCTCAACTATAATCTCATTTGTTACACAATAATCATTAAATGCTTGAGATGTAAATTCTCCTACATTATCAAGACGAATTTCTTAATTGTAAAATCTAAAAATTGTGCTTGTAATAGAATAATTTATGCTAATAGTCTCGCGAAAGCAATATTGTGAGTAGACAATAAACAAACATAAGACATTCTTATAGAAGTGTCTATTAATACCATAAAATATTGAAAAGAGCCACAAGATAGGATAATATGCCCACATATACCTCCATAAATTTGTTGTAAAAACTAAAAATATTCAAATTCAATTTTACCTTGAGATTGCCTAATAATTAGTTTCCATTGAGCACAAGCAGCACATAGAAATGCATTTGATGAAAGAATCATCTAGTTCTTTAGAGGTGTCCATACGAATGTTTTATAATTCTTTTCATCATTATAGCACTAAGATTAACTAGCGATCATGCCATAAAATAAATTTCTTTGAGCTAATTAACTTATGGTTAATTGTAATAATAGATTATGTTAGATTTTTATATGTGTAATGTAACCCAGAAAATGCTAGTAATATTTTCATTATATACTTCTTTTCTAAGATTATAGATGTAATATAGAGATATTCTCTATTGCTTTCATTTTTAATCTCATTATGATAATCATTAAGATGTATATTTCTAAAACTTAGGAAATTTCTTTTTTAATTACTAAATAATAATGCATCTTTTATTGTTAATTTTGTATCTTTAGGTAATATAATATGGATTCTTTTGGAAAAATATGTATTAACATTAATCTTACCTAATTGAATAAAAGAAAAATATATCTTATCTTTAAAATTGTGTGTGTATTGTTATAATATCTGTCAGACATAAATCTCCACTAGTATCAATTAAGTGACTGGATAATTCTATTTTTTTCTTCAAAATAAATTTTTGAAGAGTGTCACAATATATGTTTTATTTCATAATTTTTTGTAAAGTATATAAAGGTAAGATTGAGATCATCATTAAAATAAAACACACTAAATATTAAAAATAAAATGCACTTAAATATTAGAATTAACACACTTGAAAAATAAACAAATAAAATATTAAATAAAAATACATTTGAAGAGATACTAATCAAAATAGGCATCAAGATGGTAATTTTCATCAAATATCAGACTATCTTGTTTTTCATCAACATTTGAAAGAAGTTTGAAACATTCAGGTGTGTAAAATTTATTGGGTCATTATGTTTAAGGAAATTGGTCTTCACACCTTTTCATTTTCTTTTTATTGAAGCTTAGTAAAAGTCAACAATATGTTTGGATATACAATAGGTATGTGACCAATGTCCTTTTATACATTATCTGTAACTGATTTATTTATTTATTTATTTTTAGTTTGCAAATTTTTACCTTTCTTATTTTCTCACTATGATCATTGGTCCTTCAAAAATTGACATTATGATGACTATCGTAGCTTCGATAATCATTACGACTATCATCTTTTCCATGTCTACAATTCAACCATGACTGTAACCTCGACCATGATCGCAACCATAATTCCAACTATACTCAAACTTGTTTGACATTACACTGTTTATTTCAGGAAATTGTTTAAACCCAGTTGGTCGTGAATAATAATTTTTCATCAAAAGTTTATTATTTTGTTCAGCAACAAGAAAACATGATATTAATTCTGAATAATTTTTAAATCCTCACTCTTGATGTTGTTGTTATATGAGTATATTTGAGGCATGAAAAGAAAAAAAAAAGTTTTCTTTAACAAATCTTGACCAATGGTCTTCTCACAACATAATTTTAATTGAGAAATGATCTTAAAAACTATAGAGTTATATTTATTAACTGTTTTGAAATCTTGCAATAACAGGTGTATCCAATTATAACGAGCTTTTGAAAAAATTACTATTTTTTATAATCAAATCTTTCTTTTAATTTTTTTCTAAGTTCAAAAGCCTTTACAACCTTTGTGGAAATAATTATCATTATTTTTAAACAACTCTATAGGAATGCCTCATTTTCTCCTTAAATTGTATCTTTGAGATTCATAGCATTGAGATGAATCTCAGAATTAAGGGTTTATGATAAATAATTATTTTTTAATATATCAATTGTACCAAACTCAAGCTTTACGAGGTTTGACATTATGCAGATCACTATATAATAAAATTATAATTAGTTACCAATATATTATTTTTAATATGTTATGTAAAGTAATTATAAATTGCATTGAATCAAGTAAGCAACATGGATTATATTATTTTTTATATCAATATTATATAATTCATGAATATCCAAATAAAATATAGAATTAAATGACAACAAATGTACAATTAATAATTCAAAATAAATTAATAAAAAGTAAAGAAAATTATGGATGAATTTAATGTGTATATATATAGATGCATAAATCAATATATATAAGATGACAAACACTAAGTTGCTTTAAAACAAAATAAAAAAAAATAATATTATTATAAAGAAACGTGCATGTTAATTCTATGTTCACGGTATCTATTATGAAATTCTATAAAGAATTGGTGTTCACAGCTTTCTAAAGTTCTGAAAAATTTTGCATATACATATATATATATACACATATAACTATAACACAATACAATAGAAAGTATAATATGATGTTATATTTTTAACTTTTAACCTATTATTATTATATATAGAAGAAAAAAAATCAATAGAACAAAACAACAATATGGTTAATATGATTTTACCATTATGTCAACTGTATGTCCAACATTCTTATAAGTTTGGTAAAGATTAAAGTTTGCTAATAATATTAATTTTAGCAATTCGAGTATAATAAGAGAAGAAGTATATATAGAAAAATTAAATAATGTATAAATATTACATTTGATGAAATAAGAATAAAATTAGTTTAAAATAGATGATGTAGAACAATCATGCTAATAATGCTTTATAATTAAAAATAAAAAAGCTAAATAATCTGAGGAATAATTGAGAGATGAAGAACTTGTATATTCTTTTTCTTTTGTTGTGTTAACAAGCTGACAATCTTCTCTATTTCTAAATGTAAAATTTAACTTTGGCATTAAAGAGATAAAAATTAAAAATCATGAGTTTCACTCATAGTAATTACAATCATAAATGAAATATTATAAATTTATAAATATCATCGATAGATCAAAGCAGCATCCTTAGAACATAGCAAGCAAAAACATATGTGTAGGAGATGGGGTGGCATCTATTCCCCCATTTGAGACAGTTGAAGCGGATTCTGTAACAATAGCCTGAATGAAGGTTGAAGGACCATTTGATTCATTAAGGGGTATAGTGCCCCCCTGGCCTAGCGTCATTCTTGAACCTAGCTGCAGGAGGGCGGCCGGGCCTGAATTCAAACCAGACCAGACTCTTCTTTGTTTGAGCTGCTCCACGCACGCAGTCATAATAAAGAAGTTTAGTAAGATGAAGAGAAATGTCGACTTGATCCATAAATATACACTTAACTGATAATAGCATGTTGGAATTTGTTTTCCTCGACTAAGAGGAGGAGGCCCCATTTTTATTATTATTTTGTCAAATTAATGACTGATGAAATCTAACGATATAATTTATGCTTTAACAAAATGGCAAAGAAAAAAACTATATTTTAATATTTTATTAAAAATTTATAACTTTTTTCACAAGTATTTTTTAAATTTATTTTACTAAACACTTCGGTACTTAATTCAATAATATTATTAAAATATTTGATTATTTAATATATAATATAAATTAAAAAATATCTTCCTTGTAGTAAAAATTCCGCAAGACAATATTGGAATTACTTTTGAATTAAATTTTATTTTAATCATAAAATTTTAAAGTAATAAAAAGGCAAATAAAATTTTAAAAACATAAAAAAAAAATCATAAATTTTAGATCTCATTTATATAAAATTTTTTACATGTCTTGAAAAACCAAAGAAATCCAGAAATCTCATAAAAGTTCTAATTTGATGGTCATATACCATTAATATTATTAATTCATGATATCAAGATTAGAATATTTATGACTAAATATAAAATAAGGTATAACTTGCCAATTCAACAACTAAGAGTCAATTTATTATGAAAAAGTCAAGTTTGAGGGATAAAATAGTTACTCAAATAGTAAAGATGACAAAATGACCAAAGTTACTAAGTTCGAAGAGCAATGTATATATTAAGCAAAAAAAAAAAAAGATTCTCTAACATACCGGCTACAGTTGTTAGAGATAAACTGGCATAGGCCTATATGTGAAACAAAAAATGTACATAACACCATCATCATCATATTACTTGCATTTTTTTTTTACCAGCGAAAATAGTATGAATATTATTCATGAAAAATTAGAATCATACCAGAGGATAGCTTCCAACTGAGGAGGGGCATTAGCAATCTAATCTGAATTCAGTAAAGCTTTTTGAATTGCAGATGCAATCCAATCTGTGGCCAAATTGCACATTCTAGGAATATGAGAAAAGGTACAAGCTTTCAATTTCTTTACTTCATGCTTGATGTTCATAACCATTGCTTCTATTTCCCAAGGACATGATTCAATATCGTTGACAACATTCATAAGCTCCAAGCAATTAGATTCAAAGCATACATAATCTAGCTTCAAAGCAGTAGTTTTTTGTACTGCAGTTAACATGGATAGAGCTTCGTTTCTTAGCACCGAATATAATTTAATTAAGCAAGCTAAACCATCTGCAACTTTACCCTCATGATACCTGATAATAAGAGAAATCCCAGCCATTGATCTAGAGGGAGAATATGATGCATCTGAATTAATTTTAAACCAATGTTGTGGAGGAAGTCTCCAATGACTTGAAGGAGGAGTTATAGTATTTTGATCTGTTAAAGATCTGGAAGTGTTAGCAGTAGCAAATCCCAATCTTTGCGTTTCGGCATAGTATGAAAAGGAAAGCCATGCATTGTTTGCTATCTTTTTAGGCTGAGGGATAATCCCTTGAAAGTAAAACTCATTTCTAGCTTTCCAAACCTACTAACACAAAAGTGCAATCCCTGCAAGCCATGAGTCTCTATCCAAATCATTATACATTTTTGAAACACAAAGCCACCAATATATGAAAGTAGTAGGAAGAAGAGAAGAAGGATAAAACCAATATTGGAGGCAAACCATGTAGCTTTTGCATGAGCACAACAAAAGAGGCAATGTACAATTGATTCTACCTATATGGAGCACAAAAGGCAAATGTCGGAAGGACTCAATGTAACGACCGTAATTTTACTGAAATATAATTAAATAAATAATTTAAGGGAGAAATGATGAGTTGGAGGTGAGAAAAATAATGTGTATATGATATATATATGTGAAATATAATGAAAATATACATTACATATAAATTCCAAATATAAGTTAGAAAAAGACAAAAGATGAATAGTAAAGAAAGGTAAAATGGTAAATAAATTTTATAAAATTTAAAATTAATAAAATAATTCAAAAAGAAAATAATTTTTGATGGAAGATGGAATTTGGAATTTAAAAATTAATTAAATAATTAATTAATTAAAATATTAAAATATTATATATATGGTCTTAAATGAAGAAGAAAAGAAAAAGTCAAAATTTCATCTTTATCTATTTCTTTCTTCTTCTTCTTCTTCCTCTTCTTCCTTTGCACGAAATTTCACCATAGTCAAGGAGAAATTACTTCATCCAAACACTAATTTTAAGAAGGATTTTCAAGAATTAAAAAGAGTTTTGGTGACTTTTCAACAAATTAGTAAGTATTATTTTAGAATTATGAAGTTTTCTTTGATATTTCTATTATTTAAGAATTGAGATTTTTATGGAGTGTTATTTAATTATTTTAATGTATTTGGAACATGTTATTTTGATGAGTAGGCAATGATTTTATATTTGAATGGTGGATTAGTTAGGGTTAAGTAGGAGTTTGAATGGGTTAGTATGATTTTAGGGTTTTGATAAAGAATGCTAGTTCATGGGTTTTCATCATTTTAATCATGTTCTAATATGGTTTTAATAATTAAAATGAACTGAAATTTACACTTGAAATTGGTTAGAATGAAGTTCTAAAGTTGAAAAGCTTAAGGCAAAATTTTTGAAATTTTAAGGAAAATATTATACATTGTATTTTAATGATAGAAATGTGTTAAAATATAATGTTAAAGATGTTTTTAAGCTTAAAACACCATTTGGAATTAGTGAGATTGGTTTTTCAAAGTTAATGTTCACTATAGCTAAAGAAGGGAAAATTGAATGATTAGATTTTAATTAATGTTTAGTAGCTTAAACACCTTAAAATGCGATTCTAATGTATGTTTGTTATTCACATTTTCATTAGGTGTTGAGTAAGTGGTTATTTTCACCACTTAGTGGTGAAAGGCTTTTGAAGAAGTTGAGCATTTGGGCTTGGAAGTACTCTTGTATAGAGGTTAGTATATACTTTGATTGAAATGTGTGTTTGTGCGCTTGAATGTCATGTTGCATTATATGTGAAAGTGATGACTATGCTACTTTGATGTGTGAATACACATGAAAAGAGCATAGATATATGTTTATGTTATGAAATGTATGATGTGTGTTTGAGTGAGCCACTTTAAATTGACTAAACACATTTAATAATGTGTTTGTGAAAAATATGTAAATATGCCAAATGTAGGCATAATTTGGCCACATAAAGGATGTGGCAAGTCAATTGATGAAATTGATGAAAATATGTGTAAATAATGAGAAAATTTCAAAAAAAGTGCAAAAAGAATGAAAATTGGCATAATTGCTAAAGCATGAAAAAAATGTGAAATTATTTATATTGCGTGTGAAACCTTATGTAATATCAATTTTCAGAGTATTGTATTTGGTGTTATGCAGTATACCGGATATTTACCTTCGGACCAGATGTTAGGCATCATTATTATTGCATTCGAGCCAGATGCTGGGCATCACTTTTATTTGCCTTCGAGTTAGACGTTGGGCATCAATATTATTTGCCTTCGGACTAGACACTGGGTGTCAAATGTTGATCCAAAGTAATATCTTTAGAACTTAAATATTATATATGGTTATTTAGGCCCAATATGTATGATATGTGACGGTTTAGAGTGTAAGTTCTAAAATGTAATTGTGCCACATTGTTTAAAGAAGTATTTTGCATTATTTTCTTTAAATTTTTACTATTATTAACATATGTACCGCTATTATCAAAATATTTTTACTATTAAATTTTTCTTTAAATTTTTAAATCCAATCGTTAGCACGGTTGGATTTCATCACGCAGGTGATATGATAGTAGCGGAGAGCTCTAATAGACCTTACCAGGTCTAGCTTGTTGGATAGTGCTAGAAGTTTGGTTTTTGCCAAGACCATAACCTATTGTGTAGCATGTAATTATTTTTTTTTGTTAAACATGATTTGCTTATATACCTTATGTTATTATATAAAGTTGTTTTAAACTTAATTTTTGTTTAAGTAATATGATTATTTAAAATACTTTTAGTATATAAATATCTATATATAAGAGGATTTGAGATATGGAACATTTTGGATAGATGTTAGTGTACTGAAAATATGTATATATTGGAAGTGTAAATTTTTGGTGTAGGTTGAGTTTATTGTTTTTGTAAAACATTTGAAATACAGATAAAACTCTGACAAATTTTTTTCATAGATTTTCACTAATAGATGATATTTCTAATAATTAATTACTTATATTTGTTTATCAAATAAAATATATTTAATACAATAAATTATTTATGTGAGAATTATGGAAAATTTCTCTAAAGACCTGAACAGTGATATTCTTATATTCTGTATATATATTGTATATATATATGATGTATGAATTATATGTACATAGGGTATAAGGATGTTATATTTATTTTAGTATTAGAGCCTAGATTTGATATTTTCAACGTACGTGAATTTTTAAGAGAGAGAAAAAAATTTTAAATTGATTTTAAATTATTATATCTGCATATGCACTGGCACCTATGTTGGTCTTTGATGTGGCAATATTTATATGTGAAGAGTGATGCTCTAGGTAGAGTTGAAGTTAAAGCTAGTTTGATAATGAGTAAATAAAATGTTGGAGAGGTTTCATTAGTCAAATTGAGTGTCTAAAGAAGTTGTATTGTTTAAAAAAAATTAAATAAGATTAAATGTGAAGAAAATTGTTTATGAAGTGATTTTGTTGAGGATGATTGTGAGAATTTGTTATTTTTGAAGTAAATTATTATAGTAGTACATAAAGAGTGTTTGTAAGATAATTTAATTGAAACCAAGTTTGGGAATAACATTAGAATTGAGTTACAAGGTTATGAAAGGTGTGGTATTTAGAAAAGAGAAATCCTTTATCTTGATAAAGATGTATTAAATGAATTTAAAGTTATTAAAATGTAAAATTAATAAATTTTGAAGGAAACTGTGGCTATGGAATTAAATGATTATTTGAAGCATATTAGATGATTTTGGTGTATAAATAATTTGGAGTATTGAAATGTGAATGACTTGATTATGGATAGAAAATGTATATGAAGTTAAATGGTTAATTCATATATATACATATATATATACTAGGTAACCCTGGTATAAATGAGTTATGTTTAAAGTTGAATATAGTAGCATTTGTAAAATTATATAGTTAAGATATGTATAAACAAGAGATTATGGGAAAACGAGCAAGGAAAGTGTCATTGTTTGAGAGTTGAAGCGGGAAAAGTAATTTGAGTAAGAAAGATTAATATTTAATTAAAAGAAATCTAATGCAAGTGCATTGGGTTATATTTGGTTGATTTGTTTATGGACGTTTAGGTTTGAATTTAATTGAGTTCCTGTTGTGCTAAATATTATTTATTTGATTTAAGTGAGTGGAAATAATAATGACATGTCGAGTAAAATTTGAAAGTATTGGTAATTATTGGTAGATTGTTTCTAAGATTGTGGTGTGGTCAATTCAATGGATGGTAAGACTTACATGTGGGGGAAATTTGAGAAAAGTATTGATAAATGTAGTCGGACATTCAAATTGGATGTATTATTAGAGAATGGATATGTTTTAATTATATGTGTTAGCAAGTTATAATGACATTTTTAAGGAAGCAAGTAAATTGAATAATTAAGGTAGGGAAGGTGATCAAATGACTAATAACCAATGACTTGAAATAGTTTAGAAGAATATTAATGAGATTTAAAAATAATGGTCAAGAATAAAGTATAAGTATACAAATTGTAAATTTAATATGTACCTAATAGTAATATTATTGGGTGACATAAGATAATTGGTTATATAAATATGGAAGTGTGGAGTGAGTTAAATTATATTGGTTGTAAATGATAAAAGGGGAAGGAGTTATTACCAGTAAGGAAAACTTGATGAGAAATTTAATTTTAGTATATTGTATTAATATTGATATTGAGGAAAAGATATTTTAAGGATTAGGTAAGTGTGTAAGAGACAAGATGTTTTTGCTTAAAAAAATAATTAAAATACAATGGAAAATGTATAAATTATACAATAAGATCTATTAATGGAGGATTAGAGTTATTGCTATTTTGCAATGTTATAAGTATTTATTTATAAGTATAGAGTGAAAATCATTGAACAAAAGTACAATTTTAGAAGTGACTTTGGTAAGTTGGTATTCAATGTTGAGAATATTGTTTGATATTCTTTAATTCTAAGATTATGTAATTTTTTGGATTAGGAGAAGGAATTTGCATCAGTAGGTAAGTAAGAAAAAGTTAGAGTTGCACAGAGAATGGATTTGATAAAAAGGAATTAGAAAGTTTTAAGTGTGGATAATGGTAAATATTTTTTTCTACTTAGTATTGTTGTTTATATATTGAATGGTTTTGTATAGACTTATTCTCATACCAGTACAATGATTATGTCTACTAAAGACATAAAATTTTAAAATTTTAAAAGTAAGATGCTAAAGTCATTAATTATTTAGGACATAGAGAAGTGTTTAGTAAAAAGTGTTAAGATATATAAGAATTTGAAATTTTAGGAAATGATGGATGATATCTATAAGGAGGAGAGCAGAGATTATCAAATTAGTGATGGTGATAAATTGTGTTATCAATTAAGCTAATGATTCTATAAGGAAGTGAGAGTAGTGTTAGACTATGGATTACAGTGGATAATTTCAAAGATGAAATTCTTCAAGGGGAAGAGAGTTGTAACGACCGTAATTTTACTAAAATATGATTAAATAAATAATTTAAGAGAGAAATTATGAGTTGGAGGTAAGAAAAATAAAGTATATATGTTATATATATATATGTGAAATATAATGAAATATACATTACATATAAATTCCAAACATAAGTTAGAAAAAGACAAAAGATGAATAGTAAAGAGGGGTAAAATGGTAAATAAATTTTATAAAATTTAAAATTAATAAAATAATTTAAAAAGAAAATAATTTTTGATGGAAGATAGAATTTGGAATTTAAAAATTAAATAAATAATTAACTAATTAAAATATTATATATATTATATATATATAGTCTTAAATGAAGAAGAAAAGAAAAAGTCAATCACGTCCTTGTGGCTATCGCTGGGGCAGGTTTTTTTAAATCATACAATCACGTCTTTCTTCTTGGCTAAAAAAAAAAATGAAGAAGAAAAGAAAAAGTCAAAATTTCATCTTTATTTATTTATTTCTTCTTCTTCCTCCTCTTCTTCCTTTACACGAAATTTTACTATAGCCAAGGAGAAATTGCTTCATCCAAACACTAATTTTAAGAATGATTTTCAAGAATTAAAAAGAGTTTTGGTAATTTTTCAACAAATTAGTAAGTATTCTTTTAGAATTATGAAGTTTTCTTTGGTATTTCTATTATGTAAGAATTGAGATTTTTATAGAGTGTTGTTTAATTATTTTAATGCATTTGGAACATGTTATTTTGATGAGTAGGCAAGGATTTTATTGTTGAATGGTAGATTAGTTAGGGTTAAGTAGGAGTTTGAATGAGTTAGTATGATTTTATGGTTTTGGAAAGGGTTTTAATAAAGAATTCTAGTTCATGGGTTTTCATCATTTAAACCATGTTCTAATATGGTTTTAATGATGAGAATGAACTTAAATTTACTTTTGGAGTTGGTTAGAATGAAGTTCCAAAGTTGAAGAAGCTTAGGGCAAAAATTTTAAAATTTTGAGAAAAATATTATACATTGTATTTTAATGATAGAAATGTGTTAAAATATAATGTTAAAGATGTTTTTAAGCTTGAAACACCATTTAGAATTAGTGAGATTGACTTTTCAAAGTTAAAGTCCATTATAGCTAAAGAAGAGGAAATTGAAAGATTAGATTTTAATTGATGTTTAGTAGTTTAAACACCTTAAAATGTGATTCTAATGTATGCTTGTTATTAACATTTTGGTTAGATGTTTAGTAAGTGATTATTTTCACCACTTAGTGGTGAAGGGCTTCTGAAGAAGTTGAGCATTTGGGCTTGGAAGTGCCCTTGTATAGAGGTTAGTACATACTTTAATTGAAATGTGTGTATATGACTTGAATGGCATGTTGCATTATATGAGAAAGTGATGACTATGCTACTTTGATGTGTGAATACACATGAAAAGAGCTTAGACATATATTTATGTTATGAAATGTATAATGTGTGTTTGAGCGAGCCACTTTAAGATGGCTAAAAGCATTTAATAATGTATTTGTGAAAAATGTGTAAATATGCCAAATGTAGGCATAATTCGGACACATAGAGGATGTGGCAAGTAAATTGATGATATTGATGAAAATATGTGAAAATATGAAAAAGTACAAAAAGAATGAAAATTGGCATAATTGCCAAAGCATGAGAAAAATGTGAAATTATTCGTGTTATATGTGAAACCTTATGTAATATCAATTTTTAGAGTATTGTATTTGGTGTTATGCGGTATACCGGATATTTATTTTCGAGCCAGACGCTGGACGTCATTATTATTATCTTTGAGCTAGATGTTGAGCATCACTTTTATTTACCTCCAGGCCAGACATTGGGCATCAATATTATTTACCTTCGGGCCAGACACTAAGTGTTAAATGTTGGTCTAAAGTAATATCTGTAGAACTTATATATTATATATAATTATTTGGGCTCAATATGTGTGATATGTGATAGTTTAGAGTGAGAAATGCTCAAGTTCTAAAATGTAATTATATGCCACAATTTGAGTTTCAAAGAAGAAGTATTTCGCATTGTTTTCTTTAAATTTTTACTATTATCAAAGTATGTACGGCTAGGCTATAAGGTTAGCACGATTAAATTTCATCGCATAGGTGTCAAGATAGTAACGGAGAGCTCTAATAGACCTTACCAGGTTTAGGTTGTTGGATAGTGCTAGAAGTTTGATTTTTGCCGCAAGACCATAGCCTGTTGCATATCATGTAATTATTTGTTTTTGATTAAACATGATTTGCTTATATACATTGTGTTTTTATATAAAGTTATTGTAAACTTAATGTTTGTTTAAGTAATATGATTATTTGAAATACTTTTAGTATATATATATATATCAATATATAAGAGGATTTGAGATATGAAACATTTTTGGAGAGATGTTGGTTTATTGAAAATATGTATATATTGAGAGTGTAAATTTTTAGTGCAGGTTGAGTTTGTTTATTATTTTTGAAAAACGTTCAAAATATAGATAAAATTCTGATGAATTTTTTTTAGAGATTTTTACTAATAGATGATATTTTCAATAATTAATTACTTGTACTTATATTTGTTTATCTAATAAAATATGTTTAATACAATAAATTATTTATGTGAGAATTGTGAAAAAAAAATTTAAAGACCTAAATAGTGATATTTTTATACTCTGTGTACATATTGTATTTATACATGGTGTATGTCTTTTATGTATATAAAGTATAAGAGTGTTATACTCAATCTTTATTTACAAAGATTATCTAAAACTGGCAGAGTGTTGGTACACAACTTCCATAGAAAATATTTGATTTTGGGCTGCAAGCTTAGACTCCAGATATTTTTACAAATAAGAAGATTATTGTTGGAGTATCCAATATAATCACCTGCAAAAACCAAGTTACTCAAAAAATAATAAATAGCTTTAGCTGACATCCTTTCTTTCCTGTCAAAATGCCAAATTAGCCGGTCAGGAGCATCTGCTGGACCTATGGGAATAGACATATGGCTTGACTCTCTCCTTTAGAAAAAAGTGAGGAAATAAGAGATTTGTTCCAGTTTCTTCTAGGGCCAATAAGTTCAGAAACTTTACTTAAGTGGAAGTTTGGAGGCTTAGAGGAGGCGATTTTAAAGTCTGCAAGATTTGGTACCTAGGCATCTTTCCAAATATGTATATCTTTATCACTTCTAACTTGCCATCTAATGCCCTTAAGAAGAAGATCTCTAACTTTTAAAATGCTTCTTCAACCTCAAGAAAGATTTTTGCCTAACTTAGCCTGCAGGAAGGAACTGTTAGGGAAATATGTTGCTTTTAGAATCTGACCCCAAACACAATCAACCCCCTCGACTAATTTCCAGCACTCTTTGGCCAACAAAGGGATGTTGAAGAGTTTAAATTGCTTAAAACTCAAACCCTCTTTGAACTTCGATCTTGCAAGTCTGTCTTACCTTCTCCAAATTAAGCCTTTCTCCTTATTAAATTGATTCCACCAAAACTTAGATAAAATATTATCTAAATTTTGACAAAAGGATTTAGGTAATAAAAAGCAGGACATTATGTGAAAATGTATAGCAGTTAGAACTGTTAGTGTATGTGCCCTAGGCCATTTATTTGGATCTTTATGTTATACATTCATTATTAATAAATGAGGTTTTATTATCATTATTGTTTGTTTGCATGTTACACAATTTTGATATTTGTCCCTGTTTTATTATTGTTATAGAGATAAAAAAAAATAATTCTTAACCAGTATGAACATTGATTTGATAATCATCAGATGGTTATGTGTATAGTGATACAAATCAATTTCATAGATACTTGTTAGAGAACAATGTATTAGATAGACCCATCATGAGATTACTACATGGGTTAGTGTCATAAGTAAATCTCATGATAGTTATGTATTAATTCTTTGACTTGAGATTGTCATAGTTTCCAATATAAGGACTATTATATTTTGACATGATCAAACATTATCTGTAACTGGATAGTAATAAAGGTTATGATCATATATGATAGAAATTATGTAGAGGATAATGAACAATCAAGATAGAGTTTGTCCCTCTCTTGAGAGAGATATCTTTTGGGCCCCTCGATAAGTGAGACTGTGAAATGCATGGCCGTGCTCAAATGAATTGATAGTGTGATCAATTTCATTTGTTTTTTATCAGTCTACTTGGAGATCGAGTAATCATAAGTTTGGACAATATAAGTATGACGTTGACCATGACTTATGTTCAAGCTAGATATCGCGTGACAAAGGGATTAATGCATGTACTATTATTAGGAAAATTGGGCATTCCTTATATTAATTGGGTAGTTGTAACGCCTTGCTAGAGGCCAATCTTGTTGGTTTAATAGAGATTAAATTGACTGCCAATTAATATGGGCCTATCGGGTCACACACAAGAATGCGCTTTGGGCTGGATATAATATTAATAATATTAATATTTATTATTATTATTATTTTCTTTTTTATATATATATTATTAGATAATATATTCAGAATCCTTATTAGATTTGGATTCTGAATTTGACTTACCTTACCCAATTTCGAATTGGATTCTTGAGTGATTATATTCACTCTAGACGTTAAGTTTTCTCAGAGGTAACATTAGAAAATGAAAGAGAACAAAAATAAAGGAACTCTAATACGTTTTAGAGAAAACATTTTTCCAGCCTTTGCCGTTTCAGAGAGCTAGCACTCCAGACGGTAGCATTCGTGTAGATACGCGATAGAGGGTGTTTCGCGATCGAGGCATCTCTTCCAAACTGTAATTTCTAATCATCTACAGGTTAGTTCTTTGAACACTTCCGTCGAATTAAACGAACAGCATGGATCCTGGTGGGAAATTAGAGATTAAAAATTTTTCCGATGCGTGTTTTTGGTTTGCAGTGATCTCCTTGATTTCCTCATAGTGGTATCAGAGCCACTTGTTGTTTTCGTTTAAGTCGAAAATGCCATGTTGATATGATTACATGAGATATATTGATTTCGTATGGCATGTTAACTATAAAACCCTAATTCGTTTTTCATATGATGAGAAAGGATTTGTTTTTTTTTTTGTTTCGTTTCTGTAAAACCCTAATTCGTTTTTCATATGATGTAAAAGGATTGGTATTTTTAATTTCGTTTTCATGAGATGATCACGTATATATGATTGGTTGATTAAAAAATTTTCATATAATGAAAACGATTAAGTTTATATGTGATATAAACATTTGGTAATGATTCTGTAATGGGTTGTACATATTCGAAAAAAAAACAGTAAGAAGGTTAATGAGATTAACGATTCTGTTTTAGGGTTTCGCCAAAGAAAAATGTTAATGAGATTAACATTTCTGTTTGCGCCGTATGTTCGCGCCCTATAGTTCGTTATCGTGACATTAAGAATGTCAATATATTTGTTTCTATTTAACATGTTGGTGATGAATATGTTATGTTTGTTTGATGTCTTGGCATGGTGCATAGCATGGCCTTATGACCTATGTGATTGGTTTATTCATATCTTAATTTTGGGTAAATACGGCCTGCGTGTCGTTTATTTTGTTGTAATTTATTTTACTAGTAGTTAGATTTTCTTTTATTGTAATAAATGAAGATTCAAGCTACAATGTTTGTGTTGGAGATTCATACCAAGGAGAAGATGGTTCCATGGTGATGGAAGCACAAGCTCAAGTTTTGAAGATATGTAATATTGCAAGTGTTGTAATAGATAAGTTTTTCACCTAGGGTTGCCTTTATGATCTTCATTTGGTCTCTTGAAGATCATATTTAGTTTGGCCATACTATGTCACGTTTACATATTTTATCATTTGATATATGATGCTTATGTGATAAATTATATATATGCATATAGGATGCTAAAATATAATGATATGTAATGCAAGATATGATAATAATTTAGTTGAACCCTCATTAATAATTTAAGTCTAAATGCCATCCACGTTTTGAACACCTATCAAAACTAAGATTGTATTAAAGTAGGTATTGCCAAAGCAATATGCTTTAAACATTCCTAGCTAAGTAGGATGAGTAATAGTGCTACTCATATGTTTTAAAATTGGTTAGACTTAATTAGGCTATCAAAATGGTTTTGGGCCCAAGGCATTAGATGGAATTCAACATGCTATGACATATAATGTCAATATTCCGTAATTACTAAGAGTTACATGAGATGTAATTGGTAAAGATGTTACCTACCTAAATAACTTGATTTTAAGCGTCACGCCAAAAGCTAAGTTTAGAATTAAGTGAAATACGGATCTTAGCCTACTAAAATATTTCTTTAGAGGGTTATATTTTTAGTAGGAGTTTAAATAATTTTAACCTCATTATTAATTAAAATTTGACTTTGCATATTTATTTTGTAGATGGCTGCTAATAACAATTCCACCTTATCACTGCGATCTATCCTTGAGAAGGAAAAACTGAAAGAATGTGGGACTAATTTTGTTGACTGGTTTAGGAACCTGAGAATTGTTCTCAAACAAGAGAAAAAGTCCTACGTGCTTGATGAAGCTGTCCCTGACCCACCTCTTGCTGATGCTTCTAATGCTGCTAAGAGTAAGCATAAGAAGCATGTGGATGATTCCAATGACATAGGATGTCTTATGTTGGCTACTATGTGTCCAGGACTTCAGAAGGATCTGGAACACTTAGAGGCTTATGAGATGAGTGTGCATCTTAAACAAGCTTTCCAACAACAGGCTAGGCAAGATAGGTTTGACACCACTATTGCATTATTTGACTGCAAAATGTCTGAAGGTGAATCTGTTAGTGCTCATGTTTTGAAGATGAAAGGCTATCTAGATCACCTTGCTAGACTTGGATATCCCCTGAGTTTAGAACTCTCCACGGATTTGATCCTACATTCATTGCCTAGCAGTTTCTCACAATTTGTCATGAACTATAACATGAATGACATGGAGAAATCCATTCCTGAGCTACATGGTATGCTCAAAACTGCTGAGGGGAATATTAAAAAGCCTACCCAAATATTGAATGTCAATATTAAACAAATGAAAAAGAAAGCCAAAGATACTAAAGGCAAGGGTAAGGCAAAAGGTGCTAAAGGGTCCAAGGGACAAGCTAAACCAAAACCTGAACCTAAGGCTAAAGTTCCTAAGGAAGGGACTTGTTTCCATTGCAACAAGCCTGGGCATTGGAAGAGAAATTGTCAACTCTATTTGGATGAGTTAAAGAAGTTGAAGGGTAGTGCGACTACATCTTCAGGTATTTATGTTATAGAAATTAATTTATCTATTCCTTCTTCATGGGTATTAGATACAGGATGTGGATCTCATATTTGTACAAATATGCAGGGACTCAAAAGGAGTAGGATGCTGAAGAAGGGCGAAGTGGACCTACGTGTTGGCAATAGAGCAAAAGTTGCTGCTATAGCTGTAGGAACTTATGAACTTGTTATGCCCAATGGTTTTTTGTTAATTTTGAACAATTGCTTTTATGTTCCTACTATGAGTAGGAATCTTATTTCAGTATCTGTTTTGGATGATGAAGGTTATTCATTTTTTATTAAGAATAAGAAATGTTCTATTTTGATAAAAATGATTTGCTTTATGGTATTGCAAATTCTTATAATGGCCTTTATATCCTTAATCTTGATGATTCTAATGGTAATGATATCTATAACATAACTTCTAAGAGAACTAAGCCAAATGAGTTAAACCCTACTTATTTATGGCATTGTCGCCTTAGCCATATAAATGAGAAACGCATTTCTAAGCTCCATCAAGATAGATTATTAGATTCATTTGATTTTGAATCATTTGAAACATGTGAGTCTTGTTTGCTTGGTAAGATGACAAAGGATCCATTTATTGGGCATAGTGAAAGGGCTAATAATTTATTGGGCTTGATACATACAGATGTATGTGGTCCTTTTAGCATTAGTACCAGAGGAGGATTTCGATACTTCATTACTTTTACTGATGATTTCAGTAGGTATGGCTATGTCTACCTAATGAAACATAAGCATGATTCTTTTGAAATGTTTAGAACTTTTCAAAATGAAGTACAAAATCAACTTGGTAAAACAATTAAACTACTTCGATCAGATCGAGGTGGTAAATATTTGACCCAAGAGTTTGATGATCATCTAAGGGATTGTGGAATTGTTTCACAACTGACTCCTCCAGGAACTCCACAGTGGAATGGAGTTTCTGAAAGGAGAAATCGAACTCTATTAGATATGGTTCGATCAATGATAAGTCAAGCGGATCTTCCTTTATCTTTTTGGGGTTATGCCTTGGAGACAGTTGCATTCATTCTGAACCATGTACCATCTAAGGCGGTTGAAAAGACACCATATTAGATATGGACAGGTAAGACACCTAGTTTGTCTTTTCTTAAGTTTTGGGGTTGTGAAGCTTATGTGAAAAGACCAGTTTCAGATAAGTTAGCTTCAAAGTCTATCAAATGTAATTTTGTGGGATATCCTAAGGAAACTAAAGGATACTATTTCTATACTCCTTCAGAGAACAAAGTGTTTGTTGCTTGAAATGGGATCTTTTTGGAAAAAGGAATTTCTTTCTAAGAGAACTAGTGGGAGTATAGTAGAACTTGAGGAAACTCAAGTACCACAAGAAATCATTGAGCCGTCTATAGAACCTATTTCAGAACCACAAATAGTTGTGGAGTCTGAAGATGTAACACAAATCCCTAGCAGGTCTGATAGGACACGTCGTCAGCCAGAGAGATATGGATTTCTTGTGACTGATGATAGTGAAGTAATGCTCATAGATCAAGATGAGCCTACTACCTATCAAGAAGCTGTGTCAGGTCCAGATTCAGACAAATGGCTTGGAGCCATGAAATCTGAGATGCAATCTATGTTTGACAACCAAGTTTGGTCTTTAATTGATCCTCCAGAGGGTATTAAGACTATTGGTTGCAAATGGGTTTTCAAGAAGAAAACTGACATGGATGGGAATGTGCAGACCTATAAAGCAAGGCTTGTTGCAAAAGGTTTTAAGCAAACTCATGGTATAGACTATGATGAAACCTTTTCACCAGTTGCTATGCTTAAGTCTGTTAGAATTCTCATTGCCATTGCAACATACTAGGATTATGAGATATGGCAAATGGATGTCAAAACCGCTTTCCTTAATGGAAACTTGCTTAAGGATGTGTATATGACACAACCTGAGGGTTTTGTAAATCCTGAGAATTCTACAAAGGTTTGCAAGCTTCAAAGATCCATTTATGGATTGAAGCAAGCATCTCGAAGCTGGAATCTTCATTTTGGTGAAACAGTTAGGAACTTTGGTTTCATCAAGAATGAAGATGAACCTTGTATTTACAAGATGGTTAGTGGGAGTGCAGTAGTGTTTTTAGTCTTATATGTGGATTACATATTACTCATTGGGAATGATATCCCTACCTTGCAAAAGGTTAAGACTTGGTTAGGGAATTCTTTCTCAATGAAAGACTTAGGTGAGGCTGCCTATATCCTTGGTATAAAGATCTATAGAGATAGATCTAGAAGGATAATTGGCCTGAGTCAAAGTACATACATAGATAAAGTGTTGAAGAGGTTCAACATGCAAGATTCCAAAAAGGGATTCTTGCCTATGTCTCATGGCATTCATCTCAGCAAGAGTCAATGTCCTATGACATCTGATGAGTGAGATCGAATGAATAAGATTCCTTATGCTTCTGCTATAGGATCTATTATGTATGCCATGTTATGTACTAGACCAGATGTCTCATATCCATTAAGCGCAACTAGTAGATTTCAAGCTGATCCTGGTGAAGGTCACTAGACAACTGTCAAGAATATTCTTAAGTACCTTCGAAGGACTAAAGATGTATTCTTGGTTTATGGAGGTTTGGAAGATGAGCTAGTTGTAAATGGTTACACAAATGCTAGTTTCCAAACTGACATAGATGATTTTAGATCGCAGTCAGGTTTTGTATTCACATTGAATGGTGGAGCTGTTAGTTGGAAGAGTTCAAAACAAAGCACTGTGGCTGATTCTACAATAGAGGCTGAGTATATAGCAGCATCAGATGCAGCTAAGGAAGCAGTTTGGTTGAAGAAATTCATCACTGAGCTAGGAGTGGTGCCTAGCATTGCAAATCCTGTGGACATTTATTGTGACAACAATGGTGCCATAGCACAGGCAAAAGAGCCTAGATCTCATCAAAGGTCTAAGCATATACTCAGGCGTTTTCACCTCATTCGAGACATTATCGATAGAGGAGATATCAATATATGCAAAGTTGACACAAATGATAACATAGAAGATCCATTAACAAAGCCTCTCTCACGAGTCAAGCATGATCAGCACACTAGATCTATGGGTCTTAGAAATTTGTAGGCCTAGTGCAAGTGGGAGATTGTTAGTGTATGTGCCCTAGGCCATTTATTTGGATCTTTATGTTATACATTCATTATTAATAAATGAGGTTTTATTATCATTATTGTTTGTTTGCATGTTACACAATTTTGGTATTTGTCCCTGGTTTATTATTGTTATAGAGATAAAAAAAATAATTCTTAACCAGTATGAACATTGATTTGATAATCATCAGATGGTTATGTGTATAGTGATACAAATCAATTTCATAGATACTTGTTAGAGAACAATGTATTGGATAGACCCATCATGAGATTACTACATGGGTTAGTGTCATAAGTAAATCTCATGATAGTTATGTATTAATTCTTTGACTTGAGATTGTCATAGTTTCTAATATAAGGACTATTATATTTTGACATGATCAAACATTATCCGTAACTAGATAGTAATAAAGGTTATGATCATATATGATAGAAATTATGTAGAGGATAATGAACAATCAAGATAGAATTTGTCCCTCTCTTGAGAGAGATATCTTTTGGGCCCCTCGATAAGTGAGACTGTGAAATACATGGCCGTGCTCAAATGAATTGATAGTGTGATCAATTTCATTTGTTTTTTATCAGTCTACTTGGAGATCGAGTAATCATAAGTTTGGACAATATAAGTATGACGTTGACCATGACTTATGTTCAAGCTAGATATCGCGTGACAAAGGGATTAATGCATGTATTATTATTAGGCAAATTGGACATTTCTCATATTAATTGGGTAGTTGTAACGCCTTGCTAGAGGCCAATTACGACTTGTTGGTTTAATAGAGATTAAATTGACTGCCAATTAATATGGGCCTATCAGGTCACACACAAGAATGCGCTTTGGGCTGGATATAATATTAATAATATTAATATTAGATATTAATATTTATTATTATTATTATTATTTTCATTTTTTATATATATTATTAGATAATATATTCAGAATCCTTATTAGATTTGGATTCTGAATTTGACTTACCTTATCCATTCAAATTGGATTCTTGAGTGATTATATTCACTCCAGACGTTAAGTCTTCTCAGAGGTAACATTAGAAAACGAAAGAGAACGAAAATAAAGAAACTCTAATACGTTTTAGAGAAAACGTTTTTCCAGCCTTCGCCGTTGCAGAGAGCTAGCACTCCAGACGGTAGCATTCGTGTGGATACGCGATAGAGGGTGTTTTGCGATCGAGGCATCTCTTCCAAACTGTGATTTCGAATCATCAACAGGTTAGTTCTTTGAACACTTCCGTCGAATTAAACGAACAGCATGGATCCTGGTGGGAAATCAGAGATCAAAAATTTTTCTGCTGCATGTTTTTGGTTTGCAGTGATCTCCTTGATTTCCTCACAAGAACTACTTTGATCAGTTTTTCCCTTCCAGCCAATAATAAAAACTTGTGCTTCCAGGATTACAATTTAAAAACTATTTTATCTTTAATGATGTTCACGGCATTTTTCTTAGAGCTCCCCCACCAGGATGAGACTCCCAAATACTTCTCACTACCTTTCATCTCATGCACCCCTAACTGATTGCAAATGTCTCTCTTTATATCTTGGGCCAGGTTCTTATTGAAAGCCACATTCAACTTTTGTAAGTTAATGAGTTGGCCAGAAGCAGAGCAATAAAGCAAGACAATATTCATCAAGGACGTTACCTCTTGTAAATTAGCTTTTCCACAAAGAAGAGTGTCATCTGCATATAAAAGGTGAGTGATCTTGGGAGTGTTTCTAGTAATATGAAAACCAGAGAGAGTACCATCTTGACTAGCCCGATCCATCATATAGGAAAAAGCATTAGTTACAAAAAGGAATAAATAAGGAGAGATAGGGTCTCCTTCCCTGAGTCCTCTTGAGGGCTTGAAGGATCCAATAATACTTTCATTAAATAGAATGTTATAATGCGCAGCAGTGACACATTGCATAAACAAGTTTGTTGCAGCCTCATTGAAACCCATCGCCCTCAGCACCTTACGAAGAAAACCCCATTCCACCCTATCATATGCTTTATTCATATCTAATTTTAGGATAAATTGACTAGATTTTTTGGACTTAGGGGATTTGAGTGCATTAAATAATTCATATGCTATAAGAATATTATCATAGATAACCCTACTCAGAGTAAAGGCCCCTTGCGTAGGATGGATCAAAAGATGAAGATGGTTTTTGAGTCTAGTGACTAAGATCTTGGAGATAATTTTATATGAGAAGTTGTATAACCCGATTGGCCTAAATTGAGATAAGGTTTCTAGTGCTGGACTTTTAGGAATCAAAGTTATATTGGTTTTGTTAAAAGACATGGTCATCCTTCCATCCCAAAAAAAAACAATTGCACCATTTGGATCAGATTTGATTTAATATCATCCTAGAAGTTGTGATAAAAGATACCTGGACATCCAGTAGGACTAGGGGCTTTGAGTGCTCCAAGGCTAAAGGCAGCTCTTCTTATTTCCTCTGTAGAAGGAATGTCACATGAGCATGCATTTCATTCTACAGGTACTGCCTGAGGAATCTGACTTGCAACTAATTCTTGATTTGTTGTTTGCCCAGTCAAGAAGAGATTTGAATAGAAATCGATTATCATTTTCTGTAATTCAACATCCTTTTCTATCCAATTACCATTTTCACCCTTAAGCTTCACAATAGAATTTACCCAACATCTCTGAATGGTAGTGGCATGAAAGAATTTAGTGTTCTTATCACCCTCAAAGAGCCATTTTATTCAAGACCTCTGATACCGAAATTTCTCCTCCATTCTCCAACATGCATTAAGTTCCTCAAGCAACATGTTCTTCTTCGCATAGAAATTTCTTGGAGGTGCAATGGAATAGAGATAATCCAATTCAGCTTTAATCTCATCAATTCTCTTCATAGCATTCAATTTAGTTTCCTTGTTCCAGGTCTTTAGCTTCCTTGCAGTATTTTGCAAGTTCTTTGAGAAAAGGTTATAACCTTCACTATTAGAATATTGTCCCTATATTCTTTATAATATTCTTGCATTCTATTTTTTCAAGCCATTTGAGCTCAAACCTAAAGGAACCTTTCTTGCGCATATAGTTTGGTTGCAGATTTAGTATTAGAGGTCAATGATCTGATCCAATTAGTGGGCCATGTAAAATGGATGCTTTATTATACTTTAATCTCCAGTCAACATTGGCCAGTCCCCTGTCTAGCCTTTGTAGGATACATTCGGTCCCTGCTTGCTTATTTGACCAGGTAAATTGTGCCCCTTTGAATCCTAGATCTACAAACTGCAACTCTTCAATCCAATCTACAAACAAGCTGCTCCAATAAGGATCAAAAGGCCTTCCTCCCCTCTTTTCATGAGAAAACATGATCTGATTAAAATCGCCTATACATAGCCAAGGAATATCTGGTCCAGGATTAAGTTCTTTCAACTGTTTAAAAACTTCTTTCTTATCTGACTTGTAAGGACTGCCATAAATGAAAGTAGCCACAAAGAAGCTAAAATTCAGATCATACACAACTATATGTATATAGTTGAAGTGTAGACTGAGTGGTTGTATCAACCAGTTTCCCTTCCACCACAAACACAGACCCCCAGCAGTACATCTTGGTTCTACATACTCTGCAAATTCAAAACCCAATCTTCTTCTATGCTTCTTCAAGAAGGAAGTTTTCTGTTTTGTTTAAGCTACAAAAATTAATCCTGGGCGGTGAGTATAAATGGCATCTTTAAGACCCCTGCGAGTGAGAGTATTGCCAAAACCTTGGCAGTTCCACACGAGGCAAGTCATGAGATTCAGTATAAATAGGATAGCCACCAATAATACCGCGCTTCATAAATTATACCCTGGGTACGTTAATTTTAAAAAACAACACACACAGCCTTCTAATTTGTTCGACAAAAGATATATGCAATCTGTCTTATTCTGGTCACAATGTTGCAAGATAATAGGCATCAGGGTGAATAAGTAGTGCATACCTATTAGGAAAGAAGAACCCAACAAAGTAGGGAACCAACTGACTCCAACTTCCGTAGATCAATGGAGAAGACGACACTAAATGACTGGATCTAAAAACTCACAACTGTTACTCCGATGAAGAGAACCACAAACCCAGTTCTTGAAACAATAATAAGAAGGCCCAATTTCTTAGAAGCAAGTCAAATAAGTATAAACTGTAGAAATAAACTAACAAAATCAATGGAAAATGATGAAAGATAGAAATCGCAGATGACCAGCAAATGAATCTACGCAAAAGCCCGATGAACAGGAAGTTAAAGCTCTACTTAGAGAGAACCCGATTTATACTTGGCTTCATATTCCTAGTTATTTAACAGAATATCACATTAACCATACAACTGACCATATTATATATTAGATAACCAAAATAATAATGCGAAATTCTAGAACTTAATATTACAGTTCAATTTGAAAATATTACATAACCGAATAATAAATACTTCAGTCCCAAAACTCGACTATAATTATTTCTCAAGTTCAACACTTCAGTCCCAAAACTCGACTATAATTATTTCTCAAGTTCAACCTGCAACTTGAAATAAAAAATAAGGAGACATATGAATATCTCAACTCGGTAAATAATATTTTCTAGGTTAAATATATATTTAATCTCCTGAATTTACAATATTTAGTCGTTTTACCCTTAAATTTTTATTTTAATCACTTTATTCTATGTATTTATCTATTTTTTACTAACAAATAATTATATTAATGAATAATAGTCATTTTGTTCATTATATTTATATTTTTTAACCAAATAGATACCCCAATAACTTAATATTACTTGGTATAACTTAATAAGTTTGTATTTATAAATTTAAAAAAAATATAAATTTAGAAAACTATATGGTTAAATTAAAAGTTTAAGAGGCAAAGTGACTAATTGGTACAAGTTCAGAGGGCTATATATATATATTTAGCCTATTATCTAATAAATAAATCAAGTGTCTTACAATCATTCAAACAATATATATGCTGATTTATCATATCAAATATATAAAAATATTATATAATCATCCATTAATTGAAATTAATCCATGAGAAACAGACTAGAGCTCAATTTGGAAAACTAATCCCCCAACCGTTATTTAATTCCAAGTATTTCTTTTATGATCTAACTATTAAGGATAAAGATTAGCTGTAACTATTTTATCTCTACAAACTGTAAATTGTATTTGTATTTCTATTGCTCTTATCTTCTGTAGAGTTAGTTGTAGAATCATTGTATATAAAGAGTTGTCTACAGCATATTAATTAATAACAAACATTATTTCCCTATATGGTATCAGAGCAAAAATAATACTCTAACGAGGTTTTTAACGATCCAATCATCCCTAATTTTCTTTCTATGGCTTCTACGTCTTCTTCTATTATACAGCTAAATGCTCCCACACACTTTCCTATTAAACTTACCCAAGACAACTTTCCTGTTTGGCGAAAGCAAGTCCAATCAACGTTGATTGGCTTTGATCTTCTTTGTTTTGTTGATGGTTCCAAAACCTCTCCATTGCAATTTCTTACTGACAAAGACAAAACTGAAGGCAAAACTGTAAACCCAGATTATACTCTGTGGTTTCGGCAAGACCATATTCTGGTTAGTGCTCTTTTAGGAAGCTGTTCTGAGGCTATTCAACCTTTAATTTCTTCGGCAGATACGGCTCAAGAGGTCTGGAATCGACTTCACCAAAGCTTCGCTAATGTTTCACGATCTCGTGTTCTCTCCCTCAAAACGAGGCTTGCTCAAAATTCAAAAGGAACTAAATCTGTTGCTGCTTATATGAATGAGATGCGTGCTATTGCTGATGAGTTAGCACTGACACAGAATCCAATTAGCGATGAAGACTTGATCGTTCATATTATTACTCAACTTGGTGAGGAATATAATTCCATTGTTGCAGCTATAAAGGTTAGAGAAACAGCGATTTCTTTTTCTGATTTGTTTGAGAAGCTTACTGATCATGAACGCTCATTGCAAAATAAAGACCAGATTCTTTCTTCTGCTCCTATTGCTACTGTAAACTATACAAACCGGTCCAGTAATCGACAAACTCAACAGCAAGGGAGCTATATACGCTCGAATCAGTCTTCACGCAAATATCGTGGAGGTCGTTCCTCACAGGGTGTCAATAATCGCAGTTCTTATCAGTCAAATGTTACTTGACAGTTTTGTGAGAATATTGGACACATTGCTGCTGAGTGTCGCAAGCTGGCTCATTTTTTACGAGACAACAATATGGTTGTTCGAACAGACTCTGCTGCTTCTTCAACTACCTCGACTGCTGCTGCACCTTCGGTGAATGCCACTAATGCCATGTCTGTTACTTCCCCGCAATAATGGCTCTTTGACAGTGGTGCTTCTCACCATGTCGTTACTAATCCTTCTTCTCTGCAGGGTCATACTGATTATGGTGGGCCGGATGAGATTCAACTTGGTGATGGTAAAAGTTTAGCTGTAACTCACACTGGTTATACTCACTTATTCGCTAATTCTACATATTTGTCTCTGCCAAATGTGTTGTGTGTCCCGAATTTGCCAAAGAATTTGATTTCCATTGCCAAGTTATGTCGCACTAATCATGTTTCTGTGGAATTTTTTCCACTTTATTTTCTTGTGAAGGATCTGTGCACGGGGGCGGTTCTTCTGCGGGGCGAGAACATTGATGACATCTACTGTGCAAACTTTTCCCAGAGTCGGCCTAAAGTTTCTCCACAATTGAATACTGCTAGTGTGTCTTCTCTCTCGGCTTTACATCACAAGCTAGGCCATCCATCTCATAAGTTTTTTCGTTTGGCTCTTCGTAATATGGGTCATGATTCTTTGTCTAAAGATGTGTCTAAATTTCATTGTGTTTCTTGTTTAATGAACAAAAGTCATAAACTGCCTTTTGCTGAGAATTCTTTGATTAGTTCTAAACCTTTACAACTTGTTTATTCGGATGTTTGGGGACCAACGATACAATCAATTGATGGCTATGTTTATTATGTCACTTTTATTGATCACTATACTAAATACATATGGCTTTATCCCATGAAAAAGAAATCAGACACTTCTGATCTTTTCATTAATTTTCAGAAACTTGTAGAGACATATTTTCAAACTAAAATCATATCAGTCTTCACTGACAATGGGGGAGAATATCAGAAACTTAAGTCTCATTTTTTGTCATGTGGAATTTCTCACTATACCTCTCCACCGCATACACCTGAACATAATGGGACAGCTGAACGACGACATCGTTCTATTGTAGAGACTGGACTTTCCTTGATGCATTTTGCTTCCTTACCCATTGAGATTTGGTCCTACGCCTTTCTCACAGCTGTTTATTTAATCAATCGGTTACCCTCCTCTGCTCTTTCCTTGGAAATGCCTTTCTACAAGTTATTTGGTCGATCACCAAATTTTCATCGATTAAAGTCATTTGGGTGTCTGTGCTTTCCCTGGTTGCGTCCCTATGTGTCTTCTAAATTACATCCTCGCTCTCAGCCATGTATCTTTTTAGGATACTCTACTACTCAATCTGCCTTTAAGTGTTATGATCCTGTTACCAAGAAACTATATCTTTCTCATCATGTCAAGTTCATTGAGAATGTTTATCCTTCCAAAGTTTGCACTAATGTTCATCAATTTTCCAAATTATTTTATAATGCTCCCTGCACAGGTACTTCACAAGCTCCTCAAAGTTATGATCAGCTGTTGAATTCTTTGGTTATACAGCAGCCTGTGGATGCTCAATTATCAGCCCCAGTTGTTTTAACTCAGCCTGCTGTCATTTCTGCACCTGTTGACTCAGAAATTGCAGCTACTACAGAAGTTCAGTCTCCTACTTCTGCTCAACCGCAAGATCTTTCTTCAACCGTGGTGGTTGATTCATATTCTGATATACCAGATTCATCTTCTGGTGAGCAAAGTTATTCGTCCGCTTCTGCTTTACAGTCTGCTATCATTCCTGCATCTGATCTTGACAGGGCACTTGTTCCTCCACAACGATCTCAGCGGCAAAGGAAGCTTAATTCGAGATATTATAATGATGCTTTTGTTAATTTGGCCACTAAATATCCTATACAGGAAGCTCTAGAACCACGGACAGCTAAGCAAGCTATGCAAGTTCCTCATTGGCGTCAAGCTATGGATTCTGAGTTTAATGCCTTGTTGCACAATAAAACATGGGAGTTGGTTCCAAAGGCCCATCATACACCTATTGGCTGCAAATGGGTGTTCCGTATTAAGCGAAAACCTGATGGCACGATTGATCGGTATAAGGCACGCCTTGTTGCCAAGGGGTTTCTTCAAGAAGCTGGGCGTGATTATTTTGACACCTTCAGTCCTGTTACAAAGCTGGTCACCATTAGAGTGGTTCTTAGCCTTGCTGTTTCCCGAGGTTGGCCTTTGCGTCAACTAGATGTCAATAATGCTTTTTTGCAAGGTACTCTTTATGAGAATGTTTACATGCAGCAACCTCCGGGTTATATTAATCCTGAATTTCCAGATCATATTTGCCGTTTGCAAAAATCTCTTTATGGTCTCAAACAGGCGCCACGAGCATGGTATCTTGAACTTACAACTTTCTTACAGTCACTTGGCTTTCGGAAATCTAATGCTGACGCCTCACTTTTTATTTTTAGCTCCAAAGATGTTCTTGCTTATTTCCTCATTTATGTTGATGATATTGTGTTGACTGGAAATAACACAGGTTTTTTGGATGCATGTGTTCTTAAATTGGCCTCTCTTTTTTCTATTAAGGATTTGGGGCATCTTCATCATTTTTTAGGTGTTGAAGTCATCTCTACTACTACAGGGATATTCCTTTCTCAACATCGTCATATCTATGACTTATTGGAGAAATTTGACATGGCTGGTGCTAAGGAGGTTTGCACGCCTCTTTCTGCCAGTGAGAAACTTGTATTGAATGATGGGTCACCTTCGGTTGAAGCCAAGACTTATAGACAGATTGTTGGGGCGCTGCAATACTTGGCTATCACTCGTCCTGATGTATCTTTTGCAGTTAGTCGCCTCTCTCAATTTATGCATGCCCCAACTGAAAAACATTTTCAAGCTTTGAAACGAGTATTGCGATATTTAAAGGGTACAATTTGTTATGGGCTGTTTCTTCGTCGGAATTCAACTCATAAATTAACTGCTTTCTCTGATTCTGAATGGGGAGGTGCGCTTGAGAATGGCAGATCGACAACCGCCTATGTTTTGTATCTTAGGTCTAATGTTATTTCGTGGAAATCAACAAAACAGAGGACTGTTTCACGTTCTTCTACTGAGGCTGAATACAAAGCCTTGGCTAATGCTGCAGCTGAATTACTTTGGGTACAACATTTACTTCATGATTTGTGTTTGCCTATTTTTGTGTCGCCGGTTATTCATTGTGATAATATTGGAGCGACCTATTTCTGTGCTAACCCGATATATCATACAAAAATGAAGCATCTAGCATTGGACTACCATTTTGTTCATGAACGCATTCAAGCTGGACAGCTTCGGGTTGAGCATATTAGTTCAAAAGATCAATATGCTGATATGCTCACAAAGTCACTTGGCAAAGTTCAGTTTCAGCATTTTCGATCCAAGATTGGAGTTTCCGATGGATCCTCCATCTTGAGGGGGCGTATTAAGGATAAAGATTAGATGTAACTATTTTATTTCTACAAACTGTAAATTGTATTTGTATTTCTATTGCTCTTATCTTCTGTAGAGTTAGTTGTAGAATCATTGTATATAAAGAGTTGTATACAGCATATTAATTAATAACAAATATTATTTCCCTATACTAACATCTAAGATTCTGTCATCACAATCAATACAAAGCAGCATTAATCCAAATAGCAAGTAGCAAAAATAAGCAAGCCTCGCTACTAGATAACAAATAAAGAATATTAACCAAAACTCTTTTTTTTTAATTACTCTTTTAGAATTGAGTCGAATGGGACCACAAAAACTATAAAATTCTCTCTATTGAGTTTGGTTATCACCATTTTTTCTTCATTAAACATTACAAAATAATAAACAATAAAATAGTAAAATATTTAATAGTAATCCATGATTTTGTTATCTAATTAAATTCAAAATTAACTTTTGTGTAGAATTTTTTTTATTTATAATAAAATATATTTTTTATTATTTAAAATATGTAGAATAGTTTTGTATTTTAGAACTAAATTAATTATTTAAATAAATAATTTTTAAATTTTTAATTGTTTATTTATTTAATTATTTATTTTTAACTTATTTAATTATTAAAACAAATAATTAATATAAAAATAAATAAATAATTTTTATTTTAGTTTTTATTATAATTAATTAGTTTACTATTTTAAACTAATTAGTTTATTATTATTATAATTAATTAGCTTTATAATTAATTTCTTAAATTATTATGCATTTTTTATTTTTTATTATTTATTAAAAATAACTATCATACATTATTATATTTATTACAGAATAATATAATTATTATATAATGAGTCTCATTACTTTAATTACTTTAATAATGGGGCCACCGCAATTGAGGTTAACGCCAAATTTTTTTGCTGTCTGAGGTACGTTAGGGACAGGGATAAATTTATCATTTTTGTAAAATCTTAATAAATTTGTTCTAAATTTTTTTTAAAGACAAATGCGTACCTTTATTATAACTTTTAAGAGTAAAAATATACATTTTTCATTTATTTAAAAGGAATATTTTCTAGCTTAGAATTCTTATAAAATTAATTCACTGCAATACTCAATTTAAAAGCAATGTAAAACTCAAATAATGCTATAAACTCATAATATACAAATAAGTTCATTAAAGTATACAAAATTTAATAATAAATAGAAGTTCATAAATAATGTAAAATTCATCTAAGCAAATTCATTGAAATTCCTAATACTAACAAATTCACCAATTTAACTCTAAGACCATATATAAACAAAGCCAAAGTATATGCATGTTTCCAAGATAAAAGGATATGAAATTCAGTACCAAAGTGAAATTTGATGGTTTCAGATTTACCAATCCAAAATTCGATCAAACGACAAAATGCATCAAAAAATCACAAGGAAGCTACTGGTCGCCAAGAAATGCCCACCTCTACATTTTCTTTGATCTATGATCCAATGAGCGTCAGTGGGTAATAATTGGTATAGAAATGAAGTTTAAAGGGCCATTATTCTAAAGCTATTTATTTAGAATTATTGTGAAAGAAGGTCAGAGCTTGTCGGAAACGGCATTGGAAGGTCATAAATACTAGAAAGTTTTGCCTCAGTTGTGCATCGTCGTTCTCCAGCAATTTTTGATGCTGCCACTTTGCTTAAGGTGGCCGAGAGCTTGTGGCCATGATGGCAGTGGCGGTGCAAACCACCGATGCTTAGAGGTGCGATGCTCAATGGTCTCTCTCTCTCTCTCTATCTCTTAAATTTCTCTCTCTTTCCTCTCCCAATCTGCCTCATTTTCTTTATTTTTTCTATATATAAAGAATACAAGTAATATAATATTCAATGAAATAAAATGAAAGGAAATGTAAGTGGCTTGGTTAAAAATGAATTTACTCATCCCTTGGTTGCAAGCGGCCGCAGAATCAGAATTCAATTAAACTGATCAAAATATTGAAGCAAAAAAAAAAAATACATTCAACATATAAATTTATTGTGAATAAATTTAAAATAAAATTAAATAAAAAATATTTTTTTAATATTATAGTAGTATAATAATTAATTTTTTAATTTCTCTAAGTTATAAATAATTATTGAATTCATTTATTATTATTATTGTTGTTGTTGTTATTATTATAAATTTAGATTGTCTGTACTAATGTTAACAAAGAAATTCAAATATAATTGCATTAAAAAAACAGAATTGACTATTAAAAAAATTATGAAAAATAATGACATGATTTCTTGGAAATTAAGGAAATTTCTTAGCTTCGATATATATAGTATAGTTATGTATATATTTTTCATTAATAGTAATGTTTTCTTAATTATTTTAAAGTCCATTTTTTTTTACAAAAACTAGCTTTTATCCAAAAGTTATAAATTATATCGTTTTTCATTCCAAAGTAATAATTATAAAATTTTAAAAATTAGCGGTAGTTGTTTTTTTTTAATCAAACTAACACGATATAAACTAATTAAAAGAAATCAATTAATTACACCAATTAAACTTATCTACTAAATATAATTAGTAATATTAGTGGGGTGGGGTGTTGGTGGGGTTGGGGTTTGGTATATAGTTCAAAACTTTTAATATCCAAATCTTAATTGAGTATATCATAACAAATCAAAACTTAAAACAACTAATTTCATAAAATAGTTGCATTACCTTGAATATATATGTCATTTTAAATATAAAAATAGAATTTTAAAATAAATAAAGATCCAAGTTATTACATGTATGATATGTCAAAATATTGGTGATAGTAAATTTGATACTTTAGTGGATGTTTGACAAAATTTTTTGATTTAGCTACTAGTCCTTTTATTCTCTATCAAACCCGTTTGGTTATTCTTCTTCTTCTTCTTATATATATATATATATATATATATATATATATATATATATATCAGCCGCTAAGGATAAAAGAGTTGTTATAAGATTGTCACATCATTAATTTTTAAAAATAATATTATTTTAAATTCTTAATTTTAATAATTTATTTAAAATTTAAAATCTAATAGGTAAAAAATTATAATAAATTATAATATTAATTAAATAAATTATATTTATGACTTTTAATATTTCATAAATCAATTAAATATTGATATAATTTAATAATATTGATTGATTTATATATTTTTTTCTAAAAATTTAAAAAATAAAAAGATATATCTTTTAATCTTCAATAAATTAATTGTAAATTAAATATTTTTATAATAATAATTAAATTATATATGTTTTTAGAAATTTAAAAATGAAATAATAAAATATATGATTTTTCACATTTTTAACAATTAATAATTTATTTATAATAATTATTAATATATATATTTAGAAATTAAAAAATTTAAACAATGAAAATTTTAACTTTTAATATTCCTAATAAATCAATTACATGTTAATAATATATATAATAATAATATTAATATCGATAATAATTCTAATATAAATCTATGATTATAAATCCGCATACTCACATTTTTTTTCTTTAAAAAAATTTATTTGAATTTCTATTTTTCTTTTTTTATAAAATTCTTAAATTTTATATAACAAAAATATGTATAAATTTTATTTTTGATTAGTGAAATTGTCAAGTTACGAAATAAAAAAATTATATTTACTCACTCATATAATTTCGATGAAGCTATTATAAAATTGCATAAATATTTTGTTTCCTATTTTTACAATAGAATTTATTGTTAGTGTAGATGTGTAAATTATTTCATATTTATATATTATTAATTATATTTATTGTGTTTTATTATTCTTATTATTGTGCAACGAGTAACTCCGCCTGCGAGTATCGTAGCAGGTCCCAAGCCCGGATAAAGGAGGAGGGTTGCGGTAGGTTGGCGGCCAGTGTAAAAATTTTGCCAAACTTTCTATGGATTCTCAAAACTATCATTATACCGTTGGGACGTGCTCACCTAGGCACGCGCTACATCGGCACCCGGGTGTAGTGTTAAATGAGCAAGGGGTTCCATCACATCGACGCCTGGGTGTGGTGGAGTATGAGCAAAGGTTCCCATGCCATGGACGGGTATGGGTAAAGAAGTTAGTCCCGCCATATCAGCGCCCGGATGTGGTGTCAGACAGGAAAGGGCTACCGCATTATGGACGAATGCGGCTAAAGAAGCAAGTCCAAGGGAGCCGATTAAGATTAGGTAGTTGGAATATTGGCACTCTGACTGGGAAGTCTATAGAGCTTGTGGATACTTTGAAAAGAAGGAAGGTTAGTATTGCTTGTTTGCAGGAAACCAGGTGGAAGGGAAATAAAGCAAAAGAGATTGGTAACTCAGGATATAAGCTGTGGTATTGTGGCTTGGATAACAATAGGAATGGTGTGGGCATTATTATTGAGCCTACGCTTAAAGACAAGGTGGTGGAAGTGAAAAGAAAGGGAGACAGGATTATCTCTTTGAGGCTTGTTTTGGGAGATGATACTATTATTGTTATTAGTGCTTATGCTCCCCAAGTAGGTTTGGACGGAGCATCCAAGGTTCAGTTCTGGGAAGATATGGATGATATCATGCAAGGTATTCCAGATAATCAGCAAATTTTCATTGGTGGGGACCTTAACGGGCATGTTGGTAAGGACAGTAATGGTTATGACAGGGTCCATGGGGGTTATGGTTTTGGCAACAGGAATGAGGAGGGAAAGAACATTTTGGATTTTGCGGTGGCTTATGATCTAGTACTGGCGAATACCTGTTTTGAAAAGAGGGGGTCACACTTGATTACCTTTAAGAGTGGACGAACCCAAAGTCAAATAGACTTCATACTTACTCGAAGACGGGACAAAAGTAAGTGTAAGGATTGCAAGGTCATTCCGGGTGAAGCATTGGCGGCGCAACATCGTATTGTAGTTTTAGATGTTAAGAATAAAAGTAGCTGGAGGAATGATAAGAAAATATTGGAACCAAGGATAAGATGGTGGAAATTGAAAGACCTAGCTCAAGGTACCTTTAAGGAGGAGTTACTAAAGGAAGAAATTTGGAACCTTGAGGCTAGTGCAGAGAACTTGTGGACAAAAATGGAAGGTGGCATTAAGAAAGCAGGTAGTAAATTGCTGGGGATCTCTAAAGGGGCAGGGCCTCGACCGCACGATGCATGGTGGTGGGATGAGGAGGTTCAAAAGGCTATTAAGGCTAAGAGGGAATGGTATAAAAAGTTACCGAATGCGGTTAATAGCGAGGCCTTTGAGGAATATAAGAGGGCTAAGAAAGAGGCAAAGAAGGCTGTTAGTGTAGCTCGTGGCAGAGCCTTAGAAGGGATTTATCAAAAGTTAGGTACTAAAGAGAGAGAAATGGGCATTTATAAGATTGCAAGGATGAGAGAAAGGAAAAGCAGAGATTTAAGCCAAGTCAAATGTATAAAGGATGAAGATCAACGGGTGTTGACAAGAGATGTTGAGATTAAGGAGAGGTGGAAGGCTTATTTTGAGCAGTTATTCAATCCTGAACATGAACAAGATTTTCAAGGTCTTCATGCAACAAATGATTATATCAGCTGGTCTAGGAGGATCTTGCATAGTGAAGTAAGAGAAGCCTTGAAGTATATGAAAGTTGGTAAAGCTTGTGGCCCGGATGGTATTCCTATAGAGGTTTGGAAGAACCTTGGAGAGGTAGGAGTTGCCTGGTTAACTAAACTCTTTAATGCTATTGTGAAAGGACGTAAGATGCCGAATGCCTGGAGGAAGAGTATCATGGTACCCATATATAAAAATAAGGGAGACATTCAATGCTGTACAAATTATCGGGGTATCAAACTTATGAGCCATACTATGAAATTATGGGAAAGGATTATTGAACACAGATTGAGGAAGCTTACAAGAGTTTCGGAGAATCAGTTTGGGTTTATGCCAGGGAGATCTACCATGGAGGCTATTTCTCTTCTAAGAAGACTAATGGAATTGTATCAAGAGAAGAAGAAAGATCTCCACATGGTATTTATTGACTTGGAGAAAGCCTATGATAGAGTACCAAGAGAAGTGTTATGGTGGGTTTTGAAGAGGAAAGGAGTCAACGGCAAATATATCAACATCATCAAGGACATGTATGAGAATGCATCCACTAGTGTGAAAACACCTGGTGGAGACACTGAGACTTTCCCTATTACTACCGGATTGCATCAAGGTTCGGCCATGAGTCCATATTTATTTACCCTGGTTATGGACGAGCTAACCAGAAGCATACAAGACGATGTTCCTTGGTGTATGTTGTTTGCTGATGACATTATTTTAATTGATGAGACTAGTGCTGGTGTAAACCGTAAGTTGGAAGTGTGGAGAAAAACCCTCGAGGACAAGGGTTTTAAGTTAAGTAGGAGTAAAACGGAATATATGCACTGTGAGTTCAGTCTAAGGAAGAAGCAGGAACATGAGGTTAAGTTGGATGGAGTTTTGGTTCCTAAAACCAACCACTTCAAATATTTGGGTTCGGTGTTCCAGAATGATGGCCGTATAGATGAAGATGTGGCTCACAAAATACAGGTAGGGTGGTTGAAGTGGAAGGGTGCGACTGGGGTTTTATGTGATAAGAAAATACCTCTGAAAGTGAAAGGTAAATTCTATAGGACGGTTGTTAGACCTGCGATGCTCTATGGTAGTGAGTGTTGGGCACCAACGGGACAACATTTGCATAAGATGAGTGTGGCAGAAATGAGGATGCTAAGATGGATGTGTGGACATACCAGACTGGACAAAATTAAGAATGTTCATATTCGACAAAAAGTCCAAGTAGCGGACGTCGGAGATAAGGTGAGGGAAGGAAGACTTAGATGGTATGGGCATGTTTTAAGAAGACCTCCTAATGCTGCGGTTCGTAAGTGTGAGAATTTGTTGATTGAGGGGGCTAGAGGTCGTGGCAGACCTAGAACTGTGTGGAAGGAGGTGATAGCAAGAGACTTACGTGCCTTAGATCTTGATGCGGATTTGATTAATGACAGACTTGAATGGAGACGTAAAATCCGTGTCTTGGAAGGGGCCTAAGGCTGGAGTTTTTTTTTTTGGTGTCTTTTGAGCTTATTTTGTTGAGAATCCATACAGCCGACCCCAATTTGTTTGGGATTAAGGCTTAGTTGTTGTTGTTGTTGTGCAACGAGTAATAAGAGACCAATTTAAATAAAAATACTTAAGTTACTCAATTCCAAAGCAAATATTACTAATATTTTTCTTTAATACTCATTAATTATATTGATTGCAATAACTAATAGTAATTTTAACAAACACTTGAAAGCAATTAACTAATAACTAATAACTGACTAGTTAACAATTATCAGCAATAATTAACAACTAATAACTATTACTAATAGTTAAATCAAATAGAATTTAAATATTTAATAAAACAAATCTCATAGTGTCGAAAACAAATTCTTTATATATTTTCCCCAAAATAAAATTTCTTTAAGAATGACAACTAGAATTTAAACATCATTAACACTAAATTCTCACTTCAATATTCAAAAAAAAATTCATGATATAAATAATAGTAATATAATTAATTATAATTATCAACAAACAAAATAACTAATTAACTAACTGTCACAAAAATTATATCTAAATAGAATTTGTTTGCAATGTCTAGATTGTATTTGGTAAAAACTTAAAATTAATTGTTAAACATTTAAGCATTAAATTTCAATATCTACTAAAAATTAATTGCTGAGCATTTAAGTGTTGAATTTTAAAAACCGAAGGTAATATATTTTTAAATTATAAAATATTTTAAAACATAATTTCTTATTGTATTCATAATTTTTAAAATTAAAAAAATAAAATAAAATGCATCACTATTAATAGTGTTATCAAATACTACCATAGTTTTCAAATCTTTTTACAGTAAAATTTATTTATAATCAAGCGAATAATTGACATTTTTAGAAAGGGAAATTTTTTTTAAAAAAATAGCGCCCAAATTTAAAATTTATCATAATTGCACAATCCGAATATAATAATAATTACTAAAAGGCAATCCTTTTCACAATCTAAAAATTACCAAAAATAGTTGACATGTAGGTATTGATCGAATCCCCTTTTGTTAGATTTAAATCTCAAAATGTTTAAGAGAAATGGAAATTCGTGTATTGTTTGGATTTAAAAAAAAAAGGGTCAAAATTAGGGTATAAAAGAAAAAGGCAATATGGGAAGAAACTACTTATGGCGTTCAATTCCAAATATGAAAAGAGGTGTTTGTGGTTAAGAAAAATGATTTGCTTAAAAGAAAACCATAAACTTTGCTATCCTCTTTTTTTCATGCCATTTTGTTGGGTGTTGCTTTTCTCACTTTTCTTCTATTATTGGCCATATCTTTACATACTCTCTCTTTTGTTTGATATTGAAAATGCATATGAAATTTTCGATTAGAAGTAAATTTATTAAAATAATAAATAAATCTCTTAAAAGTGCATATTTAATATAAAATGTTTATATGACATTATCAATATTATATATAAATTCTCTTCTTTGTTATATATATATATATATATATGTGTGTGTGTGCGCGCGCGCGCGCGTGTGTGTTTTACTTATCTAGCTAAAATGTATCCAAGGTACTTGTGAAGAATAATTTTCAATCACTCTCAATCAATGCATCCGATATGGTATTTTTCCCTAGTTCATATGATGACAAAAAGAAAAAAAATATATTCTAGATATATAAATGCATTATAATTACATGAGAATTATGCAACTTTTTAAGGAAAAGAAAATTCAGAAATATTTAGTTGTGGAAGATAGGTCTTGTTTTAAAAAAAAATTAAAGAAAAATAAAAAATATTATTTAGTTAGAAATATTTTTTATTTAGAAAATTAGAAAATAATTTGCTATATTTGTTAAGTAATAGTTGAATTAAAAAATTAATTTTAGTTATTTTCTATGAAAAATATGAAATCCAATAACCACCTAGATCAAACTCTTTTTTTTTTCACTTTGATTTTGTAATAATTATTCTAATAATTATCTTAATATTTATATTAAAAAAATGACTTTCCTCATGGGATTGAATATACTAGAGTAGTTGGACAAACAAAAAAAAAAGAATATACTAGAAGACTAAAAAATAAATATACAATTTAAAAATAATCATCAAGATTTAGTTTGATAATAAAAAATATGAGTTATTTCTGTATAAATTTTGAGTTCGAGTTCTAAATATTTTTTTTAATATATAATTAATAAAAAATATATAATTTAAAAGTATTAGAGCATATGCAATTAAGAGTGGATATTCGATCAATTTATCTATTTTTTTAAACTTAATTCTTTAACTATTTTTTAATTTTAATCAATTTAATTAATTAATCGAATTAATTATTTTCACATTTGACTGATTTTTAAACTCAAATGAATGCTTAACCATCATTCTTTTATTTAATTAAATAAAAATTAATATTTTAATTAATTAATTAATTAAATTAAATTAATCGATTCAATTAATTTTACATTTTACCGATTTTTAAACCCAAATGAATACATAATCTTCAGGTCTTGAATTGTTCTGATTATTCCAAGAGAAATTAGGATAATTTCTCCACCCCGGATTATATGCGTTGCTATAGGGGTTGTTCTGTTGTTGCATTGACATATTCCCAACAAAAACTACCTGCTTCTATCTAGCAAACATATTGCCACTTTAACAATCTTGATCTTAATGTCCACCCCCACACCATTCACAAGACATTACCTGAACTGATTTCTCCAAAGATGAGGCTAAAGAATCAATATTTTTATTCATTGCTTTTAATTGTGTTGTCACATGATCCAATTGATGTGAACCAGTGACTCTCAGTTTTTCTTGTTCTCTTGGAGCTTGCCACTGATAATTGGTAAGGGACATATCTTCAATCAAATCTCTTGCTTCTTCAGGTGTCTTGTTATTTATGGTACCCTTAGATGTTGCATTAATGGATTGCTTACTTGCATAATTCAATCCATTATAAAAAGTTTAAATCTGAAGTCATAGCGGAAACCCATGATGAGGACACCTTCTCAATACATCTTTAAACCTCTCCCAAGCATCATAAAGGATCTCATCATCTTGATGAAGGAATGATGAGATATCATTCCTCAACTTGGTAGTTTTGGATGGTGGGAAGTATTTTTCTAAGAATTTCTCTGCCAGCTGACCCCATGTGGTGAAAGTGCATGGGGGAAAAGATTTCAACTATTTCTTTGGTCAATCTCTAAGTGAAAATGTGAACAACCTCATCCTAATTGCATCATCTAAGATATTATTTATCTTGAACGTGTCACATATCTCCAGAAAATTCTCAAAATGTGCATTAGAATCTTCATCTGGGAACCCGTGAAGCTGGCAAGTCTGTTGCACCATTTGAATTACATTTGGCTTTATTTTAAAGTTGTTTGCAGCAACTATCGGCCTCTGTATGCTAAAATCAGCCCCATTGACAGTGGGCTTAGCAAATTCCTGCATTGTTCTTGGCTCAGTTCTTTCCATCACTTCAAGTTCTTCTTTTGAACTTGAATCTTCTAGGTTTGTTTTCGCTTTTGCCAAAACTATTCCCCTTCCTTCCTTTCACTTTCTCCTCAATATTCTCTCTAGTTCTTAATCTAATTCAAGTAAATGGGAAGAGCTAGCTTGGGTCATAAATAGAAAAAATTTCTAAAATGACAATCAACAAGCCAGAACCAATGTTAAAAACAAATAAAATAAAAGCTAAATCAACAATCTTAATTTTCTAATGTGTATGATTTTCCATAAAAGATGAGGATGGGGAAGGAAGGAAGAAGCCCACCTTTAGAAATCAGACTGAGTTAAGCATTAGTGGGAACCAAAATTTGAAATTTATGGATGTGAATGCAGTTTGAAATCAAAGGTTTTCTAACGTGTATGGGTCCCCAAAAAAGATGTTAGAAAAGCTTATGGAGGAGGGGATTTTGAAGCCCTTGAGAGTACCCAACCATCCTTTCACATTGGATCATGAATACTTATTACAAGTTCCATTAAAGGGCTAGGCATGATATAAAAGAGTGTGCTCGCCTAAGAAATGAAATTGTGAGCGGGGATTTTTGCCCCCACTCCCAATGGAATGGTTCTTGCAACTTCGGCACTGTTAGGCTCAGGGTCGTAGAGAATACGGGCCTAAATTCAGAGAAAATGGAGTCGTCATCTAGACGGGCAGAAAAAAGAAAAGGGGTGGATGACTCAATTCCTGAGGAATCCTTAACCCCCTAATAGATTCAGAAAGTTATGTACGTATGATAAAGATAAGAATGACCCAACACCCCATAATGTCTGGTTCATTGGAACTGGCCTTCTTTTCAGGTCTATATATTATTAAATTCTTAAATATTATAAAATCATTCATATTTCATGCAATTTAAAAGAAATAAACATCCATCATCTTTATTAAAGTAAAGCAATCAGAATAGGCACCCATCCATGGATGGAAGCATGCCTTTACAAATGTTCAGTGTCCAAAAAAGAAAATAAAGTGAGACACCCATCAAAGATAGAAACGTGTCCCTAACATTAGTCCCAAAATCCATAAAAGATAAATTAAAATGCATAATAAAAAATTGAGGCACCCACAAAGTGGAAACATGCCTTTTACAATTTTAGAATCCAAATAAATAATTAACCAAATAAATTAAACCATTCAAGCATGATAATAAAAAATAAAACATCCATTATAAACTAAATAAAATAAACCATCCTTCATAAAAGCATGTAACAAATCAAATAACCAAAACTAAGGTTTAAACCATTTAATAAACAAAATTAGGGTTTTGGTGACATATTTATGCTATTAAAATGTTACCGCAAGTGCACGGGTCACACAAGTAATAAAGTAGTGAGTAAGATATCGTTCCACTAGGACAAGGTCAATTACTAGTGCAAATTTAAACTGTTGTTTAGCAATCCAATAATTTTTGTGATGATTAAAATAAAAGATGAATTACTTAATAAATTAAATTAAGAAAAATTGAGTATTATGCAAAAAGAATTGATGATAAAAATACTATTCAGATGTTGAATCCCCCTAGCCATAAAAAATATTTATGAATATCAAACCAATTAAATCAAATAACAGAGCTGAATTGGTATTCCTCTAAATTAGACTAAAACCTCTCTCGAGTGAGCTAATCCTTAATCATTAAGTAGAATGCTAGGAATCTCTTCTCAAGCATAATTAAATAGATCTTGCAATAGGAACAAGGTATTATAAACCAAAGGATCTTATAAGTTTATCTCTAGCACTCCAATCAACCCTCAATCCTAATGAGAATGATAATCATATCAAGCTTTTTCAAGTCAATAATTTGAAAATTGCAACCAATTAATAAGCATGCTATTATCAATTGAAAATAGATAATTAAGAATCATAAGAATAAGACAACTCAATTAAATGATTTAATTTAATAAAAACTATTCAATCTATACAATAAAGCTAGGGTTCATTAATATCTAGATAAAAATAATTTAGTTCATGTTCATAATCAGAAAACCATAATAAAAGTAAAAGAATTCAAAAATTCTATGATGAATGATTTGTGTTTCTTCACTCCAATCCTTGATTCTTGATTTAAATCTTGTATAATTTAGATCTTCACCTTCAATCTCAGTTGCCAAATATTTTTTTTCTTCTAAGGAAGTTGGCTCTAAGTGATAAAAATTGGATCCCTAATTCGCACTTTAGTTTAGATTTTATACGCTAAAGATTTAGTCTGACAAACCCATTGACACAGCCATGTCTCTGGACGTGTCGACAATGCTGTTTTTCAACATTAATGACATGGGAAATGACATGCCCATCCCCTTGGGCATGTCATAGCTACTATAATATAGGATTAATGACACGGGCGTATCCTTAGGCATGTCGAAGCTTCTGTAAGGTGGACAAACGACATAGTCATTGACACACCTATATTGTTGGACGTGTCACTTGAAGAATTTACCCAAAATAGCTCTTTTCCTTGTCTTTCATCTATGATTCTGGCCTAAATGGCCATAAGGCCTTAAAATGCAAAAGATTTTTGAAATCAACCCTAACAAACACTTGAACAAACAAATTAAACTCAATTTGACAATAAATATACTAAGAAATAGTAGGGGAAAAAATATCATCAATTATACACTTATCAGATTTTGAGCTTTTAAAATTAGGGTTTTGGCTTGAAAATTAGAGTTTTGAGATTTGAGATTAAGGTCTTTGTTTTACAGATTAGGGGTTAGGAAATTTGGGAAGGCTTTTGGTTTTATATCTATGGCTAATGGATATTAGGATTTTGGGGATTAAAAGTTCTGGATATATGGGTTACTGAAATTAGGGTTTGGATTAGGGTTTAGGTGTTTAGGATTAGGGTTTTCTGGGAGTTAAAGGTTCTGGACATTAGGGTTTTAGGAAATTAGGGTTTCTAAAGCTAGGGTTTAGGAAAATTAAGGCTTATGGAGCTGAGGTTTAGGAAATTGATGAACTGGATAAAGTTTAGGGTTTTAGAACTTAGTATTTTAGATTAGGGTTTTAACTACTGGAGGAGATTTAAGGTTTTGGTATTTAGAAAACTGAATTAGGATTTTAGTACTTGAAAAAATATATTTAAGGTTTTGGTATTTAAAAAAATAATAGATCTTAGACAGCTGTGAAGTTGAAATAAACAAATATAAAGTGAGCTATTGGATTAAACAAACAGATTAAGCTTCGGTTTTATGGAACATATTATTAGGGTTTTAATAACTCTTAGCTACTATGAAGTAATATACTAATTTGGTGATTGTGATTAAGGTTTATACAAAATTACAACCCAAACTAAATAGCTACTAAATCAAACAACTATCAATATTCAATATTTAAAAGAAAAGTATAGTTACTGATTTTTAAACAGCTAGAAATTAGAAAATAAAACCTACGTTTGTTGGTTCCACCCAATGTGATGTGTTGAACCAAGCTCCTGTCTTTAAAAACCTGAAACAATGAAGGTATTGGCTGGTGCCTTTTGTTAAGTTGCTGCCTCCATACTAATTGCTAATCCTTTTCTCTACCTTTAATCATATATTTATAGGCAAACCATGATTTAACCCTAAACCTAATCTGCTTAATTCGAGGTTAACATGAAATATAGCTTGATTAGGAAATTAAATTTCCAGCCAAAATTATTTTAGAATTAGGACCATGTCAAATTGGCAAGTTCAAATTGACATAAATCGATTTGGGTATGCCAAATCGACATGAGCCCTTGCTCATGTCGCCTTGGGCTCGGCCTGACTCAAACTAGTCCAAACTTTTTAATATTCGGGCCGTACATATTTAATTTGGGCTTTTATAGTTTTAACCAATTTAATTTATGCCTTTTGAAATTGGACCGACCTATTTAAAAAGCTATAAACTAGGTTTAGGCCTTTTAAAGTTGGATCAAATTTATTTTGGTATTCTTTAATTAGGATCGTACTAGCTTAGGGCTAAAATTAAGGGTCTACAGTTTGCCCCCTGCTTGAATGATCTTGAATTGATTCAGAGAGTGAAAAACAACATGACTTTTCAACTAATCTTGGGCAAAAATGGGTTCCGGACCCGAGTTGGTTTGGGTTTTGGACCCGAAAATAATTTGAATTTTGAACCTGAGTTGGTTTTGATTCTGGACCCGGAATGAGTTTTGGACTAAAAAAAATTTTGAATTTCGAACTGAGATAGTTTCAGTTTTAGACCTAAATTGAGTTCTGGACTCAAAAAATAATTTGGGTTCTGGACCCGAAATGAGTTATGGACTAAAAAACGTTTTGTGTTCTAGACCCGAGATGTTTGCAAAAAATTAATTTCAATAGTCAGTTTTGCAAATTTTGCATAACATTTGGCTATTTTTACCGTATCTATTTACTCTCTCTCCTGCATGGAAAAAATATTTATAAGTAAAAAAAATTTTTTTTTGACACGAAATAATAATATATAACCATAATGATTGAAGATGTACTATGTGAATTCTTGAAACAAAGAAAGAAACTAATAATGGAAAGCTAATTATAAATTACTGGAATTGAAGACAAAAGATGAACTATTTGATCTAATAAGGAAATGAATAATGGAAACCAAACTTGGACTTATCAATTATTGAAATGGATAAAAGACTTTGAATTATTTAATCCGAGAATGAATTATTGAGAGTGTAATGCATGTGACCTTTATATTTATTATTATCATTATTACCTAATACTTGACTCATTTTTCTATATAAACGATCGTTCCCTTGCAATTTTGTATTGAGAACATCTTCATCTTTAACATTCTTATAATTTTAAGTTTTTGAAAGCGTTAACACTTACCATAAATGGCTGCTATCCAACATTTCTCAAGGTTCGGGACATTCTCAAATAATGAATTGCTTACTTACCTCTATAATAACGGGGTTGAGCAAATTTCGTTGTTACCCAGGATGCATCTTTATTGGAGTTCCAAGGAAAGAACATCAGTAAGCATTACTTTGCTGCTATTTAACTACTTATTGACACAAAATTTATTAGTATAATTTAATGATAAATGTTGTTATGCGAAAATATGCATGAAAATTTATATAGCAAAATCTATTGAAATTAGTAAGAGAAAAGGGGGTATGAATGTAATTTTTATTTAAACGCAAAAAGAAATATATGTGTACTGATCTTGACTTACATATATTTGGATAGCATGACAGTTGTGACATTAAAAGAGGAGAAAACATTCACAAAGCCCACAAATGGTATGATCGAGCCCTACCTGTAGTAAAAAGAATGGTCTGAGAAAGCGGCATTGAAGACTTCATTTTGCAATCACCATCCCGGGGATATCAAATTGATATGAGTGTGATCCAAGCACTTGTAGAGTGATGGATGGATAGTACTCACACTTTCCCCTTGCCCATTGGAGAGATGACAATTGGTCTAGTCAATTTCGCTTCCATAATAGGTCTCCGATGTCATGGGACCCCTGTCCCTTTAACCAACAATATTTTAAATGAGGAGAAAATTTGACAGTTAATCGGTGTCAGGCCTTTTTATAGATGATCATATAAAATTAAATACGAACCTATTCGAGAGTACTAAATAAAGTATACTGTACCCATACAGGATGAGAGGGCGAAACAATATACTCGGGGGTTCCTATTATATCTGCTAGGAGCGACCATTTTGGGCAGCACTGAATCTGTCATTCATTTGTTGGTGCTACATGCCCTTTCTGACTAAGACCGTATACCTTATTATGCATGGGGAGAAGCTAGCCTCACCTGCCTTTATCATGGCTTTGATGCAATTTACAGGAACAAAAGATCCTTCATTAGTTTCATGGTCGTTACGAGGTATCACTTTCTTTAAAATTATTAATCCAAATAATGCATATGTATAGACTTGATTTTCCTTTTCATGTATAGGTTTGGGTGTATGATCATAATTTGGTGAGAGTTTTCAATATTATGAGGCCATGAGTTGAGTATCCAAGACTAAGCTTCTGGTTATCGGGCAGCAGAGAAGTGCCCAAAAGTCATCACGTACACATTCACCATTACTGCATGAGTCACCTAACCTGGGACCAAGTAAGAAAAATGTTAATATTAATATCAAAATTCATGAGTTTATTTTTCTACAGGTGAATGTGTCTTGGTGGGGAGCTGAAGAAAGAAACAGCTGAATTGGATGCATGACTGAAGCACTGCCCTTGCAAGACTCTAGTCGAATTATTGTTGGTCCAGTTTCTTATGGCTGGTTTCTTGGTGAGAGGGTATATAACTGGTTTCTCAGACCAGACCAGCGGAGAGTACCAGCAGATATATCATCATTCGTGCTGAACACAATATCTATGCCAGAACCTTATTGGAGTTGGGCTCACAATGGCTTCGATATTTGGGACTTTCTGCTTTCACCAAATTTGTCATATGTCCAATTTATTCGACCAGCTGCTAAATTTTGAAGTTTTCACTTGTTGGTGTTCGGGGGTTTCCTAGGGGTGAAGATGAAGAAATGGAAGTAAAGGAAGGAGAGGAAGAAGAATATGAAGAGGAAGATGAAGATGAGCAGAAGGAGAGTAAGCCTTTTTCCCTTTCGCGTGCAATTTTGAGGTTGGTACTTCTCAAGTAAACACTTATCATTTTTCCATTACAACTATTTCTTCTTAATTTGTTCTAACTATTTCTTATGATTATTACAGGCTAAAGTTGTTCGACAGTATGATACCCCCAATACAATGGCAATTCTCTCTGTTTGCTCCATCTTTTCAACCAGATTTCCCATCATCTTATCCTCAGGGTTTTGATCTGGGCTACCTGGTTTGTCTCACTGTCCTATAAATGATATATACAATATGTATGCATGAAAATATAAGGACCTACCCTTTCCCTGTTCTACTCATAGCGGATGCTTGAGGAATAGAATAGAAAGCTGTAGGAAGAGTTAAATGCCAGTCATCAGCATGCAGCTCATTTTGAAGGATTATACCATTAGGAGGCACAGAACTTTCAGGATTTCTAGTTTTAAGGCATGAGAGATCAAAATGCTTCTTTATCAAGGGGTGTCAAACTGACATCCATGACATGCCTCCTCCTTTCTCAAGTAAGGATTATTACAGAATCAATTCTCAAGGCAATAGGGGCTCGAGTGCTTCCTCCTCGAGTGGACTTTAGGCGGACGATATGCCTCCTTCTCCAACAGCCGATGATTTTTTTTGAGATTTATTGATTATGGACTGCCTCCCTTTTCACAATGATCATTTTATATTATTAAAAAAACTTGTATTAATATAATAATAATGACATTTTTACTTTTCAACAACTTTGACTTTTCACCTTTTTTAATTCTTATTTTTCTGTATTTTTTTTAATAATATATATATATATACATAGAATCATCCATGATGAATTCAAATTTGGATTCATCATGGATAAAGGTTTGTAAAACCATAATATATTCGGTATTCCAACCACTACTCAATGTAAAAGCTTTTCCTTGTGTGTTTGGTTTCAAGTCACTGCCTATTCCTCATGCACTTTGGTCTATAAGCTAATGCCTATTTAAATTTGCTTCAATTTGCCAACCATGCCACAATTCTCAATTTTGACATAAACAAATTCATATCCTATGAATTTCATCACAGAAACATAAATAACTCCAAATCTTCAATTGCAACACTCCATCAATTCTTCATCGTAAATTCAAATTAACTGCGATTGCTACGATCCCATAATGATAGAAGCCAATTTGAAAAAGATAAAGAATTTATTCAAGAACATCAAGGGTACAAATTGGGAACAAATATCATGGTCTTAACTCAATGTCTTAAAGTGCTTTCAAAATGTCAAGTTGGACTATTCATTCTTGAATGCCATGGCCTCTTTTTGAGACGTGAAAACTAGGACTTTCAAGATATATAACTTTAAGATATGTCCTATGATTGAAGAATTTAAAGCTATTCTCGGATACCCAAGCAATCAACCAATGGCATTACCCATATTGACTTCAAAGACCCATCAAAAGATACAGATGTTGTTTTAACTCTCAAAACCTGAAGTCCTGTAGTTGACCATAGCTGAGAAAATCTTGCTTGGTCCATTGATCAATTTTTGTACTTCCCATTTGGCTCTGACCAAAGTGTGGGAATGCATGTTTTTCCTGTGTTTGATTGGTCAATTTTTGCTTATCTCTCTTGATGGCAACATTGATCCGCAAACACTGGATATTATGGACCAAATAGAAGGAGGATTGTCACCAGTACCCGTGATCTTGACTGAATAGAATCAATTCAGTATAGAATCTTCAAGGAGATTGGCTAGAAGTCCCTTGCTGCTTCATGTAAGTACCTAAACCGCCCTTTTAGGTTTTTAATTTAGGCTTTTATTTTTATTGCTCTAATTTTTGCCTAATCCGCCCTTGCGGGTTTTCGAAACTAGCGAGCTATCCTAATTTTTACCTAGGGTGCCCTTGCAGGTTTTCAACCTAGCGGACCATCTTTTTTTTAAATTTTTTCTAATTTTTACCTAGACTGTTCTTGTGGATTTTCAAAACTAGCAAACTGCACTAATTTTGGTTTAGGCCGCCCTTACGGGTTTTTAACCTAATGCCCCCCTTTTTCTTAACTTGTTGTTTGTCTTTACATATCATGATAATTGCTAATCCTTTTTCTCTACCTTTAATCATATATTTATAGAAAAATCATGACTTAACCCTAAACCTCATCTGTTTAATCCGAGGTTAACATGAATTCTAGCTTGATTAGGAAATTAAATTGCCGGCCAAAATTGTTTTATAATTGGGACCATGTCGATTTGCCATGTCCAAATTGACATGATCCCTTGCTCATGTCACCTTGTGCCCGTCCCGACTTAAATTGGTCTAAAATTTTTAATATTTGGGCCGTATAGATTTAATTTAGGCTTTAATAGGTTTAACCAATTTAATTTATGCCTTTGAAAATTGGACTGACTTATTTAAAAAGCTATAAACTAGGTTTAAGCCTTTTAAAGTCAGATCAAATTTATTTTCATATTCTTTAATTAGGATTGTACTAGCTTAGGGCCAAAATTAAAGGTCTATAGTTTGCCCCCTGCTTGAACGATCTTGTCAAAATTAAGCTATAAACTACTTTAACACTAAGTCACCGACTTTAAGCTTCATGATCTTAACTCTTCTATTATAGGCCCAAGCTATCTTTCTTTGATACAGTTGATGATGATATAGTGCCTTCAACCTTCTTTCTTCTAATAAGGCCAGCTGCACATATCTACTAGCTACCCATTCAATCTCAGGCAATTCAACTTCTAGGACCACCCTCAGTGATTTGATCTCGATCTCTATTAGTAATACTGCTTCCATCCTATAAACCAAAGAAAATGGCATCATTCCAGTCGTTGTTTGCACACTGATCCTATACCCCCATAAAGTAAAGGAAGCATTTATGACCAATCTCTATACATTTTGGTCATCTTGGACAAAATCTGCTTAATCATTTTATTTGTTTCTTCAACTATACCATTAGCCTTTGGTCTATAGGGGAGGATCGATGATGAAGGATCTGGTACTTCCAGAATAAAACCCTAATGACTCCTTAAAACTGCACCCCATTGTCTGATATTACATTATGCAGGACTCCATACCTATAGATGAGGTTCTTTTCAATAAATCTAGCCATTTACCTTACCCCTAGCTTATTGAAAGATTAGGCCTCAACATATTTTGAAAAATAATCCACTACTACTATAATGAATCAATGACAGTTTGGAGCCATCGAATGTATCTCCCCAATAATGTCAATCCCCCAAGTTGTGAAAGGCCAAGGTGAAGACATAGAATGCGATTCTTTAGGAGGCATGTGATTCAGATTACCATAGATCTGGCATTGCTGGAACCTCTTTACAAAATCTATACAATCTCTCTCCATGGTTAACTAATAGTAACCTTATCAAATTTTCTTCTTAATTAGGGCTAACCCATTCATGTGGGGTCCACAACTTCCCATATACATTTTTGACATGATCTGCTCAACTTCAAACTTGATCAACTTCAAACTTCCTTAAGCATCTTAATTGCACTCTATCAGGCCATCTTCAATACAACTTTCCATGAAAGGTGATGTATTGTAAAGACCATCGCCTTATGGCTCTTCTCTCTTCATCCATTGCATCCTATGGGTATTCCTTACTTTCCATGAACCGTCGTATGGTGTCATAATATGCATCATGATTTGTATCAGTTTTCATGACTGTCTCATACTCATAACAAGGAGTCGATGAACTAGTCAAAACCAAACTCTTAAGAAATAACTTTACAGGATCTTTCCATACGGAAGCTAGGGTGGCTAAGGCATTGGCTATCTATTTTTCCTCTCTTGGTGGGTGTATAAATCTACACTCTTTAAAATTCTTCTTCATCATGGTTAAATAATCGTGGTATGGCTTCAACTTCTCTTCCTTCAAATCCCATTCTCCGTTTACTTAAGACACCACTAGCAAAGAATCACCAAAGACCTGCAATATGTCAACCTTCATAATTAACAAGGTTTCCAAACCAAAAATACATGCTTTGTACTCTACCATATTGTTGGTTGCTTCAGAATTATTTAACCCAAATGGCATCACCGATGAAGGCAGTTTTAGCTTTATCCTCTTAGGCCATTATCACTTGGTTGTATCCAAAAAATCTATCTATGAATGAGTGTAGTATGCTAGAGGCTGCACTATCAATAAGGACATTTATATGGGGTAAAGGGAAATTATCCTTAGGGGAAGCTTTGTTCAAGTCTCTGTAGTCCATACAAGCCCTAATTCTTTCATCTTTCTTTGGCATGGGAACTATGTTAGCTAACCAGTCGGGATAATCTATCACCTCAAGGAACTTCACTTGTATCTGCTTAGTGACTTCTTCTTTGACCAATTCTGCCCATTCCAGCCTTAACTGTTTAAGCTTTTATTTGATAGGTTTCTTGTGAGTATAAGTGGGAATCATGTGCTCGACTATGTCTCGATCAATTCCAGGCATATCCTCATAAGACTAAGTAAAGACTTCTTCATATTTTTTAAATATTTTTTCTAATCTCTCTCTCTCTTTCTCTTCAGGAGTAAAGTCGGATGCTATGCTAATATTTTTAGGATTATTCCCAAATTTAATAATTGTATGTCAATAGAGTTAATATTAAAAAATGATCATGTAATCACTACTTGAATGTATGCAACCATTAGGAAAAACATCACACAAGTAAGCAAACTCAAACTTTATTGCATTCATCTTAGAAAAAAAAACACCATCATCCTCATACAGAGCAGACAAATTAAAATCAAAATCAAAGTCATTGTTCTCATAATCATACACTAAAAGACTTTCAAACTGTTCTTTAATGAGAGCAACAATTTCCTCTGGAGTCTTTTGGATCTTCAGGGCATCTTCCTTCTTCTCTTCTAGGCTAGGCTCCTTGTTAGTTGATAGGTCAAGCTTTTCTCCATCTGTTCCACCAATTCAGTAACATCAGCAAAGATATTAAAGCCTGGAATCATCTTCCCCATGAACATGATTGGCTCTGGCTTTCCTTGGAGTGGTCCCATGTCTGGAGCTTTGACAAAAACTTCTTCAAGTGGAGGGAAACTCATCTTCTCACCCTTTTTTGGCAAACACCTTCATTCACTCCATCATATCCCAACCCTTTCCTGGAGGTTTGAGTCTTGAAATCTAGAAGTTTTTCTTTCCCAAGGCTAGCGCCAGGCAGGTAATTCATATTCTTCATCATAGTCAGGGCCCTAGGGTCTACCATCTCATCATCAGAAACAAAAACCACTTGGAATCTATTAAGAGGCCTCTCAATAATTAGAGCATTCACTACTTCATTGTTCTCAACCTCAAAAACCATTTTCTCATCCCCATTTGGGAACTTAATCTTCTAATGGAGTGTAGAAGGAGCTCCACCAAGAGGATAAAACTAGGGTCGCCCCAACAACAGTGTAAAAGTGATGGGTATATTCGAAACCACAAAATCTACCATGGATTCAATAGGACCAGCTTTTACAATAGCTTTGAAAGTTCCTTCGGCATGCCTTTTAATATTATAAGCCCTAATTGTCACTTCGATAGGGCTTAGATCCCTTGTTGACGTAGTTAGCTTTGGTAGGATCTTGAGCGTGCAGTTGTTTATGGCGGATCCATCATTAGTCATAACACATGGAGTCCTTTTTCCCTTGACCTCAACATTGATGAAAAGTTGGTGGATGTGATCTCTTCCATCTTTTGGCAAATTAGCATTCGAAAATAACACCATTCCCACATCAATTTTATTCTTCATCTGAGCATCCTCACATTTTATCACTCCTTCAACTTTCACAAAATTAACCAGCTCCTCTAATGTTACAAAAGTGGAAGTTGGCATGCTAGCCATAGCTTTGGCCATAGTTTCGCGATGCATTTTGGATATAGCTAGTAAGTCCCATATGCAAATACTAGCTTGAGCTCTTTTCAACTGCTTAAGAACAGTATCATCTTCTTCTTCTTCTATATTCCCTGTTTCAACTTCTTTTCCCTTATCGACTTCTACTTCCTTTAGTGGTGGCCTCGCATAAGGTTTACCGGAGCGAGTGTTCATTACTTCAACCTCTTCAGGCTCAGACCAGGTCCACTCCTCCTTCTTTGGCTCAAAATCTTTATCACTATCAGTTGAATCCTGGAACTCGCTTACAACACAGATGGCTACTTCCATTTCAACCATAACTTGCTCCATCTTACTAAGTACCACTTCTTCTTTTGTTGCTTCATCGCCCACATCTTGGAAAGAGGACAAAACAAATCTCTCATTCAAACCTTCTCCGATAATGAAAGTTGCCAGTGGTGGCACCCTGTTAAACCTTTGCAATGTATTGTCCTTCGTGCTAGGCTTGTCAGGTTCTGGTAACTTCTTACTATCAATCAAATTTTGGATCTCATGCCTCAACCTCAGAAATTTGTCCATCTCATGTCCTTGCATTTGGTGGAATTGGCAAAATGTCTTTGCATCAAAGTTGGGTGGTAGTGGTTTTGGCAATAGGCAAGGAGTCAACGACTGTAATAGCCCTCTCTTATGTAGCTTATTGAAAACCTAGGATAATAGTTTTCTCAACTTTGAAAACTGCCTCCTACCTCTTTGGCCAGTTGCATTTATATCAACTTCCTTTTGGGCACCTTGATTGCCAGATTGATAGCTCCCTTTCTCATTCCTTCTTGTAAAAAAATGGTTCTTCTCTTTCTCCCATTCTTCTATTTGCAAACTAGCTTAAAGAAGGTCTTTAAAATCTCTGATAAGGGTGTGAGACATCCTTTCACGAAGATTAGGCAACACCCCTCTCACAATCATCCTAATGTGATCTGACTCATCGGGTCTTTTCTTGAGCAATGAAACCTTGTTTCTCCACCTTTTCATATAATCAACAAAATTCTTATTCTGCTTCTGTCTGATTGACACAACTTTCATCAAAGTAACTTCTAACTCAACATTGTATCCATATTGCTAGATGAAAGCTTTGTACAATGAATCTCAACTCTTCTGAGTACTGTCCTCTAAGGTGTTGAATCAATTCTACACAATAGGATCCAACGAAAGCATGAAATACCTTAAAGTTTGAGCCTTAGTGGCTCGGGCAGACTGTATAGTAGTAATGTATTCCTTGACATGCAGATGAAGATTGCCAATTCTATCAAACTTAGTAAAGGAATGCATCTTGAATTTATAAGGGACTTATTCATCTTGTTCAAACAGCTTGTCCACCTCTGACATTTCTTTAGTTTTCAGCTTTTTTTCAAACTTCTTCTCGTGATCAACTATCATCTTCTTCACATCTGAAGTTTCAGTCTTATCAACTATTGATTTTTCTATAACCCTCGGGTCCTTCTTCTTATCTTGAGGATCTTAGAAATATTCAGCCCAGTCATCATCATCATCAATAACTATTTTATCATCATCAAAGGCTACTTCACAAACCTTAGCCTTTCCCTTGTCTTTTGGCTTCTTAGTACTAGTAGATGCTTCAACAATATTCCCCAATAGTACAACCAACTGGCTTTTCATGGTTTCAGTTATGGCCCTCTTTAATTTTTCCATTTTGGAGTTGATTACATCATCTACCATCTTCTGAACTTGCTTTGGATCCATCGCTTTTTGTGAGAAGCTAATTGAGTCGTTGATGGATTCTACGTCACTGGCATAGGTCGGATTGTCGTAGGCTCATGAATTATTGTACTCCAAGACTGTGAGCCATAAAGGATCAGTAGTATATAATGCAATATATGTATGCATGTATGTACAAGTAATAAACAAACAAACAAACAAATGATAATAGCAGGAAAGAAGCTTCTAAACTTATATCTTCCACACATGAATGGCAAGTCTTTTTTTAGGTATATGGTCAACAAAATATCAGCATGGGATATCTTATTTTTGAAACAATTTACTCAGATGATTTAACTAATATTTGTATTTTTAAACTTAGAAGTCAGACCATGATAATTTTCATTAATTAAGCCCTAATCCCTTGGATCAACTAGAAATATCCTTTATGTTATATCAGATTAAAACCAAATTAAAAGGGTTTATCATAAATAAATTTCCCATTTGGAAAAGTAATTAATGGTTCAAGCCACAGACAAACCTATAATTAATAATTCTTGGCATAAATTAGACTCACAATTGATTATAAAATTTCATAATTGACCTAGCTAGTTGTAAGCCCTTTTAAGAAAAAGGTTTTAGTAACAGAATTCAAATTTTGGGTCATGAAGTGAAAAGTGATTTTGAGCCCACAAAAAAAAGGTTTGTTTGAAAAATAGTTTTGTATCAAAGTCCATTGTAAAAAGATTTGTTTGAGAAAAAAAATGAATTTTGGGCTTTGAGCTTGGGCTATGAGGTGAAAAAGAATTTTTACCCATCTTTAAAATATTTTATGTCTAAAGACCATCTTGAAAAGTTTTGAAAATAATTTTTGTCTTTTGGGCTTAAAAGAATAAAATTAGTTTGGGCTTACATTAGGTCATTTTAGAAAAAGAACAAACCAAATAGGTCATGGTTCAAACTAAGATATATCAATCATAGTCAAACAATTAAGCATTTGGGTAAAAACCTAAGAAAAGTAAATAGGCCAACATATGGGCTTTAGCCTTTGGGATGAAAAGCTTAGGTCCTCATAACAAGTATATACCAAAAGGTACAAGGCTATGAGTGGTTATACCATGCTCGATCTCTGTAGCTTGAGTGAAAGTATGGTATTCCTTACATAACACAACACGGGTTACACGGGATTCTAACTCAGAAACACAATGCAATTTAAATTATATAATGGATAATATTATAATAAGAAAGAATAAAATAATATAAAGACCAACAGAATCAACTTCTCTTATCCCAGTGGAGTCACCACTGTGAGTAGAGATTTTCACCCCAACTCCCGGTGGAATGATTCTTGCGACTTCGGCACTGTTAGGCTCAAGGCCTTGGAGAACAAGGACCTAAACCCGGAGAAAATGGAGTCGCCACCCGGATGGGCCGAGAAAAAGAAAGTGGTAGATGACACGATTCCTAAGGAATCCCCAACCCCCTAGTGGGTTCATAAAATTAGGTACGTATGGGGAAGGTGAGAATGACCCAGCACCCCATAACACCTGGTTCATTAGAACCGGCCTCCTTTTCAGGTCTATATATTATTAAATTATTAAATATTATAAAATCATCCATACTATATGCAATTTAAAAGAAATAAAGATTCATCATCTTTATTAAAGTAAAGTAATGAAAACAGGCACCCATCCATGGACAGAAACAAGCCTTTACAATTGTCCAATGTCCAAAAACAAAACAAAGTAAATAAAGTGAGACATCCACTATAGGTGAAAATGTGTCCCTTACAATAGTTTCAAAATCCTTAAAAGATAAATTAAATTACATAATAAAAAATTGAGGCACCCACAAAGTGAAAACATGCCTTTTATAATTTTATAATCCAAATAAATAATTAACCAAATAAATTAAACTATTTAAACATGATAATAAAACGTAAAACATCCATTATAAACAAAAATAAAATAAACCATCCATCATAAAAGCATGTAACAAATCAAATAATCAAAACTAAGGTTTAAACCATTAAATAAACAAAATTAGGGTTTTGAGCTTTAAAAATTAGGATTTTGGCTTGGAAATTAGAGTTTTAGGTTTTGAGATTAAGGTCTTGGTTTTATAGGTTAGTGGTTAGGAAATTTAGGAAGTAAGGCTTTTGGTTTTATAGCTATGGCTACTGGATATTAAGGTTTTGGGGATTAAAGGTTCTGGATATATGGATTACTGAAATTAGGGTTTAGATTAAGGTAGGTGTTTAGGATAGAGTTTTGGGAAATTAGGGTTTATAGAGCTAAGGTTTAGAAAAATTAAGGCTTATGGAGTTGGGGTTCAGGAAATTGATGAATTGGATAAAGTTTAGGGTTTTAAATTAGGGTTTTGAATACTGGAGGAGATTTAAGGTTTTGGTATTTAGAAAGCTAAATTAGGATTTTCATACTTGAAAAAATAGATTTAGGGTTTTGGTATTTAAAAAAATATTAGATCTTAGACTACTGTGAAGTTGAAATAAATATAAATTGAGCTACTAGGTTAAACAAACAGATTAAGCTTTGATTTTATGGAACATTTTATTAGGGTTTTAATAATTCTGGGCTACTATGAAGTAATATACTAATTTGGTGGTTGTGATTAAGATTTATACAAAATTACAACCCAAACTAAATAGCTACTGAATCAAACAACTATAAATATTCAATATTTAAAAGAAAAGTATAGTTACTGGATATTTAAACAAATAGAAATTAGAAAACAAAACCCGCGTTCATTGGCTTCACCCAATGTAATGTGTTGATCCAAGCTTCTATCTTTAAAAGCCTAGATCAATGAAGATATTGGCTGGTGCCTTTTGTTAAGTTACTGCCTCTGTGCTAATTGATGATCCTTTTTCTCTGCCTTTAATCATATATTTAAAGGAAAACCATGACTTAACCCTAAACATAATCTGCTTAATCCGAGGTTAACATGAATTCTAGCTTGATTAGAAAATTAAATTGTCAGCCAAAATTATTTTAGAATTAGGACCATATCGATTTCGCATGTCTAAATCGACATAGAGCCATCCCATGTTGATTTGGGTGTGCCAAATCGACATGAGCTCTTGCTCATGTCGACTTGGAACTGCCCCGACTCAAATCGGTCTAAAATTTTAATATTCAAGCCATACAAATTTAATTTGGGCTTTTATAGTTTTAACCAATTTAATTTATGCCTTTCAAAACTAGACCGACCTATTTAAATAGCTATAAACTAGGTTTAAGCCTTTTAAAGTTGGATCAAATTTATTTTGGCATTCGTTAATTAGGATCATAGTAGCTTAGGGCCAAAATTAAGGGTCTATAGAAATTCAATATTTGGTTGATAACAAAACCTTACAATATCCAAAAAAGAACCATCCAAGCACTAAGAGTAATCCTCTACATAACCACAATGCAATCCTTCCATCGAAAGACTTACTCACTATTGGTTCAAGACTTCTGAAGAATATATTTTACTATCATTCCAAACAGTGGCTACCATTGATATATGAGAGAGCAGTGATGAAAGTGAGGTCGAGAATGTGTGATCATTCTAGCATGATTTTGATGAAGCGCTCATAAGGCCCTACAAGTCAATAAAAAATTGGGCTTTCAAGAAGAAGAAGTTAAGAATGTTCAAGGGATTATCAGAGAAGGTAGATTTATAGAGGTATGGAACTAGAAGCTGAGCCTTCAATAAAGGGTAAACATGAAGAACAAGATGAGAACCCATTTTTAAATTAGCTCAAGAAAACCTGAGCCTATGTTAGTGTGTGGGAGTTGCTTATGGCTTCTAAGCAATATAAAGAGGCAGTAATGAAGGCCTTGGATGCATTGTGTGTCTCAACTGTTTTATTAGTTTTTATCATAGAATTGTAACTTATTTATTATGATGATTATTGTTTTCTCCATGCGTTTTGGTAGTTTTAATCTATTTATTTAGTGATTTTATCAATTTTGGTAGTTTTAATTTATTTCAGTGTTTATGTCATTTTTGTACTAGTTTTTAGTGTGATGTTTATGTGTTTTTTTGTTAATGTTTCATTTGATTCTTATTTAAAGTTTGTTTCAAGTGTTTGTTTTAGGTTAATGTGCAAAAAACTCACTTGGAAGATCAAAATAAAGAAAGAAAAGCATGAAGCAGCAAGACATGGCCAAGCCAAATCAAGCTTGGCCGTGTCACCTCAAGCAAATTTTTGGCAGATCATGACACAGGCAAGAGACACGGCCAAGCCACTGGCCGTGTCTCACCTAAAGGGCAAAACCAAGGGAACCAAGAAAGAAAGGAAAATCTGGCATAAGTTGACACTGGCAGGTGACACGGCCAAGCCACTGGCCGTGTCACATGACACGGCCACAAGCTTGGCCGTGTCTCATATTTAGCCAAGAAAGAAGAGCAAAGAAAGAAGTGAATCAGCAGGTGACACGGCTAAGCCACTGGCCGTGTCACATGACGCGGCCAGGATTTTGGCCGTGTCACACTCATTTCCTCAGAAGCAAAGAAGAAAGATTACACAGAAGCTGACACACCCAGGTGACACGGCCACAAGCTTGGCCGTGTCACTCCATGGGGCTAAGGAAAGAAAGGAAACATGGATTTTGAGCGAGGATTTTGTATAAATAAGAAGATTAGGGCATTTGAAAGGATTACACACATTTTTTCCAGTCATCGAACATAAACTTTTGGAGCTATTCTTCATTTTCTTTTGAATTTTGATTACACTTTCATGCAAATACTCTAGATTAAATTAGTTTTAGCCATTACATTATTCTTTTAGCAGAAATCTGAGCACGAGATTCTTCAGAAGCCAAAGGAAGTTTGTAATTTGGTTTTGTTCTCAAACTCTATCTCTTAAGTTTCATTGGAATTGTATTCATGAAGTCTCTAATGTCTAAATTAATTTCTTTAAATTTTAATGAGATGAATTTGTTTGATAGCATCATTATGAACTAATTTTGATCTAGTCTAGGGTTTGTATGGATATACTATGTTTGTATGAAATGGTTATTGCTCTTAACTGAATTATTTCTTTTAACCTTAATTGAATGGATTAATGTTAATATATAATTGATTGGCCACCAATTATGTGTTTGAGGTAATAGATGAAGGATTGAGAAATGAAGTCTAATGCTGGAACAATTCAATTAGAGACTTAGGTGAATTAGAAATATAAACCTAAGAAAAAGATAATTTCAATTGTAACAAGATTATTTGAAAGAGGTTTGAATGCGAGAGCTTATTTCCTTGATTCGATTAATTAAGTTGCTTGAAATCTGATCTTTGAAATTAAATTGGTTGAGAGGAATAGCCGTTCATACATATAAGTTAGTAGAGAAGTGCAAACCCTAGACCTTTCTATTAAGTGAATCAATATATCTGTTCAGTTTACTTTCATTTTTTTAAATTCAACTCATTCTGTCTTCATTAGTTGTTTAGCAATTTAATTTTATTGATAATCTGTTATTTACAATTTGATAAACAATTAGCTTATCTAGCTTCTTTGTGAGACGACCTTGAGGTGCTCACCAAAATACTACATCAGCCTCGTATACTTGAGAGTGTAGTTCTAGTAGTGTTAATTAGAGCGCAACAAGTTTTTGGCGCCGCTGCCGGGGAAGCTAATTCGCATAATTGTTTATTAGGTATAAATATTTTAAATTATTTTTCATTGTTTACATTTTATTTTATTTGTCTTTTGCTTTTATTAATTACTTTTTTCAGAAATTTTGTTTATGCAAGGCAGGAGATCACTCGGAGGAGAGCTTTACCCAATTATTCCAGAAATTCAGGAGTGAAAAGGAGTAGAGAAGAGTTTGAACTATATACCGGGTTTGATACAGAGGAGGAAACTTCTGATTTTGAGTCGGATACTGCACAATCTACGAATATGGGAGACGAAAGGCAAAGAACTACGAGGGATTTTGCCAGACCTGTCATTGGGACTTCCACCTCATGTATAAGATTAATAGATGCAACTAGAAATTATTAATTGAAAAATATCCATTACAACATGCTGCCATCTTTCTATGGAGTTTCGAACGAAGATCCTTTGAATTTTATCCGGGATTCCTACTCCACCCTCAACACATTTCCATTGGGAGGATTAACAGAGGACCAGTTGAGGATGAGGTGTTTTTTGTACACATTAAAGAATAGGGCAAAGAGCTGGCTTATGATGTTGCCTGAAAATTCTTTGACAACTTGGGAGCAAGTCTATAACAAGTTTATGGGCAAATTTTACTCTCATCAGAAGACAGCTGAATTGAGAGGAAAAATAGCTACATTTTCTCAATTTGAAGGAGAGCCATTTCATGAGGCTTGGGACAGGTTTAAGATGTTGTTGATCTAGTGTCCACACCATCACTACCCACTTCAACTGCTGAATTAGTTTTTTATGATGGTCTAACCCAGCAATTTCAGAATACTATTGATAACGCGACTGGGGGAGCTATGGGAGAAAAGACAGCAGATGAGACTTATGAAATCTTTGAAATGTTGGGAGCTAATTCTCAACAAAAAAAGTGTAAGAGGAAGAAGTAAATGGGTGAATCAATTGGAAGCCAACAGTGAGATGGTCAATCAGATAGCTGAATTGACAAGGCAAGTACAGATGTTGAACATGAAGAACAATACTTCTTCATCCACTCAAGAAGTGTGTGGAATTTGTTGAACCTTTGGGCATGGAGCAAATATATGCCCCTCTGCATACGAGTCTTATGAAAATGAGACTGAGCAAGTTAATGCTATGGGGGGATATCAACCAAGGGCCCGGAATGATCCTTACTCAAACACTTACAATCCTGGTTGGCGGAATCATCCAAACTTTTTTCTGGGCAACAAATAATTCTCAACAACCTTTCCATTTGCTCCAGAGACAAAATCAACCGCATGGGCAATCTTCAAACCAAGGGCAGCCTAAGAGAGAGAGTTTGGAAGATAGTTTACATGATTTTATCCAAGTCAGTACCAAGAATCAAGAGATGAATAATAAAAGGTTGGATTCATGGAAGCATCCTTCAAGAAAGTGGAGACCCAAGTGAGACAACTTGCACAACAGATGCAGATTCAACAAAAAGAAAAATTTTCGAGTCAACCTGAGCAGGCACAAGCAGTGACTGTTCTTAGAAGTGGCAAGGTAATAAATAATGATGTTGAAAATAATTCTGTGAATGAAGGTGATAAAGAGAACAAAAAGGAAGGAGAACCAGAGGACAAGGGTGCTGTAGAAAAATCAATGGAGAAATCTCCTTCAGCAGATTTACACAGGGCAAGTAATCCTTACCGGCCACCTATACCATTCCCCAGCAGGTTGAAGAATGATAAACAAGATAAGCAATTTTCAGACATCTTCAACATGCTATCTAAGGTAAGTATTAACTTACCTTTACTTGAAGCAATAAAGAACATGCCGGCTTATGCCAAATTCTTCAAGGAATTGAACACCAAGAAAAAGAGGTATGAGACAAATGAAAAGGTGATAGTGTCAGAGGTAGCTAGTGCTGTTCTGCAACAAAAACTACCTCTGAAGCTAAAGGATCCTGGTAGTTTCATAATTCAAATTACTATAGATAATGGAAAGGGGACTGATGGCATGTGTGATTTAGGAGCCAGTGTTAATTTGATGCCTTATTCTGTGTATCTCGAATTAGAACTTGGGGAACTTAAACCTACCAAAATGGTCTTGTAATTAGCTGACAGGTCTCTTAGATTCCCGAAAGGAGTTATAGAAGATGTGTTAGTTAAGGTTGGTGGGTTGATAGTTTCTGTGGATTTTATAGTTCTTGACATGGAAGGAAATAACCCTACACCATCCGCACACACTATTCTACTGGGTAGGCCTTTTATGGCTACGACTAACACCTTGATAGATGTTAAAAATGGTAAATTGTCAATGACTGTCTTGGGACAAACGGTTGAATTTTCTATTTTTAACACTTTTCCCATTCCTACAACTGCATTATATGAGGATTGCTCTTTGATTGATTGTATTGAAGCAGTTGTTTCAGATGTTTTCTTGCAAACAGGTTCTTCGAATAAATTGGAGCTGACACTGACCTTAGATCATGGCTTGGATATTTTTGACTCAGAAATAGCCAGTTGCCTTGAGATATTAGAGAGTGCTGAAATAGAGGAACTTAAGATGACCCAGCATTTGAGCTCCCTTCCATCCAAAAAGAAGAGAATAATCCTTCACTTGAGTTAGAGCTAAAAGAGTTGCCTAAAAATCTGAAATATGTGTTTTTAGGAGATCACAACACCTTACCTGTGATAATTTCTAGCGAACTTAGTGAAAAAGAAGAGATGAGGGTGGAGAGTGAACTAAAAAGATTGAAAAGAGCAATAGGATGGGGATTGAGTGACATCAAAGGTATTAGCCCTTCAATGTGCATGCATAGAATCATCTTATAAGAGGGAGCTAAACCTGTGAGGGAGACCCAAAGGTGCCTTAACCCAAACATTAGTGAAGTGGTTAAGAAGGAAGTGCTTAAATTGCTTGATGAAGGAGTGATATATCCGATAGCCAATAGTGAGTGGGTTAGTCCAGTACATGTAGTGCCTAAGAAATCAGGAATCACTGTGGTAAAAAATGAAAAGAATGAATTGGTTCCTACTAGGACTACTACTGGGTGGAGAATGTGTATCGATTATAGGAAGTTGAACAATGCCACAAAGAAAGATCATTTCCCTCTTCCTTTTATTGATCAAATGCTGGATAAACTTTCTGGACACTCACATTATTGCTTTTTGGATGGACTTTCAGATTATTATCAGGTGCCGATATCACCAGAGGATCAATCCAAGACTACTTTTACTTGCCCTTTTGGGACTTATGCATTTCGGCGTATGCCCTTTGGCTTGTGCAATGCACCTGCAACTTTTCAGAGATGCGTGATGTCTGTTTTCACGGACATGATAGATGATTTTATTGAGGTATTTATGGATGATTTTTCTGTTTTTGGTGACTCTTTTGATAATTGCCTCAGTAAACTTGTTCTTATGCTTGAGAGATGCATTGAATGTAACCTCACTTTGAGTTAGGAAAAGAGTCATTTCATGGTTACTCAGGACATTGTATTAGGCCATGTTGTGGCTAGTAAAGGGATTGAGGTGGATAAAGCTAAGGTAACCTACCTCTGTTAAGGGAATAAGAAGCTTTCTAGGGCATGCAGGTTTTTACCGGAGGTTTATTAAAGATTTTTCTAAAATAAGCCAACCATTGTGTCATTTGCTTGGGAAAGATATTCCATTTGAATTTACTGCACAATGCATGCAAGCCTTTAATTTCCTTAAGGAAAAATTGACCAGTGCACCGGTAATTGTAGCTCCTATTTGGTCTTTACCTTTTGAAATTATGTTTGATGCATCCAATCATGCAGTAGGAGCTGTCCTTTGGCAAAGGGTTGAGAAATTTTTGAGAGTGATTTATTATGCTAGCTTGACCCTAAATAGTGCACAAGTTAATTACACAACAACTGAAAAAGAAATGCTAGCTGTTGTTTTAGCCTTAGATAAGTTTAGAGCATTTTTAATTGGGTCTAAAATTATTGTGCATTCAAATCATGCAGCTCTAAAATATCTTTTGACAAAACAACATGCTAAACCTCATTTAATTAGATGGGTGTTATTATTGCAAGAATTTGATTTTCAAATCAAAGATACTATGGGAAGTGAAAATGTTGTAACTGATCATTTATCTAGATTACCTTTCTTTGGTGAAAATCTTGCATCTGATAGCATTCATAAAATTCTAGAAGCATTTCCTGATGAGCAGTTGTTTGCGGTAATGAATTCACCTTGGTTTGCAGATATTGCTAACTATCTTGCTTATGGTATTTTGCATTCTGACATGTCATTTTAGGAAAAGAAAAGGTTTTTGCAAATGAGTAAATTCTATTTTTGGGATGAACCTTACCTATTTCGGATATGCAAAGATGAGATAGTTCGCAGGTGTGTATCTGAGGAAGAACAGCTGAGTGCTCTTCAATTTTGTCATGACCTTCACTGTGGTGGTCATTTTGGAGGGAGAAAGACTGCAAAAAAAGTGCTTCAAAGTGGATTTTACTGGCCTACTCTATTCAAAGATGCTCAAGAATATTGTAAGCATTGTGACCACTGTCAAAGAGTAGGTAACATTGGGAGAAGGAATGAAATGCCCCTTCAATCTTATATTGTGATTGAACTGTTTGATGTTTGGGGAATAGACTTCATGGGTCCTTTTCCTAAGTCTTTTGGTTATGAGTACATTTTAGTTGCTGTTGATCATGTTTCAAAATGGGTGGAGGCAATCCCCACCCGAACTAATGATGCTAATGTGGTTGTTAAATTTATGAAGGAATACATTCTTAGCAGATTTGGCACGCCAAGAGTGATAGTCAGTGATGGAGGAAGTCATTCCTACAACAAACATTTTGAGAAATTAATGCACAAATCGGGTGTGAAACTCAAGGTGGCGACCCCATACCATCCACAAACTTTAGGACAAGTTGAGACATCCAACAAGTAAATCAAAGGAATTCTGGAAAAAACAGTCAACTTATCAAGGAAGGATTGGGCAAGTAGATTGAATGATGCATTGTGGGCATATCGAATTGCTTTCAAGACTCCTTTGGGTATGAGTCCATACCGATTGGTTTTCGGTAAGGCTTGTCATTTACCAGTGGAGTTGGAGCACAAGGCGTATTGGGCAATTAAGACTCTAAATTTAGATTTAGACAAGGCGAAGAGAGAACGTTTTCTGCAAATTTTAGAGTTAGATGAACTAAGGAACGAGGAATATGAGAGTTCTAGGATTTATAAGGACCGCACTAAAGCACTTCATGACAGAATTTTAGTGCGAAAGACATTGAGCCCAGGTATGAAAGTTTTGCTTCTTAATTCTCGTCTCCGACTGTTTCCAGGAAAACTCAAGTCTCGATGGAGTGGTCCTTTCGAGATAACTCAGGTATATCCTTCCGGTGCTATAGAATTGCTTAACTCTTGAATGAATGAAACTTTTAAAGTAAATGGACAGAGAGTTAAACCATATAATGAATGGTTCCAAGAAGTAAGGATCATTTATAGTAGTTTGATCTACGATCCTTAAGTCTTGCAGTAATGTCCAGCTACACGATATTAAAGAAGAGTTACATGGGAGGCAACCCATCAGTTTGCATTTCTTTTCATAGTTACAATTTCATATTTATCAATTTTAATTTCATGTTTGGTTTAAATAAATGGAATGGGTGTTTTGATCGGTTTTTATTTTTTTAATGTGTTTCAAGGTTAAGCAAGGAAGAGGATTGCATTTCTTTTAGATTTGGTGACACAAAAAAGAGAGCCAAAATGGCAGTGAAGGACGCTGCCACTTGACACGGCCAAGCCACTATTCATGTCAAGCAAACCCAAAAATACACAGTCCAAAACACGGCCAAAGCCATGTCCTTGGCCGTGTCACATAGACACGGCCAAGCTTATACCCATGTCCCTTTCTTTGTCTTGCAATCTTTTGTTTTACAGTATCAAACACGTTCAGGGGACACGGCTAAGTCACTGGCCTTGTCCCTCCAAACCCATCAAACACGGCCAAGCTAAACCAAGCTTGGCCGTGTCACCTTGATTTCCAAGTTTAAAAACACGGTTTTAGCCCTTTTCTTTCATTTTAAATCCCTAGTTTTTCTTTTTTCCTTTCTCTCTCTCTCGACTCCTTCTCTCCAAAACCTCCATTTTTGTTTTCTCAAAGCTTCCAAAATCCCACTAATTCTCCATTTTTCTTCACCAAAACCAAAATCAACCAGTTCAATCTTCTTCTTTTCTCATCAAAAACCAATTAAATATGTTAAAGCTTCAAATTTTTCCAAATCTATCAATATTCCTAGAACAAAGATGGTGTCCCACCGCAAGGGGAGGCAACCTCCAACTGCAGCTCCATCTTCATCTTCTTCATCTTCAAAGAGAGCGACTCTTTTAGCTAGGGATTTCTTTCCAATGAGGTATGTAAGCGATGAATCCCTTAATGCTCTTCATATTAGGGATAATTTTTATAGCTATGTTTAAAACCTTGGGTGGGAGAAATTAGTCTCCCTTCGACCTTTTCAATTTCAAGAGCTTACTTTGGAATTTTTAACCTCTCTTAAGGTTGAAAAAGATGAACAGAAAATTTGCACTAGGTTGAATTTTAAATTACTTGGAAAATCATGTGTAGTTAGTATTGAGCAATTGAATGCTATTTGTGGTTTCCATCAACAAGGGGAAATGGGGAGCATTGGGCTCGGGAACATATGTGGCCAAATTGGCCAAGGCAATAAAATTATGTAATCCCGCTCTAAAATATTTACATCGCTTTATGTCTTGTGGGTTCTTTGCACGAAAGGAAAGCCCAGGTGTTGTGGAAATTAGCGAACTCTTTTTCTTGGACTGTGCTTGTAATGCCATACCCGTTAGTGCCGGCTATTGGTTGGCTGATGTTTTTGACAATGTGGCGAACAAAAAGAAGGGTGCTGTTTGTATTGGAGGATTGGTTACCACTTTAGCGATAGCCCATCTTGATGATTTTGACCCGAGTAACTGCCGTATGACTAACATTTCGGGTAATGATTCGTTAGATTTGGCTACACTTGAGAAGATGCATATGGTTGTGAACAGAGGAGGGGCCTATATGATGGCTTCAGTTGAGCCAGATGCACCGGGGGGCCAACAAAAGAGAACACGAGTCCATGAGGAGTCCGACTCGGATTCTCTTGATTTGGATGAAGATGCTCTGACCCCGGACAATCAGGAGATAATTAATAGGATAGAGGCACTAGAAAGCAAGGTCGATCATAACCATGCTACGGTCTTACAACAGTTGGACCAAATTAATAGCAACCTTGCTAAGATTCTGAGCCTCCATCCTTCAGCTGCATCATCATCACATCCTCCGTCACCATAGATCAAATCGGCTCTAATCTTTTGAGAAAATTCCTTACTTTCTTGTGTTTAGTTATAGCATATTTTCGTTGTTATTTTTCATTTTTGTCTTTAATGTTAACACTTTATATTTTGGTTATTTTATATATATTGTATTTTGTTCCTGAACAATTGATGTTTGTGGATGAAAAGGTAGAGTTTGCCTCACAAGGGAATGATGGAAAACAGGTTGTACCTTAACTCTTTTTCTTTATTATCCTTGTTTCCATTAAGGACAATGTAATTTATAAGTGTGGGGTAATCTTTAAGCTTTCCTTTAATTTTTGTTTTGTTTGTCTTTGTGTGTTATATTGTGCGTTGTTCATGGAATAATTGTTGGAAACTTATTGACTCTTCTGTAATTCTAGCATTATATTTGAGCCTTTAGTATCACCATAGAGATTAGCATTTGAATTCATTCAGGATCAATTTTCACATTTTGTAATTCATGACATATAAATCTTTGAGAACCCACCATTTGTGAGTTTTGAGCCTCATAGATTGAATATTATTGTCAATCGATTTTCTTTTCTTAAGTGTGCACCTTCATGATTTTGCATCTCTAGAGCTTGCTTTCGCATACTAATTGAACTCGCATTATGATTTCATCTCAAGTTTTAAAATGATGAAGGCAAATTAGGATTCCCCCCTTTAGCTTAAAAAGACCTCCCTTAATTATGAATTCCTTAGTGAGCCAAGTTGAGCCTTTGACTTTTTTCTTGATTGATCAACACAATTCACAACTCAACATTTTCCTATTATCATCATACCTTCATTAAGGAATGGAGTTTCTTATGATATGACAGTAGGGTGGTTTAATTCATAAGTGTGGGGTAAGCAATTAAAAAAAATAGTATTGCTTTAGTAAGATTTGGGGCTGAAATGCATACTTTGCACATTGTATTTGACTAAGAGTCGATTGTTCTTTTCCTCTACATTTTGAGCTAGATGTTCCATGCAATTTTATATTTTGTATATATATATAATAAAATAAAAAAAATAAAAGAGAATATATATATATATACAAAATTCATATATTTTCTAGCATTAGTCATCAAAGAGGAATTTAGACTCTTGTACTTTTCTTTAAGTATGCAAGTATGTGAGATTATCAAGGGTTGGTGAATATGTCATTTGAGGGAGTTACAAGTTTCTAAGCAAGAGTATTGTCTAATTTAGATACTTCATTTCTTGATGTCCCAACTTAAATGTCTTTTCTCACACCTTCACCTTAGCCCCATTACATCCAAACAAAAAGACCTTTGGATTATTTCTTGAGAAAATCAGTGAGACAGATTGGATAATTAAGCAAGTTTATGGCAGCATGCAGTCATGAGTGGTTTGAGTGAATTAACCTTTGAAATTGAGTGAAACACTTAGATGAGAGATGAGATTTGTTATGTCTGAATTAATGAACGAGTTAAGAAAATCTTGATTGAAGTAAATTGCATTTATTTATGGCTGAGTTTTAAAGGATTTCATCTTATATTCTTGAATTACAGTTAAAGTTATTTGAGTTTTTAATTTATGCCATGTGAATTTGCTTGAGGACAAGCAAAGTTTTAAGTGTGGGGTAGTTGTTTTATTAGTTTTTGTCATAGAATTGTAACTTATTTATTATGATGATTATTGTTTTCTCCATGCGTTTTGGTAGTTTTAATCTGTTTATTTAGTGATTTCATCAATTTTGGTAGTTTTAATTTATTTCAGTGTTTATGTCATTTTTGTACTAGTTTTTAGTGTGATGTTTATGTGTTTTTTGGTTAATGTTTCATTTGATTCTTGTTTAAAGTTTGTTTCAAGTGTTTGTTTTAGGTTAATGTGCAAAAAACTCCCTTGGAAGATCAAAACAAAGAAAGAAAAGCATGAAACAGCAAGACATGGCCAAGCCAAATCAAGCTTGGCCGTGTCACCTCAAGCAAAATTTTGGCAGATCATGACACAGGAAAGAGACACGACCAAGCCACTGGTCGTGTCTCACCTAAAGGGCAAAACCAAGGGAACCAAGAAAGAAAGGAAAATCTGGCAGAAGTTGACACTGGTAGGTGACACGGCCAAGCCACTAGTCGTGTCACATGACACGGCCACAAGGTTGACCGTGTCTCATATTTAGCCAAGAAAGAAGAGCAAAGAAAGAAGAGAATCAGTAGGTGACACTGGCAGGTGACACAGCCAAGCCACTGGCCGTGTCACATGACACGGCCAGGAGCTTGGCCGTGTCACGCTCATTTCCACAGAAGCAAAGAAGAAAGATTATACAGAAGCTGACACACCCAGGTGACATGGCCAAGCCACTGTGACACGGCCACAAGCTTGGCCGTGTCACTCCATGGGGCTAAGGAAAGAAAGGAAACGTGGATTTTGAGCGAGGGTTTTGTATAAATAAGAAGATTACGGCATTTGAAAGGGTTACACACATTTTTTCCAGCCGTCGAACATAAACTTTTGGAGCTATTCTTCATTTTCTTTTGAATTTTGATTACACTTTCATGCAAACACTCTAGATTAAATTAGTTTTAGCCGTTACATTATTCTTTTAGCAGAAATATGAGCACGAGATTCTTCAGAAGCCAAAGGAAGTTTGTAATTTGGTTTTGTTCTCAAACTCTATCTCTTAAGTTTCATTGGAATTGTATTCATGAACTCTCTAATGTTTAAATTAATTTCTTTGAATTTTAATGAGATGAATTTGTTTGATAGCATCATCATGAACTAATTTTGATCTAGCCTAGGGTTTGTATAGATCTACTATGATTGTATGAAATGGTTATTGCTCTTAACTGAATTATTTCTTTTAACCTTAATTGAATGGATTAATGTTAATATATAATTGATTGGCCACCAATTATGTGTTTGAGGTATTAGATAAAGGATTGAGAAATGAAGTCTAATGCTGAAACAATTCAATTAGGGACTTAGGTGAATTAGAAATATAAACCTAAGAAAAAGATCATTTCAATTGTAACAAGATTATTTAAAAGAGGTTTGAATGTGAGAGCTTATTTCCTTGATTTGATTAATTAAGTTGCTTGAAATCTGATCTTTGAAATTAAATTGGTTGAGAGGAATAGCCGTTCATACGTATAAGTTAGTAGAGAAGTGCAAACCCTAGACCTTTCTATTAAGTGAATCAATATATCTATTTAGTTTACTTTCATTGTTTTAAATTCAACTCGTTCTATCTTCATTAGTTGTTTAGCAATTTAATTTTATTGATAATCTGTTATTTACAATTTGATAAACAATTAGCTTATCTAGCTTCCTTGTGAGATGACCTTGAGGTGCTCACCAAAATATTACATCAGCCTCGTATACTTGCGAGTGTAGTTCTAGTAGTGTTAATTAGAGCGCAACAGTTACAAGCCATACAAATTTGGGTTTTTATAGGTTTAACCAATTTAATTTGGGCTTTTATAGGTTTAACCAATTTAATTTATGCCTTTCAAAACTAGACCGACCTATTTAAATAGCTATAAACTAGGTTTAAGCCTTTTAAAGTTGGATCAAATTTATTTTGGCATTCGTTAATTAGGATCATAGTAGCTTAGGGCCAAAATTAAGGGTCTATAGAAATTCAATATTTGGTTGATAACAAAACCTTACAATATCCAAAAAAGAACCATCCAAGCACTAACAGTAATCCTCTACATAACCACAATGCAATCCTTCCACCGAAAGACTTACTCGCTATTGGTTTAAGACTTCTGAAGAATATATTTTACTATCATTCCAAACAGTGGCTACAATTGATATATGAGAGAGCAGTGATGAAAGTGAGGTCGAGAATGTGTGATCATTCTAGCATGATTTTGATGAAGCACTCATAAGGCCTTACAAGTCAATAAAAGATTGGGCTTTCAAGAAGAAGAAGTTAAGAATGTTCAAGGGATTATCAGAGAAGGTAGATTTATAGAGGTATGGAACTAGAAGCTGAGCCTTCAATAAAGGATAAACATGAAGAACAAGATGAGAACCCATTTTTAAATTAGCTCAAGAAAACCTGAGCCTATGTAAGTGTGTGGTAGTTGCTTATGGCTTCTAAGCAATATAGAGAGGCAGTAATGAAGGCCTTGGATGCATTGTGTGTCTCAACCATAGCCACCCCCAATGAAATAGTGTGCTCTATAGTTAGCAAATACAATGGAATGATCACATTTACTAACAAAGACTTACCCATGGATGGGAGAGACCATAACAAACTATTATACATCTAAGCTCAGGTCAAAGGAAAAATAACTACATGTGTCATGATAAACGTTTTGCCTTCCAAGTTATTATCAACCTTAGGGATTAAGAAAGAGGACTTGCAACCTTTAGACCCAGTGATTTAGGCCTATGATATTACCAAAAGAGATTCTTAAGGAATATTCACCACATCCATTAAAGTTGGACCTATTGAAAGTGAGGTGGTGTTCATGGTTCTTAATATCCCAATAATTTTTTTTTTTTTTGCTTTTAGGTCACCCATGGTTCCACAGGTTAGGTAGGGTATTATCAAATCTACACCAAATGATTAAGTTCCCTCATAGGAATGATGTAATTATGATCAAAGCAGCACTAGCAGGGAAACTGCAGCTCATTTGGTTTTGGAGCAATCACCTCTTAGTAGATTTTAAGTGGCACTCATTTATGATGGGGAGATGGATCCTGGAGTTTCTAGTATGATAAAGAATATGGGTTTCTTTCTTAGAATGGGCTTACAGGAAAGCAATCAAGGGATATCTATGCTTTCATATTTCAAAGATGAGACCACAAAAGAGAGTTGGGTATAAAAGTGATAAAAAGGAGAAAAGCAAGAGGAGTAAACTCAAGCTTTAAGATCACTTCATAAAGGGTAACTAGCATAAGGGTTATCAGTTTACCTTAGAGTCTATGGTGATAAACGGAATTATGAAAGGTAGATTTGAAATATTTACAAATGTGGCTATGGAAAGAAAGAGCATAGGTATTGAAGATATTCTAACGATTAAGAACTTGAAGATTTTAGAAGAAGAAGAATAGGCAAAGGAAGAGTTGCTCATTAAGGAAGCATTAGTTATAGAATATGAATGTGTAATTGATTATGATATGGCTTGTACTTTTGAGATGTTTGATGATGTAAACTTAACTAAATTTAGTACATTGAATGATCTTGTTTATTTGTTTAATGTTTCACCTGATGGTACGTTGTATATGAATGAGCATACGATGAGCATTCTTTGCATTAATAATATTGAAACAAACTAATTCAACCTAGGAAATGAATAAAATCCACGTAAACTATTACTTGCACAAGAACTATCTAAAGAAGAAAGAAAGGAATTGGAAAGGGTACTTAAGCAATATGAAGAGGTATTTGCATGGACTTATGAAGATATATTAGAGATAGATAGGAGCATAGCACAACACTTCATCCCAACTTACCCTAAGGCTAAGGTGATCAAATAAAAGTTGAGAAAAATAAGACCAGAATGGGAAAAGAAAACCAATGACAAAGTTCAAAATCATGTCAATGTTAGATTTCTAGAAGTAGTAGAATTTCCTGCTTGGTTAGCCAACATAGTTCCATCTCTAAAGAAAAATGGGAGAGTTAGAGTGTGCATTATAAGGATTTAAATAAAGCCTACATAAAAGATGATTTTCCTACCCTATATAGATGTACTAGTAGATAGTGCAACATCATATGTAATGTACACTTTAATGGATAGGTTTTCAAAATACAATCAAATTTTGATGGCTGAGAAATATGAGGACAAAATAACCTTTATTGCTGAGTGGGAGGCATATTGTTATAGGGTTATACCGTTTAGACCAAAGAACGCATTAGCCATTTATCAAAGAATAGCAACTACCCAATTCTATGACATGATCCACAAGGATTTGGAGGTTTATATAGATGATATGATTGTCAAATTATAAACCCTTAATTCTGGTCCCTAAATAAATTTGGACTTGATTAAAAGTCCAAAAATTCAAAATTACCAGGTCGGCCATTCCCAAAGCCCTATAGCGAATTGGCCATGGTTCATGGCCAATTCGCCATGATTTATGGTGAATTGGCCAGCTCAAAGCGAATTGGCCATGAGTTATAACCCACCTTTCTAATTTTGCCTAATACGCATAAAACTTTATGTTTTTTTTAGATAAATATCAAATTTCTTAGCTAAATTTGGTTTTTATGGCCTGATTAACCATAATACCTCCTATATAAAGGGACTTAAATCAACGAGGATGGCAACCAGCAACCAAAAGAGGCAGAAAGCAATTTGAAATACAATAGAAAAATAAAAAGACATAAAGAGCAACCTTAGAATTAATTAGTTCAACCAAAGCTCAGATAATCCAAACATACCTTAGGATTATCAAGCGAATTTTCACACTAACTTCTAAAAGAAATTGTGATGTTCAAGGCTTAGCTCAACATTATTATTTGGTGAAACAAATAATGTCATTATGATTTTTAAATCATCTATTTAATTAATTGAATCATCAATGTCTTGATTTGTTTTAATTCATCCTGACTTGTTGATTTCCTTAGATTAAAAAAATCCTAATTTTATCTAAAACTTTAAAACCCTAATTTTCAATTAATCTTAATTAAATATTTTATTTGTGCATACTTTTTAAGCCTTTTTACTTTTTATGGTCTTTTAATTTTTTTTTAGTATTTCATCAATAGATAATCAAATTTAATATTGTGCTCTACTTTGATATTTTTAATGTTATGTTTTTATTAAATAATGTGGTATAAGACTCAGTTATGATTAATTATATGTTTGAATTTTTTTGTTTTGTTAGGAATAGTGAGATTGTAATTATTTTTCTCTGGATTTAAGGATGTAAAAGGCATATTTTCATAGTTTGTGAGTGCCTTGTTTATTTCATTTATTTTTATTTCTTTTATCTATTTGGATTTTAAGGAATTGTAAGGGACATATTTTCACTCTTTTGTAGATGTCCTATTTTATTTATCTTTTGGATTATCGGCCATTATAAGGGAATACTTTTATCTTTTATAGGTGCTCGTTTTATTGTTTGATTTATGATATGATGATTATTTTCATTTTATTTACTTTAATTGCTTGTAATATAAATAATGTTATAATATTATAAAATTTTAATAATATTTAGACTTGAAAAAGAGGATGGTTCCAATGAACCGGACATTATAGGGATGCTGAGCCATTTCTCACATTTCTCATACATATCCAACTTTTCAAATGCAGTAGAGGTTGGAGATTCCTTAGGAATCAAGTCATCTACCCCTTCTATTTTCTTCCTAGCCCATTCGGGTGGCGACTCCTATTCTTTGGGTTTAGGTCTGTGTTCTTTAAGGCCTAGAGTTTAACAGTGTCAAAGTCGCAAGAATCATTCCATTGGGAGGTGGGGCAAAAATCTATGCTCATACAATTCCTGAAGTAGGAATGAGCATGTAGCTAAACTAGAAAAATTTCTATATAAGCTTCATTTAAATCCAAAGAAGTGTGTGTTTAGGGTAATAAAAAGAAAGGTTCTAAGGTACATGGTTAGCCATAGAGTGATTAAGGTGGACCCAGATAAGTTTAAAGTTATTCAAGAGATGCCAGGACTAAGAACAAAAAAAGAAATTAGAGAATTCCTAGGAATGCTGCAATACATAGCAAGATTTATAACGAAACTTACTTCAGCCTATGAACTGGTGTTCAAATTATTGAGGAAAAATCAGCTAAAGAATTGGACAACTGAATGCCAAAAAGCTTTTGAGAAGATTAAGGAGTACTTATTGGCATCTCGGATCTTAAAACCTTTAAGGCCTGGGAAACCTCTAATTTTGTACATGGTGATTGAGAAAGAATTAGTAAAAGCATTATTGGCACAAGAATATGATAAGGGAATTGAGCATGCGATGTACTACTGAGTAAGAGACTCACAGAGTATGAAATGAAGTACATGAAAGTGGAAAAGGCTTGTAAAACCATGATGTACACAATAAAAAAAAAAAAAAAAAGCTAGAATATTATTTCTAGTCCTACAAGGTTATAGTTGCTATAAATTTTGATCCTTTAAATTATTTATATTTAGTTCCCTTTTTATTGGCGGATGGTCATTTTATAAAAGCATGACACTGAATATGTGATTGAGAAGGCAATGAAAGGGCGGATAATAGCAAAGTTCTTTGCACAATAATTCATAGTGGATGGTGAAGAAAGGGAATTGAAATTTCCATATGAATATCTGGGGATAATAAGGGCTCAGAAGTGGCAGATGTACTTTGTTGGGGCAGTAAATCATTATGAAATTGGAATTGATATAATTTTTGTATCACTTGAGGGAGAAAGGATTCACTTAGCCAAGAAGTGGTAGTTCCCAATTACTGACAATATAGCTGAGTATGAAGTCTGCATCTTTGAATTGAAGGCGTTACTATCTTCGGGAGTTAAGAAGCTAAAGTGTAAGGAGACTCCATGTTAATGACTTAACAGGTGGAGGGAAAAATGGGAATTGAGGGTTGAGGGATAAGAAGTTGAAACAGTTAGGTCAAATTTTTAAAAGTATTTTTCTCCTTTTTGAAATAAAGTTTTTTTTTTAGAAAAAATACATGTCTCATTATAAATAATATTTTATTCTATTTTCATCTTTTTTTTTCAAAATTTACTAATAAATAAATATATTTTAATAAAATAATAAAATTAATACTTAAATTATATTTTCAACATATTAAATATATTTTTTATTAAGAAAAAATTTAATTTTGATTATAAATAGTAAATAGCACGCATAAAAATAATATAAAAAAAATAAAATATATAAAAATATATTAATAAAAATTATTAAATTTATTCTAAACAAATTTTACCTATTATATACATAAACCAATTTAAAAAACTTTAATTTTATTATGTAGGTGTTGCATCGATGTTGCATGTATATTATGTATATGTTCTGTAGATGTCTGTAGATATTATGTGTATGTTATATATTTTTGTATATGTTATTTATATATTATGTGCATGTTATGTATATAACAAATAAAAAAATATTAAATAAATTGTGTAGATATTGCGTGTGTATTTGGTATATGTTTTGTATATATCCATATTTGTTGTGTGTGTATTATATATATATATATATATATATATATATGTGTGTGTGTGTGTGTTTGTATATTTTGTGTGCATGTTCAAAAATGAGAAAAATTATTTATGAGCAAAAACATATAAATAAAAATAAAATATAAAAAGTAAAAAGTAAATAAAACAAGAAAAGGAAAAAAAAACCCATTGACATCCGTAAAACTGGAAAAAAAAATAGCAAAATGTTTTACACTAATACAACAAAAAAGAAAAAATATTACAAATCTAAAAAATACACTTCTAAAACTATAGAAATATTGTAAAATTAAAGCACACTATCTTCTTCTTCTTCTTCTTCTTCTTCTTCTTCTTCTTCTTCTTCTTCTTCTTCTTCGACATTGTTACTTTCTTCTTTTTCTTCTTCTTCAGCATCATCTTTCGACAATTAACAAATTAAAAATCAAAAATACATCATAAACTCAAAAATAGATCAAAAATCGATGTTAAATGGAGGAAGAAATCAATATCAAAAAACTAAAAAAAAAATCATATTAGAAACAAATCCTTCATTATTTTTTTCATTAAAAGATTTCATCATCTTTTTCATCAACATCTGTACAAAAAAAATGAAGAATTATCAACCAAAAAAAAATGAAGATACGAATCACTAATCGAAGTTGAAAAATTTTGCATACAATAAGATATAAAAATTTCGATCTATAAAGTTATATCTTTATCTTCATACTCTGTTTAAATCTTTTTCTTCATCATCTTCTTCAACAAAATCTTCATCTTTATCATTTTCTTCAATAAATCTTCACATTCTTAAAAAAAATAAATTTGAATCATCAATCAAAATTTTTAAAAAAAAAAAAGATCAGAAGTCATGTTGTCTGTGGTAGATGAATATAAAATAAAATTGTTGATGTAACATTGATGTATAGTATATGTTAGGAAAATATATAATAAAAGTTTTGATATATTATAAATATTGTATGTTAGAAGAATATAGAATAAAAGCAAAAAAATTAATTTCTTTATTTAGATGTTTGGTGGATATTTGAAAAATATTATAGATTTTTAGTAGATATTGTGTGTAAATTAAGTTATTATTTATGTAAGTTGTATATATATTACGTAGATGTGTAGATGTTGTGTGAATATAAAGTTAAAAAAATAAAACTAAAAAAATATTAAGTAAATTCTGTAAATACTTGGTAAATGTTTTTTTATGTTTGATAAATATGATAGGTGTTTGGTAGATATTATGTATATATAGTATATTTGTAAGAATATAACTTCAAAAAAATATTTCTGGATAAAATATTATAAAAAATAAATTAAATTAAATTAAAAAATAAAACAGAAAAAAATAAAAAATAAAAAACTAACGTTAAAAAATGGATGTTAAGCACTTTAAGGGGCTGTTAATTCTACTAATGTATAAGGTAGAAATGAAAAACAAAACTAGGAAAACTAAAAGTGAGAAAAAAAAAAGTTATACTTGAAAAAAAAAAAAAAGATAAGATAGTAGATTGAAAATCGAGTTTAAAAGAGGGTATATTGTATAAATTCCTCATATTGTGGCCTAAACTCTATTCAGTCCATAATGGAAATCTTTATGAGAAAATTATACCATATATTACATTTTAATTTTTTTTTTCAATTTTATTGCTTTTTTTCATTTTTAACCTTTTATTTTTTTATTTTTACCTTTTTATGTTTTATTTTTTCAAAAATACGATTTTCTATTCATTCCTTCATGACTTTGAACTTGTGTGTTCCTTTTGCTCCACTGCTGGGTCTTTCTATCTCACCAAAATCTATTGAAGGAAATTTATTGTATCTTCTTGTTCGTTATATATTCTTCACACCAATATAAAAAATTTTCAAATCATAAATCCAATGCAAAGCTATGGAAATAGAAGCTTCAGCCATCTAAGATTTTCATAATTTTTAACAAATAAAATGATTGAAAATTGATTTTGGTGTTTCAACAACTTTAAAAAGAAATTAAATTGACTATATACCGACAGAAAATTAAACATAATACCATCAACTTCTCAAATAAACACCACTGTGAATTAGTATTCTGCAACAACAATGCTTGTTTGAGGTAATAGCTAATCCCAATACTGGTAACTAAAATGCACATCAGGATATAAGATTTTCATTTTTATTCCTATTGAATTATATTCTACAATATACAAAAGCTCATATGGAAGTACATATTTTGGCCAAAATACAAAAGAATGGACACCACATGGGTTCTTTTTCTTATTTTTTCATTTTATGTTTTGAATTTTCTATCTTTTGGTTTGAATTGTAATATTTGAAGATTTTTTGGTTTTTCAACGTAATGCACTCCATATATTTGATAAAATATTTCAAACAAAATATTTTTTTAATGTTTTAATGTTATATGTTTAATTTTTATGACATATATGTTATAAAAAAACGCAGTGGAAAAACAATTTTCATTTTATCTGGTATATATTTTAATCTTTGAATAATGGAGCTTTATACAAAATTAATATATATAGTTTAATTCATTTCATGTTTTGTTAGCAAACACTTGATATTTGGTGTTGGATTTAAAGAGCAGTAATACTTTTATTTTTTTAGTTTTTTGTTTTGTAAATTTTTTAAATTTTTGATCATTTGAATTCGTGTTTTGAGTTTGAACACAATAATTGAGATTTTTTTTATCAACCTAAATGCAATCTCATGATTAATAAAATGCCACAAATAAATCATTTTTGCAAATTTTCAATTTTTCACCATATAGCCAGCATACTGTTAACAATATATATGAATATGTATCGATATATATTACATATATTTTAATAGTATATATTGATAAATGTTGATATATATCGGTATATGTTGGTATATGTTGGTATATATTGATATATATCAGTATAGTTTGATATATCTTGATATATAACAGTATATATTACATATATTTTAATAATATATATTGATATATAACAGTATATATTACATATATTTTAATAATATATATTGATATATATTAGTATATATTGTTATATATCAGTATATATTACACATAATAGTATATATTTGTTAAAATTTTCAAAAAATAACATTATAGAAGTAATATAGGTTTAGTTATATATCGATATATATTAATATAACAATATATACTTATAAAATTTTAAAAGATTAAGAGTATAAACCTATTATATATTTAATTATATGCCGGTATCTATTACATATAGCAATATGTATATGTTAATTTTTTAAAAAAATATATAAGAGTACAAACTTATTATATATTTAGTTATATATCAACATACGTTACATATAATAACATATACGTATTAAATTTTAAAAGAATGATAGTATAACACTATTATATATTTAGTTATATATTGATATATGTTACATATAATAACATACACTTATTAAAATATAAAAAGAATAAGAGTATAAAAGTGATATATATTTAATTATATGTCGATATATATTACATATAACAATATATACTTATTAAAATTTAAAAGAATAAAAACATAAAACTATTATATATGTAATTATATGTCAGTATATGTTACATATAACTATATGTGTTAAAATTTAAAAGAATAAGAGTATAAACTGTTATATATTTAGTTATATATCGGTATATGTTATATATAACAACATATACATGTTAAATTTCAAAAGAATAAGAATATTAAGTGATATATATTTTATTATATATGGGTATGTGATACATATAACAATATGTACATATTGAATTTCCAAAAAAAATAGTATAAAGCTTTTATATATTTAATTATATGTTGGTATATATTATATATAACAATACATACTTGTTAAAATTTTAAAGAAATAAAAGTATAAAAGTGATATATATTTAGCTATATGTCGATATATTCTATATATAACAATATATATGCCTTAAAATTTAAAAGAATAAGAGTATAAACTATTTTATATTTAGTTATATGTCAATATATATTACGTATAACAATATACATATGTCAAAATTTTAAAAGAATTAAGAGTATAAAAATAATATATATTTAATTACATATCGCTATATGTTATATATAATAAATTTTTAAAAAATAATAGACAAAACTATTACATATCTAATTATATGTTAATTTATATTACATATAGCAACGTATATTTATTAAATTTTAAAAGAATAAGAGTAAAAAACTATTATATATTTAGTTGTATATTAATATATGTTACATATAATAATATATATTAAAATTTAAAAGAATAAGAGTATAAAATTATTATATATTTAGTTATATGTCAATATATTATATATAATAATGTATACGTGTTAAATTTTAAAAGAATAAGAGTATAAAAGTGATATATATTTAGTTTTATGTGAATATGTGATACATATAACAACATAAATGTTACACCCCAATTCCGGAGGTGCGATGGTCCTAGGGTCCAGTTCGACTTAAGGCTACCGAGTACCTCGTAGAACCCAATACTATCCTATTATATGTTTTTTTTCTTTAATTAGTGAGCCCATATCTTTTTTTCCACTTTAATTGATTGCATACATATATATTTGTCACAGTACTCTTTGTTATCTCCGGATCATTAACATGTTTAAACTCTTATATATTATAAATATGTACTTTACATTCTTATTATCATTCATACAACTTTGTTACAACTTCTCTATACTATTTCATACTCCATGCTATATGTATATAATATGCTTACACTATGGACTTCTATGGAGTACCTACACCATACTAAACAATATATACCTACGTATAACCAACTTCTTGAAACAAAAATGAAGAAGCTTTTGCGAGCCTTGTGACACCTGCACTGATTGTTGATATGGAGTGAGCTTTCATCTCTGTGAGAATATACCATACACATACAAACATGAGGCTATACAGGGTTAGGGATAATAATTAATCAATTATTAATTCAAGAACAGTTGAACAATAGCAGATCAATAGTAGTGAAGTATAATATCAATTAAAGTTACATATAAACAAGTAAGTTTAATCTTATTAATAGAAGATATAATAGTATAATACAGTATATATATTACTCAATATATGGCAGTAACTTCTTCCTTTCAATACAGTAATTCATCTATTGGCACATAGATTTCTAGCAATCACAGTGTATATAACAGTATTTATAACAGTATATATAATATTATATATAACATACTTTAACAGATATACAGTATATATAACAGTATTTATAGCAATCACAATAAATGGAATTATTTGTCCTCATACAAAGGGCTATATCAATAATTTAGTTCAAGAATAATAAAATAAAGCAATACCAATAGATAGAAGAATACAACACCATTGGAAGGTATCAACAATAATCAATATGAAAAATAATTAATAACAATAAGCAATTAGGATGACCATATTCACATGCATATACTGTAATTTTCACCCCACCTCTAATTCACAAAAATGTTTAATTGACCCATTGTTTCACTCTAGAAGATTTTTCTTGATCTCTGTTTCCCACATTACATATTAATATATTTTCTATTATCGTATCATATTATAAGTAAATTTGTTTACTATAACACTAGCATATTATTTAGTTACTATTTTACAATTTGTATGTTAATATAAGAAAATCTGATTTGTTATTAGCTATTATATTAATGGTTTGTTATTAAATCCGAATTAAATCATAATTATGCTTCCAAGTTAAACTAAATATAATTTACGGTTTAGTACCAAATTACATTTTTTTTTCCATTTTAATTGATACTTAAAGTATTTTTAATAGTAAAAGTTGAGCAACAATAGGCGTTAAATAGAATATATACCCATATTCTCTAAACTTCCTAACCAAACACGATTTTTAGTTAAAAGTATATACCTTCCTTCTCCTTACTCTTTATACACTACAAAAAAGAAGGGATTCAGCGGCGGTTAGAAAAGATATTTAGCGACAGTTTTAACTTTAAATATCTCTTCCGACGATTTAAAAACCGTCGCTGTTTAGTGCATTGCAATGTAATTTGCAACGATTTTAGCCAACCATCGCAAAATATTATTTTACAACAGTTTTATAACTGCCGATAAATTTCTCTTGAGTAAACCATCATAACTACTAATTAAAATTTTTGTTTTATAAAGTTCACGACGGTAGGAAAACCATCGCAGTTTTAATATAGTATTAATTCAATGTCCTTTTGTTACCGTTACATAACCGTCGCAATTTTATTTTATCTTTTATTTTTTTTATTGTCACCATTTAAAACTTAATTTTTTTTTATTTTTTATATTATATTTTTGCAGCAGTTCAGAAACCATTGCAAAATTTTATTCTTTACTTATTCAAACAAAGAAAGTTAATTTAAAGCACAAAAATACTTGATACTAATTTATTACCATATATATATATATATATATTATATTTCACAACCATATCATCATACACAAATATCACTAATCCAATTATATTAAAAATAAACTTCATAATCAACAGGATTAATCCAAGTGGTAAGCGGCTCGATATCATTTAAGCAGATTGCAAATTCGAGTCTCGAGCTCGTAGCTTTGTGTATGCAGCTATCTCCGCTGGGAGGCTCACCCAATATTGCTAGGTGTGGGACCCGGGTCAAGTCCGGATTAGACGGGACAAAGCCTCAGATACCGGACGGACACCAAAAATAAAAAATAAAAAATAAACTTCATACACAAAAAAAAAGAACTATGATTTACAAATGTCAAAAATACTTGGGAGCTATCATCACTAAAAAATTTGCTTCTACCACACCATTTGGACAACTAGGCATTAATTCATAGTATTTGCGCTTGTGACTCTAATTCTTGCCATTGCTTTTGTTCTTGATTTCATCCGTAACAAGCTCCAATAGATACTCGAAACATGTTTTTATAGCTTCTGCAGTTTGTTATAATGCCCCTTAACCAGCTTGGCCTGGTACTCTAAATGCTTCAATTATTATCACTAGAAGATAAGCTGATACATTGAAGATTAACTGTGAAAGTAGATTTGATATTGCATATAGAGCAAAGAAAATCAATTTAAATGTGAAAACTATCATATCTTTATGCTTGAATCCGAGAAAAATTAAGATTAGTGAAGAAATTTAAAACTTGAGAGAGAAACAAAAGAAAAGGCAGAGACCAAAAAGAGTTATGTATTATTTGTTGTAGAAGTAAATATATATGAACAAATGGGAAATTTCAAAGAATTGAACTTCTCAAGACAGTTGATTTTACATATTTATACTAGTTTATATAGTTAAAACCATTGAATTTCTCATATAGATAATCTGTTTACATGAAAAGGCTAATAGTTGAATATAATATATGACTTTAGGCTTTTCAACTGGATGATTCTTAATACTACTTAAAAAAATATATATATTATTAGATATTGACTAAAACATAGTCTAGATGCAAAAGGCATGATGAGAAAAATAGAGAACTTAAACCATTCTTAGGATTCCAACAAAATGGCTCATCTATTACATATCTCAGAGTTACATAGACTCGGTGTTGGCACCTTGTAGGGTGAGATGGAATTTTCATTTGAATGAATCATTAACATTATGATACCATATTCTAACACCAAGAGACCATACACAAGCCATGCACAGAATCATTGCAATTCCACAAGTCTACAAAGCAAGTTTGTGTTGAACCTAGTTTTACACCAATCCAAAATTGAGCATACCTGGCCTAAAATAACAGCTGTGTCAGTGCTCTTTAAATCAGGACTCAGGTTTTTGCAATCCAGGTGCCCATTATACCACCAAACAAACTCTCTAGCTGAGTGTATCCCCAACAAATCCTGCAAAAACAAGCATATCAAAAGCTATAAGCAACTGCAATCTATTTGCAACCACAATCATCACATAATAAAATCATTAAACCATTATTGCTACTCTCAGTAACTGCAACAAACAAGTTGAGCATCTCTATAAAAAGGAGAAGACAAAAAGTAATTCATCTTGATAAACATCAGTTAATAAGTTGAGATAAATGTATATAGTTTTATTTATATAAACTAATATTTAACAAAGCTATAATGTTTTTGCCAATTATTTAAAATAACATCTACATGATAAAAAGGACTATAAACCATATAGAAGTATGATGCATACATGTAAAGTATGACGCATACATGTAAATTATAAGCTATATAAATGTTGCAATTAGCATATATAAAATAATTGAGTCAGGGGCGTTGGAAACCACTGCAAGTAGCAATCAAAAACATCAACAAACTAAACAAGAAAAAGCCATAATTTAGCCAAAAGAAAAAAAAAATTCAAACTCAAAAAAATAGATAGCGAAAAGAAAAGGGACAAAAAAAAGAGCTACATTGAGAAGTCCATATCCAAAAATAAATTTTAAAAAAAGAAAAGAAAAGAAAAGAAAATAACTGTCTTCTCTGGGTTCAAACTCCAAACACTTCTCTCCAAAAGAAGCCTCAACACCAAAGTCCTCTGCTTCAATACCAAAACACCCATCTTCTTCCTCCACCTTCTCACAATCACCACGACAAAATCAAAATGGCTCACTACAGAACCCACATAACAAAAACAGAGGCAAGAAAACAACTCTCCAGAACTTCATCTCTATTTTTAGTATATTAATCTTTTTTCTTTGGTGGGTATCTTAATTTTCAATTTATTAATATAGGCATTCATATCAAAATCTCACTTCTGATTAAAAAAACTAAAACTTCTTATAATAAAAAAAATAAAACCTGGATTGCATTTTGAACATAGCAAGTTCTTCAAACTCAAAAGGAAGCACAGCCCACGCCAAAGACATCGTCTGCTAGTATAAATAGTGATTTCAACTAAGTTCAAGGTTGTATATGCAGTAACTTAGAAAGAAAAACAGACAAAAAGTTTTACCTTAAGATTTTTTATGAACGCACCATCAGGCTGGTTTTGCCAAAGTTCCTAAACTTTTGCTCAATTTGTACGGCAATTTATTGAAGATCCAAAAAATTAATCAACACAAACTAATAAAAAGAACAAAAATTTACCTAAATCACAGATTTACCCAAAAGTTTTGCGTACGAAGAACAACACCATCAGAATAAAGTAAAAACCCTAGCTTTAATTTAGCTTTCCATATATGCGGCGCCAAAGCCTCCTTCGATGGTAGCAACGCCGTTCACCAACAAGAGAGAGAGAGAGATGAGAGAGAGCTCGTGCGAGAGAAAAAGAGGTGACAGAGAAGTTGAGTGAGAGACGGCGAGAGAGAGGTCGAGCGAAGGGCTGGAGACCGGAGGGGCATATAACATATGCTTAATTAATAGCAAATTAAAACGACGTAGTTTTAGGTAAACCTTAGCGACGACTGAAACAGTCGCCAAATGACTGATTAACATCATTAAATTATATCTATAAATTGCGGCGGTTAAACTGTCGCAAAATACTGTCGCAATAAGGAAAATATAACGACGATTTTTAGTAACCGCCGCCAAAAAAAGATCGCTATTTACCTTATTTTTTGAAGTGATAACTCGGAAATATTGTAAATAAACATGTTTTAGTGAGATAAATTTAATTTACAAAAATATTAATTTGCCCTGGCATAATTTTCAAAGTTGTTTCTTAATAATTTCTATAACTTCCAAAATTGTTATTATTTTATTCTAACCATATTAACTAAAATTTGAAATCATAAATATCCATATATCATCATATATATATATATATATATATATGTAATAGAGTTAAAGCCCATTACACCATTTATAATCCTTCCTAACCCAACAACATTAATTGTAGAAGAAATTGGATTCCATAGATTTTATTTTACTAGTACAACAACAACAACAACAACTAAGCCTTAATCCCAAACAAGTTGGGGTCGGCTGTATGGATTCTCAACAAAATAAGCTCAAAAGACACCAAAAAAGATACTCCAGCCTTAGGCCCCTTCCAAGACACGGATTTTACGTCTCCATTCAAGTCTGTCATTAATCAAATCCGCATCAAGATCTAAGGCACGTAAGTCTCTTGCTATCACCTCCTTCCACACAGTTCTAGGTCTGCCACGACCTCTAGCCCCCTCAATCAACAAATTCTCACACTTACGAACCGCAGCATTAGGAGGTCTTCTTAAAACATGCCCATACCATCTAAGTCTTCCTTCCCTCACCTTATCTCCGACGTCCGCTACTTGGACTTTTTGTCGAATATGAACATTCTTAATTTTGTCTAGTCTAGTATGTCCACACATCCATCTTAGCATCCTCATTTCTGCCACACTTATCTTATGCAAATGTTGTCCCGTTGGTGCCCAACACTCACTACCATAGAGCATCGTAGGTCTAACAACCATCCTATAGAATTTACCTTTCACTTTCAGAGGTATTTTCTTATCACATAGAACCCCAGTCACACCCTTCCACTTCAACCACCCTACCTGTATTCTGTGAGCCACATCTTCATCTATACGGCCATTATTCTGGAACACCGAACCCAAATATTTGAAGTGTTTGGTTTTAGGAACCAAAACTCCATCCAACTTAACCTCATGTTCCTGCTTCTTCCTTAGACTGAACTCACAGTGCATATATTCCGTTTTACTCCTACTTAACTTAAAACCCTTGTCCTCGAGGGTTTTTCTCCACACTTCCAACTTACGGTTTACACCAGCACTAGTCTCATCAATTAAAATAATGTCATCAGCAAACAACATACACCAAGGAACATCGTCTTGTATGCTTCTGGTTAGCTCGTCCATAACCAGGGTAAATAAATATGGACTCATGGCCGAACCTTGATGCAATCCGGTAGTAATAGGGAAAGCCTTAGTGTCTCCACCAGGTGTTTTCACACTAGTGGATGCATTCTCATACATGTCCTTGATGATGTTGATATATTTTCCGTTGACTCCTTTCCTCTTCAAAACCCACCATAACACTTCTCTTGGTACTCTATCATAGGCTTTCTCCAAGTCAATAAATACCATGTGGAGATCTTTCTTCTTCTCTTGATACAATTCCATTAGTCTTCTTAGAAGAGAAATAGCCTCCATGGTAGATCTCCCTGGCATAAACCCAAACTGATTCTCCGAAACTCTTGTAAGCTTCCTCAATCTGTGTTCAATAATCCTTTCCCATAATTTCATAGTATGGCTCATAAGTTTGATACCCCGATAATTTGTACAGCATTGAATGTCTCCCTTATTTTTATATATGGGTACCATGATACTCTTCCTCCAGGCATTCGGCATCTTACGTCCTTTCACAATAGCAGTAAAGAGTTTAGTTAACCAGGCAACTCCTACCTCTCCAAGGTTCTTCCAAACCTCTATAGGAATACCATCCGGGCCACAAGCTTTACCAACTTTCATATACTTCAAGGCTTCTCTTACTTCACTATGCAAGATCCTCCTAGACCAGCTGATATAATCATTTGTTGCATGAAGACCTTGAAAATCTTGTTCATGTTCAGGGTTGAATAACTGCTCAAAATAAGCCTTCCACCTCTCCTTAATCTCAACATCTCCTGTCAACACCCGTTGATCTTCGTCCTTTATACATTTGACTTGGCTTAAATCTCTGCTTTTCCTTTCTCTCATACTTGCAATCTTATAAATGCCCATTTCTCCCTCTTTAGTACCTAACTTTTGATAAATCCCTTCTAAGGCTCTGCCACGAGCTACACTAACAGCCTTCTTTGCCTCTTTCTTAGCCCTCTTATATTCCTCAAAGGCCTCGCTATTAACCGCATTCGGTAACTTTTTATACCATTCCCTCTTAGCCTTAATAGCCTTTTGAACCTCCTCATCCCACCACCATGCATCGTGCGGTCGAGGCCCTGCCCCTTTAGAGATCCCAAGCAATTTACTACCTGCTTTCTTAATGCCACCTTCCATTTTTGTCCACAAGTCCTCTGCACTAGCCTCAAGGTTCCAAATTTCTTCCTTTAGTAACTCCTCCTTAAAGGTACCTTGAGCTAGGTCTTTCAATTTCCACCATCTTATCCTTGGTTCCAATATTTTCTTATCATTCCTCCAGCTACTTTTATTCTTAACATCTAAAACCACAATACGATGTTGCGCCGTCAATGCTTCACCCGGAATGACCTTGCAATCCTTACACTTACTTTTGTCCCGTCTTCGAGTAAGTATGAAGTCTATTTGACTTTGGGTTCGTCCACTCTTAAAGGTAATCAAGTGTGACCCCCTCTTTTCAAAGCAGGTATTCGCCAGCACTAGATCATAAGCCACCGCAAAATCCAAAATGCTCTTTCCCTCCTCATTCCTGTTGCCAAAACCATAACCCCCATGGACCCTGTCATAACCATTACTGTCCTTACCAACATGCCCGTTAAGGTCCCCACCAATGAAGATTTGCTGATTATCCGGAATAACTTGCATGATATCATCCATATCTTCCCAGAACTGAACCTTGGATGCTCCGTCCAAACCTACTTGGGGAGCATAAGCACTAATAACATTAATAGTGTCATCTCCCAAAACAAGCCTCAAAGAGATAATCCTGTCTCCCTTTCTCTTCACTTCCACCACCTTGTCTTTAAGCGTAGGCTCAAAAATAATGCCCACACCTTTGTATTTGATAAATCTTCCTTCAATCTCCTTTGGCTCTAGCGGTTGGTTTTATAAGTGTAAGGCTTAGAGGTAATTTTGTTTCATTTTTCCCTAGACTGAAATTAAATTAGCAAGGTTGCTCGGTGGCTTATGGGAGAATGGCACTTAGATGGATATGGTGCCAACTGCACGATCCAATTTCTCTAGTTGTGATTAGTGGCAAGCTTAGGTGTCGATTATTTATCTCCTCCACATGTAGCTTTCTTACTTCGTCAATACTTTTTGGTGTTTAACATAAGTAAATGTATCTTTTTTTTAGTTAAGTGGGTCATTTGACCCATTTCCAACCGTAATGTGTATTTTTGTGTATGTAAATTGCATAGTTTATGTATAGTTTAATTCGGATTGGACCAAGCGCAATTGCATATTTTTCATTTCAATCTAATTTGCTAAACAATTTACTAATTACATTATACTATATTTGTTTAGCTAGCTACTTTACTCTAAATTTTATATTCACTAATCAATTTTTCACTTACTCACTTGGTGAATATATTTTTAGTGGTTGAATTTAGTTTGATTCGTCTAACTAACTTCCCTATATTTGCACACATATGCTTATCATAGTGTCTTTTATTTTATAATATTATGATTTCAGGTTTTATTTTGCTCAACTGCTATTGTTCTAACAGTTTCTAAATTGTATGGTGTTATAATATATATGTTAAATTTTAAAAGAATAAGAATATAAAACTATTATATATTTAATTATTTATTGGTATGTGTTATATGTAATAATATATATTTATTAAAATTTAAAAGAATAAGAGTATAAAAGTGATATATATTTTGTTATATGTCGGTATATGTTATATAAAACATCATATATGTGTTAAAAGAATAAGACTATCAAACTATTATATATTTAGTTATATGTCGATATATATTATATATAATAACATACATATTTTAAATTTCAAAAGAATAAGAATATAACATTTATATATGTTTAGTTATACATCGTTATATGTTATATATAACAACATATGCGCATTAAATTTTAAAAAAAATAATAGATAAAATTATTATATACTTAGTTATACGGAGGTATATGTTACATATAACAACATATATTTATTAAATTTTTAAAAAATAAGAGTATAAAATTATTATAAATTTAATTATATGTCAATATATATCACATATGACAACATATACTTATTAAATTTTAAAAGAATAAGAATATAAAAATAATATATATTTAGTTATATGTCGGTATGTGTTACATATAATAACATATATGTGTTAATATTTTAAAAAAAATGTAATACTATGATTTTTGATGTACTTTGGAATAGTAGTTATGAGAGAGTATATTGGTGAAATAGATAAAGAAAATATAATAAGAGATAGATGTATATGAATAATGTTATATATATATTATGTATTTGAAATATATGAAAAATATGAATATAATATATAAGACATATAAATATATCAACATATATATGATGTATACATTGGTGTAGAAAAAGTTAATTCTAAATAATTAATTAATTATTAATAATGATAATAATGATAAGAGAAAGGAGAAATGAAAGTTAAAAGAAGGAAAAATATTTTTAGTGAAAAAATTTAGGTGGAAAATAATTATATTATTATATATATATATATATATATATATAAGATAAGAATGAAAATTTAAAGGGAGCTTTCTTTCTTTCCTTCTTCTTCTTCTTCTTCCTCTTTGAATGTGAGAATTGAAAGAGAGAGAGAAGAGTTTGATTTTGTTCATATACACACCAAATTCATAAGAGCTTTAAGAGATTTGAAGATGGATATTGAAGATTTGACAAAAAATTCAATTAAGTGCTCTTTTTTCTTAAGCTGATTTTTATAGATTTTGAGTATACATGTGATATGGTTAGTGAGAGAAAGTGATGATTAATTAAATAATATGATGATAATGAAATATTGAAGTATATATATATATATGTTGAATGGATGCTTTGATGATGAAAATATGATTATTTGTGAAGATGATGATGAGTAGTTGAAATCGAGGAATAAGAGTGTTGTAGTATTGAGTTTGGAATGATTGTGTTCATATGGTTCAGAGTTCGAAATGCATAACTTTTGTCTGACACGGCCAGTGACACGGCCATATTGTTGGACGTGTCAACGGTGCTGAGTTTAATGTTGATGACAAGACCTACGGCCATGTCTCTGGGCATGTCATAGCTATTGTGAGATAAGATAATTGATACGGCCATGAACACACCCGTGTTGTTGGGCGTGTTACTTGAGAATAACTTTTTTCGTTTTTTTTTTTCATTTGTAATTCTTGTTTAAATGATTTGATGTTAAGAATGCCTTAGAAAATGTGATATTAAATGGTTGTTTATAATCACATTTGGTATAGGCATTGAGAGAGAGAGTAGTTTGCCCAACCCTAGTGTTAAAGAGCAACTTGGAAGAAAAGGTTAGAGGAAATTTTAAAGCTTATTTTTGGAGTATTTTCTAGGGTAAGTACAACCTTTGATTAATTGATTATATTTGCATAACATTTGGACTTAACATATTTTGGTTAGAAAATGTGTTAAATTACTTACTACATTGTTTGTGCATGAGTAATATGTTATGATTTGTATAATGTCATAAATGCATTATATGTAATGTAAACTATGTGCAAGATATGATAATAACCCAAAATGTTTGGGTAATGCAGTTTGTTATGTATACATTAAAGATATTTTGTAAAGCCATTGGTAATGACTATATTGATATAAATGAGATAATTGAGGCATTGTGCCTAGATTGATCTTGAGAAAATGAGAAAGATATTGATAATGGAATTATGAAAGAATTGTATACATAGCATGTTATTTAATTTTCAGAATTTTGTGTTTGACGGCATGCCTAAAATGTAACAGTCCCTTGAAGCTAGGTTGGGCTTGGTCCTTGAAACCTAGTTGGGATGTTACATGATGTAGCAGTCCCTTGAAGCTGGGTTAAGCCTAGTCCTTGAAGCCTAGTTGGGATATTACATATGAGGTTATCCTCATTGTGATTATCATTTGCCTTTGGGGTTAGACACATGGTGTCATCTTGGATCAAAGCAGTAACTCTGGGATTTAAATAACATATTAGATCCTTTTGGGCCCATGCTTGTGTTTATTTTTATGTGAATTATGAATTGTGAAATAATTGAGCAATTTATTAAGATATAATGTTATGAGATATATGATGGTGATCATGGAATGATATGATCTCAATATATATGCAAATTACTGAAAAGGAATGTGGCTTAAGAAAATATGATAAATGATGAGAAATGAATTGTTAAAAGACTTGAGCAGAGCTAAGTTTTGATATTGAAAATGAGATTATGGAATATAATGTGATGTGTAATATGTATATGGGTGTGAAAATTGTGTGTATTATTTCATGAATATTATGATAAGACATCGAATTGTGGCTTATGTTAAAGATATATATAAATTAGGAAATTAGGAAAAAGATATGAAAAGTGCATTGAAAATGAAAAACATGATAAGAATATAATGATAAATGATGTTAGTAATGTGAGTATGATTTTCTGCAATGTATGTATATGATATTTATATGTATTACTAAGCTTTCGAGCTTAGTGTGGTTATGTAAATTACGCAGGTGAGTCAAATAGTTGTGCCACGAGAAGAGTAAGAGTATTTCGAGACCAACTAGAAGGTGGTGCATACATATACAATTTTATTATGATGTATTTTGATAAAAATGTATATGTACATAAGTGAATTTCGAAAAAGACAATATAATTTATATATATGTAATATAATCAAAAGTATAATGGTTTTGTAAATGTTCTTTTACTAAAAATATATAATTGTTATGGAACTGAGATAAGGGATTTAAACAATATTGAAACGTGACATCCTTATATTTTATATACGTATTGTATGTATACAGGATATATGTATAGTACTTATATAGAGTATATGGATGTTACAAAAAATAAGAATATAAAAGTGATACATGCTTAGTTATATGTCAATAAATGTTATATATAATAATATATATTTGTTAAAATTTAAAAGAATAACAGCATAAAACTATTATATATTTAGTTGTATGTCAGTAGATGTTATATATAACAGCATAATATATTAAATTTCAAAAGAATAAGAATATAAAAATGATATATGTTTAGTTATATATGAATATATGTTATATATAACAATATATACGTTAAAATTTAAAAGATTAACAATGTAAAATAATAAATATTTAGTCATATGTCGATATATACTAAATATAACAATATATAGTATTAAAATTTTTAAAAATAATAGATTAAAATTATTATATATTTAGTTATATGTCGGTATATATTGATATATGTAGCAGATACTTTAATTAAAGAATAATAATATATGTAAGTATATGTTAATATATCTTACATATAAATTAGATATGTGAGTATATATAGGAATAATTTTAAATAAAAATTATTTTTATAGTATAAAAAATAGTTAAAATGATTTTAACAATTTTTGTTAAATTGTCATCAATAAAAAAGTTTAAAAAATACAATGCTTAAATTTTAAATTAATACTTATTCCACTATTACTTTTTAATTAATTAATTTATATGAAAATGTATTAATTAATTTATATGAATACAAAATTAGATTTCAGTTAATTTATAGTTAATTAAATTTTTTATTAAGTAAAAAGTCATATAAATAAGTATTTATTATCATATATTAATTTAATATATGAAAACTATATATACATTTAATGAAGATAAAAAATTCATTATTGTTAATTAATATACTGAAATTACCTTTAAAATGATGAGGTTTTAAATTTATTAATTACATATATTACATGTTATACAAAGGAAAAAAACACTATACAAAGAAATAATTTAAAAAAATAAACGAAGGCCCAACTTCCGTGTACTTGCAAAAAAAAATAACTTTGTATTGTAAAACTGAAAAATTTTTGTAGGTACTATATATTTGAAAACTGTTTTGGTTTTTAGGGTAGTTTTATAAATATGCCAAATTTTTTTAACTTGATCTTGAGCTTGAATTTCCTTGAATATATAATTAATTAATTATCCAAATTAATCTTTCTTTCTTCTAGAATTCAACCATGCATATTTGAAGAATAATCTTCTTTCCATTCCATTGTAGGCAAATTCATCATTCCATTGTAGGAAACTTTCATTTTTGACTCTTGCATTTCATTTTAGGAAACTTCCTAAAGAGTCTTGGGAGGCTTGGCATGAATAGAGATAGCTAGAAACAATTATGCTTGAGCTTGTTCTTAATGGAAAGTTTGGATTCTCATTTGGACTTGAAATTGGCCTTGAATTATTGTGAATCATCTTCTCAAAAAAAAATTTTATGCAATTCATTTTTTTAGAGTCGAGTCGGGTAAAACCACAAATGCTATAAAATTTTTCCTATCGAATTTTAACGCAACTGTATATTTATTTTTTCAATTTTCATCCTTCAATAGCTTTGGAAAACTTTATTTTCTTGTCATTGACTTTGTTATTGATTTGCCTTTGATTCTCCATCAATCACAGTGGCAAAACTATGTATTGTAAAAGGGGGGCAGTTCCCTTCTCTTTTTTTTTTTTTATTTTAAATAATGCATATTTATATATTTTAAAATTTATTAAAAATTTTAAAATTTTTTGTTTGCCCCTCTTAAAATTTAGCTTATAGAAGAAAAACAAAAATAAATCATAATAATTTTTTTTCCTAAGCAATATTTTTCTTCTAAACAAATTGAAGAAAAAAATTGATATTTTGGAATGCAAAAAAGAGGAAGAAAAAAGAAATTCGAAAAAAGATAAATTCTTCAACTAAATTATTTTGAACCCATTCAATAAATTAAAAAGACTAAGAAGAATTTCCAAAAAAAAGAACTAAGAAAAAATTAAAGTGCAATAAAAAAATGAAAAATGAAAAAGAATATAAACTTAAAATCTTTAACATTTTTAAATCTATTTTTGTTTTCCTTTTTTAAATTTCTTTTGTTTAAGATTTTAATTTTATTATTTTTACTTCCATATTATTATGTGATAATTTTAACTTCAATTATTTATTAAGAGGCTATTCATAATTCAATATTTTTTTCTTTCTTTCATTTTGTATGTATCATCAGATAAAATTAAAAATATATATTCATAAATATATTAATATTTTTTTAATTAATTTAATTATTTTTTAATAGATAAATATGATCTATTAATAAATTAACAAATTTATAAAATAAAAATTATATCTAAATGGTACATCGAGCAAAAAATAAATAAATAAAAAGACTAAAAGACTAAAATTTTAAGAGAACTTTTTTACCCCCCTTTATCTATAAATTTTGACTTTGCCCTGATCAAGCAGAGAAGACATATTGAGTTGTAATATTTTTCTTTATTTTGTGCAATCTTGAGTTTTTTTTTACTGCATTTTTTGTATTTTTTAGTGTTTCTATTTTTATTTTCTGGCTTTTTTTTATTAATACTATATTCTAGTAAAAATGAAATAATGCGAAAATAAAAAATAAAATATTTGATTAAATTTTCAATGGTAATCCGACCAAGTGTGGCCAATAACAAAACTACCATAGTAAGTTGTCGCAATTCAAGAAAAAAGGCTAATTTGGACCTCAAGCCTATTCTCTTAAATAACTTTTGTATATCATTCATTTATGTTTTAAAATCGGACTTTTATCATGAGATCATGCTGACAATATGATCAACTTTATATTAAATTTAAAAAATTGCCAAATTTTCTCCATAAATTTCAGTGGAGCAATTGATACCCTGCATGCACATGCATGCATGTTAATAACTAATCCTAATTTATAAGTAATTATGTTAAACATGTAGAATAAACTGGTGGAAATAGTACTTATCCAACCATTTGGCAATCTTCCTAATTAACTAATTAATAAGTGTGCTAATCATTTGGCGAAAGCCTTGCATATAATTCACTACAACAAATTAAAAAGTTAACACTAAAAAGAGGTCAAGCATGGATTGAATAAAAAGGAAAAATAAAAGTAAAAAAGAAAAAAATGCAATTACAGTTCTATATGCATCCTTTAAATTCCCATATAAGAAATTATTTTTAAGGTAAGTAAATTTTCTAACAAGGGTTGGTTAAAAACAGAAATAAAAGTTTGTTATAAAATATTGAAATCAATTTAAAAATGAAAGAATGAGAAAAAAAAATTGAAGATTCAATAAGTTATATTTTGTTATAGTCACTGTCATCGAAATGATATTTCCTCAAAATTTTTTACTTTTTAATTATTTAATTTGTTTTTAAATATTTTATTTAAGTTTTCTGAATTATTTTCTTAACTAATGCGCTACAAAAGTTACACCAAAATAGTGAAAGCTTTATTATTTGTTGGGTTTAAGAATTTAGTATAGTAGAAAATTGAGGTTCGATCAAAACCTGTTTATAATTACATCATCATGAACAAGTTCTTTGTTTTATTTATTATTATTATTATTATTATTATTATTATTATTATTATTACTACTACTACTACTACTAATACTAAGAAACAGAACATCAATCTTTGAATGTGCAACTGTACTCAAATTAACCGGTTGAAAAAAGGAAAGAAAGACAAGTGAACTATAAAATAACAATGTGTCATTGTTCAGAATTCTTTTATAACCTTAATGCTCTATACTTTTTTTTTATTTTTTATTTTAATTTTGTACTCATTTCTTAAAGCTAGGAAGCAGAAGGGACACCACCAATAGCTTAATAAGTTTATAATAGATTGGATATATTAAAGAAGACAGAAAAATTAAAAAAAGCAAAAAACAGAAAAGAATAAGAGAGAGCTTATGCACATTTATGTATCTATATATTTATATAAGACAGGAAGAATCGACATATTCTTTAGTTTAAGAGTATTTGGAGAGATGGGTAGGAAATATAAGGGAGGTTTAGTTCTTATTATTACTGTTGTTATCCTTTGGGTCAGCTCTGCAGAAGTCACTCAGGTTAGCTGATCTCTTTCTTAATTCAATTAATGGAATCAAATATATATATATATATATTTTATTTTTTTCTTCTAATTGAATTATTTTTATTAAATATATCTTGTATTTTCAATTTTTTTAATCAAACTGCACCTAGATTATATTGCCAGTTTGTTCTAAAAAAATAATTTAAGTAATTATATAATTAGTTTCATATGTGTAAACTTTTTTTGTTGGTCAATATATGTATAAACTCTATATTCATTGATATATTAATTATAGGTCAGCATAGGGTTTTTGGCATCCTTCTCTTGTTAATATTGCTATTAAAATTTCTTGATAGATTTGTTAGTTTGTATTTGAATTATTATCAGTAAGAATCATATAATATTCTTGTAATGATTATCATCGTTTTTTTCTTTTCAAATGATGGTTTGTTCTGGTGTTAGTGCTCTGTGACACATACAAAAAGACTATTTGGCCATCTATGAATTGCACTTCAAAAGCCCACACTTTTTCTTTGGCTTACCTTTATTAGCCTTTCCTTTATTGCTCAATTTCCTTTTATGTATGATGGTTTAGATTGGCAATAACCAAAGGTTTCTAATTTTACAACTATTTAGAGCCTGGCCTAAAAATAAACAAGGTTTGTCCTTTTTGTTTTCACTTTTTTTTTTTATCTTTTCGGATTAGAGCCGAGTAGAACCACAAAAATAATAAAACTCTCTCTAGCCACCAAATTTTAACCCAGCTGCATATTTAAAATTCGACCTCCAGACCTCTGGTTAAACTAAAACTGTCCGTTATCAACTTATATATTTGGTCAGTGGTTGTGTTTCACATGTTTTAAGCCTTCAAAGTTGTACTTATCTAAAAGTAATATGGAAAATTCAGGTTTCATGCTGCTACAACTGGGAATTTTTCACCTGACCCATAAATGATAATTGCTGTGTTCAGGGTGTTTACACAGAATATAATCATCCATTTGCGGTGACATATTTGGGAACTTCTCTTTTAGTTATTTACCTTCTTATTGCATTCATCAAGGAATGGTTGCTAAAGTCTATTAGAAATTGGTCCACCAAAACTACTGATAATCCAGTCAAACAAAACAAGACTCCAAATATTGAAATTGAATTGCAGCAACCTTCAAATAATAAAGGCTTTACAATAGATCTTATAGCTTCTCAGAGCAACAACAACGAGGACAACTTGAGAGTAAACACTAAGCTTACTGCGAGTCAAACTTCCATTACTGGATTCTGCATTGCTCCATTGTGGTTTCTCACTGAGGTAAATTGAGATTTTGATTAAGTATTATCACAATTAGCTATTATTATTAATTAAATTTTCTCATTAGTTTAATAGTATCTAACAAATGCTGCACTGGCACGAACAAGTGTTGCGAGCACAACATTACTATCATCAACTTCAAGCCCTTTCACTCTTTTAATTGGAGCATTTCTGGGTGAAGAATCCAATTCTGTAGTCAAAGTAATTTCAGTAGTAGTGAGCATGGCTGGTGTTGCTATGACTATAGTTGGCAAAACATGGGCTACCACTTCTGGATTTTCACAATCAACCACTTCTTCTTCTAGGTATATCCTTAATTAATTCTTTCTCTACAATTTATATATAATTAATTTACTTTTTTTTGTTTAAAAAAATTAACCCTTTTAATTAATATTTATAAATTTTCAGAGATCATAAGCATTCTCTTCTTGGAGATCTTTATGCTGTTTTATCAGCTTTGACTTATGGACTATTTACAGGTTGATTAATTATAAGTATCTTATTAATATTATAATAATAATTCTTATTTTTTAATTCAAAGATTAAACATTATTTAATATGAGAAACTAATAATTACTGGAATAAAATATTACAGTTCTGCTTAAAAAGTTTGCTGGAGAAGAAGGAGAAAGGGTTGATGTGCAGAAGCTTTTTGGCTATATTGGATTATTCACACTCACCACCCTCTGGTGGCTTGGTAGGTTTTTTTTTTTTCAACCTATAACATCTTTCGCTATTAAAAATTAAAAACTTTAATAAAATTAGATTTTAATATATATATATATCACTTAAAAATTTCATATGTGATAAATTTTGAAATTTATTTAAAAATTTAAAATATTTATGATCTTCAACACAAATTTTAAATTAAAAAAATGTAACTTATTAAATTAAATGAATGTTATTTTAATTAAATCTTTAAAATGATATATTATCGAATAACTTAAAATTAACTTGAAATAAAGTTTTAGTCTGAGTGTTAAACATAATTAGTGATGTTATTAAACACCATCTCAGTTAAATATATATCTATTCAATAATAAATTAAAATCCTTAACTTTACATTTACACCGAGTAGAATAAGTTATTCAATTTTACAATTTGTATGTTTTAATATCTATAATAAATTTTTAATTTTTAAATTATCAATATTTCGAATGGGAAGCTTAGCGCAACTATAAATATTGTCACCGTATGATCTGAGGTCACGGGTTCGAGTCGTGGAAACGGCCTCTTGCAATTACAAGAGAAGGCCGCGTACAAAGATCCAATGAGTCCGACCCTTTTTCAGACTCCGCTTATTGCGAGAGCATTCGTGCACTGGATTGTCCTTTTTTTTAACTATCAATACTTCATTTTTAATGTAGTAAATATCATCTGAAATAAGATAATAATATACATACAAATACTGTTATTATTTGGTTTAATTATTATTATTATTATTATTTATTTACTTACATTTTGTTTTACAGTGTGGCCTCTGACCGCCATGGAAATAGAACCAAGATTTAAATTTCCACATTCAACTAAGATGGAAGAGATTATCCTTCTTAATAGTTTTGTTGGGAATTTTTTTTGTGATTATTTCTGGTAATTAATTACATCTAAGAGCAAATATTTTTTTTAAAATATCTATGAGAGCATGATTGTTACTATCTTCGTCCTATTAAAATTGTTATTTTTGCTAAAAAAAAATTTCTCACTGCTATTATTATTTTATACTTTTGCCAAAAAAAATTCTTACTATTATTATCATTTTTTAAAATCAATAAAGATTAGTTTTTTTTAATTATACAAGTTAATTAATAAAATAATAATATAATAATTTTAATATTAATAAGTTAATAGAAGATGTTTTAGTTTATAAAATATAGTTTTATGTAATATTTAAAAAAATTAATAATCATCCTAATATGTATCTATGAGTTAAGTTAAAAGTGATGATTTTAATGATAAGGATGCAGTGATATGTTTATAATTACTTATTATATGAAATGAAATTAATATTTCAGGGCATTGGGTGTTGTGTGGACCAGCCCACTGGTGGCAGCATTAGGTGATTCCCTTACCATACCGCTTGCTATGTTAGAGGACATGGTGATCCATGGTCAGCAGTATTCACCTATTTATGTGATTGGCTCAGCTAAGGTTAATTAGTATTCAATTTCTTTGTAGCAAAATTCTTTTTTAGCCATTTTTTAGCTGTCAATTTAGAATATTAATTTCATAATAAATTAATAAGAATAATAAATAAAAAAAATAAAAATCTGAGTTTTAATTATTCACAATTCACAATTAGTTTATCTCCAATGTGTAGGGTAATTAATTTCTTAATTGATGATGATGTGGAACAGGTATTTCTGGGATTTGTGATAGCAAACCTTGCAGATTGGATTTCCCAAAAGGCTAAGATAATAATACTTTATATCAATAAAATTATTACGTTATATTTATTTCTTTGCTAATTAGTCTGTTTATTGAGCTTTTTTCGATTTGGAATGCTATGAGATGCAAAAGTTTAAACATATAAACAAAATTGTGATGTGAACAGTGCCATTGCAACTCCTTGTTTTTTAAGCTTTACATTTCGAAAGTTTGAAAATATATTCATACAAAAATTAAATTAAAAAACTCCATAATGAAACCTTTGGATTCTAAGCTCTGATGATTTTTCTTTTCTTTCATTTTAATTTAACAAGATAAGTATTGAAGTAACATTTCAAAATCCAATTACTACTAAATTTAAAACTACATATAACTAAATCTGAGAGTCAAATTCTCTCCATCCCATTAAAAGTTTTACTTTCCCACTTAAAACATATTATATAAAATCAAGATAGGATTAATTATTTTTCTTTCAAATTTGCCTTTATTATTGTTATTAACCATTAAATCTTTTCTTTTTTACATATTTTTCTTTATTACTTTTCATTTTTCAAAAATACTAGTAAAATTCAATGAGAAATGAAAAAATATTTGAGAATTGAAATTTTAAAAAAATTATGCACAATGATTAATGAAAGAAGAGAGTATTTTTAACAAGGTAATATTAAATTACCAGACAAAACTTGGTCATAATGGCCACAAACCATTTTTCGATACCTAAAATTAGTTATATATCCTTTCTAGAGTTTCATATTTAATAATTGAATTTCAAATTTTCATTCTTTCTCTTATTTATTACTATAATTTTCTACTAGACAATAAGTTAATCTTTTTCAAAACATAGCTTCCATGTCCAAAATGTAATTATTCATTCACCAAAAAGAATTTACCCTAACAAACAACCAATTATTCATTCATCAGAAAGAATAGGAAAACCAAATAAAAAGGTAGAACAAGGATGTTACAGAGGCATACAAAATTGGAAAAGAAAACACAAGTTTTGCCTCGGCATACACGATGGATCTACAGAAGAAAAGAAATAAATTGAAGAATCATATTATTTTTCGTGGTAAAAAGACTGGCATTTGCGATTAATGGCATGCTTGTGCATCTATAATTATTGGAGAGAAGGGGAGCTTATACAAATCTTACGTTACAATCGAAGATATGGTGGATGCTTTGAAAAATTTCCAGAATCGATTTACTTCGAACGATCAAATATCAAGTTTTGCTGCTGAAACAAAATTTGGATCGATGGATGGTGATCATTTTACTGAGGAAAAGAGAGAAGAGATTCCAGTAAATTCTAATTAAGAGAAAATAGAGATTGATATTGACTCTCTACAATCAGTTTTTATTATCGGAATTTGTATTAGTTTGAAAATGTTAAAAAATTGCTAATGGAAGATGAATTTTTTATTCAATTCTGGAAATTGTTAATTAATCTCATATATTGTTATTTGTTTTTTTTTGTTGGAATGTAAGTTTAGTTTTATGAAGAAATGGCCAATTTTATTATATCTTGTTAATGGAATATATGATTTTACAATAAATCTGAACTTCAATAAATGTTTGATTGCACTTGTTGTACATTAATGCAAATTGCCTCATCTCTGCATTGAAAAATAAATGAAAAATTCATCATGTCTCACCTTTGTATTGAATAATAAATTAAAAATGCAGAAGGATGCTATATGTTCTGCTTTTTTATTCAATTTTTAGCCATTTTTTGTTTTGTTGTTTAAGTATAAAGTTGAGGTATTATTTTTCAAGCTCCAAACTCACATTTTACATATAAGAGCCAAGAATGAATGAAGATAGAATTAGAGTTGTCAAGGAATAAACATTTAAATAGGTATAAGAAAAGGAGGGGGGGAGGGGGGTTACAGAAGATTGTTATCCAATTTGATATAAGATAGCTATTGGCTAATAGTGTGGCTATAGGAGTATTGTGCCGCTACTGTGAATAATAGGATTTGAATATAATCTTAACTTATCTATCTTATTTTTCTATTCTTCCTGATATTTTGTTCCACATTCATTCTTATTCCAATCCTAATCTAGTAAATATATGGTATTAAACCATTTTTTGCTAATTGTTAGTTCAATCCTAATCCATCATCTTATGACTTATTAGTTATAATTCTTAATTGATTTTTTACTCATATGTATACTAACATCAATAGCATGTATCTATTCAATAACATGCATGGCAATTAGTATCACAAAACTGAAAATACCAAGTGACTTTATATATATATATATGTATGTATGCATGTATATATATATATATGTATGTATGTGTGAACCCTCATCTTTTTGCCCCACATTGAAGTTCATTCTGTCATGATTCCAACACATTAAGAATTGCATTGATCTAATGTTGGACTACCCGAAACAAGCTCTGAAAGTTTGGATGTGCAAAAACTCAAGACCAGTGACCTAAGGCAGTCAATGATCAGTTGAGTGGTCATCGATTTGTTGATCGGTGACCACTAGCTATTCTAGTTATCAAAACCTAGTTCGATGACTGAAACCCTGACCAGTGACTGATCAGGTCATCGATGATTGTTCTAGTCATCGGTGTTCGATCTCACCGGCAGTGACCTCTCAGTAGCATTTGGTCTCCCTTTACCTAGATCCGTATGCCTATAAATACTGAAGTCCTTTTCACACTCAAACACATTAAAATACATTAAAAATACAGAGGAACATGTTGATTATCACTTAAATAGCTCTTTGATAATTCCTTTCAAGCTCTATGCTTAAATCATTCAAGAATCAAGGCTATTTTCAAGGATTTTTCATTAAAAATTTTTAATTCTCCCTCCAAGCTAAAATCATCAAGATCATCCGTCAAGGTTCTATTCAAGTTGTCAAGATCATCAAATGCATATCCAGTCATTCAAAGTTAAAAGGTGGAATTACAATCCAGTAAGAAAGCATTGGAAGTTCCTTTAAAAAAAAAAACCATGCTCCAAGAAGGTATGACATTCTATCCTTCCTGTTTACATTAACAATTCATATTTGGTATGCCCCCTTAAACCCTAAAATGAATTTTAGGTGAATCAATTAACCAATCAATCATTTTTGTATCAAATTGAACCTAGATATGAAACTTAGGTTATGATAAATTCATATAATTAATCAATTGATCATCTTTATGTCGAATTGAGCATAGATGCAAAACTTAGATTATGATCAATTTACATAATCGATCGATCAATCATGTTTTTGTCGTGTTGAGCCTAGAAGCAAAACTTAAGTTCTGATCAACTCATGTAAACAATCAATTAAATGTTTTCAAACCTAAAATAGTAATTATTTTGTAACAAACAATTCGTCAATCTTTTTCAAATCTAAAATAATAATTGGTTTGAGTCATTCTTAGGCCCTTTCCTTAGGACAAACAGAACCTTAGAATTAGCTCACCCACCCCATTTTTACACTCTTACAAATTGACAGAACTGTATGATGCTTTAAATCTTATACTAAAATGATTTGTAAGCTTGTTTGGAATTTCACTCCGAATGATTAAGCCCATGATCCTAGCAACCCTAGGTCCATCTTATGTATCATGTTGTTCATTATAATGTTATACTTTATTGTCCCTTTAAGTGCTTTCTTTTGGAAAATGTGTGCTTATCCTAGTACCCATAAGGGTTAGATGTGAAGTCTCCTTTTATTGATTTTTGAGATGCAATAATTAACTATTTCCTTTAGATACTGTTTTTACCTTATAGATGTGAATGGATGGATGTCATACATCTATAAATATTCATGCATAATATTAACTTTCATGCATATTATAACTGTCATCATGATATCTATTTTATAAATCTCAGTTTTTGTCAGGCTAGACTTGTTTGCTTAAAATAAAAACCTAGTACTAGACTTATCTTTTAGTTTTAGCTAGTGCTTTAATATAAAAATGGAGTCATAAGGGATTTTTCCTTTAAATTTTACCTCTAAAACAAATTTAAAGTGGTGACTTTTCAAAACTTGCACTTACCAATGAATGGGGATCGAATGCAGTGATATTTTGTGAATCAAACCCAAATGAGGAATTCGACTCCATCGCAGATTGAATAGTTGCTTGGGGGAGGCCTCACAGTATATATGTATTTTTGCATGTATATCATCAAATATATACATATAGCATCCAATATATAATAAACTATGGCAAATAAAATAATGAAATTCCAATGTATTTTTTTCCATCCTACCTATTAATATAATTTTATAAAAATATTATCTCAAAATTACTTAAAATGAAATCGTAATAAAAAAAATACAAAACAGTATCCTGGATATCCTCATTGGACTATCGTATGCACTTGAATGCTGAGAATAGCACTCCTCATATCCAAGATATCCAAAACAACATAATCATTATAATGTTTGAAATTTTAAAGCAAATATTGAATTGTGTATAATTTTGTGATGTGAAAAATGGATAATAGAGCTTTAAAATAATTAAAGAAATCATTTTTATAGTTTTACATAATTAAAATTCGGATTTAGAAATAATTTAAGAAAGTAGGTGTACCAAAGTTTTAGTGTGAGCACCTTATAGAATCAAAACCCTGATAATATATATATGTAAGTAAAATTCTTCTTCTTCTTCTTCTTCCCATCACCAAACCAACTCTCCCATCCTCCATAGCAAAAAATTTCATGCCTTCCTTCTTCTTCCGTTAAACTAGAAAAATCAAGAAAATTTCACATACAACTCAAAATTTTTAGTATAATTCATTAGATTAAGTTAGAAACACTAAAATCGTCACCAAATAATCAAAGGAAAAATTAAGGAAGAGGGAGGAAGTACTACTTTATAAAGACATTTGTGCTTGTTTATTCATAATTTGTTATCCTTTGTTATTCTTTTGAATTTCATAGATTATGTAAGTTGATTTCACTATAATTGAATTTTTGTAATGAAATTTGTTAATTAAATTTGTTAAGAAAGAAAACTTGAGTATGGAACTAAGTGAAGAGAAAATTAATTAGAATCCATTTTTGAATAATTTTAAGTATCCATGTACAGTTTTTAGCTTAAAACTATGCTTAAAATAACTTTTCAACCTAAAAGATTCAATTTAGGGTTATGACAAGTTTAGGGTTTAGAATTGGATATGTAACTAGTTAGTGAAATAATTGATTATAAATTCATAAATGAGTGGAACTAAGTATATTTGTGTAGTTGTTAACCTAAAATTATGGTTAGAATAATTTTTGATTCATAAAAGTTTTAAATTGTGGTTTTGGCAAATTTAGGTTTTAGAGTTAGTTATAGAACTAATTCTTAAAGATATTGATTTTGAATTCATAATTAATTAAGAATAAGTATATTTATGTAGTTTTAAGATAAAAACTAAGTTTAATTTTTTTTTTTGAATTTTCAAAGTTTTGAATTTAGGGTTATGTAAGTTTATGGTTTTGAAAAAGTTTAATGTCTTGGAACTAAAATGATTGTTTATAATATATTTCGTGAATATGTTCTAAATGCAATATGTTTAAATTTAATCTAAGAAGTATTTCTTTACATCCATAGTTAAAGTGAAGACATTTGAATGATAAAGAAGAAAAGTGTAGGAAAGTGCATTCTTTTAAAGAATTGTAATTGATTTTAACAAAGTGACTTTATAAATGTAAAATTGATTTGAAATGAGAAAGAATTGAATTGCTCGAACCATACTGATATTAAATCTACCTTCTGGATTGAATGGCTAACTAATGGGTGGACATCTCTACTGTTACTAGACACTTTGTGTCACTACTATTACTGGCATTTTGGCATTATTAGGCCATTAGTCGTATTGATTAATATTATTAGGCATTTACATGCCACTGTTGACCCACTATTCGAACCTAGGATTTAAATTCAGTTTGTGAGAGCAAAACATATGAAATTTATCAAGAAAAGAAAATTGTACAAAATAATTAATTTTTATCAATTATGTGAATCTAGAACTAATTAATATTAAGATAAGTTAGCTTACTTCTAATTAATTTTATATCATGTTATCATATTAAAGTTTCAATTTTTTTCTAGACATTATTTCAATTATTTTCTTATATTATAATTTTTACAAATTTATGAATACACAAGCACCATTAAGCATTGCTTAACATGTTAGATTTATTTCTGACACGTAGATCAGACATGCAAGATAGATCCAGCTGAGTGAGCTATAAAATTCAAGATTAACTGTAGATCCGAAGGTGTTTAATAAAGAGTTTTATATTATATATTTAATTTTGTTCACATAGCAATATTGCAACTACATTGACAGTTATATAATTATGGTTAACTTAGAGTTTTATATACTTTGTAAGAATGGTTTGGGTTAAAACTTTATAGTAAATTATATTAGTTATAGTATAATTATTTGCACTAAATTATGGATGATTATTAGTTTGTTATTGAGATTGGAGTTAAGGTTGAATGTGAGAAATATTGAGAGTGTTTTCTTATACAAGTTGTGTTTTGATTAATGAAGATATTGGCAGTACCTAATTTTAGGGAAGACTCTACTGAAATTTTTATTAATATTAGCTTAGTGTTTATTAAAAATTGAATGAAATGTGTATAGACATTGTATGACATCTCTTGATAGTTCTTAGCAGGATTATCAAGGGGTGTTATAATCATCTTTCTTCATTTGAAGGGTTTTGCATAGATCTATCCATCCTTTTTCAATCATTAACTTGAAACACGATCTTATAATAAGAACAAAAGATCTTTCTCGATCAATATCTTTGCCCCCCTCCTTTCTTTTTTGTTGTCCCTCTTCCTTTTTTGTTGAAACTCATACCCATTTTCAACATTTATCTAGAATTCTCGCTGATTAGTGTCATGAGTCACAATGAAGTCAAGGTATTTCTTAAAGTATTCTAGGATGTTATGCATTCATAGCATGGACATTAAAATGAAATCAAATAATTAGCATGAAAATAAATCAAGCTCTAATGCTGAAAATGTAGGAAATAAGAGAGTATATAGTGTCAATCATCAAGATCGCCACATTAGATATTCAATAGCATAACTAAATAATGTATAAATTAGATACAGTGGCAATAATGTTATCAACAAACATAATGGATATCAATACGATCAACATACATGAATAAAACATACATAATAATAATGAAATAAAAATTGTTTAGTTTATCAAGATGAAGCTTACAAATCTATAATTCAAGTCTCAGACACTCAATTTAAGGGTCTGACTAGTATCAGGAGGATCATCTACAATCTCTACAAAATATGATGGAGGAGAATGAATTAATTCAAATATGTGGATGGGCATCATCATGAAATTCTTACGAAGAACTGATCCTTTTTTATAATGAATGCACATATCAAAGATGTCAGTGCCTGCAATACTAAAATTCATATATTCTCCCAAGTAATAAAAAGGTTGAGTTTAGAGGAAAATAAAAAATAAAATATATATATACCCTAACTTATTTAATATCCAAAAATAAAGGAGACAAAACAAAGCATTAAAAAAAAGTAGCTAAAAAGAAGTAATAACCACTGAGTTTACCATAAAGATTGCCTTGAAGGCTTTAAGTTTTTTGAATATTTTTGTAGCTTCACAATATCCAACATTCTATTGAGCTCCATTACAAGCCTTAAAAGACCTTTTGATCTTCCTTGAATTAATGGGACAAATTAGTGGAGAAAATCATATAAGTATTATAAGTATGGATATGAGACAAACATGATTCTGATTGAACATATGATCCTTAGTAAGAAGAGGGGGGGAGGGGGGCATATGCTTGTATAAAGTATGATCTAGTGTGTATTTAAGCTCTATATAATATTGGAAGATGGAAGGTTAAAGTGGATGCATAACTAACCAAATCATGAAATTGATGTCCAATGCATTAGAGAAATTTTTACATTCAAAAATTTGAGAAAAGCGGCATTACAACTTTATCATGTTGAATTTAGCATATTGCTTGAGGACAAGCAAAATCTTGTGTTTGGGGGAGCTTATTGTATATGTTTTCTACCTCTTTATTTATATCAAATATTTATCAATTTTTTTTTTGTGTTTTCATACATGGAAAAATATCAAGTCATGTGAAATAGAACAACAAGACTAAAGATTTTGACGAAGACAAGGAGAGTTAAATTAAAATGGATCTAGGCTGAAGAGGCATGTGGCATAGTTGTGCCACATGTAATTAGCATGGTTGTATAGAATAAAAGTGTTTCTTCCTTGAAGAAATTAAAGTCCAAAGGCATTTTAATTTACACACCTATGCATAATTAATTTACATGCATGCATATAATTTTTAGCTACTAGTCAAAGAAAAGAAAAAGAAAAATATGCACAGCTGAGCAATGGCAATTATGCATGCCCATGCATATTGGAAAGTCATTGTTTGCTTGAAAATTGATCAGATACTACAAGAAATTTGCTTCCTAACACTATTTGGAAACCTACAATCCCTATATAAGAGATGTAAACTCTAGCTTAAAGGGCATCGAGAGGTCATCTGAGATTTTGGAGAGAGAAGAAGGCGTGACTAGGGCGAGGGGAGATCTAAGCTTGGTTGCGAGCTCAATTTAATAAAAAAAATCTAGATTTAAGACTTAGATTTGAAGAACTTCTCGTCTTATTTAATTCTTTAGTTTCTTTTAATTCTTTGATAGTTATATGAATTCTTTTACTTACTCATTTAGAATACCTTCTTTATTGTTTAATTTAATTATGGGTAACTAATTCTCTTGTGGGATTAGGTGGATTTATTTGATTATTACTATGAATTCTTAATAAAGTTTTTTTTTATATTCTTCTTAGTTAATTGATTTATTATTCTTATGCCTAAAGATAGTAATCAACTGGCCATTGATTGCTTGATTTATTGTATTGTACAATAAGTAAGAGCTGAGCAAAATATAGATTTAGGAATACCTTAGAAAGTTGAGCTTAGAGATAAGAATTCTCTAAGGAACCATTTACATATCTCTTTGAATTATTGGATTATGTAGCTTGAAATCTCACGAGAGTAGAGAATTAGGGTAATACATTTATAGGTCTTACTACTTGAGAAAGAGTCGGTTGATCTTTGTATGGACATTGTTTATCAAATAACTAAGATATAATTAATTGAATAAAATAAGATTCATAGGGTAATCACTTGATGAAAACTAATCCTGCATTTTAATTAATTGTTATAACTAGAATTTACTTACTTTATCAAACTCTTTTTTCTCCAAATAATAAAAATCTAAATTTAGGTTAATTAGAATATTCCTTTCCTGAGGAGATGATACTCTACTTCATTATATTTTTTATTTGTGACTTGTGCACTTGTAGCTAGTTAGGCTAAAACCTAATAAACATATCCACGAATTCATACAAACCCTTTTTAAAGTAATACAACCCATGATCTTTCTTCTTACATCTTACTGGTCATATGTTCTCATCCTAATACCTTAGTGTAACTTTATCACACAACTACTCTGACCTCATGAATTGAAGAACGTCCATTAGGATGACCTAAAAAAATATTCATTGATGGTAAATCAGACAAACGCATTCAACAATGTATAAAACATATAGAATATGGAACTTCAAGTTATTACGTTAACATGATAACCAAATACAATAGATTTGACAAAATTTTAACAAATGATATCATTAAAAAAAATTAACTAGCTTGAAAATAATTGTTGCATATAATATAAACACAACTTATGCTTTAAATCAAACACTACATATAATACACAATAGAATCAATTATGGGAAATACATATGGAATTATTCATAATAATATATTACACCAATTATGAAAAAATGAAAAATTTAGCATCAAAAAATATTTAAAATATGGAAAGTTAAGCAAAATAAAATAAAATAAAATAAAACTATCTTAGTAAAAGAGGGGTGTGGGTGTAGCGAGATGCTAAGAGAATAATTAGATAATACATGTACACAGGAATCACGGTTCACATACATAGATGTGAACCCCTAATTTAACACTTGAAAATTAGGAGAATCAAAATTAGTAAATTATTAAAATATTTTTCCTAAAATAGGGTGTTGGCACTAATCGTCCTAGTCAAGAGCGGCCGAGCCGCACTTGCTCATGGCCTAGTCACATGCTCAGCTAGACGTGACTCCTTTGGATGGTTGCATTGCATGCGAACGGCCGTGTCCTACACTGCTTAAAGGCCTCAACTGGGGTCTATAAATATGGAGCTTTCCCACCTATTTTGGGAACTAGATTTTTGGAGGCCTAAACTCTATTGAGCTACTCTCACACTTACAAAAAATCAATTTCAATTAATTTAATTTTCTTCTCTTGTTAACAATTTCTATTTTCTGCTATGAATTAATTTCATTTGCTTTTCCCATAAAAAAGGAGTTACAAAGTGGCAAAGCCCTCTGGCCATTCGTCCAGAAAAAATGACTACCCGAGGAATTGTATCATTTTCTATCTCTATTTCAATTCAGTAATTAATTAACTAAAATTGGTTAATTTACCCCATTTGCAACTAAAAGGTACGAACAACTTATGACTCTAATTCTTATTAAAAAAAAAAAGATAAGTAGGAACACTATGATTATTACTTCGAGTGGCGAGCCCAAACTTAAATATTCAACCGGTCCTTTTTTTTAAATTTTCTTATCATTAATACTTGTTAGTTTCAATATTACTATAGTTTTTCTTCCTCTTTTTTTTTCTTTTTCTTGACAAGTCAACGGTTCTATTGCAAATTTGGTGAGTTTCGCAATTGATGCCCTTATAATTGTATTTGTTTTTCTTTTTCTTCTTCCTTGAGTTAATTATTTAATTGAAAATTTATGCTCGACCTAGGACCAATAAGGGCTAGAGTTGAAGCTTCCTTGAAATTGCTATTTTGATGGAGTTGTAATATTTATTACTCTGCATTGCATTTATAAATGTTATATTATTAAATATTTATGTATCAGGATAATATCATTCCTAATTAATTATGGCATAATTTATAAAAATTACATTTTTCCTCGAATCCAAAAAAAGCTAATATCAATTCAAGGGAAAATTTTTAATTAAAATTTGATTTAGAAAATTTAGCCCTAGATCCATCATGATAGGCTTCATATTGGTGTCTTTTGGATACAAAATTAACCAAATTTATTGGAGTCAATTAGACGGGTTTTTTCTTATTTTTTTCATAAATAAAATAAAATAAGATGGTGAATTTCCAATTGCTACTTTTCAAAATAAAAGTCATCATTCCTTTCGAAATAAAATGAGAGTTTCTTTTTCAAAAATAGAGAAAACCAAATCTTTTCAAAATAAAAAATCTTCTCTAAACTTGAGCTTACCGAACCGACTAGAGACCGCATGCAAATAGCTTTTTCGACTCCCTCCTTATAGGCTGGATCCAGTACTTGGACGAGGCCCACAACATAATAGATTTTTGTTTGATGGACAAATGAACATATTATAGAGGAATCATAACTTCATATCTGACAAATTAATACAATAAAATTGAAAACTAGTTTGTGCAAACCTACCATCAAAGGATATTATTTTATTATGTACTTTATCTGAGCTCAAAATCCTCATGGGCGTCCCATGAAATCAAAGGAAAAGTTTGATGTGTTCTCTGCATGTACTTGGTGTGTATAATTCTCAAGTTTATGAAGATGAATGAACTATGTTTATTTACATAAGGCGAAAATTTTAAGACTCCAACGGTGCATTTACTATGATACTCACATTTTGTTGTTTAATTTATTTTATCTTTTATTTTATTTTTAACATATAACATTAATGATATATTAAGATCCTCAATGATGCATTGTATCAATTATATAGATGAAATCATCTATGATGTGTGACTTTATAATAATATTAATTAAATGTTCCAAATATTTACAATTTATACGTCGTATATGAACAAAAATAATTTTATATTTATTAAAACTATAAGTCAATAAAATTATCTTAATTAGATTAATAATAATAAAAAAATGTAATATCTAAAAATTTTAAGCGATGAATTTCTATATTAAGTATATATATATACACGTATATAAATGTATATCGGACTAATTATGATATTATGTGTGGTTTGAATATTTAAAATTGGTAGAAATGAGATTGATTAAGTTCAAAAAAGTGAAAAATTAAGTCCATGTATAGATTTAATTGATATTTTCGAAAAAGAATTTTAAAGCGATAAAAATTATAAAAATACCCTTATGGCTCTAAAATAATATTGTACTGCAATTGAGATATGAAATATGGATAATGAGGTTTTAAAATAGTTAAAGTAATTATTTTTTATAATTTTACGAAATTAAAAAACAGATTAAGAGGCAATTAAAGAAAATAGGTATACCAAAACCAAAGTATGTACAATACATGGAAGAAAACTCAAGATATTTTAAAAAGCCAATTTTGACTTCCTTTCTTCTTCTTTTTCTTCCTTAAGAACCCCCGCCATCACATCCATTACCATATCTTCATCTTTCTTCTTGTTCTTCCATTACTTTACTGAAAAGCTAAAGAAGCTTTAGTAAATAACTCATAGTTTTGATACAAATTGATGATTTTATGAGTGATTCTTCAAGAAAGTTATCATAAAACCAAGGGATTGAAAGGAAGAGCCAATTTAATGAGGTTAGTGTTTTTATACTATTTATTTTTCTATTAAATGAAATAATCTTGATTTTAATTGTTTAAAGATGATTGTGATTTGATAAAGTATAGTTATTTGTGAAAGATTTATATATTGAATGATTTGTGAAGATGAAGAGTATGGAACTTTACTTCTTGAGAATAAAGTTATTTTTACAATTTATGTAGAGTGCTATTTGGTTTTTAAATGAGATTATGTTTAAATCAACTATTGAATTAATTAAATGTTGATTTAGGGTTATGGAAGAATTTAGAGTTTTGGGAGTTTAGGGTTATAGAATCTTTAATTTTTAAAAGTATGATTAGATGTGTTATATTTGAAAGTGTGCTTGTTGGATAATTGACTCAAAATCAAGTTTGGAAGAACCTTGGAGTTAATTGAAGGTTGATTTTTTATGGTTATGGAGAATACTTAGAAGTGTATTTGCTAGTTATTTAACTTAAAATCATGTTTAAGAGAATCTTTGAATTAATTAAATGTTAAATTATATGATCATAGAAGACTTGCTGAATATGGAAGAAGTTCTTTTCCTTGGAAAAAATAAGGTTTAGAGTTAAAATTGGAGTTAATGCAATGTTGATTCAATTGGTTATGGAAGAAAAAAATAATAATAAAGTGAATGGAGCTAAGTGACTATTTGAGGTATATTTGATAATTATAGTTTAAATGAGTTATATTTAAAGTCAATTGTAATAGTATTTATAAAATTATATGGTTAAAGTGTGTATAGCTAGAATTTACGAGGGAAAGAGGAAAATGAAGTGCAATTGTAGGATGATTGAAGTGGAAAAATCAATGTTAAGAAAGTAAAGTTTAGTATTAAACTTAATGAAAGTTAGTATATGGGCAAGTGACAATTGCAAGTGACTGGGAAAATTATTAGGACATTCTTGAGGACATAAGGAAATTTTTGAATTTGACAACAGAATTGATAGGATGATTGATTACCATTTATACCAAACAACTTGAAATAAAGGATAATAAAAATTTACAAGAAAATAAATGAATAATTAGTTAAGTTATGGAAATAAATCTTGAAAATAATATTTAGATATACAAATTGTACTCCTAATATATACCTAATAGCAATACTATTTGGTGACTTAAGATAATTTATAAGTTGTATATAGAAGTGTTTAGTGAGTTAAATTGTATTGGTTGTTAATAGTTAAAGGGAAAAGAAGTGGTTGTATACAAGGAAATAATAAAGTTTTAGTGGAAAGTGACTAAATTACAGAATATACATATATGCATAAGATATATATAGTTTATACATAAAATATACACCGTTGGAACTAAAATGATAACTTGTATAATTTATATATTTAGAAAGAATTAATTAAAATAATTTGAAATGTTTATTAGAATTTATTTGCCATAAGTACATTATGTAATATGAGATTAAGAGATACAAATTATAGAATGTGAAATGTAAAGTGTAAAGACAATGTTGATATATGAATAAAGCTAGTCAAAATATTTTAGCACAAGTATGTTCTATATACATGACCAATGAAATTTAAAGTAATTGTCCATAATTTGTAAAAGTTATAAAAAAAATATAAAAAGTAATTTAAAAGAAATTGATAAATAAGCAAGTGTAATAAGAAGTGAATGGAAAAGCTTGAGTATAAATATACATATACTTGTAATATATTTAAAAGTAACTTCATTGAGTTTTAAAAATATCTTATAAAATATAATTAGAATTAATTAAAATAAATTCTATTTTATTGTATTGTTAAAGTGAAAAGATTAAAGACTTGTGAGAAAGAAATATTTTTATTTGAAGTTAATATTATAATTGTGATATTGTTTGAAATAAGAAAATAAGTGAATTGTCCGATTGTACTTGTGATAAACTCAATTATCAGATTGAATAACTAGCCAGATAGTAGACGTCTATAGTATTAATAGACATATTGTGTCATCAATGGATACCTTGTATTCATATTTACAGTAGACATTCATGCCATAGTGGGCCACCGGCCATATTTAAACTTTAAATTGTGCATTTACTTGTTATCAGTGACATGTTATATGAGTCTAAGGTTGATATCAAATATGTGAGAGCAAAAGTGTATATATATATATATATATATAACTTACTAAAATATATTAAATATATATAATAAAATTTTATACTAGATTGTACCAAAAAGTGTAATTTACTATAATTTAATTAAAAGTTTAATTGTATAGAACATTATTAAAGTGTTAAATTGTGCAAAAGTATTCAAGTGTTAAAGAATGGAATGGAAGTGCTCATTGAATTAAATTCATAAGTAAAATTGATTGAAAATATGAGAAGTTCAATATGAACATTATTATAAGTTATATAATAAACTATAAGTGAGAAATATAATTTTTAAATGAAACATATAAACTATAAATAGAAAATATAAATATTATAACTACAATGTGAATAATTGCAATATTAGATAAATAAATGTGGCATCATTATGCTTTATTTAATTAGATTGAATTAAAATGTGAGAATACAAACTGTATTAAAAACAAAAATATTTTAATAAATATTTGTAATAAGGTTATATTTTATTATTTAAATTGAGATTTGTTACATTTACTGTTATAATTATTTTCTTTAAAATAAAATAAAATATATATATATATATAAGCACCATTGAGCAATAAGCTTAGCAAATTAAATTTTTCTGACACGCAGATAAAATCGACCAGAGCAGTGTTAACAATGGATGATTTGGGATTTCTAAGACCAGTTGCAGTATGGGCAAAGCTTTTATAAACATTGTAAATGTGAATTGTATACATTGTATAATTTATTTGGTTAATATTTAAGGATTGTATTAGTTATAAATGTGGATGGAATACTTGTATATATTTTGGGTTTAGGGTTATAAGATTTAGTGAATAATTATTTCAGATAATGTATTATACATTTACATTTAAAGAATGATATGTATAAGCTATTTATCTTAGTTTGTAGTTGATATTGGATTTATTGGAGTTGATGGAGTTGAGATTAGTTGAATAAAGTTTAGAAGTATTTTTTTTCTGCAGGTTATGCTAAAATGTTGAATTTTTGAATAGCGGTTATTACAAAGGAAACTCTGCTGAAATATTTTTTTAAGTCTGATTGTTATTTAAGTTTACACAGAATTGGATATTAGATTGTTATAAAATTATTTAGTGTATTTGAGTAGCATATTCTTACAGTTCTCTAAGAGAATTGTCGAATGATGTTACAAAAAATATATATTTTGTACTATAGGTTAATATAATATCTATTATTATTCCCATTTCATTTTCTTTTCAAACACAATAGAAGAAGCAACAGAGATATTAAACTCCTCATTTCAAATCAACATTCACTTATTTGGTGAAATTGTGAATAGATATTGAATTAATGTTTTGTTAGAGCTAATTTATGCTTCTTGCGGTTGTTAGCTCTTCTGCTGTGAGGCAATGGTGGTGGCGGCAAGAAGGGATTCCTAGTGATTGGTGCATTCTTCGTCTCATTTTCTCTGTTGTTAGCTTAAAAGGACTCCATGCGAAGGCGTTTCTATTACATGATTTGGATGGGCAGAGTGACTGAGTGAGGATATATAAAGAGGACAAAGTGCGAGTATTGCTCAAGCTTGCAATTATTGGGTTTTTATAAGTTTTAGATTTTCAGTGGCAGTGTTATGATCTAGTCTCCATAGTGCATATAATGTGTTTGATCATTTGTCTCATTGAACCTTCTCCACTAATTTCTACTGTATGAATTCCCTTTGTGAAAGGGGACATTTGTAAAAATATTGAGGAGTTGTAGCAAATTGACGGCCATTTTTAACTAAACCTTGTAAACTATAAATGTTATAGCAGAGAAATTGTAGAAACATTTAATGAGATTGTCATTTGTATTATATCAATCTAAAACAATGACCCCCGAATTCAATTTATTTGCTATGTCATTAACTTTGATGTTGCTGCCATTTTTATTTTCTTCCGATCTAAAGTCATTTTCAGCCATCGTCGATGAAGAGCCAACATTATTTTTAACTTCTTCCATCTCGACATCATTCTTTGTCATTATTGGAGAGGAAATATATTCCTTTCCCGATGTATGCGTCTGGAGAAGCTAGATTATGACAAAATTTATTTGGCACTTTTTTTTCAATTTGGACTTTGCCGTTGCATCTTTTATCTCAGACAATAATATTTTATAGAGGATATCATTGTAATTTTATAATCAATGTTAATAAATTTTGATCTTTCTAGGCTCTCCAAGAAAGTGTATTACACATCATGCCGTATCAGCGCATAAAAGCCTATTGATTATGAAATATACAATTTTAGAAGACTATATAGTTACTGGAAGATTACAAAGGATAAAATGATAAAAATGCTCAAACACATAGGACTATATATATGATAAAAATGCTCAAACACATAGGACTGTATATTTATTAAGCCAAATAAAATTATAAAATAGAATCATCTCTAGAGTTAGAAAGGCACTAGATTTTTAGAACTTCAATGTGTTAGGTCCCAGTCAAAGCCACAGAAAATTGATAGAGAAAATAGGAAGTTTAGATAATTTTTCATTGATTCTTCTGCTGCTAATGCATGTAGCATAAATAGGAAAGGAAAGTAACTACTTAATCCTACTTTTATGGCCACATAATCGGCACTTAAGAGATATTATTGCCTTTATTGCTAACTGCCTTTTGACTTGGCAATTTAAACAGAAAATAAAACAATAGCAGTAAATAAAAAGTAACAGCAGAATTAGACCATGTACTTCCTATTCTTGGTAATGGCTCTTGACGATCGATGTAATGGCTTATTATTACCTCCCCCTTCGGAAAGAACCTTGTCCTCAAGGTTCAGATGAGGAAACCTGGTTTGCAAATCAGCTGAAAGTTCCCAAGTTGAATCTTCACGTGAAAAACCCTCAAGTTGAATCTTCACGTGAAAAACCCTTCCAGCGCACCAAGCTTTCCTGTGAAAAACTATTGCCAATCTTTACCCATCTAGTATCTAGAATTTCCATAGGTTCCAAGTCAACACAACCATCATCAGTAAGCGGTGGCAAATCATTGGAAACAGAAACAGTTTCTCCAACATGTTTTTTGAGTAAAGAAACATGAAATACTGGGTGAATTCTTGAACCAAGAGGAAGCTGGAGTTTATATGCCAAAGCACCAATTCTGTCCTCGATTTGAAACGGCCCATAGTAACGATTTGCTAACTTCTGAAAAGCATGTTTGGACACAGAGTGCTATCTATAGGGTTGCAATTTAAGATAAACATAATCCCCTTTATTAAACTCAACATGTTTGCGCTTCATATCCGCAGTTTGCTTCATCTGGTTGGCAGCCCTCGAAAGATGAATCTTTAATTCCTTCAAAATTTCATCTCTAGTGGCCAGTGTTTGATCAACTTCGTGCACCAAAGACTGCCCCAATTCATAATGAGGAATCGCAGGAGGATTCCTGCCATATAAAGCCAAAAATGGAGTCATCCCAATAGAGATATGAAAAGAGGTATTATATCAATATTCTGCCCATGGCAAGAAGGAGCTCCATTTGCAAGGACGTTGACTAGTAAAGCATCATAAGTACTATTCCAAGCATCTGTTGGTGACCTCAGATTGCCCGTCTGTCTGTGGATGATAGGAGGAGCTCATATTAAGCTTAGTACCGGAGAGCTTGAAGAATTTCCGCCAAAAGTGACTAATAAAAATGGGATCTCGGTCACTAACAATGGATTTTGGCATGCCATAATATTTCACAACTCCATCCACAAACTTTTCAGCTATAATCTTGGCAGAATATGGATGTGATAAGGGCAAGAAGTGGGCATACTTTCTTAAACGGTCAATAACAACCATAACCGAATCCTTACCGCCAGAAGAAGGAAGCCCATCGATGAAGTCCATGGCGATATCATCCCAAACCTGGTGTGGAATGGGTAAAGGCTGTAAAAGTCCCGCCGGCGAGGAAGTAGCAACCTTATTTTTTTGACAAACAGAGCAAGCAGCTATATAATTCTGAATCTGCAAGCGCATAGAAGGCCAGTAAAACTGTTGGGCCAGCCTTTTGAATGTGCGTAAAATGCCAGAATGGCCACCATATGGGGAGTCATGAAATTCCTACAAAAGCTTAATAGGCAAGTCAGATTTAGGTGGAATCACCACCTGATTTTTATAAAAAAATTAAGCCATGCTTCCAAGAATATGGGTCTCCTGGACTATTAGTGGCTAATTGCCCCACATGCAGCATATAAGGATCAAAAGAAATATTGGCTTTAATCTCGTCCCAAAGAGATGTGTGAGCAAAGAAGAGTGTATTAAGACTTGGACTCCCATGCACACGAGATAAAGCATCTGCTACTCGGTTTTCTTTGCCTGGCTTTGAGATAATTTCATAATCATAACCCAGCAGTTTGGAGACCCAATTTTGTTGCTCCAGAGTGACAACTCGCTGCTCCATCATATATTTCAGACTTCGCTGGTCCGTTTGAATAAAAAACTTTCGGCCAAGAATATAGGGTCGCCAAGTGCGAATTGCCTGTAATATAGCCAGCATTTCCTTAGCATAAGTAGACCAAGATTGCTTAGAAACTCCCAGGGCACGGCTCATGAAGCCAATGGATCGATCTTGCTGCGAAAGGACCGTGCCAATGCCTGTGTTAAAAGCATCTGTAGTGATAACAAATGGTTCATTAAAATTAGGCATAGCCAATGTAAGAGTGGAAGTCAGTGCACTCTTCAAGGCCAAAAAGGCTGCATCGGCTTCTGCTGTCCAAGAGAAATTACCCTTCTTCAATAAATTTGTTAAAGGTTGAGCCAGAACACCATAATCCCAAACAAACTTTCTGTAGTAACCAGTAAGACCCAAAAAACCACGTAATTCAGTAATATTAGTGGGTTTAGGCTAATCAAGAATTGCTTTGATCTTGGATTGATCCACTTGAACCCCCTCCCGCGATACAATATGCCCCAAATACTCAATCTGCTGCTGTCCAAAGGCACATTTGCTGAGTTTAATGAAGAAGTGATGCTTGCGTAACAACTTAAAAGCTAGTCGTACATGCTCTAGATGCAATTCCCAGGTTGGGCTATAAATGAGAACATCGTCAAAGAAAATCAGCACAAATTTTCTTAAGTAAGGACGAAAAGTAGTGTTCATAAGAGCTTGAAAGGTGGAAGGTGCATTGCACAGCCCAAAGGGCATTACCAGATATTCATAATGGCCACTGTGAGTCCGGAAAGCCATTTTATGAATATCCGCAGGATGAACACGAACTTGATGGAACCCTGCAATAAAATCAAGCTTAGTAAAGTAAGCAGCACCATATAATTCATCCAGCATATCCTCTACTGTGGGAATTGGAAACCTATCCCGAACAGTAACTTCATTTAAAGCCCGGTAATCGGTACAGAATCGCCATGAACCATCCTTTTTCTTAACTAGCAAGACAGGAGAAGAAAAAGGACTTGAACTAGCCCGGATTAGCCCTGATTTCAACATATCATGAACTTGCTTCTCAATTTCATCTTTCTGAAAGTAAGCATACCTGTAGGGTCGGACATTAACTGGGTTGGTACCTTCCTTGAGATTGATGTGGTGGTTAATATCCCTCTCCGGAGGTAACTGGCTTGGTTTCTGATAAATGTCCGAAAATTGGCACAATAATTTCTGCATGTCTGGATGTAAACCATCAGGCAAGGTGGCCGAAGATTCGACACAGATTGCAAAAACTGTACTTCCGTAACACAATTCCTTAGATATGGCTTTTAAAGAAAGAGGTTCAATCTGCTGGTTTCGAATGCCCTGTAAGTGACATGGCTGTCCCCCCCAATTGAAATCCATTGTTAATTGTTTCCAATTACAAGAAACTGTGCCCAATTGCTGCAACCACTGGACTCCCAAAACAACATCTAGACCCATTAATGGCAGTGAAAAGAAAGTGGCGACAAAGTGTATACCTTGGAGAGAAAAAGGAATATTTTTGTATCTGTCGTTGCAGAGCAGAGGATTGCCATTAGCCACCTTGACATTGAAAGGCCTTGTTGGATTCACCAGAAGCTTAAGTAATCCCGCAACTTTCTCATTAATGAAATTATGAGTTAAGCCGTTGTCAATGAGAATGATCAGTTCGATAGAATTGATTTGTATTGCCACCCTCATGGTTCCTGTTGAAGACCATCCAGTTAGGGCGTGCAGAGAAATTTCAGGCTCCATGTCATCATCACCGTCCTCCAAACTGCATCCGCCATCAAGTAGCAGTAGCTGTGGTTTAGAGCATCTATGACCAGGAATGAATTTTTCATCACAGTTGAAGCAGAGTCCCTGTGTTCTGCGTTTCTGCATCTCTTCCCAAGTAAGACGCTTTACTGGAGTATACGTTTTAATCTTCGTTGGAGAGGAAGAACTCGTCTGAAAAGACGGGCGAATTGCTTTTTTATGACGCAGCAACTGCTCATCCTTCATCTGAGCCAAACTGATTGTGTCTTTCAGTGTTTTTGCTTTGAACATCCTGATCCCTTCTGCAATTTCGGGTTTAAGGCCTCCCATAAAAGTTCCAACAAGCGCCTTTTGGGTCCAACCTTTAACTCTGTTCCCCAGTCTCTCGAACTCTTTCTGATAGTCACGCAAGTCTCCTATTTGCCGGATTTTGGATAATGATTCATCAAAATCCTCACAATCGGTGGGACCAAAACGAGACCACAATTCTTCAGAAAATACCTCCCACGAAACATCTTTTCCTGCATCAGTATGTGTTCTACGAAGCCACTGCCACCATTCATTTGCTTCTCCTCTAAGGTGGTACGAGGCCAAGGCACTTTTTTCTGAATCTGGAGTTCCTTGATATTCAAAGAATTGGCCTACTCTCGTAAACCACTCTGTTGGATCGTCTCCGGAATATTTAGGGAATTCCAGTTTGGCTAGTTTCGCAGAAAACAACGGCCTCCCTCCATCTCTGGACACATCAGGATTGACTCGGGTTTGGCTGATTCGATCACTAGCACTGCTTGATTCATCTCTGTTAGGTAGGGAAAGCTCTAAAAATTTCGTGATAGCTGCTTTAATCTGTTGCAATTCTTCACTAAGTCCTTTCTCCATTCGAGACAGATTGTCTTGGAGTTGGCCTAGCCCCACTTCTAAATTTTCGATCCTTTCTTTGTTTGTAGCCATGAAAGAAGGAAAGAAAAGAAGAAAACCTGCTCTGATACCAATGTTAGGTCCCAGTCAAAGCCACAGAAATTTGATAGAGAAAATAGGAAGTTTAGATAATTTTTCATTGATTCTTCTGCTGCTAATGCATGTAGCATAAATAGGAAAGGAAAGTAACTACTTAATCCTACTCTTATGGCCACATAATCGGCACTTAAGAGATATTATTGCCTTTATTGCTAACTGCCTTTTGACGTGGCAATTTAAACAGAAAATAAAACAATAACAGTAAATAAAAAGTAACAGCAGAATTAGACCATGTACTTCCTATTCTTGGTAATGGCTCTTGATGATCGACGTAATGGCCTATCACAATGGACTTATGTACTCTCTGCTATTTTGTTATTCAAATATTTCCTCATAACTACACGTTTCCCATCAAGAAAGATTGTTCATCATTGTGGTATAATGCCTTACAAACTATAGAGAGTATCTAAACGTATCAACCAAAAAATACTCACAAAAATTATTTTATCAGAATTCAAACATGTTTAACTTTTAAATTAGTCGAACTTATCTAAATTCGATTACACTCATTTACTACTACTCGAACACATTTAGTTATCTATTTAAATATAAAAATTTAAAAATAATATAAAATTTAAATTATAAAATTATATTTATCTCAATTAAATAATTATAAATAAATATTTAATATTAACACAATTTTATTAAAATAATTTCATACCATATAATTTCATAATTAAAACAAAATATAACAAATATATAATTAAAATTTAATAAAACATTATTAAAATATATAACCGAATTCAAATTATAGATAATCAATGATAAATACCCAAATCCTACCTGAATCCGTTACGAATAGTAAAACACTACTCGTAAACGTCCAAATCTGTTCATAAATTACTCATACTTTATATAAACGAATTGAAACAAATCAAGCATCTAAAAATGTTCGATCTGTATCATTTGATTACTATATGGTTCAAATACTATACAATACCTTGAGTTCCTAATTGTTCAATTTGGAAAATTACTTTTGACAAAAAAAAAAAAAAAACTGGTTTACGAATGAGAATGAATAGGAACTCGCACAAACCAAGCATTAAAAATTCTACAAAGCAAAAGAAAATAAACTCTTGTATCAGATTTTGACATGCATATATGCCTGTTAAAAAAAAAGGATTAGTACACTGTTCAACTACACTCTCCCAAGCATTGCAAATTTTTGAGAGATCCGTGAGAAAAAAGAATCAACCCACCAACAACACTTGAATGAGTAGGGGGGAAAACCCTCCAGGGAATAATTATAAAATCAGGAGTCAATTTAGAAAAATCCACGCCTTCACAAAATTAACTTTTCCCAAATGTTGAAATGCCTCGAAAATTCAGGCTCACTTTATTTTCCAAGTAATAAACACCATGACTTGAGTAACTCGGATAACGAGTGATGCTTTTAGCTTCACTGAGGGAAACAGCAGAGCTTCATTTTTTTGCTTGGCATATAAAACTAGCCATGGCATCTCACAGTCACTATTATAGAATTTTATGTGCACCGCGACTTCATTGATTACCTTTCAAAATGTAGTTGTGTTAATCACCACCATTTCTGATCATTATATCATGAGGCAACCTGATTCTCACTTGCTTTATAGTAAAGCATCTTCTGCACATAGAACATCATATAGCCTTGTGCAGCCCTGACAATGTTCTCATTGACTTGAGTGATCCAAGCATCATCACACTTGTACCATTGATTACTCATGCGTAGATAGGTGATGTAGTGACCAGCATCAAGTTTACCTGCATGGGTGACTACAGCAAACAATTCAAACTCTGATGCCATCTCATTTGAAGCATCTTGTTCATCGCCGTCAAATGGGAAAATCCTGTTCCCATATCGACTCCTCAAGATGGAAGAAGAAAGATAAGGTGTCATGTCCAATGAAAAAGGGAATTGCAGATAACGATCAACTTTCCTTGACATTTTGCTCAATGGAGAATGCTCAAATCTTTTGATGTGGAAGCAAGAAACCAAAGGAAGCTTTCTGATAGACATCTGTTTGAGAGACTCCTGCCTCACTTGACATTGTTGGCAGAAGAATTTTTGGTCAGATCCTAATCTCTCGGGTCTGGTAAACCGGTCCAAACACCCCATCAGGGTAGATATCCCACAGTTTTGGCTTTGATTCATGCTATCTGCCTCACCATTGCACAAAGGATGAGACTTCATGGATGCTGGCTTTGAAGAACCTCCTTGGTGAGGTTCTAAATCCAGTGAGATGTCCACACATGGGTCATATGTTGTAGATGTGAAACCACAAGCCATACACATGACATCAGATCGCAAGATACCAGAAAAAACTCTGTGAGCAATACAACAGTCTCCATGGCCTGCACTTCCAGAAGCATGAGAAGTCAGGAAGAACACTTCATAGATAGACACTTAAACAAGTTCGATTAAGAATGTGCATAGAGAAGTATATAACATCAGTTTTAGAAATGCAGCATAAGGCCAGGCTAGCTATAAACATAAAATCTTGGATTTCTTTCTGCTTCCAATACAGAGATATCACTTATTAGATTGGATATTTGGATATCTCTGTTTCTTGATTAAAACTGTAAGAAAGACGCTAGAACTAAAATTCCTTCTTATCATAAAATTAGCACTAGTTGTTTGCTTACTTTCAACCAGGATAGCAGTGCAGTGACTTATCAGTGCAGCTGCTGATATCCCAGATTAGCAATCCATTACTTCCCTCTTTTACTATCCAAAACGTGCAAATGTGCACAACACATCTGGCAGCTAACTTACATTTTGTAACTGTTTGTTGCAATCAGCAGGATAAATAACTAAGAGCAAGAACTGAAAAGGACTGAAAAACTAATGACAAGCACATTGTTTCCACGAACTGAAAAACTAATGAGATGAACATATGGCAGAAGCTAGGAAATACAATATACCACAGCATATGGTGCATCAAGAATAAATGATTTTTCAATATTTCTGTCAAGGTAAAAGAAGTTCCAAAAGAAGCATAATGTAAAAGCAGTATGACAATTGAAATTCCTCAAAGAAGAATACTATGCTGACTGTGAACCTATACAACCTCCCCGCTTATTTCTGGAATGGGATCAGCTTGTGATGAGAGAAGGCCTTAACCATGACAGAGGTGGGATGAACATTAATATCATGATGGGAAAGAATCCTATGATGAAACCAAGTAGGCTTTGAAAAAGTTGACTTACTGGAGTAAAGCAGATGACATCATCAAGTCTGCATGTTGATGTTGAGAATTAGCCCTAAATCTGGGAGCACTTGTCAACTCCTAGGCCAATAACAGAGACCTAAACCCACACCCTGCAGTTAAAAGTTTTTGTTACTATCTTTCAGAGTATTTTGGATCATTTGGATCAATGAGAATCACTAAAAATAGAAAAGAGTGGGTCTAGCATCTTAAGAGAACTCCAACTGATCTTGCAGCTTTAGCATGTAAACCACTTTCATTCATGCTACATGATCTCATGCTCACTCCCCCTGATGCCTCAATCAAAATGAAATGCAAGATGAGCTCTAAAGCCATCTAAGGTTCACTAAAGTTTTGTTACATATGGTTAGGTTAGCCATCTATATTCTAACAATTTAAGCATAGGACACCATGAATTACCAGTGAAAATGGCCTAAATTATCAACTAAATACGACAACAAAACTCGAGTCCAACTTCAACAAATCAGTAGATTGTGTAGCTCTATTCTGGACCACACCATTACAACGAGGTTAAGGAAGATGCCCAGTCAAATTATAGAAGTTTAGTTTTTTAACGTTTCACCACGTGAGTTATCTTGAAATAAGATAGCCATACCTTGGAGGAGGAAATAATAGCAATAAGAAAACTTAAAATGATAAAATCACAAACAAGCACATGTCAACGTATAATTGCAAAATGATGAGAAAGATATGGGCGCCACATTCTTCAGAAAATTTATTTGGCCATACGAAAACAAATCAGCACATTATGGTGGTTCTCAATAGAGAAAACTGATTTGTACCACTAGTGACATCATCACAGATCATCACAAAACGGAACTAGAATATCTTCATTTCTTCTTACTTCTTAGTAGTGACCCCTAAATTTCCAAGCATACTTGATGCAGCATAGATACATGGCAAAAACATATCAGGAAAATGGGGAAAAAAAATCAGATCTTTACCTTGACTGTGGGGTTTGCGGCAATCCTTCTCCACTTTTTCATGGATCCCATCAAGCATGGAGATGAAAAATTCGTGCGCATCCTGTTGCTCATAACTTGCCAAGTTAGACGCATGTTGCCACCAACTGCCACCAAAACACAATCCAAACCAATGAGTAGGGTCAAACACCTTAAGAAATGAGAAGATGATGATCGCAATGAAAAATACCAAGCAGTAAAAAATCAGAAGATCAGGCCATACACCATAACACAAAAGCCACATTGTCTTACAATCAAATACGTAAAAGAGTTTACAACTTGATAATGCAGATATGAAATACCTGTACAAAAATTTTGCGGGGCTATAAGGCGATCGGTCTCCAGAAAAAACAGCAGAAAATATAGCATCCATGTCGCAAGCCAAACACAACTTTATATTCTTGTTGCCATTATTATCACCAGTACCCACATTCCTTTTTCCACCAGAGTTACTACTGGCAACACCATTCTTCTGCTTACAAAAGTACCTATTATGCCGATCGCTCAAGAAATAGTTCCTCAGCGGCGGCGTATGAAGCAATGCCTGAAGCACCGAGTTCATAAAGCAAGTATTTCCAAGATTATTCAATCCTCGCAATCCCCGTGGCATATCAGACCCATAATCTACCGGACTTGAGCCGCTCTCCATTAACACCCGATCTCGCATATCGGGAGACCAGGGTCGGTAATCAATTCTCCGGCGTTTACGTAGATTTTCCGGTTTCGTAGGTTGGATCGTGGCGTTTTTTAGCGTGGTAGTTTGCGATAAGACCACAGCAGCATCAAAATCGCGGTCGTAGACCTGATCACGACACGCACAACAGAATAGCTCCGCGCGATCAACGTCCACTGCGATCTCGTGACCCGGTGGCATAGCCGTGGCATGCGCAGCCGCGTGGGAGGATCCAGGAGGCGCGTGGCAAGAAATAGCTGCGCATGTCACGCAAGCGTACAACCGAGGTAGCAAAGACTCACCGCATGCGCCACAACGAGGGACCTCAGATGGGTCTCGTCGTATGGCGGCGCGGCCACCCGGTGGTTTGACCCGAAGACAATCTTGGAAGGCCCAAAAGCGCTTAGAACCAGTGCGGGCACGGAAATCGGCCAAGTGGGGACAAGGAGGAGGGAAAATCTGGCTGTTGAATCGGTGATGCTGATGGTGGTTGAGCTTTGATGACATGGATGGAGATTGGGGTACTATGGTGGTGGCTGACGGTGGAAACCCTAGATTTGAAGAACATAAGGATCACGGATGAGGAGAGATTAACGGCTATGATTGAAGGAATGGGAGTGACGAAGCATGGAGAGTAATGAGGATGATGCAGTGAGAAATTGTACGTTTGTGTTTGGCAACAGGAGCAAGTCTTCTGTTGCAAACGAGATCTTTAGAAATTATATATTTATTTTTATGACTCTTGTTTTGAATGTAAATTTTTGTTTTCCTCTTTTTATTTATTTATTTCCATTCTAAAAGAAGAAAGCATAAACTTGGAAAATAAGACAGGAATTTATGAATTATAGATACTACATATGTTACTTTTTTTTTTCAATTTATTAAATATTTTTAGTATATTATTACATTTATTAATTTATAACATTTGAAGTTTCTTTCTCTTTTTTGCCTGGAAAAGTTCCACATGAATGCACATGTGTATCTATTGTTCATCAAATATTTCATGATTTTGTTTGATATGTGAGATAAAAATTAAATACCAAAAAAAAGGGCCTTGGCTCACCTCATGTGTCATATCTAAACATGACAGAGGGAAGTTTCTTTCTTTGTAATGAATGATTGAATAATGAAAAAGAGGCGATACAGTATATAGCACAATGCAAACCATTTCAGGATGGAGGGCCAACATTTATGTAATATAATATTACAACCATTTTGAGATGCTGAATTTCATAAACCAAAATACATAAGGTACCAACATATGTTGTTGCAGTAGTACACCTACACCCTGACATAGCCTAGCGTTGAGTATACATTTCTCTTGATAATAGATTCTTCTGGCACACACTTCGTACATATAATGGTCAAAAAAAAAGTTGTTGCAGTATAAACCCCATTTCATTTTTTTTTTCTATATTTTTTGCAGGGATTGTAGTCCTTGATTTGGTAACAAAGACTATTCACATTGCATCCCTATAAAATTGAGTCTCCCAGCCACTTCCAATTTTATATATGAACAAACTACTCAAAGAGCAATAACATTCATAAATTTCCTCTTGGCAAATGCAATCCACCACTTGTTTGGAGTCCCATTGGGTCTATATGCAACACTCAACAATCTCCCACTTGTTTCCTCCCTTATCTGCTTCAGATAATTTCTGAACAGCTCTGTGTGTAAGAATTTAAAAGCATAAATAACCAAAAGATATTAGTTCAAGCGAAAGCAGCAGTAGTCAGTACTTATCGAACCACAAATGTGAAACTGGTTTCAATACAAGGACCTTAATACATCGAACCATTCAGAATTATGGTCTCATATCAACAATCAGTACATTTAGACATGGCAGGAAAATTTGTAGCCATAAGCCAACTGAACTACAATTTATGTATTTAGTTAGCTCACCATATTTCAATTGCAGAAATTATACCAACAACATATTGGTTAGGTGAGAACTTCATAGTATGAAACACAGTCCAATAAGGACAGAAAAAGGAAAATCTCCAAGCAAGGGAAACCTCATGATTTGAAAAATGAATCATAAAGCCAATAACAAAAACTGTTGACCATCAATATGGGCAGTAAGTAGTAACAGGACGAGAAGGCCATAAAAGTGACATATTTCTGTATACATAAATAACAAAAGGGCACAAGAGAAATTAAACTCACAATCCATATTAATCAGAATAACAAAGAAACTGAGACTTCAGATTAGTTTAAAGTAATTTCTTGGCAATCAATCTGATACATTTAGTGCCATTGATGTATTATAAATTGATTATTTTGATACTCCGAAGTCAGAATGAAAATGAAACCATTCAAATGGAAAATATTACCTAAACTAAAGCTTGTTAAGTTAACTATATCTGAGAGATGCAACATAAACTATGTTCCTCAAATTTAACCACCCAAACAAATCAAGGAGAAAAATGAACGAACTTTACCTGCTTCCTTCTGAGATTCAGGACTCACAAAAAGGCCAGGAAAAGGAAACCCAGATTCTCCAGGCACAGGAACCTTCTCTAGACCCAAATTGATGATTGCCTTAGTACCTTCAGCCAAGGTTCTGCATCCTTCAAGCCTCTTCAAAGCCACATTGATATAGAATGTTAAATAAATAAGAAGTTTATCAGCTGGGCTCTTAATATCAAAGTTTCTAAAGAAAACATTGGCACGGAAGAATGTGATTGCTTCATCAACTATATCAGTTCTATCTGCATCAAAAAGAAAAATATTTCCCAAATTCCATACCCAGAACAACAATTAAAAATCCAAAAATCCAAAAAAGAAACACAGAAGATTTATAACCTTGATCTGAAATTGGAGCAGGACCCTTTATATGACTTTTCAAAGGAAGTAAAGGACATCCACAAGCTTTTTTAATTCCTTCCTCATCCACAAAGCTAGAGTGATAAACCTACCATTAACAAATTGTAGTGATAAACCTACCATTAACAAATTGTACTAGTTACCGATCAATTTCATAGATTTCTCATTAAATGCTTTAAATCTAAATACGCTATGATAAAGGGTATAAACTCAATCAATCGAAAATCGAGAAATTATAAGGCTGGAACTGAAATGACCAAATTCAATAAATTGTTAACTAATTCGACAAAATGAATGTATAAGGATTGTAAGAAAAGGAAATAAACAAATTCGGGTACCATTTGTTCTCCCGAAATGCGATTTTTCGAAGCTGAAGAACCAATCAAATTCTTTGTAAAAAAGATAAAACGCCAGACAGATTCAGGACCAGTTTGTGGGGGTCGGTCGCTTGGCAGTTGATTTACCCTCTACGCAAAGGAGGAACTCCGAAAACGACGACGTTTTCTGCCATACCGCATCCAATCAAGAATCAACTTATTCAATTTTCAAATTAAATTCAGTTGAAAGCATTTTCGGATTAAAAAAAAATAGTAATAACTGTGAATGGATAAACTGAATCATATGAATAAAACTTAAAGATAGATTAATGGAATTTAAATTTTAATTTGGATGTAAATTCAATCTAAAATTTTAAGTTTATGATTCAGATTTATGATCAGTAATCTACCAATGCACTATTAAAAAAATTCCCAAGAAAATTAATAATCTCACAAAAGTTGATTTTCTAATTCTTTTTTTTACCAAAAATATTATATTTATTTATAAATAATTTATATAAAATAAAATATTAAATTTACTAAATTTTATAAACTAGTTAACAAAACATTTCACATAAGAGTATAGAAAAAAATAGTTTACTCAAAAAGAGAACTGAAAAATCTTATATTAAAAAATAATCATAAATATTGCTTAAATTTTTCAAGCAAAATTGAGTTATAACTAAATAAGTTAATATTTTTTTAATCAATTTTTATAATATTTTATTATATTTTTTAAATATAGTAATATAATATTTTATAATTTTTCAATCAATTTTTATAATATTTTATTATATTTTTTAAACATAATAATATAATATTTTACAATAAAATATAATTTCACCAGTGTATCTTTGTAAATATATTTTTAATAATCTACCACACACACTATTAGTTTATTAATTTTCAAATCATAAGTTCAAACTTGAACCTGATACATACACACAGGAGCAAACGCAAAAACAAATATTCGAAGGGGCTAAATTCAAATAACTATAATAAAAAATAAGATCGTATATTTACAATTTACTAAATGATAATCATCATTTATAATAAAAATAAAGTTATAATATATAGTATAATTGTTATATCTAATATAACATTAAAAAAAGGACATGTTGCTATTTTAAATCACAAAAATTATCTATAATTAAATTTACAATAAATATTTTTATAATTTATTTTTCTATATATAACTAGAGGTGGATATCGGTTGGTTCAGTTAATTAACTGACTAAATTGGTAGATTAACCGAATCGAAATACAAAAAAATTATTAACCGAATTGATCAAATTTATATTTCGATCAGTTTAATTAATTAATTGAACTAAATTGGTCGGTTCGGTTAATCAACCGAACCGACTAATTTTTTTAAAAAAATTAAAATAAAATTATATTTATAAAAAAATAATATAATTAAATAACTAAATAAATTTTATTATAAAAATAAAAAAATATAACTTTGTTTTATAATAAAAATATATATTTATAATAAAATTTTATATAATTAAAAAATTAAATAAAAATAATAATAAATAACTATTTTTTTAAATGATTCGGTTAATCGACTAACCGACCGAACCAAATCGATTAACTAGTAACCGAACTAAAAATTAAAATATCATAAATCTTCAATTAAGCCGACCGAATTATACTATTGATCGGTTAATTAAACTAATTTTTAGTCGATTAATTAAAAATTCGATCGATTAATCAAATTTTATCTATCCCTATATATAACAATAGATAATGAGAAAAAAAAATCTATTTTCAATCTTTCTATGAAACTTATTCTTAATTATATTCTAAAAAAATCATTTCATAGTAATAGTAGAAACTAGAAGAGTAAAAATAAGTGTTACATTTTTTATATAAGTGGATATATTATATATATTTAAGAAAATAACCTAATAATATATTTAGAAAAAATAAATATATATTATATATTTATAAAAAATACTATTATATATTATATAATAATATATACTATACATATTTATAATATATTATATATATTATATAAATAACTTAAAAAAAAATTGGGGCCTTATATGTACATTTATATAATAATATATATTATACATATTTGTAATATATATATATCATATATGTTAAAAAAATAACTTCAAAAAATTTAGTGGGGGCCTTGCATTTATAACTTCAAAAAATTAGGTCCGCCTCTGTACATATGATTTTAATAATATATATTTTAATATATTATGAATAAATTCATAAAAAATATATAAACATAAGAAAATTAAAATTAGATAATAAAATACATTTTTAAAATATTTAATATATATTGTTATAAATAATTAATATTGAGTATTGAATTGTGAGCCCTAAAGTTACACCTTATTAGGTTATTAGTTTTTTATATTATTTTCTCATTCTGAGAAATTCGGATAACATTTATATATTTAACCTCAAGTTATAATAGTATACTTATATTCAGGGAGTTTACTCAATTTGAGTGTACTAAAATATTAGTTTCTTTTTCTTATCAGAGAATCAGGTGACATTAGAGAACAGAGACAATCTAGAGATTGTAATCAGAGGCAGTCATAGATTGAATTTTTAGGGCAGTAACTTCTTTCTTGTGCGCATGTCAGAACACCAATATATATTACATGGTGGTTTGAGCCCCACTAGAGTTGGGCTCTGTCTACATGATTATCAAAAAAATTAGTTTGGTCATCGGATTAGTCTCAGAAGGTTCACCCCGAACTTGAATCAGATTTGGCTTACTATAAAATGCATATGTACCTTGACCATTACTTTAATGGTTATTTATTCAGGTACTATACACTCTTTGCTTGTATTATTTATGTATAAACATTCATATTATTCCTTTAGTTACTATTATACTTATAAAATTATTTATATAGCTACCAAGTAATGTTTTCTAACTATTGCAAAACTAGTTGTAAACTCTTAATTTTTCACCTACATTAAAGTGCATGTGATTATGATTCCAATAAAATTGAAATCGTGCAAATCAGAGTTCGGATGGGCCTAAAATGGCCTGAGAACCCTCAATTTTAGATATGAGCAAAAATTCTTAATTTAGACTCTAAATGAAAGCCCACATGATAATGAATTCAACGTAACTTGAATCGCATAAATTGGAGATCAAACAAACCTGAAACGGCAAAAATAAGCCACAACGCACACGATTAGCTGCGAAGCATGCAACTAGTCCGCAACTTGTTGCACCAAATGCAGCCTAGGTCACATTTTGCACTGCCTAGCTCCTCCTAATTCAAATATTCTGCCCATTTTTTGCTCCTCTATAAATAAGGGATTATTTTTCAATTGTAGGGGGTTCGATTTTAGACATGGAAACTCTGCCGAAATTATTTTCGATACCAAAATACAAAAAAAAAATCATCTTTGCTTAATTTAATCAAATCAAATTTAATTCTTTTATAATTATTTACACTCAAAGTCACTTTGCATATGTTTCTTGTCCCCTAATGGAGCTATGGAGCAGTGAATCACTTCAACCGTACATGTAGAGGAGGCAACTACCCAATGTATGAATTTCCTCACCTTTCTCTTGTCAATTCAATAATCTAAATTGACTAAAATTGGTTAATTAAAATCATTTTTAACCAAAGGCATGAACTACTTGCGGCTCTAAATAGGATAAGTAGGTATGCTCGGAATATTGCTTCAAGTGGTGAGCCCTCACTTAAACAACCCCAACATATTCTTATATTTGAATTTTGTTTATTATTTTGTTAATTTTCTTTTGTACGACTTGGGGTTACATCATAAATTTAGTGAGTTTTGCAATTAATAGCATTATCGATATTGTTTGTCTCTTTAATTAATTAGTTTATTAAGGATTTGTACTCGACCTAAAACCTATAAGGATTAGAGTTAAAGATTACCTGAAATTGTTATTTTGGTGGAGATGTAATAGTTATCTTTTGCAATGCGTTTTGTGGTTGTCATATTAATTATTTGCTTATCCATCCTTAATCTTGCCATTAAACATCAAAAATCATTTTCTTTGCAAATCACAAAAGTTAAAATCAATCAAAGGGAATTTTTTTTTTTTTTATCAAAACTCATTTGAAAATTTAGCCCGAGACCAATCGTGATTGGTTTTGGACTAATATTTTTTTGAGTTAAAATTAACCTAATTTAATAAAGTCAAACTAAATAGATTTTTCCTTAATATTTTCCAAATAGAATAATTTAAGGTGGCGACTCCCAAATTTTACTTTTCAAAATAAAAAGCTATCATCCATTTTCAAACTAAAAGGAGAGTTTCTTTTAAAATAAAAGAAACAAATCTTTTCAAAATAAAAGATAATATTAAAAATCATACTTATTGGATTGTCTGAAGACCGTATGCGGCAATATCATATGAGATTAAGCCCAAATGAGCATTTCAGCCCCATTTTTCGAGAAAGCCAGATCGATGATCAAGCAAGGCCTTAAAGCTGGTGACTCCACCGGTGACATTTAAAAATAAAATTTTAATGGTCTCTTTTCAAAACTATTTTCTCGATTGATTTTTCTTTCATCATGCATAAGGGTTCTTTACTCTTTAGTTTTAGTAAATCCTGGATAGGAAGTAATATCAACTTGACAATCTTCATTGGGTATGTTGGGGATAGCAAAAGCATCAAACCCGCAATGAATTTTCAATCCTTTTAAGGTATAATGGACACGCACATACTGTTAGACCCATGTCAGATTCATTATTTGTCATGTGGTTAGGTATATTGCTATCCTAGTATAACAAGACCCTTTTCACCAAACCACGCTTTACATATAAGGTCATAGACCTTATCCTTAAGAAGTACGTACATAATCCTGAACCATCTTTATAAAATTATTTTCATTCATGCATGCACGTATTCATTTTATTGACACTATTCCTATAATTTGAAGATACCATTCCCTTAAACCAATCCAAGCTAAGCTATAAACTTGAAACCATATTAAACCTAAACAAAATTAGCATAAACCATAACCACATTGGTTTAGCTCACAAACTTAGGTCACATTGATTAGTCCAATCAAATATGAACCCAAGCCACATTGATTTGGCTTGTAAAACATAAACCACATTGGTTTACCTTATAAACCTAGGTCACATATATAAGAATAGGTCACACTAGCTTGACCATCACACACAAGCCTAAGCCATATGGGTTTAACTCATAAACACAAACCCAAGCCATTAGTAAGCCCCATCGACTTAACCCACTAAAACCAGGCCACTTTAGCTTGTCTATCGAAATCCAAGCTGAACCACATGGACTTAAGTTAGCTTAACCCATAGACACGAGCTCAAGCCACATTAGTTCAATCTTTATAAATCAAACCTAAGCCACATTAGATTATCTTATGACTATAAACCTAACCATCATACATGAACTTAAGTCACAATGATTTTACCTTTAGGCATAAACCATAGCCACAATGGCTTAACCCTTCGGACATGAATTTTTAAACCCGAACCAAAGCCTCAAAGGCTAAACCAGGTAAGCATGAATAAGTCAATCAAAGCTAGAAACATAGCTTAGTCCTCACCAAGCCACATGGCCTGAACCCTTAAGGACCATATCTTATCTAGCCATAAGGTCCAACCATTAGGGACTATCCCCAACCTCGTAAGCCATAATGGCTCAAACTATTAAGGACTATATCCCACCTCATTAAGCTACCATGGCTTAACTATTAGAGACCATGTAATATCAGTAATTTTAAATATAATTAAATAATTAATGTAGAAGGATAATTAGAGTGATTGAAGAAGAATATGAATAATATGTACTCAATGAATAATATGTACTCAATGTATATGTAAGATATACATAAAGTATATATTTCACTAAAAAATAAAAGTCAAAAACTAAAAAGTTAAAAAGTTAAATATGTAATTATTAAAAAATTAAATTAAAATTATTTTTAGATAGGAAGAAGAAGAAAATATCTTAATATTATATTATTTAATTATTTTGTAAATATATATATATGTGAGGGGTAAATTTGGAAATCATAGTATATAAAAGTTCATCTTCTTCCTCTTCCAACTATGATGATCGGATTTTTTTCATAGAGAGAGGGGAGGCTTTGCTTCATTTTATACCTCAAATTTTACAGGAATTTCAAGAAAATCAGGTGGTTTTGAAGAATAAGGATTCAAGTAAGTTTTTTTTTTTCCTTTCAAGCTTGTTTTCTTGAAATTTAGATTATATAATTGTAAGGGTAGAGAGAGAAACTAGCTTAAGTTGAAATAGAAGATGTTTATGGAGTGATTATGATGTATTTATGTTACATTTGAGGTTAAAATGATTAAGGAGAGCTTGATTGGTGAAACTAGGATTTATGGTTGAATATGTGAAATTTGAATTTATGATGGAGGTGTTTATAATTCTTAAAATAGATCATTTTGAAGTTATTTTAATGAGTATGTAATTATTTTATGGTTGGATGATGGAAATGATTGGTTATGATGGAGTTTGAAAAATATAGTGAGGGGAAATTAGGTTTTTGTTGGGATTTTGGTTAGAATTGTATAATTATTAGTTATTTATGTAAAATGAGTATAAGTATGATTATAATTGAATAATTTTGCTTATTGTATAGTTTATGTGTGTTTAGGCCAAAGTTGCTCTGAATGAGGTAATTATGGTTTTAGAGAAAGTAAGAGTGGAGAGTAAACTAGGTGAATTTTAAAGCTTTTCAGTGTTAATACATACTTTATTAACATATAAATTAAATATTTATGTTTGGTATCATCCATATTGATATGCTTTAAAGGATATTGTTATTCCTTAAAAGTGACATTATGTACAAGTGTGTGCATTCATATCCAAATTGTGATATTTGTGCATTGCCTTTGTACTAAATACCATTATTTTATGGTGAATAATAATATTTAATAACATGTAATGAAAATGTGAAAGTAGTAATGGTATGAGTTGATTACAAGGAAAATGTAAAAATCGTGAAAAAGAAATGACAAATGGGATAAAAATGAGGAAAATGATAAATGTGGTATGATGTGATGTGTTTATTTGCTTTGCACAATTACTTGTTCCAAAGTATTGAGGTTGGTACCGTTGAGTTAGCATGTCAATGATATATCATTACATTTCATTATGTCTTTGGGTGAGACACGCTGGTGTTGGATACTACAGTGTCGAGAGAAGATAACCTTCAAGTTATATTATATGACACTTGACCTTTGGTGTCAAGAAATGATGGTCTTTATGTGATATATATATGACACTTGGATCTCCAGTGTCGAACCTTTGGATCGCGACAGGCCAAATCAATATTTCTAGGATTTGGATGTTGTATAGGGATTTGATGGGTCCAATGTGTGTGTTTGTGAGATGTTCATTTATATTATGAGTTAACGGATGAAAAATGAATCTTACATGGCTATGGTATTTAATATTTTATAAGATAACGAATGTTTTAAAAAGAGCTATTTGTGTTGGTAGCATGATATTTTGTGTGTGATGAAAGCATGCATTAACTTTTAAATGTTTTTTGTTATCAAAGTATGTACAATTAAGCTATTATAGCATAATTGATTGCATCACATAGGTGATAAGACTACAAATCAGAGAGGTCCATATTGAGGTTGAGATTTAGAGTTTGAGTTTTGCCACGAGATCAACCTTGACGGTGTTGCATACATGTATAATTTTTATTACTATATACTTTGATTTTGTACATTTTAAATCATAACGTATGTATATTAAACAAATTTTAGGAATGTTATGTATATATATGTACTTAAGATAAGTCATATTTTTAATTGTAAAACCTATGGATGTAAAATAATGAAAAAGTGGTTTTAGAATGAAATGTTTGGTGATATTTGGAGAAATGTTGGATTTTGGAGAAAACTATATTTTGAGAGTATTTTTCAATTACAGGTTAGGTATGTTGACTTGGGTTTTTATAGAATTATAGACAAAACCCTGGAAAAAGTTTTTCAAATATTTTACATTTAATAAAACTAAGTTTTATGGTTATATTTTTATTATTAAATAGTAAATTTTACAGATATTTATTGTAGTGTCTTTGTATCCTAAGGGTATTACATTTATTTTGGTATCAAAGCCTATGTTTGAGATTCTTAACCTAGGCAGGTCTTAAAACAGAAAAGGGACTCTAAATGGTGATTTGAGTTGTAATAGATGCATATGCATTAACACTTGTGTTGGCCTCTAATGGGGCAATATTTGTGTATTGTAACAGGCATAGGTTGAGATGATGTCTTGGATTTGTAGATCTGAGAAGAGGATGTTAAGTGTATTGCACCAGGTGAAGGAAGGATTGAGGTTAGTTTGGGAACTAGTATAGAGGGTACTGGAGATGCTTCAGAGGTAACTAGACCAGGGGTATAGGGTCCTCCAATATGGGTACAACAAATGGCAGAGTATTTTCATCATGTTCTAGCACCTCAGGAGAGTAGGATGTATGAAAAATTCAGAAAGTATGGGGCCACTGATTTTATGGGTACTATAGATCCAACTGAGACAGAGCAGTGGTTGGATAGAGTGGAGAGGTTTTATGTACAGTTGGAGATTATAGCAGAAGAAAAATTTGATTATGTGGTTTCTTTACTATAAGTTGATGCCTATAACTAGTGAAAGACGATTTCACATAGGTTAGATAGACTACCAGTACTAACTTATGATGATTTTTTAGTAAATTTTGAGGATAAAACATGCCTAGGGACTATAATGATGAGAAGAAAAAAGAGTTTCTAAATCTGAAGCAAGAGGTGAAAACTATAATAGAGTATAAGGAGGCATTCCTACGATTAAGTAAGTATGTAAATGGTATTATTTCAAATGAGAGGGATAGATGCAGGAGATTTGAGGAGGAGTTGAAGTCTACTATCCAATGTCAGGTAGTAGTAGTATAGTCTGAGGCTTTCTCTAGGTTAGTATTAACTACTAGGAGTGTGGAGAAAGCTCAGATGGCTGCAGGTACTTTAGTGTTGGAAGAGAGTAAGAGTAGGAGACCTCAGATTGAAGTGGAGTCATCATCTCACAATAGATGGCAAGAAAATTTTTCACAGTGTTTTTGTGAGAGTTAAGAGAAGTCTAGTAGACCTGTTCAGTAGAGGCAAAGTGCCCCTACCCCCTTCATCTCAGAAACCTATTCTATCAATTTGTACCCAGTGTGGTAGGGCGCATAAGGGTATTTATTTAGGAGTTAGTTCAAGAGGTTGTTGTAGAAGTGGATCTAGAGATAACTTTATGAGAGATGGCTAAAGTCATTAGTGGTCAGGCAGACGAAGATGATTGAGTTTAGACCTAGTGTTAGAGGAGGCAGAGGTTGCAGAATAGGATATAGTTAGAGAGAAGAGTCTGTATCTGAGGATAGGCCAGAGGGAGCTAGAACATTACAAAGAGTTTTTTGCTAGACAAAGGAAGCAGAGTGCCTCAGATGTATATGAAGGTAAATTCTTATTACTTGATGTTATTGTTTATGCATTGGTTGATTATTTATTATTTGTTGATGTAGATAAAGTTGAAAGTTCTTCATGCTAGTTTAGAGATTTATGAGAATGGTGTTATAATAGTATAGTTGCATGTTAATGTAATATTGTTTTATTAGATTAAAGAAGCATAGAAACATAGAAGGAGGATCTGAAATTTCAGAAGATATTTGAGAAGATACATAAGGGGGAGAGTAGAAATTATTCGGTTAAGGATGATGATAGTGTGGTTGATTCTAAAGGGAGTTAAAATTGTTGTTTGTTTTTCGTTGAGTTGTTTACTACAGTAGGTAATTTCGAGGACGAAATTATTTAAAAAGGAAAAAATTATAACATCTGTAATTTTAAACACAATAAAATAATTAATGTGGAAAGGTAATTAGAGTGATGGAAGAATAATATAAATAGTATATACTTAATGTATATGCAAAATATACATAAAGTATACATTGCACTAAAAAATAAAAATCAAAAAGTCAAAAGTCAAAAGTTAAAAGTTAAATATATAATTATTAAAAAAATTAAATTTAATTATTTTTGGATAGGAAGAAGAAGAAAATATCTTAATATTATATTATTTAATTATTTTATAAATAAATAAATATATGTGAGGGGTAAATTTGGAAATCTTAGTATATAAAAGTTCATCTTCTTCCTCTTCCAACTATGGTGGCCGAATATTTCCATAGAGAGAGGGGGAGGCTTTGCTTCATTTTATACCTCAAATTTCATAGGAATTTCAAGAGAATCAAGGTGGTTTTGAAGAATAACTAAAGATTCAAGTAAGTTTCTTTTCTTTTAAGCTTGTTTTATTCAATTTTAGATTATGTTATTGTAAAGGTAGAGAGAATTCACTTAAATTGAAATAAAAGATATTTATGGAGTGATTGTGATGTATTCATATTAAATTTAAGGTTAAAATGGTTAAGGAGAGCTTGATTGGTGAAACTAGGGTCTATGGGTGAATGTGTGAAATTTCAATTTTTGATGAAGGTGTTTATAATTGTTAAAATAGATTGAAGTTATTTTAATATGTATGTGATAATTTTATAGTTGGATAATTAAATTGAGTTAGTTATGGTAGAGTTTGAAAAAGATAGTAAGAGAAAATTAGGTTTTGTTGGGATTTTAGTTATAATTGCGTAATTATTGGTTATTTTATATAAAATGAGTATAAGTATGATTCTAATTAAATAAATTTGCTTATTTTATAGTTTATGTGTGTTTAGGCCAAATTTGCCCTAAAGAAGGTAATTAGGGTTTTGGAGAAAGTAAGAGGTGGAGAGTGAATTAAGTGAATTTTAAAGCTTTTCAAGGTTTTTATGTACTTTGTTAATGTTTAAATTGAATATTTATATTTGGTATCATCTACATTAGTATGCTTTAAAGGATGTTGTTATTCCTTTAACGTGACATTATATATAAGTGTGTGCATTCTTGTCTAAATTATGATTTGTGTATTGGTTTCACACTAAATACCATTATTTTAAAGGTTAGTAATAATATTTAATAACATGTAATGAAAATGTAGAAGTGGTCATAGTATGAGTTGATCACGAGGAAAATATGGAAATTATGAAAAAGAAATGATAAATGGGATAAAAATGAGGAAAATGATAAATGTGGTATAATGTGATATGTTTAGTTGCCTTGCACAATTGTTCTAAAGTATTGAGGTTAGTACACCCTTAATTTTAGTCCAGTATAAATTTGATTTTAATTAAAAGGCTGAATCAAGTTTGTTTTCAATAAAATGCCCAAATTAAATTTAGTCCGATATAATTAGGATCGGTCCAGTTGAAGTTGAGCCAATTTATTTATAAGGACTGACTCAGTTGGGTTAGGACATGGCCTAATTTAATAGAAGCTGAATTAACAAGGCCAAATTCATTATGAGCTGCCTCATATCAAATTGGCCATGGTTAAATTAGATATGAGTCTAGCTCATGTCGAATTGGCTAGCTCGTGTCGAATTGCCTAGGCCAATTCAACATGAGCCCTCGATTCAGTCCAAATTCATTCTTAATTATGTTAAAACTTGATTACATTCGGATAAACAAGAGGTTTTTTTTAATAATAATAAGAGTGTTGGCCGGGGTTGATGCCTTAATTACCGCATATAAATATAAAAGAAAATAAAGATTTTAAGGAGCCACTTTTAAGAATTTAAAGAGCTATCAGAGAGCGAGGATTAGCAGATTAAAGGCAAAAGAGACAGAAAGCAAAATATCAAAAGAAATAGTAGCTTAATACAACCTCTTCAGATTGTTTCACTCAACTAATAAATCAATTGATCTAGGCCATTCAACAAGCTAAGTTGTGGTTCAACAAAATTAAACTTGGTGGAGCCAACAACGTCGATATGACTTTACTAACTCCTTCAATTAAGTTACATTGATCATCTTTATTCTTCTATTTACTGCCTCTTTAAACCGTGAGTATGATTTTCAAAGTCTCATGTCACACAAAGCCTTGGCTTTACATATAAATCTTAGTTTGCAATCTTAAACCCAAACTTTGCATGTTTTATTTTAGTTTGCATCTTAAACCCAAATTTTGCATGTTTTAAAATTAGTTTGCATCTTGAACCCTAATTTGTATGTTTAAACCCTAGTTTTAGATTGAAAACCCTAGTTTTATCCTAAAACCCTAATTTGCATGTTTAAACCCTAGTTTTAGATTTAAAACCTTAGTTTTATACCAAAACCTAAATTTGCATGTTTAAACCCTAATTTTTAATTGCTTATTGTAATTTTAAGGATCTTGAACTATTATAAAGAACACATTTTCACCAATCGATGGATGTCCTATTTTATTTATTTATTTTGTATGGATATTGGGATATTATAAGGGCATATTTCCATCTTTGTATGAGTGCCATTTTGTTTGATTTATTTTAATAATATGATGAATATTTATTTCTTTTAATTGCATGTAATATGAATAATATTATGATATTTAAGAATTCAATAATATTTAGACCTAAAAAGGAGGACAGTTCCAATAAACTGGGCACTATAGGGGTGCTTGGTCATTCTCACCTTCCACATGCGCACCCAACTTTTCGAACCTAGTAGGCATTAGGAATTTCTTAGGAATTGAGTCATCCACCCCTTTCTATCTTCTCGGCCTGTTCAGGTGGCGACTCTTATTCTTTGAGTTTAGGCCTATGTTCTCTAAGGCTAAAGCCTAATAGTGTTGAAGTCACAAGAACCATTCCACTGGGAGTGGAGGCAAAAATCTCCGCTCACAACATCATATGATATTTTCTTATGCTTACGAATGAGACACACTGGTGTCAGACACTATGATATCTAGAAGAGACAGCCTTCGGACTGTATTATATGATAATTGACCTCCAATGTCGAGAGGGGACGGCCTTCAGGTGATATATATATGACACTTAAATTTGTAGTGTTGGACCTTTGGGTTGCTAGCCAAATTAATATTTCTGGGACTTGAATATTATGAAGGGACTTGTTGGCCCTAATATATGTGTTTGTGAGATGTTCATTTATATTATGAGTTAATGGATGAAAAGTGAATCTTATATGGCAATGATATTAAATATTTTATAAGATAATGAATGTTTTAAAAAGAGTTGTTTGTGTTAGTAGCATGATTGTGTGTGATGGAAGCATGTATTAACTTTTAAATATTTTGTGTTTTCAAAGTATATACCACTTAGTTGTTAGCTTAATGTGTTTGATTGTATCGCATAAGTGATAGGACTGTAGGTTAGAGTGGTCCATATTAAGGTTGAGGTTTCGAGTTTGAGTTTTGCCATGAGACCAACCTTGACAGTGTTACATACATGTATAATTTTTATTACTATTTACTTTAATTTTGTACATTTTAAATCATAGCATATGTATATTAAACAAAATTTGGGAATGTTATGTATATATATATATACACACTTAAGATAAGTAATATTTTTAATTGTGAATCCCTTGGATGTAAATTAAAGAAAAAATGGTTTTAAAATGAAATGTTTGGTGATATTTGGAGAAATGTTGGACTTTCGAGAAAACTATATCCCAAGAGTGTTTTTCTATTACAAGTTGGGTATGTTGACTTGGGTTTTTATGGAATTACAGACAAAACTCTAGAGAAACTTTTCCAGAGATTTTACATTCAATTAAACCTTAGTTTTTATAGTTATCTTTTTATTATTAGATAGTAAATTTTACAAATATTTATTATAGTGTCTTTGTATCATAAATATGTATTTTATGTGCATGGGGTATATGTATTATACATATTTAGAGTATAAAGGTGTTACAGACCATACTCTACTTAGCAACATTTCCTAACCATTCGAGACCATACCCTCCCACATGGCTCAACATTAGGGATCATCCCCAACCTTGCTAGCTATTATGAATCAAACCCTAAGGGACTATAACGAACATTATTGAGCCACATGGCTTCAATCATTTGAACCATATACTAGCCACATGACTAATCTTTTGGGAATAAACCCATCCAACCTGGCCACAATGACTCACCATCATAAGCCCTAGCTACATGACTTGACATCTAAAATCAAATTCATCCACATGAACCTTAACCATAAAAGTTAAACCCATTAATATAGATCCTAGCCATAAGAGCTAACCCCATAGAATCTAGCCACAGGGGTTAGTCCTTCCAACCTTACCTAAATGAGTTTGACATCCAACCAATATATAATAAGTTTAACATTCCATTTAGCCATGATGCCTCAACAGTTAACTTAGCCACTTGACTTATCTTTTTAGAAACACACCCATCCAACTTATCTCACCATATTACCTAGCTATATGACTCATCTCTTGGGACCATACCCATCTAACTCAGCCTCAATGAGCTACCATCTAACCTTGCTACATGGAACACCTCTTAGGACCGTACCCATCCAACTTAGCCATAATTAGGGCTGAGTATGGTCCGGAGCAATTTAGATATTTGAAAATCTCTGACTCCAAACTAAAATTTAGAGATTTTGAAAATGGTATCTCTGAAACCGAACCGTAATAAATAAATCTCCAAATTGTATTGCTCTGATTTTTTGGAGCAATTTGGTTTGGAGATTTTGTTCTTATTGTTTCGATCCTGTTTTACTTGGATATGGATATTCTGAGATTTAGCTTCGTTTTTTAAAATTTTAAATTGTAAGATATTTTTTAAACCATTTTAGCAATAAAAAAATAATTCAACTAACTTTTATAATCTAAAACATATATGATAAAATTATTACAAATAGCCAATATTTAATATCCATAATAAAAAAATCCAATATCCAACATCAAATTGTTGCACATTCCAATAAAATAACTTAAATCCATAAAAAGAAGTAAGATAAATAAATATTTTCAAAATAATCCAAAATGAATTCAAATTTAAATAATAATAATAAAATAATTTAACAACAATACCACTTACATTGAGTTTTCAAATCTCCACATTAGTCTTTGGCACTATATTTTCTAAACTTTTAGGTTCTTAAATAATACCTGCAAATTAAGAAAAGTTTAAATTTGAAAACTATTAAAACTTATTCAATGTTTAACAAAAATCAAAGAATAAAAATCAACTAATTTATAATAGATTTTATACCTGACTCAAAGTTTTCGAGTTTATCAAGTGTTTCTTCAATAACCAATCTTGGCAACAAATCAGCACCTCAGTTGTAGTAGGAGTTAAAGAAATCTTAAATTTATCTGAAATCTTACCTCTGGTGCTAAATGCAGATTCAGAAGAAATGGTTAAGGATTGTATAGCCAAAACATCCCTTTCAACTTTAGGCCAAATTAGGTATCTCACTATATTGATCTTCTATCAACCCAAAACATCAAGATTAATAGTAAATTTTTCGTCATACTTTTTTAAATACTTAGCCAACTCTCCTTTAGGTGCCAATTGCTTCTTGTTCTCTTGTTCTAAAAATAATCATCAATCTCATCTTCTTCCATATTGTATTTATCATTATCAATTTGAGATTTATTCAAAAAGTTTATCATTTCACCCATCATTTCCTGCCCATCAACTATTTTTGACTCCTTCATCAAGGCATTTGAAGAACTTATTACCCTCTTTACCAAATCAATTGCATCCTTTTCACTATAAAATGTAGTAACCCTCTGTGAACACTCGAATTTTGAGGCTCGGAAAGCCGATTTTCTCAAACCGCAGACGACTGAGCCGGACCGGAGGTCCATGGTAAAGTTCACCGGAAATATATCAATATGGTACTTGAAATGTCCGGGACGACGTGAGGATCACGGATATGGTCCCGGAATAATTTTTGGAGGTCTCTAGCTCCCGAAAAATCAGTTTGAGCGAAAACCGGACAAAACCGGCGGCCCAGCCACCGTGACCCCGGCGGCTCAGCAGCCGTGATCCCGGTGGCCGAGCCGCCAAAACTTTCCGTCTTTTCGGCTTGTCACATCCACGGCGGCTCGGCCGCCGAGACCGGCGGTTCAGCCGCCGTCCAGCCCGATTTTGCCTATAAATTGCCTTCAAATGTTCAGAAAAAGGGGTTGGCTTGGGGAGACTCCGGGCCTCATGCTGACGAATTTAATCCGTAATCAAGAATCATAATCCAAGGTCCAAGAAAACGAGATCTGAAACTTTGAAGTGGAAAAATCCTAAGCAAGGTAATATTCTAATCAATTCTTTGTCAATTTAAACATTTCATAAGCATTCCATCTTCTTCTCAATTTCTTCTTGGTCAAAGACCTAATCCTTTTAGGTCTAAGGCCTAATGGACTAATTAATCAATCTGTTGGCACGAAGCCCAAATTACATCTTTCCGGTACAAAGTACCTAAATTTCACAATTAAAATCAACTTTTTGGCACGGAGCCTAAATCGCACCTTTTTCGGTACCAAGTACCTAAATTTCACATTTAGCACTAAGTGCTAAAACTCACCATTTTGGCATAAAGCCAGACAATGCAGGCCAAAGGTCCAAAATTTACATCCTTTGGGTACAAAGTACCTAAATTTCACCATTTAACACTAAGTGCTAAATTTCACAAATTTGGCAAAAAGCCCGATCAATACTTGGCATGAAGCCCGACACCAGCACGAAGCACTAAGTGCTCAAAATCTCACATTTGGCATGAAGCCTAAATTGCACTCCTTTGGTACAAAGTACCTAAATTTCACCATTTAGCACTAAGTGCTAAATCTCTCAATCCTTGGCATGAAGCCCGATAATGCACGAAGCATACACACACACATGCATGAAGCATAATTTTTATCGCCTTTAAATAGGCTTTTCCGAACTACATGGGCTTTGATCTCCCATTCAAACGGGAGTATGTAGGCATATTTGGGATTCATCCCAAATAGCAAGTCCACAACTTACCAACAATCAGTCATTTTTTCTTTTCTTCATCCTTTTTATATTTACTTCTTTTTATTGTCAAGTTAGTCAAATGCGTGACATAGTCCCCGAATCCTCCTTGGGTTCGCAAACTAGAAACCTTTACATTGGACAAGTTATTGGAGTCAAACAAGGGTTTTCTTAGTTTTTCCCTTCGAACAAAATAAACTGAGTGGCGACTCCCGACAACGAGTGAACGTTCGCCCGGATCCTTTTCGGGCTGAAAACCGAGGTTCACACCCTCAAATAATTCATCTTGTATCTAGGGTTTAATACTATTGCTATCAAAAGCATTACATTCATTTTAGTTACCGAACCCCAATACTTATCAAATTTAGCTCTCATTTATTTACCCATTTCAGCAATATCTAAATCATTACTATTTTAACAAGTTTATAATTCCTTTAAAGTTCTCATTATTTTAGGAAAATATAAATTGGTAGTATAATACAATGAGCCAAATAGCTTATAATTAACATCATAAAACCTTTTCATAAATCGAGTCAAAATTACAAACGTATCCCAATCATTCTCACATGGTAGATCCTCCCTAAACTCGGTTATAAATTTACTATCCATGTCTTCTAACTTATCAAAAGCTTTCCAGTGTTCTAAGGCAGACTCTAACATTAAGTATGTTAAATTCCACCTAGTTGGACAATCTAATTGCAATGAAGCTTTGGATTTCACATTTGCATTTTTACCACATTTCTTAAATAAATCTAACCTTTGTGGATTGCTCCTGATGTATCTAATCACTTCTCTTATTTTTTATAGAACTTTGAATCATCTCAATATCATCCCTAATAATCAATTAAGGAATATGAACAAAACACCTCATATAAAAAGCATCCAAACCAAAAACAAAAGCTTTTGTCTTTAATAACCTTTTTTTAATTGTGGAACAACAGTATCATTAGAGATACATTGTCAACAATAATACACATAACTTTATCTAATCCCCACTCATCCATGCAAGCATCAACGACATTCCCTATGTTAATTCCTTTACAACTCTTAATCACACAAAACTTTAGAATTCATTTATGTAAATTAAACTCGGAATCAATAAAGTGTGAAGTTAAATACAAGTATGACAGATTTTGGATGCTTCTCCAAGTATATATATTTAATGAAACTCTTTGACACTGACATGCAAGCAGGCCACGCAATTTTTTCTTCTCTTGAACAAACAAAGAGTTACAATATTTAGCAATAGAAAACCTAGATGCAATCTGAAATCTAGGAACATCAATATTAGTAAATTCTCTAAACCCTTCTCCTTCAACGAATCTAAAAGGAAGTTCATCCTTTATAATCATTCTAACTAAAGCTTCTCTACAATCTTATTGATCAAACTCCTAATAAGTTAATGTACTCTCTTCCGAATCATTTGCAGCTTGCAAATTTAATATTTTTTATTTATCTTTAGTCTTATGAACTGAAACTAAATCTTTTTAATTTTACATTTTTTATAAGTTTCCCTTAAATGTTTCCATAGTGCAGTAGTGCCTAACTCACATTTACTCTGATAATCTTTACCACACCACAAACATCTAGCCCTATCAATCTCATTTTTCTTAGAATCTTTTACTCTCTCAAAGTGAATCCAAACTCCTAACCTAAACTTTATAGAAGAAAGAGCATTACCTATAATTACACTATCAGATGCTGCATTTGGAATTGAACACGAATCAATAGTTTGTTTTAGGATGGAATATAAGGTAGATTATAGGTGCTTTCTTTTGATGGAGGTGGAATGACAGATGCAATATCATTATTGTTGCTGTTGATGGTAGTACTAAAAGATGATTTTCACTTGGTTTTATTCATATTAATAGAAGAACTCACAACTAACAAAAAAAAATTATTCAATTAGTACAAGATACATCATATATGATCTAAAAACAAAAACTACAATGCTCATAACAAAAAGTATAAAATAGACAAGAAAATTAATTAATAATGTTATTTATAGACCATTTAATATTAGTCTTAAAATGATTGGGCTTAAATGAATTCATAACCCATTGTCTATCCTTATTTGACATGTAGCACAAGGAAATTGTAATGGAAACTATAAAAAACTAACTCATCATTGAATATGACCAAAAATCATGAAAAACAAAATTTAAACATTCCATGACCAGATACATATCTAAGAGAATTAAACATCAATATCTCATGGCCAATCCACATATTATAATGAAGCAAAAAAAGAAAAAAAATTAAAGATCATGAAAAGAAAAATAAACAGAGCATTAGAATTAATAGAAGATCAAATTTGAAACTTCCTGGATTGGATCAAAATGTTAAAAATTCAAATCTTTTCTATCATATGCTCTATTTGCCCATTTTCTCTTCAATTAAAACAAAACAATAACTAAACACAAACAAAATTCATGAAAAACCAGAGAAAGATATCAAAGAAATTGTTACTAAGTAGTAATTATATTAAACTGACCTGAAAATGTGAGATATGTTTAAGGAGAGGAGAGGTAGAAGAGATGAGAGTTTGAGAGGGAGGCATAATTATGATGAAGGAAAAGATGTGTGGTGTGCTTATTTCATATTTGTTAGGTTTAGATTAAAATTTAAGAACCTCAAAACGATGTAGTTTTGGGCAAATTATAAAATAATATATTTTGACTTTTATATACATAAAAAGAGCTAATAGAATATATTTTGTTATTATTGATTTGTTTTTAAATTAAATTATAAATTTATTTTGATTAGTAATAGATTAATACTTATATATTTAATTACTTTAATTATATGTAATTTAACCATAACAAATTAAAAATTATATATAATAATTAATTGTATTTTTTTATTTTTTAGTTAAATTAGGAAATTAATTTAATCTAATTATATACAATTTTAAATGTTAATAAAAATTAATATGATAAAATATAATTTTATATTATTATTAATAAATCAAATATTATTTTGGTTCTTTGGTTCAGTCTGGTTTGGTCCGGATATGACCTAATCTCTAGACCAATCCATATTATAAAAATTAGTACAATTCAATTTGGAGAAAGTCAAAAGTCAACGAAGTTTTTTAGTTCTGGATATTTTCGATTCGGTTTGAATATCTCCAAGATCTGTACTCAATCATAGTCACAATGGCTCACCATCTAACCTAACCACATGACTTATCTTTAGGAAACACATCCATCCAGCTAACTTACCATAAAACCTAGCTACATAGCCCTCTTTGTGGGAATATACCCATCCAATTCAGCCATAATGGCTCACCATGTACCTCACATTTTGGGACTATATTCATCCAATTTGGCCATAACGGCTTCCCATCCAACCTAACCTCATGAACTATATCCATGTGAGCTATTCTAAGTAATGGACGATAACTCATGTACCAGGCGACCTGACCTCACGAACCATACCTGTGTGAATCATCTCAAGTTGTGAATTAACAGTCCACACACCTAACCACTTGATCACATAAATCTTCTTGAACCTTAGGCCATAGCCCATCCGCAGGATCTCTTGGTCATATAGTCCAAGCCCTATTCACTTAAACATTCAATCATGGACTAAGATTTATATTCCTAACTGGTTAGCCTCAAAAGCTAGGTTTCCTAACCATAACATATGGACCATGCCCCATATGCCTAAACATCATGGCCTATCTAAAAGTATCATTGACCCTGGCCTACACATGGGTCGTTGACCTTGAACCATCCATCACTATGCCCCTACCAATTGGGTCCATCTATGCAAACCTTCAGGCATATACATGACCTACTTGCCTTGTTAAACAAGTTTGACTCTTTGTAAAGCCTTTACTAGCCTAGCCATTTCATAAAAATGTACTTATGGCCCTACAAGGATGCGATACTAAGATGCTCCCTCACCTTGAAGCCTTCCTCAAGAAGTAAGAAGATAACTTTTAAATGGCTCTTAGTGCCTAATAAGATCACTTTACTAACCTCCTCAAGAAGCAAGTGGAGAATTTTCAATCAGCCTTCACAGCCCATTAAGCTTGTTCCATCAATCTCCCTACAAAACAACAGGAGAATTTTCAGGCAGTGCTCATCGCATAATAGGCTTGTGTTACTGAGCTCATCAAGAAGTTGGCAGAACATATCGAAACCACCACTACCTTGAGCATCCAACAAGCCAATTTCAAGAGTACCCTAATTAATTATTTGGAGGCTCAATACTAATCCTCAAATAAGTCAGATCAAGCCAATATAGTAACTAATATGGTACCCACCCAAAAGGCTTCCCAAGCTAACATTAACCTTCCTCCTTCCTTTAATCATTTTCAAGGTAGGAAAAATAACTCCAACCATTAGGAACTCATAGAGTATGACACAACAACAATGGATTCTCCCAATATAAGAAGGCATTTCAAGAAGGTTGGTCACAAAAGGAAGAGGGCCATTGATACCAAAATTATATTTTCTAACCAGGAAAATAACTCCTTTCATGCTTGCGAACCGGAAACCCTTGAACAATTGGTACTATGAGAAGGTTGAGTCCTAGAATAGTGAAAGCTCACGTCAGATACTGAGCCAAGGTCAAAATTTGAGTCCAAGTTTTAAAGCATTGAGTCAAAACTTAAACTAATCAAAATCAAAGTCAAAGTCTCAAAGTTTTAAGTCTACCAACATCGAGTCAAAGTTTGAACTAATTAAAGTCAAGGTCAAAGTCCGTTCAGAGTCTATTTTGGATATTTGATTTTTCGTCAGTTGACATGTAATGTTTTGCTATATTTGGAATTTAATTTTGACCAAATACGTGTATAGTCTATTAAACTTATATCATTTAGTTATCTGAAATTTCATTTGAACTATTTTACCCTTATTTATATATTTATTACTAATAGATACTTATATTAATGAATATTGATCATTTTATCCCTTGTGTTTATATATTTTATATCAAATAGATATGAAAAAATTGGTATAACTCAGCGTGACTCAATAAGTTTGTGTTTATAAGTTAAAAAAATATTAATTTTTGGGTTCAACTAAAAGTTTAAAGGGTAAATTGATTAAATATTATAAGTTGATGGGTTATATATATTTGGCTAATTTCATTTTTAATACCACATGATCTTGCCAAGCTTTCTCCACATGTCATCATTACAACTATTAACTTCATATGATTGACAATCCGACATTTGTGTCACTCCACCAAATAACAGGCGAAACTTGTTTAAACTTTGATCTAATAAAATTCCATGTAAGAATCTTAACTTGGAAGCTATAAGTTGTTTTCTATTTATCAAGTCATCTTTATGGTCTTGTACCTCATTTTTCTACATTTTATAGCCTTTTAAGGATATAGGTATGTATATATTTTCAATCATGCAATGAGTCAATAACTACCATTCCTTATAATCTTTCACAATGTTGACAATTCTTGGTCCTAACATTAAATGTATTATGTTTATTTACAATAAAGAGAGTCGGCTTGCAGTCATCATATTATTACTAATATAATAACAAACTTAATAGTTTCTTAATTCATTATCACTAAACTAAAAAATTGATGTAGTGTCATCATTAGCATCAAAAAATCAATATTCCTCTTCATTCAAGCTACCCATTGTTCTTTAAGTTTAACCCATGTAATATCACCTTAAGAAACTACCATAATGGCCACAAGAAAAGATAAATACACAGAGATGATAGAAAAAAAATAAAAAGAAGCTAAATAAGACTACAATTGAGAAAGAGAAGAAGAAGCAACGTAAAAAATAAGTAGAAAGGAAGAGAAAATAGAAGAAGAAAGTAAAAAAGTAAAACATCAAGAGCAGTAAAATTGAAAATAAAATTTGAAATATAGTATATGATGCAATTTTCTCTTTTATAAATATCAAATAAAAAAAAAGCTAGCTCTAGCAAGATGTGACCTAATCAGTCTGGTCTAACCCGGCTAAAATAGCCCATAGTTTTAATTCACTTCAGGCTTTAAAAGTTGAAGTAGGCTTCTGGCTAAATTTTTGAGGGGATATTTATGAAAATATTTGAAAAATAAATTTTATTTTAAAAATACTATAAAAAATATTTATATTTTTAGAAAAGTTAGAGAAAATTTTTAAAAATACACCACTTCTCATTAAAACAATATTATTTTTTTTTCAAAAATGCCTATTCTTTCAATATAATCAATATTTTACTTCAATTTTTATCATTTTTTAACTTCACTATTAAATAAAAATATTCAAATAAAATAATAAAATTAATATTTTAAATTATTTTTTAGCATATAAAAAATATTAATTTTTGTAAAGAAAAAATTTTAATTTTGATTACAAACACTCACAAAAAATAAAAAAGTAAAATATATTAATAAAAATTATTAAATTTAAAATAAAATATTAATTTCATTATACAGATGTTTGGTAGATATTTGATAGATATTATATATATTTTTGGTAGATATTTCATAGTGTTATTGATTTTTGATAAATGTTGTGTAGATATTATATTATTATTATGCATGTTATATTAATATTGTGTGGATGTTGTATGAATACAAAATTTTAAAAAATAAAGTTAAAAAATATTAAATAAATTCTATAAATATTTAATAAATATTCTTTGTATATTTAATAGATATTTTGTTGATGTTATTATTTGTTATGTATATATTTTATATATATTATGTATATATTTTTTACGTGGTAAATTAAAAATATAAAATAAAAAATATTTATGCCTAAATAAATAAAAAAATATTTAGGAATAAATAAATGAATAAAAAGAAAAAAAGAAAAATTACCCTATTTCTGCAAAAATAAAAAAAGAGCAGCGAAAATCACAAAAGATTGAAAGAGAAGATATTAGGCCATATATTTATAAAGTGGAGGCTAAAATGGCATATTTTATATAAATTCCTCATTTTCAATGTTGATGAAAACTCAGGCTATATCTCGAGTAAGGGTAAAATTTTAAATATATATATATATATATCATTCACTATTTTTTATAATTTTTTTTATTTTTATTAGAAATATTTTATATATTTTATGATAGTTTCATAATAAATTTATAATAAATTATATAAATTTTTAAATATATAATAAATTCATAATAAACTATATAAATTTAGTATTTTTATAAAAAAAAATTATAAATTTTTATAAATTTAAAAATATTTTAAAAATATAATAAATTTAAATTTTTTTTATTATTTTTTTAGTATTTTCATAAAGGCACCCAACTTTATCGAATCTGATATAAGTATATTCTCGCTACACGGGGGGATTTCTGTGGAAAATGAAAAATACTTGCCTTCTGTCATCCTTTGATAAAGTCAATAGTTTCAATTAATGCGAGTAAAATTTCTCTTACACAAATACTTAGTAAATACTTTGTTCTATTTTAATAATATATATATATATATGTATATATCATTTACTTTCTTTTAATATGATCAAATTAAAAAATTGTATTAATTCATATATTGGTGTAACATACATTTACGCTTGATTAACATTATTAGATCTAAAAGTCAAAATAATAAAAAACATATACATTTAAACAGTTGATTTTTCAATAAAATTACACTTAAATTAATTATTTTATTCACACAATAATATTATTTTAATTAAAATTACTTATATTCTCTTTATTTAATATTTTAATCCAAAACATTTTTATTTCTCAATTTACTTTTTAATTTCCACAGAAAATAAAAATAAGTGAGTGAAAATTTTAGTTTTTTGAGTAAGCGAATTAGAATTTTAAACAATATTATTTTTTTTAAAAAAAATAGTATAAAGAATAGTCTAGCAAATATATAAGTAAAAAGAGTAAAATGGCTAAAATTGTTAAATTTAGAAAGTAATATTATATTAGAAAAAAACAAACATTTTAAATAGTTATTATCACAATTTGAATTAAAATATCAGTTAAATAATTGATTATTCATACAATTAATGATAGTTAGGGGTCCAGTAATTAGATACTATTTTAATGCCTCTAGACCAGTTTGGATTTTCCATTGGTTGACCTGTAAGTAATGCTTTGCTACCGCTAGAATTTTATTTCAATGCCACATGTTATCATTACAATTCTTAATTTCATAAGATTGGCAATCAGGCATTTGTGTCCCTCCACCAAAAAATAGGCACAACTTGGCTTTTTAAACTTTGATATGATCAGATCGAATTCCAAGTAAGAATCTTAACTACCATTCCTTATAAGAGCATAATCTTTCACAATGTTGACATTAATATACTATGTTTATTTATAATAAAGAGAGTGGACTTGCACTCATCATATTATTACTAACAAAATTAATTGTTTGTTTATTCATTACTACTAAACTCAAAAACTCTTAGTACTATCATTGAGAATTGTGTATTATTTTATTTTTCTAAAGGAAATAGAAATTATTTATCAGGTTTAATATATTAAACTTGAAAAAATTATCTGCTATGATTAATCTTTGAGCAATCTCAATTACATATATATATATATATTAAAAAAATAATTTTGACATTATATAAATCCAACTAGTACTCTTATAATCATGAAAATTAACCAAATAAATACCCTTCCATTATTCACTATTAAATTTTAGATCACATTCACCTTAACTAGACTCATTTTTGACAAAATTATTCTTTGATCATAAAAAGAAAAAAAACCACAGTAAACTTTTATTTTTTTTTCGTTCTCTTCTATGACTCTCTCCCTCTCTCTCTCGCTTGTTGTTTCTTTTCTTTTTTCCCTAACTACAGTAAGCTTTTTTTTTCATTCTCTTCTCTGTCTCTCTCTATCGCTTGATGTTTCTTTTCTTTTTTTTTTCTTAAGATGGTGTCCGCCCACAGCCCGCAACCCGTTTCTTTCTCTCTAGTTCCACATACGATTTTAAGTTTTCTTCACTTTATATGACATACCGATTGAAGTTTTCATCTTGTCTTTTGATCTCATCTTGTCTTGCATATCCATCTATTCTTCCTTTTGTGGTGACTTGATATGCATTTATTAATTGAAATCGGTAAACTTTTTTTAGTTATATATATGTTTCTATTTAGTGAATAAAAAAATGAAGAGTTTAAATGTATTTAGTTAGTTTATATGGTTTTATATGTTTCTTAGCTATGTATATGTATGAAGCCTTGAAGAGTTTAAATGGATGCAGTTTATTATAAACTGTCATGTTTTGCTAAAAAAATAAAATGGATTATAGTGTGCAATGTATGTTGATATGGATTTAAATGTGAGTCAAGTTTTTTGTTCTTTATGTAGTTTAATTATTTTTATTTTATCTATTGAGGTTTTAGTTATTTTAAACATTTAACAAGATTGTAATTATAGGTCGATATGTGTTGATATGGGTTGATACGTAATTATTTAAGATTGAATAATTTTTTTTGTATTTTGTTTAAGGGTTAAACAGTTATGTAGTCTGTATTTGTAAATTTATATGAGTTGATATGTGTTGATATGGGTTGATATGTGTTGATATGGACTGTTTTGAGTTTGTTATGGTTTATATGAATTATGATAATTGATTATTGTAATTGTAGGGTATCGATGGATAGATTCAAATCAATCGACGGATGAATTCATTTAATGGACGAAATAATAATTCTCATTCAATATGGAAAAAAATTTGATGTGAACATCACAAATATGTTGGTGGTGGTGCTGAATATGTTTTCTTGAATAGAATGTCTGATTTCAATGAACTTAATAAATCAGTATCTAAAGCACAACATATTGACGATACATCAAAGATTGAATTCAAATTTCTAGCTGGTCATGACGCACAGACTCTTTATGATGTTATAGATGATAGATCACTTAAGATATTCATCGGCATTGCTATGGAGGATAGGCTTAAACATCCATTGATTGTTAGTGTTAAAGAAGGTGCATACAAATCCAGACATAATAATAATGATCTTCATTGTGTGAAAAAAAGTATCAAAGTAGAGGTACCAGAGCATGCAGATGCAAGATTTTCACCAATTACTGATTTTATCAATGTAGAACATGATTTACCTAATTTATATGCAGATGAATGGACAGAACATAACAATGAGATTCATATAGATTGTAATGTTGGGGCAGAATATATTAATGATGATCATGTAGAATTTCATCATACTGTGGCAGAACACAATAATGACATTGATGTTGGTTGTAATAATGAGGTAGATCATACCACTACTGACAATGAAGAAACTGTGACATAATTATTTGCATCAAGGAGCAATCCAGAGTTGCTAAGTGAAAGTTCTATATCTGAAACGATTGAGGATGGAAACATATTCAATTCAAGGAATGATATTAAGACAATTGTATCCCTCATTGCAATTAGGGAGAAATTTCAGTTCAAGGTATTCAAGTCCAATACTTCTTTCATGGTCGTGTGCTGTATTAATAAAATTTATACATGGAGATTGAGAGCAAAAAGTCTTGGAGACCCAAAGGGTTGTTGGATGATGAAAAAATATGTGACCCAACATACTTGTCTGATTGATTTTGATCAAACTAGACACAAACAAGTAACTAGTTGAGTTGTCGCTGAGTGTGTTAAGAAGCAATTCATAAATTCTAGGAGGGTTTTCAAACCCAAGGATGTGATTGATGACATGTGTAATAAATTTGGTGTTGAGATTAGTTATTTTGTGGCATGGAGAGGCCGAGAGTATGCATATGAGAATATCAGATTGGGTACTCCAGAATAATCTTTCTCAATTCTACCTGCATATTTGCATATGCTAGGCCAAACAAATCTCGGTACGATTATACATCTACAATGTGGTGATGATAATAGATTTTTTATATCCTTTCTTTGCTTTTAATGCTTCAATAAAGGGTTTTCAACATTGTAGACCAGTAGTGACTATTGATGGCACTCATTTGAAAGAAAAGTATCGGGGTGTGCTTTTTGCCGCTGTTTGTCATGATGCAAACCAATAGATATTCCCTTTGACATTCGGGATTGGTGATTCAGAAAATTACACATCATGGACATAGTTTCTTATGAGGTTGAAGAAAGCTTTTGGTGAAAGATCAGATCATCTTTTTATTTATGATAGACACCTAAGCATTCAGAAGGCTCTAGCAGATGTTTTCTCAAATGCTTTTCATGGGATTTATATGTATCACTTGAAGTGAAAATTTAAATATATAACTAAGAACCTTGAGAAACACTACTACAAAACATCTAAGGCCTATAAAATAAGTGATCTCAACACACTTTTTGGTAGTTTTTGCATTTCTATTCCTGATGCTAAAGAATATTTGGAAGGTGTTGGGCTTGATAGGTGGACCTCATATGCATAGAAGGAGGTATAACATTATGATGACTAATATTTTTGAATCAGTCATTGTTGCACTTGTAAAGGCCCGAGAGCTTCCAATTACTGCATTTGTGGATGAGGTTAGAAAAATGTGTCAAAGATGATTTTATGAATGTAGAAGTAAAGTAGAAGAGTCCATGGATAAAATGGCAATGAATGTTGAAAAAAATTTGAGAAAGAGAATGATGATATCATAAAAAATGAATGTAAGTTATTTATTTTATTCTTCCTCATTCTTCATTAATTATGATATTATCATATAGCATTTTTAATGCTATTTTGCAAGTGGAGCCGCCTAGTAAAGGAAAATATGACGTTAAGGATGTAGATAAAAATTATATTATTGATATGTCTCAAAGTACTTACTGTTGCAGGAAGTTCCAATTAGATCAACTCCCTTGTGTGCACGCACTTGCGGTTATTAGAAATAGTACATATAATTCTTATGAGTTATGTTCTCCATATTACTCGCGTGAGTCTTGGTATGAAACATACAAAGAAGTCATAAATCTAATTCCTTATATTACTAATTGGTCTATTCCATAGCACATTCACAATGTTACTCTTCAACCACCAAATGTGCGCACATCAACTGGCAGGTGAAAAAAACATAGGATTCCTTCTTTAGGTGAGGAAAAATCTCAACCGAAGTGTAGTTGTTGCAGTGAGCATGGCCATAATAGGTCTACTTATCAAAATCCCATCTCTTTACAGACCATGTCAGGATTGAGTGTTAAACAATAAAATAATGTGTTCTATCAATTGTTGTATTCAGCTGGAACTACTTTAAAATTAATTGTTGAATATTGTTGGCTTGTATGACTGATTGTTGAATAATGTTAGACATTGTTGGATTGTTATGACAAGTTTTTCAACTGCTATGTCAATGTTTATATCATTGGATTGTTATGACAGGTTGTTGAATTGTTATGTCAATGTTGGTTATGTGTTGATATGTATTAATATGGGATGATATGTGTTGGTATGTATTGATATGGACTGATATGAGATGATATGGGCTTTTATATGTATTTATATGGATTGATATGTATTGATATGTGTTGATATAGACTGATATGAGATGATATGGGCTTTTATATGTACTTATATGGATTGATATGCATTGATATGTGTTGATATATATTGATATGGACTGATATAAGATGATATGAGCTTTTATATGCATTGATATATGTTGATATGGACTGATATAAGATGATACGAGCTTTTATATGCATTGATATGTTTACATATGTACTGATATGGGCTTTTGTATGTATTTATATGGATTGATATTTATTGATATGTGTTGATATGGACTGATATGAGATGATATGAGCTTTTATATTTTGATATGTGTTGATATGGATTGATATGAGATGATATGGGCTTTTATATGCATTGATATGTGTAGATATGGACTCAACCTATTAATCTCAACCTATAATCTCAACAATCACATAATAGTCATACCTATTAATCCAAACCTGTAAGCTCAACAATCACATAACAGTCACACATGTTAATCTCAACCTGTAAGCTCAATAATCACATAACAATCACTCCTATTCATCTTAACCTGTAAGCTTAACAATCACATAATAGTCACACCTAATAATCTCAACCTGTTAGCTCAAAAATCACATAACAACAATCTTGAGAAAATTTTAATTATAGGTCATTGTATAATGTTCAACAATCACATAAAAAGTCACACCTGTTAATCTCAACATGTAACAAATCCATCCCATTTCCATTATCAATATTCATTGAAAGTAAACATATTCAACCTGTAACTGTAACATAAATATTAAATTGACATTCCTATATATTCATAATATACAATTTATGAATTGTTGGCTTATAAAAAATGCATGAGATCGTCATCGTTTTCATCCTCACTATAATAAACACACTCTCTCTTATTTGAAGCATGTAGCCATAGGTTAACTGTTGTATTGTATCTGAATATGTCCATAAGTTGTTGAGTGCAGTGCTGAAAATTTAAGCTTTTCATCATAAAATGCTCTATAAACTTCACAACGAACATTCCACAATCGGTTCTGTAATAACGTACATGTATTAAAAAACTGAAACATAAATATTTATATGCATAGTAAATAAGAGTAAATAAGACATTAGAATATGGTATATTAGCCCTCTTGTTGCGGGAAAGCATATTTTTCATATCTGATTTTTAAATTGCAATGCTTATATTTCTTCAGTTATGGCCTTTTAACAAAAAATCCAACTTTTACAGCACAAATGACAACATTGTAGCAATCGACATCACATCATTAGTTCTCTTTTTGGTATGGGAATAACTGTATAGTGAATCATATACCATAATTGTCCATTCGAGAAGATTAATCTTGATAAGGAACCAATGTTGGCATTCAAGATTCACTGAAAGATATACCAGGTCAACGTCTTTAAAATGTTTTCCATATTTGCTCCTACCTTGCACAAATTTGAGAAGACTTGATGGAGGGTCCCACTTCTTCTCCTGAAATCTTTTATACCCGTATAAAAAATGGCATTTATGTTGCATGATTCATATGTCATATGCTGGTTGAAGAATTCATCACAATCTTCTGCTTTTGGAAAACATAGTAAAGGATGATGTCTATCTCCTGCAAGTCATATCACAATGTATTTTATTTTATACAAAATGCATGTTTGATACATCATTTCATCCAATGACTACAAAATTGAAGAAATCTTACATCATTTGAGAGTTAGGCATCCTTCACAATTATGTGATACCAAAATGATTTTAAGCTTGTTTTTGGAACAGTCAAGTCGTACGTTTCGCCTTATGGAAATTCTTCGTATTTGTTACGATCACTGTTATAAATAAAAACAATAAAATCGTAAACAAAATGTTGAATTGAATTATATTGAATATTAAATTACTACAAGTATAAGGGAGTTATAATTTATATTTATGAAAATGCAATTTTCACCATTCATCAAAACTTGAAGATTGTTGCAGAGATGGAGAAGATAAAGGGTTAATTGGAAGTACAGGAAGATAGGTCCTTTCATTTGCCATCTTTCAACATTCTACCTGTAAATATTTTGTCTTCTCCCTTTATCCTTCTCTGCCCTCAGGTGTCCATTCAACTCCAAGGTACTTTTAATTTTGAACAGGCACCTTTTTCTTTGAAACAAGACCCTTTTTCTTTTCTCCATCTCAAATGTGGTGTGCGATACCTCCACGATCGATTGGCTGGCCAGTGCAACCTCTTTATCTTCTCTTTCCATAAAATTATCTTTGCTGAAAATATTATCATTATCTAGGATGATTATATGTTATAAATGCAATGACACAAAATGCTTAATTAATACAAATAATTAAAAATAAATTAAAAAATGTATGGAATGTAAGGTTTGAAAATGGGAGTGTTTGAACCGTCTACTTTCTTCTTTTGGCTATTTTCTTCCTCCAAGGCTATAATTCTGTCTCTCAGTAATCCTATAATAGCCTTAATATCTTTGATCGTGTTTGCATTTATTTTGTTTTCATCTTCTAGATTATTGCACTTTTCTTCCAGATATATACATCGTTGTTCAAGTGCATCTAATTTTGTCTTTTTTGAATCCTAAAGGATTAAATGTTAAGAAAATTAAATTTATCTTTTAAATATGACAGCACCGCCTGCTACATTATACATATTTGAAGGATTATCTCGAGCCCAAACATTTTGCTTGGATAAGCGGGTTCTTCTGTCTTTGAGCTTGTTCCGGTTTTTCCTTTGTTCATCTTTTTAAATTGCTTAGGAATGCCCTTTTCTTCCTTGTGTTCATCTTCAACTTTGAATCCTTGCATGGCTGGATGTGCAGCTTCAAAAGTATTTATCTTTATAGGCACCGCATACAATTCCTATGCATTTATTTGAAATATGTGTTGATATAATTTTAATAGTCCAATATGTATTGCTAAGAAATATAGTAAAACTTAAAAAAATAAGAAGGAAACTTTGTGTTTACCTGGCCCGCCAATAAAATTCGTATCTTAGCAAATTCATGTTTCTTGTTAAAGCTCTAGTTATTCATCCGAGGGAACGCATCTGATATCTTCTTCATCCCAACTAGTGAAAGAGCTAGGATGACCTCCATTGCAAATATAGATAGGGCATTGAAGAATCCAGTAAAGGAATACCCACTGCCAACTATTTTATCCTCCAACCTCATCAAAACTTCCGTCAAATGTGGGCATAAAAATTTCCAACCCGCAGCCCCCAAGCAATGCTATTAAATATCTCTAAATCATCCACACAAGCCATTATTTTTTGGTCTATTTTTGACGTTTTACCCTTCCCAAGGATTAGAAACTCAATGAAGCATGCAACGCCTAGTTTTACTTGCAATTCTGGATCCCTGCAAGCTTTGAATTCTTGATATAGTTGCTCACAGGTTAATCCGCCATATCTGTCGGCAAGACGTGAGCTATCCATATCCATATCCTTGACGCCGGAGTACTCCAATCCAATTATTAAGCAATACTCTTTGAACCTGAAGTGGACGATGGATTGCCCAATTTTAAATGATATCTCATATGGCTTTGGATTTGGCACTTCCTGAATGAAAAGCCAATGGATTAATCAGGGTTGATTTTGAAAGTTTTTATGGTTAACACTTATAAGATGACCTACTTTTTATCGACGAAAGGCCACCACCTAAAAATTGTTTTTTAAGGCTTTAATCAACAAACATGGAATAGTCAAGGCGAAGCAATATTTTAATATACAAACCTTCTCCTTGTCATCAATGATGATATCTTTAATCATACTAAGGGTCTTCAACCCATAACCTACAATGTTCACTTGTTGGTGCTTCCATGTATTTTCTGAAATAACATATTCAGACACCTATAATAATTTTAATCATTATATTAAAGTATTATAGCAAAAAAAGGACAAATTAAAGTATTGCAGAAAAAAAGACAAATTAAATTATTGATATTTACTTACATCTTCATCATCATTTCTTTTAGCTTCTTCTTCATCATCTTTTTGCTTTGGAAGTAGCACACATTTGACTTTCCTTTCTTTGGTATCTTCTAGTTGATTAGATATCCTCTTCTTAATACTTGAGCCTTTGGGGCTTGTTATAGACATCGCCCCAGGGCTAGCATTTTTTAGCACTTTCTTATCCTGTCGTACAGAAGATTGTTCACTAGTGGAACTGGATGTTAATTTAGACAAAATTGTCATTTTATGCTTGCAAAACAAACATTAACAAATTAAAAAAATAAATGATATTTTCTTAGCCCCATATCAAAGCAAATCATCACATATCAATCCATATCATAGAAGATCAATTCACATCAGTCAACAAAAATATATTTCTTCATTATTTATCACATCTTAACAACATATAGACCACCAATGCTTGATATTCTAGTAGCCACATATCAACGCATATCAAGACATATCAAGGCATTTCATCAAAGATCAACACATATCAGTGAACAAAATAATTTTATTTACAATATAAAACATCTAAACAACATATAGAACACAAATCTACTTTAGAATGCCCACATTAAGTCATATCAAGACATATCAAGTCATATCATAAAAAATCAATACATATCAGTGAACAAAACACTTTTTTTACTATATAAAGCAACTAAACAACATATAAAACTCAATCGCTATCTTTTTTTAGAAGTCTCATATCAAGTCATATGAAAACATATCAACCCGTATCAAGACATATCACCGTATATCATCAAAGATCAACACATATCAGTCAATGAAATAACAATGTATTAGTATCTAAAAACTTCTAAATTAAATCTATAACAATAATGATTTACATTTTTCAAGGACCACACTAAGCCATATCAAACCATATCAAACAATATCAAGTCATATCATCAAAGATCAACACATATCAGTATCAAAACACATTTTTTAACTATATAAAACAACTAAACAATATATAAAACTCAATTGCTATCATTTTTTAGAAGTCTCAAACAAGCCATATGAAAACATATCAACACATATCAAGACATATCACCATATATTATCAAAGATCAATACATATCAGTCAATGAAACAACAATGTATTAGTATCTAAAAATTTCTAAATTAAATATGTAACAATAATTATTTATATTTTTCAAGGATCACATTAAGCCATATCAAACCATATCTAGCCATATAATCAAAGATCAACACATATCAGTGAACAAAACACTTTTTTTACTATATAAAATAACTAAACAAAAAATAAAACACAATTGCTATCTTTTTTTAGAAGTTTCATATCAAGCCATATGAAATATATCAACCCATATCAAGACATATCACCTCATATCATCAAAGATCAACACATATCAGTCAATGAAACAATAATGTATTAGTATCTAAAAACTTCTAAATTAAATCTATAACAATAATGATTTATAATTTTCAAGAACCACATCAAGTCATATCAAACTATATCAAACCATATCATCAAATATTAACACATATCAGTCAACAAAATAATTTTATTTACTATATAAAACAAATAAACAACATATAAAACTCAATTGCTATCTTTTCTAAAGTCTCATATCAAGCCATATGAAAACATATTAACCCATTTCAAGACATATCACCACATATCATCAAAGATCAACACTTATTAGTCAATAAAACAACAATGTATTAGTATCTAAAAACTTCTAAATTAAATCTATAACAATAATGATTTATATTTTTCAAGGACCACATTAAACCATATCAAACCATATCAAGACATTTCATCAAAGATCAACACATATCAGTCAACAAAATACTTTTATTTACTATATATAACATCTAAACAACATATAGAACATAAATGCTATCTACTTTAGAAGTCTCATGTCAAGGCATATGAAAACATATCAACCCATATCAAGACATATCACCACATATCATCAAAGATCAACACATATCAGTCAATGAAACAACAATGTTTTAGTATCTAAAAACATCTAAATTGAATATATAACAACAATGATTTATATTTTTGAAGAACCACATCAAACAATATCAAACCATATCAAGACATTTCATCAAAGATCAACACATATCACTCAATGAAACAACAATGTATTAGTATCTAAAAACTTCTAAATTAAATTTATAACAATAATGATTCATATTTTTCAAGGACCACATCAAGCCATATCAAACCATATCAAGACATATCATCAAAGATCAACACATATCAGTCAATGAAACAACAATGTTTTAGTATCTAAAAAGTTCTAAATTAAATCTATAACAATAATGATTTATATTTTTCAAGGACCACATCAAGCCATATCAAACCATATAAAGACATATCAAGCAATATCATCAAAGATCAACACATATCAATGAACAAAACTTATTTTTACTATATAAAACAACTAAACAACATATAAAACTCAATTGCTATCTTTTTTTAGAAGTCTCATATCAAGCCATATAAAAATATATCAACCCATTTCAAGACATATTAGCGCATATCATCAAATATCAACACATATCAGTCAATGAAATAACAATGTATTAGTATCTAAAAACTTCTAAATTAAATTTATAACAATAATGATTTATATTTTTCAAGCACCACATCAAACTATATCAAGACATATCAAGACATTTCATAAAAGATCAACACATATCAGTCAATAAAACACTTTTATTTACTATATATAACATCTAAACAGCATATAGAACACAAATGCTATCTACTTTAGAAGTCTCATATCAACCCATATGAAAATATATCAACCCATATCAAGACATATCACCACATATCATTAAAGATCAACACATATCATTCAATGAAACAACAATGTTTATATATGAAAACATCTAAATTGATATTTTTGAAGGACCACATCAAGCAATATCAAACCATATCAAGACATTTTATCAAAGATCAACACATATTAGTTAACAAAACACTTTTATTTACTATATATAACATCTAAACAACATATTGAACACAAATGTTATCTATTTTAGAAGTCTCATATCAAGCCATATGACATATCATCAAAGATCAACACATATCAGTCAATCAAACAACAATATTTTAGTATCTAAAAATATCTAAATTAAATCTATAACAATAATGATTTATATTTTTGAAGGACCACATCAAGTATTATCAAACCATTTCAACACATATCAAGACATATCATCAAAGATCAACACATATCAGTCATCAAAACACTTTTATTTACTATATAAAACATTTAAACAACATATATAACATAAATGCTATCTACTTTAGAAGTCTCATATCAAGCCATATTAAAACATATCAACTCATATCAACACATATCATCAAAGATCAACACTTATTAGTTAACAAAATTACTTTTATTTACTGTCTAAAACATCTAAACATCATATAAAAGTTAAATGCTATGTATTTTAGAAGTCCCAAATCAAACCATATCAAGGCATATCATCAAAGATCAACACATATCAGTCAACAAAACACTTTTATTTACTATATAAAATATCTAAACAATATAACACAAATGCTATCTACTTTAGAAGTCCCATATCAAGCCATATTATAAAATATATCAACTCATAGCAATACATATCACCTCATATCATCAAAGATCAACAATTATCAATCAACAAAAACACTTTAATTTACTGTCTAAAACATCTAAACAACATATAAAAGTCAAATGCTATATATTTTAGAAGTCTCAAATCAAGCAATATCAAAACATATCAAGACATATCATCAAAGATCAACACATATCAGTCAACAAAACCACAGTTATTCACTATATAAGACATCTAAACAGCATATCGAACAACAATGCTATGTGCTTTTGTAGTCCCATACCAAGCAATATCAAACCTTATAAATTTAGGTCAGAACATATCAACCATACTATAGAAGATCAAAAATCAGTCAACAAAATATAATTATTTAATATTATAGTATCACAAACACATAAGATATACTATTTAAATAATAATGATTCATAAATATGTTCATCAACTCAACACTTTTTATTCTTCATAGAAAAAGAACTTTATGTTTCTTGATATAAAACCCATTTATCATTCATTCAGCAAAGAAAAAAAATAAATAAACTGGCACAACAACACCATTAGTATAAAAAAGCACAATAAGCCAAAAAGCAAATCAAAAATTTTTTTCCTTGAAATCAATTGCACCAAACACCCCAAGAAAATGACTCTTTCTCTCTCTGTTTTTCTTTCCCTATCTCTTTCTTGATTTAATGGTGAGAAATTAAATAATGTGAGTAAAGAGTGCTTAAATAAACCTGCAAAACAAGGGGCTTCTCCACTAAAAAAAGAATTTAGAATCAAAGTTCTTATTATTGCTTGTACATTATATAATATTGAATTGAAGAGCACCCAAAAGCATAGACTAATAGTAAATACAATACAGAGCAAACAAGAAAAAGAAACAATCAAAGACTTCAAAGTACGAATAAAAACACAGACCTACCCAACTCTGCAAACTCTCTATTTTTTGCACTTCTTCTTCAATGTGGTATCTGTAACCTTATTATAACTTTGATTTTTATTTCAATTATTTTTCTCTTTTTTATTTATTTTTTTCTTTTATATATTTATCTAAGAAATTCCTAGCTTTCTATCCTTCTCAGTCTTTCCATTTCTTTTTTTTACCGTTTTTAAACTCCAGTTAGCACTCATTTCGTATATTTTACCACATTAAACACAACAATGGCAGAGAGAGAGAGAGAGAGAGAGAGAGAGAGAGAGAGAAAACCATACCTGAGATGAAGAAGGAGTCGACAACGACAGCAACAGCGATGGAACACAATGATGAAGAAGGACTCAACGGTCAGTCTCAAGCTCAACGACGCAACACCGATTAAGAACCTTTGGAAGAAAGAGAGAGAGCAGTTTATTTCAATCGGCCAAATCAATTTGGGATTTTCATATTTTGAAAACGGTTTTCAAATAGTATCGTATTTTTAGAAAATAAAATGAGCGGACTTTTGTAATTAAGAGGATAGTTTTGTCAAAATGAGTCTAGTTAAGGTGAATATGATCTAAAATTTAATAATAAATAGTGAAAGGATATTTATTCGGTTAATTCCCTATAATCATTATCAACAAAATTAAAACTAAACTTCATTATTTGTCATTCCGTTAGCGTATAAATTAATTGCTAGAAATCAATTTCAATGATAATAATTCAACTCATTTGCACATTAAAAAAATGATGCAACATATTGCTTTTGTTGTTGTCTATTATAAATTTAAATTGCTTCAAAATTAAAAATTTTATGTCTGAAACTTTCCAAAGTTTAAAAGAATATAACACTGTTTTATAAAAATAGTCGATCTTGATTGGGCTTACCATGATTCAAATAAGAAATTTAACAAAAAATTTAAAGAAGGTCAAAGGAGAAGTTGACTTCAGAGATATGACTTACTTGAATTAATACAAATAAATTTTTTTAGGAAACATAACAACATAATTTCTTTAATTTGATATTAAGATTATATTCGAAATTAAAATAATTTGAATGAATTTGTGTTGCATTTACAATTAAATCTCTAAATTTTCCCTTGTACTTTTTTCCTACGTAATTATTTTTTCAGAAAACAAACTTGTGTAACACTTGTTTTTTAGGTCCAATATTAGTGCTTGTATTTTTCCCATTATCATAGATCAATCTGATATTTACACACTTAACTTTAAAGTGAGTTTTATAGAAATAGGCAATTCTAAGCCAAGTAAACTCTAAATCTTGCTTGCAAATAAAATTTAACTTAACACAAAATTCAAAGGTATTTAAACATACATGACCAGAAAATACAAATACAACATAAATAAATTTCACTAAAGTTCTAACTTCTCCTAAAAATAACCTAAAAAATAAAAATAAACCTTAATTTAAAATATTAGAGCATGCTTATAGCAGGTTTACACCTAATATTTGATGTTACAAGTCCCCATTCCACAGATATCAGGGCATGCTCACTACACTTTACACCTCATTTTTTGTCTGCAAAAGCCCCTAATTTTGGACAAAGAATGATACTATTACAACTAGCTGTACATCTTTTATATTAATAGAAATTAAAATGCCGATTGATTAATAATCAGATTAGCTACTAGCTAGGCTATAAAATGATGATGTCAATATCTAGGGCATATTGGCTAGAGGACTGCGTTCTTGAGCTAGCTCGTGAATGTCTCTAACGATATCAAACACTGCCTCCGGTTGGGCGAATTTAAGTGCATTTTCTGACATTTTCTTGAGTTCATCTGCTTTGATACTGAACCATTCTTTTACAATTCTTGCTGTTTCTTTAGGACTTCTGGTGAAAACTCCTGCTCCATTGTCTACTACATAAGGCACATTACCCTTTTCCTAGAGTTGCCAAAAGAACAAGGAATTAAATTGACTTAGCTAAAATATAATGCTTGTTTGCCCTCTATCTCAAGAAAGAATTATCACTCACTTGGCCTGGAATGTAGTCATTGAGAATAATAGGTAGGCCTCTAATCAATGCCTCTGCAACTGTACCTGGTCCAGCCTATAAAACATAGAAAAACAATGTCTATTAGAATAGTTGTCAAGATTCAAACTCTTTAATTACCTTATACAACATAAAACAAGCACTCAACCACTAGAATATTAGAACAACACCAGAATACACTAAAATACTGGACCAACATTATATAATATTAAGATTAAACATTCTAGCATACTTTTGTGATTATGCAGTCACAAGCTCCCATCCATTTCTCCATCTGCGTTTCAAATCCTCGAACCTACAGAAGGAAAATTGAAAAAAATGAATATTGTAAAGAATCAATCAATCCAAGGATGTATTATAAGTTAAACAAATGAAAATTCACAGCATTACCTTAACTGGGATCTTCCATTCCAAACATTCCAGTGTTGATTTTAGAACCTTATTACGCCCACATATGATTACTAATTGCCCAATTGGTTTCCCAAGTTCCTTGTCAAGAAGTGATTCTCCTAAAGCCTCTGCAGTTTTCTCAACAGGCCCCACACCTTCACCTCCTCCCATGAGTAAAACTGCAGGCAAATGAGGATCCATCTGCAGTTCTTCTCTTAGTTCATCCTGTAAAAAAATTCAGAGAAAAAAGGAACATCATAAGGTCAGATGTACAAATGAGTTTCAGTTTAGAGGTACTTGAATTTTCTCTAGCATTGTATATATATATATATATGTATATATGTGAGTTTTTGATTCATGATTTTGCACCTTAGAAAGAACTGCACGGGCAAAAGAAGGTCGAATAGGCAAGCCAAAAACATGGATTTGAGACTCATCAAGACCATCCAGTAAAGCTCTCTTGGCTACCTCTTTTGAAGGGCAGTAACATCTATTGACTCCAGGATGAAACCTGAAAATAATTTCCATTTTTGTATCATAGAGGAAATTATAGTTATTAATTAATAAAGAATTGCAAAATGTTTCTGTTAACTAACCAAGTAGGATGACAAGTATTGAGGTCTGTGATTACTGTAACAAAGATCACTTTCTTTTGTAGGCCTTGCCATTTAAGAACCCGCAAAGGAATATGCTGCATTAATGGATGTACACTGATGATAATGTCTGGCTTGTACTCCATTAGACCCGCTTCAACTTCCCTTCAATCAAATAATTAATTGAATGATAAAATGCAACAACATAGGTTAATCTATAAATTAAGCATTTGCTTAAATTGATTATCATATAATGGTAAAGAGGATGAAAAGTGAAAAATGAAGAAGTACTTGGCATAATAGGCAGCAACGGCGGCAAGAAAGCAAGAGTGTATCCATCTTGGAGAAGTACTGTGAAAAGCAACCTTCCATAGCTGTACATGTTTCACCATAAATTTGTATTGTCTCTCCATGTCATTCAATGGCCACCCTGTGTATTCTTTCCATACATCCTTCACAATTATCTGAAAATTAACCAATATTTGCTAATGCTAAGTTTTAATCACAAATTAAAATAAAATGGAAGTCCAGTGGTCGATTGTCGATCTCGTATGGTATGAGATAAGGTTTCAAAATCCTGACTCGCTTTTAGGATTTCAAATATACCCAGAAAACAAAATTAAATAAAAAAGAAAAACCTGAATATTCATTCTGAGAAAGAAAGTAAATTCCAACAGCTAACATGGAGAGTAACAAGCCTTGAAAGAGAAGAAATTTGTTAAACATGAAATTTAAACACGTGAATTGCACGCATATTTAATAAACCCAAAAATGGAAATTTCTTGGAGGAACTAATTGAAGTAATAAAATTGATCAAGAAAGCAAGAACAAATAGATAAATCCAAAATTTATCCTCTGCCCTTCTACGTATAAAACAGACAATTCAAAAAGTACCTCAAACAAAAAAATCCGAAAAAATACATTATCAGGAGGCAGAGATCCAACAAGTCCAAAAACAAACAAAATGGGAGCAAGAAATGGTATTTAGCATGGTCTTTTTCAATTGTCTCGAGAAACAAACAAAATATAATAGAATCAAGAAAAGAAACAATTAACTATTAACATACTCTGTATTCATCACCATATTCAAGCTTGAAGGCATCACAAATTGCCTCAGCCGAAGCACGGTGGCCACCGCCGGTATCACTCATGAGGATCAACACATTCTTAGTTCTTTCGGCTCCAATCTGGACCAACTCCATAGTCCCATCTTCTTCTTCAAAATCATGCTCTGTCCTACGAATATAATATTTCTTGGGTTCATTATTACTGTTATAACCATAGCTACTGCCTCTGCTACGACTATTAAAGCTAAAGTTTCCATATGCCCTCTGTAAGACCTCCGTTAGAGACGCCTTCCTCGGCGGAGACGCCACTTTCATTACCATTTCCAAGTCAAAGATCACTAAAAGAAGAAAGAAATAAACCAACCAACATACGAAAAGGAAGAAGAAAGCCAACTAACTTTCAAATATTCACAAAGAAAAGAAACCCACATGGCTGAAACGGTAATTTTTTGCTTCCCGCCACCGGGAATGGGATTCTTCGGCGGAAACAAGAGGGAGGGGTTCAGTTGATTTTAGAGACAGAGAGAGCATTTTTTTTTTTTAAATCAAGAGAGAGAACGTATTTGTTGTTGTTAAGGTTTTGTCCGTCTGAGTTGGCAGGAAATGTGGATCAATGGGGGCTTTAATTTTCCTTAATTTTATGAATTTTCCTAATTTTAATTCTAAATGTTGAGTATGTGATGCTCTTATGCTAAAGAATTATGCTCTGGAATTTTTTTTATTAAAAGGGTATTCGAATAATTTACAGCTGTCAGATCCGCATTTTATTTTGGAATGTTTCGAAAGGAAGATTCGTATCTTTCTCAGTGTCTCAAAAAGAAAATTCAGTTTATTTTACTATTTGATTCGGATTTTACTTTTATGCCTTGTAGTTAAGAGCATTCAGAGTGTTTGGTTTAGCTGTTTGATGCATCTGATAGAGGTTTGAACCCCAAACAGCAGCTGTTTGGTAAAATTTTAAAACAGCAGCTGATAGCTGTTAGGAACCCCAAACAGCTGCTGTTTCAATAAGCTCATACTAGGAGCTTTTTCATATCAGCTGATAGCTAATTCATTTTAAGACTATATTAACCCTATTAAAATAAAATAAAAATTAATATTTATTAGATAATGATATGCTTATTGGTAATTTTACATTTAAACTGCAACAGCTATTGTATTTTTACCAAACATTAACCCAAATCAGCTACCAGCTATCCGCCACCAGCTATCAGCTATCAGCAACCGCTATCAGCTACCAGCTGCTATGAACAGCTAAACCAAACAGGTCCTTAGATCACAGTTGTTGTTAATAATTTAGTGGTTATTTTTTCTGTTGAATTATGAAATTGATTTAACCTTAATCATTATTCATGCAAGTGGTGGTGATATTCTGTCTTTTGTTTGGCCGCCTAAAACTCAATGTAATCTTTTTGGCCAACTTAATTTGTTTAATTTTTATTTGTACTTGGTTTTAAGAACTCGGGTCCACTTTTAATTATGAATTTTTTTTCCCGATAAAAGGTGATATTATATTAAAAGGAAATAGAAAATGCACAATTCTACACAAGAAATATAACAATTCAACTGTAATCGACATTACAGAAGCTTATCAAGTTTACATAGAAATAAACTAAGAAACCTATAAAAGCAAAGGTGACATCACAGCACTCCCAAATAGATGAAATCTTCATTACTAAGAGAATAAACTCAGATTGAGGTTCTTCATGATAATGCAAACCTCACAACTCCAAAAAGGTATCAAGTGAAATAAGGGTTCCATCCCTAGAAACGCAAAGAATAATTTCCAATATAGAGAGTCACACTGATAGAACCAATTGTTGTGTGATATTTGATAACAATAATGCCAGCAGATAAAGTCAATTTTGGCTGACGAGATTTGATAATCCGTGTCTCTGAAAGAAATACTGCAATTGAAGCCATCTCATATAGATTTGATACTTGATGAATATGAACCATAGTGTGCTCATCAAACCACAATTAATGATAAATAGGACTAGGCCTCTGGCTAAAAGAATGAACTACTTCTGAGAACGCCCAAAAGATTAAAAATGTTGAACTCCAACTGACCCCAAAAACTAAAGTACTTAGATAAAAGGAGAAGTTTCTACAATAGAAACTATAGAAGGGAAAACATTCTCAAAAACAAGGCTTAGATGTATTGCATTGTAGAGTCGTTGAATTATAAAGAACGGGGTGGATTTACGCTCTCCAAGGGTGCACAGCCAGAAACTGGCCAAATTACAAAAATCAAATACATCAAATAAGAAGCTTGCAGCTTAAGAGAAAAGAGGAAATTCCCTAATCTAAAACAAAAGCTGTTGAACCAAAGCCCTTCACAACCATACATATTCAGGGGCTAAATAACCCTCAGAAATGCCTTCATGAGCAACAAGCTAAATCCCATATGGTTGCAAACAATGAGACAGGTCTATTCCTTGGACCAAAACAAGCTTCTGGTGAACCGATTAGAAATGCATAGATGGTAACAGAAATTGTGCGATACAACTAGGCTAATAGCCAAGAGATAAAACTATGAAAACTCTTCATAAGAGGGGCTTTAAGAGGCTCTGAGGGAAGAAAGTAAGATTTCCTGGTGTGATTCCCGGAATCAAACAGCAGGAACAAGAAGCTTCAGTCTGAAGATTGTGCAGCATTTTTACTTACCAAAACAATTAAAACAAAGGAATCCACATTCAAATTAAACATGAAAACAACAAAATTTAAAGAACAGAGCAGTATCTGGCTTTGCTGAAGGGATAACCTTCACAAAAATGGGGCTAGTTATTAGTAAAAACAAAGATCCATCACCTGGCCTAAAGTCAAATAGCCAAAAATTTCTTATAGTTATCCAAACCTCAGAACGATGAACCTTTAAGATGGAATCTTTTCGACCATTCCTTATCCAGGCTCGACTTTCACTAGCGAAAAAAAATTAAAATTTAAAACTTTCCAACAGTACGAATACTTTTAATTATGAGTTTGGTGTAGACTAATTATTGTCGAAAGAATTAAACTCTGCTGAAACTAATAATCCCTCTACTCTTTTAAATGATAAATTAAATGACAAATAGGTTTTTCCTTTTTCACTTGTTTAAATTATAGTCCATAATTAATTAAGGCATAATATATTAATATCTCTTAAACTTATCGGTATTTATCACTTAATCCTTTATATTTTTCGATTAACCATTTACACCATTCTAATTATTCATTTTATAACTATTTAACGATTGATTTAATATAACCACGCATTCATAGTCACAAAACACTATTATAAAAGTTTAAAACTCATAAATTTAATTTTTTATCAATAATAAAATATTAAAATTATAAATAATATTACTTAACAACCAAATCATTAGCATTTATTTCATCTTCTAAGACAGAAGAAGCATTTGTTTCATTTTCTTCAACAGAAGAAGCAATTCAAAGGGGTTTCGTGCAGCAATGGCAGCCATGGTGCCGAAATTTAGGCAAAACAAGCCAAAAAATCAACAGAAATACTACGAAGAAAAATTCTGACAAAAACATATTCGAATGTTCTTTTTCTTTATTTTTTTTCTTATGGATTTGAATTAATTTGTGATTTTTGAATTGGGTGTTTGATTTTGTGAATTGTTGATTTTTTTTTATTGAATTTGAATTTTGAAGTGGATTATTTGTTTTGATTTTTGATTTTTTTTATTAATTTATGATTTTTGAATTGAGTTTTTGTTTTGATTTTTTATTTTGCCAATCGGCAAATTTCTCTGCTTCTTATTCTCTTTACAAATTTACAATCATTTTTGTCACTTAGTATTTGTCAAGCAAACATGCTCCATTTCTCAATTAGACCCATGAAATCATCTCTTTTAACCCCCTTCCCACCCAAAAGAAATCTAAAAAAACAAAAAACAAAACAAACCCAGAAATTGCAAAGCAAACAAATATATATAGTGAACCAAATAAGAAAAAATTTATAAACTTTAAGATGCAGTATTTGGAGAAGAAAAAACCTAAATAAAAAGAAAAGAAAGGTAAAAGGTAGAGGAAACAAAAAAGAAAAAATCTCTTTATAAAATTATAACTTTCTATAACAACTTAAGAAAGAGCATAAAAGAAAGAAGAAAGGAAGAAGAAGAACAATGAACAACGTGGAAAAAAAAGGGGTAATATTATAATTTTATAATTCATGCTAATAAATTTCAGTTTGTTTATGCGTTGCAAGGAGGTATGTTACACATATCTTGTCATGTCAATTCTAAAAAGTCAATTAGTTAATAAAAATGTAGTTAAAAGGCTTAAATGATTACTTCAAAAATATATAAGATAAAATAATAAATACTATAAAATTGAAGTGGCTATAAATATATTAAGTCTATAATATATTTATCATTTTAGTAAATTATTATAATATATTTTTAATATACACATATCTAATATTATTAAAATATTTAATAAATATATTTCATGTTAAAATAAATTATAATAAAAAATATATATAAATTTATATTTTAATAAAAATAATTAATTTTTTTATATATTTCATAATGAGGCAGTGATTGAGGACGAGACAATTCAGTGATTGGGAACGAGATGATTCGCATCCCATGTTTTTTCACCAATTTATATTATGATGTTATATTATATGATCAAATAGTTTATACAACGAAAATTTTCAGTTTTTGGATCTAAATAAGAGTTGGATTAATATAATATAAACAGAACCCCTCGATACAAAGCAAGAAAGAAAGCATACTTAGTTCTCGCCTCGGGTGAGCCAACAAGTCAAGCGACTTCACACACTAAGAAGATACACATTATATGAGAAAGAGCCTCAAAGACCAGTGTAATAAAAAAAGATGAAGGATTTTTCATTTTTCATACTACGGCATTGACTCAGAGACGGATTTAGGACTGACGATGGGAGCTTCGTCAAACACTGCCCCCAAGGATCAAACTCCCTGAACCGCATATCGTAAGAGAAAAAAAAAAGAAATAAAAAGTATATATTTTTTTAATTAGTGTTTTGTTTGAAATGGGATGAAGCAGAGGTGGATAGGATTTTTTTTTTTGAAGGATCAGAGGTGGATAGGATTACATAAAGGGAAATAAAGTAAATTATGTCGTTTGCAAAGAGAGCATATTAAATTAGGGGATTTTATAAGATTAATGGATTATTAAATGCTCTTTTTTTAGAGAAATTTTATAATTTGATTTTGGGGTTTTATAATTTTTATTTTTCTATTTTATAATCAGACTAATCTTTTATTATGCAGTACTTTATTTTCCTATCACGTGTAAAAAGATATTTAAATAATTAATATTTAATATATATAGAAAATGAAAAGTATTTATAATATTAAATTATACTTTAAAAATTTAGTTATAAAATTTTTAAAAAGTATAATTAAAAAATATAATTTGAAAAGAAAAATATTAAGAATTATTTAAAGTGATAATGTCAATATTTAAATCTAGACATTTTATATTGCAAATTTATAATGGTAGACTGTAACGCTTTTATACCCTATATATGTATAATATATATATTTATTATATATAAAATATGTATATACAGTATAAAAATATCATAGTCCGATTTAATAAAAAATTTTCACTTTTCAAATTTAAAATCTTAAATACTTTAAAATGTATATTTAAATAATAAATAAAATATTATTATAAATCATATGTTCTAAAATAAGCATTTTTCATAAAAAAATTTTAAAAAAAATTCTTCAAAATTTTATCTGTAATTTAGACATTCCGAAATTAACAACATAACCTACATAAAAAATACTCTCAAATAACCCAAAAATACATTTTATCCATCCTCCTCAATATCTCCACATTTTCTCAAAATATTTATACATTTCCATATATCTACATATCAAAACATATACAAAACTCACATCATAAATTTTTATCCAAAACATTCTTTTTAATTTATAACATATATACACTGAAAACATAATGTAATATACATAATCTCCAAAATAGACGATAATATAAAATATATACATGCCGACAGTCGGCACTGATCAAAAAGAAGCAGCCAAATCAACTCAAGCAAACTCAAAACTAGAGTCGACCTGGTCTAGACATACTCTCCAGCTCAGCCAGATCAACCATGTCACATGCGGGATGAATTTCAATTGCACTAAACCAAAAGCCTAGTGGTACAAACTTTGATACCAATAAAACTCAAATGCAATGTCAATGCATAATGCATATGTATATCATAGTTCATATCATTTCATTTTAACAAATTTCTCAATTGTTTCACAATTCACAATTTATATAAAGCAAATACAAGTATGAGGCCAAAAAATCTAATATGTTATTCAAATTTCAGAGTTACTGTTTTGGTCCATAATGACACCCAGTATCTAGCCCGAAGGTAAATCATAGTGATATCCAACATCTAGCCCGAAGGCAAATCATAGTGATGCCGAACATCTAGCTCGAAGACAAGTGAAGTTCAAAGTCTAGCCCGAAGATAAATCAAATAGTTACTCAAAACTAGCCCCGAAAACAAATAATGAGGATAACCTCATAGGCATGCTGCCAAACACAGAACTCTGAAAAATTGAATAACATACTAGGCACACAATTAATTCACATTTCTCATTATCAATCTCTTTCTCATTTTATCATAATCAAGCTAGGCACATTACCTCATTTTTCATTATTTATTAGGCACATTGCCTTATTTTTTCTTCTTTTTCTCACTTTTCTCATTTTTCTCATTTATATCAACATCAATTAATCACATTTCACCATATCACCACATTGCATCACATTTTACCTTAAAACTCATCAACTAAATATTTTAGATAATTTTACATAATTCACATATGATTCAGATTTTATGCACTTTAGCCATTAATAATGACTTTTTAACAATGTCCTAAATGCATACATAATAAATAGCAATACCTAAACACTTTGGATCATTTTCACATAATACTCATATTTCATATTTTACACAATTTAGCCATTAACAATGGCTTTTCACAATACATCTAGCACATACATAACATTACGCATGTCATAGCACATTATTCATACTTAATCAATGCATCAAATAGCTTAATACATTTTTCAACCAAAATGTGTTAAGCCCAAATGTCATGCAAACATACCCAATTTATTCAAAGTTTGTACTTACCTCTAAGAGCAATAAAAAACAAGCTCAAACACCCTCCAATCCTTCTCTTCCAACTAGCCCTCCAATACTTGGATGGGGCAAATCAACTCTCCTCAATGCCTAAACCAAATGTGATCATAAATAATCATTTAGTTTAACATTCTAAGGCATTTCCAATCTTAAAATCATAATTAAACACCATTCAAATAAAAATCACAAAGTTAAGGCTAACCTCACTTTAACTTTGGAATACCATACTAAGCCATTCAATTTGATGTTTTAAGTCTATTTATATTATTAAAAATATATTTTAACATATTTAAAATAATTATATTATAAAAATACGCACTTATGATCAAAATTCTAAAATGGCATAACCTTCCCCCATTGAAGGTTTTTCATTCCAACTTAATCCAATTATTATTTCAAGCTTATATTCATCAAAACAAATCATTTAGAATCAAATTGCACAATTAAATCATAAGATTTCATAAACTCAAAAGCTACATAATCCTAAATTCTCTCTTTTCACCAATCCTTACCGAAACTCAACCATTTCTTCAATCCAACTTTAAAATCATTACTAACTAACTAAAATAACTTCATTTATATCCAAATAGACAATTATAACATACTACTTCAACAACCCAAAATTCACATATTCTTAATTTCAAGAAAAATCAAAGAAAAAGTTGGAAAGCATACTAATGTTGGTGGAAAACACTAAATCTTCAATTAAAACCTTGAAAATCTATCAATTTTGAAAGATTGGATGAAGCAAAATCTTGAGCTTTTCTCCCATGAAAATTCGGCACACTAGAAAGAAGAAGATGATGATGACCAAAATATCAATTTCTCTTTCTTTCCACTCATACTCATAACCATATATTTATAATACTTTAATATATTTTTAATTAATTAATTAATTATTTATTTAATAGAAATTCAAAATTCATATCTTCCATTAAAAAATAAAATATTTTTGAATTATTTTTAAAATTTTTAATTTCTAAAGTATATTTACTAAAATACCCTTTGACTTTGACTTTTTCTTTTAAAAAATGTTGACTTTTTATTGACTTTATATTTTATGTATATTTTGCATATATATCACATATACATGTCACTTTTTTTATTTAAAAACCCTTTATTTTTTATTTAAAATTATTAATTTAATTTATCTGATTATTTTATAATTTATTTTTATTTAATTTCCAAAAATTATGAATTTTTAAAATTTTAAAATATTACAATTTTTTCCCCCTAAAAAAATTTTATCCTCGAGATTACCTGCTCTCAAGTCTGGAACAACTGAAGATACTGACTCCGCATCGTCTGCTCACTCTTCCATGTTGCCTCCTCGGTGGCATGATTCCTCCAAAGGACTTTCACAAGTAGCATCTTTTTATTCCTCAACTCTTTCACTTCTCGTGCCAAGATTACCACTAGTTGTTCCTCATAAGTCAGATCTGGACTCACCTCAATAGACTTCACTGACAATATATGAGATGGGTCTGACATGTACCTCTAAAGCTTAGAGACATGGAAGACATTAAGAATCTGATTCAACTCAGGCGGCAAAGCCAGTCTATAAGCTACTGAACCAACTCTCTCCAGTATCTCATATGGTCCTATGAAATGAAGACTCAACTTTCCTTTGAAGCCGAATCTCAAAATCTTCTTTTAGGGAGACACCTTTAAGAACACTTTATCTCCCACATTGAACTCTATGTCCTTCCTCTTTAAATCCGTATAGAATTTTTGTCGATCTGAAGCTGCTTTCAAATGACCCCGAATTATCTTAACTTTCTCTTCTGTTTTCTTAATTAAATCGAGACTGACCAATTTACCTTCTCCAACTTTATCCCAACATAGAGGTGTTCTACACCTCCTACCATACAATGCCTCATAAGGTGTCATTTCAATACTGGACTGATGACTATTGTTATATGCAAACTCAATCAGTGGCAAGAATCTATCCTAGCTCCTAATAAAATTAATGATATAACTCCTCAACACATCCTTTAAAATCTATATCACTCTCTCTGACTGCCCATCTATCAAAGGTTGAAAAGTAGTGTTAAAATGCAATCGAGAACCTAAAGCATCCTACAAACTCCTCCAAAATCTAGATGTAAATCGGAGATCTCGGTCTGACACCAAAAAACTGAAACTTCATTCAACCTCACTATCTCACTAATATACAGCTCAGCCAACTTCTCAAGAGCATAATCCATTCGAACTGGAAAACAATGAGCCATCTTCATCATCTGATCAACTATTACCCATATTACATAATGCGTCTTTTGGGTCAAAGGCAATCCAGTCATATAATTCACCGTCACTCGCTGCCATTGTCACTCTGGTACTGATAATGGCTGGAGCAACCCTGAAGGAACTTGGTGCTCAGCCTTCACTCTCTGGCAAGTGAGACATCTGGATACAAACTCTGTCATGTCCCTCTTCATACCTAACCGCTAATAATGTTTCTTTAAATCCTAATATATCTTGGTACTACCAGGGTACATAGCATAGAGTAACTGATGTGGTTCCTCTAAAATCATCCTCTTCAATCCTGCATCATCAGGATTACACAACTTATCTCTGCACCACAAACAACCATCATCTCTCACATGAAAGTCTCGACTCTCCCCCTTTTCACAATCCAACATAATCTTTTGTGTTTTTTCATTTGCCAACTGAGCCTCTCTAATCTGATCCAACAAAACTGACCTCAACTGAAACTGAGCTAACAATGTACTATCATCACAAGACTCAACAAAACCTGAACTCTCCGGTTCAACTGGATCTACCCTGTCACCTACGCGATAAATCATAATCGCGCTATGCCAAAGGTTTAGTGGTACAACCCATGATAACAATATCATTCAATGTAATGCTAATGTTAAACTTTCAAGAATTAGAAGCAATATACAAGGATATCATATTTCATAACATTAAATCTCATTACATTGTTCAATTGTTCCATTATTCATAATTCACATTAAAGCAAATATAAGCATGGGCCCAAAAGAAACTAATATGCCATTCAAATTTTAAAGTTACTGTTTTGGTCCAATAATCACATTTATCTAGCCTGAAGGCGAATCATTATCACAATGAGGATTACCTCATATGTAACATCCCAACTTGGCTTCAAGGACCAAGCCCAACCCAGCTTTAAGGGATTGTTATTTTTAGGCATGCCACCAACAACAATAATCTAAAAATTGAATAACATACTAGGCACATAATTCTTTCATAATTCCATTATCAAATCCATTCTCACTTTCTCATGATCATCTAGGCACAATGCCCCAAATATTTCATTTATATCATTATAGCCATCAATAATGTTTTCACATTTTATCATTAGGGTATACATAACAAATTATATTGTTCATATATTTTGAATCCTCAACATATAATTCACATAATGCAAATTATAACACCATTCTCATATATCAACAATATAATAGGTAACCCAACATATTTTCCAACCAAATGTGTTAAGTCTCAAAGTCATGTAAATGTATGCAATCATGTAAGAGTTGTACTTACCTCTAAGAGCAACAAACACCAATCTAACAACTTCCTCTTCCAAGAATCCTTCAACACTTAGATTGGTTACCTCAAATCTCTTCAAAACCTAATCCAAAGGTGATTATACACACTCACTTAGTGATACACATATGAAAATAAGGATAAGAGCTAACTAGGGCAAACTCCACACATGACACGCTCAACAACACGGGCGTGTCCCTGATCATGCCCTAAACCCACAACACAGAAACTTTAACAAGCTCAGTGACATGGGCGTGTCACTGCACGTGTCAATTCTCCCCCAACACAGTGGCTATGACATGCTCAGTGACATGGGCGTGTCACTGGACGTATCAATCCTCCAACAACACAGAAGCTGTGACACGCTCAGTGACATGGGCATGTCACTGGATGTGTCACCAATCCAGAAAATAGAACCAATGACACGCCCAAAGACATGGCCATGCTACTGGGCGTGTCAGGCCAAAAACCTGAAATCGACACCACAAATGCCACATCCAACAAACCTCTTTCTTTTACCCTTTTTCACTCCAAACAAACTTAACCAAAACCATCAATATACCATAATAAACTTGCATAACATCAATACAACTCAATTACATGCATCAACACACAAACACAACCATATTTCACAACTCAAAGTCACAACACCCACAACTCTCGCTTTCTTCACCAAACATAATATTTTCTTCAATCCAACCCCAAAATCAAAGTCAATTAGACCAAACAACCTCAAAAACATCAAAATCAACCATACACACAACTATACCAACCATCCACCATACTCAAATACACAAACTCAAAAGAAATCAAAGAAACAAGTTGGAAACTTACCAAAAGTGAAGAAAATCCTTAAAACTCCAACTTGATCTCTTGAAATCCTTCAATTGCTTGAGTGAGGAATCAACAAAACCTCTCTTTCCCTTTGGCAATGGTGATGGCCAGCTTTTGGAGAAGAAAGAAGAAGATGAAGATGAGTTTTCCTCAAGTCAAAGCAAATTTCCTCTCTTAACCACAAGATTACCCTCTTAAATCTCAACCAAGCAATTAAATATTATAATAATATAAATATCATCTTCCACTTATATTAAATATCTCATTTGACCATAATTAAAACATTGACTTGTATATGTTGTATATATCTCTATAAATACAACATATACACACTCCTTTTATCTTCTCACTTAATCAAATATACACTTAACATCATTTAATTCAATTTCAATAATTTACATTCCAAAATTTTAGGGTATCTTTTGGGATATTACAATCCACATACTTCAAACTCTTGTGATCCATATAAATGAAACACTTCTTCCCATACAAGTAATACCAATGCAAAAACTGTGGTTGCTAGCTCCAAATCATGAATCAGATAATTCAGCTCATGAGACTTTAACTGTCGAGAGGCATAAGCAATGAGTGTACCATCTTGCATCAGAACACAACCTAAACTACTATGTGAAGCATCATTGTAAATCACATATGGTTTACCTTCCACAGGCAGGGTAAGGACAAAAGCTTGAGTTAATATCTCCCTCAGCTGCTCAAAACTCGATTGACACCGATCTGTCCACATAAACCTAACTCCCATCTGAAGTAATCTGGCGAGTGGTGTAGCTATCATAGAAAAATCCTTCATAAATAGAAAATAATAACCTGCCAAACCTTGAAAACTTCTAACATCTGTTACAGTCTTTGGTGGACTCCAATTTAAGATAGCCTCGACTTTACTCGAATCAAATCTAATACCCTCTGTTGAAACTATATGACCCAGAAAAGTCACCTGATCGAGCCAAAACTGTAATATCCAAAAAAAAAATTTAAAATACTAATTTTTGAAAATTAATTAAATGATTTAAAAGTGTATATATATAATTAAGTGAAATATGATGTATATATGTAGATATATACAATATATACAAGTTAATATCTTACTAAGGTAAAATGATATTTAATTATTTAAAATAAATTTTAATTATGGATAGTGGAAGAGGATATTTGAGATTAATTATATTATAATAATATATTGCTTGGTGGAGATTAAAAGAGGGAAAATTATGTGGATATAAGGGTTTAGTTGGTAAAAAGAAGAGTTGACCATTATTATCTTCTTCTTTCTCTTCTTCCTCCATTGAGCCGGCCATCATCTTCATCAAGAGAAAGAGATTTTGCTTCTTGCTAACTCAATTAATTGAAGAATTCTAAGTGTTTAAGTTGGAGTTTTGAGGATTTTCTTCATATTTGGTAAGTTTTCAACTTGTTTCCTTGAATTTCTATGAAGTTTATGTATATGTTAATTGGATGTTTGGTGTGGTTTGTGTTAATGGTTGATTTTGGTATAGTTGAAGTTATTTTGTCTAGTTAACTATGAATCTGGGGTTGGATTTTAAAAAAAGGTTAAGTTTGGTGAAGAGAATAAGAGTTTTGAGTTGTGTAATTTTTGAGTTGTGAAGTCTTAGTTGTGATTGTGTTTTTTTTTTGTTTTTAATTGGGTTGTTTTAGTGTTTACACAAGTATCATGTGGTATAATGATGGATTTGGTTGAGTTTGTATGGAGTTGAAAAGGGTAATGAAAGATAATTGTTTGATGTGGCAATTATGTGTGAATATCATATTTTTGGCCTGACACACCCGGTGGCACGGCCATTTCTTTGGGTGTGTCGATGGTTCTGTTTTCAGTATTGATGACACAATTATTGACACGCTCATGGCATTGAGCATGTCACAGCTTCTGTGATATTGTAGAATTGACACGTGCAGTGACACGCCCATGTCACTGAGTGTGTCATAGCTACTGTGTTGGAGGAGAATTGACACGTGCAGTGACACGCCCATGTCACTGAGTATGTTATAGCTACTGTATTGTTGAAGTTTTTACACGTGCAGTGACACGCCCATATTACTGAGCTTGTCAAAGCTTCTGTGTTGTGGGTTTAGGGCACGATCATGGAAACACCCGTGTTGTTGAGCGTGTCATGTATAGAATTTGCCCTAGATGGTTCTTTTCCTTATTTTTCTTTTTGGATCACTTATTGATTATTTATAATCATATTTGGTTTAGGTTTTAAAGAGACTTGAGCTACCCCAATCTTAGTGTAGAGAGATATCTTGGAAGAAGAGGTTAAAGTGGTGTTTGTTGCTTTTCGAGGTAAGTACAAACTTTGAATAATTGTTTACATTTACATGACATTGGGACATAACATATTTGGTTGAAAAATGTGTTAAGTTCCCCATTACATGATTGGTACATGAATAATATGCTATGATTTGTATATTGTCACAAATGCATTATATATAATGTAAGCTTCGTGCAAAATATGATAATGATCCAAAATGTATGGATAATGCAAATTATTTTGTATACATTAAAGACGGTATGTAAAAGTCATTGGTAATGACTATATTGATATAAGTAAGATATTTTAGACGTTATGCCTAATGCGATCATGAGAAAATGATAAAGGATTTGATAATGAAATGAGATATGTGGAAACATAATACAATGAAAAAATATCGATATAAATGAGAAATAAAAATAAATTTGTGTGCCTAGTATGTTATTTAATTTTCAGAGTTCTGGGTTTGGCGGCATGCCTATAAATTACCTACTGGCTAGACGCTGGGCGTCAATGTGAAAATATTTTTAAGGTGAAATGACCAGGTCGTAAGCCTCAAAAATAAATTCTTGAAGCTAGGCTGGGTGAAATAACCGGGTCGTAAACTCAGATCTAGTTGGATTAATCCATGGATATATTGCCTATGGGGCTAGACACAAGGTGTCATTATATACCAAAGCAGTAACTCTGAAATTTGAATAGCATATTAGATCCTTTTTGGGCCCATGCTTGTCTTTGCTTTAATGTAAATTATGAATTGTGGAATAATTGAACAATTTATTAAGATATAATAATGTAGTGTTATGAGATATGATATCCTTATGTGTTGTGCATTAGCATTGCATTTGAATAATATTGTTATCAAAGTTTGTACCACTAAGCTTCTGGCTTAGCGAGAATGTGGTTCATCGCACAGGTGACAGGGTAGATCCGGTTAAACCGGAGAGTTCATCTAGACCGAGTGGAGTCTAGGCTTGAGATTGTGAGTGCAGTGTTGATTGTGGAACATCAATATCAGAGACAAACTTCCAGCATGTATATATTTCATATTTTTGTACATAGTGATTTTGATGTATTTAAATATGTATATTCCACAAACTATCAAAAATATTTTAGATAAACCTTTGGTAATGAAGTTATATATGTTTTAACAAGTAATGTATCATCTATTATTTTTATGATATCAATTGAATGTTTTAAGATTATACAGATTTTATAAATGATGAATTGATTGTTTTTAAAGGTTGTGACATTCTTATATTCTCTATATATATATATTACATATAGCGAGTATATGTGGTGTACATATATTGGGTATAAGGGTGTTACAAGAACTCACATTTAGACAGCTTAGCATACAACTGCTTATCTCTAAGAGTTTGTAATAAAATTCATAAATACCTATCATGATCCTCCTCATTACACGAATACACTAAAATATCATTAATGAAGACCACCACAAACTGATTTAAGTAGGGTATGAACTCCCTGTTCATCAAATCTATAAAAGATGCTGGTGCATTCGTTAGTCCAAAGGGCATCACCAAAAACTCATAATACCCATACCTCATGCAGAAAGCTATCTTGGGTACATCTATATCTCTGACTCTTAACTAATGGTACCCTGATCTTAGATCAATCTTCAAGAATACTGATGCTCCCTTCAACTGATCAAAGAGATCATCTATCCGAGACAATGGATACTTGTTCTTCATGGTCATCTTATTCAACTGTCTATAATCAATACACAATCTCAAAATAACATCCTTCTTCTTCACAAACAAAACAGGTTCTCCCTACAGGGATACACTAGGGCGGATGAACCATTTATCCAGCAACTCATGCAACTGCACCTTTAACTCTCTCAACTCAGTAGGTGTCATCTAATAAGGAGTAATAGAGATAGGAGTGGTATCAGGCATCAGATCAATACCAAACTCCACTCTCTCTCAGGAGGTACCCCTAGCAACTCATCAGGAAAAATATCTAAAAACTCGGCAACTGTGGGAATACTGTCAAGCTGGGATGCCACTACTCTGATATCTACAACATGAGCAAGATAAGCCTCACATCCATTCTAAATTATCCTCCTAGTTGAAACAAAATAAACATGGATGAGAGATATATCTGCTCAATAGATACCATCACATCCCTACCCTCACGTGTTCTCAGGGTAATACATTTTTGCTGATAGTCCACCACAGCCCCATGTCTGGATAACCAATCCATGCCTATAATCAGATCATATTCCTTGAAAGGCATCTCAATTAGGTCACCGAGAAACTCCTCATCCTGAACCACAACCGGACTATCTCGGTGCACTCTGCTAACTATAACACTATGCCCTAAAGGATTTGTCACCAAAAAATCAAATCCTAGGAACTCAGAATACAAATCACTCACAGATAATATGGATGTACTAATATATAAATGAGTTGACCCAGGGTCTATCAATGCAAGAACTAAAGTATCAAATAAAATAAAAGTACTACAATAACAGTTGAAGCATTTAGCTACCTCTGCATCACATAGACCTACTATGATGGCTCTGTCTCATCTAGTCTACTCCCAGCTGTAAAACTGCCTCTCTGGCCAGTCACAGATCAACAACTTCTACCAAAATCTATGCCACCACGACCCCCTCTGACACTGGGTCGAGAAGCTACATTATCTATCTATCCTTTGATGGCTCTGGATAATCTCTAATAAAATGGTATGGATATCCACATCTAAAACATACTACTGATGCACTTTGCCTCTAATAGACACATTTGTGTGTTCTACCATAATGAACACAGGTAGGTGGAGCAGGCCTCTGAGCCACTGGGATCGGAGCACTAACAACTGAAGGAATAGGTCTTTACCTTTGTCTCTGCTGTTGCATTGACCTGCTAGACTACTCCTGACTCCTATTAAATCTCTGAAAATATCCCCATCAGCCTCTCATCACTGATAAAGACCCTACCTCACTCTGGGGTCTCCTAACTCTGGTCTCCTCAATCCTAGCAGCTGCTGTAAAATCTTGTACTCTCTCAATACTCCTGGTAGCTGAAACCAACTGAGAAAATTTCTAATACCAAGAGCCTGCCACAATACACATAATAGAGGGTCTCAGCCCCTCATCAAACTTTCGGCATCAGTCAATCTCATCATAGACGATCCCACCAGCATACTGACTCAGCCGGATAAACTCTATCTCATATTCTGTCACTGTCCTAGTGTCCTGCCTCAAACTCAGAAACTTCATCTTCTTTGCATCCTTATACTCTCTCGAAGTATACTTCTTTTCGAATTTCTGTAGAAAATTATCATAGGTCAGGACTGGTTGATCAGCCATAACATGTGAAATCGTCTTCCACCACTCATATGCATCCCTCTGCAGAAGAGATCTGACATAATCAAACTTCTCATCCGGAGTAGCCTGCAGCTGGATGAACACTCTCTGGACCTTTTTCGGCCATTGCTATGCTACAGTAGAGTCTGTAGTACCAACAAAGTCCTTAGCTCGAAAGTTCCTCAGCTTATCATACTTTCTCGTCGACAACTGTGGTTGGGGCTGTGGTGACGGCAGCGGCTGTAGAACTGGAGCCTACCTCAATAGTTCCACCATATGTCATATCCATCCCGACGCAATCTCCTCTGCTATTGGTCTCACAGGCACAGAAGCAGATACCTCACTAGCAATCTCAGCTCTGGCTCCATCTCTGCCCTCGCCAGGTGCTACACTCTTTACACTACCCTCTACAGACTGATGCGTCCGAGACGCTATAACTACCTATATCTGCAAACACAACAGAAATTGCCACATCAGATATCAGAAACTGTTAGTGCCAATGTATGTATCATAATTGAAAACCATATTTTAAAATTTTTATTTTCTCTCTCTAACAACCCACCTAGGTCGATAACCTCAAGCCTAGGCTCTGATACCAAAATAAATTTAGTAATTTTATACCCTATATACATACAGTACATACACTTAGTATATGTAAATTACGCATATGCGGTACAAAAATATCACAGTCTAGTTTAATAAAAAAAATTTACTTTTCAAATTTAAAATCTTAAAGACTTTAAAATATATATTTAAATAATAAATAAAATATTATTATATATCATAGGTTCTAAAATAAGCATTTTTCATAAAAATCTCTAGAAAAAATTTACCAGAGTTTTGTCTGTAATTTGGACATTCTGAAATTTAACACAACACAACTTGCATAAAAACACTCCCAAATAACCTAAAAATACATTTCATCCATCCTCCTTAATATCTCTACATTTTCTCAAAATATTTATATATTTTCATATATCTACATATCAAAACATATACAAAATCTACATCATAAATTTTTATCAAAAATATTCTTTTTAATTGATAACATATATACACTGAAAACATAATATAATATACATAATCTCCAAAATATATGATAATATAAAAATATATATATGCTGGCAGTTGCCAGTAATCTCAAAGAAGCAGCCAAATCAACTCAAACAAACTTAAAGCTAGACTCGATCCGGTCTAGACGAACACTCTGGCTCAGTCGGATCTATCATGTCTCCTGCACGATGAATTTTAATCTCGCTAGGCCAAAAGTCTAGCGGTACAAACGTTGATAACAATAAAATTCAAATGCAATGTTAATGCACAATGCATATGGATATCATATCTCATATCATTTCATTTTAACATATTTCTCAATTATTTCACAATTCATAATTCATATAAAGCAAACACAAGCATGAGTCCAAAAGATCTAATATGCTATTCAAATTTCATAGTTAATGTTTTTGTCCATAATGACATCCAGTGTCTAGCCCGAAGGCAAGTGACACCCAACATCTAGCCCAAAGGTAAATTATAATGATGCCCAATATCTAGCCCGAAGGCAAGTGACGTCCAACATCTAGCCCGGCGCAAATCAAATAGTTGCTCACAAGCTAGCCCCGAAGGCAAATAATGAGGATAATCTCATAGGCATGCCGCCAAACACATAACTTTAAAAATTGAATAACTTACTAGGCACACAATTAATTCACATTTCTCATTATCAATTTCTTTCGCATTTTCTCATAATTAAGCTGGGCACATTGCCTCATTTTTCATTATCTATTAGGCGAATTATCTTATTTTCTCATCTTTTTCTCACTTTTCTCATTTATATCAATATCAATTAATTACATTTCACCGTTTCATTACATTGCATCATATTTTACCATAAAACTCATCACCCAAATATTTTGAGTAATTTCACATAATCCATATATGATTCACATTTTATGCACTTTAGCCATTAACAATGGCTTTTTAACAATGCCCTTAATGCATACATAATAAATAGCAATACCCAAACACTTTGGGTCATTTTCACATAATACTCATATTTCACATTTTACACAATTTAGCCATTAACAATAGCTTTTCAAAATGCATCTAACACATATATGACATTACATATGTCATGGTACATTATTCATACATAATCAATGCATCAAGTAGCTTAACACATTTTTTTAACCAAAATGTGTTAAGCCCAAATGTCATGCAAACATATCCAATTTATTCAAAGTTTATATTTACCTTTAAGAGCAACAAAAAACAAGTTCAAACACCTCCAATCCTTCTCTTCCAACTTGCCCTTCAACACTTGGATAGGGCAAATCAACTCTTCTCAAAGTCTAAACCGAATGTGATCATAAATAATCATTTAGTATTACATTCTAAGGCATTTCCAATCTTAAATTATAATTAAACACCACTCAAACAAAAATCACAAAGTTAAGGCTAACCTCACTTTAACTTTGGAATACCATACTAAGCCATTCAATTTGTTGTTTTAAGTATATTTATATTATTAAAAATATATTTTAACATGTTTAAAATAATTATATTATAAAAAACATACACTTATGACCAAATCCTAAAATGGCATAACCTTCTCCCATTGAAGGTTTTCCATTTCAACTCAATTAAATTATTATTTCAAGCTTATATTAATCAAAACAAATTATTTAGATTCAAATTGCATAATTAAATCATCAGATTCCACAAACCCAAAAGTTACATAACCCTAAATTCTCTTTCTTCATCAATCCTTACCCAAACTCAACCATTTCTTCAATCCAATCTTAAAATCATTACTAACTAACCAAAATAACTTTATTCATATCCAAATAGACAATTATATCATACTATTTCAATAACCCAAAATTCACATATTCTTAATTTCATGAAAAATAAAAAAAAAAGTTAGAAAGCATACTAATTTTGGTGAAAAACACCAAATCTTCAATTAAAACCTTGAAAATCTATCAATTTTGAAAGATTGAATGAAACAAAATCTTGAGCTTTTCTCCCATGAAAATTCAGCACACTAAGAAGAAGAAGAAGATGATGACCAAAATATCAATTTCTCTTTCTTTTCACTCATACTCATAATCATATATTTATAATATTTTAATATATTTATAATTAATTAATTAATTATTTATTTAATAAAAATTTAAAATTCATATCTTCCATTCAAAAATAAAATATTTTTGAATTATTTTTAAAATTTTTAATTTTTGAAGTATACTTACCAAAATATCTTTTGACTTTGACTTTTCCTTTAAAAAGTGTTAACTTTTTTTGTTAACTTTATATTTTATGTATATTTTGCATATATATCATATATAAATTTTACTTTTTCATTTAAAAACTCTTAATTTTTCTTTTAAAATTATAAATTTAATTTATTCAATTATTTTATAATTTATTTTTATTTAATTTCTAAAAATTAAAATTTTTTAAAAATTTGATATATTACATAAACAATACAACTAGTAATTCAACAACAATAACAAATTAACAATATTAAATGATTGAATTATCAAATCATATATTATTAGGATAAAAATCTACATTATTTTTTTATCACTAACTATATATATGCAATAAAATGATAGAAAAATACAAAAATTCATTTTTTTTAATTAAGCTTCTTTCCTTATATTTCTATTCATTTTTTTTAAAAATTTTCAACACTTAACCCTATATTAATTCAACAATTTTACAATTTTTGTATAAAGACAATTAATAAAAATTAATGAGGATTCAACAATTTTAGTTATTTAATATTAAATTTAATTACACCAAAAATTATTTTTTAGTAAAATTAATAAAAATTTGTGCATACCACTTACTTTTTATGAATTGGCAGTCTCTTAAGATAGGGGCCACCCAAAGCGTCAACCAATCATTGTTTTTGACATGTGATATTTTTTATATACACATGTCCTATTAAAATATACATATTTTTTTTTTCATAAATTATTATTCTAAAGTTGAATCAGATTTGATCGTAAAAATAATAAAATTTTATATATTAAATTTTAATATAGATATATATTTAAAATATTAAATAATATATAATAATATATATACATAAGTCCCACTAATAATATTTAACAGAATTAAAATTTTAATCAACACAATTTAAATTGCAAGTTTTTTTAAGTTGTGCGAAAAAAAAAGTGTTAAAAATGTACTTTTACACAAATTTAAGAGATGTATTTGCATTTTTTCCTAAATTTATTTTCTTAGAAAAATAATATATCTAACAATATATTATAAAAGAAAATAAAATATTTGGAGGGGGTGTACGGTAACCCTGCTCCCTGTATGGCTGATTGAGCTTATACCGCCATTATTATGCGAGGGAAACGTGACATCATTTGATTTACATCTCAATTTTATTGATAAATGGTTGGAGAAATAACAACATGAAAAAAAAATTGTAATTTAATAAAATTAACTTATAATTGGTATATGGCAAACTTACAGTGTAGATATATAATATGCTTAAGCAATTCAATAGTTCGCAATTAGTGGCTATTATTAATTATACAGTATTTTATAATTTAGGTGTTAAATCAAATTGTAAAATGATAAAAAATAATATATATTATTTTATGTGTTGTATGAAAAATTAAAATGAAATGTATAATTAATATTTTGATATACACGTATAAAATATATATGAATAACACATTTATTTTGTTTAAGTTTTTTCTTATTTTTCTTGATGAGTGCAATTGTAAATTGAGAAATAATACATATATTAAAAATTTAACAAGTTGTGTTATTTATAAATTTATTAATAAATATTTAGCTATTTAAAATTCGAACGTTTTATAAAAGTACCAGTTCAAAATTAGAATTTTTAGCTTTCATCTTAAAAGTTAATTACTTTTAGTTATAAATTCTAAAAGATTAGAGATTGAAAATAAAAAAGGCAGCTTTTAGTTAAAAAAAAATGCAGCTTTTATTATTATTATTATTATTATTATTTACGTTAAATACTCAAGTAAATGAGCACTTAATCTATCTAAAAATTTCTTTGAATAAGATGGGGAAAAAATAGCCTGTGACTGTATTGTTAATAAAAAAACGAAGAGAGTTAAAGAGTTTTATGCCAATTTGGTAAAAGCAAATAAAAGGATGCTTATTGCACATTCCAAATAAATAAAAAGAAAAACTTTTTGAAGAACAAGATCGAAGATGACTAGTTGCGCAGAGTTGATAGGAGGAAAAAGATGTTTAAATTATACGGTACGTTTTGATTGGAAACACACCGCTTCAGCTGAAAACTAGTGCGGCAACAATCTATGCTCTAAACGCACTGTTTCATTAACAAGAATAAACAAATGTTGAAGGTGCAAAGTGAATTTGGAAGAATGGTGTTTTGAGTTGTTATTAAGTTTGATACAGTTGTTAACTTCAATGTCTTGAGTTTGTTAGTTAGTTGTGGATATTTTTCAATTCTGTCGTTAGAGAGTTCTAAATATCCAACTGTACAAGTATTTAGCAACCGGTGTTGTAATTAATTTTCTCGAGATGAATGAAAAACTATTTTTCTAGATTTCTTCTCTTCATAGTAGTAGAGTTATGGAGGACTGAATTTGCCTTGATCGATACTCTATTTTTCCTTTTTTTGATCTTCCTTTCCTTTTATTTAACGAGCAATAAGTAGCTTACTTGAGTCAAAATATGGAAGAAATAGGAACATAGAACAATCAAACTTCAAGAACAACCAAGAATACTAATAATGGTGATCCTTCTCATTTGCAACCATCTGACAATCCAAGAATGGTTTTGGTTACTAGCCTTTTGGATGAAAACAACTATCTCGCATGGAGTTGATCCATGAAGATAGCGTTGAAGGCCAAGGATAAGCTTACTTTTATTGAAGAAAATGCCAAAATACCTAATCAAGATACTGATGAGTTCAATCAATGGATCAGAACATATTAAACAGTGACTTAGCGGATCTTGAATGCGGTGAACAAAGAGATACCTGAGGCATTCATCTATACAACATTAGCTAAACAACTTTGGAAAGAGAATGAAGAAAACTTTGGAGAATGCAATGGACCAAGAATTTTTCAATTGCAAGCCACAATCAAGTAAGGTAATCTTCCTGTCAATAGTTACTATACAAAATTGAGAAAACATTGGGATGAATTGAATTGTTTGAGTCCTAATCCAAAATGTACTTGTAGAAAATGTGATTATGAAGTTGGAAAATTGATGGATGATATGGTTTACTTAAATAGACTGATGCAATTTCTTTCAAGCCTTACTGAGTCTTTTGAGAATGCCAAGGCATAGATATTAATACTGGATCCTGTACCTTTTCTTAACAAGGCACATGCCTTGATACTGAGAGTAGAGGGACAAAAACTAACACATATAAACATGGAAGAAGGAATTAAAGGGAATATAATGTTGGCTAAAACTAGAAATTTTGATAAACAAAACTATGAAGGATCTGGAAAGTTCGATTATAGGAAGAAAGAATTTATCAGAAATGAGGATACATTTGATGATCATTGCAAGAGGATGGTCATTTTAGAGACACTTACTTCAAATTGGTAGGGATGCCAAATGGTATAATGAATTAAAGCTAAGAAGACAAAGGGAACAAACTAGAGTATAGGTAAATTTGGTTAAGAATAATCCAAATGAACCAAGGACTAAAGAGGATTTGACTTGGAAACCATATCAGGACATGATAGAGATAATCAAGCAAGAAGTTTCAAAGTATATGCTGAGAAAGAAGTGCCTATTGAGGTTATACCAATTTTGCTCACGTAGCAGAGTTTGCAGGTAATGTTAAATTTGCTATTCCTAATTAAGGGTTATACAAATTTTGCTCACGGAGCAAATTATGTGCTGGATAGTGGATAGTGGTGGTTCTCATCACATTTGTGCAAACAAAATATTTTTCAGTAATATTCACACAACAACTCAACCTATAAAAGTTCATTTACCTAATGGAAACATAGTACATGTAAATCTTTTAGAAACTGTTTTTTTTAAACCAAACCTAAAACTTGATTATGTCCTTTACATTCCCACATTTACTCATAACTTGATATCTGTTAGTCAACTTAGCCAACACAACAACATACAAGCTCTTTTTACTCAATTCAATTGTACTTTGCAGGGCCTGAAGAATAACAGCATAATAGCTACTGGCAGACTCCTTGGGAATTTGTATGTGATTGATGCAAAAGTCTTTAAAACAAATAAATGTACTAGATCATATAGTATTTTTGTTAGCCAATTTAACCAATTCTTTATAAGCCAAGCCCATTCTCTATCTGTACATACTTGGCATAAGAGACTTGGCCATCCATCACAAACTGTTCTTTCACATTTACATTTCATCAATAAAATTGACAATATTATTTATCAAATTTGTCCATTATCCAAACAAACTAGATCTATATTTTCGTTGAGTAACTCTAGAGTAGAACATGTATTTGATTTATTGCATGCAGATATTTGGTGCCCAAATGCCCAACGTGAATTCTCTGGTGCTTATTATTTTTGGATCTTAGTAGATGACCATTTAAAAAGTTTATGGATATTTTACCTAGACACAAGTCTTAAGTTATCCCTGCACTCTCAATTTTCTTTTGAATGGTTAAAACATAATTTGGAAAAGTAATCAAAGTCCTAGAATGGATAATGGAGCAGAGTTTCTTAGATCACAATGCACAAACAAGTTAACATCTTATGGAACTATACATAAAAACAAGTTGTATCTACACTCCATAGCAAAATGGAGTTGTAGAAAGGAAACATAGGCATATTATCCAAATAGCCAGAGCTTTTTTGTTTCCATCTGGCCTTCTTATTCAATTAAATGGATTTGATGTTCTTCACGGAACCTTTATCATAAACAGACTACCTACTGTAATTTTGGGATGAAAAACTCCATTTGAGGTGTTACATTCAACTGTGCCCTGGAGACACGGTTGAAGCACACCTGCCCAGTGCGCTTCTTTCACGACATGCTCTGGTCCTGTTGAGAATGAATAAGAAGAGATATTCTTTTGAACAGGAAAATTATATTCAAGATTATCATATGATAATCTCTTAAAGGTCTTTAGTTGTCTAGCCTTTGCTAAGGATAACAAACCTAAAAAGCAAAAAATTTGACTCTAGATCAATCAAATGTATCTATCTTTGTCATTCTGTGGGACAAAAAGCTTTCAGCTTTATGATTTATGAACACATTGTGTTTTTACTTCTAGAGATGTTCAATTTCATAAGCATCTGTTTCCTTTTTCTACTATTGAATCTACCGAACCTCACACCTTACCGCATCCTATCTTAGAAGAACATAATTACCATACTCTACTGATTTTGCCACCTCACTAACCCGAATCACTTCTACAGAACCTTCAGTACTACATGTACATTTGCATCAATCACCTATTCAAATACAAAGGGATCTACCAGCAACTGCTACTGCTTCTATTCTATTAGGTACATCACTCACTCCTTCTTGCTCTCATACATCAGTGATACCATTTCATCATCAACATAAATCACCCCTTGTCACTAAAAAAAAGTCCTAGATTAACTAAGCCATCTGCTTGACTTTAAAATTTTGAGATTAACTTTACTTTTGATGAACCTTCTACTGTACTACTTCATCTTCACCAATATTATGAGTGTTTTATTCTTAAAAACATTTTGCCTTTACACATGTGGTTTTTAAACACAATTATTCACTATTAAAGAGCCTCATTTATAATACTCAGAGGCTACCAAATACCCTAGAGTTGGATGCTTTAAAGAAGAATCAAACATGAAAACTAACTTAACTTCCACCAGGAAAGAAACCTATTGGCTCGAAATGGGTGTATAAAGTTAAGCTAAAACCAAATGGTAGTATTGAAAGATATAAAGCAAGATTGGTTGCTAAGGGTTATAACCAAATTAAGAGAGTGCACTTAACAAATAGTTTTTCTCTTGAAGCCAAAACTTTTCACTTATGGGTCTTTTTAGCTATAACAGCAGCAAACATATGGCCATTACATCAACATGATACAAATAATGAATTTCTCTATGGTTTTATAGATGAAGGCTTGTGTATGAATTTACTAAAGCTACTCCTGGCCAGGTTTGCAGGTTAATTCGTTCTCTCTATGGCTTGAAGCATGCTTTAATATAATGGAACAATATTGAATTTTTTAAGAAGCTTTAAATAGTATGGCTTCAAACGATCAACTTATGATTCATTCCTTTCATCCTACATAATCATTCTAATTTCGTAGCACTTTTAGTTTATGTGGATGGTATGTTACTTACAAACACCTCATAAAGCACAAATACTTAAAGTCAAATCATATATGCTTCAAGCCTTTGCTATTACAGACCTTGGTCATGCCAAATATTTTTTAGGCATAGAGATAGCTAGAGCTTATGCTGGCTTGTCTATAAATAAGAGAAAATATATTCTTGATCTCATTAAGGATGCTAATTTGACTCATGCAAAGGCTGCTTCAACTCTCATGACAAAAGGCATAATGTTCACTACTGATAAAGGGGCTTTGTTACCAAACCCCACTATTACTTAGAATAACATTCCCTTATGGTGTGATAATCAAGTTGCAATATCTCAGCTAACTTTATTTTTCATGAACAAACAAAGCATCTAGACATAGATTGCCATATTGCGCGCGAGAAATTTAAAGTTGGATTGATACTCCCTTAACATGTTCCTTCGACACTCCAACTCGTTGATGTTTTCACTAAAGAATTTGCTACACCCCAGTTTGATCGCTTTTGTTTCAAGTTAGGTCTGATGAATATTCATCCCACCCAACTTTGGGGGGGGGGGGGGGGGAGTTGAAGAATAAGCTCGAAGATGGCTAGCTGAGCAGAGTTGAAAGAAGGAAGAAGATGTTTAAACTATACAGTGGGTTTTGATTGGAAATACACCACTTTAGTTGAAAATAAGTATGGCGGCATGATAGTGAGTAAATTTTGCTTATATTTATGAGGTTAATTAAGCTTATTATTAGATGATTATATTGATCTTTATCTATTTTTACATAGGATAAAATTTAAGAAGGGAAAAAGAGCCAAGTTGAAGGAAGATGCAAGAAATTGATGGGAAAAGCCTTGGACGTAACTCTTAGACAAGGCTAGGACCTAAGGTAGGTCTTCTGCTAGAAGAAAATATGTGACAACCAAGGACTTATTTAGGACATTTGAGCTATTAATTTTAGACAGATTTTCAGAAATATTGAGATTTATTTATTTCCTTATTAAGTAGATAATATTTAGGAATTTTTAATAATTATTATTATTTTATTATTTTTATTTTTATTTTTTCTAATTAAAGTTATATTAGAAAACTTTTAGAGAGGGGATATGAAGAATAAGCTCGAAGATGGTTAGCTAAGCAGAGTTGAAAGAAGGAAGAAGATGTTTGAACTATACAGTGGATTTTGATTGGAAATGCACCACTTTAGTTGAAAATAAGTATGGCGGCATGATAGTGAGTAAATTTTACTTATATTTATGAGGTTAATTAAGCTTATTATTAGATGATTATATTGATCTTTATCTGTTTTTACATAGGATAAAATTTAAGAAGGAAAAAAGAGCCAAGTTGAAGGAAGATGCAAGAAATTGATGGGAAAATCCTTGGACGTAACTCTTAGACATGGCTAGGACCTAAGGTAAGTTTGATGCTAGAAGAAAGTATGTGACAACCAAGGACTTATTTAGGACATTTGAGCTATGAATTTTGGGCAAATTTTCAAAGATATTGTGATTTATTTATTTTCTTATTAAGTAAATAATATTTAGGAATTTTTAATAATTATTATTTTATTATTTTTATTTTTATTTTTCTAATTAAAGTTATATTAGGAAACTTTTAGAGAGGGGATATGAAAGCCAAAATTTGGCAGCCCTTGAACTGTCTCTCTTTTTCTTGGTTGCAGAATTTTAGTAGACTATTCTTAATATTATTTTCAAGTATTTATTTCAAAAGCATTTGTAACTAAACTTCAATCAATTGAAGGGTAATTAAGATTTTCAATTTGCTAAGATTTATAAGATCTAATCAAACTCTTTCCTTGTTTCTTTAATTTCAGTATTTGTGTATTTTTTATAGCTCAATTTTATTATTATTTTACTAATTAAATAATAGGACATATTGCTTGATTAGTTGAATAATATATCTTCATTCAAAACTTAGAATTCGTAATTGTTTTTAAGCTTTTGATATTTGTGGCAATTAGATGTAATACTAAGAAGATATGCAATCTAATTTAAATAAGTTTCATGGTAGAATTTATTAATTAGAATTAGGTCAATCTAAATCGTAAAGCTATTAATGCGTTAAATCTTAAAGAGCGTTCCTATAAGATTATTCGATAATAAGGATTAGTTAAAAAATATTTCGTAATTAATTTATTATCTATGGAATGATTGGCCAATACAAGCATTTCGATTAGCTAGAACTAATTTATTGAAAAATTAAATAAAATTATTTTTATATTAATGATCAAATCAAAGAATTGGAACTAAGATTATTTCCTTCAATTGAAATTTGTACTATTGATATTTTTTTAATTTAATTTTGTTGCCATTTAGTTTGTTAATTTAAAATTTATTTGAATTTTAATTCTCAAATACAAACACCACTCCCCCTCTTTTTAATTCTTTTTAGTTTTACTTTTAAGTCTTCAAAAGAAATTAATTTAAGCAATCAATTTTCTAAGGATTCGCCGCTATTGTTATTTCATGTTGTTCATGAATAAGTATTTATTTTTTATGAATTCGATGCCCATCACTGCAACCTACGCTCTAAACACACCGTTTCATTAACAAGAAGAAACAAATGGCTAATGCGTGAAGTGAATTTGGAAAATGGTGTTTTGAGTTTGTTGTTGAGCTTGTTACGGTTGTTAATTTTAGTATCTTGAGTTTGTCAGTTAGTTATAGATATTGTTCAAGTCTATTATTAGAAAGTTCTAGATATCCAGTTTTATAAGTATAATGCCATCAGTGCTATAACTAATTTTATAATACCATTATACCCTATAAACATAAAATATATATATCCCATATATGTAAAATATTTATACAAAAATGCAAGAATATCACTATAATTATCTATAGAAACCCTCATATTTGATACCAAAAATAATTATAATTTCAAAAATATAAATATAATAAGTACATAAATATATAATATGCAATTAAGTATATATAAATAAAGTATAGTTGGTTAATTTATACAAAAAAAAATCTAAAAAAAATTTCATTAGAGTTTTGTCCGTAATTTTAATAAATCCCAAAATCAAAATACTCAACCTGCATTAGAACATACACTTCCAATTTATAATTTCACAAATCTACTATTTCTCCATCTCATATTCAAATATTTAACACATATAAATAATGTACAATATAAAAGCTTACAAAGCTTTACAGAAACTTGAATATTAAAACATATATATATATATGTGTGTGTGTGTGTGTGTGTGTATAATATTATAATATACATGACCATAACCAAAGTTCACTACTAACAAAAACTATACATGCAATGCAGTGTAATACCGATTAATAAGTCTCGTGACAAATGACTCTAACTTTAATCTCAACCACAGATCTAAACCTACTAAGATCTATTAGGACTTTCTTTCTCTGCTATTATATCACCTGCACGATACAATTCAATCGTACTAAGCTAAAAGTTTAGTAATACATACTTTGATAACATAAAATATTTAAAACATATGTTTCTTCTCATGGCACAAAATGCATTTAGATACAATAACAATGCAATGCTCAATTAATATTTATAATCTCATAAATCATATAAACAAAACATATCAACACACATACACCGGCTCAATAAATCTCTATATAACATTCAGGTTCTAGAAAGATTGATTTGGCCTATCGCGATCCAAAAGTTTGACATCGGAGCCAAGTATCATGTGATATCAGTATATCACTCTTACCAGAAGGCCATCTCCTTCCGACACTAGAGACGAAGTGTCATGTGATACCAGTGTATCACTCTTACTCGAAGATTATCTCCTCAACACTGAAGTATCTGACACTAATGTGTCTTGTCCAAAGATGTAATAAAATATCATGACGTATCGTTAGCATGCCAACTTGACGGTTCTAAACTCAATATTCTAGAATAAGTAATTATGCAGGGATAACAATTACATAATGTCATATCATATTTTCATTCTTTCATCTCATTTCATCATTTTTCCACATTTTTCACATTGCATTACCTTCTTTAATCATTTCCACATTTGCAAAATATACTTTATATCAATAATGTGACTTATTTAAAATATATTCAATCACCATATCACAATGGTTTAAAGCTCAAAGCAAAGTTCACATCATATTTTTAAAACAATGCATAGAATATATGAATAACCTCATTTTAAAATAAAACAACAAACTTTCACAAGTGCCAATATGATAATGCCAAACATGAACATTAAAAATATATATTGTTAAAGTATGTACAAACTTTATTTTGCTCCAAAATCTAACTAAAAACACTTTCCAAGCTTCAAATAGGAAAAGCCCTAAACTTTGTCATTTTACTTCAATTATGCTTATCCACTCCTAGACCAAACAAATGTCCAATCCTTAATTAGAATCATATTCTTACTTAATTGAATCAAAACAACCATTAACTAATTTGATCCTTACCAAAATCCAATAAGAAACCTAGTTTCACCACTTGCATATTTCAAACTTCACCAAAACAAGCTCACTTTCATCATCTAACCATTAAATCAATATATACTCATCATAATGACTTCATAACTATCTACTTTAACAAAAAAAAAACTATTTTTATCACTAACTCAATAATCACATAATCTTAAAATTCAATAAAATTAGCTTAGCGTAAATAATATTTATTTAAACATTGATTAATCTTCAAGACCAATTTGAAATTCTTAGATTTCTAGTAAAATTTGGTGTGTATATGGAAAAGAAATCCTCTTCTTTCACTCTTCAAAAATTTGGCCATCTATGAAAGAAGAAGAAGAAGATAGCTTTTTTTTTTCTTCTAATTTTTCATCTTTACCCATTCTTTAAATACCTGAATAATTAATTAATTAATAAGATATTTTCTCATTTCCCATTATTTTCTTATTTCTCATCCATAAATAATTTCAATTTTCCTTTCACTTTTGTTTAACTTTTAATTTAACTTTGTCTTTATATATATATATATATTAGATATAAGTTAGGTATCTATATATAATGTACCCAGTGTATATATTATGTATATAATATATATATTATGTATTTAGTGTACATATTATATATTCATGATATGCGTCATATATATTTAGTATATATTATGTATATATTAACTATATTTTATATATATCTTTTTTTAACACATTAATTAACTTTTGATATTAATTATATATATATATATATATATTAAAAATATGGATGTTGCAAATTTTCATGAGATGAATGAATAACTATTTTTTCAGATTTCTTCTCTTCACTTTTGACTATAAACAGGGGCAAAGGTATCTAAGTTGGTCCAAATGACTACACATATGCTTATATAGCGTAAGTTGGTTCAAATGACTACACATAATAATCTTAATATTTTTTTTTTATTTTTTATTTCTATAGTATGTGACTGATTTTTATTAAAATATTTATATATTTTACTTTTTTATATAATTTTTGTTAACGTTGTTTTTTATTTGAAATCAAAATCAAAATTTTTTCTTTATAAAAAAATTAATATATTTTATATGTCTAAATATAATTTAAAAAATTAATTTTTATTATTTTATTAAAATACATATTATTTAATAGTAAAGTTTGAATAAAAAATAAAAATTAAAGTAAATATTTTTTTGAAGTGAGAGATGAGATATTTTTGAAAAAAAATTATTTAAAGTAAGAAGTGAGGCATTTTTATAAAACAATTTTTTGAATTATTTTTAAATTTTTTTTTAAAAGTTTAATATTTTTGAAAATTAAACTTTTTTAAGATAGTTTTATAAATGTCAGCAATAATTAATTCGAACCTAAAATAACTCATCAAAAATTATTAGACCAGAATCCAACACGAGTTTTTTAAAGTACTTTATTTTTTTTATTTTATGAGAAAGGAAGACACTCAGTTTAATATTCCTAATTATTAAAAATTCTTAATTTTTTTGAAATTAAATAAAATAAATTAAAATTTAATTGAATAAATGAAATAAATAATTTTAAATAAAAAATAAAGAAATTTTAAATGAAAAAGTGGAATGTATATGTGATATATATGCAAAATATACATAATATATTCAAGTCAACAAAAAAATTAACTTTTAAAAATCAAAAGTCAAAGTCAAAGGGGGCATTTTGATAAATAAACTTTGAAAATTAAAATTTATAAAAATAATTCAAAAATTATTTTATTTTTGTATGGAAGAGGAAAATTAGTATTTTAATTAATTAATTAATTAATATAATTAAATGATATATATGTAAGGTGAAAATTGAAAGTTGAACGAAAAAGAAAAACTCATTTGGTCTTCCTTCCTTAGCCAAAATTCCATGGGAGTTCAAATGAAGCTTTTGTTCCTTCCAATCTTCTTAAATTGAAGGATTTTAAGTGTGCAAGTGGAATTTTTAGGATTTTCCTCCATAATTAGTAAGTTTTCTTACTTTTTCTTTGAAATTTCATAAAAGTATGATTTTGTTGATTTTGGAGTTTTAAAGTACTATATTTTAATTATCTATTTGGGTATGAATGAAGTTATTTTAAATAGTTAACAATGATTTTAAGGTTGGATTGAAGAAATTGTTGAATTTAAGTGGAGTTTGGTGAAAACAGAGAATTTAGTGTTATGTAACTTTTGGGTTTGTGAAATCATGAATTTTAAATATACAATTTGGTTCTAAATATGTTATTTTGATGCATAAACAAAGATTTTAAAGTTAAATATTGAATTTGGTAAAGTTTAAATAGAGTTTGAAAATGGAAGTGTTGATTTAGGGTTTTGAAAAAGTAAAATTTTCAAAGATGGTGAATTGTTTGATATTAATGGTTAAAGTATGTTATTTAATGATATTAAAGATGAAAATGAGCTTGAATTGATAATTGGATTGTGTTGGAATGAAAAACCTTTAATGGTGAAGGTTATGCCATTTTAGGGTTGAGTACTAAGACATGTGTTTATGTAATGTAATTTGTTTAAAAATGAGTGATGGAAGACGGTTCCCCATGCTACAGCTGATCCACTAGTGCTGACTTATGATGATTTTCTATAAGAATTCAAGAAGTTTATTCCGAGGGAGCATAAAGATGCGAAGAAGATGGAGTTCCTGAGTTTGAGGCATGACACCAGATCAATGACTGAGTATGAGATTGAGTTTATTCGGATGAGTCAGTATACTGAAGGGATCAATTATGATGAGATTGACCAGTATCGAAGGTTTGAGGAGGGGCTGAGACCTTCTGTCATGTGTCTTATAGCAAGCTCTCGGTCTTAGGACTTTTCTCAGTTAGTTGCAGCTGCCAGGAGTGTAGAGAGAGCACAGGGTCTTGCAGCAGTTGCCTGAGCCAAAAATTCCAGAGTGGAAATGGGAGTGAGTAACGATGTGTTTTGTGACTGGATTGCCTTTGACTCAGAAGAAGCATGATGCAATTTGGGTAATAGTTGATCGGATGACGAAGATAGCTCATTTTCTTCTAGGTCGGATGGATTATTCTCTTGAGAGATTGGCTGAGCTATATATCAATGAGACAGTGAGGTTGCATGGAGTCCCAGTTTCGTTGGTGTCTGATCGAGATCCCTGGTTTACTTCGAGGTTTTGAAAGAGTTTGCATGATGCTCTGGGTTCTCTTTTGCATTTTAGCACTGCTTTCCATCCTCAGATAGATGGGTAGTCAGAGAGAGTGATACAAATTTTAGAGGACATGTTGAGGAGCTGTATCATCGATTTCTCTGTGTGCTGGGATAGATTTTTTCCATTAATTAAGTTTGCTTATAACAACAGTCACCAATCTAGTATTAAAATGGCACCTTATGAGGCATTGTACGGTAGGAGATGCAGGACACCGCTATGTTGGGATGAGGTTGGAGAAGGTAAGTTGATTAATCCTAATCTAATTAGGGAAACAGAAGAGAAACTAAGGGTGATTAGGATTTGTCTGAACACAGCTTCAGACTGACAGAAATCATTTTCAGATTTGAAAAGAAGAGACAAAATTCAGTGTAGGAGATAAAGTATTTTTGAAAGTGTCTCCTTGGAAGAGAATTTTGAGATTTGGCCACAAGGGGAAGTTGAGACCTCATTTTATAGGACCTTATGAGGTACTGGAAAAAGTTGGACCAGTGGCCTATAGATTAGCTTTACCTCCTGAGTTGGATCGAATTCACAATGTCTTCCATGTCTCTATGCTTTAGAGGTACAGATCAGACCTATCTCATATTTTGTCAGTGGAGTCTGTTGAGGTAAGTTCAGATCTAACTTATGAAGAAGAACCAATGGCTATTTTGGCACGTGAAGTGAAGGAGTTGAGAAATAAAAAAAGTGCCACTTGTGAAGGTTCTTTGAAAGAATCATGCTATTGAAGAAGCAACTTGGGAGAATGAGCAGATGATGCGGAATCAGTATCCTCAGTTGTTCCGGACTTAAGAGATGGTAATTTCGAGGATGAAATTTATTTGTAGAGGGGAAGAATTGTAATATCCCAAAATTTTAAAAATATTAATTGTTGTAAAACTTATCCAAAGATTTAAAAGTGTATATATTTAATTAAGTGAATAGAAATGAGAAAGAAAAAAGGGAAGTGTGTATATGTTGTAGATATGAAGATATACTTGTTATATACAAGTCAATATCTTAATTTGGTCAAAAGACATTTTAATTAAATAGATATTAATTTGGATAGTGGAAGATGACATATTTGGTTTAATTATATTATAATATATTGCTTGGTGGAGACTAATAGAAGGGAAATTCATGTGGTTAAGAGTGTTAGTTGTTAGTGGAGTGGTTATAGACTATTTTCTTCTTTTTCTTCCTCTTTCGTAGCTGGCCACCATTACCATCAAAGGGAAAGAGATTTTGCTTCCTTTTCACTCAAGCAATTGAAGAATTTCAAGCGATCAAGTTGGAATTTTAAGGATTTTCTCCATATTTGGTAAGTCTCCAACTTGTTTCTTTGATTTCATTTGGAAGTTTGTATGAGTTTATTTGGTGTTTGATGTGGTATGTGTTTATGGTTGATTTTGGTATATTTGAAGTTCTTTTATCTAGTTTGCTATAAATTTGGGCTTTGATTGAAGAAAGTGTTAAGTTTGGTTAAAAGAATAAGAGTTGTGGATTGTGTAATTGTTGAGTTATGAAGTATGGTTGTGATTGGGTATTTTTGTTTTTAATTGAGTTGTATTGATATTTATACAAGTATTATGTGATTTAATGATGGATTTGGTTGGGTTTGTATGGAGTTGATAAAGGTAATGAAAAATAATAGTCAGATGTGGCATTTTTATGTCGATATTAGGTTTTTGGCCTGACACGCCCTGTGACACAGCCATGCCTTTGGGCGTATTGATGGTTCTATTTTCAGTATTGGTGACACGAGCAGTGACACGCCCATATCACTGAGCGTGTCAAAGCTTCTATGTTGTGAGTTTAGGGCACGGTCATGGACACGCCCGTACTGTTGAGCGTGTCATGTGTAAAGGTTGCCCTAGATAGTTCTTTTCCTCAATTTTCTTTACGTATTACTAAGTGATTATTTATAATCATATTTGATTTAGGCTTTGAAGAGACTTGAGTTACCCCATTCCAAGTGTTGAGAGAGAACTTGGAAGAGGAGATTGAAAGTGGTATTTGTTGCTTTAGAGGTAAGTACAAACTTTGAATAGTTATTCATATTTACTTGATATTAGGACTCAACACATTTGGTTGGAAAATGTGTTAAGTTCCCTACTACATTATTAATGTATGAATAATATGTTATGTTTTGTATAATGGCACTCATGCATTATGTATAATGTGGACTTGGTGCAAAAAATGATAATAATCCAAAAGGTATAGATAAAGCAAATTGTTATGTGTATATTAAAGATGGTATGTAAAGTCATGAGTAATGACTATATTGATATAAATGAGATATTTGAGGCATTGTGCCTAATGTGATCATGAGAAAATGAGAAAGGATTTGAAAATGAAATGAGATATATGGAAACATAATACAATTAATTAATATCGAAATAAATGGGAAATGAAAATAATTGTGTCTAGTATGTTATTCAATTTTCAGAGTTCTAGGGTTGGCGGCATGCCTATGAATTGCCTACGGGTTAGACGCTGGGCGTCATTATGAAAATATTTTTGAGGTGAAATGATCAGGTCGTAAGCCTCATAAACAAATCCTTGAAGCTAGGCTAGGTGAAATGACCAGGTCGTAAACTCAGTCCTAGTTGGATTAATTCGTAGATATATATTGCCTACGGGGCTAGAGATAAGGTGTCATTATAGACCAAAGCAGTAACTCTGGAATTTGAATAACATATTAGATCCTTTTAGGCCCATGCTTGTGTTTGCTTTTATGTGTATTATAAATTAAGGAACAAATGAGCAACATATTAAGATATGATTATGTAATGTTATGAGATATGATATCTTTTTGTATTGTGCATTGGCATTGCATTTGTACTATATATTGTTATCAAAGTTTGTACCACTAAGTTTTGGCTTAGCACGATTGTGGTTCATTGCGCAGGTGATAGGGTAGATCCGGTTGAGCTGAAGAGTTCAGCTAGACCGAGTTGAGTCTAGGCTTGAAATTTTATGAACGGAGTTATTTTGGGACATCAAGATCAGAGACTAATTGTCAGCATGTATATATTTTATATTTTTATACATATTGATTTTAATGTATATAAATATGTATATTTTGCTTCCGCAATCTATCAAAAATGTTTTGGATAAACCTTTGAAAATGAAGTTATATATATGTTTTATCAAGTAATATCTCAACTATTATTTGTATGATATGAGTTAAACGTTTTAAGTTATACAGATTTTTATAAATGATGAATTGTTTGTTTAAAATGGTTGTGACATTCTTGTGCCCTCTATATGTATATTTCATATGTTGGATATATGTAGTGTATGTATATTGAGTATAAGGATGTTACACAGGTTCTTCATCAGTGAAGAGAGGCTGATGAGGATATCCTCAGAGTTTCAGTAAGAGCCAAGGGCAGTCTGATAGGTTAGTACAACAACAAAGATAGTGGCTCAGAGGCCTGCTCCACCTACCTGTGTTTATTGTGGCAGAGCACGTAGGGGTGTGTGCTAGAGGATAGATGCACCGGCAATATATTTCAGATGTGGGTCGCCAGATCATTTTATCAGAAATTATCTAGAGCCACCAGATGATAGACAGACAAATACAGTAGCTTCTAGACCTAGTGTTGGAGAGGGTCGTGGTTATATAGATTTTGGCAGAGGAGGTAGATTATGGTATGGTCAGAGAGGAGATTCTATAGCTGAGAGTAGACCAAATGAGACAGCACCATCACAGAGCAGAGGCAGCCGAATGCTTCAGCTATCATTGCTGGTATTTTTACTTTATTTGGTACTTCAGTTCTTGCATTTATAGATTCTGGATTGACTCATTTATACATCAGTACATCCATCTTGCCTGTGAGTGATTTGCATTCTAAGTCCCTAGGACTTGATGTGTTGGTGACAAATCTTTTAGGGCATAGTATTATGGTTAGTAAGGTACACCTAGATAGCCCAGTTGTGGTTCAGAATGAGAAGTTTCTTGGTGACCTGATTGAGATGTCTTTTAGAGAGTATGATTTGATTATGGGCATGGATTGGTTATCCAAGCATGGGGTTGTGGTAAACTATCAGCGGAAATGTGTTACCCTGAGAACACGTGATGGTAGTGATGTGATGGTATCTAGTGAGCAGAGACACCTGTTATCCATGTTTATTTCAGTTGTTTCAGCTAGGAGGACGATTCAGAAGGGATGTGAGACATATTTTGCTCATTTTGTAGATACCAGAGTAGTGGAGTCCCAACTTGACAGTATACCTATAGTTGCCAAATTTTCAGATATTTTTTCTAATAAGTTTCCAGGAGTACCTCCTGAGAGAGAGGTGGATTTTGATATTGATATGATGCCTAGTACCACTCCTATCTCTATTACCCCTTATCGGATGGCACCTACTGAATTGAAGGAGTTGAAGGTACAGTTGCAGGAGTTGCTTGATAAAGGGTTCATCTGCCCTAGTGTGTCTCCATGGGGACCACCTGTCTTGTTTGTGAAGAAGAAGGATAACACCTTGAGATTGTGTATTGATTACCGGCAGTTGAATAAGATGACCATCAAGAACAAGTATCCTTTGCCTAGGATAGATGATCTCTTTGATCAGTTAAAGGGAGCAACAATATTCTCTAAGATTGATCTGAGATCAGGGTACCATCAGTTGAGAGTTAGAGATGTGGATGTACCCAAGATAGCTTTCCGCACGAGCTATGGGCATTATGAATTTTTGGTGATACCTTTTGGACTGATGAATGCACTAACAACATTTATGGATTTGATGAAAATGGTATTCAGACCATACTTAGATTAGTTTATAGTTGTCTTTATCGATGATATTATGGTGTATTCACATAATGAGAAGGATCATGACAGGCATCTGTGGATTGTACTACAGACTTTAAGAGAAACAATTGTATGCTAAGCTATCTAAGTGTGAGTTCTGGCTCAATCAGGTGACTTTTCTTTGTCATGTGGTACTAGTAGAGGGTATTAAAGTTGATCCAAGTAAAGTCGAGGCTATCTTGAATTGGAGTCCACCAAAGACTATGATAGAGGTTTGAAGTTTTCTGGGATTGGCAGGCTATTATCGTCGATTTGTGAAGGGTTTTTCTATGATAGCTACACCGCACATAAGATTACTTTGCAAAGGAGTTAGATTTATGTTGACAGATCAGTGTCAGGCGAGTTTTGAGTAGTTGAGGGAGATGTTGACTCAGGCTCCTATCCTTACACTATCTGTGGAAAGTAAACCTTATATGATATACAGTGATTCTTCACATAGTGATTTAGGTTGTATTCTGATGCAGGAGGATAGAGTCGTTACTTATGCCTCTCGACAGTTGAAGCCATATGAGATAAATTATCCGACTCATGATTTGGAGCCAGCAGACATAATTTTTGCATTGAAGATTTGGCAGCATTATTTATATGGGAAAAAATATTTCATTTATACGGATTATAAGAGTTTGAAGCAAATGGGTTTTCAGAGAGAGCTAAATGTTCTACAGAGACGGTGATTAGAGTTGATTAAAGACTATGACTGTTTGATTGATTATCATCCTGGCAAGGCAAATATTATTACTGATGCCTTGAGCCAGAAGTCTTTAACATGTTTGACTGCTTATTCGCTCTCGTTGCTTGTTTAGTTGAGAGCATTGCATGCCAAAATTGAGTCTCGTGATGATGGTGTATTGATGGCTCAGTTGCAGTTGAGGCCAGTTTTATTAAATCAAATTAGGGTGGCCTAGTTGGCAGATGAGAAAATCCAAAAGATTGTGATGGATTGTCATAAGGAGGAGAGTTGAGACTTTCATGTGAGAGATGATGACAATCTATGTTATAGAGATAGTTTGTGTATTTCTGATGATGCATGATTGAAGATGATGATATTGGAGGAAGCACATTAGTCACTCTATGCTATGCACCCTGATAATTCTAAGATGTATCAGGATTTAAAGCAATATTATTGGTGGTCAGGTATGAAGAAGGATATAGTAGAGTTTGTATCCAGATGTCTCACTTGCTAGAGAGTAAAGGTTGAGCACCAGGTTCCTTCTGGGTTGCTTTAGCCATTATCAGTGCCAGAGTGAAAATGGAAACGAGTGACGATGAATTTTGTGACTAGACAGTCTTTGATTCAGAAGAAGCATGATGTAATATGTGTGATAGTTGATCGGATAATGAAAAAAGCTCATTTTCTTCCAGTTCAAATAGATTACTCACTTGAGAGGTTGGCTGAGCTGTATATCGATGAGATAGTGAGGATACATGGAGTCCCAGTTTCTTTAGTGTTAAACTGAGATTCTCAATTTACATTGAGATTTGGAGGAGTTTGCAGGATGCATTGGGTTCTCGGTTATATTTTAGTACTACTTTTCATCTCTAGACAGATGGATAGTCAGAGAGAGTGATACAAATTCTAGAGAATATGTTAAGGAGTTGTATCATTGATTTCACTGGGAGCTAGGACAAATTCTTGCCGCTGATTGAGTTTATTTATAATAACAATCATCAGTCCAGTATTAGGTTGGAAGGAAGTGCAGAACACCTTTATATTAGGATTAGGTTGGAGAAGGTAAATTGGTCGATCCTAATTTAATTAAGGAAACAAAAGAGAAAGTGAAAGTGATTTAGGGTCGTTTAAAAGCAGCTTCAGACCGATAGAAATCCTATGTAGATTTGAAGAGGAAAGATATAGAGTTCAGTCTGTGAGATAAAGTATTCATGAAGGTGTCTCCATGGAAGAAGATTCTGAGATTCGACCGCAAAAAGAAGTTGAGCCCTCACTTCATAGGACCATATGAGGTGCTGGAGAGAGTTGGTCCAGTAGCTTATAGATTGGCTCTGCTGCCTGAGTTGGATCATATACATAATGTCTTCTATGTCTCTATGATTCAAAGGTATAGGTCAAACCCATATCATATCTTGTTTGTGGAGTTCATTGAGGTGAGTCTGGATCTAACTTACGAGGAAGAATCAGTGGCAATTTTGGTACTTGAGGTAAAAGAGTTGAGGAATAAGAAGGTGCCATTTGTTAAAGTTCTTTAGAGAAATTATGCCATTGAGGAGGTGACATGCTAGAGTAAGCAGACGATGCGGAGTCAGTATCCCCAGTTATTTCAGAATTGATAGCAGATAATTTTGAGGGCGAAATATTCTTCAGGGGAAGAGAATTGTAATATCCTTAATTTTTAAAAATTCCTAATTTTTTTAAATTAAATTAAATAAATTTAATTTGATAAATTAAATAAATAATTTTAAATAAAAAATGAAGGAATTTTAAATAAAAAAAGTAGAATATATATGTGATATATATGTAAAAAATACATAATATATACAAGTCAACAAAAAAGTCAACTTTTAAAAGTCAAAAGTCAAAAGTCAAAGTCTAGGGAGCATTTTGGTAAATAAATTTTAAAAATTAAAATTTATAAAAATAATTCAAAAATATTTTTATTTTTGTATGAAAGAGGAAAATTAGTGTTTTTATTAATTAAATAAATATTTAAATAATTAATTAAAAATATAATTAAATAATATATATATATATATATATATATATATATAAGGTGGAAATTGAAAGTGGAAAGAAAGAGAAAAACTTATTTGGTCATCTTCTTCTTCTTCTTCCTTCCTTAGCTGAAATTCCATGGGAGTTCAAGTGAAGCTTTTGCTTCTTCCAAGCTTTTAAATTGAAGGATTTCAAGTGTGCAAGTGGAATTTTTAGGGTTTTCCTCCTTAATTAGTAAATTTTCTTATTTTTTCTTTGAATTTTCATAAAAGTATGATTATGTTGATTTTGGAGTTTTTGAAGTGCTATGTTTTAATTGTCTATTTGGGTATGAATGAAGTTGTTTTAAGTAGTTAACAATGATTTTAATGTTAGATTGAAGAAATGGTTAAATTTAAGTGGAGTTTGTTGAAAAGAGATAATTTAGGGTTATGTAACTTTTGAGTTTATGAAATCATGGGTTTTAATTATGTAATTTGGTTCTAAATGTGTTGTTTTGATGCATGAACAAAGATTTTAAAGTTAAATATTGAATTTGGTTAAGTTTGAATAGAGTTTGGAAATGGAAGTGTTGATTTAGGATTTTGTAAAAGTGAATTTCAAAGATGATAAATTGTTTGATTTTAATGGTTAAAGTATGTTATTTAATGATATTAAGGATGAAAATAAGCTTGAATTGATAATTGGATTGTGTTGGAATGAAAAATCTTTAATGGTGAAGGTTATGTCATTTTAGGATTTAGTACTAAGGCATGTGTTTATGTAATGTAATTGGTTTAAGCATGTTATTATATGTTTTTAATAATATAAATAAACTTAAAACACCAAATTGAATGGCTTAATATTATTTTTCAAAGTTAAAGTAAGGTTGGTCTTTATTTTGGAATTTTGGAATTATGGTTTAAGTTTTGAAATGTCTTAGAATGTAATATTAAATGATTATTTATTATCACATTTGGTATAAGCATTGAGAGGAAGTATTTTGTCCAATCCAAGTGTTGAAGGGTAACTTGGAAAAGAAGGTTGGAGGTTGTTTCTGAGCTTGCATTTGGAAGCTTTTAGAGATAAATACAAACTTTGGATAAATTGATTATGTTGTCCTTACATTGGGCTTAACACATTTTGGATTGAAAAATGTGTTAAGCTACTTAATGCATTGAACATTCATGAATAATGTGCTATGACATGTGTAATGTTATGTATACATTATATGCATTATGAAAAGCTATTGTTAATGGCTAAATTGAGTAAAATGTGAAATATGTGCATTATGTGAAAATGACCCAAAGTGTTTGAGTAATGTGATTTGTTATGTATGCATTAAAGACATTATAAAAAGCCATTGTTAATAGCTAAAGTGCATAAAATGTGATTTATATATGAATTATGTGAAATTATTCAAAATATTTGGGTAATGTGTTTTAATGTAAAATATGATACATTGTGATAATATGTTGAGATATAAATGAAATGAAATGAATTGACATTGATTTGAATGAGAAAAATGAGAAAATGAGACAATGTGCGTAATTGATAATGTGAAAAGAGACAATATGTATAGTTGATTATGAGAAAATGAAAAAAAAAAAGAAATTGATAATGGAAAATATGAAATAATTGTGTGCCTAGTATGTTATTCAAATTTCAGAGTTCTGTATTTGCCGGCATGCCTATGAGGCTATCCTCATTATTTGCTTTCGGAACTAGCTTTTGAGCAATTACTTAATTTGCCTACGGAGCTAGATGCTTAGCGTCACTGTGATATGATTTATTTTCGGGGCTAGCTTTTGAGCATTATTATGATTTACCTTCAGAACTAGACACATGGTGTCAATTTGAATAACATATTAGATCCTCTGGGCCATGCTTATGTTTATTTTTATGTAAATTGTAAAATAATTGAAAAATATGTTTAAAATGAAATGGTATGTCACATGGTAACATGATATACATAAGCTTTGTGTATTGGCATTGCATATAAATTTTATTATTATCAAAGTTTGTACCGCTAGGTTTTTAGTTTAGCGCGATTGTAACTCATCGCGCAGATGACAGAAGTGATCTGGTAGAGCCGGAGAGTTCTTCTAGACTGAATTGGGTCTAGATTTGAGTAGATTATTGAGTTAATTTTGGACATCAAGATCAGAGACACTGTCAGCATGTATATATTTTATATTATCATATATTTTGTTATTATGTATATTATATTATGTTTTGATATATATATATATATTGTAAATTAAAAAAGAATATTTTGGATAAATTTTATAATGTGAATTTTATATGTGTTTTTGATAAATATATTATATGTATAAATATTTTGAGAAACTTGAAAAAATTGAGGAGTATGGGTAAAATGATGATTTAATATTATTGGGAATGCTTCTTTTATGCAGATTGTGTTTATTGTTATTTTTTGGATTGTCCAAATTACAGATAAAATTCTGGCCAATTTTTTCAGAGATATTTATATAAAACTCTATTTTGGAACCTATAATTTATAAAGAATATTTATTTATTATTTAATTATGCATTTAAAAGTATTTTAGAATTTAAATTTAAAATGTGAAAATTTTTATTTTTACCAGATTGTCATATTTTTATATCGTATATATGTATTATACATATACTAAGTGTATGTATTATACATATATAAAATATAAAGGTGTTACACTTAGGCTCGAACTCAAAACCTAAGCAGGAGTAATATAAACTCCCAACCATCATGCTATATTTTGATGATTAATTTGACTAGAGTTTTAACACTTGAATATTATCATTAATCTATAAAAAGCTTTTTTTTTTAAAATAAAGAGAAGGTGTATTTATATATATATGAATTTACTTCTAAACTAATTTTAGACCTAAATAAATTAGAGTGTATGAAAAGAAAACTACTTTTGCTCATATGTTAAGGGAACGTCCAACGGCATTATATGGATGACAAATATATACATGAAAAAATATTAGGGGCAAAAAAATATAAATTTAAAATTTAAAATATATATTTTTTAATAATAAAATATTCAAAATTTAAAAAAATATATTCAAAATATATGAATATAAAAATTAAAAATGCATATAATTTAAAATAATAAATTTAAAAATATATATTAAAAATATATAAATTCAAAAATATATTTAAAAATATATAAATTTTAAATTTTAAATATATATTTAAAATTGTATAAATAAGACATTCAATATCCATAAAATTTTAAAATTTCATCTATAATTATCTCAATGGTTATGTGCTTTGTATGGACAAAATCAAAATTTTCATATATTATTACTTTATTATTTATTATTATAGTAGAGGAGTCTTGGTGTAATGGTAATCATTGTTGCTGTGAGACCTGAGGTTACGGATTTACGTTGTGAAAATGACCTCTTTCAATTATAAAAAAAGACCGCGTATAAAGACTCAACGAGTCAAATCCTTCTTTGAACCCCGCGTATAGCATAATTATTTTTTCACCAAGCTGCCCTTTATATATATTATTATAATAATAAATTTTTAAAAGTTTAAAAATTTTAAGGGACAATATATTTTGAGATTTTAATATGTTGACTATTTAAAATATATATTATTAAATTTTAATTTATACATTTTACCCCAATATTTTTGCAAGTATACATTTTCCTTAATACAGCGCCGTTATATGTTTCTTAATAGAAAAGTCAAAATAGTTTTTTTTTTTTTTCAAAATCTTAATTTATTTGCGCTTAAATTAGTTAGGAGTAACTTCGTATGCAAAAATGCACTATATTTCTTTAAAATACCATATAGTATATATAAATAAATAAATAAATACGTAAAACTTGTGATTGATTTCATTTCTGATACTTTATGTATAAAATTTATAGTAAGACCCAACAAAATCAAAAAATAATTTTTATACTTTTTAATAGAATGAATAATAAACGTATTTATTATATTTCAAAAAAATAAATGTATTTATTAGATATATATTTTTCATATTTTTCTATTGAATGAAGATTTTATTAAAAAAAAGTGCTTGTGTAATTAAGATTTTTTTTAAAAAAAAAAGGCTAAAATCAAATGAAACATAAATTATACTTCCTTGCTATAACTCATAGGATAAAAAATATAATATAATGCAGGTAAAGATAATAAAATCAACTTCAATGAAAAGGGAAAAACGTAAGCTTAGAAAACATATGTCTAGTGCCAATATAACTATCTTAAAAATAAATAAAAAAAATTTAACGAATTGCATTGCAGGGATTAAATTTATTTAATTAGAAATTATATTCAATAATTATTTTATTTTGACTATTTAGATGACTTTATAGTAAATATATAAACAATAGATTAAATTATGATAAATTCTAATATATATATATAGTAAGAATTTCAATATTAATCTTTAAAAATAATATAAGATAATTAAGAAATTAATTAGTCCTTGGATTTTAATAATATAAAACATAACTTAAAATTAATTATCTAGAAGGTAAATATAACAACTTCTAATAATTTATAATTGAATGCTTAATTTAATTAATATAATTATTTTAGAAATAATATAAAGAAAATTATAATTATTTGAGAACTTAAAAAAATTATAGGTTATCTAAATTTGTTTTAGACAATATATTTTTAAATATATGAACATAAGTGGTTTAGTACTGTAAATTGTTATTTAGTGAAGGAAAAAGATGCAAATATAATTTTGATGTTTAGACTCAATGACATATATGCACCTCATATCTTTTTTACTAAAAAATATATAACAAGTTGAGAAAATATGCAAATATGATCATCATGTTTAGGCTTATGGGCACATATGTACTTTACTTATTTTTTTTTATTTCAAAAAGAGAAAAATTGCAAAAATATATATCTGAAGTTTGCGCAAACATACAAATTGTCCTTTAGCTTTTTTTTTTAATTCACTTAAAATTTGCACAAATATGCATATTGATCCTTAAAATTTTAAAAAGCTGATAAATTAATTCATCTTTTAATGGAAATCCAATTGTGATTAACTATATATTTAGTTTTTCAATAAAAAGTATAAAAATGCTCCTTAAATTTATGCAAAAGTACGGATTGCCATTAAATATTTTTTTTAAATTAAGTACTAAATGATATTTTTTTACATATTTATAAATGAATCAAACATATTTAAAAGATTTTTTTAATATTTATTTTTAAAAAATTTTTGCTTTTAATTTTCAATCTTAAAATTAGAAATTGATATTTCTAAAATTAAAAAATAAATTAAATTGATTAAGAATAGGGTATATTTTTAAAGCTAATTAAAATTTGATATTTTTTAAAAAATAATTTTAATTGAAAATTATGAGCAAATTAAAAAATGGATATTTTTAAAATATTTTTATTTTTTATATTTTTCAGAAAATCTCTTAAATATATTCTTCTAATAATATAACACATATGATAAGAGCTCAAATAGCCAGTAAATATTTGTTTGAATACATGTGCTCTTTGGGTATAGATTTGTAATCTCTCGCTGAATAGAATGGATAGAAAGAGTATTGAATTGATTGGAAGTAAGATTGGTAAGGTGATTATTATTTATGAATTTGATGTTAATTTATAGGAAAGTTCATAAGAGCTAGGGCTTGTTTTGATGTGAGTGTCCCTTTAAAGCAAGGCACGATGTTATATACTGGTAATGGCAAGGAAGTCTAAGTATATTTTCGATATGAAAGGCTCCCTAATTTTTTCTATTTGTGTGGAATTTTGGGGCATAATTATAAAGGTTGTGAGGATCAATTTGAGGTAGAAACTGATGTATAGCCATAAAACCCTGCTTTACGTGTAACTCCTATATGTGGTAAGAACTCATTTTACTCTAATTTGGACACTACTAATAAAGAGAGCAGTGCAAGTGGAATGGGTGGAAAATCTTTTAGTTTGCCTATTTAAAATCTCAGAGGTCATTTGAAGATGGAGGAGGTTGTTGAATCTGGAGATTATAATAATACAACAGATGGTTTTAACAATACTTATAATAGGTAATAAAAAGAGATAGTTAATTCCCTATTTGAGGTTGTACATCATGCTAGAGAAGAGGTAGGCAGGGTGGGGAAGGATGGAGGAGAAATAAATATAGTAGATTCTAGCTCCATGGATATTAAGGAAGAGGAAGATGAATTGTCGACATAACAGGTTCAAGAAATTCCAGTGTGTGTGCATAATTTGAATATAGGTGTGGTAGGCAGTATGGATGGAGGTTTTAGGTTTGGTTCTTAGCATAGTCCTTTTAGGAAAATTAAGGTTCAAGGTAAAAGGAGAAATAGAAAAATAGAAAAAAAGTTGCAGTAGATGAGAAGGATATGATAGAAGTTCCTATAACTCAGTTTTAAAGTTTGATTCAAAAAGAGGCATCATAGTTTAAAAGGAAAAGAAAGGTATGAGATATTTTAGTAATGACAATGGACGGTGGTCAAGATAATGATGGAGGAAAATGAATTTTTATCCATCTATGGACTTCTCTATTTATCAATCAAGGGTGGAGGCTATTCGACAACCCTGCCCATTGCCATAAGGCTCCTTAGATGGAATGTCCAAGGCCTGGGCAATCCCTGGACATTAAGAGCTCTTAAGAGAGTAGTGAAATTTAATTGTGCAGATTTTTTTTCTCATGGAAACTAGGCTAAATTAGAATGAGATAAAAGATATCAAGTTTTCTTTTAGTCAATTTAATTTTTTGTTGTTAATGTTGTTGGAAGATCGAGTGGTCTAATGCTAGATCATAAGAAGGAGCTAGAAGTTGAAGTAATGGGCTTCTTTCTCCATTGTGTGGACTTTATAGTTAAGAAAGAGGATGGTTTGGTGTAATGGAGGGGGTCAAGTATTTATGGATGGCCCCAAACACAATAGAAATGATTAACATGGTATCTTATCTCTTTACTGGCTGCCCAACGTAGATTGCCTTAGTTATGTTTTGAGGATTTCAATGAGAACTTATTCAATTATAAAAATTGGGGCAGATGTCCGAGGGCTTCTAGTTAAATGGAGAAAATTCAGGACTATTTGGATACTTGTGGCCTAGGGGACATGTGATATTAGGAGCTGATTTCACATGGGATAATGGACATGTGGGGAGTAACCTTATTAAGGAATGTTTGGATAAATTTTTTAGTAATTTAGAGTGGGATGTTTTTTTTTTTCCTAAATTCTCATTTGATCATCTATCTAAATTCTCATTTGATCATCTCCTTATCATGGTTGATTATAATGGCAACCTACCAGGTGATCGGAGGGCAAAGAGAATTTTTTCTTTTTTATGTTATATAGGTTAAAAAGGCCACTTGCTGTGATGTTGTTAGAGGTGCATGGGAAAGCAATATAACAAGTGATGATGTTTAAAGTAGAATTAGCCATTGCGCGAAGGAGTTGAAGCTATAAAACCAAAATATAGTAGGTTATATTAGAAAACTAACAAAAATATTAGCTCTTTGGTAGTCTTAATAATTAGCCTATGGATAGGTTAATATGCCAAATATTAGTGAGGTGTCTAAAGAGATCCATGAGCTTCTACACAAAGAAGAAATAATGCAGAAACAAAGATCATGGGCAACCTAGCTTCAAAAAGGAGAAAAAAATTACTAAGTTCTTCTATGCTAAAGCTTCAGCTAGAAAGAGACAAATAAAATTAGTAAGTTAATGAATGGCTAAGGAGAGTGGAAGGAGGGGGAGAAAGAGGTGGAAAAGGCTATAGTATATTATTACTCTTAGCTTTTTACAAGTTCAAACCCAAATATTTCTTTATAGATAATTCTAGCTATCGATAACTCTTCGTCAGCTAATTCTTTGGAGTCTTTGTTGGCATCCTTTTGTTGAGATGAAATATTGGTTGCTCTAAAATAAATGCACCCTTATAAATTGCCTCGTCCTGATAGTTTGTCTGCTTTTATTCTTTTAGTCTTTTTAGGATGTCGTTGTAATGATGTTTGTGATTTTGTTTTGAGTTTTCTTGAGTCTACTATGTCCTCTTTGTTAAACCATACTTGTATTATGTTAATTCCTAAAGTTAAGTCTCCCTCTACTATGAAGGATCTACATCCTATTAGTTTGTGTAATATCCTATATAATCTCAAAGGTCCTTGCTAATCGCTTTAAATGTGTTCTTCCTAATCTAATATGTAATACTTATAGTGCTTTTATCCTTAGTTGTCTTATTACAAATAATGCTCTTGTTGGTTTTGAAATTTTGCATTCTATGAAATCTAGAAGTAAAGGAAAGAAAGAGTCCTTAGCTTTTAAACTAGATATGAGTAAAGCCTATGACAAAGTTGAATGGTCTTTTATAGAGTTTGTGATGCTTGAGATGGGGTTTCCTACTCACTTTACAAAGCTTATGACTTATGTGACTTCTGTTTCCTTTGATTTTCTTATTAATGGGCAAGTTAATGGTTTTCTCAAACTAAATAGAGGCCTCCATCCAGGAGACCTGCGATCGCCCTATTTGTTTCTTTTGCATGTAGAAGGATTATCAACATTAATTAGAAAAGTAGAAAGTCAACGAGTTATCCATGGAGTGAAGCTTAGCAGATACAATCCCTCTATTTCATATATGTTCTTTGCAGATGATAACATGCTTTTTACAAGAGCCACAACTAAGTGTGGTCGATTAAGTGAGATTCTTTAAATTTATGAAAGGGCCTCAAGTCAAAGGATAAACCTTGACAAATATGAGACTTCTTTCAATGCAAATGTGCCTTCTAAGAATAGGGAGCGAATCAAATCATTATTGGCAGTGAAAGGGGTGGTCATCATCTAAAGTACCTAGGCCTTCCTACAATGATCGATCACTTAAATAAGGAAATTTTTTATTTCTTAAAGGAAAGGCTATGGAAGAAGCTAAAAAGTTGGAAAGAAAAGTTTCTATCATCAATGGATAAGGAAGTTTTGATCAAGTCAATAGCACAAGCGATCCTACAATATATTATGAGTTGCTTTGCTATTCCTAGTTTGGTTTGTGCAGATATGGAAATGATTTGACAATTTTGATAAAGAAGTAACCCAAATAAAAAAATAATTAATTGGGTCAACTGAAACTCAATATGCCAATTGAAATAAGACGGGAGATTGGGTTTGCATAATTTTTAGTCTTTCAATCAAGATTTTTTGGCAAAACAAGCATGGAGATTAGTTTGTGATCCAAGTTCCTTGTGTGCTCAGGTTCTGAAATCAAAATGTTATTCCCACCATAACTTTTTAGATGCTTTTTAGGTTTTCAACCAAGCTACATATGGAGAAGCATCCTTGGTGCTTGAAGTCTTTTGTAGATAGGTCTATGTTGGTAGATTGGTAATGGGCTATCAGTGTAGATATGAAGGGATAATTGGTCTTTTGGACAACCTTACATGAGATCGTTGGTACCCAACTTCAATCCTCTAATACCAATGGTAAACTGTCTAATTGATTTTGATTTAAAATGCTAGAACTGTGAGCTAATTCACCAATACTTCTTGCCAATAGTAGCTGAGACATTCTAAAACTACAAATTAGCTTTATACTGCCTAATGATAATCTATTTTGAGTATACTCTAAGTCAGGAATTTATGACGTGAAATCAAGATACCATTTGGTGGAGCAGATGAGTGTTGCTGCATTAAGTTAAGCATTATCTTCCAACCAAAATCATAATAGCTGGAATATGATCTGGAAGCTTCCCCTTCCTCCTAAAATTTGTCACTTTATGTGGAGATTGAGTAGGAATACTCTACCTTGTGGCATCAATCTGCCTTGTGGTAGCAATATGAATTATGGCAGTAATCTGATGAGAAAATGTTTTATAGCTCAATTGAGTTGAGCCTTTGTGGTTTCTCAAATGAATATCCAATATAATTGTTTAAAGAATGTATTTAGCTCAAAAAAGTTTAGAATGGACTGGCTTTACAATGTTAAATAGATAAGTTTTATTGTAGAAATATAGAAGATTGGTGTGCTATCTCTTTCAAAGCTTTAACAAAAGAGAAGTTCTCTCTCTTTTCTATTATCTCGTGGTATATTTGGTTTGTCAAAAATATGATTACCCATGGAAATAGAGTATCTAATTAAAAAAAGGTTATAGAAATGGTTCTCAAGTTGCATGATTTTCTCAGGTCATCCAGTCATACTATATTTCATTTGATCTCTCAGATAGTAGGTTGGTAGTTGCCTCCAAGGAATTCTTTCAAGCTAAACACAGATGTTGCTAAAAGCTCTAATGATGTGAGATTAGGGATTGTCATTCAATATTATGAAGGGCAAGTACTGGTTTCAGCAAAGAAAACTATTTTTGATTGTTTTTCAGTCAAGCATGCTGAAGCAAGGGCCATCTTCTTTGGCCTACAAATTGCAATGGATTGTGGTTTTAATAATATTATTTTAGAATCTGATTCTCAAAGCATAATTCACAAGCTTTCAAGTTCAGAAGTGGTAGATATATTTTTAGTTTAATTATTGATGATATTAAACAATTAGCTAATCATCATGATTTCATGTCTTTCAATTTTGTGTGTGGGGAAGCTAATATGTTGGCACATCATTTAGCTAAATGGGCATTAGATTTGCTGGAGCTTACTGTATTGATGAAGGAGGTGCCTCCTCATCTATGTGGAGTTTTGATTGCAGATATTCCTTCAACTTCTTAATAAGACAAAAAATTTTTAATAAAAAAATTATTATTATTTTATGAATACTAAAACAATCCAACGTAAATATGAAAGGATTGAGAATTAGATACATTAAGATGCCTATAACTTCATTTTATATAACTAAATTTGGAATAAATAGGGTGAAAATAACTATACCCTTAAGTGATTTGAATTAAAAAAAAAATAAAGGTTTATTAATAATCAGATTATCTTCAAATAGCACAATATTAATAAAATGATTCCAAATCAAAAAATTGTCCCTGAAAAAATCTATTCAAATGTGTCAAAAGCTCAAACATCAAATCAATTTATTAATAAGGAAATTACACCATATACTGTATTTTGATTTGCAAATTTTAAATTTACTGCTATTAATTATTTTTTTCATTTTTGACCCTTTTATTTTCTCATTTTTACTTTATCTTATGTTTCATTTTTTCAAAAATACCATACCCTTATTTTTTTCTTTTCTTCTTCCTCTTCTCCAATTCACGCTCTTTTTTTTACTTTTATTAACAGTACTGTATATTCTCAAAATTTACTTCGCTATCATCGTAAACTTGTAACTCTTAATCGGCTAATTTCATAATTAATATGCAATACCTCCGTGTTAATGCTGCTTGATTTGAATTTCTATAATTAATACGCAAGATATGAAGAGATCCGTACTGGCTACAGATTAGCCATCCTTAACTATCATCCAGATAACTATCAAACTCGTTTGAGACCTCTGTTGCTCAAAATAAATTAAGAGATAAATTTTTGAAGGTACAGAAGGCTTTGAAAATCTTTGGGAATTCAAGATCACGTGCAGTTAATGACATTGAGCTAAGAGCTTTGAGAGAAGATACAGGAGTTGCTAAAGATGTTGGTTTAATGAATGTAATGATTGAAATGGTGAAGTTTTAACCAACCAAGTTGGTTTTTATTTGTGCAGTTGAAAGGAAAATATCAGTGGACAACTTTAATTAATTAAAAAGTTATAAGAAATGAAAATGGATCGTGGAGACCTGACAATGACAGTTTGCTTATGAATTTGGATACTTTTTGGGAATTTTGCGCGTAACATTCTCAAAATTTACTAAAATTAAATTAAACTAAATTAATAAATTGGAGGATTAAATGAAATGTTAGAAGTCAGAAAACATAAAGAGAATATTATATAAAATACAACTAAGATAAAAGTTAAATAGTAAAAAGAGCAAAATGATAAAAACTCAACAAGTTAAAATAATAAAAAAAAATAGATGGTGCAAGATGATAGAAAAAAAAATAATGAATTATTAATTATTAATTAATCAATTAAGTAATAAAAATAATATATATCTATATGTATGGCTATTAATTAAACAACAACAACAACTAAGCCTTAGTCCCAAATAAGTTGGGGTCGGCTGTATGGATCCTCAACAAAATAAGCTCAAAAGACATAAAAAAAAAAAAGATACTCCAGCCTTAGGCCCCTTTCAAGACACGGATTTTACGTCTCCATTCAAGTCTATCATTAATCAAATCCGCATCAAGATCTAAGACACGTAAGTCTCTTTCTATCACCTCATTCCACACAGTTCTAGGTCTTCCATGACCTCTAGCCCCCTCAATCAACAAATTCTCACACTTACGAACCGCAGCATTAGGAGGTCTTCTTAAAACATGCCCATACCATCTAAGTCTTCCTTCCCTCACCTTATCTCTGACATCCGCTACTTGGACTTTTTGTCGAATATGAACATTCTTAATTTTGTCCAGTCTGGTATGTCCACACATCTATCTTAGCATCCTCATTTCTGCCACACTCATCTTATGCAAATGTTGTCCCGTTGGTGCCCAACACTCACTACCATAGAGCATCGCAGGTCTAACAACCGTCCTATAGAATTTACCTTTCACTTTCAGAGGTATTTTCTTATCACATAGAACCCCAGTTGCACTCTTCCACTTCAACCACCCTACTTGTATTCTGTGAGCCACATCTTCATCTATACGGCCATCATTCTAGAACACCGAACTCAAATATTTGAACTGCTTGGTTTTAGGAACCAAAACTCCATCCAACTTAACCTTATGTTCCTGCTTCTTCCTTAGACTGAACTCACAGTGCATATATTCCGTTTTACTCCTACTTAAATTAAAACCCTTGTCCTCGAGGGTTTTTCTCCACACTTCCAACTTACAGTTTACACCAGCACTAGTCTCATCAATTAAAATAATGTCATCAGCAAATAACATACACCAAGGAACATCGTCTTGTATGCTTCTGGTTAGCTCGTCCATAACCAGGGTAAATAAATATGGACTCATGGCCGAACCTTGATGCAATCCGGTAGTAATGGGGAAAGCCTCAATGTCTCCACCAGGTGTTTTCACACTAGTGGATGCATTCTCATACATGTCCTTGATGATGTTGATATATTTGCCGCTGACTCCTTTCCTCTTCAAAACCCACCATAACACTTCTCTTGGTACTCTATCATAGGCTTTCTCCAAGTCAATAAATACCATGTGGAGATCTTTCTTCTTCTCTTGATACAATTTCATTAGTCTTCTTAGAAGAAAAATAGCCTCCATGGTAGATCTCCCTGGCATAAACCCAAACTGATTCTTCGAAACTCTTGTAAGCTTCCTCAATCTGTGTTCAATAATCCTTTCCCATAATTTCATAGTATGGCTCATAAGTTTGATACCCCGATAATTTGTACAGCATTGAATGTCTCCCTTATTTTTATATATGGGTACCAGGATACTCTTCCTCCAAGCATTCGGCATATATTTATATGTTCATCATCTTCTTCTTCTTCTTTTTCCTCATTATATCTGATATTTTCAAGGTCCAAAGAAGGAATTTTGCTTCCATTTTATCTCAAATTCTTCAATATTTCTAAGAGTTTTAGGGTGATTTTGAGGTTTCTACAATCAAAGGTAAGCTTTCTTACCTATTTTGTGAAATTTTTTAGAAAATAGATTTTGTATGATTTGAGTTTTTGAAAGAGTATATTATAATTGTTTAAATGGATATGGAAGATGTTATTTTGATGAGAAAACAAGAATTTCATAGTTATATGATGGATTTATGTAACTTTGATTGAAGTTTAGTTTAGCTAGTGAAGAATTTAGGATTTTGGAAAAGCTTAGTTAAAGAATGGGTGTTAATTAAATTAAATAGTTTAAATGTGCTAAAATATAACCTTAAAGATATAATTGAACTTAAAATAAGAATTGGAATGGTTTAGAATGAATTTTTAGAACCAAAAATGGTTAGAGCAAATTTTTGATAATTTGAAGGAAATGATTGTAAATTGCGCTTTATTGTTTTAAATGTGATGGAATGTAATTCAAGAGACATAAGTGGGTTTAAAACTCAATTTGGACTTGGTTGAAATGGTTTTTCAAATTTAAAGTCTATTAGGCCAAGGAAAGGGAAATTTGAAGGAGTTATATTTAATTGAACTTTATTAGTTAAAATACCTAGGAATGTAACTCTAATTAATTATGTATATTCATATTTTTAATAGGTATTGAGTAGATAGTATTTTTCATAACATAGTGGAAAAGGACAATAGGATATTTTGGAGTAGAGTGAAGATTAAACTCTCATTTTTGCTTAGAAGAGGTTAGTACATACTTTGACTTGTAATGTAGTTGATTGCATTGATTTTAAGCATAACACATTGCATATGTTGTATGTGTTATGTTACTTGAATATATGTTTATGTATATGTAAAGCATTGTTTGAAATAACGAAGCTTGATTTGTATTGTTTAGGATATGTTAAGCCATTAGAAAATGGCTAATTGGAATGTTATGTGTAATATATGAAAAGTGTAAATATTGCACTAAAATGTGGAAGTAAGCCATATTTTCATTGTACATGATTATGATTTAGATAATGAGTTGCAAATTGGAAAAAGAATATGAAATGTGGAAAAACAAGAGAAAAATGAATTTTGAGAAATGTATTTATATGTATACCTTATATAAAGTATAGTTTCTAGATATTGTTATTGGATATTATTATGCCCCTGGGTCAAACACACCGGTATCATAGATAGTATTACACCATGGGGTAAGATATGCTAGTATCATAGATATTATTACGCTTTCAGATGAGACATGCTAGTGTCACAAATTTAGTATGCTTTCGGGTGAGACACATTGGTGTCACAGATAATTGAGTTAGCCCAAAATAATATTTCTATAACTAGACTAATATATAAGGACTTTAGAGCCCAATGTGTGTAGTTGATTGATTTGTTGATGAAAGTATGTATATGTTGCTTGACATTTTGTAGTGTAATGCATTTATAGCATAGTATATAAAATATCATATATTTTTGTACCAAAGAATATACTGCTAGGCTTTTAGCATAGCGCGATTGAAATTCATCGCACAGGTAACATGGTCGATCCAGAGATTCTGGAGAGTTCTACTTGACCACACCAGGTCTAGATTGTGGTAGATTTTTTATGAAGTTTGGATAGGCTACCCGGACCAGAGCCAATTGCACACATGTAAATATTTTTATTTTATGAAACTTGATATACATATGTACATTACATGTATATTAAAATGATATAAATTTTAAAGTATTTGGCTTAATGTTTAGGGTTATAAATATTTTATATCTATTGATATATATTTATGTTTGAGCATTTTGAGAAATGTTGCAGTGTGGTGAAGGTATAGTTGAGTGTATATATTTGGGAGTGTATGAGCGGAGATTTTTTTCGTCACTCTCATGTGGAATGATTCTTGCGATTTTGGCACTATTAGGCTCAAGGCCTTAGAGAATATGGACCTAAATCCGGAGAAAATAGAATCGCCATCCGGACGGACCAAAAAAAAGAAAGAGTTGGATAACTCGATTACCAAGGAATATCTAACCTCCTTTTGAGTTTGAAAAGTTGAGTATGCATGGGAAAGCTGAGAAGTGCCCAGTACCCCCATAACATCTAGTTCATTAGAATCGATCTCCTTTTCGGGTCTAAATATTATTGAATTCTTGATTATTATGACATTATCCATGTTACATGCGTATAAAAATAAAAAAATACTATATCATAAATCAACCAAATTAAATAAAATGGGCTCTCATACAAAGATGAAAACATGCCCTTACAAATGTCCAAATATCCACAACAAAAATAAATAAAATAGAACACCTACCAAAAGGTGAAAACATGTCCCTTACAATTGTCCTAAAGCCTTTAAATAAATTAAACTACATAAAATAAATAAATTAAACAAATTAGACACCCACGAATGGAAATATGCCTTTTACATCATTAAAACCCAAATAAGCAAATATAATTCAATTAAATAAAATGAGCAATAAAATAATAAAAATGTATCATCCATCATAAAGCATGTAACAATAAATCAAATAATTCAATCTAGGTTTTAATATTAAATAAAGCATTAGATATACAAAATTAGAGTTTAATAAAAGAAAATTAAGGTTAATCACAAAGACTTACAATCCATAAATAAATATTGACCCCATTAATAAGGGGTCGCATACGGCAATCCCGCTAGCCGGTTAGCGGGCGGGGGTCAAGGGGGCAGCACCTCTTGCGGGGGATCGGGAGCAACGCCCCTGAAAGATAGATAGTTTACATGATATGGTTTTATTGGGAAGTTAGAGTTTTTTTTCTTCTAAACTAGGGTTTTACATGTAAATTAGGATTTTTTAAAAATAGAATTAGGGTTTTGGAAAAAAATATTAGAGTTTTAAATAAAAAAACTAGAGTTTTAGATTATTAAATTAAGGTCTTAAATAAATCCTAAGTTACTAAATATTTGGAAACAAATGAATTATCGATTACCTAAGCTACTGGACGAAACAATGTTTAAATAAATTAAGCTACGGTGATTTTGAAATTAATGAAACAAGCTACTAGGTGTGAATAAAAAAAATGAAACAAGCTACTGGACATGAATATTAAACAACACTTAAAACCATGATCAAAGCAAACTTTTGTTAAATTTAAATGGATGAAAACATACTTTCGTTTGTTGGCTCCACCAAAACTGAGAGTACTAGATGAGTGTAACAATTGCCCGAGGCTATTGTTGCATGTTGATCTTTACTTACTTCTTGTTGCTGCTTGATTTAATAATTAAGGCTGCTCAAAAAGCCTTTTGCTAATCCCCTTTGATAATAGTTTTTAGGTTTTTTTTTTCTTAATTGTTAATCAGTGCTAAATTGCTCCCTTCCTGATTGCTCTTAATTGTCTATTTATAGTCCAATCAAAGCTTAATCCTCAAACCCTAATATGTAAATCGAGGGTTATCCAAAGTATAATTTGATTAGGAAATTAAAATGGCTGGCCCAACTCTTTCCGAATTAGGGTTCATGTCGACTTGGAATGCCCAAGTCGACATGGACCCAACTCATGTTGACTTGGACACCCTAAGTCGACATGAGCCATTGCTCATGTTGATTTGGATGTCTAAGTCGACATGAGCATTAAGCTCATTGATGCGGAACTCCAAGACCCGAATTCGATTCTTAGAAGTTTTTATACATAAATTTGAAGTTGATCTTTTAGGCATTTTGCATGCTTCCTTGTGATCGGACCAATTAGACTTTCCATGTCAGGAAAAGTTTCCTTATTTGCAATCAACTTCAAATCATCTATTTTGCTCTCTTGACCATCTTGGATGGCATTTGTATCATTTGTATCACTCATGTTGACTTGGACGCATCCGACTCAGACCGAACCCTAATTTTAAATTTTTCGACCCAAACCCTTTACAAATTAAATTTGGGCTTTTATGAATTGGATTAATTAAATTTTAAGCTTTTAAATAAGGTTTAAACTCTTTTAAAAAATAATGGATCAGGTTAAGCTTTTTAAACTTAAATCAACCTAAATTTAAGGGTTTATATTTGCCCCGTACTGTAAACGATATGAGACTTCAGCAGAAGAGAGTGAAAAGCAACATGACTTTAAGTTAATCTTGGATAAGGATGGGTTCTGGACCCAAGATTAAATTTGGGTTCTTGACCCGAGGCTGGATTTGGGTTCTCAGCTTGATATTGGATTTTGGGTTCTCAACTTGAGACTAGATTTGAGTTCTTGACCTGATACTAGATTTTGGGTTATTGACCTGAGACTAGATTAGGGTTCTCGACCCAAGACTGCAATAAGGTACTTAATTTGAGACTGGATTAGGGTGCTTGACTCGAAACTAGATTAGGATTCTCGACAGAAGACTGGATTAGGGTGCTTAACCCAAAACTGGATTAGGGTTCTCTACCCAAAATTGGATTTGATTTGGGTACTCGACTCGTGACTGGATTTAGGTGCCTTGGTTATTTAATTTGTTTCTTTTATTTTACTTTTTAGGATTAATGTAAGGGGCATGTGTGTGTGTCTTATGGTGCATGAGTTAGGACGCCCATGTTACCCATATTGTGTTATGTAAGTGATATCATACTTTCACTCAAGTTATGGAGATTGAGTACTACATAACCACTCATAGCCTCATACCTTTTGGTATATACTTACCATGGGAACCTAAGCTTTTCAACCCAAAGACTAAAGCCTATGTAGTTGGCCTAGTTACTTTCCTTAGATTTTTATCCAAATGCTTGTTGTTTGACTATGATTGATATATCTTAGTTTGGACCATGATCTATTTGATTTGTTCTTTTTCTAATATGACCTAATTGTAATATAAGCCCAAAATAATTTTATTCTTTTAAGCCCAAAAGACCAAAATTATTTTCAAAATTTTTAAGAGGGTCTTTGATCATAAAACTTTTAAAAATTTTCTTTTACCTCATGGCCCAAGATCAAAGCTCAAAATCTATTTTTTTTAATAAATCTTTTCAATGGATCTTGAAATAAAACCATTTTAAAAAAAACCTTTTTCAACGAGCTTTGTAAACATTTATTAAAAAATAGGCTTTCAACTAATTAGGTCAATTATGAAATATTAAAATCAATTATGGGCCTAATTTATATCAAGACTTATTAATTATGGGCTTTTCTGTGGCATGAACCATTTGTTGCTTTTTCAAATGAAAAATCTATTTATAATAAACCTTTTAATTTAGTTTTAATCTAATATGGCATAAAAGCTATCTTTTTGTTGGACCAATGAATTAAGACTTAATAATTAAAAATTATCATGGACTGACTTCTAAGTTTGAAAATGTATTTATTGGTTAAACCATCAGAGTGAATTGTTCAAAAATAAGATATCCCATGTTGATATTTTGTTAATGATATACCTAGGAAAAGAGACTCGTCATTCGTGTATGGAAGTTATAAGGTTGGAAGGAACATCTTATGTATCTTTGTTGATCTATTACTTGTGCATCCATGCATACATATATACATGCATTGCATTATATGTTAGTGATCCTTTCTAGCTCATAGCCCTAGATTGCAGTAGGTCAAGAGCTTACGACAATCCAACCTACACCAGTGATGTAGAATTCAATAATAACTCAGTCAGCTTCTCACTAAAAGCAATAAAACCTGAATAGATTCAAAAGATGATGGATGATGCGATCAACTCCAAGATGAAAGAACTAAAGGAGGTCCTATCAGAGACCATAAAAGGCCAACTGGCTACACTATCAGGGAACATTGCTGAAGCATCTGCTAGTATTAAGAAGTAGAAGGACAAAGGAAAGGCTAAGGTTGGTGAAGTAGCTATGGATGACGAAAAAGTGATGATGGATGATGATGATGACTGGGCTCAGTATGTTCAAGATCCTCAAGATAAGAAGAAAGAGCCAAAAGTTATGGAGAAATCAACAGTGGAAAAGACTGAAACTTCGGATGTGGAGAAGATGATTGCTGATTTGGAAGAAAAGTTTGAAAAGAAGCTGAAAATAGAAAAGATGTCAGAAGTGGACAAGATCTTTGAATAAGATGAGGAAGTCCCTTATAAGTTCAAGATGTTTGCCTTTGCTAAGTTTAATGGAACCAGCAATCCTCATCTACATGTTAAGCAAAACATCACAGCCATACAGTCTGTTCGAGCTACTAAGGCTCAAACTGAAGGAACTTATGCTCTCATTGGGCTCTATTGTGCAAAACTGGTTCAATACCTTACAGAAGAACACCCAAAAAGATTTAAAATTTGCTATACAAAGCCTTCATTCAGTAGTATGGGTACACTGTCGAGCTAGAAGTGACCTTGATGGAGGTAGAGACTATCAGGCAAAAATAAAAATGAAAGTTTTGTTGATTATATTAAGAGGTGGAGAAGTAAGACTTCTCTTCTTAAAAAGAGGTCTGATAAATCTGGCCAGATCAGAATGATAGTGAGAGGCGTCATGCCCACCTTTGTGAGAGACTGTCTCATACCCTTATCAGAGATTTCAAAGATATTCTCTAAGCTGGCTTGCAAATAAAAGAGTGGGAATGGGAGAAGAATCTCTTTTTTGGAACGAGGAATGAAAGAGAGAACTAACAATCTGGTAGTCAGAGTGCACAATAAGAAGTGGATGTCAAAACAACTGCTGGTCAAGGGAAGAAAAGACAATTTTAGAGTTGGCAAAACTTTTATCTTGGATTTTCAACAAGTTGCAGAATAAAGGGCTATTACAGCCATTGGTTCCTCGACCTCTACATGATCCTCTGCCATCAAACTTTGATGCCAAGGTCTTTTATCAATTCCATCAAATATAAGAGCACAATACAGATAAATGTGCTCAATTAAGGCACGAGATCCAATATTTGATCGACAGTGGTAAGTTGCCTGAGCCTGATAAACCTAACACTAAAAGCAATCCATTGCCTAAGTTTGAAAGAGTGCCACCACCAGTGACCTACATGATAGAAGAAAGATTGATAGAAAGTTTTATCTTATCATCTTTTCAAGATATAGATTGACAAATTGCTAAGGAAGGGGTTACTAGTTTTGGCCCTTGCCCCTGAAATGTCCAAGTAGAGAAAGCTCTTTCAACTTCAAATAAATAAAACTTCCCTTGGCTTGTTTGATTTTTGTTTCATTTTTTAGTATTTTCTAGAATAATTATGTTTTTTAAATTAAGATTATTTGAATAAATTATTTTTATTAAACTTTTATTGGTCTTTGTGCATTTTTGTGTTCAACCGATGACGAGTCTACCTTGATATTCATAAATTAATGTATTTATGCATCATGATCTGAATAAATTTACTAGGTGAGGGAATTGCTCTGTAGCTTTGGGCTATGTATGCTTACTTAGAGAGGGCTCTTGCATAATTATGAGTGTCTAGGTCCTAGTCAATCTTAGAATATATTTTGATGAACTTTCGAGGCAAAATTGAACTTTGCTTATTTAAGGGAGAAATGATCTAGTCATTATTTGGTAAGCCAATAACTAGAATCTACCCAATTAAATATCAATCCCTAGTTATCCATTTGAGCCTTCATGAGTTTTTAGCTTGCTCTTTATTGGCTTGTAAGTATGATAACCTATCCTATGTTATTGTAACTCTTATGATAAGTCTGATGATCACTAAGGTGAAGGGGCAAGAAGATTAAAGAAAGGAATGCATAGTCCAAACTATAATGATAGTTAAAGTTCACCTGATACTGAACCTAATATCTTTAATCTATTAAGATAACATTAAGGCAACAAATGATTTATCCTTGTTGAAGCAAACTCACTCCACTCATCCATAGTCAAAAGCATAGAATGATGCAAATAAGACAACTTTCTTAGAGCTAAAAAAGAAAAAAAGAAGAAGAAAAAAAGAAAAAAAAGAAGAAGAAAATAAAAAGGAAAATAAAATAAAACCCAAAAGGCTGTTCAGAAAGCCAATCGAGTTCTTTTTTACCTAAAGCAAGTAGAAGACTTCCACTTTACAAGAACAGATTGACTTGAATTGGTCCACTTCAGCCAAAAGATTCAAATAAAGTCAAATACATAAGGAAAATACCATCTTTCATTTTATCCAACATAGCTCCAGGTCCACAATCTTGAAAGACTTAGACTTGATATTCCAAAAAGGAGAAGGATGGAAAGAAAGAGAAAGAAAAAGGGCGGTCTAAAGATCAATATAGTACTGATTAGATCCATATTTCTTCCAAAAACATAGAAGGATATTCAAAATTCAGAAGATAAAAGTGATGCCCAGAAGGTAAAAATGGAACCTTTAATAGTATACAGTTCGAACATAAAGTTTGTAGAGTGAAAGTTTGTTAGCAGTATCATGTCAGCTCCAATTTATAAATGGCCTTCATCTATCTAACCCATGTCTCTTATAAACCCCATTTCAAGCTTGTTAAAGGCATGTTGATCTCTCTCGGTAGCTGGAGTCTATTAGTAGAGATTGTTTGAATAAGCATTCTTATGAAATAGACATTATTTAAACTCAATTAGACCTTTGGCCAAGCAATGTGCATGTACCTATTTGAAGTGCAACAGTTCTTGTTTAATGGAAATGATTTCCATGTTTAGTACGATAACTAGGGTTGTCATGTTATACATATATTGATTTGGAAAAGTCGAGTCTTGAGGTAAATTGACACTGATTTGACAAAGTCAACATTTGATTTTTAAAATAATAAAAAAACTATTTTCTTGTTACATAAACCTTCAAGTTAAGGGAAGTATGTTGCATCGTTGAACTTTAAAGGACATATTAGGCAAAAGTGGGCTAATGAAAGGATCCCTTGCAAGGTCAGGAAGAAGTTACCAATCAAATGTGTGAAAAATGGATGCTTTTTGTGTCTCTAACTATGCTGCTTAGGCCCATAATACTCATGATTTCATCTAGAAGATAAAAAGCCATATATATGAAAGCTTCTGTTGTTCTAATGCAAAGCCTGAATGAGCATCTGGAAAGAATCAATGGAAGTACTTCAGCAGATCACCTCAGTCTGTAAGTCAATAGAACCACTGAAAGTATTATTCATACATATCATGCATACATAAGCATATCACACTGCATTTTGTTGCCTTGTATTGCCTGTTCTTTGTCAAAGTAAACAACAATATTCTATGAAACAAACACGAAGCATATATAGAATCAGAGGTCATGGAAGACCCATTGCTTGAGGAAGATCTAGCCACTTTACAAAAATAGAGATGCGTACTTGTGCGAAGAACCAGACAAAGCCAAACATCAATAAGAGCCTGCATGGGAAAAAAATCATTGGTTTGAGCCTGCACAAGGGATAAAACTTCTCCTTTTAAATTTTTAAGTTTATGCATGTACAAAATATTTTTACACTCACTTTTAATATTTTGTCATGCATGGGGCAAAGAGATTATATGAGGAGTAGCTAAAAAATAGCTAAATTTTTTGCAAAAGGAAGAACAAAAGAAGAAAGTAAGAACCCTAAAAGAATGAAGATACCAAAGGCAACAGATCAGTCCAGCTAGAAGAGCTGATGCCAATGTAGGAAAATGTCTAAGGATAAAGAGCCATTTTGAAAGGTGAAGATTGTTTTAATCATTTATGCATTTATTTTTAGGGTAATTTTATTAGCTTTTAGTTAATTTTTTCTTTAATTTGTATTGAAGATTGCTTGAAGTGTTTGATTTAGGTTGGAGTGCGAAAAATAGAGCTTTAATTCACTTGTTCGATCCAAAGCTGGTAGAAAGACATTGAACATGGCCAAGACACTTACTGGCTTGGCCGTATCCCTCATCAAAGGCAAGAAACTCATTAAGAAAATAAGAAAAAGTAGCAGCCAGTGACACAAACAGGTGATACAACCAAGTCACTCACTGTGTCAGGACTAAATCAACTTGGCTGTGTCCCTAAGAAGATTTGACTAGAGGTATACACAAGAATGAGAGACGGCTAAGCCATTGGCCGTGTCACATGACACAGCCAAAGACTTGGCCATGTTCCAACTAAGAACAAACAAAGAGAAGAGATAGAAAAGAGATAGAAGTGAACACAAATAACTGACATAGTCAAGCCACTAGCTGTGTCCCTCCCCACAAGAAGAAAGCATTAAAGGCAGCAAGGGACACGACTTCATATCTTGGCCATGTCCAATGGAAAGTTGAGTGACACGGCCAAGTGCCAAGTCACTCATGACTTGGTCGTGTCTTGTATGACCTCTTTAAATTATTTACTCAGGTTGAAGGACAAGATAAGAGACAACAAGAATTTTCTTTTGAAAGAAATAATAAAAGAAGTTAAAGGTGATCTAATTTATGGGATGAAAGATTTAAAAAGGAAAAAGGAGGGGACAAATGGGAGTGAGCTGAGTTGAAAAAGTAATTCTTTTTTTTTTGTCTTAGCAATTAAAAAATGATTGGAGGGGAGAGGGATATGGACACGTCGGAACCATTTGAAAGACCATTCTCCATACATTCATCTAGTTCTTGGTTTTTTGGAGGACACCATTCTTATCACCATCTACATCTTCATTTTTCATCCATCTCATTTTTCTTCCATAAGCAAGACTTCAATACTTTTGGGATAGTTTTAGGTGAACAAGCTCTTGATAGGGTTAAGGTTTGGAAAAAGTTTGATTGAAGAGTTAGAGGCTTGAGAGAGTTTTTACTTAATCTTTCAAGGGTAGAACAATTGATTGAAGGTTTGAAGAGGGCTTGGGAGTTCTTCATCACATTCAAGTGAGCTAGGACGAAAACAAGGAGTTTCAACTCTTGGCATCTTTAAGGGGGGTTTTTTCATATTCTCTCATTTAATTCATTTCTAGATTGTTGTTGTTTTATTATGAACATTAATATTACAATGTATAATTTTAATTTAATTGATATTGAGTTGAATCTTTATTTTAAAATGATGATGAGCTAAATTACCCATTCCTAGGCTTTGTAGTAGATTTGATTGAATGACTTGATTTGATATTTCTATTAATATACCTTGTTATTAGTTGATTGTATTGGATTGAATATTAGGTTGATTGATTAACCACCTATTGATCTCTTAATATTGAATGATGGACCGAGAGGTGAAATTTGATATTTGAACTATGCAATCAACTATCCTAAGAATGAATTAGAAATATAAGTTCTAAGGTTCTATTAATTAGCAAATTCAAATCAATTGGTTGTTGTTAATTCATAAATGTGAGAACTAATGAATTGATAATTGCTAATTAATCAAAAGAAATAAATTAAATTGCAAGGGTATATTAATGGATAATTTGAGAATTAAGCTTTGATTAATTTGATCTACGAATCTTAGGTACTATTTCAAGAATTTGAGTTAATCTTGCACAACCATAAGTTGTGTTACTTTTAAATTTTAATTGCTTTTCACCATTACAACATATCACACTCAAATTTTAATATTTTATTTCAATCAAACTATTACAAAATAAAACCTTTCTTCTGAGACGACTTTGGGGTGATCACCATTGCTACAATAGCCTCGTATACTTACGAGTGCTACTTGGTAGTAGTATTAAATAGAGCGCAACAAAGACCCAACGTCCAAAGGATGAAGATCCATTTTGAAGGATAAAGACCCAATGTACAAGGATGAAGATCCATTTTGAAGGGTGAATATCCAATGTACAAGGATAAATATCCATTATGAAAGGTAAAGACCTAAAGCAACCGGCTAGAGGAAAGCCAGAATTCTCAAATGATAGAAAGTCAGTCTGGCTAGAAGAGCTAAAGTCAATCCATTGAAGAATAGAACCAATTGGCTAGAAGAAAGCTGAAATTCTCAAACGAAAAAAGGATAATCAAGCTAGAAGAGGTGAAGTCACGAGTTGAGTACCCAAATCAAATCCAATTTTGGGTCGAGAAGCCAAATTCAGTCTAGGGTAGTGGAAACATGCCTTTTACAACTCCAAATAAACAATTAACCAATTAAACCATCCAAACATAACAATTAAAAATAAAACATCGATAATAAAATAAATCATTCACCATAAAAGCATATAACAAATTAAATAACCAAAGCTAGGATTTAAAGTAATTAAATAAATAAAATTAAGGTTTTGAGCTTGGAAATTAGGGTTTAGGTTGTTTAGAATTAAGTTCTTGGTTTCACAGATTAAGGATTAGGGTTTTAGGTTTTGAGATATTAGTTTTAGTTATTAGATAAGGTTAGGGTGCTAGGGTTATATCTAGTGGATGATGTTTTAAAACTCAGTATTTTTGGATTTAGGGATTTAAGAATTAAGGTTTTGGGAGTTAAGGATTCTTGGAATTAAGTTTTTAAAAAATTAGGGTTTTGGATTACTTTGAAAAATAAATTAGGGTTTAGATTTTGGATGTTTAGAAATTAGGGTTTGGATTATTTTGGAAAACAGAATAGGATTTAGATTACTTTGAAAAATAGATTAACGTTTCGATTACTTTGAAAAATTATTAGTGTTTTGATTATTTTGGAAAACATATTAGGGTTTTGATTATCTTGGAAAACATATTAAGGTTAGGGTTTTAATATTTGAAAAATAGATTTATTGTAAAAACTTTAAGAGCACTTTAGCATTGATTCTTGATAAATGATTGGATGGAACATGACTACTGGATATATTTAAATGAAGATACATAAGGCATACATTGATGGCATTATCAAATAAAACTTACTAAACATATTTAAGCAAAACCATAATAAGTATGAATTTCATGACATGAATAAATGGGACTTGTTATGAATTTAAAGAGTTTAATAAATAAAACCTGCATTGAAGGCTCCATCAAATTATATGTCGATCCAAGTTGTTACATGCACCAATTCAGAATTCTGGCCAAGCAAAGAATAAAGGTAGTAGTTACTGCCTTTGGTGTGTTATGTTGATAGTTCTTTCTTAATTGCTAATCCATGCTAATTGCTTTGTTTGCTGCTTGATAATTGTTGATGATTGTTTTTAGTATTAAACATTGTTATTTATAGGGAAACAATGACTTAACCCTAAACCTAATTTTCTTTATCCAAGGTTTAAAAGAATTCTAGCTTGATTAGGAAATTAAATTATTGGCCAATTGCTTTGGAATTAAGGTTCATGTCGATTTGGCAAGTCCAAATAGGCATGGAGCCAACCCATGTCGATTTGGGTGTGTCAAATCGACATGAGCCTTGGCTTATATCGATTTGGCCATCTAAATTGACATGAGCCATGCTCATGTTGACTTGGATCCTTCAAGTCGACATGAGCAATTGCTCAAGTCACTTGGACCCATCCCGACTCAAACCATATTAAATTTTAAGTCTGAATAAGTTAAATTAGGGCTATTTTATGCTTTTAAATTTAATTTAAGCCTTTTAAAATTGGATGGACCTATTTAAAGCTATAAACTAAGTTTAAGCCTTAACATCATACCAAATTTAGTTTAGTCCTCTTTAATTAGGATCGTACTAGCTTATGACCAAAATTAAGGGTCTATAGAGTGTGGAAATTTTATTACAGGTTGTGTAATTTGATTTTTAGGAAACGTTCGAAAAACAGAAAAAAATTTGACGAATTTTTTCATAGATTTTTCTCTAAATTATGTATTTTTAGTAACTAATTTACATGAGTATATTTTCACTAATATATTAAAGTACATATTAAGGATATAAAATATTTTCTTATAGTTATGGAATTGGTAATTAAGTAGGGTTGTGAATAAGGATTATACATATACATGATATATAGGTGTTATACTGTGCTCTTGTTTTTTGAATAAGGAAACAATATTTTGTCATTTACATGCAAAGAGAAAAAGTTTAGTTCTGTAACTTACTTTCTTGCAAGTCCTTTGTTGCAAGTTAACAAGCATGCTTTAAAATCTTGGTGCAAGTGTAATTCTTTAATTCTTTAATTATATATATTGATATTATTTTATCTTAACCGATATATATTGTTGTATATAACATATATAAACATATAACAATATATATTAATTTGTATATTTGATATTTTATTGCAAATCAACTAATATAAGTTGTTATATATAACATATATGAACACATAAAAACATATATTAATTTGTATATTGATATTTTATTGTAAATCAACTGATATATATTATTATATGTAATATATATGAACATAAAACAACATATATTAGTTTATATATTTGATATTTTATTGCAAATTAACTGATATATGTTATTTTATGTAATATAAATGAACATATAACAACATTTATTAGTTTATATATTTGATATGTTATTGCAAATCAACTGATATATGTTATTATATGTAACATATATCAATATATATTAGTTTATATATTTGATATTTTATTCTAAATTAACTAATATATGTTGTTATATGTAGCATATATTAACATATATTAGTTTATATATTTGATATTTTATTGCAAATCAACTAATATATATTATTATATGTAACATATATTAATATATATTAGTTTAAATATTTAAAATTTTATTATAAATCAATAAATATATGTTGTTATATGTAGCATATATCAACATATATTAGTTTGTATATTGATATTTAGTTACAAATTAACTGATATATGTTGTTATATATAGCATATATGAACATATAACAATATATTAATTTGTATATTGATTTTTATTTTTACAAATTAACTAATATATGTTGTTATATGTAATATATATGAACATATAATAATATATATTAGATGTATATTGATATTTATTTTACAAATTAACTAATATATTTTATTATATGTAATACATATCAAAATATAACAATATATATTAGCTTGTATATTAATATTTTATTGCAAACCAATGGATATATATTGTTATATGTAACATATACGAATATATAATTGCATATATTAGTTGTATACTAATATTTTCTTTTGCAAATCAACTAATATATGATGTTGTATATAACATATATAAACATATAACAACATATATCAGATATACACTGATATTTCTTTTGCAAATCAACTAATATATGTTATTATATGTAACATATATTAAAATATAACAATATATTGTTTATATATTTATATTTTATTATAAATCAATTGAGATAGATTATTGTATGTAACATAAGTGAACATATAATTGCATATATCAGTCATATACTAATATTTTTTTTAAATCGACTAATATATATTGTTCATATATGTTGTTATATGTTGATATACATTACATATAGTAGAAAATTAATGTAAATTGTTTTAATTTAATATTTAAAAAAATTAATTTGAAACTTGTCTAAAAAATTAAAAATAAATAGTATAAATAATACAAATAATATAAAAAAGATAAAAAATAAAAAATAAATACAAATCACAAAAAATAAATAAACAAAAAAATAAAAATAAAAATCACATAAAATCAATGCATAAAAAAATTACATAAAATTTAATTTAAAATTATTTAAACATAAATTATGTTTTTAATTTAATTAATTAATTATTTTTAATTATATCAAAATTTTAAAATATAATTAATGTTGACCATATACTGTTCTTTTTATCTATATTTTGAATTGTTGATTCCCATGTCCACTATACTAGCACACCATTCCACACACCTTAATTTTGCAAATAAAAAAGCTTCATTACGAGAATGGAAAATTTTCTCTCTGAAACCCTAGGTAAAGGTCCTTTATCCCTAAGGGAGGAGGATGATCTTACTAGGAAGAAAAAAGCTAGAATGAGAGATAAATCCATTGAGAATGTCACCCATTCCTAGAAAATATCGTTTCATGACAAACTCATGCAAGACTCTGAAGGAGATAGGGATGCCTTATTAAAAAAGCTGGATGATCTAGAGTTCGACACGGATGATGTAAGCATAAGGGTAAAGGATGGTATGCCAGTAGTTCTTCTTTCATAAAAAAAATAAGGGAAGCTTTGTAAAAGCCATGGAAAACATTTGTACTTGTCAAGCTTCTTAGCAGGACTATTGGTTATAAAGCTTTATGCAGTCGACTTCAAGCTCTTTGGAGGGAGATGTGCAGGGACAAAGACATTAGTACTTGAAGGGGGCAGTTGCCCCCCTTTTGTTTTAATTATATATATATATATATGTATATATATTATTAAAATTTTTAAAATACTTAATTGCTCCCTTTTAAATTTTTTAAAAAATATATGATATTTTTATTTTGTCCCTCTTTACTAAAAAGTTTGGCTTCGCCCTTGGATATGGGGCATTATTATGGATACTTTTTAGTACAGTTTGATACGGTAGAAGCCATGGAACAAGCACATATGAAGGGTCCATGGATGATCATGGGGCATTACCTAACCATTAAGTCTTGGTCCTCAGATTTTAACAGTGTGACGAATGAAATAAAATCAGTAGCAGTATGGATTAGGCTACCTAGGTTACTCTTGCATTTGTATCATAAAAGAATTCTACATTCTATTGGGGAGTTAGTTGGCAAAGTCATTCTCATAGACTATAATATTGAATCTCGTACCTGAGGTAAGTTTGCAAGGATTGCAGTGGAAATAGATCTTAATAAGCCCCTGTTGTCCCAATTTAGAATTGAAGGTCATGTTCAAGATGTTGAATACGAAGGTCTTCCCAGAATCTATTTTGATTGCGAAAAATATGGCCATATGGCTAACCTTTGTCCTTAAACAATAAAACCAAAGGAGCAGGGTCGGAGAAGGAGCAAAGTCATCGGAGGAAGAGACCAGAGAAAAAGGCAGCAACCCAAAATTTGGCCCATAAATGATTGCCACTATAAAAGGCAAGAAACACATGGATATGGCAAAGGAGAAAAATTGGCTCGATGAGGGTGCAATATCATATCATATCTGGAAGGATATTGCTTTGAGGTATTAACTAATATGGATGAGAATAATGAGGCTATTGATGTTGGTAATTGCCATATCGGTAGACAGGAAAGTGTGATTAGGGGAATCAAATTTATGGCAGGCTTAGGTTCTGTTGGGGCACAAATAAAAGAGAAGCAAAAAATCATGCAGGGGAGTACAAAGGTTCTTCTAGAAAGGCACTTGATAATATTCATGTTACCTCTAAGAACTCGATGCAGAATGCAACTCCCACGTCAAAAACCCATGCAACATTCTCTAAAGATTTTGAGCAAAACTTTATGGAGACAGTCTCAACTGTGAACAACAGGGGCGGAGGGAGGGGGGTCCTGGGGGGCAATGGACCCCCCTCCCCTTCGTCCTCCTTATATACATATATATATGTATATACATACATATATATATATAAATATATATAATTTTATAATATTTTATAAAAATTATATACATATAGTATTTTATAAACATATTAAATTTTTTTATCATATATATTTTTTAATTATTTGGGTATGTAAAATTTTATAATTAGGTATTTATATATATAGTATTTTTATAAAATTTTTATATTATTTTATATATAGTATTTTATAAAAATATAAAAATTTTGTATGGATAGTATTTTGTATACATATTAATTTTTTTTACCATATATATTTTTTTAATTAGTGGGTATTTAGAGGTTTGTAATTAGGTATATATATATATATTGTATTATATATATATTTTTGCTTTTTCATCATATATTTTTTTAATTAGTGGATATTTAGAATTTTTGAGATTAGTTGTATATATATATTATTTTTATAAAATTTTATAGTATTTTGTATACATATTCATATTTTTATCATATATATTTTTTAATTAGTGAATATTTAAAGTTTTATAATTAGATATTTATATAGATAGAGTATTATATATGTTTCTTTTTTATTTTAATTAGTGAGTATTTAGAGTTTTATGATTAGATATTTATGTTAATATTAGAATTTTATTATTTAATTATGAATTGGATAAAACTAATATTTTCATTTGAAATAGTATTTAATAAAATACTATAAATAAATTAATAGATTAAAAAATAAAAATAAAAATATATGTAAAATTTTTAAAATTTAATAAATAATAGAAATTTGTGATAGAAATTTTTAACAAAAATATAAATTTTACTATAATGTTAAATATTTAATTTTATTTTTAGTTCGTTTATAATTTTTTTTCTTAGAGAATTTGTCCCTCCTTTCTGTTTCTGGTTCCACCACTGGTGAACAATGATGTTGAAAATAAAAATTTGTAAAAACTAACAACTTTGAATGGTGATGTTTTCACTTTAGCTTGTAACAAGTCGAATCCAATTTAGAATAAGGCAAAGGCTATTATGGAGGATCCATGTGGCATAGAGAAGAGTCCGATGTTGATTCAAGAAGATACTAATGACTTGGTCATGAAGAATTTGGCTATGATGGAGCTTGTGAATGAGAATAATCTCACTGCTGATGCTTAGTATCATATTCAGGTGTGCTCTTTCCTTTTATCTAATTTTCATATATGTCTTTGGATTTTTCTATTATGACATAGAATTACTAAGGGGTGGCTTCTAAGGGTTTCTTGAAGAAGTTTCGCAATTTATGCAAGATTTATAATCCAATTATGTTGGCTTTGTTTGAACCTCGAGTTGGTGGTAACACGGAGGATGCTTTTATTAAGAAAACAGGTTTTGACAACGTATTTTGGATTGCGGCAAATGGGTTCTCTGGTGGAATTTGGTTGCCATGGAAGAATCATGTTCATGTTAATATTTTGGAAGTTCATTCCCAATTTATCCATGTCTAGCTAATGGTGAATAATTTAACTTCGTCCCTTTTCATGGCGATTTATGGGAGTCTTAATGCTAATTTGAGAAATATCTTATGGGTGGAGTTGCAAAGGTTGTCTCATACTTATAATTTGCCTTGGCTGCTAGCAGGAGACTTCAATGCATTCATCTATCAGACAGAGAAACAAGGTGGAACAAGTAATAAGTGTAAAACTTTTTATAAATTTGCAAGTTGGCTCAATGATTACAACATGATTGATTTGGGTTTTCAAGGGTTTAAATTCACATGGAAGAGATGAACTATTTAGGAATGTTTTGATAGGGCTATTTGTAACCAATCTTGGCTGGATTTAATTCAAACATCTAAGGTTTTCCACTTGCCAAGGATTGCCTCTGACCATTGTCCCGATTTGATATAATATTGTAATAAGCCTCAAATCTCTAGCTCTAAACCTTTTTAGTTTTTGACTTCCTAGCTTATGCATGATAATTTTGATCAATTTCTATCTAATAATTGAAACAAAAATGATAATTACCTGGATGTTATTCACAAATTCACAAAATAAAATTGGAGAATCGAATAAAATGGTTTTTGGTAACATTTTTCAGCGAAAGCAGAAGATAATGGCTAGACTCTCAAGGGTTCAAAAAGCCCTTGAAAATTTTAATTCCCCTAACCTACTTGAACTTTAAGAGACGTTAAAAAAGAGCTGAAAGATATCTTAGATCAATAGGAAGTCCTACGGATTCAGAAGGCCAGGCAGGATTGGATCAATTTTAGGGATAGAAATACGTCATTTTTCAATATAATTGTAATTCAAAAGAGGCAAAAGAATTGTATAGACTTCTTGAAAGATGAAGAGGGGCAATGGACTAATGATAGAAAGAAATTGGAAAGACTGGCTGTTAATTACTTTACAATGTTATATACATACAACGATGATATAGAGGTGCAATATCTTGTGGAATCAAAAATCCCGTTGACAACTAACAGTCTTTTATCTAAGCTGAATGATCACTTCTCTCCTATGGAAATTAAACAAGCTCTATTTGACATCCAGGCGTTGATGGCATCCCTGTTGCTAGTGGCGTAGCTAGAAATTTCATTGAGTGGGGTCAAAATTAATGCTATAAAAATAACATTTTTAAGGCAAAATAATTGAAATTTATCTTAACATTTGATCATAATATATATAAAAAAATACTCTCAAATTTGTAATTTCCCTCTACGAGTTTTCATATTTTGAAAGTATTGAATAATAATTTTATTGCCAATACTTTCAAATACATCCTCTCAATATATGTAAGCAAACAATCATTTAATAACTAATCCCTTGTTCGATTACAAAGATGACTTTTCACTATTCATAGCAAAAAATGCCCTTTCAACCGCTGTCGTCACGACTGGTAATATTAAAGCTAATTTCCCAAGCAAATAAACTAAAGGATACACCAATTTTTTTTTTGTCTTAACTAACTTTTGAGCAAGATTATTGATTCCTTCCACCATTAAAAACTCATCATTGGAACACATATAATAATGTAAATGTCAAGCTGATTATCAAGTAAAAGAAGCTGCACTAGTGAAAAATTATGAGAATAAAATTGAGTAAGACAAATCAATATTTCCTTATTAAAAGAGGAGAATGAATCATCTGGACTTAAGTGAGACATACATAGAAGCAATTCTGTATTCATCTCTGTAAAATGATTATTAAGCTCTTGAAGTTACAAATCAATGGCAGCATAAAGTAACTCCACTCAATAATGGTGCAAATTTGTGACTTATTGAATTCTGCATTGTGATTGTTCTTTCATGTGAAACATGTCATCCATATTAAGCACAAAGATTTTATGTTTTTCACAAAAGAGACAAACTTCATTTAACAATGCCTCCCAACCATCATCCCTCATCATTTGTGGCCTTTATTTTGATATTGTAACTAGCTGTATAGCATTAACAATATCTTGATCTTTTCTTTGCAAAGCTTGTGATAACTCACTTGTAATTCCCAAAATTCCTTTCATCAGGTATAAATTAAATGCAAAATCAAAATATTGCATTACTTCTAATAATACACAAGCTTTAGCTCTTTCCTTCTAATAGTTAGCTCTATCTTTAACAATGTTATCTAATACCTCAACCACAGATGAAAACATAAGTAACAAATTCAAGAGGGTACCATAATGAGAACCCCAACGTGTGTCACCTGCTCGTTTAATACCAATTTCTTGATTTAATTCTCGTCCACTTATCAAATCACCATTTTTTAATGCTTGAGAAACTTTAATAGCTTGAATTTTGCACAAAAGATCTCAACGTTTACATGATGCTCCAACAACATTCATTAAATTAGTCATCAAATTAAACAAAGATGCAGTATTAGTATCATGTTTTGTTACTGCAATAAGTGTGTATGAGCAAAACTATGAACATAATATGTAGATGCATTTTCTTTCATGATCAAACTCTTTAATCCATTAAACTCTCCTCTCATATTACTAGCTCCATTATAACCTTGCCCTTGCAATTATGACATACTTAACCCATGCTTTGCAAACAATAACTCAATTGATGTTTTAAGAGATGAAGAACTTGTATCATCAACATGCACAATACCAAGAAATCTCTCAACCACTTTACCCTTATTATTAACATAAAACAGAACAACTATCATTTGCTCTTTCATTGATACATCATGAGATTCATCAACTACAATTGCAAATAGATCATTATTCAAACCATTAATGAAAACATCCACTGTTTTAGTAGCCAACAATTTATAATCTCATTTTGAATAGTAGGAGATGTTAACTTGAGATTACTTGGAGCATTTTCATGAACAACATTACTAATAGTGTCATTGTGCTTAGCTAAAAAAACTTTAGAAATTCACTAAAATTACCTTCTTGTTTTGAACCATAAGATTCATCATGGCCATGAAAAGGAAGCCCTTATCTCAAAAGAAACTGAATGCAATCAATTGATGCAACTAATCGAGTTCTATAATCCTTTTTTACTTGATATGTATGTCTATTAAATACAACTTTAATATTTTGGTCTTGCTTCATTAGTGCTTCACATTTGCTCCAAGCTACATTGTGAGCACTGTTAGGACCTCCCACATGGATATCTAACCTTTCCTTTTTATTCAAAGCATAAAAACCATCAGTAAAAAATGAATCTCCACCTCCTTTCTTTCCATTATCTGCTCTAAAAAGATAACAACATAAGCAAAATACAACATCTTTTTCTATACTATACTTCAACCAATTAGCATATTCCTTATACAACTTTGGATTAAAATGACGAAGGACATTCCTAATATTGCACTGTTTAAAATTATGGTTTTGTGGTTGATAATGCCTTTTTTGTAGATATGCTCTTCTTACTTTATCTTGATTATTAGGATGATATTCTGAAATTTTAATTCTCAATCTAGGATCAGTAGGAAGATTATCTAAGTTAATTTCAAGACTATTTTTTTCTTGAATTACTTTCTCTATCTTTATTTCCTTGAATTTAATCCACTACTTACATAAATGTCAATTATCTTTTGATCACTAACTTATCCATAACTAGATAAAAAATAAAGATGTGTCAGTTATGACTATACTCTTAATTCCTAGCTACATTAGTTATTAAAAATTTAAAATATGCTTCTAATTGAAATTCTACCTCTAAATTGAGTAAATGATTAAAATACTCTATTCATATAAATATCATACATAGTGACGTTAATAACTATTGTATCAACCAAGCTACCATGCTTGAAATCACTCAACTTTTGCTCCTAAATTCCTTATTAAATTCCAAAATCCAGCATAATAATAGTAAAGTCACACATACAAATTGTTCTAATTTGCTTAGAAGATTACAAATGTCAGTTGAAATTTTAAAAAATTTAAAATCCACATCTAATTGAAATTCTACCTCTAAATTGAGAAAGGGATTAAAATATCTTATTCATGTAAATATCTTACAACAATTAAATCAAAAAACTAATTAACAAGTTTCAATTGTGACCTAATTTTTCTACATGAATATTGTAAAATAGCAAATTTTTATTAGGATTTATGAAAGTTAACAAAAGTTATAAAAGAAAATAGAGGAAAGAAGAGTTATATACCTTTTACCCAATCAAAATGAAAATTTTACAACAAGAAACTCCTTTGAAGTTGCTACTTCCCATTTATGAGAGCTATTTCCCTTTTCCTGTTTTACTTTCAGAGAGCTTTATTTTTCCATTTTTCAATAGCCAATTACTTTGCTTTTTTTAACAAAGCTAATTGTTTTGTGTAAATAAAGGAATGGGTAGATATAGCTCAATGTTTGGGCTATAAATTGTTGGTTCTTTTTTTTTTGCTGTCAATTATTAGATTTTTTAACGGGTCAATTTTAAAAATATATATAATATAAAAATATATATACTTTTCAAAAAATTCAATGGGGTCTATTGTATGCATTAACTATGCCCCTACTTGTTGCATTCTATCAAAATAAATGGAATATAGTGGGCAACAATGTTACAAAATATGTCAAGGAAGCTTTGGAAGTCTGTGCATCCCTGAAGCGCTTAATAGGACAATGATAGCTCTTATTCCTAAAGTTGAGCACCCTAAAACTATTCAACAATTCCGTTGTATTAGCCTTTATAATGTGGTGATGAAAAAGATTACCATGACCATTGTGAATCATATCAAGCTTATTATGGCTGAAGTAGTGGGGCCAAACCAGTCAAGCTTCATTCCTGGGAGGCACATAACGAATAATATTATAGTGGCTCAAGAAATTATACATTCCATGAGAAGGAAGACATGGAAGAAGGGATTAATGGTGATTAAAATTGATTTAGAGAAAGCATATGACAAGCTCAACTGGGACTTCATTAAGGAAACTTTAATCCTTGCTAGTACTCCTGTTAATCTAGTTCTAGTTATAATGGACTGTATCTCATCTTTCTCTATACAGGTATGCTGGAATGGTGAATTGTCACAATCATTGAAGCCTACAAGAGGTGTGAGATAAGGAGATCCCTTATCTCCTTATATTTTCGTGCTATGTATGGAGCATCTCTCTCATGTTATTAATGCAGCAGTAGAGATGGGTGAATGGAAAGCAATCAAGCTAAGTAAGAATGGTCTCTCATACCTCATCTCCTTTTTGCTGATGATTGTCTCCTTTTTTCAAAAGCATCATATAATCAAGTGTTAGCAATCAAGAATGTTCTCTCTTCATTTTTGTAAAAGTTTGGGTCAAACATTGAATTTAGCAAAAACTAAAGCCTTCTTCTCTAGGAATGTGTCTGGAGCAGTTAGAAGGCAGTTGTGTTATGACCTTAGAGTTCGAATAGCCACTGACTTGGGTACTTATCTTGGTATGCATCTCTTACATAAGAGAGTTAACACCAATACTTATGGGCATATATTAGAAAAGGTGCAATGCAAATTTGCCAGTTGGTCAGCAAGTAGCCTATCATTGGCAGGTAGAGTTACCCTTCCAAAACATGCAATGGCCTCTATTCCCATGTTTGCCATGCAAATTGCTCAGTTGCCATCCAGTGTACTAAATAATATTGAGAAAAGGAGTAAGAGCTTCTTTTAGGGTAGTGATAACTCTAAAAGAAGCCTCAACCTTGTCAAATGGGATAATATCTACCAACCTTATGATAGAGGAGGTCTTGGCTTTTTTTATCTTAGGGCAGTTAACAATACCTTTCATATGAAACTCAATTGGGAGGGCTTATCACATGCCAAAATAGTGATGACAACAATGACACATTTGCTGTGACATTTGTATCTTTTATTATATATTTCGCTGATACATTAAGTAAGCTTTGAATTTCTTAAAGGAATGGTGGAGCGTATAGTTAGGAAAAGTTGGTATGGATTAGTTAGGATCCATGTCCAATTACTATTGATTTTGTACTTCTCTGCTGTAATTTTTTATCTATAAAAGCTCAATGAAATATAGCAGAATGTGTGAAGTTTTTACACACTATTATACTCTTTTTTTGTGTGTTTATTTTTCATCAGTGGTATCAGAGCTTCTCTGATCTTGGAGGGCCTGATTGTGAGTTAAAAAAGAGAGAAAACCAGCAAGGCTTCACATAAAACTCTAAACTTCAAAATCATGGCTTCCAGCAATCCAACAACACCTCCATTACCAATTTTCAATGGTGAAAACTATCCAAGTTGGTCTGTAAAAATGAAGACTCCCTTGAAAGGCTTAGGATTGTGGCAGTGGGTTGAGACTAACAGAGAACTGTTTGTGTTGGGTAACAATCCAACCATCAATCAAATCATAATCCATGAGGAAGAGCAAACAAAAGCTCCAAGAGCTCTCTCATATATTCAAGCAACTGTTTCAGAACCCATCTTCACAAGGATTATGGCCTGTAAAACATCAAAAGAAGCTTGGGATAAGTTGCAGGAGATGTTTAGTGGAAGTGAAAGAACAAGGCAAATGGAAATATTAAATCTGAAGAGGGAATTTGAAGTTTTAAGGATGACTGATGACAAGTCCATTAAAGAGTATGCAAATAGACTCATGGAGATTGTAAACAAGATTAGACTCCTTGGTGTTGACTTATCAGATGAAAGAATTATAGAGAAAGTGCTTGTTAGCCTACCTGAAAGATTTGAGTCAAAGATCTCTTCTTTGGAGGACTCAAAAGGCTTGACAAAGATCACATTGGCTGAGCTTGTTCATGCTTTTCAAGCTCAAGAACTTAGAAGATCCATGAGACAAGGTAGTAGCAGTAATAATGAAGTAGCCTTTATTGCAAATCAAAGAAGAAAAACTCCAAATTGGGAGGAGAAGCCTGCTGGAAACAATAAAGAAGGAGAAAACAAAGTGTATGCTCCTTGCAAACATTGCAACAAGGCTGGTCATCTGGAGAAAAAATGTTGGAATGGACCTGATGCTCAATGCAACAAATGTAAAAAAGTTGGTCATACTGCAAATGTTTACAGATATGTGAACAAGATACAGAACTAACAAGCCCATATTGTTGAAGATCAACAACATCAAACTCAGGAGAAGAGTTTATTTGTTGCTATATGTTATGCAGTTGAAGGAAGCAAAGATCAATGGCTTATAGATAGTGGATGCACACACCATATGTCTTCAAATCTTGAATTTTTCAAGGAAATTGACCAAGCATATCAGTTATCTATCACAATTGACAATGGTAAAAGCATTCAAGTTAAAGGAAGAGGAGTTGTGACCATTGAAACTCGGTCAGGTACAAAACTCATTCCTGATGTTCTCTATGTTCCTGAAATTAGCCAAAATCTACTAAGTATTGGTCAAATGCTTGAGAAGAATTATTCTCTATATTTTCAAAAGAAATCATGCATTATAGTTGATTCAGATGGCAGTGAACTTATGAAAGTAAAAATGAAAGACAAAAGCTTTCCTTTGAGCTTGAAAATTATAATTTCTCATGCTTATAATGTTGCATTAACTGATTCTGAGCTTTGGCATAAAAGATTTGCCCATTTCAGATATTCTTCACTTAAAACCATGTATGAGAAGGCTCTTGCAGAAAATATGCCTCCTATTTATGCAACTGATAGTGTATGTGGTGTGTGCCAAATTGGGAAGCAAGTCAGGAAATCATTTCTATCAAATCAAGCTTGGAGAGTTGTCGAAAAATTGCAGCTCATTCATTCGGATGTATGTGGACCTATGTCTATTCCAACTCCAAGTGGTAATAGATACTTCTTACTCTTTATTGATGATTACTCAAGAGTAAATTAGGTTTATTTTCTTAAATATAAATCTCAAGTGGCTGATTGTTTCAAGAAGTTTAAGGCCTTGCTAGAAAATCAACGTGGGTGTAAAATCAAGACCATTAGATCTTATAATGGAGCCGAATATACTTCACAAGAATTTGAAAAGTTTTGTTCTGATGCTGTAATTCATCACCAGCTAACTGTCCCTTATTCTCCTCAGCAGAATGGAGTATATGAAAGAAAAAATATAACCATCATGGAGATGGCAACATGTTTAATGTTTGAAAAGAATGTGACTCAAAAATTCTGGGTAGAAGCTGTCAATACATTTGTATATTTACTCAACAGGCTGCTAACAAAAGCTCTCTCAAACAAAACTCCATATGAAGCTTGGCATGGAGTTAGACCTGCCATTGATCACCTAAAAGTATTTGGATCTCCCTACTATGTTCATATTCCTGATGCTAAGAGATCAAAGCTTGATTAAAAGGCATTTGCTAGTGTGTTTTTGGGTTATAGTAGCAATAGTAAAGCCTATAGAATTCTTGATATTCAAACTCAAAAGGTAATTGTTGCTAGAGATGTTAAATTTGATGAAGTATCACAGTGGAATTGGGAGAAACAAATTTTAGAATCTAAGGGCTCAAACAACACTTTCCATGAGCAAGATACAACCATAATAAAGCAACAAAATGAAGAAAACTCTGATTTTGACTCTGAATTTGCCGTCAGTGGAACAAGGACTTTATCTGATATTTATGAACATTGTAATGTTGCTATGAATGATTATTCTTGGTTTATAGAAGCTGTAAGTATTCAAGATTGGTTTGAAGAAATGAGTGTCACCACCAAATGTGTCAAGGAGGAGTGATGACAGCAATGACACATTTGCTGTGACATTTGTATCTTTTATTATATATTTTGCTGATACATTAAGTAAGCTTTGAATTTCTTAAAGGAATGGTGGAGCATATAGTTAGGAAAAGTTGGTATGGATTAGTTAGGATTCAAGTCCAATTACTATTGATTTTGTACTTCTCTGCTGTAATTTTTGTATATAAAAGCTCAATGAAATATAGAAGAATGTGTAGAGTTTTTACACACAATTACCCTCTGTTATACTCTATTTTTATGTGTTTATTTTCCATCAAATAGCCTCTGGGCTCAAGTTCTTAGGGGCAAGTATGGTGTAGTCAGTGGTGGAACCAACTGCTCTGGGAGAGGGGGGCAAAATTTCTCTTCAACGCATGTAAGGAGGAGATGGGGGGCTAGGGGGGCTGGGCCTCCACCTCTGCTACTCCGGCTGGCAGAAACTCACCTTAAAAATACACGTCCGGCGGCCGGCCGGGGGGGTCATCAGCCCCCACCCGACCCCACCTGGTTCCGCCTCGGGTGTAATTGAAAGTGTTCCATCCTAGATTAATAGCAATAACGACTCTCACCTTTGGAAAGCAATGGCTAAAACCTGGAATAATACATTGGAAGGGATTCAATGGATAGTGAATAAGGGCAGTGTTGTTCACTTTTGGCTTAATAAGTGGGTGGATGGCTTAGAAGAGCTATTCCAGTACACTAGTCAAGCAATTCCTCTCAATATGATTAGCCAACATGTTGCATCATATGTTTTATAGATTGGAAGTTGGAATTGGGCTTCCTTTGAGGATGTGCTCCCTTTTAATGTTTTGTGCAAAATAGCCTCGATGCTTAGACCATCAAGGGATCAAGGAGAAATTGATTTTTGTTGGGCCGCTACAACCAGTGGTAATTTCACAATCAAGTCAGCATATGATTCGTTAAGTGGCTAGAACTGGAACGAGAGAAATTTGAGGTAGAAGATTGTTTAGAAATGGAAAGGCCCATATCGTATTAATACTTTTCTATGGCTGGCCATGAGTGATCGTTTAATAACCAACAGTGAGCGAGCTAGAAGACATCTCACCTACAATGATATTTGCCCTGTTTGTCGAATGTATCTAGAAACAATACTCCATGTGTTAAGAGACTGTATTATTGCTAAGCAGGTGTGGTATTTGCTACCTATTGATTTTTGCAATAACTATTTCCAATATAACCTCTAAACCTGGATAGTTAGAAATATGGTTTCGAAACACATAGTGAACATTAATAAGGAATGGAGAGACCTCTTTGCAGTGGCTTGTTGGCGGCTGTGGCATACAAGAAATGCCTTTTGTTTTCAAATACTCATCAAGGCATCTCAAGAACTGTTTCTAACTTAAGGGCTAATGTTGAAGCCATTCTTTCAGCCAGGTAGCATCTGGTGCAATTTGTCAATCCCTTGGGGAGGAAAGAAATCACTTATTTAGGGTGGAGCACCTCCTTAGGAAGGATAGTACAAGCTAAAGACAGGTGGTGCTTGTAAAGGTTCCAATTATATGGCTTCTGCTAGAGGAGTTATAAGAGATGATAAAGGCTATTGAATTAAAGGTTTATCTATTAATATGGGTAGCTATACAATAACCAAGGCGGAGCTTAGAGGGCTCGTTGAAGGACTAGTTCTTACTAAGAGTATGGGTATTAACAATTTGGTGGTCGAAGTGGACAGTGCCTGCGTTATTTAGCTCATTAAGGATACAACGAGTAAGAATAGGAGTCATTCCTTACTGATCAAGAACATACAACTCCTTTTTTCTAGCAATTGGCGTGTTCAGATCGAGCATATTTACAAGGAAACCATTATGGTTCCTGACAAGCTGGCTACCCTTGGTTAGCATCGTCAGTTTGGACTGCATATCCTAGCAATTGGCGTGTTCAAATCAAGCGTATTTACAGAGAAACCAATATGGTTGCTGATAAGCTGGCTGCCCTTGGCCAACAGCTTCAGTTTGGACTGCAAATCCTAGCAATTGGCGCGTTCATATCAAGAATATTTACAGTAAAACCAATATGTTTGCTGACAGTTTGGATTGCATATCCTAGATGATTTGCCACTTGGGATGGATTCTTGGATTCAACATGATATGGTGGGAATATCATAACCAATAATGATTTTGTAGATCAGTTTAAGGTTCTTTGCTTCTCCTTTGTATTCAAAAAAAAAAAAAGCTTCATTACGTAAAATTGAAAAAAAAATTTTGAAGTCATGTATTTTTTAAATTGACTTTTATTTTTAGGTTAGTTTTATAATTATCCCTTTATTAATTAAAATATAAATTTTTATATTATTCATGTTAGTCTATGTATAATAAATTTAACATGTTATATTTTATATTAATGTTTAAATTTATAAAATAATAATATTAATTTTTATGTAAAACATTTGAAGAAAATATAAATTAAATAATAATATAATTAAAATCTGATTATTTTTTTGTATAATAATTATGCTTATATATGTTTATACATTCTTGATTTTGAGTACCGTGCTTATGTGTTTCATTTCCATATATGCAAATCAGAATTTATAAATCATAAATATTTTTCAATATTTTGTCCATAGAAACAAAGAACGATGTTTTATATTTACAAGAAAACGACCATAGAGGGAGTCGGACCCTTGACCTTTTGATCCGAAGTCAAACACGCTAATACACTATGCTACGCGGTGACTTGCTCAACAGAACTTCCTTTAAACTTTCTTATCAAGGGAGCTTCATCAGTGAGGCCAGCGAATAATTTTTTAGGATTTGCACTGTTTTATTTTTAATGCAGCTTCGTTTTCTCAATCAAAAGAGCTCTTTAATATTTTTTTTAAAAAGAAGTTTCAAAGTTTCAAATTGTAAAACTTTAACATCTAATTTAAAACTTGGACAAGACAGACAAGACTCAGACACCAAGCAAAACGCTTGGACACCTATCTCACCAAGCGAAAAAATGTTTGAAGTTAGTGATAATGTTCAAAAATCTAATCTGAAAACTACCCTAAAGACTTGCAAATTTATGTTATTAAGCCATAAATATACAAGTTGCTGCAAAATGAAAAGTTTTATCTCTGAGGAATTTTTGGTTGTTTTCATAGAGATTTTGTTTAACTTATAAGAGATCTTATCTTGCTTTATATGTTATATATGTCTCATTAGAGATCATTGTTTGCTTATTATGAAGGCCCCATCTTCTCTCATGAAAGGTCTTATGATGCCTTACAAAGAAGTCTTATATTTCCTTTATTAAATTAGCCATTGGCCCACATAATATGTGGATATAATTTTTTTATTTAATTATAAGTATAACTAATTTTTGACATTGATAATTTTTTTATCCTAATAATCAGAAAATTAAATTAATAAACTGAAAAATTAAATAAAACATATACAAACAAAAAATTAAAGAATTAAAAATATCATTTTATTATATATATTTCATAATAAATTCATCATAGATTAAATATACTAGATTTGATTATAAAAGAGATAATTACTTGCTATTAAATAATATCTATAAAAATTTTAATAATATTGATAAACTATATTGAATTAATTTTTATCATTTATCTATATATATATATATATATATCATTTGCACCCAAAAAAAAAGAGACTAATTATACTATTTTAGCATAGCAGAATAAACCATTACTACCATAAAAAAAAAGTCCAAATATTTTCTTTTAAACCAATCTAATTATTATTGTATATGTAATTTTTTAAATGAAAATTTTCTATTTTTTTAGATGTCTATATTTATAACTAAAAAATTTTGACTCTTAAAATTCTTACACGTTAATTAAATTTTCCAAATAATAATGAATAAGATTCAATTATTTATTGTCCATTTAAATTCTCAACTTTTTTGAATTCTAATTTTTATTTTTTTAATTCTTCACTTTTTAATTCTAATTTTTTAATAATAAATTGTAAAAATTTGTAATGCATATATTTTCCTTATGTGGCAGCCTACAAATTTTCTCTTGTTATTGACTTTTATATATAACTAGTTATTTGCTTGCGTGATGTACATATATAATTTTTATTTAATTATAAGTATGATTAATTTTTTGATATTGATAATTTTTTATCATAATTTTTAATAAATTAGATTAATAAATTGAAAAATATTAAACAAAATTGTACGTTAACAAATAATTAAATAATTAAAAAGATTATTATACTATATATTTCGTAATAAACTCATCACAAATTAAATATAATAAATTAAATTATGAGAAAGATAATTAATTATTATCACATAATATATGTAGAAACCCAAATAATATTCTAGTCCATTAAATATATCTCTTTTATTTGCCTCAATAAATAAAAAAAAAGACAACCTACACCACTTAAGTAAGAACAAGATAAACTATTATATAAACTAATTATTTTTATATATGAATTATTTAATTCATAATTAATTATATTAATGTATAATTAATTTATATAAAATTAAAAGTTAAAAATATAATTTATTTAATTAACATTGTGAAATTATATTAATTTATAACTATATAATAGGAGAAGATTAAAAGTCATAAATATAATTTATTAATTATTAAAATTTAAAATTTATATAAATTATTAAAATTAAATAAAAATTAATTAACAAGAAAAAAATAAAATAACTTCTTTGTAAATGATTGATGATGTGACAACCTTAGAATTCTGCTTCTACTTTTCTTAGTTTGTATATATATAAACTCATTATTCCATTTTATGTGCCTGTATAACTTTTTTTTTAATTGATCAAGAGCATCATTAATTTTTACATTGATATTTTTTTTTATCATAGTAGTCAATAAATTAAATTAATAAATATTTAAAAAATCAATTAACAAATAATAAAGAATTAAAAAATTATCCTATTATATACTTCATAATAAATTTATTATAAATTAAATAGAATAAGTTAGAATGCCAGAGAGATAATTATTTATAACTATATAATATATGTAGAAACTTTATTAGCATTGATAAATTATATCAAATTAATTTCTATCAGTTATCCATTACACACACATATATATTATTATATTATTTATCTCGTTAAAAAGAAAATACTTATACTACTTTAATAAACATATAATAAATCGTTGCTGCCATTAAAAAAAGCACAAAAAATATTTTAAATATTTTATTTCACTTAAAGCTAACTATTATTATATATGTAATTATTTGAGTTGAAAAATTATTACTTAAATGTCTATATTTATAATAAAAAATTATTGACTCTTAAAATTCTTATCTGTTAATTATTAATTTATTGATTAATAATATTTTCTAAATAATAATAAATAATATTCAATTATTTATTATCTTTTTAAATTCATAAATTTTTAAATTTTAATTTTTGTCTTTTAAAATTCTTGACTTTTTAAATTCTAATTTTTATTATAATAAATTATAAAATTATAAAATTTATATTTTTTTCATTTACTTATGTGGCAGTGTACAAACTCATGTGGCAGCTTACTAATCCTCTATTTTCCTTAGCTTTTATATATATATATATATATATATATATATAATGTGGATAGATATAGATATTGATATTTTTCTCATTAGCTTTAAATATGAAGATATACTAGTTAAAGAGAAAATAATTATTTTCATTAAAGACTCCTTATTTAAAGCAGAGTGCCTAAAGAAAATCAAGAGAGAATATTCAATATATATATATGGAAAAAAAAAAAAAGCAGAGTGCCTATAAGCTCTACAAAACTTACGTAGGAGATCCAGCAATTAAAAGGCCCCCCTTTTTAATTAAAAAATGAAAAAAAAAAAAAGAAATTAAAAACCTAATGAAAATAGGAAGAAAAATATGAGTGGAATTATTTATAATTATACAATTATATTGGAAGTATTTTTAATATTAATATTGCTGTTACATAAATTATAACATATAATTAATTTATTAAGAAGGTTAAAAGTCATATATTTCATTATTTAAATTTTTAAATAGGATATAAATTAATTATTATAAATATATTATTAAATCAAATAAATATTTAAATAAATTATTATTTATAATTAATTTATTATGAATGTCAATAGTTATATATTTATAGTTTAATTTTTAAATTTCTAAAAGTACATAAATTAATTAATATTATAAATAAATTATTTAATTTATAATTAATTTATCACGAAGGTTAAGAGTCATATTTTTTTAACTTTCTAAATTTTTAAAAAATATATAAATCAAACAATATTATTAAATTATATTAATGTGTAATTAATTTATGAAAGATTAAAAGTCATAAATATAATTTATTAATTATTAAATTTTTAATTTTATATAAATTATTAAAATTAAATAAAAATGATTAAAAAAAGAGAGAAATAATAATTTTCTAAAAGTGATGATGTGAAAATCTCAAAAGACTTCTTGTGGCTTTTATATATACTTATAGATATTAAATAGATAAATATATTTTATTTATCTAATTAGAGGTCATTGTTTTATTATTAAAGTTCATAACACAAGCGCTTTTAATTTTATATTTAGTGTTTAAACTCCCCACTCAATCCATTTAGTTTGATGTGGTAATTGCTCAACTTTAAGGTACACTTTGATTTTCTATTTGGTTAAACCTTTAATGAAAAGGTGGCTCTTGGCCTTATATTAGTTACCTTATTAGTAGAGAGGTGTCTAAAAGTAGGATTAAGTAGAGATCGAGTCTCTATCCTAAATATTAGCTAATTATCTTGTTCAATTGTAGTGCTCTTGCTTAAAGTGACAAGTTTTCAAGATTGTCCATCAATTTTGTCAAGTTTCTTTTTGATTGTTTAATCTTTCTTTCTCTGTCAATTTAATTCTGTATCAATTTAGTCAATTTTGCTATCGGTCAAGGTTAATTATTTTCTATATTCTATTTTTAACAGTTTTATGAGCAAATATTACCTTTGCCTAGCATTATATTTATTTTACTAATGATTGATGAAATTTGTTTCATGATGTTCTTTGAATTTCATAATTTTTTTTTCTTTGAGTTAAATTGATGGAATGTGCATTTATGTTCATTATTTATTGGGAGGTTTTGGATGGTTACATATATCAAAAAATATATTAATGTTGCTAATGAGGTTTGGACCCATGACCTCTATATGATTTATGGTCCTTTATTATATTGGCTATATTAGCACTTTTAATTAATTGAACCCATGACTCTACTGAAATTTCGCAGAATCTTTAGAGTTGTTGGTTCATACATATCCAAACTTCTAGACCATTTGCAAAAGAGGGTGTGCCGGTTTCGTTGATTGAGCCCAGAATCCAGGGACGGAAACAAAGGGCCCCCCCCCCCCCCCCCCCCCCCCCTAGCTCCTATGTATATATACATATATATATATATTATAAAAAAAATGTGTATTTATATGCATATATAATTAATATACATATATTTATATAATATAAAACTATAATTAATTTTATATTTATATAATTTATAGTATTTATATATTGAAATAAAAATAATAAAAATTTCATCATTTAATTATTTAATATAAAAATAAAATTGAACATAAATTCGTCCGTAATTTCTTTTGCTTGAAAATTTTGCCCCCCCCTTCATCTTTGTCCTGGTTCCGCCACTGCCAGAATCCACCAAAGAAGGAATTAGGAGCCATTGAACTCATGTATATTTCCTAAAACTTATTAATTTCAGTGTCTTTTGAATCAATTTGAGATTGTTCTGTGAATAAGTGTTTTGTTAATTTGTGAACATTCTGTGATTCTATGTTTGTGGAATTAACTTGTTAACATTATGGGTTTATTGGCTGCTAGAATTAATTTGTTTCATGGCTTATAGATTGTTGTATTGAGCATAATTGTGATGTTGTATTGTGATAATTTGAGTCCCTTTTTAGTGATTTGAGTCTCTTTTGAGTCCCTTGTTTTGTGATTTTAATCATTCTGTGATCGTTATTAATTGCTCTGTATATTAATTGTTTTAATTAATTTTCAATCTGTATCATGAAATCAATAACTTAGAATAAATATTTAATTAAAATCATAAAACATTATTTCATAAATTGGACCCTTAAAATATATATATATATAAAAAAAGTAGTGTAATGACAAAATGCCATTGCATATGGCAAATTTGCCAATTACTTGGCGAATTGGCAATGATTCTTTTTTTTTTTTCTGTTGCATTATATTTTTATTGTTTTTAATAAAAGTACTTTTAATAAAATATTTTGCGTCTCTTTACTGTTTTAAAATTGATTATATTTAATCTTTTTTTAATTTGTATTTAGAGTACTGTGTTTAAATAATTCATAAAATGGTTTTATTAGCCATTGAAATTTTAAAAAAAATTAATTAAAGAGAGATGATTTTGATTCTGTATTGTGTTTTCTTTTCATTTGTTGTTTTGTTCTTGTTTTAATATATCTTTGTTATTTTGAGTTTATAATATGTGTTGTTAATATTTGTGTTTGTTTTGAGTGTTGATATTTGTATTTATATTAATACCATAATGTTTTTATTATTATTTCTAGTTGATACTATTTATTTTTATTTGCTTTAAGAGCAAAGTTGTAATGGATATGTTTTCATTCACTATGGGTATCTAATTTATTTTATAGATTTTTTATAATATTCCAAATTTTTTAAAATTTCTAATTTTTAGAAATTTAATAAAATAAATTATAATTTAATTAGATAAATTAAATAAATAATTTTAAATAAAAAATGAAAGGGTTTTTATATGAAAAAGTGGAATAGATATTTGATATATATGCAATATATATATATAATATATACAAAGTTAAATTTTTAAAAAGTCAAAGTCAAAGTCTAATGGTATTTTTGTAAATAAATTTTAAAAATTTTAAATTATTTAAATTATTCAAAAATAATTTATTTTTGAATAGATGTATTTTTAGATTTTTAATTAAATAAATAATTAATAAATTAATATATACATAGATATAAATAAAGGTAGAAAGAAAGAGGAATTAATTTATTTTTTTCATCTTCTTCTTCTTCTCACAAGGCCGAACCTCCATGGATGGTGATCTCAAGATTTTGCTTCTTCCATACTCCACAAATTAAAGGATTTCAAGTGTTCAAAGTAAATTTTTGGTGATTTCCACCAAAATTAGTAATTTTCAAACTTCTTTCTTTGGATTTTATGGAAATTGTGATTATGTGTATTTTGAATTTTTAAAGTTCTAATATTTAATTATCTATTTGGGTATGGATGACGTTATTTTAAGTGATTAACAAGGTTGGATTAAAGAAATAGTTGAGTTTGGAAAATGATTGCTAAAGATAGAAAGTTTAGGGTTATGTAACTTTTGGACTTTTGAATTCGTAGATTTTAATTGTGCAAATTGATTCTAAATGAGTTGTTTTGATGCATAAATAAGTATTTTAAAGTCAAATATTGAATTTGGATGAGTTTGATTGGAGTTTGAGAATGGAAGTAGTGATTTAGGGTTTTGGAAAAGTGATTTTTTTTAAAGTTGTTTAATTGCTTGATTTTATTAGTTAAAGCATGTTCTTTAGTAATAAAAGTGATGAATATAAGCTTGAAATGATAAATGGATTGAGTTGGAATGAAAAACCTTCAATGGGGGAAGGTTATACCATTTTAGGATTTTGGTCGTAAGTGTGTGTTTTTGTAATGTAATTGGTTTAAAAATGTTAAAATATGTTTTTAATAATATCAATAAACCTAAAATATCAAATTGAATGGCTTAGTATGGTATTACAAAGTTAAAGTGAGGTTAGCCTTAACTTTAAAATTTTTATTTGAATGACGTTTAATTATGATTTAATTTTGGAAATGCCTTAGAATGTGATACTAAATGATTATTTATGATCACATTTGGTTTATCCAAGTGTTGAAGGACAAGTTGGAAGAGAAGGTTAAAGGTGGTGTTTCTCTTGCTTTTGGTTATTTTTAGAGGTAAGTACAAACTTTTGATGAATTAAAAATGCTTGCATTAAATTGGGCTAAACACATTTTGAAATGGAAAATATGTTAAGCTACTTGATGTTTTAATTATTTATGAATAATGTCCTATGACATATATAATGTCATATATGAGTTAAATACATTGTGAAAAAAGTGATTGTTAATGGCTAAATTGTATAAAATATGAAATATGTGTATTATGTGAAAATGACCCAAAATATTTGGGTAATTTCATTTGTTATGTATGCATTAAGAGCATTGTTAAGAAGCCATTGTTAATGGCTAAAGTGCATAAAATGTGATTCATGTGTGAAATATGTGAAAATATCCAAAATAATTGAGTAATGTATTGTAAATGTAAAATGTGGTACATTATGATTATATGTTGATATATGATGATATGAAGTGAGATGACATTGAAATAAATGAGAAAATAAGACAATGTGCCTAATCGATAATAAGAAAAGAGGTAATGTGCCTAATGAATTATGAGAAAATGAGAATGAGATTAATAATGAAATATATGTAATACTTGTGCGATTAGTATGTTATTTAATTTTCAAAGTTCTATATTTGGCGACATGCCTATGAGGTTATCCTCATTATTTGCCTCCAGGACTAGCTTTTGAGCAATTATTTGATTTGTCTTCAGGCTAGACGTTGGGCGTCACTTGTCTTCGGGCTAAATGTTGGGCATCACTATGAATTACCTTCGGGCTAGACGTTGGGCGTCACTTGCCTTCGGGTTAGACACTGGTTGTCAATATGGACCAAACAGTAACTCTGGGATTTAAATAATATATTAGATTATTTGGGCTCATGTTTGTGTTTGTTTTGTGTGAAATGCAAAATGATTATGTTTAAAATGAAATGATATGACATATGGTGTCATGATATACATAAGCATTGCATATTGACATTATTTTATAGTTTTATTTCTATCAAACCTTGAACCGCTAGGATTTTGACTTAGCACGATTGTAATTCATTGCTTGCGCAGGTGACAGAGGAGATCCGGTAGAGCCGAAAAGTTTATCTAGACTAGGTCGGGTCTAGATTTGAGGTTTTTAGTATAGAGTTAATTTTTAGGCGTCAAGATCAAAAACACTGCCATCATGTATATATTTTTTTATTACATTTGATATTTCATATATCATATTATTTTTTTGGTGTATATATTATAAATTATAAAGGATGTTTTGGATAACTTTTATATTATGGATTTTATATGTGCTTTTGGATAAACATATATATATATATATAAATGTTTTGTGAAATTTAGAGAAATTAAGGAGTATTGGGGAAATGTATGAATGATATTTTTATGGGAGTGTTATCTTATGCAGGTTATGATTTTGTTGAATTTGGAAATGTCCAAATTACATGCAAAACTCTGGCAAATTTTTTTTCCAGAGAATTTTATGAAAAATGCTTAACTTAAAACTTATGATTTCTAATAATATTTTATTTGTTATTTAAATATACATTTAAAAGTATTTATGATTATAAATTAGAAAAGTGAAAATTTTTTATTAAACCGGATTATGATATTTTTGTACCTTATATGTGTATTTTAGATATACTGGGTGAAAGAAAATCATCATCTTAGCAACCATATACCCCAATAACTATTAAGTTATGATACATATGGAATGCAAGAAAACACCCTCCAGTCAAGATGATTTAAAAACCCAAGGACCTCCTCAAGTGAAGTTAGTGAAAAACTACTTCCAATTGTTATTATTTACCAATGAAATTAGTACTTGAATTCACCCACAATGCCACAAATCAAATATGATTTGATAAGTTAAGAATTAAACACAAGATTTTATTTTTTTTTTTGTTAGAGAATGCCACAAACTGAATTAGTTTGATAAGTTCAAAGTTCATGAAAGAACTTAAGCAAAAACACTTACAAAGTGCAAATTTAGATTATCATTCATAAATGGTCTCTTTACATATGAGTTTGGCTTTGATATTTATAGCCAAAGCATGGTAGAAGAAACCTAAATGGCTGTTATTATAGCTCTCCACATTCTCCCCTTTAATCCCCATTAACTTTCATTGAAAAGAGTTGTTATACATTAAATGCACTCATTTGTAACTCCTAAATGACAATTAACCACACCCCAAACTAAATGCACTCATTTAATCACATTAAAACTCACACTTAACAAGAATAAAACCCTAACTTTGATATTTTGATTTCACAAAGTAAATAAAATAAACCCAAATTAATAAATAACATAAAATTACAGCCCAAGATCCATGTTCACTTAATTAAGGCTGAATGGCTCTTTATTCTTCAATGGGCTGGATTGATTCAGACAATGTGGGTTAGACTTTTGTCTTCATATTTGAACATGCTTGGATCAAGTTGACAATCTTTGACTCTTGTTCCTCCCATAATAAGTTAGCTACATCACATTGAGCTTGTTTCTTCCAAATATCTTCAATTAAGCAAGTTAATGTTTCCTTCATCTTTTTGGTTCTAGCTCTTCATCTTTTTGCATTTTTCATCCTTAGCCGAATGGACCCGAGCTTATTGGTCCTCATCATTCCCCCTCTCTTCAAAAAGATTCATCCTCGAATCTGTTCCTTCATCACCTACATCAAACAAAGACAAATCAGAAACATTAAAGGTAGCACTTACACTGCCATACATCAAACAAAGATTCTTTGTAGGACTTGAAATGGTCCATCTCCTCTCAGCATCAGCTTAGACTTCCTTTGACTTGGAAATCTTTCCTTCCTCAAGTGTACCCAAACCCAATCACCTGGTTCAAATATGAGTTTCTTTCTTTCCTTGTGTTGCTTTTCATATTATTAAGTTTTTTCTCTATTTGAGCACGCACCCTCTCATGTAAGCATTTAACAAATTCAGCCTTTTGCTTTCCTTCCAAATTAGCTTTTTTAATGGGTAATGGCAGTAAATCCATAGGTGTTAATAGATTGAAACCTTATACAACCTCAAAAGGTGAACAATTTGTTGTAGCATGAATACTCCTATTATAGGCAAACTCAACATGTGGTAAACATTCTTCCCAATTCTTTAAATTTCTTTGAATTATTGCCCTCAATAGTTGTGAAAGAGTTCTATTGACCACCTCCATTTGTCCATCCATTTTGTGGATGACAAGTTGTTGAGAATAGAAGCTTTATTCCTAACTTGCTCCAAAGTGTCTTACAAAAGTGGCTAAGGAACGTGACATCTCTATCACTAACAATTGTCCTTGGAACTCCATGCAATCTCATAATTTCTTTAAAGAACAACCCCGCAACATGAGTTGCATCATCCGTCTTATGGCATGGAATGAAATGTGCCATTTTACTAAACCTGTCAACAACAACAAAAACAGAATCTCTCCTTCCCCTTGACCTAGGTAATCCTAAAACAAAGTCCATGACAATGTCTACCCATGGTTCAATAGGTATGGGAAGTGGTTTATACAACCCATGAGGCATCAATTTGGATTTAGCTTGTTTATAAGTAATGCATCTCTCATAAATTATCTCAACATCTCTTTTCATTTGTGGCCAAAAGAAATGATCACTTAAAACATCTAAAGTTTTTCTCACACCAAAATGCCCCATCAGACCCCCCCACCATGTGCCTCCCTCACAAGCAACTCTCTTAAAGAATATTAAGGCATACATAGCTTATTTTCTTTGAAAAAAAAACCATCCAACCTATAAAACTTGCCAAAATCCCCTTTCTCACATGCCTCATAAACATTAGCAAAATCAAGGTCTGAATTATATAAATCCCTAATTAACTCAAAACCCAATAATTTTGCATCAAGTGTAGAAATTAGAGCATACCTCCTTGATAAAGCATTGGCAACCACATTTTCCTTACCTTGCTTGTACTTGATGATGTTAGGAAATGATTTAATAAACTCCACCCATTTAGCATGTCTTCGACTGAGCTTTTCTTGTCCTTTGAGATATTTCAAGGACTCATGATCAGTGTGGATTATGAATTCCACTATAAGTAGTGTTACCAATTTTCTAACACTCTCACCAGTGCATAGAACTCCTTATCATAAGTTGGGTAGTTTAGACTTGTTCCACTTAGCTTCTCACTAAAGAACGCTATTGGTCTTCCTTCTTTCATCAAGACTCCACCAATACCTATTCCACTTGCATCACACTCAACCTCAAAAGTTTTAGAAAAGTTAGGCAAAACAAGTAAAGTTGCTGAACTGAGTTTGTCTTTTAGCAAGTTAAAAGCATCATCTTGTTCTTTTCCCCACTTGAAACCCACATTCTTTTTAATGCATTCAGTTAAAGGTGCAGCAATTGTAGAAAAATACCTAATGAATCTCCTATAAAAGCTAGCAAGACCATGAAAACTCCTAACATCATACACACTAGTAGGTTTAGGCCAATCTCTAATTACTTTTACGTTTTCTTGATCAACATGAATTCCCTTGTCATTAACAATATATCCAAGAAAACTAATTTCATTAGTGGAAAAAGTGCATTTCTTAAGATTAGCATATAACTTTTCTTACCTTAACACATCAAAAACAACCTTTAAATGTGTTACATGCTCATCTAAAGATTTGCTATACATAGGAATATAATCAAAATAAACCACCACAAACTTTCCAATGAAAGTACGCAAAACAAGATTCATTAATCGCATAAAAGTGCTTGGTGCATTAGTTAAGCCAAAAAGCATTACTAACCATTCATGCAAACCATGTTTAGTTTTGAAAGTATTTTTCCATTCATCACCTTCACGCATTCTAATTTGATGATATCCAAATTTTAAATCAATTTTAGAAAAAACACAAGAACTATGCAATTCATCCAACATATCATCTAGCCTAGGAATAGGATGTCTATACTTCACCATTATTTTATTGATGGCTCGACAATCAATACACATTCTCCATGAACCATCCTTTTTAGGCACCAATAATATAGGAATTGTACATGGACTCATGCTTTCACGCACATACACCTTCTCCATAAGTTCACCCACTTGCCTTTGGATTTCCTTGGTCTCCTCAGGGTTGCATCTATAAGCTGGCCTATTTGGTATGCTTACACCGAGAATGAAATCAATTTGATGTTCAATTTCTCAAATTGGTGGCAAACCCTTAGGCACATCTTCATGAAAGAGATCTTTATGTTCCTGTAATAAATCTATAATAACACTAGGCAAACTCTTGTCAAGCTTGTTAGATATAATCAAAACATCTTTGTACATAAGTACAAGTATAAGTTGCCTCATAGTTAGTGTTTTCCTCACATCACTCATTTTTACATAAACACTCATTTTTCTTTCATTCATTCCTCCCTTGTTTTCTCTCCCCTTGTGTTTCCCATTGCTCTCATTCTTACCACTCATCTCACCTTTTTCTTTTTTTCTCTCTTTCTTGCTCCCTCTCCAAAGTTTCAGCCAATGAAAATTCAAGTTCTTCATATTGCTCTTTTATTCTCATTTGATCTTCAAAAATGGTCTTTGGAGATAAAGGTCCAAGTTGGTATTTTTGTCCATTCATGATCAAAGAATATCGGTTCTTAAACCCATCATGTATGACCCTTTGATCATATTGCTGCGGTCTCCCCAACAACATATGACCAGCATACATAGGAACCACATTACATAACACCTCATCTTTATATCTACCAATGGAGAAAGAAACCAATACTTGCTTATTTACCTTCACAATACCACTATCAGTCAACCATTGTAACTTATATGGTTTTGGATGTTTAGTAGTAGGTAATTTCAGTTTTTTCGCAAGCAAAGTACTAGTCACATTTGTATAACTACCACTATCCACAATCATATTACACAACTTGTTAGCAATCAAACAATGAGTATGAAACAAATTTTCACATTGTTCACCGTGTTCATCATGTTTACTTTGCAAACTAAGTGTGCGTTGTACAACTAACACATCTCCCTTAGTAAACTCAACATCACTAGAATCTTCTAAAGATGGCATTTCATCATCTTCCTCTCTCTTACTTTCAGATTCAATAGTCCCATCCCTCATGATCATTACCCTTTTATTGGGACATTCACTGCCATATGAACATGTCCTAGGCACTTAAAATACTTAATTTCTCTAGTTTGATTAGTTTGATTCTCACCTCTACCTTTGCTGCCTATTTCATTTTTGTTTTTATTTTCATCAATCTTAGGATTAACAATATGTTTATCATCCTTTTTACTCCAATTTGATTTCCAAGAAGAAGAGGAAGTCAAATAAGGTTTAGAATCATACTTACTTGTACCCTTGCGTTTCAGTTGTCTTTCAATTTTCATGGCCACATTCACCATGTCTTCAATCTCCATATAGTGTTGCAACTCCACAAGATCAGTAATGTTCTTGATCAAGCCATTCAAGAATCTTGCCATGGTGGCTTCACGACCCTCATCCACATTAGCCCTTATCATGGCTATCTCCATTTCTTTGTGATATTCCTCCACACTCATGGAACCTTATGTTAGGGTTTGTAAAAGCTGGTGCAAGTCCCTATAATAGTGGCTAGGGATAAATTGCTTTCTCATAATGCGTTTCATCTCAAACCATGTCTCAACGAACCTTTCACCATTTCAACGCCTGTCTTTACACAATTGATTCCACCAAACAATAGCATAATCACAAAATTCAACAGCATCTAATTTTACCTTTTTCTCTTTAGAGTATTTGTGACACTCGAAGATCATCTCCACCTTTCTTTCCCACTCTAAATAAGTGTCCATGCCATTCTTTCCTTGGAAGGAAGGAATCTCCATTTTGATGCTGCCTATATTTCGATCAATGCCGTCAAACCTTGCTCTCCTATTTTGCCTTCTAGGATGAGCATCCCCTCCAATAATGGTTGCTTGATCATCATCTGTGTCAATTCATCCATCATATTCATCATTGGTAAAGGCCGGTTGCCTTCTATGCCTTGGCTTACCTTGCAATGTGGTAATCACATCATCATGTTTTTCTAAATGATCTCTTACATCTCCACTAATTCTGAACATACGTTCAAATTATTGTTGCATTGCTTGAATCATTTGATCATTTGAGGAAGAACTCACATCTTTATCTTTGCTAGACATGTTTAAAACCTGAAGAAGAAAATTTAAAACAACCTCAAAAGATACTCCCTCACATGTTTCACTCAAAGATTTGATTTACAAAAATTTGGCTTTTCTCAATGATGGTCTTACCACTCTTGCCTTTTACCTCTCTTGCTTTTGCTTTGGGTTCATAAATGAACTAATCACCTAAACAGACCAAATTCGATTATGGCAATTCAATGGATTGAAAAGGACTGGTCTAGATCAAGATTTTAGGTAGGGCTAAATTTAAAGTAGCTAAACACAAGGAAAGAAACATAAGTGCTAAAATTTAGGTCCCTTAGCCTCAAACATTTCTAAAACTTTAAGAACTAGAATTCCACACTTTTGCAATTCTGATTCTTTTTTTTTTAATTTTCATTTCTTTCTTTTTTTATGATATTAACAAAAGTGCAGAAATTTTAAGATTAACACAAGAAAGTAACAATAAGAGAAGGGACAATAAAACTTATTGTGTCAACAGAAAGAGGTATGAACTTAAATCAAAGACTACTTAATAGGACAGAATTAAAATAAGAAGATTCAGCAAAAACAAAGAAAAATAAGATGAAGATTATAAACTTGATAAAAAAAAAACACAAAGATAAGCAAACCTCAACTTGAGCCTTGCTCTGATACCAAATGATAGGAAATCATCATCTTAGCAACCATATACCCTAATAACTATTAAGTTATGATACATATAGAATGCGAGAAAACACCCTCCAGTCAAGATGATTTCAACACCCGAGGACCTCCTCAAGTGAAGTTAGTGAAAAACTAGTTCCAATTGTTATTGTTTACCAATGAAACTAGTACTTGAATTCAACCCATAATGCCACAAACCAAATATGATTTGATAAGTTAAGAATTAAACACAATAATTTTTTTTAACTAGAGAATGCCACAAACTGAATTAGTTTGATAAGTTTCAAAGTTCATGAAAGAACTTAAGCAAAACACTCACAAAGTGCAAATTTAGATTATCATTCATCAATGGTCTCTTTACAAATGAGTTTGGCTTTGATATTTATAGCCAAAGTATGGTAGAAGAAACCTAAATGGCTGTTATTATAGCTCTCCACGTTCTTCCCTTTAATCCCCACTAACTTTCATTGAAAAGAGTTGTTATACATTAAATGCACTCATTTGTAACTCCTAAATGACAATTAATCACACCCCAAACTAAATACACTCATTAAATCACATTAAAACTCACACTTAACAAGAATAAAACCCTAACTTTGATATTTTGATTTTACAAAGCAAATAAAATAAACCCAAATTAATAAATAACATAAAATGACAGCCCAAGATCCATGCTCACTTAATCAAAGCTGAATGGCCCTTTATTCTTTAATGGGCTGGATTGATTCAGACAATGTGGGTTAGACTATTGTCTTCATATTTGAACATGCTTAGATCAAGTTTACAATCTTTGACTCTTATTCCTCCCATAATAAGTTAGCTGCATCACATTGAGCTTGTTTCTTCCAAATGTCTTCAATTAAGCAAGTTAATGTTTTCTTCATCTTTTTTGCTCTAGCTCTTGTTATTGGGCCTCCATGAATGGCTAAAGGGTCTTTCTTTGCATGTTCATCCTTAGCTGAATGAACTCGAGCTTGCTGGTCCTCATCACTGGGTGTATGTATTGTACATTTATAAGATATAAGGGTGTTACATTTATTTTAGTATCAGAGCCTAGGTTTGAGATTTTTGACCTAGGTGGGTTGTTAGAGAGAGAAAATAGGGATTTTGAATATGAATTTTTAATTATGATACATGCATTGGCACTGACATTTTCTGATCTCTAGTGTGGCAATTTTCTACTGTAATTGTAGATATAGGTAGTTATGGCATTTCGGATGCATCAGTCTGTAGAGGGTAGTGTTGAGAGTGTGACTCTTGATGAGGGTAGAGATGGAGTTAGAGCTGAGACTGCTTATGGGGCATCTGCTTATGTGCCTGTTAGACCAGCAGCAGAGGAGATTTCACTAGACTGGTATGGTATATGGTGGAGCAGTTAAGGCAGGCTCCAGTTCAGTAGCTTGCATTGCAGCCAACACAGCCATAATCACAGCCGCATTTGCCGATGAGGATGTATGATAAGCTGAGGAAGTTTGGATATGAGGACTTTGTTGGTACTACAGACCCTGCTGTAGCAGAGTAGTGGCTAGACATGGTCCAGAGAGTATTCATCCAGCTATAGGATACCCTGGAGGAGAAGTTTGATTATGCCAGATCTCTTATGCAGAGGGATGCTTATGAGTGGTGGAAGACGGTTCAATATTCTATGGTTGATCCACCAATCCTGACCTATGTTGATTTTCTATGGGAATTCAAGAAGAAGTATACTTTAAGGGAGCATAAGGATGAGAAGAAGATGGAGTTCCTAAGTTTGAGGTAGGATACCATGACAGTGACAAAGTATGAGATAGAGTTTATCTGGCTGAGTCAGTATGCTTGTGGTATCATTTCTGATGAGATTAACTTGTGTCGGAGGTTTGAGGAGGGGCTGAGACCCTCTATTATTTATATTGTGGTAGACTCTCAGTATTAGGGCTTTTCTCAATTAGTTGCAGCTACTAGGAGTGTAGAGAGAGCACATGGTCTTGCAACAGCTGCTATAATTCGAATAGAGTAGAGCTAGGAGACCCAGGATGAGGTAGGGTCTTTATTAGTGAAGAGAGGCCGAGCAAGATATTTTCAGAGGTTCAGTAGGAGCCAGGGGTAGTCTAGCAGGTTAGTACAGTAGTAGAGATAGAGACAGAGACCTGCAGTTTCAGTGGCTAGTGCTTCGACCCCAGTGGCTTAGAGGCCTACTCCACCTACTTGTGTTCATTGTGGTAGGGCACACGGAGGTGTATGCTGGAGAAGAGGTGCATCAGCAGTGTGTTTCAGATGTGGTTTCCAGACCATTTTATCAAATATTGTCTAGAGTCACCAGAGGAAAGACAGACAGATACTGCAACTTCTCGAACCAATGTCATATAGTGTCATGGTGGCAGAGGTTTTGATAGAGGTGGTCAATATGAGACTAGTCAAAGAGGAGATTCTATAGCCTGGGTAAGACCACATGAGGCAGGGCCATCACAGTGGGTCTATGTGATGTAGAGGCAGCTGGATGCTTCAGTTGTTATTGCTGATACTTTTACTTTATTTTGTACTTCAGTTCTTGCATTGATAGACCTTGGGTCAACTTATTCATACATCAGTGAATCCATCTTGCATGTGAGTGATTTGCATTCTAAGTCCCTAGGATTTGATATTTTGGTCACAAATCCTTTAGGGCATAATGTTGTGGTTAGCAGGGTGCGCCGAGACAGTCCGATTGTGGTTCAAGATGAGAAGTTTCTTGGTGACTTGATTGAGATGCCTTTCAGGGAGTATAATCTAATTTTGGGCATGGATTGGTTATCCATGCATAGGGCTATGGTAGACTGTCAGTAGAAATGTCTTACCCTGAAACCACATGATGGTAGGGATATGATGGTATCTGGTGAGTAGAGGCATCTTTCACCCTTGTTTATTTTAGTTGTTTCACCTAGGAGGATGATTCGGAAGGGATGTGAGGTTTATCTTGCTCATGTTATAGATACTAGAGTGGTAGGACCCCAGCTTGACAGTATACTCACAGTTACCGAGTTTCTAGATATTTTTCCTGATGAGTTGTCAGGGGTACTTCCTGAGAGATAGGTTGAGTTTGGTATTGATCTGATGCCTGGTACCACTCCAATCTCTATTACTAATTATCAGATGGCACCTGCTGAGTTGAGAGAGTTGAAGTTGTAGTTGCAGGAGTTGCTGGATAAAGGGTTCATCCACCCTAATGTCTCTCCATGGTAAGCATCTATTTTATTTGTGAAGAAGAATGATGGCACCTTGAGATTATGCATTGATTACAGACAGTTCAATAAGGTGACCATCAAGAACAAGTATCCATTACCTCGGATAGATGATCTCTTTGATCAATTGAAGGAAGTTGCAGTATTCTCTAAGATTTATCTAAGATTAGGGTACAATCAGTTGAGAGTCAAAGATTTGGATGTACCTAAGACAACTTTCAACATGAGGTATGGGCATTATGTGTTTTTGGTGATGCCCTTAGGATTGATGAATGCACTAATAACTTTTATGGATTTGATGAATAGGGTATTTAGACCATACTTAGTTCAGTTTGTGGTGGTCTTCATAGATGATATTTTGGTGTATTCGCATAATGAGGAGGATCATGACAGGCATTTGCGGATTCTATTGCAAACTTTGAGAGAGAAGTAGTTGTATGCTAAGTTGTCTAAGTGTGAGTTCTGGCTCGATCAGGTAACTTTTCTTGGTCATGTTGTGAACCTCGGTTTTTCGCCCGAAAAGGATCCGGGCGAAAGTTCACTCGTTGTCGGGAGTCGCCACTCAGTTTATTTTGTTCGAAGGGAAAAACTAAGAAAACCCTTGTTTGACTCCAATAACTTGTCCAATGTAAAGGTTTCTAGTCTGCGAACCCAAGGAGGATTCGGGGACTATGTCATGTATTCGACTAACTTTGTAATAATAAAAAAAAATAAACACAAAAGGGATGAAGAAAAGAAAAACAAAAAGATTGTTAATAAATAGCGGACTTGCTACTTGGGGTGAATCCCAAATATGCCTACATACTCCCGTTTGAATGGAAGATCAAAGCCCATGTAGTTCGGAAAAGCCTATTTAAAGGCGATGAAATTTATGCTTCATGCATGTGTGTGTGTATGCTTCGTGCATTTGTCGGGCTTTTTGCCAAATTTGTGAGATTTAGCACTTAGTGCAAAAATTGTATAATTTCGGGTACTTAGTACCAAAAGAGTTCGATTTAGGCTTCATGCCAAAAGTTCATTTTAATGGTGCCGTTTAGGTACTTAGTACCAAAGAGATGCAATTTAGGCTCCGTGCCAAAAAGGTTGATTTTATTTACGGCTTAAAGCCGAAAGGGTGATTGATTAGTCCTTTAGGCCCTCAGACCTAAAAAGATTAGGTCTTTGACCGAGAAGAAATTAAGAAGAAGATTAGAATGCTTATGATATGCTCGAATTGACCAAAGATGAATTATGATATTACCTTGATTAGGATTTTTCCACTTCTAAGTTCCAGGTCTTGTTTCCTTGCACTTTTGAGTATGATTCTTGCTTTCTACAATACAATATTAGAAATTCTTAAGCATAAAAATTTCGTCAGCATCTAGGCGTAGGAAGTCCGAAAAAATCCTTTTTCTGAAAATCTGAAGCCTATATATAGGCAAAATCGGGCTGGACGGCGGCCGGGCTGCCGGTCACGGCGGCTGAGCCGCCAGCAAGGGCGGCTGGACCGCCAGCCACGGCGGCCGAGCCGCGGTGAACGGCGGCCGAGCCGCCTGCGCTACGGCGGCCGGGCCGCCGTCCTGGCCCACCGCGACACGCGCTATTTCCGTTAAAACTGACTTTCTGGGAGCCACGGGCCTCCAAAAATTATTCCGGGACCATATCAGTGATCCTCACGTCGTCCCGGACATTTCAAGTACCATGAAGACATACTTTCGGTGGACTTTTACCGTGGACCCCCGGTCCGGCCTGGTCTGAGGAAATTGGCTTTCCGAGCCCCAAAATTTGAGTGTTCACAATTGCCCCCCACTGGGGTCCATAAAAATGATTTATGGAACTCAGTGGTCTTCTGAAGAGCGAATTTTGAGCGAGGTGCAAAAAGACCCGCATTTTCATTTTTTTCTATAAATAGGCTCATTTCATTCAATTTTCATTTGCTTTCATTCATTCTTCTTCTTTCACTTCTTTCAAATTTTCTTTTGACGATGGATTTTACCGGCTTTGAAGACCTCGAAATTCCACTCCCTCCCTGCAATCTTTTACTTGAGGAGGAGAAGCACAGTTCTCGGACCGGCTGCTATGAGGTGAGTACTCTCCGTTTATTCATCTAGTATGCATGCTTAGGAATTTTATTTATTTCCAGTAAGGAACTTAGAAATAAATTTTAGGAATATTTCCTTTACATGTACTAGTAATGAATTAGGATCTGTACCAGGCTTCATTATGTTCTGCCATCAGTAATTATTTCTAGTAAAAAACTTAGAAATAATCCTTTAGGAATCCACACCCGGCTTGGGAAAGAACTTAAATCTTTTCTGAATTTGTCCAACTTTTCTGATTGATTGATTTTTTTTTAGGACTCTACAATCAAGATATCTATAGCTGAGCGTCCGATGGTCACTATTCCGGCTTACATTTTTTATGCCGGGCACCTAGTGGGGGATCTTATCAGACCTGCTTTCCTCCACCATTTGAGGGCTATAGATGTGGGCAGAGATATCCACCGGGATTTGATCTGTGCTTTAGCCGAGCGCTGGTGGCCTACCACTGACACTTTCCATTTTTCTTGGGGGGAGATGACAATGACGCCTACTGACTTTTCCATCATCTCTGGGATTCCCTTTGGCGTTGAGATGGTGGAGTCCTATGATGACTGGCGGCAGGACATTTCTTCAGCCGACATGATTACTTTGATCGGGGTTGGCTATCCTCGATATCAGGCGCCTCGCTACATTCAGCGGAGGTGGCTTGTGGAGCAAGCGCCAGGTATCTACACTGGTTACGAGACAGGCAACCTTACTGCTGACCAGGCGGCCAGGTTTACCTTGCTTCTCCTGTTTGCTAGCTCCTTCTTATCAAACAGGAAAGATGCAATGAGTCTCAATGTGCTGAAGAGCCTACTTGACCTGACACGGCTTCATATGTATGATTGGGCTAGCATGATGCTGTGTAGGTTGTATGACGACATGTCTGACCTCTGCTATACCCGTATTGCTCCCTGTGGCTTGTATTACTTCTGGGAGGTAATGTAAAGAACATTTTCCCTCTCTTTATATATGTTGACATACGCCAATTCTGATATATATATATATATATATATATTTTCAGACTTGGGCTTATGAGTACTTTCCTGGCATCGCCCCTTTTCTTCGCGAGATACCTGCCCCCGCCGATCCTCTTTCCCCCATTGCTTGGAGGTGGTATAGAGAGAGGGTAGAAGTACCAAAGAGGAAACTTCCCATTAGAGGGCTGAGATCATTCTTCGACAGCTGCCCAATGGACTCAGTAAATGCTTTATCGTCATCTTTTTTATTATATTAGAGAAAATGATTCACTAATATAACAAATTTTTACAGGTTGCATCTGAAGTGATGTCTCACCGACTGGCAGAGTGGATTGCTCAAGATTACAGCTTTCGGCGATCAGAGTTTCTGACTCGCCGTCGATTCATACTTCCCCATCCAGAGTTTCGACGGTATTATCTCGCTGAGAGGGTAATTTTCCAGATCGCCGGTTTCCGTGCAGTTCCCATGGATCCTCCTGATGATATGCTATCTTCGACACTTCTGCCTGTTACTGTGTCCCAGTATGAGGGCGACCCTTTCGAGTCGGCTTATGCCCCGGATGAGGATTATGACTTCTACTGCCTTCATCGACTGATGCCATGCATTGGGACACGATTTGATTCTGTACCACCTTATCGGTCTTCCCACTCTTCGGCTCCCACTTTTGGCACTCCGAGAGACCATCCTTCTCCCGACCGGCAAACTGACAGACCCTCTTCCTCTAGGGCTGAGACTTCCGCTTTCGGGGCTGGACCATCACACACTGGAGGAAGCAGCAGTTCATCTCATTTGAGGCCTCCCGCATCCGTCCTTACAGCTACCGGCCAATTTGACCCTATTTTGGCCGACTTGAGGCTGCCTTATGCTGCTCGTTATCATGCACCTGGTGGTTGGGTGACCCGACCAATTAGTGCAGAGGGTGCATTATATCGGAGCTTTGCTCATGTCACTCAGGTATATTCTCATAGAACTTTTCATGAAAAGGATTCATAAAATTCTCTTGAGATTGATTGTGATTTTGTCTCTTTTACAGGTACCAGAGGGCCTGATCACGGAAATGGCGGCACTGATTACTGCTTTCTCGGATGAACTATCTGGTGCTTGGACTGAGGCTGCTTACGAGAGGCAGAGTAGGCCGCAAAGACGAAGAGGCCGGCACTGATTGATTTTTTTTTATATATACTTGTCTTGAACTATGCTTGCTGTATTTAAACTATTCCCCTTCTGTACTTTGTACCTTTCATGTTTTTCTGCTGTTATCTGAACTTATCTGTAAACCTGCACTTATTTGTTAGTATTAACAGCACATATGTATGCATGATGCTTTTTTCTTTTTAGAAATCTATTTTAAAAATAAATCCCTGACATAACCCCAAAAAATAGCACATAACAGGGCCTAAACAGGGCCAAAACAGAGAATTTTACAAAACATCAAAAAAAAGAGGAAACAGGACGGTCGGCGGCGGCCGAGGCTCCGTGTACGGCGGCCGAGCCGCCATGCGGGCCAGACCAGTATAAAAATCAAGGTTGTCTTACATCTGTGGGCCAGAAAGCAATCCTCTTACTGAAAGATCTTATATATCTTTTCAAATAACAATGAATCCCCTTTTTAATCACGTGATGCATAATTGGACCAAAAGTCTCCACAATGTTGAAAGGATCAACATGGGGAGGTACGGGTTGAAAGCTGTCGCCACACTCAGAGGTGTAGCAGTAGACTGGGATTTCTTGCATTCTTGCATCAGGTTCTGGGATCCCCAAGCCCATGTTTTCAGATTTGGGGCTCGGATGGAAGAAATGTGTCCTCTTTTTGAGGAGTTCTGCTCGATCATTGGGTGCGATCCAAATGCCCCTCTTGTGAGGCATGAGGTCCAAATCGGGTATGTGGGATCTTTTCAAAGGCTTTTTAGCTTCACAAAACCCCAAGCCCAAGCTATGATTGTAAATGGGGATAAGGCGATGCTGCTTCCCCTAATTGATGAGTTCTTGACCGCCGATTTTGAAGACGATGTTCAATTGAGGCATAGAATGCGAGCCTTCGTCTTTTGTTTGCTAGCTGGGTTCCTCTTCAACCGTGACCCCGGCTTTGGAGATTTGAGACTTTGCCCAATGGTTAGGCAAATGGAAGAGCTCAACTGTATTGGGGGCATGATCCTGGCTGAGACTATTCAGAGTCTCGACAGATGTGCACTTGGATTTGAACGTTGGACCGTCACCCCGGTCATCCTTCAGGTAATTTATACCTTTTGTTTCTTTTTTTGCTTATTCCATCATCTCTCTTTTCCTTTGTAAAATAGAAAGGATCTATTTTTTCAGGTTTGGCTGAGAGATCATCTTTGAGTGGTTGCAGCCCCCCAGACTTTGACCTACAACCCTTCGCAATACCGCACCAGGAAAATTCAGATTTCTTTTCCCTCTATGGCCGAATGGACTGTTTGGCTGTTTGAGCTTGGACCGGAAGAATTATTATGGTTCGTCCCTTGGTATAGGATTCCTCAATTCATAGAGGCAAATGCCATGCACAACCATGTCTACCTGCTTGGGTTCACTCACAGTACTTGGTATAGTGCTTCCCGCGTCCTCAGGCAGATGGGTATTGACCAGAGAGTTCCCCTTCCTGTCGGGCTTACCATTGCTTCTCCTATTACCCCCGGGGTTACCCGGGCTATTCTACAGACTTGGGTCAGAGACCATCGGATGATCAGGCCTGGTGCAGAGCCTTCCCTCGTTCAGCCCACTCCAGAGTACAGGACCTGGTTTATAGCTGAGGTTTGGCCCGTTGAGAAACCGAGGAGGTGCGCATTGCTGCAGGAGTTGGAGGGAGAGGGGGTGTAGGATTTGGATCCCAGGGTGACTCCATTGTCTTTTCTGTTTTTGGGTTGTTTTTTACCTTTTTGGTTTTTTTGGGAGAATATGACTTGATCTTTTTGTGTTTTATAGGCTGAATGACTCTTTTTGTAACAGATGATTCTCTTTTGTAATGAATGATTCTTAATGAATGACCCTTTTGTTTGCTTTCCAAGCATCATCTACTTTATTTTTTTTTGCTCTTATTTTTGCCTAAGCCATCCTTTCGGATTTTCAACTTAGCGAGCTCTTACCCATTCTTGCCTAAGCCGCCCTTTGCGGGTTTTTAGCTTAGCGGGCCCCACTATTGCCTAAGCCGCCCTTTGCGGATTTTCGGCTTAGCGGGATTTTTTTTTTGTTTTTGTTGCTTTGTTTTGTTTTTTTTCTTTTGGCAAAAGAAAGATGAATGAATGATTTTTATTAAAATTTAGACCGTGCTCAAGGAGAGCTGCCTACATATCTCGAATTAGTTTGCGAGAATCAGGTCTAATGTAGTTCATTTCAATGCATGATCATGCATAATATTTCTTTAGTTGATCCAGATTGCATGGGTTTGTGAACTCCAGACCATCCAAATCAGACAAGATGACGGCTCCGCCGGAAAGTATTTTCTTTAAAATGTAGGGTCCCGCCCAATGAGGACGAAACTTCCCACGAGGATCTGTAACAGGTGTTCTGATCTCCTTCAAAACCAAACAACCTTCTTCCAACTTTTGATCTTTGACCTTTTTGTTGAAATGTCTGGCCATTCGCCTTTGATACCCTTGAATCTGATGTAGAGCTTGAAGTCTTTTTTCATCCAAACTCAACAACTGATGATGATAATTGCTGATCCATTCAGCTTCATTTATCTGACTTTCTTGAATTATCTTCGCCGATTGAACTTCCAGTTCAATGGGGAGTACTGCTTCCATTCCGTATACCAGTGAATACGGGGTTGCCCCAGTAGGAGTTCTAACTGATGTTCTGTATCCCCACAAAGCCAGTGGTAACTTCTCATGCCAACGCCTATGTTCCTTGATCATTTTTTGTATGATCACCTTTATAGACTTGTTCGCTGCTTCTACAGCTCCATTTGTTTGGGGTCTATAAGGAGAGGACTTATGATGTTGGATTTTCTTATCCTGCAAGAGTTTAGCAAATTCTGCTTGGAAATGAGTTCCATTATCTGTGATAATCTCGAATGGTGTTCCGTACCGACAAAGGATGTTGGTTCGGACAAACTGTGCTGCCTTTTTGGTGTCTAATTCTGCATAGGAAGCTGCTTCAACCCACTTTGTGAAGTAATCCACTGCTACCAAGATAAACTGATGTCCATTTGATGCTTTTGGATGTATTTTGCCAATTATATCAATTCCCCAAGTAGCGAAGGGCCATGGAGAAGTGATCGGATTCAGGGCAACAGGAGGTTGCTTCTGTAGCTTAGCAAATATCTTACATTGATGACATCCTTGCACAAATGCCACACAGTCTGCATTCATGGTGGACCAGTAATATCCTAGATTGGCAATTTTTCGAGCCAAGGCGATCCCATACATGTGTGGTCCTGATTCGCCACCATGTACCATTTCCATTATTTGCTTGGCCTCCGCTTCATTCACACACCTTAGGTGCATTCCATTCCAACTCCTCTTGTAGAGGATATCTTCATTAAGAATGTAACCTGTGGCAAGCTGCCTTATTGCCCTCTGATCAACCCTTGATGATCCCTCCAGATAATTTCCATCCTTGAGATAGGTCTTGATATCCCAAAACCATGGTTTACCATCGGCCAAGTGCATTACATGGGCGGGTTGCTTTTGAAGCTGAACTTTCAATGGACGAATGACTTTCCCCTCCCTGATATTGATCATGGAAGCTAAAGTAGCCAAGGCATCAGCAAATTGATTCTTTGCTCTTGGGAGATATTCGAAGGACAGATCATTGAACTGTTGTGCCAAATGATCAAGGCGTTGTAGGTAAGGAACCAAACGCTCTTCTTTTATCTTCCATTTCCTTAAGGCTTGTGATACTATTAAAATAGAATCACCATAGACCTTTAGGTCCTTAATCCCCAATTCCAGGGTGGCTTCAAGCCCATTAATGCAAGCTTCATATTCTGCTTCATTGTTTGTGCAGCTAAAGTCAAGTTTAACTGCGAATGGAATGTATTCTCCACAAGGAGTTTTGAACACAATTCCAATTCCGTTTCCATGATAATTGGATGCCCCATCAAAATACATCTCCCAAACACTTCCTTCCACATTCAAGAGGTCTTCGTCAGGGAAACCCATTTCTCGCATCTCATCTTTTATAGGTAATTCTGCTAATTGGTCAGCTATTGCCCCGCCTTTCACAGCTTTCCTTTGAACAAATTTCAAGTCAAAGGCTGCCAATGTTGACACCCACTTAGCCATTTTACTGTCCAAAACAGGCCTCTCCATAAGGAATTTCAAGGGACTCTGTTCTGCAATGACATAAGTAGTGTAAGAAGACAAGTAGTGTTGCAACTTCGTGCAAGCCCAATACAACGCTAAACACAACTTCTCAATCCTGTTATACTTTAACTCATAGTCCAGCATCCTTTTGCTGAGGTAGTAAATTGCATTTTCCACCTTTGTATCTTCAGCCTCTTGAGCTAGCATTGCCCCCATGGCTTCATCTGTTACAGACAAATACAAGAGCAGAGGTTTTCCCATTCTGGGAGGTTGTAGAATTGGTGGACTTAACAAGTATTCTTTGATCTTGTCGAAGGCCTTTTGGCAGTCTTCATTCCATTCTTGTGAAGCACCTTTCCTTAGTAGCTTAAAGATAGGACCACAAGTCTCAGCCAACTGTGATATGAATCGACTGATATACTGTAATCTACCTAGCAAGCCTCGAATCTCTTTTTCTGTTCTTGGCGGAGGCATTTTTAGAATAGCCTTTGACTTTGCTGGATCAACTTCTATCCCTTTTTTGCTTACCAGATATCCCAAAAATAAGCCCGATGTCGCACCAAAGAGGCATTTTGCAGGATTAAGCTTCAAATTGTACTTGCAAAGTCTAAGGAAGAACTTCTCAAGTGCTTCAACGTGTTCTTCTGGAGATTTTGACTTAACAATCATATCATCAACATACACTTCTACTTCTTTGTGAATCATGTCATGAAAGACTGTTGTCGCCATCCTTTGGTAGGTAGCCCCTGCATTTATCAACCCAAAAGGCATAACTTTGTAGCAGAAAGTGCCCCATTTTGTGATGAAAGCTGTCTTTTCTTTGTCTGGTGGGTGAACTAGGATCTGATTGTACCCAACCGCAAGATCAGTCATGGAAACCATCACATGCCCAGCCATCCTGTCTATCAGCAAATCGATGTGAGGTAGCGGGAAATCGTCCTTGGGACAAGCCTTATTCAAATCTCTGTAGTCAATACACATCCTAACCTTTCCGTCTTTCTTCGGGACTGGCACGATGTTTGCTAACCATGAAGGGTAGGCAATTGGTTCTATGAACTTATTGTCCAGTTGCTTGGCAACCTCCTCTTTAATTTTCAAAGACCATTCTGGCTTCATTCTTCTCAATTTCTGCTTAACCGGCTTCGCATCGGGGTATAGCGGAATCTTGTGAACTGCTATGGCTGGGTCTATTCCCGTGACATCACTTGCCTTCCACATGAAGCAGTCGGCATACTTTCTAATGCACTCAAGAACCTGTTCCTTATTCACACAATCATATGCAATGTATGTATGTTCATTTTCTTTGCCAATTATTATCTTTTCATTTATTTCTTTTATTTCATTTTTGCCAGATAATACTTGGAAAGCAAAAGACACAGGGTAACCAAGAATCCGAACAATTTCATTGATAATGGTGGAGTCATTCTCCAAGATTACATTAGACTTGACATTAGGGCTTTCTAAATCTGAAATTACAGAAGACTCAGAATTAGACTCTGACTTGGTTTTTGACTCATAATTAGTACAAGACTCGGTACAAGACTCAAGTTCAGGGTGTGACACAGGACTAGGTTTAACCTCAGCAGCTTGTCCCTCCTCGGCGTACCAGTTTCTCAGCTGTCCATCCGTGGTCTTGATCAGCTTTGTGAAATCCCTATTGTCTTCAAAATTGGTTATCATAGCAACCTCATCAAAGAGACTAGGCTGCATGAAATCTTCCATTTGGGGGTCAGTTTCAGGTTCTGGCTCTTCTTCTTTCATGGCCACAACATCAGCAAACATTTCAAAACCCGGTAGCTTCTTTCCGGTCATAGGAGAATAGAATGGTTCCTGAAAACCACGGTGATGAACTGCCTTTCCAGGTTTGCAAAAGTGACCATTCAGAGTTCTAAAGTAAGGGCGTATTTTGAGGCTTCTTGCCCCCCAATTTCCCTTTTTCTTCCTTCCACACTCAAGCTCTTCCATTTCCTCGTCTGTAGGTTTGTACCCCAAGCCAAAAGTTTCCTTATTCTCAGGCTCTTCCCATGGCCGTACTACGGGTATTTTTCTCCCAGACTTCATCATTTCCATCCCGGGCAATAGACCTACCCTCAGCATCATTCCCACTAGGCAGTTGATTTGGACCTCCCCAAAGTCATATGAGACAAATGGCCCTTTGGGTTTTTCACCTTCTATGCATTGAACTGTGTCGTAATGAAACCCAGTCAAGGTCATGGCGGTTTCACCAGGAACAACCTCAAGGAGAGACTGATCCATGGTTTTCCTGTTGATTTCGCAGGTGTCCCCTTTGATAGTGATGATTTTTCCTTCAAAAGGGAATTTAAGTTTTTGGTGTAGTGAAGAAGGTACAGCATTAATCTGATGAATCCACGGCCTTCCAAGGAGGAGATTAAAGCTCGCGGGTACATCAATGACCTGGAATGGTACTCCCATTTTCACCGGCCCAATAGCAATTTCTAGAGTGGCAACACCCAAAATCTCTCTTCGAGTGTTATCATATGCTCTCACAATCTGATCAGAAGGTGTAAGATCTGTAGCCTCCAACCCCAGACAGCTTGCTACTTTCAAAGGACACACATTTAAGGCTGACCCATTATCAATGAGAACCATGGGCACAGTCTTTCCCCCAGTCTGTATGGTGATGTATAGAGCATCATTGTGTTTCTTACAGTCTTCTGGTAAATCTACATCAGAAAACCTGATACTCAATGCCTTGGTTGATTGGGTCAAAGTGGCCACCAAAGCCTCTGGGCTTGTGTCTACTGGTGTATCAAGTTGACTCAAAGCTTCGCTGAGAGCCTGGCGGTGTGGGAATGAGGAAGCAAGGAGCTCCCAAATTGACACCTTAGCTTGAGTTTGTTTAAGCTGAGTGAGGACAGGGTCTTCTTTTGGCTCTGGTGTTTTCTTATGGGGGGATTTGAAGTTGTAGGGGTTTTTCCCAAGTCAAGTGGCTGATATTGTCTTCCACTTCTTGTCAGAGCACTGACCTCTTCAGCGAGGTCGTTCAAATCTAACACACACACTTCATTCATTTCCAAGAGAAGTTTGAAAGGATCAAACAGCTCTTCTTCCACAGTAATGGCGTGGATGGAGTGATTGGGCAAAGGATTAGTGTTAATGTTTGGTTGCCTCCTGAGAGGAATGATGTCACCACTATCAACCAGATCCTGGATGCGGTTTTTCAGTGTCCAGCAAGCATCTGTTTTATGCCCATTCCCTTGATGGTATTCACAGTATTCATTGACTTTATAACTGGAAGGTAATGGGTTTGGAGGAGGTCTTGGGTCCAAAGGCTTCAAATATTTCCCTTCCACAGCCTTCTTAAACACCAAATGAAGGGGTACCCCAAGGTCAGTATATTGCCTTCTTGGCTGATTTCTCGGCCCAAGATTGCCCACACGTAAAGGATTCGCAGGGGCAATATTGGCCACTTGATTGACCTTGCTTGAGGAAGGAGTTTGGCTTTGTTTCTTATATTTCGATGCAGCCCCCTCATCCACTATTTTACCCAACTGTATCAAATCTTCTACCTTGGTTGCAGTCGCAATGAGCGATTTGAAAGTAGGTAGATATTGGGTTTGCAGTTGAGCCTGATATGTAGGCCTTAAATTCCTGATTATGATATCAATCTGCTCTTGTTCTGAAGGGCGATTGATCATCTGGGCGGCTTTTGCCCTCCACCTCGTAAGGAACGAGGAGAAGGGTTCATTGTTGTTCTGCTTGGTAGTCCCAAGTTCCCTTCTGGTGACATCCACCTCAATGTTATAGTGGTATTGAGAGTTAAATGCATTGCAGATGTCTTCCCATGTCTTAATCTTGGAACGGTCTAGACTCACAAACCATTTAAGAGCAGCCCCAGTCAGGGATTGTTGGAAGAGTTGAGCAAAGAGCTCATCATTTAAACCCCAAGGACTCAAGGCCCCCACATACATCTTCAAATGGGTTTTAGGGCAAGTGGTCCCATCAAATCTGTCCATCCCCGGCATCTTGAATTTTGGAGGTAATCTGGCTTGGGGAAACAAGGATAAGGAATCCATGTCTACCACCTCTTTGTGAGTTTTCATGGCAGTGATTGACCTCTCAAGCAATTCAAGTTTCCTTTTCAGTTCATCTGTCTCGTTCTTGGAGGGTGGATCCTCCAAATTGATAACAGGGGTATTAATCTGAGCAGTCACGGGGGTACTAGTTTGCCCCACAATGGGTTCCTTCCCCAAATTTCCAGGAATAGAGACTGTCTTTGGTGCTCCTTCTAATTCAGCTAGGATGGCTACCCTTTGGGCTGCTAAAGCTTCATCAATTTTTTCTTGCATTCTAGCTTCAATTTCCTTAACCTGACCATCCAGCAAAGCCTTAATCTGTTCAATTGTGGCCATTTCAGTAATTGGAGTAGTTGGTGAAGTTGGGGTAGTAGAACTTGTAGGGGATAGCACAGTTGGTGTTGGTGTATCGGATGTAGGTGAAGGCACACGGACAGTGGGTACCTGAAAAGGTCAAGGGTAAAAAATCAGGGTGGTGTGTAGGGTAGGAAAACTCTTGGTCCACTTATGTACATCAAAATTTTTCCCAAAACAATGTTGTTATGTTGCATGAATGCACCTCATCACATCACAATTCATTTTAATGGAATGCGGCACTATCATTGGGTACATACAACCTAAGGGAAGGTTCTATTATTATGTAAAAATAGAGAATCGGCTTATCATAGGGACCCTTGAGTCTTGAGTAAGATATACCTAACCACATGTGAAACAAGGAGTTTCGCGTGGGTCCAACAGTACGATTACTCATGGGCCACTCCAAAAGGATTGGAATGGTTTGCGACAACAGGGAGGACGCTTTGGCTGTCCGCCGGCATAATCAAGGAGACCTGCCGGTCAGCGCTACTTGCTATCCAGACTCAGAACTTTGAACAAAAAGAGAAGAAATTCATTTGAAAACAATTTTTTATGCAATGAAGGAAAAGGATTCCCCCATATATGCAAGAGAAAAAGATTCTCTGAATGACAAAACAAATGCACAATTTATCAAATAAGGGACCATTGAAGGAAAATGATTCCTTTTGTCAACTTTCAATCCAACATCCTTAAAGAAAGGATATATAATGCTAGGGTACCCTGCAAAATGAATAAAAATACCCTAAAGAAGGGCAAATCAGTTAAACGAATAATAATAACAGTCTACTATAATTCCATAAATCATTATTATTATCATCATTTTTTTTATAATATATAGCCATTATTTTATTTATTATTTTTTTTATGGTCCCCAGGAAGATATATTTTTTTAATTTTTGGTACTAATGTCTTTAAAGAAAAGACAACCATTGCTAAGGTACCCTGCCAAAATAAATAAAAACACCCTAAAGAAGGGCCAGTTAGTCAAATAAACAATAGTAGTCCACTAGGATCACATAAATCATTTTTATGGTCCCCAGTGGAGTCGCCAGTTTGTGAACCTCGGTTTTCCGCCCGAAAAGGATCCGGGCGAAAGTTCACTCGTTGTCGGGAGTCGCCACTCAGTTTATTTTGTTCGAAGGGAAAAACTAAGAAAACCCTTGTTTGACTCCAATAACTTGTCCAATGTAAAGGTTTCTAGTCTCAAACCCAAGGAGGATTCGGGGACTATGTCATGTATTCGACTAACTTTGTAATAATAAAAAAAAATAAACACAAAAGGGATGAAGAAAAGAAAAACAAAAAGATTGTTAATAAATAGCGGACTTGCTACTTGGGGTGAATCCCAAATATGCCTACATACTCCCGTTTGAATGGAAGATCAAAGCCCATGTAGTTCGGAAAAGCCTATTTAAAGGCGATGAAATTTATGCTTCATGCATGTGTGTGTGTATGCTTCGTGCATTTGTCGGGCTTTTTGCCAAATTTGTGAGATTTAGCACTTAGTGCAAAAATTGTATAATTTCGGGTACTTAGTACCAAAAGAGTTCGATTTAGGCTTCATGCCAAAAGTTCATTTTAATGGTGCCGTTTAGGTACTTAGTACCAAAGAGATGCAATTTAGGCTCCGTGCCAAAAAGGTTGATTTTATTTACGGCTTAAAGCCGAAAGGGTGATTGATTAGTCCATTAGGCCCTCAGACCTAAAAGATTAGGTCTTTGACCGAGAAGAAATTAAGAAGAAGATTAGAATGCTTATGATATGCTCGAATTGACCAAAGATGAATTATGATATTACCTTGATTAGGATTTTTCCACTTCTAAGTTCCAGGTCTTGTTTCCTTGCACTTTTGAGTATGATTCTTGCTTTCTACAACACAATATTAGAAATTCTTAAGCATAAAAATTTCGTCAGCATCTGGGCGTAGGAAGTCCGAAAAAATCCTTTTTCTGAAAATCTGAAGCCTATATATAGGCAAAATCGGGCTGGACGGCGGCCGGGCCGCCGGTCACGGCGGCTGAGCCGCCAGCAAGGGCGGCTGGACCGCCAGCCACGGCGGCGGCAGCTGGTCGCCGGAAGCACGGCAGCCGGGCCGCCGGAAGCACGGCGGCCGGGCCGCCGTGGGAGGCGGCTTGGCCGCCGTCCTGGCCCACCGCGACACTCGCTATTTCCGTTAAAACTGACTTTCTGGGAGCCACGGGCCTCCAAAAATTATTCCGGGACCATATCCGTGATCCTCACGTCGTCCCGGACATTTCAAGTACCATGAAGACATACTTTCGGTGGACTTTTACTGTGGACCCCTGGTCCAGCCTGGTCTGAGGAAATTGGCTTTCCGAGCCCCAAAATTCGAGTGTTCACACATGTTGTTTCAGCAGAGGATATTAGAGTTGATCAGAGTAAAGTTGAGGCTATCTTGAATTGGAGTCCACCAAAGATTGTGACAGAGATTAGAAGTTTTTTGGGTTTGGCAGGCTATTTATCATCGATTTGTGAAGAGTTTTTCTATGATAGCTACACCACTCACCATATTACTTCAGAAGGGAGTTAGATTTGTGTGTACATATTGGTATCAGGCGAGTTTTGAGCAGTTAAGGGAGATGTTGACTCAGGCTCCTGTCCTTACCCTACCTGTAGAAGGTAAACTATATGTAATTTACAGTGATGCTTCACATAGTGGTTTAAGTTGTATTTTAATGCAGGAGGGTAGAGTCATTGCTTATGCCTCTCGACAGTTGAAGCCACATGAGTTGAATTATCCGACTCATGATTAGGAGCTTGCATCCATAGATTTTGCATCGAAGATTTGGCGGCATTGCTTGTATGGGGAGAAGTATTTCATTTATACAAATCACAAGAGTTTGAAGTACCTGGATGTTCAGAGAGAGTTGAATCTTAAGCAGAGACGGTGGTTAGAGTTTATTAAAGACTATGACTATTTGATTGATTATCATCCTAGCAAGGCAAATATTGTTGCTGATGCCTTGAGTCGAAAGTCTTTGGCAGGTTTGACTGCTTATTCACTCTTGTTGCTTATTGAGTTGAAAGAATTGCATGCCATATTTGAGTCATGTGATGATGGTGCTTTGATGGCTCAGTTGCTGTTGAGGCTAGTTTTGTTGGATCAGATTAGGAAGGCTCACTTGGCAGATGAGAAAATCGATAATATTGTGATGGATTGTCAAAAGTGGAAGAGTTGAGATTTTCATGTGAGAGATGATGGTTGTTTGTGGTACAGAGATAGGTTGTGTATTCCTGATGATGCAGGATTGAAGAGGGTGATTTTAGAGGAAGCACACTAGTCACTCTATATTATGCACCCTGGTAGTACCAAGATGTATCAGGACTTGAAGCAACATTATTGGTGGTCAAGTATGAAGAGGGACATAATAGAGTTTGTATCAAGAATCCTTAAGGGTTGCTTCAGCCATTATCAGTGCCAGAGTGGAAATGAAAATGAGTGGCGATGAATTTTGTGACTGGACTGCCTTTAACCTAGAAGAAGCATCATACAATCTGGGTGATAGTTGATCGAATGATGAAGACAACTCATTTTCTTCCAGTTCAGATGGATTATTCTCTTGAGAAGTTGGTTAAGTTGTATATCAGTGAGATAGTGAGGTTGCATGGAGTACCAGTTTCTTTGGTGTCAGATCGAGACCCCCAATTTACATCGAGGTTTTAGAGGAGTTTATAGGATGGTTTGAGTTCTCGGTTGTATTTTAGTACTGCTTTTTATCCTCAGACATATGGGCATTCAGAGAGAGTGATACAAATTTTAGAGGATATGTTGAGGAGCTGTATCATTGATTTTACTGGGAATTGAGACAGATTCTTGCCATTGATTGAGTTTCTTATAACAACAGTCATCAGTTAAGTATTAGGATGGCACCTTATGAGGCATTGTATGGCAGAAAGTGCAGGACACCTCTATGTTGGAATGAGGTTGGAGAAGGTAAGTTGGTCGGTCCCAATTTGATTAAGGAAATAGAATAGAAGGTGAAGGTGATTTAGGGTCGCCTGAAAGTAGCTTCAAACCGATAGAAATCCTATACTAATTTGAAGAGGAAAGATATAGAGTTCAGTGTGGGAGATAAAGTGTTCTTGAAGGTGTCACCATGGAAGAAGATTGAGAATCAGTCACAAAGAGAAGTTGAGTCCTCGTTTCATAGGACCATATGAGATGCTGGAGAGAGTTGGTCCAGTGGATTACAGACTGGCTTTACCCCTTGAGTTGGATCAGATTTATAATGTCTTCCATGTCTTTATGCTTAGGAGATATAGGTCAGACCCATCTCATACATTATCGGTGGAGTCATTGAGGTGAGTCCGGATTTGACTTATAAGAAAGAACCAGTGGCGATCTTGGCACGAGAAGTGAAAGAGTTGAAGAATAAGAAGGTGCCGCTTGTGAAAGTCCTATGGAGGAATCATGTCACTGAGGAGCCAACATGGGACAGTGAGCAGACGATGCGGAGTTAGTATCCTCAGTTGTTTCAGACTTAAGAGCCGGTAATTTCGAGAACAAAATTTATTTTTAAGGGGAGAGAATTATAATATCCCAAATTTTTAAAAATTCCTAATTTTTAAAATTTTAATAAAATAAATAATAATTTAATTGGATAAATTAAATGAATAATTTTAAATAAAAAATGATTTTTAAATGAAAAAGTGAAATATATATGTGATATATATGCAAAATATATATATAACATATACAAAGTCAAATTTTTAAAAGTCAAAGTCAAAGTCCAATGGTATTTTTATAAATATACTTTAAAATTTTAAATTATTTAAATTATTCAAAAATAATTTATTTTTGAATGAAAGATGTATTTTTGGATTTTTAAATAAATAAAAAAATAAAATTATATTAAATGAATAAAATTATATATATATATATATGTGGATATAAATAAGAAAGAGGAATTAATTTATTTTTGTCATCTTCTTCTTCTTCTTACAAGGCTGAACCTCCATGGATGGTAATCTCAAGATTTTTCTTCTTCCATACTCCATAAATTGAATGATTTCATGTGGTCAAAGTAAATTTTTGGTGATTTCCACCAAAATTAGTAAGTTTTCAACTTCTTTCTTTGGATTTCATGGAAATTGTGAGTATGTGTGTTTTGATTTTTTAAAGTTCTAAGATTTAATTATCTATTTGGGTATGGATGAAGTTATTTTAAGTGATTAACAATGATTTTAAGGTTGGATTAAAGAAATGGTTGAGTTTGGGTAAGGGTTAGTGAAGAGAGAGAGAGTTTAGGGTTATGTAACTTTTGGACATTTGAATTCATAGATTTTAATCGTGCAAATTGATTCTAAATGAGTTTTTTTGATGCATAAACAAGTATTTTAAAGTCAAATATTGAATTTGGTTGAGTTTGATTAGAGTTTGAGAATGGAAGTGGTGATTTAGGGTTTTGGAAAAGTGATTTTTTCAAAGTTGTTGAATTATTTGATTTTATTGATTAAAGCATATTCTTTAGTAATAAAAGTTATGAATATAAGCTTGAAATGATAAATGGATTGAGTTGGAATGGAAAACCTTCAATGGGGGAAGATTATGTCATTTTAGGATTTTGGTCGTAAGTGTGTATTTTTGTAATATAATTGGTTTTAAAATGTTAAAATATGTTTTTAATAATATAAATAAACTTAAAATATCAAATTAAATGGCCTAGTATGTTATTCCAAATTTAAAGTGAGGTTAGCCTTAACTTTAATTATGATTTAAGATTAGAAATACCTTAGAATGTGATACTGAATGATTATTTATGATCACATTTGGTTTAGGCATTGAGGAAAATTAATTTTTCCAATCCAAGTGTTGAAGAAAAAGTTGGAAGAGAAAGTTGAAGGTGGTGTTTGAGCTTGCTTTTGGTTGTTTTCAAAATTAAGTACAAACTTTGGATGAATTGGACATGTTTGCATTACTTTGAGCTAAACACATTTACACATTTTGAAATGAAAAATGTGTTAAGCTACTTAATATTTTAATTATTTATGAATAATATGCTATGACATGTGTAATGTCATATATGCATTAAATGCATTGTGAACACTACAAAAAAACACGCTATCTGCGACGGACAGAATCCGTCGCAGATTGGTCGCAGATCCGTCGCAAATCAAGTTTTGCGACCGATCTGCGACCAATCTGCGACGGATACGATCTGTTAATAAAAAAGGCGTCGCAATTTTTAATTTGCGACCGGCCGTCATAGATTGCGACGGATTTGCAACCACTAGGCGGTTGCAAATCTCGCGCTTAAATTTTCGCGGGTAAAGGGCAGCCGTCGCAGATTCCGTTGCAGATTTCGTCGCAGATTTTCGTCGCAGATTTCGTCACAGATTTTCGTCGAAAATTCATTGCAGATTCCGTCGCAGATTGCCCTCACAGATTCCGTCGCAGATTGTCGTCGCAGTATCTGTCGCAGATTTCGTCATAGATTTCAAATATCCGTCGCAGAATCGTAGCAAATCCGTAGTAATTTAATATTGATTTTTATTGGAACTATTTGTATTATCAATTAATTTTATGAGAACTTTATAAATACATTTGGAACATTTAAACACAATCTAAAAAAATACTAATTACATTGATAAAAATAATTCTTTTATTAATCTTCAATAAAATAAAATATTTTACAATTTAACTATACAAGTGTTAAGAACACTACTATAAATAATCTATCTTGAAAATAACAATATAGATCTTCAATTATCATTTTCCATTGAATCATGACTTGCATCATCATTATTAACCTGCAAATAATATTAAAAAGAGTAAATGAAAAGAATAATATGATACATGTTAACAAAGTAATACTAACCGTGGTGTGTAGGCTTTTTCATTCAACTCGTGTAGCTGCTAAGGAATTTTGTATATACACAAGCTGTTTGCCGTCGGGTGCATGTAAACGTGCTCTCTTTGCATTGACTTTGCTAATTTATTCACATCAACTATTGTTTGAATCGCTGGCGCCGTTGCCTACAACCAAAAGAAATAGAAATTTTATTTTATTTTATTACTGATTATGCATCAATATACATTTTTGAAAACTGACTCTGTATCTTATATCAAATGCATTTGAGAAATGCCATTTACATGATGAGTCAATTTGTCAATACTGCGAGCATAGATTATTCAATGAGATTATTTAACTCGGTAAACAAATACAAGATTTAAACATGCTTGTATCACATTCACTATGGTTCACACACGAACCAAGTTTTGTTATATGTGTCTGAAATGGACACTTATCCAAGATTTGGTCTAAATTGAAGTGTCCAAGGAAAGTACCCCTGTTTAGAGACTAAGAAACACCATTTATGAATGAATATGAATCAACAAAAGAAGCAACGACCAGTTCACAGCTTCTGAATTCAATGTGTGTTGCAGAGTGCACCGAAGCCATAAAAGTCTTTTAGATATTGAATGAAAGAACGATTTAACAGTTTTAAATGGGTCCAAAAAAAGTAATAAGATTAATACAATATCAAATCCAAATGAAAAATCAGCAAGTTTGCAAAGATGTCAGACATCAATTTACAAATAAATGAACAAAATCAACAAGCTGATAAATATCAGTTTCTTACCTGTACAAAGATAGAAAAAGAAAGAAAAGGTTTCTCCCCAACCTTTTTATGCCGAGCCTGAGGGGGGCAAAGTAGAACAATATGAATTAAATTAAAAGGAATAACAGTAGAATTTGTGAAGAATGACTATATGTAAAGAAAAAAGTTCTTCAATCACAACTCATAAGGAAGTCAAGGAGGATCACAGTAACAAGTTTCTTGCTCTCTGGGTACCTTAATCAAGATTCTAAGTAAAACCAGTCTTTGTGAGCTAAATTACAGAAAAATAAACTGAAATTCCTTTACTGAGTCCATAACATTGAAAGGGTGAAACTTCTACCGGTACTAGCAAGCATTTAAGGTGGTTCCTATTACATAATACAAACAAGAACAAGAAAGGCCTATGTTTACTAGAGAATTTTCTTCTTCTTCTTCTTTATTTTATTTTATTTGGAAGGGGTTGGGATAACAAGCAAGAAGAATAGAACAACACACAAACAGTGTTTACTGAATCATGCTAGCTTGGTAGTTTTGTGCAACAATATTCAATTTAATCCACCAATATTCAGATTCTGAAATGGAAACAAATAATATGAGCATCATCCAAGCATCATGTCCCCATTGGGCTACAGGCGATGCCCCTGAGGCACCCTCACCCCCAAGTCCCTCCATGGAATTTAACCTTCACAATCCTGTAGATTTCGCAAATAAAACACATCAAACAAAGCTGCAAAACTCAAAGAACATCAAAACATACAACAAATACTCATCATTTGTAGCATAAACAGAAGTGATTGGCAACAAGAACTGACTAAAATCCAAACGTGTTCACATGATTTATTAACCACACATTGAAGTATTCATTCAATTGAAGCTTCACATTGAAGTATTCAGTTCCCCAAGTATCAACCCTTTTTTCCTCCAATGGTGCTGGCGACTCTGTTGCAGGTTTATAAACACACAAGATTAATAAAAAACTTTAACATTGATAATGAACTTCAAAAAGAAGCCACCAAAGTTAATACACAAACCTTCAGTGGTCTCTTTGCGAGCAATATTAGCCTTCATGAGATCTGTTGCTGCCTCAGCAGCCTTGATTCCAGCAGCCCCTGTGCAATAGCTGTTCTGAATTGTCTGCTTGCAGCACTTGTAGCCCCATTGATGATCCTTCCACCATGAACCCCACACACATGTGTGGTTGTTGATGAAAACATAAATAAATAAATAAATTTCTTGTATCAGAAAAGAAAAGAACACCGCCAATCATGGCTGCAACCAAGAACTGCCAGTAAGTGAGGGAAAACCCACCATCTCACTGACACCTGAAAGGTTGCCTAGCCAAGAAATTGACTATTTTCTATCCGAGTCTGATTTTAGATCACTGAGTATATCTTCATAGCCTCATTATTATTATTACTACTACTAATACTACCATTGATATATAAAGACAGAAAGAGTCAGAAGTGTTTGATAATGCTTTTCGTTTTCTTCTCTTTCAAGGGATGCAATATAAGACATGAAATCAATGGCTCCGCTGCCGATCAGAGAGGTAGAGTTAACCACCCTGAAAACCTTCCACCTATAAGAGAGCAAAGCCTCATTCTTGATCAGATAAACAAATGATACCCTAAACTTTTAAATGCTCATAAGCTAATTTTTTAACCTCAAACACCCTCTTAGTTCTCCTTCCCTGTATTAAAAAAAATACTTGATTTTAGGTCACATATTTCTTTTTCTTCATCCTCCGATCAAGATATGAGGTTAACAAAGCTTGAGGCAATGTTCATCATGGTTTGCAAGGTGTTTCTGCATGCAAATGGAACCTGGACAGTGAAAAACTAGAACAAATTACAGCAGCAATAAGATTCATGCACTAGTACAAAACTATTATGAAACCAAACTCAAACAAAGATCTGAAAAAATTCAGATTTAGTTTTTTAAAGATCTGAAAAAATTTAGATTTAGTTTTTTTCTGAATCTCAACTGTAAAATCATCAACAACAACAACAAAGCCTTAATCCCAAGTTAATTGGGTCGGCTATATGAATTTTTTTTCACTCCGTTCGATTTAGGACTACCTTCTCTAATAAATGTAGAGCAGAAAATCTCAACAGTAAGATCAAATAAACAAAATCCAAGGACACGTCAAAACATATTTGGAGTTATGAATTACGAAAATCCATCCACATGAATATAGTAACGGGTTTATTTAGTGCTTAGAGGCTTTCTCCACGTAGAACTTAAACTAACTAATAAATCACATTTTATTTGAACAATTAGGTTAAACCAACCTCAACATCTAAGACAAAGGAATAACTGAATAGAAAAAAAGTATTTAAAAACGATTATTATGAAGAAGCTGCGTAATTCCAATTTAAAAAAAATAAACAAACATCTAGACAACAAGAAAATAGAAAAGAATTCAACAACTTGAAATTCTTTGATAAAACAATTGAAAAAAGGCACTCAAAACTTAACAATAAAGCTTTGGTTGGGTTTGATGTTTCAAGAATTATGGTTTTCTATTTACTCATACCAATTTCAAATCATAATTCAATGTATAATGCTGGATGAGAAGCTGCAATGCTGACAAAACCACTTATCACAAAAACAACACAAAATCAGAGAGAAAGAAATGGATATAAATTAATATAGACATAACAGACCTTAGCACTATAATCGATCAAACATACAAGGTTGAAGCCTGCAACCAAGAAAGAAACACTACTGATGTGGCTGCATCCAAGAACTACTGAACCCCAAAAGTTGCCCCTCCAAAAAATTGAGCATTTTCCCTTCGAATCTAATTTGGGCCTTCAGAGGAGAAATCAGAAGAGAGAGAGGAGGCTCAGATCAGATATGCCATGGACAGAACAAGAAAGAAACACAACAGAACCATGGCTGCAAACTGAGGGAAAAGCCTTCCCCATTTGTTGCCCCGCCATGAAATGTTGCATTTCTTGTAAAGTCTGATCATGGGTCACTGAGAATAGTATTCATCATAGCCTCGCCGTAGATAGATAGAGAAAGAGATTTATTTATTTATTTATTTTTTAGGGCTGTTTGGGTTGCTAATACAAGAAATGAAATCATTGGCTCCAAGTGCAATTTTTCACTACAAAAATATTCAATTTTTCACTACAAAAATATTCGAAATTTGCGGAGGAAATCTGCGACGGACATGTTTCCGTCGCAAATTTGCTACGGATCTGCGACGGATTTGCGACGTAAAATTTTTCACAAAATTCTCGGCGGGAGTAATCCCGCCAACTTTAGCGACGATTATTTGCGACGGGCTGATTTTCGTCGCAGATCTGCGACGGATTTGCAACGGATTTGCGACCAATTTCTCAAAATTCCTCTGACTCGTCCTTCCGTAGCAGATCCGTCGCAGATCCGTAACAAATTTGAGACAGAAACATGTCCGTCGCAGATTTTCGTCGCAAAATTCCAAATATTTTTATAGTGAAATTTGCGACGGCAATAGACGGTAGCAAATCTCCGTTGCAAATTGGTTTTTTTAGTGTTTTCTCTCTCGCGCCAAGTTTTCGCGCCAACTTTTGCGACGATTATTTGCGACGGAATGATTTTCGTCGCAGATCTGCGACGGATTTGAGACCAATTTCTCAAAATTCCTCTGACTTGTCCTTCAGTCGCAAATCCGTCGCAGATCCGTAGCAAATTTGCGACGAAAACATGTCCGTCGCAGATTTTCGTCGCAAATGCCGAATATTTTTGTAGTGGAAAAGCCATTATTAATGGTTAAATTGTGTAAAATATGAAATATGTGTATTATGTAAAAATGACCCGAAGTGTTTAGGTAATGTCATTTGTTATGAATGCATTAAGGGCATTGTTAAGAAGCCATTGTTAATGACTAAAGTGCATAAAATGTGATTCATATGTGAATTATGTAAAAATATCCAAAATAATTGGGTAATGTGTTGTAAATGTAAAATGTGGTACATTATGATTATTTGTTAATATATGATGATATAAAGTGAGATGACATTGAAGTAAATGAGAAAATAAGGCAATGTTCCCCAATATGAGCCACGAAGCACACACCAATCGACCGCTGCAAACTGGATACACAATACCCACTTTCGCGAGCGCCCCCTTATACGACTTTTTTCTTTTAGCAAGAAAAGGTATCCAGGTGCAGAAGCAGGGGATAACAGGCTGATGGCTCCCAAGAGCTCTTATGGATGGAATCTTTGGCACCTCGATGTCAACTTACTAAGCGAATCCGGTAACGTGCGATTCTTGGTGCGAGAGAAGATTGATTCGCACATGGTAGCCCAATTGCTTCTTTGATCGATTCAGGAACAAATTAGATTGAACCTGCTGCGATGGATGGTGTTGACGAGTTCCCTTGGCGGAGCATCTCCCCTAGCTTGTAGTCCCAAAGTGAGATCAAGATTGATTGGATGCCCATCCATATAATATAAAATTCAAACTAAGAGGACATAGGAAAGAAAGTCATATTAACCCCCCAAAAATTTGATAATAAGATAAGAGGCAATATTTCTAATGAATTATGAGAAAAATCAGAAAGAGATTGATAATGAAATATATGTAATAATTGTGTGACTAGTATGTTATTCAATTTTCAGAGTTCATTGTTTGGTGGCATGCCTGTGAGATTATCCTCAATATTTGCCTTCGGGGCTAGCTTTTGTGCTACTATTTGATTTGCTTTCGAGCTTGACGTTGGGCATCACTTGCTTTTGGGCTAGATGCTGAGCATTACTATGAATGACCTTCAGGCTAGACGTTGGACATCACTTGCCTTCGGATTAGATATTGGGTGTCAATATGGACCAAAATAGTAACTATGGGATTTGAATAATATATTAGATTATTTAGGCCTATGTTTGTGTTTGTTTTATGTGAAATGTAAAATGATTGAAAAAGATGTTTAAAATGAAATGATATGACATATGATGTCATGATATACATAAGCATTGTACATTGGCATATTTTACAGTTTTATTTCTATCAAAGCTTATATCGCTAGGCTTTTGGCTTAGTGCGATTGTAATTCATTGCACATGTGACGAGGGAGATTCTGTAGAGAAGGAGAGTTCATTTGGACCGGGTCGGGTATAGATTTGAGATTTTCAGTGTAGAGTTGATTTTCAGGCGTCAAGATCAGAAACACTGCCAGCATGTATATGTTTTTATTATATTTGATATTTCATATATTATATTATGTTTTTTGTGTATATATTGTAAATTATAAAGGATGTTTTGGATAAAGTTTATATTATGGATTTTATATGTGCTTTTGGATAAACATATATATATATGTATAAATGTTTTATGAAACTTGGAGAAATTGAGGAGTATTGGGGAAATGCATGAATGATTTTTTATGAGAGTGTTATCTCTTATGCAGGTTGTGATTTTGTTGAATTTGGAAATGTCTAAATTACATACAAAACTCTGGCGAATTTTTTTTCAGAGATTTTTATGGAAAATGCTTAATTTAGAACCTATGATTTCTAATAATTTTTTATTTGTTATTTAAATATACATTTAAAAGTATTTAAGATTATAAATTAGAAAAGTGAAAAATTTTTATTAAACCGGATTGTGATATTTTTGTACCATGTATGCATATTTTACATACACTGGGTGTATGTATTGTACGTATATAAGGCATAAGGGTGTTACATTTTTGGACTTGTAAGGTATGTTTCTACCTAAGAGTGAATACCTATTTATTATTTTATATTTTGAACTATTTTTTATGAATGGATGAATTTATTTATTTTTATATTACTCGATAATTGGATAATATTTACCATAATTAAAAATAATATAATACATAAATCTGAAAAAGGGGGCTAATTCCAATGAACTAGACATATTAGGGTGTGTGAGTGGAGATTTTTGCTCCCACTTGCGGTGCAATGATTCATATGACTTCGACACTGTCAAGCTTTAGGCCTTAGAGAATACGGGCCTAAATTCGAAGAATAGGAGTCACCACTCGGATAGGCTAGGAAGAAAATAGAAGGGGCAAATGACTCGATTCCTAAGGAATCTCCAACCTCGACTAGGTTCGAAAAGTTGAGTACCCATGGGAAAGGTGAGAAATGACCCAACACCTCCCATAACGCCTAGTTTATTGGAAACAATCTCCTTTTCAGGTCTAAATATTATTAAATTTTTATGTTATTATGATACTTCTTATATTACATGCAATCAAAGTAAATAAACATTAATTCATAAAATAAATAATATGGACACCCATATGAAATGAAAACATAATATTACAATATCCGAGTTCAAAATACAAATAAAGTAGGACACCCATCAAAGGGTGAAAACGTGCCGCTTACAATTATCCCAAAGTCTTCAAAATAAATTAAATTACATAAACTAAAGCACCTACAAGTGAAAACATGCCTTTTACAACTTTAAAATCCAAATAATAAGTAAACAATCTACAAACATATAAATAATGATCATATATGTAGTCTTTATACAAAAAATTACTAAATTAGGGTTAGATTAGTGAAATTAGGGTTTTAATAAGTAATTCGAGTTTTAATTGATGAGATTAGGGTATTGATTATAAAGCTAGGGTTTTGGTATGTAATTCCAACGAAATCAAAACAAAAAAACAAATTAAAATAAATCTATAAAATTCATGAACAAAGATGATATTTAAGTTGAATAAATATGAGTGTTGGAGGTCATTATCAACGTTGTTGGCTCCATCAAATAATTGTACTAATCCAAACCTTGGCACAATCTCTTCAGAGAATATTGGTGTTGGGTTTTGCCTTGATGTTATACAATTGGTTTGGGTCAAACAAAATGTGTTTTGACTTCTGTGCCTTTAGTTTATGCTCCCTTTCACTCTCTATTTCATTGGTTTATTTTGCTCTCCTTTTTCTAATTGCTTTTCGCCTCTCTTTTTTGGTTTTGTTTTTAATTGCTCTATGTGTTCTTCTTGAACTTCTTTATCATTGTTTTTGCTTTTTTTTAAGGTTGTTGTATAGTAATTGTTAATTGTTGCTGCGTAGTTCCTCTTTTAATGGCTCATTTTTATTGCTTTTTATAGCCAAAATTAGGATAACAATTCGGCTTAATCTTGGTTAAACAGTCTGGATTGTATTAGAAAAGCCTCTATTTATTCGAATCGATCTAAGTTTAAGTAGAATTAGGACATTTAAAGAACTAAATTAGCCATGGCTTAATGCTCATGGTGAATTGGCCATTTAAAATGGCCAATTCATTATAACTTCTTGGGCTGATTGGGTAATTTGGCTTTTTTAAATCAGATAGGACTTGATTTGGGCTTTTTAATTTGGATTGGATTTAATTTGGGCATTTTAATTGGAACTGAATTTGATTTGGGCCTTTTAATTGGGGCTAAACTCATTCAAGGGTAAAATTAAGGGTCTACAAGGCATTGAGCAATTTCTTACTTTTTTCGTAAGTACCCAATTTTTTGAATCCAATAGGAGGCTGGGGACTCTTAATAATTGAGTCTTCCAGCTATTTTATTTTCTTCCCAACCGATTCAGGTAACGACTCTTATTTTTCAGGTTTAGATCCATATTTCCTAAGGTCAAAATCTAGTAGTGCCAAAATCGCATAAACAATTTTATCGAGAGCGTGTGGCGAATTAAATAATCCTTGGAGTTTTTTGAACCAAATATACCTTTTTTTCAAAAATGATCATTTTTGGTTCTCGTTATAATGAAATACCAATTTCCATTAATAAATTATTGACATGGCTTTATATGAGATCCATTATTTAAAAATTTTAAATAAAAAGAAAAAATATGACTTTAAAATATTTTTAGATCGTGAATTAGATTTCAAAATTTTCATAGTGAGTTATTTTAAAAATATATATGTGTGTGGTGTTATTATGAATAATTTTATATTAATATCAATATTTAAATTATTAACCATAATATTTAATAATAAAAAAGATGAAAAATTTAAAATAAAAATAAGTAAAATATATCAAAATTTATTTATCTTATAATACTGCTTTTCTTTTCTTTTTTTCCTTAATTTATTTGCACAAAATTATTAATATGTAAACAAAATAAAATAATTCTTTTTAAAAATCTTAAATTTTTATGTTATTTACCCAATTAATTAACTCATATCCATTTCAAATTTTTTTAGATAATTTTTTATAAAAATTTCAAATATTTATAAAAGAATAAATTTATCTACATGACTTACTAATCTATTTATTTTTTATAATTTTTTAGAAATTTTTATATAAAAATTAAGTATTTTAAAATAATTTAAAATAAATATGAGTTAACTAATAGTTGAAATTGTAACACCCCCACACCCAATACATACACACTACATACACCACAATGTAGTATACATGTATCGAATATAGGAATGCTACGGATTTTCTTAACATTCAAAACATTTTAAATTTGATACAATACTCTTATCGTTATATATTATAGAAAAGTAAATCATTTACTTATAAACAAAACATATTAGATATATATATACATACATTTAAATATTACGCAGCGGAATATAGAAAACATTTACATATATGAAAGCATTTGAATACGTATTTACAATTATACATATATTTACATTATAACCCATATTTACAAAATATAAAAGAGTTATACATGATTGGCAAGTCTCCTCTGATCTTTAAGTTCCCAAAATCAACTCTTCACTGCCTACTCTCACTCGGTCTCGAAGAGCTCTCGGGTTCAACCCTATTACCTGCGCGATCAAACACTATCGCGCTAAGCCAAGGGCTTAGTAAGACAATTCATGCTAATGTTATGCTTTAGTGAAATGCAATGTTTCACATTTGTATTAATAAATCAACATCAATGATACACACACAATTAGTAAAGATCATACTCAACAAACAATATTCCGTGAATAGTCCGTTTCATCATATAAGTAATATTAACATTTCATTACATTAGAACAACATTTATGTTATACATAAAACCTAGACACCTATGGGCCCATCAAGTACTTAATACGATATTCAGAATTCAGAGTTACTGCTTTGGTTCATAAACACCATTATCAAGCCCGTAGGCAACATATACATATATATATCTCTATCCATGGATAGCGTAACAGACCCGGTCTCTTGGATCATCAACTCATCTAACTCGAGGATATCCTCAACCCGGCAAGACTGTTACAAATCAAATATCTCATAATATCAATTATCATAGTGTAACAGACCCAGTCTCTTGGACCTCAATTCAACTCAATTTGAAGAGATCCTCAACCCGGCAAGACTGTTACCTTTCATTAAATAGGCATGCCTCCAAAAACTAGAACTCTGAAATTGAATATCATATTAAGCATACACTTATTTCATTATTCTCTTTATCAAACTCTTTCTCAATCTTTCTCATCAATTAGGCAAACATGCCATACATCATTCAATTATATCATCATAGCCAATCACAATGGCTCTATATTCCATTTCATCTCAATTCACAACATAACATTTCAATCTTTCATAAACACATTCATTTGCATCATCATGTCATTCACATTATTCATATATATATATATATATCATCAGTGATATAAACATAACAATACACATTGCTCAAATAAATTAACAATGTAATAATGCCACATTTGAACTTACACACAATCATATAGGTTTTGTACTTACCTCAAAAACAAATCACACCACTCTTAACACTTCCTTGTTCAAGATCCTTCTACCTCTTAAATCAATGATTAATCACTATCTTCAAGACCTAAATCAAAAGTAATAGCATATACTTGTTTAGGGATACACAAGAGATAATCCAATTAGGAATTAATTAGGGCAAACCCTAACCCTGACACGCTCACCCACACGGGCGTGTCCATGACCGTGCCCTAACTCCACAACACAGAAGTATTTACACGCTCAACAACATGGGCGTGTTACTGGGCGTGTAAATTCTCAAATCTCACAGTAGCTATGACACGCTCAATAACACGGGCGTGCTACTGGTCGTGTCAAACCTACTGCCTCCAACACAATTGACACGCCTAAAGACCCTGGACGTGCTCATGGGCGTGTCCGGCCACAAATCAAGATTCCGACCAAAACAACCAAACACTCAACAAAACACTTTTATCCAACAACATCCACTTCACACCATCTTAACAAAACATACTCAAAACTCATCTAAAACTTGCAACACACCAAAACAAGCCAAACACACATCAAGCACAAAACACAAAATCATCTCAAAACCCTCACCACATATACAACATCATCTCTTCCAACCACTTACTCTTTTCTTCAATCCATACTCAACATCCATCATCCAATCACTCAAACACTTCTCACATCTCAAAATCAACCAACACACTCTTAAAAATCTATCAAACTCAAATATCATTTCAAATAAACACAAAGATCACAAGAGAACTTACCAAAGTTATAAGACTTCTTGTATCATCCACTAGATCACTTCAATCTTCCATCAATTTGAGCTTAACACATCAAAATCTTCACTTTGTCTCTTGTTTCCCTTTGTCTATGAAGGAGCCGGCCACACAAAGAAGAAAGAAGAAATGAACCACAAAAATAAAGTCAACTCTTCTTTTAATCTCCACCAAGTGTTCCAATTCAAACAATTACCAAAACACCCTTTTATCATTTGTTCTAGCTTTCTTTTTAATCCAATGCCCTTAATAGTCATTTCACCAATAACCAAATAAATATCTCTACCCCCTTGACTCTTCATTTGACCAATTTATATGTTATATATATCATCATATACACAACATATACAATTCTCTCTAAACCCTATTTTCTTTCCCAATTTCTTTTCTCTTGCAATTAACACATATATACAATCCAATATAACAACAACAACAATAACAACAATAACAATAACATAATCAAAACTTCTAGACCATATATGAGGATATTACAGAAATAATATGAAATTTTAAGAATTTTGAAGAAAAGTTATTTATTTTTCATATATTAATAACTTTATGTGAATAAATTAAGTGAAGAAAAACGAAAATAATAGCATAAGATCAATAAATAAATAGATAAATAAATTTTGATATGTTTTACTTATTTTATCTTTTAAAATTTTCATCTTTTTCATTATTAAATTGTATGGTTAGTAATCTAAATATTTAAATTAATATAAAAAGTTTGATAATAATATCACATATATGCATTTTTTTTTAAATAACACACTATTAAATTTTGAGATCCAATTCGAAATTTGAAAAAAAAATATGATCATATTTGATCTTTTTTTATTTAAAAAATTTAAATAGTGGATAACACATAAAGCTTCATCAACTTATTTAACAATAATATGACATTCCATTACAGTGAGGGTTGAAATGGCCATTTTTTTTATAAGTGTGAAAGTAAATTTTATTGGATTACTCCTGCATCCTATTCCCTAGCAAGAAAGTTTTGAATTATCTCACTATATAATTATTTCATGTTGGCTTGTATTCTTGAATTCTACATTATATATCTTTCGTTATCTATATTTATGATTAAATTATTTAGTCATTATGATTTTTTTATTAAGCAGTTTTTGGTGATGATGAGATTTAAAAAGGTAGCCTTGAATGGTTGTGTGTGATGTAAAGATTGTGCTTAACACATGAGCCTATAGCCTTGATTTTGTGACAATGATGGCTATCATAGTATAATTTACCAATTTGTTAGTTGTCAGGCTTATTACAGATTTTGGAAACCATATGATATTTTTTTCCTTAGTATCAATTACATCTCCCGAGGTTTGAGTTGTGACAATTACGAGCATGTGTTATAATGAAAAAAGGATTGTGACGAAATTTGCTTTCTATATGTCATTACTCTCACCATAAATAATTGATGCATAGAGGAAATTGAAAATCAAAGCCTAATAAAAAAAGTTCAATCTTCAATATATTGTATTTTAGACCTTTTTATTTTTCTTTATATGGCTTCATAAGCCAAGAAAGGAAGATGGAGAAAAAGGTAAAAGAAAGTCAATGGTCATATCTCCAACAAACTCCACACCATTATATTTTGGTAATTGATAAGTGTATAATTGATGATATTTTTGTCCCTATTTCTTAGTATAATTATTGTCAAATTGAGTTTAATTTGTTTGTTCAAGTGCTTGATAAGGTTGATTTTAGGAATCTTTTACATTTTGAGGCCATATGGTCATTTAGGCTGGAATCACGGATGAAAGACAAGGAAAAGAGCTATTTTGGCACATTTTTCAAGTGATACGCCCAACGACATGGGTGTCTCAATGACCATGTCGCTTGCTTATATTACAGAAGCTTCAACATGCCTAAAGACATGGGCGTGTCCATGCACGTGTCATTGATCCTAAATTACAGTAGTTGCGATACGCCCAATGACATGGGCATATCACTGCCCGTGCCATTAACATTGGAAACAGCATCGTTGACACGCCCAGTGACATGGTCGTGTCCCTGGGTGTGTTAGGCAAAATTTCTGGGCTATAAAATCTAAGCTGAACTGCGAATTAGGGATTCAGTTTTTATCATTTAGAGCCGACTTCCTTAGAGGAAAAAGAGTCTTTGCGACTGAGATTGAAGGTGAAGATTCAATCTACACAAGATTTAAATCAAGAATCAAGGATTAAAGTGAAGAAACACAAATCATTTATCATGGATTGTTTGAATTCTTCTACTTATTTCTTTTGTTCTAGTTTTCTGGTTATGAACATGAGCTAAACTATTTCTATATGGATATTGATGAACCCTAACTTTATTGTATGGATTGAATAATTTTTAATTAATTAAATCATTTGATTTAGTTATTTTATTCTTATGATTCTTAATTGTTTATTTCCAATTAATAATAGCATGATTATTGATTGGTTGCAATTTTTATATTAATGACTTGAGAAAGCTTGATATGAATGGAATTCTTATAAGGATTGAGGGTTGATTGGAGCGCTAGAGATAGACTTACAAGACCCTTTGGTGTATAATTCCTTGTTCCTATTGCAAGATCTATTTAATTATGCTTGAGAAGAGATTTTTAGAATTCTACTTAGTGATTAGGGATTAAGCCATTCGAGAGAGGTTTTAGTCTAATTTAGAGAAATGTCAATTTAGTTCTATTAATTGATTTAATTGAAAGCAATATTCATAAATATTTTTTTATTCTAGGGGGATTTAATATCTGGATAGTATTTCCATCATCAATTCTTTTGCACAATACTCAACTTTTTCTCTTATTTAATTTATTAAGTAATTCATCTTTTAATTTAATCATCACAAAATTTATTTGATTGCTAAACAACAATTGAGATTTGCACTAGTAATTGACCTTGTCCCCAGTGGAATGATATCTTACTCACTACTTTATTACTTGTGCAACCCGTGCACTTGCTGTAATATTGCAATAGCACAGATTCGCCATTAAGTTTTAGGCGCCATTGTCGGGGAACAACGATTTTCAAAATTAGTAATATAATCAAAAGTGTTGATTTAGTTTTTATTTTTATTTGTTTTAACATTGGTTCTTGCTTGTTGACTATCATTTTAGGTATTTCTTCCCGTTTATAACTCGAGTTAGCTCTTCCTAATTACTTGAATTAGATCAAGAACTAGAGAGAACATTGAGGAGAAAGTGGAAGGAAAGGGAAGAAGTTTTGGCAAAAATGGAAACAACCTTGGAAGAAACAAACTTGGAAGATTCAAGCTTAGAAGAAGAACTTGAAGTGATGGAAAGAAATGAGCCAAGAACAATGTAGGAATATGTTAAGCCCTCTCTCGATGGGGCAGATTCTAGCATACAGAGGCCGACAGTTGCTGTGAATAACTTTGAAATAAAGGCAAATGTAATTCAAATGGTGCAGCAGACTTGCCAATTTGATGGGTTTCCAGATGAAGATCCTAATGCACATCTTGAGAATTTTCTGGAGATATGTGACACGTTCAAAATAAATAATATTTCAGATGATGCAATTAGGCTGAGGTTGTTCCCATTTTCACTCAGAGACGGACCGAAGAAATGGCTGAAATCTTTTTCCCCAAGCACTTTCATCATATAGGGTCAGTTGGCATAGAAATTTCTAAAAAAAATACTTACCACCATCCAAGATCGCCAAGTTGAAGAATGATATCTCATCCTTACTTCAGCAGGATGGTGAGACCCTTTATGATGCTTGGGAGAAGTTTATAGATGTATTGAGAATGTGTCCTCATCATGGGCTTCCCCTATGGCTTCAGATTCAAACTTTTTACAATAGATTGAATTATGCAAGCAAGCAATCCATTAATGTAGCAGCCGGGGGTACCATAAATAACAAGACACCTAAACAAACAAGAGATTTGATTGAAGATATGGCCATTACCAATTATCAGTGGCAAACTTCAATGGAACAAGGAAAACTAAGAGTCACTGGTTCACACCAATTTATTTTAGCACAAGATATACTAGTCTAAACTAAAGCATCTAGACTAAATTTTTACATTTTTAAAATTGCTTAGTCTTTAATTAAACTTTAGCTTAGAAAAATATTATTTTTTGAATGACAATTAATAAGTATGAATGACATAATAAAATTCATGAACAATATAATATGCATGACGTTTATCCATAAGTAATAAATTAATAAAAAAAATTAAAACTATTTAACATCAAAAGTCCAATAAAAAGAGGGATCTTAACTCTTGTCATTATGGTTCCTAATTTAGGTATATATTCCCTAAAAATAATTTAATACAAAAAAAAATTGAAGCAAGTAATGCAAAGTATTCAACTTAAGACAACATAATTAAAAGAAAGGAAGAAAGAAGAAGCCCAGGGGCTCAAATCTCAATGTATGCTTACATATATTTTTGAATAGGAATCATAATATAATAGTTCACCAATTACCCTAATGGAAGCTTAATTATCTTAATTTATTATATTTGGGGCGTGTTTGATTATTGAATTGAAAGAGATTGAGTTAAGATACTTTACTTTTTTTTATCAACTTTATTTTAATATTAAAAAAGATATCTAAATCCTATTTGAATTCTCTAAATAAATATTTTATTCTAATAAAATTAATATTTGATTTTTTTTAATTTAATACCTAAAAAAGTTGTTTTAAAATTTAATAAATTGTGACATGTGGCAAAATAAGAAGAAAGTAGTGTTATGGTTTTGAAACTAAATAGTATGTGAGAGAAGAGAATATTAGTGCACTAGTTATATTTTCTCATAAAATAATGGTAACGAATCATTGTCAGTATTAAATAAAATATTACAATCATATTTAAACTCTTCGAATAAATATAATTATTATTAATATCAAATAAAATATCATAATTCTAATGGAACTCTCCAAATAAATAAATGTTATAATAAATAATAAATTTATTTTAATTTAAAATATTAAGAAGTTGAAACATATATCAAAATAAGATATAGGCACGTGGTACAGTACTGTGAATGACATATTTTAATCTATTTAAACTTTTCAAACAAATATTTATAATAATTATTTATTTATTTATTATAATAAATAAAAAATTATAAAAATTTAATTTAAAATTTAACATAAATAATATTTATAATAATTAATTAATAATCTATCTTAAAATAAATAATAATTTTAATATTTTAAAATTTTAATTTAAAACTTAATACAAATTTTTTTAATTTAATACGTAAAAAATTAAATATATATTATTAGATAATAACTAATTATTATCAATATCAAATATAATATTCTAATCATTTTTGAACTTTTAAATAAATATTTATAATAATTAATTATTTATTTATTCTAATCAATAATAAATTCAATATCAATTTAATACCTAAAAGATTTAATTTATTAGTTAATATTTAAGTACTATCATCATCTATTCTAATAAATAATATATTTGATATTTGATATTTTTAATTTAATACCTAAAAACTTTAATATACAATATCAAATAGTAACTAATTATTATTACTGTCAAACAAAATATTCTAATTATTTTTTACTCTCCAAATAAATATCTATAATAATTAATTATTTATAATAATAAATAATAAATTTAATGTTAGACATTTTTAATTTAATATCTAAAAATTTAATTTATATTATTATATAATAATTAGTTATTATCAATATTAAATAAAATATCTTAATTCTTTTTAAACTCTCCGAATAAATATTTATAATAATTAATTATATTTATATATTATAATAAACAATAAATTTAATATTTTTTTAATTACTATCTTAAAAAATTAATTTATATTATTAGATAATAACTAATTATTATTAATTTCAAATAAAATATTTTAATCATATTTAAATTCTCTAAATAAATATTTATAATAATTAATTATTTATTGATTCTAATAAATAATAAGTTTAATATTTGATATTTTTACTTTAATACCTAAAAAAGTCAATTTAAAATTTTAAGAAATTGAAACATATAGCAAAATGAGAAGATAATAGTTTGTGATTTTGAAACTAAATAGTGTTGCAGAAGAAGATAATATTAATATAGTAGTTATATTTTTTTTGTTTTGACCAAATATATATATATAGACTATTGAATTTTATTCGTTTAATCAGTTTATTCCTTAAATTTTTAATTTAATAATATAGTCTCCTAAACTTATATTTTTTTAATTTATAAATACAAACTTATTGAATAATACGGAATCACATTGAATTATATTTTTCTTTACTTATAAATATATTTTTTCTCTCTTTTATTTTTTTTATCTAAAATATAATCTATAAGCTTTCTTTCAGGTTTTCTTCTCCTTTTTTTTTGTAATTTTTTGAACCCTTTTAAAATTTTTCTTATTTGTGTGACTAGGGGTAGAACTATAGGGGTTGGGTGGTTCATGGACCCCCTCCCCTCCCCTCCCCCTCTTAATGTTAATATTTTAAAATTTAATTTAATTTAACATCGTCCCCTTAATGTCTATATTTTATAATTATTTTTAATTTTTTATTATATTAAGATCATTTTCAAAATTAAATTTGATTTAAAATTATTTTTATTTGTATCTCATGCCACTGTCAGTTCTAACCATAAATAAATATATTTTTTTATTTTTTTTATTTTTATTGTTATTTTATTTTCATTATTATTTTATGTTTATTAATATATTATTTAATTTTATTCAATAGTTAATCCAAATTTTTTTATCCAATTCTATCTAAATTTCTTTGCTAATATTAGTATAAGAAATTTAAATTTATAACAATAATAATAATAATAATAATAATAATAAATTAAAAAATTATTCACATAACTTATAGAAATTAAGAGCAAAAATTAATTATTACACTACTATAATATTAAAAGAATTATTTTTATTCAATTTTATCTTAAATTTATTCATAATAAATTTATATGTTGAATGTAATTTTTTTGCTTCAAAATTTTGACTCCCTCAATTGAATCATGATTTCGCCACTGGTGTGATGTTTCTTGAATTTTCCTTTTATCAAAATGCAATTGATTTATTCTTTTTCAATGTAAAGTATTTGGAAAAAAATATATTTTAGAAATTAAATTTTAGATGTGAAGAGATTTAGAGAAAAAAATATATTTATAAGTTAAAAAATGTGACTAAGCATACCTCAACATGATTCAACGTAATTCAACGAATTTGTATTTATAAAATTAAGAAAAAGGTGAATTTAGGGGATTACATAGTTAAATTGATAGTTCGGATGGCAAATTGACTAAACGAATAAAGTTCAAGATGATAAATATTGATAGTACTCCCGCCTCTTAAGCTCTTGTACCAAACTTCTCACTTAAGTTTCGCATGTGATCATACAACCTCCTTGTATCATGAGTCAACATAGTCGCCCGAGTCTGTCCGAGCTCCTTTGCATGGCACTTCTAACACAAATGTAGATGGCTTGAGGGGGTCTAGGATATTATCCCTACTTACAGAGCTTTCTCGCTGAGCTATCTGGCTGGTCACCCTTGTCTCTAAACTCCCAAAGAAATGTTGAACTTCAGCCCCGGACACCATTGTTCGACTGAGCTCTCTGGACATCCTCTAACACTCCCGCAGACAATGTTGACACTATCGCAGACAACGCTGATACTGCTCAGACCTTGTCTCCATCCACCAACAATATATAGGGGTACAAGTATGATACTTTTTACTCCACTAGTACCACTATTATATTCAGACCTATTGAGATCCGACTTAGATATCGTAGTCTCTCCTTACGGGGCCCGATCTGCCTCTCTCTGATTTTGCAGGTTAGAGACCCAGCAGTGGCTTCACCCGAGGCCGAGCATAGAGAGCTAGAACACCCTGAGATTTACCCTGTCGTCAGTGGTGCGGTGAGCGTGGACAGGCTATTCCCGGATATAGGCAATGGAGGCTCAAGTACGTCCCACAGCTCCCACAAGAAAAGCACTCTAACCATGTAGTACTTTAACAGTTTATATTATAGCGCCCTGTTAGCCAAATTTCTCTAGCTCCCCTATGAGTACTGTAAAATTCAGCACATATCGTGCAGCTCACCATACCTTGCACACTGAGCCTTCTAGCACTATAGTCGCCCATAGATTTTCAACACATATCATGCAACTTACCATGCCTCAGTCGCACACTGAGAAGCTCACCATGATTTGGTTGCCCATCGAGCCATTTGCACTCCAATCATGCCTCACAATGAGCTATTATCATGCATCGAGCTAGTGTCACTAGATTGTGCAGTTCAATGTACCTTTGTGCATACCGAGCTGCTCAACGTACCCTTGTGTGCCTTGAGTAATTAGTATTTGATGATTAACTCTCCTTGGGCACCGAGTACTCAACGTGCCCTCTCACACAATCAAGAAATCAACATAATCGTACAGCTCCATGGGCCCTTGCATGTACCAAGCTATCAGAACTAATAGCGCGACTCATCGTGCCCCTCTCATCCATCTTGCATTCGGCTCCTTAATTATGCATTTCATAGCGCCCTTGTCGTGCCTAAACTTTAAGCAATATGATCGTACATATCATAGCGCCCTCGTTGGGCCCAAACTATAAGCACTTTGATAGTGCATATCACAGTGCCCATGCGCACCCTAAGCTATCATAGCGCTCTTGTTGCTCACCGTGCTTTAATCACCATGATCGAGCATTAAGGTAAGCATTATAACCCTGCATTAATTTTTACTATAACGTTATGTACTAACAACAACTACACATCAGTCTTAGTGCTCAGACTGAGTGCCTCATATTACTCTATATGAAGTTTATATTTATTGTTCCCAAGCCTAATCTATTATTGTAAAAGATGTAAGCAATCAATCAATCTAGCATCCAATTGCACGCCTAAGAGACTGCTTGACATGAATGTCAAAGCAATGAAGGGGGTACTGAAATCTCTGACTGCTGAGCATTGGCATCCCCAATAGCTAAGGGCATATCCCTAAGGGATAAGTATACATTAAACTCATTAAAGACCCGAGCACACTCAATCTCATCAAAGAAAATCTCCTACTCTTATATATCGAGCCATGGTTAAGCTAATAGCATAGACGAATGACCCACATTGAAAAGAAAGCTTATGTAGCTCCTCTTGAGCCACAATGCTCTATTTTAAAAGGCTCTTCTAGGAGCCATTCATTAAAATTGATCAGCCCAATCGACCACCACAAATAATACCCCAAGTAGGTATTACTCTACAACTTCACTTTTTCAGTTTTATTTTGCAAGTTCTTAAAGTACATGTATGAATTCATATTATTACATGGCATGAAATGGAGTTCAAGTTAACCGACCAGCCCTATTTGTGAGGATGCTCAGTGCATGAGCGCCAAGGCACGCATCATGACCCGGACATGCTATATGAACCGTGCCTAAGACACCTATAATGATAGAACTCCCGGATGCACCTCATGCTCGGGAACTATCATAAACATGTTAACAAAATGCAACAAAGAGCATTCATTATATCATTATACTAAGTTTGGTCATTAACTGAGCCATCAAGTTAGAACATATCACATACTGCATAACAAAAAGCACAAGCATCAGACTGTGGTTTAAACAAAAAGATTTCATTATAAGAAAATAGTTCATTACATAAGTAGCTCGGTCTTTACAACTTGCTAATAAACTGAGCATAGGTAGATCCTACACTTCTTACACTAAAATTTTATAAGTCTTGGACCCCATCCTCTTGATCCTCTTTATCTTTATCATCTTCTGCCTCGGCCTCAGTAGCTAGCTGGTCAATATCCATATCAACCATCCAAGACTAGTCCATGTCCAAATTTTCCTTCTTTAACTACTTGGACACATCCTGCTGGTAGGCGTAGATGCCCCGAGTGTAGCATTTGTCGCTCTTTCCAGACTCGGTAGCCACTCCTTGACGAGTAGCTTTGATTGCTTCCTCGGCCAAATACATCTCATTCATCCTTGCTCACAGGGCTTCTTCGGCCAAGCGTAGCTCCTTTATTCTAGTTTTCAAAGCTTTCTGAGCTTGCTTCAGCTCCTCGTCCTTGGCACTTAGGGCTTTTTTGGCCTCCCTTTTTTAAGCAACCTCTTCCTCACAACTCTTTGAGGCCTGCGCGAAGTTGATCGCCATGCTCGCTACCTGACCTATCATAGTGTGGGAGAGTTGGGTGAGCTGTAAGGCATCTTAGTTAATTTCTCTGTCAAACATTGAACCCAAGTATAAAAGTTCATATTATCACTTACCATATGAGAAAATGTTGTCATTTTTTGAGCAACCTCCTTTGAGCTCATCTGCGTGTGCTCGTGCCTTTCCTCTGGGATAGACTTGTAGATTTACCTGAGCACTTTTTAGGGATTGGGGTCCTGCACTGAGTATGATGTGCCATGCTGGCCCCCAAGCTTCTCGTTCACTGCCTCCACTAGTCAAGCTAGGCTATAATTGTGGGCTAGTGGCTCCTCCACCTCACTTTGAGGTGCGGTTTTAATTACAACCTCTCGGTGGGGCACAATTTCTAGCACCACCTCTAAAGGAAGAGTCAGGTCCTCGGTAAGGGCCCTTTACCCCTAGCAGCACTGCTCCTAAAAGCTTGACTGCCTGAAGTCTAGCTACTAGTTTTGGCTTTCTTTCTAGCCACCTGCTAAGTCAAGAATTTTAGCTCCCTCATAGCTAAGCCCGAGCCTCCTTCTGTATAACCAAGCAAAGAGTTAAGCAAATAAATAATTAAGCAAACAAAGATTAAGTCTATAAGTTTCAACACATACCAACCAAATCCACAGGGCAAATTTCTTTTGGAGCTTTCCCAAGAGGGAAGTACTCTCTTATCAGTGAGGTGACATTCCTCTTCTCCTTTAGAATGTCCTTTTCTAGAGTCTCAAAAACTTTGAGCTCATATTGATTGAACCTCCCTTTAGCTACTTGCTCACCTCTAGGCTCAACCATCCATAAGTTCGAGCAGTTCACGGTTCTCCAGGATGAAGAAGCGGTCTTCTAGGCCTTTATCGAGTCTGATTTTCTTATAAATAGTCCAAGCCCAAATCGCCCTTACAGGTATAGAATAGTCCTCATCCACTTCAAAGCGTAGTCTGAGAACACTAAAGGCACTCAGCACCTGAGGGGTAGGGACCACCCTGAGTAGCCCGCATAGGATCTCAAAGCCTGTGATTATCCACCAAGCTTTTGGACTCAGCTAGGCGGGTACAATGTTGTGATGGAATAAGAGAGTTAGGAGGAAGGGGCGTACAGGGAACCACACCCATGATCTCAGATCTTCTTCATAAATCATCACCTGGTTCTCGGCCAAGTCATCGTAGGCTCAGATTTTCTTTTCAGGGATGGGCATCTTGTAATCCTTTGGTATTTGGTACTTTTGTCGGATCCCTTCTAAGTCTACCTCTGTCATGGTGGATTGGTTATCTCTTACATGAACTTTCTCCGAGCTCAGATGAACCTCTTGAACTGCAGCCACGTCTTCTTCCTTCTCTTCAATCAACGCAGGGGGTCTTTTTGCATGTTGTTCTGCTTGCCCGATCATGTCTGACCCAACATCGACTTAAATTCCTTCTTCTTAGTAAGTAACCTCAACCACATCACTAGGGGAGCCTGCCTTTCCTAACCCTTCTGATAGAGCCGAGCTAATAGTTCGACCACCTTTGCTACCGTAACTTTAAATGCACAAAGCTTAAAAATACAAGTTTAAACCTAACCTCTGTAGTTGTTAAGCTGAACTTTAAACATAACACTCAATCAAACGAACCGAGCTATTCTCACTTGAGTCGAGTGAAGCTTAATGCTTGCTCCATCCCCTATTTATAGGTGTGAAAGCGTGCTACTGAACTGACATCATTAATGCATGATGCGAGAGTTACGCCTTTTCACTTTTCACCCAAGCCTTTACCATAATATTTAAAGCGTTAGCACGGTATCCCAAGCGTCGTCTTACTCTAGTATCACACGTGTCCTTTTGAAGTATTAACTGACTCTACTTGACATAAATGTCAAGACTTCTCAGGCAATCTAGTAATACTACTACCTTGGAAAATCGGGCCTAGCCCCTCAAGTTACGGAAGCTCTACTTTGTATTTCCCAGCTTATCTATAGCTCTGTCTGAACTTGATTTGACCTCTCTAGGTAATATATTTGAGTTTGATACAAACGTCAAATGACCAAGGGGGAACTAGTGATAGTACTCCTGCCTCTCAAGCTCCTATACCGAGCTTCTCACTTAAGTTCCACATGTGATCATACAGCCTCCTTATATCATGAGTCAACATAGTCACCCAAGTTTGCCCGAGCTCCTTTGCATGGCACCTCTAACATAAATATCAGATGACTTGATGGGGTCTAGTGATACTACCTTTATCTATTGAGCTCTCCCGCTGAGCTCTCTAGCTAGTCACCCTTGTCTCTGAACTCCTATAGTAATGCTAAAATTTAATCCTGAATACCATTGTCCTACTGAGCTCTCTGGACATCCTCTGACACTCCAGCAAACAACGCTGACACTGTCGCAAATAACGCTGATACTAGTTAGACCTTATCTCCATCAACCAACTATATATAGGGGTAAACTCCCACATGTATGACACTTTTTACTCTACTATTACTACTATTATATTCAGACCAACCACTTTGACTTAAGCATTGGAGCCTCCCCTTGTGGAGTCCAATCCTCCTCTCTCTAGTCTTGCAGGTTAGAGACCCAACAATAACTTCACCCGAGCCCGAGCATGAAAAGTTAGGACACACTAAAGTTTGCCCCATCATCACATATATATTTAGAATTTTTTATTTTTTTATATAATATATAGATAACTAATCATTACAATATTAAATAAAAAATTATAATTTTATTTGAAATCTCCAAATAAATATAATAATTATCAATATCAAATAGAATATTATAATTTTATTTGAATTCTCCAAATAAATATTTGTTATAACAGATAATAAATTTATTTTAATTTAAAATATTAGGAAATTAGAATACATGTCAAGATAAAAGAGAAGTATATGGTACAATACTATGTTAGTAATAACTTTTTTAGGATAATATATAGACAACTCAAGTATAGGTTTACATATGATTTTGGGGAAATACTACCACGAATTGAAGATATATATATACCCAGTTCATATAAGAATTTTTCATAATTTTGTTTTATAACTAAAAAAAAAAAGAATATTAGTATCTAACGCAATACTTTTTTAAAAAAAATTAAAAATAATACCTATATATGCTTAATAAATTTTAATTCTAACCCACTTAAAATTTAAGCTATAAATAAATGAATAAGGTAGAATTAAATTGACGATAGAATTTTATGTTTAAACTCAAAATATTTAAATTACAATTAAATAAATCTTTAGATTTATAGGTGGATTTACACATATATCGGATTACATATCAATAAAATATAACTTGATAGATAAATTTATTGAAAATTTCACATTATTTTACAATTATACCTTTTATTTTTACATCGGTGTTGCCTTAATTTAAAAACTTAATTTTAATTTTATCCTAGAGTTAAATTGAAAGTAATAACAATCATATTTTCATATAAATTTTTTAAAAAATGAAATTGATTTTAGAACACATTATAATCATACTATCAATTTAATTTTAAAATTTCTATGAGAATTAATTGGATTCTTTAATTTCAGGATTTTAATTAACACCTAAAAATCAAATTGATGATTTAATAATTTAAATTTGTAAAATTAAAGAGTTAAATTAATTTTATTCAAAATTTAAAACTTAAAATGATAATAGTCACCAAGGTGTAATCTGGTAATTAGAATCGTGTATTATTCTTATTTAGATCTCGAATTCGAGTCTAGCTATTCTCTCTTCCCATATGTAATTTACCAAAAACACACACACACTTAAAATGATAATGTGATATGAGAAGCTAAAAGATCAAAGTTAATTTTTTAATAGTTATGACTTGTGGTGGAATTGCAATTAAACTTCAAAAAAAATGATAAAATTAACGTAAAACAAAGGTTATGATATTATTGTAAAAAATGCAATAAGAGAAATAAATATTTTTGAAAAATATAATTAAACCTAATTCTTTGAATGGCTTAGGATGGTTAGTCCACATTTAAAGTTATGAAAGAATTTAAGGTAATCTAAATGGTCTTTGTCCTAGCGCATCTTCAAGGTAATCAAGCTTCTCCTTTTTAATGTTTCGTTGATGCGGCATCCCAAGTTCTTTCAGTTGTTCTTTTCGCCCCTGCTTAATTGGTACTTTTGTGTTGTACCATTATCAATATTCCCTCATCATACCCTGCATTTGAGGATGGATCAGAGCATTGGTGAGAGTCTTTTTAGCTTCCGGTTGTTTATGCAAGGATTCACAACTTGACCGATATTGCTCTTCTACTATTGTTCTTTTAGGCCTATTTAGTATTTTTATGGCCTGTTTATCACATAATTAGCTTGTTATCTTTGTATGCTCTTGATATTTATTTTGTTAGATTGATTACCTTTTAGTTGTATCTTCATAAGGGCCTCAGGATTATCTACTGTAAGTTTCTTCTAATTTAATGGCTTCCTCCTTTCTTTAATCAAAAAAGAATTTAAGGATTTCTTAAAAAAAAGAAAGAGGCAAAATAAATGCATGTTGGCTGTCAAGCAATTGTCGATTTTGGGTGAATGGTCCTGATCTTCCCACGGGGATGATTTGCGGGTCCATTTTAACAACTCATCATTAGGTGCATCACGTGCCTGAATGAAAATGAAATTCCATCGATTTAAATTTTAAAAAATTTAAAAAGTAATTATTTTTTTAAAAGTAAAAAAAATTATTCCAAAAAAAATTTAAAAAAATAAAAGAAGATAGAGAAGGAGAAATAAAGTAAAAGAGAAAAAGTCAGATTCGGGTAAAGAATGCGTCTATTTTACGGTCGCTCCATGTCACTGAGAGTTATCCGAATATTAACTGCCACCTCATCATTATCCTCTTCCCCTTTTTAACTCTTTCAATAAATAAATGATTAAACAAATATTTCCATTAATAAAACCATTCGATAAATAAATTAAACAAATTAATCCCCACTATTTTTTTATCATGAAATATTATATCCAGGTCAAATTACAAATAATATAAATTATTATGAAAATATTTTTTATCATCAATTTCAACATCAATATATAAATTTGAGATTTTTTATTAAAAATATATAGATATAATCAATTATTTCACGGATCGAATATATATGTATATATATATATATCTAACCTTTATTATTATTTCATTTATAATTTATTATTAATGTAGTATATATACACTCAATTCATATAAAATTTTTTATAAATTAATATTAGATATTATTGTGCATAAAAATTATATTATATTAATTTATAAATTATAAATAAGTAATATAGATAAGGTAGCTTGGTATTATTATACCATTGGGCTTTTACATTATTTAGTTCATACACATCAAATAAATTTATTTTAATTGAAACTTCAATGCATAATATGATCGGTAAAATTTTTTTGTCATTTTTACCATTATTAATCTAGTTTGATTATTGAGATTATATTTATACAAAATTTTCATTTATCAATTCTTTAATTTCAATGTGAATAATTTATTTTAAATCATATAAAAAACGTAAATTCGGTGTTATGCACCAAAATTGATTTATATTATCACCTTACTATTAGAAGAAAAAAAAAAGTTAATATGGTTGCAAAAGCATTTGTCACTATTGTCTTTTTTTTTTAAACTATTTCACTCCAATTATAAATTTTTAAAACTTCATATACCTTATTATAACATTATATTAATCAAATGATGTATAAAGGATTAATAATAGTTATTTATTTAAGAATTAAATGTATATTTTAAAATATAAGCATATATTATTTCATAAAAATATTATTTGATAATTAAATGTCTATTTATAATATAAAATATATAAAAAATTGTGTTAATATTATTTGTTAAAAATATAGAAAACGTAAAAGAGTATATTTAGATTATGTGATTTAGTAAAGAATATGACTTTTTTTTTAATTATTTTTTGGGTTCAGAACAAATGGAAATATCATTTCATTTGGTATAAATGTAATCATGTTTTTTTAAGTTTGGTAATTAAATAATAATCACGTTAGCTTCATGTGGCATAATCTTGGAGAATACTCAACTAACTATTTGCCAGTATGGATGTTTATTAGTTAATTTAACCCATATTTAAAATAATAATAATAATAATAGGTAGATGTGCTTTCGCACTTGATATGCTTCAAAGAACATATGCTTTTTTTTAGCATCGATTTATCTTTTTCCCAAAACAACTAACTCTCCACCATTTTATTTTTAAATTTAATATTGAATTTGTATATTTGTGAAAATAGGTGTTACTATATCTTTGCAATAAAAAAAATAAATCAAACAATGTCATATTAGAGACAGAGACAGACTCAAATAAATATCAGGGAATTTAAATAGTCATATATAAATAATAATCATTATTTACAATTAAAAAATAATCTCATAATATATTTTAATTGTCAAATCTAATATAACATATTAAAGAAGAGCACGTTTCACTTTTAAATCACAAAAATCATATATAATTGAATCTACAATTTTTTATTATTTTTTTTCTATATAGCAACAGGGAGAGAAATTCTTCAATCTTTTTATGAAGCTTATTCTTAATTATATTCACAGCTAAAAAGTTTTGCTATGTAGCAGTAATAGAAACTAGAAGAGTAAGAATGAGTTTAGACTTAAACTTGTATCTTTTTCTTACTAGAATTGGATTAGATATTTAAATGAATAATTAGATAAAAATTTAAACCTTATTGAATAAGAAATTGGAAAAAAAAATAGGTCTTTATACTAGATATTTATATTAAAAATTTGATCTTACTCAAAAGTTAAGACTTAAACTTGTATCTAAAATAGATTTTTGAATTAAATATTTAAATTAAAAATTGGGCTTTACTGAAAAAAAAAAGATCACATATATTTGAGTAAGGGGAGCCAATTTTTATTTATATTATAAATATTTAAAAAAAACTTAAATTAAAAAAAATCTCATATATACATGGATCTGCCTATGCTCATAGATGAAGTAAAATTTTATTTACTTATTGGTAATTTGTTTTAAGGGTAGAATGAAATGAGGAAAATACCATTTCTATCCCTATTTTGATGGAGAATCTGTCTCCATCCTCGCCTCATAAACAAGAACAAATTAATATCTATTCTCATCTTTGCAAAGAATTCCTGCCCAGCAGGGATATCTTGCAGGAAATTTATTTTATTTTATTTTTTAATTAAAATATTAACAAGCCTTAATTTAATAAAACAATAATTGTTTTCATAACTAAAAAAGAATATATTCTCTTTTGTATATATTACTTCTAGTTATTTTGCATTTATCATAATTTTTATATTATTTCAACAAATTCAGTCCTAGTATCTAACCAGGGCCGTCTTAAACATTTGCAAAAATAAAAGAGGCCCTGTTCTTACATTGAAATTTAGGTCCCTAATATGAAAATCACATGTTTGGATTTATATTATTAGGCCCCATAATTTTTTGAGACCTGTGCTATTGAACTTGTTGCACATGGTGTTAGACGGCCCTGTATCTAACAAATAATAATATTATAAATATTTTTAATTATAAAAATTTTATATGTAGAATGATTTTACATATTTTTATTTAGGTTGTTTGATTTTAGAGTTGAAATATAAATGCTATTTAATTTATTATATATATATATACTGTTGAGTAAATTGCGAAATAAAAAATGGAGGTGTCTAATTTTTTGTTAAAAATGGAGGTGTCTATTTTTTGTCAAAAATGGAGGTGCCTAATTTTGTCAAAATTTGAGGTGCCTAACCATTATTAAATTTCATCAATCCAATTTTTGAAGCCTATATAAAACCCTTATATCTTATTTAGAAGATCATCCCAAAATTAGAGAGTTTGAGAGAAAAACTTATAAAAAGCTTATAAAAAAAATTTTTGTGAAAAATTTTTTTTAGGTATAATTGGGTGTGGGTTGTGAGTTGTGAGTGTTGTAAACACTTTATATAATTTTTCTCCTTTTAGTAAAAAAGATCTGCAGCAGGTCCGGAGACGTAGGCACAATTGGCCGAACTCCGTTATCAATTTTGTGTGTGTATTTTTTTTTGTTATTTCTCATTCTCACAAATCTAATTTATAGAAAAATTTATGTAATTTTTCCAACAACTAGTATCAGAGCCATTGGTTGTGAATTCTGTCAATTTTCTGTGAGTGATTTGCAAGAATTGTCAGAAAAGATCCAGAGAAAATTAGATTCAAGTAGGAGTGATGGCTGCAGATGAAGGAAATGTGAAAATTAAAAAATTTGATGGTACAAACTTCGGCTTTTGGAAGATGCAGATTAAAGATTATCTGTATCAGAAAAATTTTTATCAACCTCTTTCTAATAAGAAGCCAAATGATATGAAGGAAGAATGTTGGAAACTTCTAGATAGACAAGCTCTCGGAGTTATCCGGTTGACGTTATTCCGTAATATTGCTTTCAACATAGCAAAAGAAAAGACCACGGCAGGACTTATGAAGGCTCTCTTCAGTATGTATGAAAAGTCATCAGCATCTAACAAAGTTCACTTGATGAGGCGGTTATTTAATTTGCTGATGATGGAAGGCGCATCGGTAGCTCAACATCTAAATGAACTCAATACAGTCACAACCCAATTGAGTTCAGTTGAGATCGAATTTGATGAAGAAATACAAGCATTAATACTTTTGTCTTCTCTACTAGAAAGTTGGAATGCTACTGTCACGGCTGTGAGTAGCTCATCGGGAAGTAATAAGTTGAAATTTGATGATGTTCATGATCTGATTTTCAGTGAAAAGATTCGACGGAGAGAGTCGGGTGAATCATCAACCTCTTCAATTTTGCATATAGAGTCAAGAGGAAGAAATTCAACCAGAGGAAATGGGCATGGCAAATATCGTGGTAGATCAAAGAGCAGAAGATCCAAATCTAGAAATCTCAATAATTCACAAAGCTCAAAGACTGTTGAGTGTTGGAAATGTGGGAAGACTGGACACTATAAAAATTAGTGCAAGAGTGCATCAAAGGACCAGGAGCCGAAGATAGAGGCAAATATTGCTTCCACCTCAGGAACAGATGATGCGTTGATATGCTCTTTGGAGAGCAAAGATGAGTCTTGGGCATTAGACTTTGGAGCATCATTCCATGCCACTTCGCAAAAGGAATTCTTCAAGAGGTATGTCCCTAGAAACCTTGGAAAGGTATATCTTGGTGATGATCAACCTTGTGATATTATTGGTAAAGGTGTAGTGAAGATTAAGTTGAATGAGTCTATTTGGAAGCTGAAGGATGTTAGATATATTCCTGACCTGAGAAAGAACTTAATCTTAGTAGGGCAGTTGGCTAGTGAAGGCTACACTACAATCTTGTACAGACTATCGCATTTGGGATGACAAAAACAAGAAGGTGATTCGCAGCAGAGATGTGATTTTCAATGAAAAAGTGATGTACAAGGACATACATAAATCTAATACCAATAACACAGAGCAGAGTGAGCTAGTGTTTGCAGATATAGATGATGTCCCACAAAGTCCCGTGATGGAGCCGATTGTAGTAAGTCCTCATCAAGAGGAGCTCGTTGGGCAAAACAGTATGTATCAATCCGACACACCGCAACCTCCTACTCCAGCTCTTATATTGAGAAGGTCTTCTTGGCCCATGTGCCTAACAAAAGATACATGAATTATTTGTTGCTCACTGATCAAGGAGAACATGAATGCTATGATGAAGCTTGTCATACTAGAGATGCTAATAAGTGGGAGTTTGCCATGAAAGACGAGATGAAGTCTCTAATCTCTAACCAGACATGGAAACTAGTTGAGTTACCCATGGGGAAGAAGGCACTTTACAACAAATGGGTGTATCGGGTAAAAGAGGAGCATGATGTTTCAAAGAGATACAAAGCCCGATTAGTTGTCAAAGGGTTCCAGCAGAAGGAAGGAATTGACTACACCAAAATTTTTGCTCCTATTGTGAAGCTCAATACTATCAGATCAGTATTGAGTATTGTTGCTATTGAAGATCTTCATCTTGAACAATTAGACGTGAAGACTGCATTTCTTTATGGAGATTTAGATGAAGAGATATATATATGCACCAGCCAGAAGGTTTTTAAGAAAAAGGGAAGGAAAACATGGTGTGCAGACTTAAGAAGAGCTTATATGGACTAAAACAAGCCCTAAGACAGTGGTACAGAAAGTTTGACGGCTTCATGCATAAGGAAGAATTTCAGAGGTGCAATGCCGATCACTGTTGCTACTTCAAGAGATATAACTCCAGTTATATTATTTTACTACTTTATGTAGATGACATGTCAGTAGCAGGTTCAAATATGAAGGATATCAAAAAGTTGAAGCAACAGTTGTCAAAGAAATTTGAAATGAAAGACTTAGATCCAGCAAAAAGGATTATTGGAATGCAAATCACAAGAGATAAGGAGAAAGGAATTTTGCAGTTATCTCAGGCAGAGTACATCAACCGTGTTTTGTAGAGATTCAACATGAGTGATGCCAAGCCAGTTAGCACACCCTTGGCTAGTCACTTTCGTCTATCTAAGGATCAATCCCCTCGGACGGAGGAAGAGAGAGAACACATGGCTAAGGTTCCTTACGCTTCAGCCATTGAAAATTTGATGTACGCAATGGTCTGTACAAGATCAGACATTAGCTATGCAGTGGGAGTTGTAAGCAGGTTTATGTCAAATCCAGGGAAAGCTCATTGGGAAGCTGTAAAATGGATTTTGAAATATTTACGGGACACCATAAAAAAGTGTTTGTACTTTGGTAAAGGAGAGTTAAAAGTACAAGGCTATATAGATGCAGACTTTGGAGGTAAAGTCGATCACCGAAAAAGTACCACCGGTTATATATTCACTGTTGAAAATACAGTTGTTAGTTGGATGTCAAAGTTACAAAAGATTGTCACTCTATCCACTACACAAGCTGAATATGTAGTAGTGACTGAAGTTAGTAAAGAGATGATATGACTTCAAGGTTTGTTAACTGAGCTGGGTTTCAAACAAGAGAAGAATGTCTTATATAGTGATAGTCAGAGTGCGATACACTTGGCAAAAAATTTTATATTTCATTCTCGAACCAAGCATATTGGACTTCGTTATCACTTCATCAGAACTCTGTTGGAGGATGATGTGTTAATACTGGAGAAGATCCAAGGAAGCAAGAATCCAGCAGATATGTTGACAAAGATGGTGGCTATTGAGAAACTGAAGTTGTGTTCAACTTCAGTTGGCTTGCAAGAATAACAAGACTGGAAAGACCTGCTGCATAAATCGTGTTGTGAAGACAGATTAAAATCAGTCTTCAAGTGGGAGATTATTGAGTAAATTGCAAAGTAAAAAATGGAGGTGCCTAATTTTGTCAAAAATGGAGGTGCCTAACCATTATTAAATTTCACCAATCTAATTTTTGAAGCCTATATAAACCCCTTATATCTTATTTGTAAGATCATCCCAAAATTAGAGAGTTTGAGAGTTTAAGAGAGTTTGAGAGAAAAACTCGAGAAAAAGCTTGTAAAAGAATTTTTTGTGAAAAAAAATTCTTAGGTATAATTGGATGTGGGTTGTGAGTTGTGAGTGTTGTAAACACTTTATATAATTTTTCTCCTTTTAGTAAAAAAGATCCACAGCATGTCCGGAGATATAGGCACAATTGGCTGAACTCCGTTATCAATTTTGTGTGTGTATTTTTTTGTTGTTATTTTTTATTCTCACAAATCTAATTTATAGAAAAATCTGTATAATTTTTCCAACATATACACACACATATCAGGTTCTCATGGGGTGGGGATGGGGATCTCCATAGAATGAAAAGTATATTTCTTGTCTTTGCTTCTCCCTGACAACAAGAAGAAAGTTCTCTCTATCATCGGTCAATGGGTAAAAATATTCTCCCTATCTTGCCTCCATAAGAAAAAGATACGTGAAATTTCTAACTTATCTAGGATAAATTCTCACTAAAAGGATGATTCTCCGCTTTATTATCAATATTTAAAATGATGAGCTAAAATTTTTAATTTAAAATATGAATTGAATATAGTAAACGAGTTGTTAAATATTTTTACAATTTGAAATTACATCACATTTATTTTATTAATCACTTCAATTTTTAACACTTAATTTTTAGTTTTATCAAATATCACATAAGTTTATGTTAAATATAGCGGAATTAACTGAAATTCAGATCGAATACATAGTTCTTGATGATTAAAATATAATTTTAATTTAATTTTTTACCGAGTTAAATGCAAATTACCAAATTAAAAATGCACTATATTTTCATAATCTTATTTGCTCTAGAATATTATATATCTATTGATGGAATTTTTAAAATTTTTTTTATTAGCCATTAACTTTTTTATCTCAATATATTTATAGATGTCAAGAGTTATTTTTCAAGGGTTGCAATTTTCTAGTGGCCGTAACTATTTCAATGGTTATAACTCTTCTAATAGTTGTAACTCTCGTGAGAATTATAACTCTTTTAAGAAGTTTAGATTAACTCGTCGTGGGTGACCTGATTTATTAAATAATTTCAACAATTTATCTATCTTTTTAATCTAATTGAAAATGAACTATTCTTAGAAAATAAAAAATTCAAAATGAAAATAATTTCATTTATAATTTCATTTTACTAATAAAATTGCACTTAGCAAGGAAAGGAGTATAAAGATTTTATTTTTTAGTATTGAACAACAATAATTTATATTTATATTTATTATTCTTTAAAATATATGTTATTATTAAATTAGATTAATGAGTGTTATTATGTTCATAAATTATGAATTTGAATAATCCTTCAAACTTTGTTAATGAAATTATAGATTAAGTATCATTTACAATATTTTTATTTAAAAATGAATTATTTATATTGATATTTTAAATTAAATTTATAACAAATAATAATATCATCACATGATGGATCGTTCCTAATTTTTTATTTATTGTATTATAACCTCAAATTTTAATTTGTTGTTATAAAATCTCTCAACTTTCATTTTTTTTCTTATTAAAACTTTTAATTTTATTTATGGTTATGTAAATTTCATGTGATGATGTGTGTCCGAAAATTATAAACTTTTTTTTCATGTCATTCTTCTACATTCAAATTAAAGAAAAATTTATTTTTTCATATAAATGTGAGAAAATGATATAATTTTTTTTTTATATATTTTCATACACATAGTTTCATATAGCATCATGTGAAATTTATTTATTTTTTTTTGAGATAATTTAAAATTTATTTAATTAATAAATGGAGTGAATGATTTTAATGGAAAAAATTAAAATTTAAAAAATCTATTAGGATAAATTAAAATTAAAGTCATGATATATTATAAAGTAGGAAATATTATAAAGTTTGGATATAACCGGTGAAGTACGTAAATAAAAGACCGGATATATGCGTATATCATTGGAGAGCATATATATCAATTTACCAATTAAATTATGTCTTGAGCTTTATCCTTTATCTATTTACACGTGTGATTTGCATAGACAAAATGACAAATGGATCAAAATGTGAAAGTTTGACCGTAATTTGATTAATTAAATCCATGCTGACACATTTAAAATAGAAAAAGTATAATAATAATAATAATAATAATGACGACGACCACGTTTGAATTAGCTTATAAAAATTAACTTATAACCATTTATAAATATAAAATGCTTATAAGTTAATTTAAATACATAAATAATCAAAATTTTAAATAATTATATATTTATTTTAAATATTTATAAGTAAATGATAAAATTTTAATATATTTAATAAAAAGTAATTTATAAATATATTTATTGTTAAAATGATAAAAAAAAATAAAATTATATTATTAAAATTATCCAATAAAATTAAATAAAAATAATATAGTAATTTATTAGGTTAAATTAACTTATAAATAAGGTATTTATAAATACTAAAATAATAAATTATTAATTATTAATTTATTTTTTTATTTATAAATTTAATTTATAAGTCTATAAAATTATTTAATCAAACAAGTTAATTTAAATTTAAAACTTATAAATCAATTTGATCTATTTATAAGCTAAACTAAATGACTTCAATGTTCTTTAACTAAATGAATTTGTCTTCATACCCATTATGACCGAGTTTTTTGAAATTAAAAGAAATATAAATTTTGGTTTAAATAAAAAATCCCTATTAAATGATATACACGATTTATACCTTGACCAACCAACATTTGTTATTTATGTATTCTCAAATTATCTAATATATTCATGAACACAAAATTAATTTATAAATCCTCAATTTCTTATATTACTGAGAGTTAAATAATTAAATTACTGTAAAAATAAAGTAATGAAATTAAAATTAAAAAAGTTAAATATCATTGAAAATTTCCTCCCTCAATATTAAAAAATTAAATTGAAAAATCTAAAAAAGTATTAATAATTATTAGTAAGTGGCATTAATCTCATTAGTGGTTAATCTAAAAATAATTAGCAACTAATTTAGAAGGATAAGAAGTCACAGTTATTTAGACATTTTTCTAATGACAACACAGCCAATTTTTAACAATACCTCTCTTCCTCTTCTTCAATCTCTCACGCGTTAAACAACACAACGCACTCTCAGCCCCACACACACAATACCTTTCTCTGTCTCTCTCTCTCTCTCTCTATATATATATACAAAGCCCCTCTCCTTCCTCTACCAACCCACCATTTCATTTCTTTCAAGAGCCTACACTTCCTTTATTTCACTCTGTTCCCTTTCTTTCTTTTCTTTTTTGGGTTTTTGTTTCTGGGTTTTTGTTTTTTCTCGTGGGGTTGTTTGGAGGAGATAATTGAGATATTATTATATTATGGGTTCGGCCATTTTGCCAGATCTTGGAACGGAGATTCTGATTCCGGTATGTGCGGTTATCGGAATTGGGTTCTCTCTGATTCAATGGTTGCTTGTTTCTAAAGTGAAGCTGGTTCCTGGCAGTGGTGGTAGAGATTCGGCGGCAGGGAATAATAAAAATGGGTATTCTGATTATCTTATTGAAGAAGAAGAAGGTCTCAATGACCATAACGTTGTTCTTAAATGCGCCGACATTCAAAGCGCCATTTCTGAAGGTAAATTATATGTCTGTATGTATATTATGTTTAAATTTTTATATGCATGCATGCATGAATGTGTTTATGCAAGGGCGGCGTACATGCTACTTTTGTATGTGGGTTATGTGTTTTTTTTTTCAGATTAGATCTCTGCTTGATGTGGGGTTTAGTGCTTTTTTTGGGATTTAATTGTGTTTTTATTGATAAAGATGTATTTTTCTTAGATTTATTTTATGGGTTGTGGCGTTGAAAGGAAAGCCACTAAGGCTTGTTTGTTTTGTCTTTTTTTTATATGGGAATAGTGATAGTTCCTGTGGCCTTTTCTGATTTTCGTAGTTCGTATCTGATTACGAGTTCTGTTAGTGAATATGTTGGTGAATCGGCTTAAACTATGACAAATTGTTATGAAAATTTATTTCTATATTTGGAGCTTGTGCTTAAGCAATTCCTGTAAGATAAGTCTTTGGCATATGGGATTCCTGATTTTTCATTATTCTAATTTGTAATTGAAACTGGTTACTTTTGCTGTGTCATAATTCATGATTATATTTAAGACTTTAGATTATAATTGAGATCTGGTCATTTGTTCTCTTGTTTTGTGCATGTGTTTTGGTAATTTTTTATTGAAAGGCTGAAATTATGGATATTAGTGATTTAGACGTTTTGTCATAATTGGAATGCTTACTTTGATATTCTCTGGCATTATATGCTCCAAGTTTTTATATGCTGCCACCAACCATTCAACCATATGCCTCCTGGCTGTGAAAGTTTCCGCCTTTATAGCTTTGTTGAAATTGTGCTAGATCTAGTAATTACTTCTCTATCCTGGACTCCTGGGATATGATGAACTTCCTGGAAACTAATGCGGATCTGGGCTTTTAAAACCAATATTCTTGTCCTTAAAAATCTAGATTAGGGATGGTTGATCTGCTGATTAGCTCAATTAAGTCTCATTTTCCTCCTTTCAAACTTTATAGGGTTATTTGCTTTCATTATTTTTTGTGTGTAAATAGAATTGTCATTAGTCAATTTTTTATGATAATGTGTGGATTTGATCTTTTTATGGTTAGCTTCAGGTCTGAATGGTGTCACTTATGTGTAAGACGTATGATATGTGAAATTCTGTTGGACAGGCTCTAACTGATAGTGTTTATGGTTGAAATTCTTTTTGATATGATATTTTTAGTTTGTACTTTCCAATGTGAAGATTCCCCCCGAGCACATGTAATTAGGATTTCAGATTTTTCCATCCTCTTTTTTTAGTGGTAAGTACATAATTTTCAGGACTTGTATACATGATTGGTTTTGGCACCTTTTATCTGCATCAATTTTTTTTCCCTTTTCGTTCAGTGATAACTTCTGTGCAATCTAATGTGCAGGGACAGTATCTTATGCTTGAATATTTGTTTAGTTTTAAAAACTTAGTATTTATTCTAATATATAAATTGTCTAAAGTTTTTTTTTTTGCTCCACATAATATAAAATGGAGATGTAACTTGTATACGATTATATACATGCAAAAAAAAAGTGGAGATGTAATTTGCCTTGACTAATTGACTCGCTGCTCTTTTGATTTTGAAACCTTTGTTTAGATGCAAATTTCATTTCATATTCTCATCTGGTATTATGCCAATGATATACCAGTAATCTTCCATCTATACTCTAGATGGAGCAAATATTTTATTTGCTAATTTGGTTTGTTGATACAACAGGGGCAACCTCCTTCCTTTTCACTGAATATCAGTATGTTGGATTTTTCATGGTTGCTTTCGCAATCCTTATTTTCCTATTTCTTGGCTCTGTTGAGGGTTTCAGCACCAAGGCTCAGCATTGCACCTATAACCCATTGAAGTTGTGTAAGCCTGCTTTAGCCACTGCTGCTTTCAGCACTATATCCTTCTTGCTTGGTGCTTTCACTTCTGTAGTTTCTGGTTTCCTTGGGATGAAAATTGCTACATATGCGAATGCTAGAACCACCCTTGAGGCAAGAAAAGGAGTTGGCAAGGCTTTTATCACTGCATTTAGATCTGGTGCTGTCATGGGTTTTCTCCTTGCTGCAAATGGTCTTTTGGTGCTTTTCATTTCCATCAACCTCTTTAAGCTGTACTATGGTGATGACTGGTCTGGCCTTTTTGAGGCTATAACTGGTTATGGTCTTGGAGGATCTTCCATGGCTCTCTTTGGAAGAGTTGGTGGAGGAATCTACACCAAAGCTGCTGATGTTGGTGCTGATCTTGTTGGCAAGGTAGAAAGGAACATCCCTGAGGATGACCCAAGAAATCCAGCTGTAAGGAACTTTTCCCTTATTGAGAGATGATTTTGTATCTTAGGAAATGGTTTCTTTTCTTCCCTCAGAGTGGGATTGTTTCTAAGTTGCTTCTTTGTTTTCAGGTGATTGCTGATAATGTTGGTGATAATGTTGGCGATATTGCTGGTATGGGATCTGACCTTTTTGGCTCATATGCAGAGTCATCTTGCGCTGCCCTAGTTGTTGCTTCCATTTCCTCTTTTGGAATTAACCATGAGTTGACTCCAATGCTCTATCCTCTTATCATCAGTTCCGTTGGTATCATTGTTTGCTTGCTCACCACATTATTTGCAACTGATTTCTTTGAGATTAAGGCTGTAAAAGAAATTGAGCCAGCTTTGAAGAAGCAGCTCATCATCTCAACTGTTCTAATGACAATTGGAATTGCCGTCGTTAGTTGGATTGCTCTTCCATCCTCCTTTACCATCTTCAATTTTGGGACTCAGAAAGTTGTAAAGAACTGGTAAGGACATTTCATTGTTTCCTCTTTAGTTGTATTGCATTATCTGATATATTTTCTCAAAGCAATAAATAATTGAATAAATTAAATGGCATTGAATTCTATGTACAGGCAACTTTTCTTGTGTGTTGCTGTTGGTCTCTGGGCTGGGCTTATAATTGGTTTTGTAACTGAATACTATACTAGCAATGCTTACAGGTTAGTTTGGTACTATTTATGTTGCTGGTTATGTTTTCCTTAATAACTACTAATTTAAATCCTGCTTTGCATTAATTTTTGCAGCCCTGTGCAAGATGTTGCTGATTCCTGTCGAACTGGAGCTGCCACTAATGTTATTTTTGGCCTTGCATTGGGATATAAATCTGTCATTATTCCTATTTTTGCTATCGCAGTCAGCATTTTTGTTAGTTTCACCTTTGCTGCTATGTATGGCATTGCAGTAGCTGCTCTTGGAATGCTGAGTACCATTGCCACTGGATTGGCTATTGATGCATATGGCCCCATTAGTGATAATGCTGGAGGTATTGCTGAGATGGCCGGCATGAGTCACAGAATCAGAGAGAGAACTGATGCCCTTGATGCTGCAGGAAACACTACTGCTGCTATTGGGAAGGTTTGCATATTTCTTTCAGCTTGAGCCAGTTATATCTGCATCTGTTGCAATATGTTAGTTGCTTTTACACATAATGTTGAATTGATGTCTTATTGAGTGAATTCATGTGAACTTTGAATTGATCTGTGGTTCAATGAACACAGACAACCAAGAAAGCGATAAACTCTCTAGTACTCTTGGACCTTTGCTTTTGTTTTCTCAGTAGGAAAATGATAATGGAGGTATTTACGATTACACTTGTTAGATGCAGTATACTCCTTGTAAATTCCAAGGGCCACTTCTGATAAAATGGTTTCCTTTGTCCAAATGAAAAGCAGAATAAGAATGATTAATAGCCGTTCTGTATGATGTATGCTTTTGACACATTTTATCAATTATCAGGCAAGACTTTTCTAGATCAAGAGGTCAATTATTTTGTAAGTTTATAATCAGTTTGACAGTTGCATAGTTTTCGTAGCAAAGGCAAAGGCATCAGATTCTCTGTTTTGTGGTAGATTTGTCTTTATTTTCATCCAAACCTTTGGAGACTCTAACACTTCTTTTGTACTGCTCATTTCAGGGGTTTGCCATTGGTTCTGCAGCTCTTGTGTCCCTTGCCCTCTTTGGTGCCTTTGTTAGCCGTGCTTCAATCTTGACAGTAGATGTGTTGACACCAAAAGTCTTTATTGGTTTGATTGTGGGTGCAATGCTGCCATACTGGTTCTCTGCCATGACAATGAAGAGTGTGGGAAGTGCAGCGCTAAAAATGGTCGAGGAAGTCCGAAGGCAGTTCAACACCATCCCCGGATTGATGGATGGAACTTCCAAGCCTGACTATGCAACTTGTGTTAAGATCTCCACTGATGCTTCCATCAAAGAAATGATCCCACCTGGTGCACTTGTCATGCTCACACCCCTCATTGTCGGAATCTTTTTCGGTGTGGAAACTCTCTCTGGTGTTCTAGCCGGGTCACTTGTATCTGGTGTACAGGTATGCAAGGCAGTTGCTTGACTGTATGTACCTATTAAGAGACATAAATTAGGATTTTATAGTACGCTTGCAAGTATAGTGGCTATTGGACATATATCTTGTATATTTACTTGTGGACTTTCTAGTTGTTGCCAAATACTGAATATAGTACGCTAGCAAGTATAGTGGCTATTGGATATATATCTTGTATGTTTAATTGTGGACTTTGTAGTTGTTGCTAAATACTGAATATTTGTTTCTGTTCTGTGTATATTCTACAGATTGCCATCTCTGCATCCAACACTGGTGGCGCTTGGGATAATGCCAAGAAGTACATCGAGGTATGGATTTTAGTGGAATTTACAGATGCTTCACATATTTATTATGGTGCTTTAGAATCATGGTTCTATAATATTTTGATTATTCATTTAGTTGTCGTGTTGGTTGATAGGCTGGTGCTTCTGAGCATGCAAGAACTCTTGGTCCTAAAGGATCAGACCCACACAAGGCAGCTGTCATTGGTGACACCATTGGAGACCCATTGAAGGATACTTCTGGACCATCGCTAAACATCCTTATCAAACTTATGGCAGTTGAATCGCTTGTTTTCGCTCCTTTCTTTGCTACACATGGAGGTTTGCTTTTCAAGATATTTTAAAAGGAGGTTGAGAGGAGCAACACAAAATGGTCCACCAATTCTGATCTCTTCATATTCTTCTTATTATTATTTTGCAATCAAAATATATGTAGTCATAGTTCATGTTGACTCTTGAATTTTGTCTCTCCTTGTGTTGGGTGGTGGTAGAGAAACTTTTCACTTCAAAAGAGTCTGGTGACAATGATTAAAGGGATAAATCTAAGGAAGAAGAGCATTATTTCTTTTTTATGCTTATAACATATTTTCAATTCTATTATAGGTCTTGAACTTGGCTTTAAGACCATGAATTCTGTTGGTCCTTGTAATTCAAGAATTGGCTAGGAACCATCTAAATCATCTGTTACTGGAGCCTGACTAAGGCTCCTGCGGTGGCAAAAAGCATTTTTATGAAAATGTAGATTATTGCTTAATAATATTAGTTATCAAAATCATACTAAATAATATTTAAATTTAATTAAATAATTAAAATGATTTATAAATACTAGAAGTATTTTTTAAAAATTACCTACACAAAAAATATAATAAAAATCCGTTTATAGCATGTTCACGAGTAATTTCAGTTTTAGTGCAAAAATGAAGCGTGAAGAGCAGGTTGAGTTTTGGATATTTAAAAATTTTCAGAATCATTGTAAAAGTTTATTTTAAAAATCTAAGATCTGGAATAATTTTATATACAAAAATAATGTATTTTTGTATAATTTTTTGAAATTTGATTTGATATTAATCAAAATATTTTTAAAACATAATTTTTATCAACTAAAATTTTTATATGGTAAAAGTATATTATAAAAGTATATAGTAAAAGTATATTATAAAAGTATATTATTAATGTAGTCAAATATTAATAGAAAAATGTGATACAATTTTTAATACAAATTAAAAATTTAAATTTAAATTTTATATATTTTTTAAACAGCTTTATTTATATATTTTTGACTTTTAAAAATAACGTCATGATAGAAAAATTTTTAACTATAAATAAATACTATTTTTATATTAATTATTGAATATATAATAATTTTAATTATATTTCATAAATTATATATAGTTAATATTAATTAAATTATTTTTAACATACTAATCTTTAAATGATATATCATCTACTATATCATCTATATGAATATAACTAAATTAAAAAAATATAAAAAATGAATTATTATTTCAGTTCTTCGGCTTGGTACGGTATGGTTCGATATGATTATCGGTCTATATGTAGCTTAATATTTAAAATCGTCTCATATCATAAAAAAATATATTTTGGGTTGAAAAAAATAAAAAAAATCAATAGATCTTTTCAGTTCTGAATATTTCGGTCCGGATATTCGAATCAAATCAAATATCTCTAAGATCCGTGCTCAGCTCTAGGTAGGTGCAGTGGTCGGGTTGATCGGATTTTAGCGTTCGATCAATTCGACCACTGTTAATTAGTCCAAAAAATATATCTTTAAAAACCAATCATTATAGATAGGTTCGGTCGAATTTTAACATATTTTGTCAGGTTCGGCCAGTTTTATTAATAAATATACAAGCTAAAAATAATCAACTCAATTAATTTAAAGTAACATAATCAATCGAGTTGATCAGATTTTGGTCGGATCAATCTGGTTCGGATAATTTTGCTCATCATTACCCATTTATGAAAATATTTATTAAAATTTAAAAAAAAAACTTATTTCTTTCAGTTATATGTGTATATTGTATATATGTGTAGACATTAATTAAGATTAATATATACATATTTTATTATTTAATTATTCTTTTATAATTTAAAATTATAATTTTACTATTTTAAATTAAAAAATTATATGAGTCAACAGTTAAAATACATAATACATGTAAAAAAAAATATTTTCACAACATATATAGATCATCAACAAAAAATTAAAAAAAGGATTACACATTACTAATTATAAGTTAAAATATATCAATAAAATATACAATATATATATATATATCACATTAAAAATATTATATAATTTAAAAATTAAAATATAATATTAAAAAAATAAAATATCTACACAATATCGATAAATATTGAAAGAGAACTATACTTTTTATCAATTAAAATTTGATATATATTAGTACAAATATATAACATATTCATCATAATAAAAAATATTATACGATTCAATACTTTAAATACATCATACATAATAAAAACATAAAACAACTGCACAATACATATAAAATGGAAAAAGATACTTACTGATTATAATTCAAATACAAAATAGCAAATGATATTTACTAATTATAATTCAATATATATCAGTATAAATATATAACATATACATCACAATAAACATATTATATGATTTAAAAGTTAAAATACTATATAAAAAATAAAAAAATCTATATAATATACACACATTATATATTTGTGTACATTATATAGATGTTATGTATACATTATGTGAATGATGTGTGTATTTTATATATATATTGAATATATGTTATGAATATATCTTTATATGATGTGTATATGCTAAAAAAAATCAAATATACATATTGAAATAAAAAATTAACACATTAAAATAAAAATAGATACAACTCAAATAAAAGAGATAAAAGCAATAAAAAAAATACAGATTAAAAAAAATAAATGAAAAAATCCACAAAAAAATTATCTTTAAAATATTTTATCAAACATACAAAGTGTATTACCATTAAAGAATAACAAAACCTTTAATATTACAATTGAAAAATAATAAAAAATAAAATAAAAATACAGATTTATTTACAATAAAATAACATGGAAAATCAAATCTATTTTCTTCAAATAGAAAAGAAAATAAAAAGAAATGAAGAAAAAGGAGGAGAAATATAGAAGAAGAAAAGGAGAAGAAAAAAGATGAAGAACGAAAAAGAAAAACGAAAAACATTGATAGAAAGATATATTAAAAAATGCTAAATAATTATGAAGTTTCTGAAGTTTTATATATTACATTAGTCAGTTTCTATATTTTTAGCATCTATTTTTATATCTTTGTATTTTTTAAAATAAAATTATTTAGTTATTCTGTAAAAATTTTCATCATAAAACCGTTATTGAACGACTTTAATATTATAAATGACTTTTTTTATTCTTTTCTATATATATTTAACTTTGTTACTTATTAGTTTATTTTATTTTTTAATTTTATTTTATATATAAATTATCTGTAAAATAATAAAAGATATTATTCGTATTATTTAAATTTTTTAATAATATTTATAAAATTAAAATAAATAATATGTATGGATCGCTTGCAAAATAATAAAACATTATTCATATTATTTAAAATTATTTTTAAGAATATTTATAAAATTAAAATACATAATATGTAAGAAACATAAATAAAATTAAATACGAACATGACTTAACAAATAAAAAAGATAAACTTATATCAAGAAAAGACAAAAAAGTCATTTATCATTTCAAAGTCATTGATTAACGATTTTAGGATAAAAATATTGATGGAAGGACTAAGTAATTTAATCTTTAAAAATACAGAGATACAAAAAATAAATGTTAAAAATATAGAGATTGACCAGTATAATATATAAAATTTCAGAAACTTTATTATTATTTAGCAATACATATATAATGTGATGCAATCTAGCAGGAATGACACTTGCAGCTATAAATTTTATTGGAACACTGCTTAATGGTATGGCTTATCTAGTACAACCGATATCTCAATTATATAATGAAGCCCAAGCTATGTATTTGGCTGTTCAACGAGTTGTTAGTCTTCATATCTAGAATTGTATATTTGAAAGTGACAATCTTATCCTGATCAAAGCTATGCAATCCTTCCAATTGTCCTCAGGAAATTGAGTCTTTCGTATTAAAATTTATTAAGCTAGCCAAATCTTTAGACTTTTTTTCTTTTATTTATAGAAGAGGTTAACCAGCCGATTAGCTTGCTCAAGCTGTTATTTTTTCTTTTTTATTTTTCATTTTTTTGTTTTTATTTTTTAAATATATATTCTTTTATCACTTTCATAATTTTCTTTTGCTCTATATTTATTTTTGCTTCTTTGTGTTTCTTTCAAAAGATTCTTATTTTTGCTTATTTTCATTTTTTTCTTTTATTTACTAATAATTCTTTTGTTTCATTATTAAATTCTCTTATTTTTTTTCTTTTTTTATTATTGTTATAGTTTTTATTGCTGGATAATCATTTATAATTTGCTAATATTTTGAGTTATGTTAAATTAATTGAAGTTTGTATAATCACAATATATGCATAATATATTCATGATATATAATATATTTATACTATTATTAATAATAGTGTATATATTTTTACTTGAAATTTAATATACGAATAATATTTATATTTAAATGTATATAACTATTTTATTATATATTAATTTATTATTATTAAAATAAAAAATGAAAATAAAATAATAATATAAATATGTATTTGTAATAAAGGAAGAAAAGAGAGAGAGAGAGAGGACAGTCTTGACTTTCCCTTTGATCTACCAACGTTCAATGATCGGAGGGTGACACGGGCTGCATGGGGGGAACAGTTATTGTCTAGCAAGTCGGCCGCAAGTTAAATCGCCGCAAATGGACGCCGGAGGAGGGAGCATGCGCCGTACAAAGAAATTGGAGGTGTCCCGTCGGCAACTACTTTTCGACGTTATTTTCGGCTGTTTTCAATCTCTTTTTCTGATGAGATTGATATTTTGAGATCGTCTCTTCTCAAGCTTTAATTTGATATATTATTTGTGAATTTTAGAGCACATTTTAGGTTAGCTAAAATCCGGCGATCGCCCAACGCCGGTAACCTAATAGTGATGATTTCGAACAAAATAAATAATAATAATAAATATAAATACAAATAATTAGTAATTATTAATAAAAAAAAATTTATATAATGAATGTATAATTAATGTGTAATAAATAAATGGTATAATTAATGAATAATAGTTTAATAAATTAAAATTTATATATTTAAAATTTGTTAAATTCAAAACAGATAAATTATTTAAGTAATAATTTATAGAATTAATATATATATTTATAATATAAATTATGATTTAACTTATAATAAATAATTTATGACAAAATTATAGTTGGTAATAATTAATAAAATTAATTGATTATGTTTAAATATGAGTATATGAATTATAATAATTATTTAGTAATTTATAAGATAAACCAATTAATATTGATTAGGAATTTATAAATTTAATAATTAGTTATTAGATTATGGATTAAAAATATAATCATTTAGTTATTTGATACATTAGTTGGACTAATTGATTTTTTTTAAAATTTATAGGATTTATTAATTAGTTGCAACTAATTACTAATTAGAAGAATCAAATCATGAATATAACTATTATTAAATAATATTATTATCAATATGGGTATTAATATTTATAAGTTAAATTGAGTTAATTATTAAATAAGTTGAATTATTATTTGATTATGAAATGATTTAAATTAAATAGTTAATATATTGTATTTAAAATTTATAAAACAAATTACTTAATTAAAATTAGTGTTGTTATAATTAGAATAATTAAGTTATTATTATTATTATTAAACTATTAAAATAAACAAACTAAATTAAGTAATGAAGTATTATTATTAATTTTATTATTATTATTATTATTGTTATTAAATGATTAGTAGAAAGTTAAATTAATTTAAATATAATATTAGTAACTTAATATTTAATAATTAGTAGCTTGTTAAATTATTATTGATTGTTGAGAATGTTGATGGAGGCTCAGATGAGACAATTGGGTTGACGTTAACGGTTGTGAGATATTTAAAAGTGTAGTTCCTTATTTTATTTTAAGAGGATGATCTAGTTATAGGGGAGACTCTGTCGAATTTCAGCAGAATTTTTAGAGTCGTCTATTGGTCCATATTTTAATAGTCATGTTTATTGTTTGAAAAATAATTTTTAGATGTTCCATCGTCAGTCAGATACTTCGAGGAATGTTATTGGATTTCATCTACCGTGAGTTATATAGATTAATATAATATCCGCTTTCCTCATTTATATAAATAGCTACATTTGCAAATACGCATTTTATTGTGGTATGATACATATGAAATTAATATTATCAACATGAGATTATAGAAACATAATGTATGTCGGTGCATAAGTTGATGGTCTTTGATGCATGTATTATGTATTTGCCGGATATAGTTAGGATGATGTAGGACTATACATGGTCGAAGTTACAAGTTATGATATGATGACACTATATGATAATGAGATTAAGACTAGCGTGATAATGGGAGTATTCTTATGTTCAGTACTGCTTATCAGTCGGATATCCCTGTTTGGCTATTACTGTGATGACAGATCATATGTATTGAAATCTAAGAGAAACATGTGGACTAAAAGAGCTAGATAGGGGATCGGCTCCCCAGTTTGAGATTTAGTATGACCCTATTGACTTACTCCTATCATTGCTTGTTTATATGATTTGTTTGGTTGATTGACATTTGCATGAGCACATTATGCATGAGATGATTGTATTATATTAATTGCTATATAGCTCATTAAGTCGAATACTAATTCATGTTCACTATTTTTCCTCCAAGTTGCAAGTTAAGCGTGGAAGAAATATTTTATAGAGTTATCTTGCCTTTTATTTTTCGGCAGGAGTGTTATTTGTGTATGTTTTATTGTATAATTGTGTTATAACTATTTTTTCGAACTCTGCATAATATTTCTTTTCTTATCTATTTTTTATTTATTTAGTTCTGTTGTTTAGTTAAATATGTTTATTAACTAATATTTGATGATGATAATGTGAAATTGTGCTAATTATGCATAACTAATAAGACCAGTTTTGAGACAGTGATGACTGTCATAATCTAGATTTTTCGAGAAATGAGTTGTTAGGCTGACTACGAATTTCGTAAGCCACATATTTTTTCATTCCCTAGTGCCAGTCATGTGACCTTAGATTTGGGTCGTGACAATTATTAACCGAAATATCTAATTATAAAACTCTAAATACTCACTAATTAAAATAAAAAAGAAACATATATGATAAGAAAATCAATATATAGATAATATTGTATATGTATATAAATATCTAATCACAAAACTCTAAATATCTACAAATTAAAAAATATATATAGTAAAAAAACCAATATGTATATAAAATACTATAAAATTTTATAAACATATTATATGTATTATATAATATACTAAAAAAGCCCCCTAATATGAATAGTGAATTCCCAAAAAACCAAGGGTCCTTTTTTTATTTTCCATTTTATCCCTTATCATTATATATATAAATATATATTTTTGTATAAAATATATATATACACACACACAAAATCACACAAAATAAACTAGATTTTTTTTGTCATATCTCTATTTTTGGTTTAGTTGGAGTAATTGATATGGGAGAGTAAATAGGTATAATAGGTAGAAAGAAATATAAGATGTATGTATTGTAGATGTGTGATATATGCATATTATATACTTAAAATATAAATGAGATATATAAGACATATACATATACATAAAATATGTAATATATATAAAGTATAAAATGTTGTTGGAAAAGTTGACGACGACGACGACGACGACGACGACGACAATAATAATAATAATAATAATAATAATAATAATAATAATAATAATAATAAAGAGAAGAGACAAAAGTCAAAGAAGGGATAAAAATCTTAATATTTAATTATATTTAATTAATTTATAATTAAATAAATATATTCATATGGATAGGAAGAAGAAGTAAAATATCTTATATTTAGGAATTAAATATTATGTAATTATAAATATTAGAAAGGGGGTAAAATTGGAATTAAGATGGAATAAAGTCATACTCTTCGTATTTTTCATTTACTTTAGACAAAATTTATAAGGAAGCAAGAGAGAGATTTTGGTTTCTTCAACTATTTTAAATTTCACCAAATTGTCAAAATGAATTAAGAATGTTTTGAAGAATCAACAAGAAATAGGTAAGTTTATTTTAAAATTAAGAGGTTATTTGAAATTTTGAATATGTAGAGATTGAACTTTTGATGGAAGTTGTGATAATTGTTGGTATGAGTTATTTTGAAGCTATTATGATGTACATTTATTGATTTTAAGATTAGTTGTTGAATATGAGTAAGTTTAGATGAAGTTAGAGTTATGAAAATATTATATAAAAATTAGGGTTGTTGAAGGATATTTTTATAATTGTGAAAATGACTTATTTGAATATTATATTAATGTATATGTGATAAATTTATGGTTGAATGATGGAAATGGATAAGTTAAGTAGTAGTTTGAAAGAGGTAGGAGTGTATTAGGGTTTTGGTGGATTTTTGAGGTAGAATGATTTTAATTGTTATTGAATTGATTAGAATGGCTTAGAATAAAATGCTAATGAGATATTTGTATTTATAATGTGGTCTAGGATTGAGTAATGTGAGGTTATAAAATCAAAGAGAGCAAGAACATTGAAGAAGTAAGGCTTAGATGATAAAATTAATAGTGAAATTAGCATATTAAATGTTAGTACATACTTGAACTTTATGTATTAATTGTATTTGAGTAGCATAACACATTATGATTTGAAAAATATGTTATGTCACTTGATATTAGTTTTGGTATGATTTATGAGTTGTATTAACTAAGAGTGTGTTTAATGCGTTAAGCATGAAATGTTAAGCCATTGTAGAGTGGCTTAATAGTTGGTAATATATAATGTGAAATGTGAAAAAATATAAAAATATAAAAAATAGTAAAATAAATATAAAAAATAAGGGAAATTGTGGGAAAAAAGAATGAATATAATTGAAATTGATAAAAAATGATAAATGTGATAATAATAAATTTATGATGTATATAAATGATAAATAAATAAATGTGCTGCGGTATGATAATTAGATGTATTGGAATGTGTTATATGTGATGGTTAAATGAAATATGCGATAGTGATCATAGTTTGATATGATCAGGAGAGATATAAGAAATGTGATTTACTAGTCACATTATGATTGTGGCTAAAATGCTGATGAAATATATTGCAAAATATTGGAAATATGAAAATTAATGATGTTTAAATGATAATATGAAATGATGTGTGGTTGTCTTATATAGTACCTTGTTCCAGATAATTATTTTTGGTGCTATTGATATAATGTGCCTTCGGTCTAGAAGCTATGCGTTATTATTATTTGCCTTCGAGCTAGATACTGTCATGACCATTATTTACCTTCGGCCTAGACACTGGATGTCACTATCATTTGCCTTTAGAGCTAGATATAGAAGTATCAATAGGGGACGTATGCGACACTTAAATCCCTTATGTCGCGATAGACCATAAAAATATTTTTAAAACTGGAATATTATACAAGGTTGGTTGGACCCAAGGTGTGTGTTTGTAATATGTTTATACATATATATATGTTTTGCTGTGAATAATGGTATATATTAATTTGGTTGTGATAAAATAAAGTATGCGAGATAAATTGATAAATAGTATTTGATAATGGGTTGTGACTAAATTATGAGAATAATAATCTACATGCTGATAAACCTGAGTAGAGCTGAGTCTAAAAACTGAGATGACCTGAGCATAATTGAGTCATGAAATTAATAATATGTGTACTAGACTTGGTAATTGAATAGAGGAATAGAGCCAGTGAATATGTGAAATTGTTGTATTTGACAAATTGACGTATGATATATATATATAATATGGAATAAAAATTAATAAAAGTTTTATGAAAATATTGTAAAGCTTTAACTTCAGAAAAAGAATAATAAATGTGGGTGTAATGTGTATTGTTATTTTATAAAAGAAAAAAAATATATATATACCACTAAGCTTTCAAACTTAGCATGACAGTGTGTATCATATAGGTATTAGATGTGCAGACCATGGTAAGCCTATGAATGATTGAGACTTGAAGATGTGGGTGCTACGAGACCAATCTTAATATTATTGCATTCATGTATTATTTGTGAACTGTAGAGTCTGAATTTTGTATATTAATCATGTTTTGAAAAATGTTACAAGTATATTTTATAACCACATTTTTGTAAAAGTATTTTATAAGTATTTAAAGTATTATATATATGATTGTGAAATTTCATGGTGTTCTGGGTTGGAAGATTAAAAGTGGATGAATCATATTTTGGGAATATTTTTTAAACTGTAGGTTGAGTATTTGATTTTTGGGAAACGTCCAAAAAATAGATAAAACTGTGATTATTTTTTCCAGAGATAATTCGTTAATATAAATAGTTTTAGTAATATTATTATTAATGTAGACTTTAATTTAGCTATTACAATACATTTTAAGAATTAAAGTATTTTTCTTATAATTATAAAAGTTTAAAATGCCTATAATTGTAACACTATGATATTATATATATATATTTTACATATACAAAATGTATATATTATATATATATATAAAATATACAAGTGTTACATTTTTTCTCATTTCTATTTTACCCATACTTTTGTTTGTATGTCTATTTTTTTATCCTTCATTTGATTTTAGTGTTGTACTTCCTCTTATCTTTTTTTTATTATTATTTTATTTTATTTTCCTTTTTAATATATGATTTTCCTTCTTTTTTAATTTTTCTCTATAAAAATATATCATCTCAAAGCAATTAACTAATTAACTCCCTTCACAAAAAAAAAAAAACTAATTAACTAATTTTATTTTTATTTTTCTTTTTAACTGATGAGCAATTATATTTTATTCTTAATTAATCTTTTATTTTTTCTTTTAACTACTACTATTACTACTACTAATAATAATAATTTCTACAAGTCACTATTTCAACATGTAACTTCTCAAATTTTGTTTTTATTTTTATTTTAATTTTCAATGAATTTTGTAATTTATAATTTTAAAATAGTAAATTTTTAGGATTTTTTTTATTTTTTTTATTTTACTTTAACTTTTAAATTAGCAATATAAATTTAATCATTTTTAAAAGCAATTTAAAATAATTATATTACTAATTATCTTCGAATATAACATTTCATATTATTTAACTTTATCCTTAAAATTTTTTACCAATTTTTAAGTGAAAAATTAAAAGCCAAAAAATAAATAATGCATATGAATATTAACAAATAATGTTTTACACTATTTAAATATATTATTGTACTAACTTAATTTAAATCTTTTTATTTTTCAGTTACTTTTATATTTTCATTATATATATCATTTTAAGTTAAATTTATAATTTTTCTTTTTACTCAATTTATAGTTGTTTGAATTGATTCAAGAATTCATGACAAAAAAGAGGTCAAAATATAAATTTTAATTCTGCTACTTTAATTAAAAACAAAAATTAGAAAAAAAAACAAAAGTAATAATTTGAATAAAAAAATAAGTAAAAATTTATTAATTTAAATTTTTTTGAAGAGAAAGATTAAATTATAAATATACCTGAAAATAATATTAGTAAAGAAAAATATAAAAATAGTCAAAAAACAAATAAATATACTGAAATTAGAATTAAATTAGTATTGCAAAGATATATTTAAGTAGATAATTGTATATTAAAAATAATAATCAAATGATATAAAATTCTAAATCGAATTATAAGTAAGAACATACTCATTTTTTAAGATAATTAAATTTATATTATCAATTTAAAAGGTAAATAAAATAAATTTGTAAAAAATCACTGTTTTAAAATTATAATTCATAAAATCTACTAAAAAATAAAAAATAAAAACATGAAAATACATGTATATGTTTATTATACTTTGTATATATTTTATATATATTACTATTATACTCTTTTATATTTTATTGTTTATTTTCATCAACCCGCATTAATAACATTTATTCCTGCAATAATGTGTGGCAAGCAATTAGCTTGTAAATATCTAATTATAAAATTTTAAATATTCACTAATTAAAAAAATATATATGGTAAAAAAATTGATATGTATATATAATTTTTATAAAATATTAATCATAAAATATTATTAAAATTTTATAAAAATACTATACATATAAATACTTAATTACAAAATTCTAAATACACACTATATATATAAAATTTTTATCAAATACTATAAAATTATATATAGATATGGATATAAGGTGTGAGGAAGGGATGATGTCCATTGCCCCCCCTAAGACCCTCCTTTCTCTGCCATTGTACATATTATATCAAAATATATTCACTATATATATAGGACATAGTTATAATATACATATTGTATTATATTATTATTATTAATAGTAATATATATGTTTTTATTTAGAATTTAATATATGAATTATATTTATATTTAAGAAAGATATAAAAACAATTTATATATTTTTAATTAGAATTCAACATATGTATAATATATAGTATATATATATATATAAATATAACATTTACATTATATATGAAAATCCAAAAAATAATAATTTTTAAAAATTTTTTAAGGATCGTATTTTGAAAAAAAAAAAATCATTTTTGATGTAGTTTTATAAAATTCCATGATCATTACAATTTGCAAGCCCAACACATTCGAAAATCCGATTTTTGTGCTAAAATAGATTGATAAGTAGCAGAAAAAGTAAATGATGCTCACGGAGCTAATATGGCTGCGAAGCTTATTGATGTTTTAAAAAATAAAGTTTGCTGTTATAATTTTTTTTAATAAAGTTAACTATTAAGGTGTAGAGCTTTTAATCTATACCATTTGCACTGACTCGTAAGGAATTACCTTCTCTATTTCTTATTAGGTATTCATTTTCACTATTTTATCAAATATTAAAAAATATTATTTATTAGCATAACTTTTACTGAGGTACCTTTACACAAAATAATTAGGTATTTGATGAGAAAGTTGATAAGTTTTGAGGAAGTAAGATTTAAAATATTTTGAAAATTGAATAAAGTAAGGATAATATTGAAGTGGAATGGTTAATTATTTAATTTTTTTAAAAATGAATGCTTAAGAAAAGAAATTCTTAAGTGGATATTTACATATTGTTTATTTTGATGGAATTTATAAAAAAGAAAAATAAAAAAAATAGTATTTCCCTCAAGTTTTATTATTTGATTGTTTAATGGAGAAGAGAAATATAGTTTTTTTAGAGAAATAATTCTCTTCAAATTGCCAAAATAATTTCTTATTTAATTGGTGGGGAAGGAGAAGGAGGAAAAATAAGAAAATAAAAATATCGTATTATATAAAATACTATTTATATTTATATTTTATTTTATTTCAATAAAAAAGGATAAGAATAAAATTATATAAATATATCTTACACATTAATTTTTTATTTAAATTATGAAAAAAAATATTTTTCTCATTATTTAATTAAAATTATCAAACACATTAAAGAAAATTAATTCTTTTTTTTTTCTATCCATTTTCTTCATTAAAGTAGATTTAATTTCTTTTGTGTAAATTAATAACCAAACAAAATATTAAAGAAAGAATTATAGTAAAATGGATAACTGTCTATCTATCTATATATATATATATATATATATATATTTAAAAGGACTTTTATTTAGAAAAAAAGATTTTTAAAATGAATAACTGAAAGGGAATCATGACGGGAGAATTTTATTACGATGTTTTTTTCCCTTTCTTATGAAGCTAATTTTCCTTCCTTGTGAAGCTAGGTTCCCTTCCCAATGAAACCTTGCTCCTCCTCCTTTATACAACTAATTTAGGGTTGCCGGCAGCCACCTAAATCGTTTAATTTTCGGTTCCTTTTCTTTGTTGTTTCAAGTAGGGATTGGATCTTGTTGGCTTTTCTTTGCTCTAGTTTTTTTTTTTTTTTTTTCTATCACTCAGATCTTAGCTTAGCATATACCTTTTGTCTGCTTTCTGTTGGGGGTTGTTTTGAAGCCAAGGTCTCCTTGTTGGGTCTCCCTTTCTGCTTCCTTTGCGTATTAATTGCTTATCTTGGTTTTTGGATGGAAGCCTGAAGATCATAAGAGCATCTCCACTTTCTCTCTTCTCAGTTTATGTTTCTTCTAAATCTTGGATATTCAAGGTTTTATTTTTCCTTGGTCTAGTTTGTGGATGCCATTCTCTCATAGCTCACCTTCAAATCTTTATCAGAGCTTTGTTTTCAGAGATCCCTAAAGGGTGGTAACCCCCTCTTTTTCTTTATCTACCTTTGAGATAAAATATGAAGATGCATAGAATTTATGGGTTGAAGAGTTTTCTCTTTTCAATCCTGGCTTTATGCTATTGATCGAGAACCTGCTCAAGGTTTTTATTTATACTTTTAATTGTAGGCCTTTATATTATGTAATTATGGCCATTTGTAGTCTAGGGTTAATCCTTATTTGCTTTCAGGTTCAGATGTATAAGGGGAAATGGGTGATTTTAAGCATGGTTCTATTCTTTGTAATATATTGGTGTAAGACCCTATATTCCGTTTATTTTTGAATGATATTTCACTCACTGATTAAAAAAAATGAAAAGGGAGAATTTTATTGGAAGGTTTAAAAGGATATTTCATATTGTTGAGTTAAGCTCATCTCTCTTAGGAATGAGAAATTAGTGGTGGAACTAATTTTTAAACAAAAAAATTATTGGCGAATTTATATTTAATTTAATTTTCATATTAAATAATTAAATGATAAAATTTTTATTTTTATTTTCAATATATAAATACTATAAATTATATAAATATAAAATTAATTATAGTTTTATATTATATAAATATAAGTATATTAATTATATATATATATATAAATACACATACTTTTTGATGAAAAATATATAAATATACATATATATATATACACACACACACATATAGGAGCCAAGGAGGGGCAATGGATCTCCAATGTCTTCTTTGGTTCCGTTCTGAGCACGGACACAGACAAGACACGGACATAATAAGATATGGATATGTTAATATAGTAATTTTTAAAAATAGAAATATAATATGAGTGAGATATATTTATATATATATATAAATACATGTGTATATATATTTTTTAAATTATAAAAATATAATAAGAGATAAACACATATTTAAAACAAATGTATATTAATTCATTTATATATTAATATAATTATACATACATATATATATATATGCATGTATGTATGTTTTAAGTTATAAAAATATAATAAGAGATAAATATATACTCAAAATAAATATAAATTAGTTCATTTACATATAAATATAATTATAATAAATTTTTTTGAGGGAAAAAAATAAGCTTTGTAATTAAAATTGTTATACTTATCTAACTAGTAACTTACCAATATCATGTAAATAAAATTTTATATAAAAATATATTTTAAAATATTTTAAAAAATTTTAACATATGTCTCTGCTGTATGTTGTGTGTGTTCCCGTAGGATATTTTTCGTATCTAAAAAATAATAAATATGGACATATATCCGACACACATTAAATATGTGTCCTTTTTATCTTATTCGACACCGATATTTCACTATGTTTAAAGAGTTAGTTCTTTGTAGATGGCAATGAAGAAAGTCGTGGAGTTCTCTTATTAAAGATGTGTTTTTGAATCAGAGAATCAGATTCCTATTCAAGCAATGAATGATAACACAAACTGCTTATGGGAGATTGATGCTTACATTTCTCAGATTAAACATTTTTGCGAGTTGTTGTGTTGATTGTAATTTTTTTTTACCCATTGGAGATGTAATAGGACAACGTATTAATAGCATCTGAGATTTCTAGAATAAAACGTAGTGCCAGACCTTCCTTCAGTTTCTTAATGAAATGAACTTCTTTCTGATAAAAATAAAAAAAATTGGGCAAATTTAATTAGAAACTGTTGCGCATTTAATAATTAAATTGACAATTATAGTTTATACCACGTCTATATATTATTAATTGACTGATTTTTTTCGAAGGAAAAATAACTACAAAGAAGATGCATGTATTCCAAATAAATAAGGAAGGTTCAGGGACAGGTCCAAGCCAGCTTTAATCTTTATCGCTACACCTCATCTAGCAGCCCCACTTCTCCTTGTGCAGCTGAAAAACAAATTTTTTTTTAAAAATTTTTAATGTCTATAAATAGTTGTATTTTTAATTTTTAATTTGTTTGTGCATTTACATATATATATTTAAAATTTTCAGCGATTTTAATTTGTAAAATTTTAAAATTTGGTTTATAAATAGGAGTTGAACTTTATCTAATTTGATGCATTATTAAAATTTTTTTTCCTATATTTATTTTATCATCCTAAAGTTTACTTTTATCGTTTTTAAAATTCATTTTTTATCAGTAAAATAAATTTAAAAAATAATAAAATGAGTAGAAATTTTTTTTAGAAACGATGGGTATAATTTATTCGGACGATTTAACATGAGCTATAAATTCATTTTTTGTTCTCTTTTGGTAATTTGCCATTCCAATTTACGTTTAGCCTTTTTCATTAATATTAATAAAAAACTTATTTATATAAAAAAAAAAGTATAATTCATGTGCAATTTACAACTCTATAATCAATTCTGAATGCAAATTTCTCAATTCTGGTAATACGTCAAACTCTTAGGCCACGTGTGCTTTAAATGCACGTGGACAAATTTTCTCATCGTGATCTAGTAATTCTAAGATCAAACAAAATTGTTTCTTCACTATCATTCAACTTTTCATGCTTAAAGCCATAAAACTTGGCCGAAAGATCGTTGGGACCAACATATCAATCAGATTTCAGTTCCAACTTCTTACGTTTTCAGCTTTTTTATGTTAAAAATTGTTGTCGTTTTCAAGATCAAAATTTCTCTTAATTTCCATCAATTTATGCTTTTATCTAATTTCCCCTGTCCATTGCCGTCTACCTTCAAACACCTTCTTCTCTCTACGCCATCTACCTTCAAACACCTTCTTCTCTCTATGCTCTTTCTTTGCCGCCATCAACATCCCATTCTCCGCTTTTCATCTCCACTCCTATATCTCTGTCTCTCCGTAGCCAAGCTCTCTCTGCAAACACTGTCATCCACAGAGCGAACCCACCAAACCAGACCCAAATGCCGACTTTCAATTCCCACCATCTTAAAATTGCTATTATTGGTTTTGGCAACTACGGCCAATTCCTCTCCAAGACCCTCGTCTCTCAAGGTCATATTGTTCTCGGTTACTCTCGAACTGACTACTCCCTTGAAGCTCGTTCCCTTGGTGTCTCCTTCTTCCTCGACCCTTATGACCTCTGTGAACAACACCCTGAAGTTATTTTGCTATGTACACCCATAATTTCTACTGAGAAAGTTCTTAACTCTTTGCCATTACATAGGTTCAAGCGAAACACATTATTTGCAGATGTCTTATCGGTTAAAGAATTCGCCAAAAATCTATTGCTTGATGTTTTACCTATTGATTTTGATATTATTTGTACCCATCCCATGTTTGGTCCTCGAAGTGCCAATCTTGGATGGGATGGTCTCCATTTTGTTTATGAGAATGTTAGAATTGGCACAGAGGAATCAAGAGTTGATAGATGTAAAATATTTCTTGATATTTTTGCTAGAGAAGGCTGTAAAATGGTGGAAATGAGTTGTCAAGACCATGATAAGTATGCAGCGGGATCACAGTTTATTATTCATACTGTGGGTAGAATGCTAGAGATGTTGAAATTGGAGTCCACGCCTATTAATACTAAAGGATACGAAAGTTTGTTGGATTTGGTTGAGAATACAGCAGGGAATAGTTTTGATTTGTTCTATGAGTTGTTTATGTACAATAAAAATGCTCTTGAGATGTTGGAGAGAATGGATTTGGCTTTTGAGGCTTTGAGGAAACAACTTTTTCGAAGTTTACATGAGGTTGCGAGAAAGCAGTTGTTTGGGAATGGACAGAAAGGGCAAGTTTTACGACTAAATTATGTAAATGGGCATCAAAATGGTGCATTGGCATCTGCTTCAAAAGCTGAAAGGTAAAGACTGAACCCATTTGATTTTGTGTTTTGATGAGTAATGTCAGTGTGCATTTCGCCTTTTTTTTGGGTGAATCTGTTGTATTTAGGAGAAGTTCCCATCTTAAATTCAAATAAAGGGAAAGAAATTGAAATTTGGTTTTGAAATCATTTATAGGTATATCTATTATACATGATAATTAATTTTTGAGTTGATATGGGATATAATTATGTAAGTGATAGAGTTTGATTTAGCTTGGGAGGTCTATTGAATTGGGAAGATGGCCTGAAATGGTAGGGAACAAGTTAGGATGTCCTGAGAACATAGTATAATGACCTGAAAATTTATATTAGGAATACAAAGAGTTCAAGAAAGATTTCTCGTGTCCTTTACTGTGCTTATTACGACTTGAATTTTATGAACCTACCAAGGTTTAATTTCATGTTGTAAACCTTGGATAAAGATATCATCAGTTCTTTATCATTGGGTAAATTGAGACACGTGCTTGGGCTACTGCTCCAGTCTAAAACGAAATGTGGATTGCGCTGGTGGTTGTGATAATTTTATGCTAAATGATGCTAATGGATGATTTATTTGAAAATTTTAGTTGGAACCTCAGATCTCAAGTTGCTTCTCAACCATATGAGCACCAGGGACAGATCTGCTGCTGCACTGATAACAACTCAAAGCTCAAGATTGCTATAGTTGGTTTTGGCAATTTTGGTCAGTTCCTTGCGAAAACCTTTGTTCGGCAGGGGCATACAGTTTTAGCATATTCTCATTCCGACCACTCTGATGTGGCTCAGAAATTAGGAGTTTCTTACTTCTCTAATGCAGATGACCTCTGTGAAGTGCATCCAGAAGTAATTCTTCTTTGTACTTCTATTCTTTCAACGGAAAATGTTCTCAAGTCATTGCCAATTCAGAGATTGAAAAGAAGTACTCTTTTTGTTGACGTACTCTCAGTGAAAGAATTTCCGAGGAATTTGTTTCTTCAACATTTGCCATCAGATTTTGATATTCTTTGTACACATCCTATGTTTGGTCCAGTAAGTGGTAAAAATGGTTGGAGTCATCTTCCCTTCGTTTTTGAAAAGGTTAGGGTGGGAAATGATGAGACAAGAGTATCACGATGTGATAGTTTTCTTGACATTTTTGCTTGTGAAGGCTGTAGAATGGTGGAGATGTCCTGTGCAGAACATGATAGGCATGCAGCTAGGTCACAGTTTGTTACACACACCATTGGAAGGGTTCTGGAAAAGTTGGGATTGGCCTCAACTCCAATTAACACTAAAGGCTATGAAACTTTGTTAAATTTGGTGGAAAATGCAGCGGGAGATAGCTTTGATCTGTATTATGGTTTGTTCATGTATAATGTAAATGCCATGGAGCAGCTAGGGAGGTTGGATTTGGCTTTTCAATCTTTGAAGAAGCAGCTCTTTGAGCGGTTGCATGGTGTTCTTTGGAAGCAACTGTTTGACAATGCAGAGATGTCTCAGGTCTCGAGGGAGGAAACTTCAGTAATGAGTGCATCTCAAAATGACGCTGCGCCGACATCCTTTGTGGAGACTCTTAATGTTTAAAACAGTGAACTTTATCTTTTCATAAAATTGGTAAATTGTCTACCCACTGCTTTTGTTACCGTTTCTTAGTTGCATTGCATCCTCTTTTTGCCATCTTGCTTCATCTGTTGCATTGTTAGGCAAGAAATATCTTATTTGGAAACTTAATGCTATAGTTATTAAGACTATGCCAATAAATAAAGGCATTTTGGGGAAAGAGAAAGTGTCTGTGGTAACTGGTTTATTTGAGTTGCAGCTGGTCGAGTTTGATAATGATTTTTCTTTATCATATTAAGGATATTTTTACAATCTTCTCTTTGAGCAGAATACTGCTCTATCTGTCTCTCTCTGTTTTTTTCCCCCAAATGGCATGATGCATCTTATGTAATTTACTGAAAAAGGTATCTTGATTATGCATTCGTACCTTGAATTTCCATAGGTTCCATTTGGATAGCTATAGTAATCTGAAATAATTGAATATTTGGAATGACATAATGCCTATTTTTAATGATTTTACACTTGAAACTCAAATCCAATCTCGCAGTCGTTTCAAAATAACCATCTATCAAAATGTATCTTATAAATTAGTTTTTCATTGTAGGTTTTATCTTTTGCATGCTGAGTTTTGATTTTTAGTCAATATTTTCCTGTATTTTGAGAGTTGAGTTTTAGAATTTGAGTAAATTGCTTATGAGTGTAGTTTGTACTGCTAAAATTTCTTCTTCCTTTTCTGTCTTTCCTCTAAAGCTGGCCCCCTATTGGAAACTGAGTTGCTGTTTGCTGCAGTCCAATGAACTTTCGTTCATGCTTTTGTTGGTTGGTTTGATGGAGCCTAATCTATTTCCTATACATGCTGCATTCAAAACATCAAAACCTCATATTTTCCTAGCCTTTTTCGTTTCAGTTAATTTTCCAGATGATAAGTGATTCCCTTGTTTATATACCTTCATGTTGATGCATTTGTATTTTCTAAATGCGTTTGTATTTTGTAAAGGCTACTTGGTGGTAATTTATCAGTTACATCTGAGTGTCATTATGGTGATCTTTTTTCTCTTATTATTTATTTTTTAGATGTTGCCAAATCCTAATTACAATTTTGATACTGTTCAGGTTTGCTAGATGTTCTAAAGGATACACCTTGGATTTATTCTCATTTTGTGAAACTTGGTGAATTCAGCTGTATAGAATTAGCAGAGAGGAAAAGACATTACTATCAATGCTCAAAACACTGTACTTGGCTGTAGCCATGAAAAAAATTCTCAAGCTTTGTTGAAGGTTCCAAGTACTAAACACGACTGTTACTGGATGTAGTTCTCCGTATTAAATAGAGATGTGAAGATGATTCTCTTGAAGGACTTGAGGAAGCTGGAGCAATTATTTATCATTAGGAAGCTGGAGCAATTATTTATCATTTAAGTTGAATGGACAAACATTTCATTCTAGCCATTTATTTGCATAATGTTCATTTTATTCACCAGTTTTTGGTCATTGCTTTTCAATTTTCCAAGTTGTTCGAGGGTCCTTGTCATATTTCTTTTGGCAGGTGGTTAATTTGGTATTATTTATTTGGTAGGATCAGAGGAGCTCCATTTTTTTTTTCTGGAGTCTGCCGTCCTTTAATTCTAGTGTTGTGATTTACAAGGTTCTCATCGATTTATGAGGTCCTTAAAAAGGAGTTCCATTTTTTTTTCCTGGAGTCTGCCTTCCTTTAATTCTAGTGTTGTGATTTACAAGGTTCTCATCAATTGAAATTTGCTTGTGGCCTTGTTGATTTATGAGGTCATTAAAAAGAATAAGCTCATGATCGATCATGGTATTGAAGCAATGAGTTAATATCCAATGCCTTTTTGACATCGTCTCTCTTTCTTTCTCTTATGTGTGCTTGAGTAGACACACACACATTCACATGTGAATTCATGGCTTTTTTGACAGATATAGTGCAGGTTATTAAGTTGGCATAAAAGAGGGATTGTGGTTTTGAAGAACAGAGAAAGAGCAGGTAGGGTTATGAAATGCTTTGCTGTGGTTGTGTTTACTTTTGCTATGGATTAATGAGGTTTAAGATTCATAAATATCTATTTGTTTATAGGTGCATAGACTTGGAACAAGTATTTATATGATATGAAACGTAGCTATGCTAAAACAGGATTATTATGATAAAATCCCCGATAGCTGTTTTTGTTCCTCATTGACACAATAGATGTTGAAACATTTTATGGTTAGCATCTGTCCATGTGGAGATTCTTATCTCTATCAATTTAAATTTTTACTGCTTCAATCAGTCTCTTCCATTGCTGATAGTACTGAAAGTAATTACTAACGTAACTTTTCACCTTCCTGAATTATCTCCTTTTATGTCACTAACTAGTCCATCTACTGGTTCAGTGTCATTATCTATGAAGGCTTAATTTTATTCAATGCAGAATAGAGGCTCCTAGGGAAACTATCAAACATGAAAAAGTCAATTATACAACTAGCCTAGGAATATGGAGTCAACTATACATAATTATATCTAAATATACAACTATTTCTCATAACACTCTTCCTTAAATTGTAGCATATATGTTTTCTACTCGAGTCCCATGTAATACTTTTTTTGAAAATATCCATTAATTGCTCTCCCATTTTTACATAACCTGTGAAAATTAAATTTTTTTTAAATTTTCTCATGAATGTTTAATTCTTTTATGATATAATAGATTTGAGGCAATGATGATAACAGCTTGGTTTTTCAATTCCATTTCAATTAAGAGGTGATTTATCCACAACATATCACATGGATTGTGCCATAGCCCTGTACTATGATTTTGCACTAAATCAAGATATTACATTCTATTTCTTAGGGCCTATTTGGTTTAGCGGTTTCATGCAGCTGGTAGCTGGTAGCTGTTGCGGATAGCTGTTAGCTGATGAATAATGAGCGTTTGGTAAAAATATAGTAAGCTGTTGTTGTTATTGTGTAAAATGACCAATAAGTTTAAATTAAAGGTTACAGATATTAATATTATCTAATAATTCAGGGTTAATATTGTCAAATAAAAAAACTATCAGCAGCTGTTTAAAAAAAGCTAGGAGGAGGAGCTTTTTCAAACAACTGTTGTTTGAGCCTTCAAACAGCTAACAACTGCTGATAAAAAAGTTAACCAAATACCTATTCTTTAGCTGATTGACTTGAAACAACTATCAGCTGCCTCAATCAGCTAAACCAAACACCCTCTTAGTCCTCTAAGACACAAGGTTTCTACCAAAGAGGATACAATATCATGAAGTAGATCTTCTATCCACTTTGGAATAAGCTCAATCAACATTTGTAAAACATTTAATACTAGTGTATCTATGGTTTCTATAGAGTATCCTTATAGAGTATCCTAAGTCTAGGAGCTCCCTTCAAGTAATATAAAATTTGCTGTAGAGATTTCTAATGGTTGATTATTGAGAATGTAACATCCTTGATTTTAAATACAATAGAATAATTAATATGGAGGATATTTAAAGCGTTGGAGGAAGTATATATATAGTATATACTTAATATATACATAAGATATATATAATATATATTAGATATATATAGTGTATACATGATATATACCTAACTTATACTCATTATAAACATTGGTTGCTTATTATATACCTACAATATACATGACATATACACATACATAAAGATATATATAATATATACAAAAGGTATACATGATATATATATAATTATGGGTGGTAGATAATAAAAATCAAAGAAAGAAATAAGATATATGGATGGGAATTAAAGAGAAAAATAATTAATAATTAAATATTTAAATAAATAAATAATTAATATATATGGATGGAAATGAAGAAGAGAATTAAAAAATAGTTCTTCTTCATGTGATGGTTGAAGTTTCCTAGAGAGGGATAAGGATTTTGCTTCTTCAAACACTTAAAATTTTACTAGAATTTCAAAGAATTTAAGTTGGTTTTGAAGATAATCAAGATTCAATTGAACATTTTTCTCTTTTAAGCTTGTTTCTCGAATTTTTGAGGATATGTATGATTTAGATAGAGAGAGAGAGAGAGAGAGAGATTGATGTTAATTGTTAAAATAGATGGATATAAAACTAGTATGATGAATAAAATGGATTAGAATGAGATACTAATGATATATTTTGGCTTAAAACTTAGTTTATGATTGAGTAGAGTATAATTATCAAATTAAAGAATTGAAGGGCATTTGGAGAAGTGAAGGTTGGAGAGAGAGATTGGCCTTGATTTTGGCAAATTTAGAGGTTAGTACATACTTTGATGATTTATGCTTTAATTGCATTTGCATTAGCATAACACAATGTTTTTATGATTGTGTATGCTACTTCAATTTTGGTGTTCACTCATAAAGTGCATTATTTCATGTAAATGTGTGTGAAATGCATGAAATATGCATTGTTAAGCCATTGTAATATAGCTAATGACTTTATGATGTATAATTTGAGAAAATGTGTATTATGCATTTTAAATAGTAAAATTGGTCACATTGTGAAAGTGGCAAAGAAACATGTTTTCTATGATGGAAATGTGTGGAAATTGAGAAAATATATTGTAGACCCTTAATTTTGGTCCTAAGCTAGTTCGGTTCCAATTAAAGAAGACCTAAGTCAAGATCGATTCATTCTTAATGGCTTAAACCTACTTTAAAGCTTTTAATTAGATTGGTCTAGTTTTATAAGGCTTAAAATAAGTCGGTTCAACTTTGAAAGCTCTGAAACGGTCCGGTTTGAGGTTGAAGTAGGTTTTGGTTCAATATGGATCATACCATATCGAATTAGGCTTATTCAATTCGATATGGATGGTCCATATCAAATTAGAACCCATCTAATTCGATATGGAAGCATCCATATCGAATTAGATGGACTCTAATTCAATATGGATGGCCCATATCAAATTAGAACAAGTCTAATTCGATATGTAATACATCCATGTCAAATTGGACTTGCTAATTTGATATGGATGTTGATCCATGTCGAATTAAACTCATTTTAATCCGATATTGTTACAGTTTCATGACGAATTTAAAACACTTTAATTCGATATAATTTTTATTTTGGGTTTTAATCCGAGCCGTGCTTAAATTGGAAATCAGAATTAGACTCAAATTAAGCTCGGTCACACTAGCTTTAACCTAATTTGTTTCTATAAATACATGTTTAAAAAAAATTAAAGAGTGGACTTTTAGCAGCTGAATTATTATGGCCACAATAACAAAAGTAAAAATAAAAATCAATCAGAGATAATAACAACACTCAAGGAAATTTATAATCAATATCGAGCAATCAACACACTTTGCTCAGCCAAAACTTCGGATTGGTGCAGACAGTAGCTTAAATTAATATTTTTCCAAGTTGGTGGAGCCAACAAACGGAGGTTTAATTTTCTTAACTTTTAAAATTCATATCAAGTTTCATTTATCAATACTATTAAATTATGTTGGTGTCATTGAAGCATGTCGAGTAGCTTAGCCATGTGATTATAAATAACAAAGTTAACCCAACCAAATTGATATACTCTTTCACAGTAGATTATTATTGTTTGTCCAGTAACTTAATTAGCCAACATTTGTTTTAAATTCACAGTAAGCTTAGGACTTAATTTAAACATTCAATTTAATTACCTAAAGCTCTATTGGCTTATTTTGAAAAACTAAAATCTTAAATAATAGTTTTAAAGCCCTAATCTTATAAAAAACATAGTTTTCAATATCCAAAACCCTAATTCTAAACCAAAACCCTAATTATCACCCTAGAGCCCTAAAATCATGTTTAATCCTAAAAATTCTAGTTTGATCACCAAAACCCTAATTGCCACCCTAGAAATCCTAAAATTATGTTTTTAACTTAAAAAATCTAATTTGACCACCAAAACCCTAATTGTCATCCTAGAATCCTAAAATCATGTTTTTACCTTAAAAACCTTAGTTTTATTTCCAAAATCTTAATTTTCATATATAGACCCTAATCATATTTTTCAAAATCCTAAAATCCTAATTTAACATTCTAAAATTTCAGAAACCCTAATTCATGTATTAAAATTCTAGTTTTGTATATCTATTATTTAATGTAACATTAAAACCTAGATTTGATTATTTAATTTGTTAATATAAGTTTGTGATGGATGAATTATTTTTATTTTCTTTATAATGAATGGTTGACTGCTTTTATTGGTTTATTTTGATTTCAAGGATGTAAGAGGTATGTTTCACTTTGTGGGTACCTCATTTGTTAAGATCAATGTAATTTAATTTATTTTAAGTTTTGGAATAATGTAATGGATATGTTTCCACTAATTGGTGGGTGTTTTATTTTATTTAGTTTTGGACATTGGATAATTGTTGTAAGGGCATATTTTCATCTTGTATGGTGCCCATTTTTATTTTTTTGGACCTTCTTTGCTTTGATACAATGAATGCTTATTTATTTTGAATTGCATGTAGTATGGATGATATTATAATGCTTAAGAATTTAATAATATTTAAACTTAAAAAAGAGGCTGGTTCCAATAAACTGGGCGTTATGGAGGTGCTGGGTCATTCTCACATTCCTTATACTTACCTAGCTTTTTGAACTCATTAGGAAGTTGGAGATTCCTTAGGAATCTAGTCATCCACCCATTTCATTTTTTTGGCCCGTTCGAGCGGTGACTCCATTTTCTCTGGGTTTAGGTCTGTGTTCTTTGAGGCCCTAAGACTGACAGTGCCGAAGTCACAAGAACTATTCCACATGGGCGTGGGGCAAAAATTTCCGTTCACAGTGGCGACTCCACTGGGATAAGAGAAGTTGATTTCGTTGGTCTTTATATTATTTTATTCTTTCTTATTATGATATTATCCATTGCATCACTTAAATTGCATTATGTGCGTGAGTTAGGATGCCCGTGTTACCTGAGTTATGTTATGTAAGAGATACCATACTTTTACTCAAGGTATGAAGATCGAGCATGATATAACCACTCATAGTCTCATACCTTTAGGTATATACTTGTTCTGAGAGCCTAAACTTTTTAACCCAAAGACTAAAGCTCATATAAATGGCTTAGTTACTTTTCTTAGGTTTTTACCCAAATGCTTGTTTGACTATGACTGATATATCTTAGTTTGAACCATGACCTATTTCGTTTGTTCTTTTTCTAATATGATCTAATTATATTGTAAACTCAAAATAGTTCTATTCCTTTAAGTCCAAAAGATTAAAATTATTTTCAAAACTTTCAAGATGGTTTTTGGACATAAAACTTTTCTAAAATAGATCAAAAATTCTTTTCTACCTCATGACCCAAGTACAAAGCTCAAGATTCATTTTTAAAAAAAACTTTTTTACAATGAGTTTTGATACAAAACTATTTTTCACCTCATGACCCAAGCTTAAAAGTCCAAAATTTATTTTTAAATCATTTTACGGTGGGCTTTTAAACATTTTATTGAACTCTGTAACTTTTTTTTTAAATGGGTTTATAACTAGTTATGTCAATTCTGAAATATCAAAAATTAATTATAAACCTAATTTATACTAAGAAAATATTAATCATAGGCTTGTTTGTGGCATGAATCATTAGTTATTTTTTCAAATAGAAAATCTATTTATGATAAACCTGTCAATTTAGTTTTAATCCATAAATAGCATAAAAACTATTTTTAGTTGATCCAATGGATTAAGGCTTACTTAATAGAAATTATCATGGACTTACTTCTAAGTTCAAAAGTGCAACTATTGGTTAAACTGTTCGAGTAGATTTTTTAAAAATAAGATATCGCACATTGATATTTTGTTGACCATATACTTAAAAAATGAGACTCGTCATTCATGTGTGGAAGATATAAGATTGGAAGGAATGCCCTAATTATCTTTCTTTGTATGTTGCTTGTGCATCCATGTATACATGCATACATACATTACATTACATGGCATTGATTCTTTTTGGCTCACAGACCTGGAGTACAGTAGTTCAAGAGCTTACTACAATCCGACCTACGCTAGTGACATAGAATTCAGCAACGACTCAGTCAGCTTTTCACCAAAACTAATGGAACCTGAACAGATTTAGAAGATGGTGGATGACACACTCAACTCGAAGATGGAAGAACTAAAAGAGGTCCTAACTGAAACCATAAAAAGCAAGCTGGCTGCACTATTGGAGAACACTATTGAAGCATCTACTAGTACTAAGAAACAGAAGGACAAGGGAAAGGCTAAGGTTGGTGAAGCAGCCTTTGATGATGACAAAGTAACGATTGATGGTGATAACTGGCTCAATATTTTTAAGATTCTCAAGATAAGAAGAAAGAGTCAAAAGCTGTGGAAAAATCAACTATTGAAAAGGCTAAAACTTCATATGTGGAGAAGATGATTGCTAATTCAGAGAAGAAGTTTGAAAAGAAGCCGAAAGTTGATGAGATGTCGAAAGTAGACAAGTTGTTTGAATAAGATGAGGAGGTCCCTTATAAGTTTAAAATATATTCTTTTGCTAAGTTTGATAGAACTAACAACCCTCATCTTCATATCAAGCAATACATCACTGTCATGTAGTCTGCTTGAGCTACCAAGGCTTAAACTCTAAAGTACTTTATGCTCTCGTAGAATCCTGTTGTACAAAATTGGTTTAACACCTTAGAGGATAGTGCTCATAAGAATTAGGATTCATTGTATAAGGCCTTCATCGATCAATATGGGTATAATGCTGAATTAGTCAGAAGCAGAATGAGAATTTTCTTTGTAATATCCTAAAATGTGCCCTAGAAGTTTTGGGTATAATTGTTGTTTTAATTGGATTTAATGTATATGTGTATTTGGAAAGAAAAAAGAAGTGAAGAGAGAGTGTATATGTTGTATATATAGCAATATATACAACATATACAAGTCAAGTTAGTGGAGGTCAAAGATGATTAGTTAATGATTTTAATTAATTAAGTTAATTAATGGAAATGGAAAATTAAGTGAGTGGAATGAGATATTTGGAATATTTTAATATAAAAGCTTAGAGGAGAGGATTTTGAGGAGAGAGTGGTTGAGATTTGACTTTGTTTCTTCTTTCCTTCTTTCTTCTTCGTGGACCACTTGCTCTCATTTTCCTTTCTTTCCTTTTTTCTCTTCTTTTGGCCGGCTAGCAAAGAATCAAGAGAGCAAGAGGGAGATTTGATCTTCTAAACTCAAGATCTAAGGAAATTTTCAAGTGATCAAGTTGGAAATTTAAGAGTTTCTTCATCCTTAGTAAGTTTCCTCTTGATTCCTTGATTTTCTTTTAAGATGTGTTTGAGTTTATTAGTTGATTGTTGATGGTATGTGATTATGTTTGATTAAGATGTGTTTAAGAGTGTTTGGTTCAAGTGATTTTGGATTTTGGGGTTGGATTAAAGGAAAGAGTAAGTTGTTGGAAGTGAAAGTATTGTGGTTGTGTTTTGGGTTTGTGGTGATGATTTTGATTTGTGTTGGATGTATGTTTTTAGTTGTTTTGGTGTTTTTGCAAGTTTGTTATGGTTCTTGGGTATGTTGAGCTAAGTTTGTTTGAAGTGGATTTTGGTGAAAGGAAATGATTTGTTGGTTGTGTTGTTGATGTTGCCGGAATCTGGATTTTTGGCCTGACACGCCCATGAGCACGGCCAAGTCTTTGGGCATGTCGATGGTTCTGTGTTCTTGGATGGGTGACACGAGCAGTGACACGCCCATGTCACTGAGCGTGTCACAGCTTCTGTGTAGTTGTAGTATTGACACGTCCAGTGACACGCCCATGTCACTGAGCGTGTCATAGCTACTGTGTTGGTGAGGAATTGACACGGCCATGAACACGCCCATGTTGTTGGAATTGTCAATGTTTCTGTGAGATAGAATGTATTACACGTTCAGTGACACGCCCGTGGTTTTGAGCGTGTCAAAGCTTCTGTGTTGTGAGTTTAGGGCACGGTCAGGGACACGCCCGTGTTGTTGAGCGTGTCATGTTTAGGGTTTGCCCTAGTTGGTTCTTAGTCTTATTATCTCATGTGTATCTCTAAGCGAGTATGTATTATCACCTTTGATTTAGGTATTGAAGAGATTGAATTGTCCTAACCTAGGTGGTGAAGAATTCTTGAAAGAGAAAGGTTGTAGATTGGTGTGAGTTGTTCCTAAGGTAAGTACAAACTACATTGTTGCATACACTCACATGATTTGATACTTAACATATTTGATTATACATATGCTAAGCAATTGATTACAGGGTTAAAACATTTGATGAAATATGAAAGGTATGTTAATGCAATTGGTTGTGTATACTTGAATGATCAATTGATTTAATGTAATTTGAGATATAATGAGATATAAAACCAATGTGATTGGCTATGATGATGGTGTTAATGCAATTGATATTGTATATTATCTTGATGAGATATGAAGCCATGGTTGTTGGCTATAATGATGTTAATGAGATGATTGAGGCATGGTTGCCTATTTTGATTATAAGATATGAAGCCATGGTTGTTGGCTATAATGATGAGAAATGAATTGAGAAAGAAATGTATAAAGATATAAATGAAAAGATTATGTGTCTAATGTGTTATTCAACCTTCAGAGTTCTGGGTTTGGCGGTATGCCTATAAATTACTGGATAGGTGAAAAGACCGGGTCGTAAGCCGATTCTAGTTGATAAATGTGAAATGTGAATTATAGTAACAGTCTTGCCAGGTTGAGGATCTCCTTGGTTTATCCGGGTTGAGGTCCAAGAGACTGGGTCTGTTACCCTATCCATGGATAGAGATATATATATATATATATATTGCCTACGGGCTTGATGATTGTGATTATAGACCAAAGCAGTGACTCTGAACTTTGAATAATATATTAGTGTCTTATGGGCCCATGTTTGTCTTTATTTTCAATGTGATGTATGAATGATGAAATAAATGAATAATGAGATTCTTGTGAATTGTTTATATGTTTGAGATTATGACATTTGCATTTCATTAAAGTATAATATTAGTATAGTTTGTACCACTAAGCCGTTGGCTTAGCGCGATTGTGGTTCATCGCGCAAGTGACAGAGAAGAACCAGAGAGTTCCTCTAGACCGAGTAGAGTCTAGATTTTGAGGCGTTGATAGTGGAGCTTAAAGATCAAAGACATACTGCCAAACATGTATATATTTTATGTTTTGTAAAACTTGAGTTTTGATGTATAAGTATTTGTAATTAATTATTATATTTTCCGCTGCTTTTAAATAAACATTTTTATCTTTTGTCTTTTATAATTTCTTTTAAATGATTTAAATTTGTTCATATTTTTGTAAAGGAATGAGTCGTTTGTTTTGTAAACCGTGGCATTTTTCTATATTCAGTATACGTATATTACGATCGTATTAGCATGCTGTGTACGTATACGGGGTATAGGGGTGTTACAATTATTTCGGTATCAGAGCCTAGGTTTGAGATTCTCAACCTAGGTCAATTGTAAGAAAAAGGAAATTTTGAGTTTTAAAATTAAGTAAGATACATGTTATGGTATTGGCAGTCATTGATCTTTAATGGGGTATATTCTGCTGTGTTTGCAGATATAGGTTGTAATGGCGTCTCAGTCACGACAGTCTGTAGAGGGTAGTGCTGAGAGTGTAGCTCCTGAAGAGGGTAGAGAGGGAGCTAGAGTTGAGAGAGTTAGTGAGGCACCTGCTCCTGTGCCAGGGAGATCAACTGCTGATGATGTATCGCCGGGTTGGTTAAGGCATATGGTTGATTTGTTGAGAGGAGCTCCAGTGCAGCAGCCACCACCACCACAGCCTCAAGTGCCGGTGAGGCATTATGACAAATTGAGAAAGTTTGGAGCTGAAGATTTCTTGGGAACTACAGATCCTGCAGTGGCTGAGCAGTGGTTGGATAAAGTGCAGAGGATATTCATTCAGTTGCAAGCTACTTCGGATGAGAAGTTTGATTATGCAAGATCCCTTCTGCAGAAAGATGCCTATGACTGGTGGAAGACGATTCCTCATGCCATGGATGATCCACCTACATTATCTTATGGTGATTTTCTGAGGGAATTCGAGCAGAAATATACTCCGAGGGAGTATAAAGATATTAAGAAGATGAAATTCTTGAATTTGAGGCAAGACAACCGAACGGTAACGGAGTATGAGGTTGAGTACACTCGGTTGAGTCACTATGCTGGTGGGATTATCTCGGACGAGATTGATCGATGCAGAAGATTTGAGGAGGGATTGAGGCCCTCTATTATGTGCATTGTTGCTGGTTCTCGGTACCAGAATTTCTCGCAGCTAGTTGCAGCAGCTAGGAGTGTTGAGAGAGCACAAGGTATTGCAGCAGCTGCTGCCGAGGAGGAGACTAGGGTAAGGAGATCCCAGTTTGAGGCAGGGTCTTCATCTGTGAAGAGAGGTAGAGGAAGTTTTGTTCCGAGGATCAGTAGGAGTCAGAGACAGCCGGGTAGGTCAGTATAGTATCAGAGGCAGAGGCCGAAACCTACAGCTTCTATAGCTAGTGCTCCGACTCCAGTGGTTCAGAGGTCTACTCTACCTACATGTGAGCTTTGTGGTAGGAACCATGGGGGTGTTTGTTGGAAGGTTGGTGGATCGGTTGGGTGTTATAGATGTGGGTCACCAGCTCATTTTATTAAAGATTGTCCTGAGATGCAGGATTATAGACAGGCTGAGTCTGCAGCTTCTCGACCGAGTGTTAGCAGAGGTGGTCGAGGGGGCAGAGGTTTTAGTAGAGGTGGTCGGCCCGGGTTTAGTCAGAGAGGAGGGTCGACATCTGGAGAAAATAGGCCAGATTAGGCCGGATCTTCTCAGAGAGTTTATGTGATGCAGAGGCAGCCGGATGCTTCAGCAGCTATAGCGGGTACATTCTCTTTATTTGGCATTTCAGTTCTTGCTTTGATTGATCCAGGATCTACTCATCCATACATAAGTGCATTCATTTTGCCTGTGTCTGAATTACATTCAGAGTCCTTAGGATTTGATGTCTTGGTGACAAATCCTTTAGGACATAGTGTTGTTGTGAGTAAGGTTCATCGTGATAGTGCAGTGGTAGTGCAAGGTGAGGAGTTTCTTGGGGTTTTAATTGAAATGCCTTTTAAGGAGTATGATTTAATCTTAGGCATGGATTGGTTGTCTAAGCATGGAGCTGTGGTAGATTGTCAAAAGAAGTGTGTTACCTTGAGAACTGGTGATGGTAGAATTATGATGGTGTCTAGTGAGCAAAGACAACTTGCATCCTTGTTCGTATCAGCTGTAGCAGCTAGAAAGCTGATTAGAAAAGGGTGTGATGCTTATCTTGCTCATGTTGTGGATACTAGAGTAGTGGATTCCCAACTTGATAGTATACCCACGGTTGCAGATTTTCCAGACGTGTTTCCTGAGGAGTTGCCAGGGTTACCCCCTGAGAGAGAGGTTGAGTTTGGTATCGATTTGTTGCCTGGTACCACTCCCATCTCTATTACTCCTTATCGAATGGCACCTGTTGAGTTGAGAGAGTTGAAGGTGCAATTACAGGAGCTATTGGATAAAGGGTTTATTCGCCCTAGTGTTTCTCTGTAATATCCCAGAATCTACCTTAAAAGTTTTGGAGTTATTACTGTATTTGGATTCAATGTATTTGTTTAATTGGAAAGAGGATAGAAGTGAAGAGAGTGTGTATGATATATATATTGCAATATATAAGATATATAAATATACCAACATATGCCTCACATATGCATAGAGTATAAATTGGTGTTGGAAAGGTGAATTTAGATAATCAACAATAATAATAGAAAAAAAAAGAAAGAAAGTTAAAAGATGGATTGTGTGGTAGAGGATTTTTGGGATGATTATTATTAGTATTATTATTATTATTATTATTATTATTATTATTATTATTATTATATATATATATATAAGATAAGAACAAGGGAAAGAAGGAGAACCTTCTTTCTCCTTCTTCTTCTGTTTCTTCTTCGTGGACAAGAGAGCACGAGAGAGAGAGAGAGAGAGAGAGAGAGAGAGAGAGCACGAGAGAGAGAAAGAGATGTGATTATACATCAAATTTCTTGAGGATTGAAGATAGAGATGAAGATTTGATAAAGGATTCCAGTAAGTATTCATTTCTTTGAGTTGATTTTCATTGTTTGAGTTGGATTTGATATGTTTGTTGGGTGATGATGATGATATTGAAAGATTGAAGTATATATATGTGTGTTGATTTGGTAATTAGATGATGATAATATGATTATTTGTGAAGTTGATGATGAATTGTTGAGTAAGGGTTTAGTTTAATGAATTGGGGATTTGATTTAATTGATGTATGGATGATGTTTATAATGATGATTGGTATGTGTTTTGAGTGGTGTTGGTGTTTTTGGTAAGTTTGTTATGGTTTTGGGTGTGTTTGATTGAGTTTGATTTAAGTAAAAGATGAGGAAAAATGGTTGTTTATGGGTTGAGTTGTTGTTTTGGCCGGATTCTGGATTTTTGGCCTGACACGCCCAGGGACACGGCCAGATTGTTAGGCGTGTCGTTGGTTCTGTTTTCTGGAATGAGTGACACGAGCAGTGACACTCCCGTGTTATTGAGCGTGTCACAAGTTCTGTGTGACAGTAGAATTGACACGGTCAGTGACACGCCCGTGTTATTGAGCGTGTCATAGCTACTGTGAGTTTGGAGAATTTACACGGCCAGGAGCACGTTCATGATGTTGGACGTGTTGATATGTTTGAGATACAGAAGGTATTACACGCCCAGTGACACGCCCGTGGTTATGAGCGTGTCAATGTCTCTGTATTGTGGAGTTAGGGCACGATCAGAAACACACCCGTGTTGGTGAGCGTGTCATGTGTAGAGTTTGCCCTAGTTGATTCTTATTTATATTATCTCATGTGTATCTCTAAGTAAGTGTGTATGCTCACTTTTGGATTAGGTTTTAAGAGATTGTATTGCCCCTAATCCAAGTATTGAAGGATTCATGGAAGAAAAGTTTAGATGGATATGAGTTTCTTCAGAGGTAAGTACAAAATCTTATTTGATTACATATATTTATATGACTTGGAATCCTAATACATTGATTATAAATGTATTAAGTAATCTACTATATTATTGGTAAAAATATATATATATGAAAAATGTATATGCTATGATATATGAGATATATGAGGGTATAACAAAGTATGGGAAATGTGAAAGCTTACAATACATATATATAAATGTTATGAAAGGTGAAAGATGTGATGATATTAATTGTAAGATGTGAATGATATGAGAATGCAATTGATTATGTATACTTGAGTGATGAATTGAATTAATCAATATGATTTGATGATAATGTTGATAGTATATGAATTATGTTATGTTTTATGCATTGTCAATCTTATGAATTGTATTGTGATATATATATATAGATTGATGATGCATATGAATAATGATATATTGTGTACAATGTGGAATATCATGAGATAAATTGTGATGAATTACCTTAATATTATGATTGAGGCTTGTTTGCCTAATTGATGATATAAATGTGTTTTTGAATAATGAAGTGTTATATAGTGAAATGTTATAATATGATGTGAAGCCACTGTGATTGGCTCTAATGATGCAAATGAGATATTAAGCCATTGTGATTGGTTAAGATGATACAATTGAAAGAAATAAGGCATGTTTGCCTAAATGATGATGAGAATTGAGAATAGAAATGATAATGAAATAATAAATGAATTGTGTGACTAATGTGTTATTCCATTTTCAGAGTTTGTTGTTGGTGGCATGCCTATTAGTAACAATCTCTTGAAGTTAGGTTGGATTTGATCCTTGAAGCCAAGTTGGGTTGAAGTTTAACATGTTTTACTCCCCTTGAAGCTTGGTTGGGTCTAATCCTTGAAGCCTAATTGAGATGTTACAACCCTTGAAGCTAGGTTGGATTAGTTCTTGAAGCCAAGTTGGGTTGATACTTGGCATGCTTTGTTCCCCTTGAAGCTTGGTTGAACTTAATCCTTGAAGCCTAGTTGGGATAATGATAAATGTGATAATTAAACCAAAGCATTACTCTGAAAATTGAATGGCATATTAGTGTGTCTTGGGCCCATGCTTGTCTTTGTGTAATGTGAGTCATGAATGGTAACATGATTAATAAATAGGATATATGGAAACAATGTTGAAATAAATGAATAATGAGATCTATGAATGCTCTTGATGGAAGTGTGATTCATGGTTGAGGAATTGTGAATAAAATGATGTTGTGAAATATGATTTTTGTAATATGTGTATTGATATATTGAAAGTGAACATGGCTTGATGAGCTTTGATGAGTTACGAGCTTATGAAAATGTGGTATAATGTGGAACATGTATGTGAATGTGTAATTTGTAAGATTTGTTTCCATGAAAGTTTGGATATGCCAAAGAAGGGTGATTTGTTGAAAATGATGTATATATATATGTATATAAGATAGAAATAGTAAGTATCATGTTAATGATTGTTCTACCAAGTTATGGAATTATGTTGATTGTAATGCTATATATGAATATGTATGTAATGTATGAGATTAATAGGAATATATGAAGAATGCATTGAAAAAGGGGAAAACAGAATAAGAAAACATGATGCTAAAAATATGAGGTATGTTTATTTTGTAATGTATATTTTAGTATTTATTTGTACTACTAAGCTTTCGAGCTTAGTGCGGTTATATTAATCGCGCAGGTAAATAGGTGATGGAGCTGGAGCTAAGCCACTATGCCACTAAGAGAGCAAGTGTAGTTCGAGACCAACTAGAGGGTGATGCATACATGTACAAGTTAAAGATTTTACATTTTCATGAGAATGTATTCATATGTATTAATGTTCATTAAATTAAAGTAATTTGATTTGAACTCAGTTACAGGTTTTTAAATTGTAACAAAAAGTGACATTCTTATACTCTATATACGTATTGTATGCATACCCGGTATATGTACAATACTTATATAGGATATGAGGGTGTTACAATTATTTTGGTATCAGAGCTTAGGTTTCGAGATTCTCGGCCTAAGTGAAATTTAAAAGAAAAATTTTTGAAGAGTTAATTAAGAACTGAAAAGAAGATTTTTGAAATGCAATTGGTAAGACATGCATGTGCATTTACATCTAGGTTGGTCTCGAACGTGGCATTATTTGAAATGTGATGTATTTGAATTACATGAGATAAATGATAGTGTGTAAATGAGATTTCATATGAAAGCAAATTTGGAAATGTTGAGAATAGAGAGGTGATTATGATATAAAGAAATGATATGGAAGGAATAAGTAAAAAGTTTGATAATTGATATCTGTTGATATATAAAGAAATGGCTAGAAGAGTAAAGTTGGAAATGAATTAGAATCAAATTAAGATTTAAAGTATTTAATCTTTCCTCTAATATTTGAATCATTTTCCATGAAACTTTATGTTTGGATTCCTATAAAGAGGAAATATTGTTGGATGGGTAATGTGGAAAGATACAATATATGAATACAAAGAGTACAGTGAATTATTGAATGAGTTAATTGGTAAAGATTAGGTGTGATAATGTAAGGTGTGGATATGTAAAGTTAAGGTTGGTTTAAAAGGAAAAAGAGATGATGTTGGTTAAGTATGAAGTGATATGGGTGTTGTTTGTATTATTATTTTTAATGTAAACATGGTGATTTCAATGATAGAAATATGATATATTTGAATATTGTGAAGGCTCATATTAATAGTGGAGACATGAGACATTTAGATTTTCTTTGGAATAAGCTTAATAATTGTGAAACATAAATGTTTTGATGTTGTTTTGTGGTATATGCATATAAGAGATTATAAGGGAAGAAGAAAGTATAAAGAATGAAATTTGTGTAAGACTTGTATATGATTGAATGATGTGCATAATAGAGGTTAAAGATAATATTGTTGTATATGAAATATGCTAATAATGATCAAATAATTAAGAGTAAATTATGTTGGGATAGAGTTGAAATGTGTTAATTTTTGATGTAGTAAAGTTTGGAAAAGTTGGAAATAGAATAATAGAAGAACAGTTTTGGTTTATAAGTTTCAGATGTAACCATTAACCTTCTATGGCCATATGAGTTGTTTATTGTAATTGGCAGGTTAATTTTGTTACCCACAGAATTGGGAAAATATGACTGTAATACAGCCTTGGTAAGATTGATAATTATGTTTCTAGAAACATGGCTAAAGATTATGATTGGTGAAGTGTATTTTATAATTCTTGTGTTAGCAATTTAGTTATAAATAATGTGAGAATAAGATAAGTATGGTAAATATAATAATGATATGAAAAGTGAAAAGATATTTAAGGGGAGAAATTGCAAAATGTGATTGAGAGTTATATTGAATGTGTTTATGGTATAAAGAGTATAAGTGGATGGATTTAAAATTTAAGTGAGTAAACTATGAAGAATAAGTATGGTATGAGATTATTATGAAAATTTGGTGGGAATTGTACTAAGATAAGTTGAAGTGGATTGTTGTTGATGATCATAGTTTCAAAAAGCTGAGTATATATATACATTTGAAGAGATTCAAATTTGAAAATAAGTTGACCTAATGGAATTAGGTTATATATAATTATATATTGGGAAATTTAATGATAAATTTAAATAAGTTAATTGTTGGTGTGAATTAAACAAGATTGAGATGTTAGTATATTGTAGAAAATAGATCAATTGATCTGGATTTTTGTTATAATTGTGAATTATTATTGAGATTTATTGTGTATAGTTGTACTAAGAGTATAAGATATAAATGACGATGTGTATAATGTAATATTCTGATAGATGAACGGACATGAATCCATTGAATTATATCAATTATAAATGATGATAAAAAGGAAAAAAGTTGATTTCCTATAAGGTAAGTTCAAAAGTATTGTATTAATATTGATGTTAAGTGAGAAAATACTAAAGAAGGAATTAAGTGTATGAAAAATAAGAATATTATTATCAATTAAGGTTTGATGAAAGTCTGTTTAAGGAATGATTGTAATGATGACATAATCAATATAAAAAAAAAAATCAATGTTTTTCAAGATTAAAGTTAAGAGAATAATTATAAAGAGATGAAATGATAAAATATCTTGAATGTAATAAGAGATAAAGGTATATGTCATGACAAGTTATGGAATTGAAAAATATGATTGACTCTAAGGGGGAAAGTAAAAATTTTGTGATTTGATGAATTATAAGGTAGGTATACAATTAATATCATATGAAAATAAGATGGTGGAATTGTTAAGAATGGAGTGGTATGGTATTGAATAATTTCGAGGACGAAATTATTTAAGGGGGAGAGAATTGTAATATCCCAGAATCTACCTTAAAAGTTTTGGAGTTATTACTGTATTTGGATTCAATGTATTTGTTTAATTGGAAAGAGGATAGAAGTGAAGAGAGTGTGTATGATATATATATTGCAATATATAAGATATATAAATATACCAACATATGCCTCACATATGCATAGAGTATAAATTGGTGTTGGAAAGGTGAATTTAGATAATCAACAATAATAATAGAAAAAAAAAGAAAGAAAGTTAAAAGATGGATTGTGTGGTAGAGGATTTTTGGGATGATTATTATTAGTATTATTATTATTATTATTATTATTATTATTATTATTATTATTATATATATATATAAGATAAGAACAAGGGAAAGAAGGAGAACCTTCTTTCTCCTTCTTCTTCTGTTTCTTCTTCGTGGACAAGAGAGCACGAGAGAGAGAGAGAGAGAGAGAGAGAGAGAGAGAGAGAGAGAGAGAGAGAGCACGAGAGAGAGAAAGAGATGTGATTATACATCAAATTTCTTGAGGATTGAAGATAGAGATGAAGATTTGATAAAGGATTCCAGTAAGTATTCATTTCTTTGAGTTGATTTTCATTGTTTGAGTTGGATTTGATATGTTTGTTGGGTGATGATGATGATATTGAAAGATTGAAGTATATATATGTGTGTTGATTTGGTAATTAGATGATGATAATATGATTATTTGTGAAGTTGATGATGAATTGTTGAGTAAGGGTTTAGTTTAATGAATTGGGGATTTGATTTAATTGATGTATGGATGATGTTTATAATGATGATTGGTATGTGTTTTGAGTGGTGTTGGTGTTTTTGGTAAGTTTGTTATGGTTTTGGGTGTGTTTGATTGAGTTTGATTTAAGTAAAAGATGAGGAAAAATGGTTGTTTATGGGTTGAGTTGTTGTTTTGGCCGGATTCTGGATTTTTGGCCTGACACGCCCAGGGACACGGCCAGATTGTTAGGCGTGTCGTTGGTTCTGTTTTCTGGAATGAGTGACACGAGCAGTGACACTCCCGTGTTATTGAGCGTGTCACAAGTTCTGTGTGACAGTAGAATTGACACGGTCAGTGACACGCCCGTGTTATTGAGCGTGTCATAGCTACTGTGAGTTTGGAGAATTTACACGGCCAGGAGCACGTTCATGATGTTGGACGTGTTGATATGTTTGAGATACAGAAGGTATTACACGCCCAGTGACACGCCCGTGGTTATGAGCGTGTCAATGTCTCTGTATTGTGGAGTTAGGGCACGATCAGAAACACACCCGTGTTGGTGAGCGTGTCATGTGTAGAGTTTGCCCTAGTTGATTCTTATTTATATTATCTCATGTGTATCTCTAAGTAAGTGTGTATGCTCACTTTTGGATTAGGTTTTAAGAGATTGTATTGCCCCTAATCCAAGTATTGAAGGATTCATGGAAGAAAAGTTTAGATGGATATGAGTTTCTTCAGAGGTAAGTACAAAACCTTATTTGATTACATATATTTATATGACTTGGAATCCTAATACATTGATTATAAATGTATTAAGTAATCTACTATATTATTGGTAAAAATATATATATATGAAAAATGTATATGCTATGATATATGAGATATATGAGGGTATAACAAAGTATGGGAAATGTGAAAGCTTACAATACATATATATAAATGTTATGAAAGGTGAAAGATGTGATGATATTAATTGTAAGATGTGAATGATATGAGAATGCAATTGATTATGTATACTTGAGTGATGAATTGAATTAATCAATATGATTTGATGATAATGTTGATAGTATATGAATTATGTTATGTTTTATGCATTGTCAATCTTATGAATTGTATTGTGATATATATATATAGATTGATGATGCATATGAATAATGATATATTGTGTACAATGTGGAATATCATGAGATAAATTGTGATGAATTACCTTAATATTATGATTGAGGCTTGTTTGCCTAATTGATGATATAAATGTGTTTTTGAATAATGAAGTGTTATATAGTGAAATGTTATAATATGATGTGAAGCCACTGTGATTGGCTCTAATGATGCAAATGAGATATTAAGCCATTGTGATTGGCTAAGATGATACAATTGAAAGAAATAAGGCATGTTTGCCTAAATGATGATGAGAATTGAGAATAGAAATGATAATGAAATAATAAATGAATTGTGTGACTAATGTGTTATTCCATTTTCAGAGTTTGTTGTTGGTGGCATGCCTATTAGTAACAATCTCTTGAAGTTAGGTTGGATTTGATCCTTGAAGCCAAGTTGGGTTGAAGTTTAACATGTTTTACTCCCCTTGAAGCTTGGTTGGGTCTAATCCTTGAAGCCTAATTGAGATGTTACAACCCTTGAAGCTAGGTTGGATTAGTTCTTGAAGCCAAGTTGGGTTGATACTTGGCATGCTTTGTTCCCCTTGAAGCTTGGTTGAACTTAATCCTTGAAGCCTAGTTGGGATAATGATAAATGTGATAATTAAACCAAAGCATTACTCTGAAAATTGAATGGCATATTAGTGTGTCTTGGGCCCATGCTTGTCTTTGTGTAATGTGAGTCATGAATGGTAACATGATTAATAAATAGGATATATGGAAACAATGTTGAAATAAATGAATAATGAGATCTATGAATGCTCTTGATGGAAGTGTGATTCATGGTTGAGGAATTGTGAATAAAATGATGTTGTGAAATATGATTTTTGTAATATGTGTATTGATATATTGAAAGTGAACATGGCTTGATGAGCTTTGATGAGTTACGAGCTTATGAAAATGTGGTATAATGTGGAACATGTATGTGAATGTGTAATTTGTAAGATTTGTTTCCATGAAAGTTTGGATATGCCAAAGAAGGGTGATTTGTTGAAAATGATGTATATATATATGTATATAAGATAGAAATAGTAAGTATCATGTTAATGATTGTTCTACCAAGTTATGGAATTATGTTGATTGTAATGCTATATATGAATATGTATGTAATGTATGAGATTAATAGGAATATATGAAGAATGCATTGAAAAAGGGGAAAACAGAATAAGAAAACATGATGCTAAAAATATGAGGTATGTTTATTTTGTAATGTATATTTTAGTATTTATTTGTACTACTAAGCTTTCGAGCTTAGTGCGGTTATATTAATCGCGCAGGTAAATAGGTGATGGAGTTGGAGCTAAGCCACTATGCCACTAAGAGAGCAAGTGTAGTTCGAGACCAACTAGAGGGTGATGCATACATGTACAAGTTAAAGATTTTACATTTTCATGAGAATGTATTCATATGTATTAATGTTCATTAAATTAAAGTAATTTGATTTGAACTCAGTTACAGGTTTTTAAATTGTAACAAAAAGTGACATTCTTATACTCTATATACGTATTGTATGCATACCCGGTATATGTACAATACTTATATAGGATATGAGGGTGTTACATTCTCCATGGGGAGCCCCTGTTTTGTTTGTGAAGAAGAAGGATGGTACTATGAGATTGTGCATCGATTATAGGTAATTGAACAAAGTAACTATCAAGAATAAGTATCCTTTGCCTAGAATTGACGATCTCTTTGATCAATTAAAAGGAGCAGCAGTGTTTTCTAAGATTGATTTGAGATCGGGGTACCATCAGTTGAGGGTTAGAGCTGAAGATATTTCTAAGACAGCTTTCCGCACAAGGTATGGGTATTATGAGTTTTTGGTGATGCCTTTTGGGTTGACGAATGCACCTGCAGCTTTCATGGATTTGATGAATAGGGTGTTTAGGCCCTATCTGGATAAGTTTGTGGTAGTTTTTATTGACGATATTTTGGTGTATTCGCGTAATAAAGAGGAACATGACAAGCATCTGCGGATTGTATTGCAGATCTTGAGAGAAAAGCAATTGTATGCCAAGCTGTCGAAGTGTGAGTTTTGGCTTGATCAAGTTACTTTTCTGGGTCATATAGTTTCAGTAGATGGTATCAGAGTTGATACAAGTAAAGTTGAAGCTATTTTGAATTGGAGTCCACCAAAGTCAGTGACTAAAGTTAGAAGTTTTCTGGGTTTAGCAGGCTATTATCGACGCTTTGTGAAAGGTTTTTCTTTAATAGCTACTCCACTCACCAGATTACTTCGAAAATGAGTTAGATTTGTGTGGACAGATCAGTATCAAGCTAGTTTTGAGCAGTTGAAAGAGATGTTGACTCAAGCGCCTGTTCTTACTTTGCCTGTGGAAGATAAACCTTATGTGATTTATAGTGATGCTTCACATAATGGTTTCGGATGTGTTTTGATGCAAGAGGGTAAAGTTATAGCTTATGCTTCTCGGCAGTTGAAGCCACAAGAGCTTAATTATCCGACTCATGATTTAGAGTTGGCGGCTATAGTGTTTGCTTTGAAGATTTGGCGATACTATTTGTATGGGGAAAAGTGTTTTATCTATATAGATCATAAGAGTTTAAAATATTTGGGAGTTCAAAGAGAGCTTAATCTTCGACAGAGGCGATAGTTAGAGTTGATTAAAGACTACGACTGTTTGATTGATTATCATCCGGGTAAGGCGAATGTTGTTGCGGATGCCTTGAGTCGGAAGTCTTTGGCAAGTAAATGAATTTTGGGATTCAATCGACAATGATGGTGAGTCAGAATCTAAGAAAGAAGAGTGGACCTAGTCCGAGCCTGAAGAAGATGAAGTGATGAACACTCGCTTTGGTAAGCTTTATGCAAGGCCACCGCCTAAAGAAGCAGAAGCTGATAAAGGAAAGGAAATTAAAACATGAAGAAAAGAGAAAGAAGACGATGCTGTTCTTAAGTAGTTTAAAAGAACTCAAGCTTGTATTAGTATCTGGGATTTACTAGCTACATCCAAAAAGTATCGAGAAACTATGGCCAAAGCTATGGCAAGTATGCAGATTCCACTTATGCGACACCCGATAAACTAATCCATTTTATGGGGGTAAACAACGCTGAGTAAGTAAAGAAAGGTGATGATGCTCAGAAGAAGAACAATGTTGATATGGAAATGGTGTCATTTTTGGATGCTGATCTACCAGAGGAGGGGAGAGATCACATTCACCTACTTTTTTTTTATCAAAGTAGAAGTCAAAGGAAAGAGAACTCCATGTGTCATGGTTGATGATAGATCTGCCATAAATGTGTGCCCACTCTAGATCCTACCAAAGCTAGTTATGTTAACAAGGGATCTAAGCCCAACCTAGGTGAAAATTTGGGCTTATGATAATACTAAAAGGTATGCCGAAGGAACTTTCAAAGCTGTTGTCAAGGCTGACCCTATTGAATCCATGGTAGAGTTTGTGGTCCTTGATATACCCATCACATTCGCACTGCTATTGGAATGACCCTAGTTTCATCCTCTTGGTGGAGTTCCTTCTACACTCCATCAGAAGATCAAGCTCCCAAATGAGGATGAGACAATGGTTATTGAGGCTAAAGACAATAAAGTAGTGAATGCTCTAATGATTAAGAGGCCTCTCAATGGATTTCAAGTGGATGTTGTTTCTAATAATGATATAGTGGGCTCCAGGATTTTGGCTACGATGAAGAAAATGAATTACCTACCTGGCACAGGCCTTGGGAAAGGAAAGACAGGTGTGACTGAGCTTTCAAATTTAAATACTTAAACTTCTAAGAAAGGGTTGGGATACAATGAAATTAATGAAGGTGCTCTGCTAAAAAAAATGAGAAGATGAGTGTTCCTCTACTTAAAGAGGTTTTTGTCAAACCTCCAGATATGGGACTACTCTAAGGGAAGCCGGAGCCAATCATGTTCATGGGGAAGCTGATCGCATATTTTGAGATCTTTGCCGATGTTGCTGAGCTAATGGGACAGATGAAGAAAAAGCTCATTTTGCTAGTTGGCAAGGAACTTATCCTAGAAGAGAAGAAGAAAGTTGTCCTGAAAATACAGAAGATCCAGAGGAGATTGCTGCTCTAATTGAAGAACAATTTGAACTTCTTTTGGTTTATGATTATGAGAACAATGACTCTAATTTTGATTTTAATTTGTTAGCTCTGTACGGGGATGATGATGTTTTCTTTTTCAAAATGAATGCAATAAAGTCTGATTTTGCTTATTATGTGATATTTTTCCTGATAGTTGCATACATTTGAGTAGTGATTACATGAACATTTTTAATATTAACTCTATTGACACAATTATTAAATTTGTGAATAACCAACAATCCTAAAAATATTAGCTTAGCATCCGACCTTACTCCTGAAGAGAGAGATTAGAAAAAATATTTAAAAAGTATGAAGAAGTCTTCGCTTGGTCTTATGAGATTATGTCTGGAATTGATCGAGACATAGCTGAGCACATGATTTTCGTTTACACTCACATGAAACTTGTCAAACAAAACCTTAGACGGTTAAGGCCAGAATGGGCATAACTAATAAAAAAAGAAGTCACTAAGCAGTTGCAAGTGAAGCTCCTTAAGGTGATAGATTATCCTGATTGGTTAGCTAACATAGTTCCCATGCCAACGAAAGATGGATGAATTAGGGTTTGTGTAGACTACAGACACTTGAACAAGGCTTCCTTTAAAGATGATTTCCCTTTATCCCATTTAGATGTCCTTATCGATAGTGCAGCCTCTAGCGTGCTACACTAGTTCGTAGACAAATTTTTTGGATACAATGAGGTGTTAATAGCCCAAGAGGATAAAATTAAAACTGCTTTTATTACTACGTAGGGTATATTTTGCAATAGGGTGATGCCATTTGGGTTAAAGAATGCTGGAGCAACATATCAGAGAATGACCACTACCTTATTCTATGACATAATGCATAAGGAAGTTGAGGTCTATGTTGATGATATGATGGTTAAATCGGATATAAGAGAATAACATTTTCAAAATTTAGAAATCTTATTTGAAAGAGCAGTAAAATATAAGCTAAGGTTGAACCCAAAGAAGTGTGTGTTTGGGGTTACTTTAGGCAAAATGCTAGGGCACGTGATCGGCCCAAATGGCATTGAGATTGACCATGACAAGGTTAAGGCAATCGGGGATATGCCAACTCCTAAGACGGAGAAGGAAGTTTGGGGGTTTATCAAAAGATTACAGTACATTAGCTGGTTCATAGCAAAACTTACCATAATCTGTGCACTTATCTTTAAATTGCTTAAAAAGAACCAGCCGGTCAAGTGGAATGAAGAATGACAAAAGGCTTTTGAGTGTATAAAAGAGTATTTGCTAAATTAACCTATTTTGAAACCACCTAGACTTAGTAAACCTTTGTTACTATACTTAGAAGTAGAGAAAAAGTCGATAGGAGCAATGCTAGCACAAGCGGATGAATCAGGAGTCGAGTAAGTAATTACTATTTGAGTAGAAAGCTCCTACTTTATGAGATTAAGTATAGTATTATTGAAAAGACCTGTATAGCTATGGTTTGGTCATCTAAGAAGTTACGACATTACTTTTAATCTTATTGTGTGCAAACAATTTCCAAGATGGATCCATTGAAGTATTTAAGGGAGACACACTCATCGATTGGCAAGTGTAGCCGATGGTTGATAATTTTAGAAGAATTTGAGATTGAGTATATAACCAGAAAAATAATCAAAGATAGAGCAATAGCAGAATTTCTGGCTCAACAACCATTGCAGGACAGTGAAAAAGTGGTTTTGAAATTTTTCGATGAACATTTAGAGGTCATAGAAGTACAAGGATGGAAGATGTATTGTAATATCCCAAATAATATCCTAAAATTTTGTAAATATTAATTGTTGAAAATCAATTAAAGTATTTAAAAGTGTATATATTTGATTAAGTGAAAAGAAAGGAAAAAGGAAAGTGTGTATATGTTGTATATATGAAGATATACTTGTTATATACAAGTCAATATCTTAATTAGGTTAAAAGATATTTTAATTATTTAAATATTAATTAATGATAGTGGAAGATGACATATTAGATATTAATTATATAATAATAATATATTGCTTGCTGGAGATTAAAAGAGGTAGTTAAGAGTGTTAGTTGATAGTGGAGTGGGTGATGACTGTCTTCTTCCTCTTCTTCCTCCATTGAGCTTGCCATCTTCTCCATCAAAGGAAAGAGAAATTTCACTTCTTGCTAACTCAAGAAATTGAAAGATTTTAAGTGTTCAAGTTGGAGTTTTAAGGATTTTCTTCATATTTGGTAAGTTTCCAACTTGTTTCTTTGATTTCCATGAAAGTTTGTATTTGTGAATTGGATGTTTGATGTAGTATATTTTAATGGTTGATTTTGGGTGTTTGAAGTTCTTTTGTCTAGTTAATTATGAAGTTTGGGTTTGGATTGAAAATAAGGGTTAAGTTTGGTGAAGAGAATAAAAGTGTTGGGTTGTATGACTTTTGAGTTGAGAAGTCATGGTTGTGATTATGTATTTTTGCTTGTAATTGAGTTGTTTGATGTTTATACAAGTATCATGTGGTATTATGGTGGATTGGTTGAGTTTTTATGGAGTTGGAAAGGTTAATGAAAGATGATAGTTGGATGTGGCAATTTTTGTATTGATAACAGGTTTTTGGCCTGACACGCCCGGTGGCACGACTATTCCTTAGGGTGTGTCGATGGTTCTATTTTCAGTGTTGGTAACACTAGCAGTGACATGCCCATGTCACTGAGCGTGTCACAGCTTCTATGTTATTGTAGAATTGACACGTGCAGTGACACGCCTATGTCACTGAGTGTGTCATAGCTGCTGTGTTGGAGGAGAGTTGACGCGTGCAGTGACATGCCCATATCATTGAGCGTGTCATAGCTACTGTACTGTTGTAGTATTTACACGTGCAGTGACACGCTCATATCACTGAGCGTGTCAAAGCTACTGTGTTGTGGGTTTAGGACACGGTCATAGATAGGCTCGTATTGTTGAGCATGTCATGTGTAGAGTTTACCCTAGACAGTATTTTTCCTTATTTTTCTTTATGGATTACTTAGTGATTAATTATAATCACATTTGGTTTAGGCTTGGAAAAGATTTGAGCTACCCTAATCCAAGTGTTGAGGGATATCTTGGAAGAGGAGATTGAAGTGGTGTTTGTTGTTTTTAGAGGTAAGTACAAACTTTTAATAATTGTTCATATTTACATGATATTGGGACTTAACACATTTGGTTGGAAAATGTGTTAAGTTACTTATTACATTGTTGATGCATGAATAAAAGGCTATGACTTGTACATTGTGAACTATGTGAAAAATAAGATGAGGACTCAAAATGTATGGATAATGTAATTTGTTATGTAAACACTAATGATAGTGTGTGAAGCCATTGGTGATGGCTATATTGATATAAATGAGAAAATGAGAAAGAATTTGATAATGAAATTATGAAAGAATTGTATGCCTAGTATGTTATTCAATTTTCAGAGTTTTGTGTTTGGCGGCATGACGATGAAGTAACAGTGCCTTGAAGCTGGGTTGGGCTTGGTCCTTGAAGCCTAGTTGGGTGTTACATGTTGTAGCAGACCCTTGAAGCTGGGTTGGGCCTAGTCCTTGAAGCCTAGTTGGGATGTTACATATGAGGTAATCCTCAATGTGATTATGATTTGCCTTCGGGCTAGACAAATGTTGTTATATTGGACCAAAGCAGTAACTCTGGGATTTGAATAGCATATTAGATGCTTTTGAGCCCATGCTTGTCTTTGCTGTAATGTGAATCATGAATTGTGGAATAATTGAATAATTTATTAAGATATAATGATATAATATCCTTATGTGTTGTGCATTAGCATTACAATTGAATAATATTGTTATCAAAGTTTGTACCACTAAGCTTCTAGCTTAGCACGATTGTGATTTATCGCGCAGGTGACAGGGTAGATCCGGTTGAGCCAGAGTTCTATTAGACCAAGTCAAGTCTAGGCTTGAGATTGTGAGATCAGTGTTGTTTTGGACATCAAGATCAAAGACAAACTACCAGCATGTGTATATTTTGTATTATTTTTATAAATATTAATTTTGATGTATATAAATATGTATATTCCGCAAACAATAAAAAATGTTTTGGATAAACCTTTGATAATGAAGTATATATATGTGTTTTAACAAATATTGTTTCATTTACTATTTATATGATATTAATTGAATGTTTTAAGTTTATACAGGTTTTTAAAAGTGAAGTTTTGGTCTTCTTTAAATGGGTTGTTACATTCTTGTATCCTCTATTCGTATGTTACATATGTTGGGAGTATGTAGTGTACATATATTGGGTATAAGGGTGTTACATGTATTTTGATGGAGCGGTAAATAGAAAGGGAGCAGGTTTAGGAGTGATATTGGAATCACCTGAAGGAGAGCTCATCCCTCTATCTAGGAAGTCAAAGTTCAGGGAAACTAACAACACGGTGGATTATAAAGCATGTATTTTTGGCCTAGAAACCTTGATGATTATGAAGGTGGATAAAGTGTAAGTTTTTGGTGATTCATTGTTAGCGGTATCCCAAGTAAATGGAGAATGGAAATTAAAAGAAGGGAAGTTAAAGCCATTCCACGATTATTTGACCATGAAGAAGAAGAATTTCAAGGAGTGCAGATTTATACACTTATTGAGAGAAAAAAAAAACTAGATGGCTGATGCCCTAGCCACACTGGCTCTGGTGTGGGAGAATCCTATCAACTTATTCCATAATGATACCATGTAGTTATCTAATATGCTATTCAAATTTCAGAGTTACTATTTTGGTCCATAATGACACCATGTGTGTAGCCCGTAGGTAATATATATATATATATATCCATGGATAATGTAATAGCCCCAGTCTCTTGAACCTCAACCCGGCTAGACCCTTAGGCCCTAGTATCTTGGTCCTCAAACCGGCTAGACTGTTACGGTTTTTGAGGCTTACGACCCAGTCTTTTCACCTGCCCAGCAATTCATAGGCATGCCGCCAAACCCAGAACTCTGAAAATTGAATAACATACTAGGCACACAATTAAGTCATTTATCTCATTATCAAATACTTTCACAATTCATTTGTCATTTTATTTCTCATAATCAAACTAGGCTCATTGCCTTATTTTCACATTTTTTTTCTCATTTTTCTCATTTTTCACATCTTTCTCATTTTTCTCACTTTTCTCTCATTTTTATCAATATCAATTCATTTCATTATTCTACATATCTCATTTTTGCATTCACAACACATTATCCAATTACTTTGGGTATTTTCACATAATATGCATATTTCACACTTTACACAATTTAGCCATTATCAATGGCTTTTCACAATGCATTTAACACATATATGACATTACAATTGTCATAGCATATTATTCACACTCAATCAATGTACCAAGTAGCTTAACACATTTTTCAACCAAAATGTGTTAAGTCCAAATGTCATGCAAATATAAACATTATACTCAAAGTTTGTACATACCTCTACTAGCAATCCAAAGCAAGCTTAATACAACCTCCAATCCTATCCTTCCAACTTGCCCTTCAACACTTGGATGAAGCAAATCAACCTCCCTCAATGCCTATACCAAATGTGATCATACATAATCATTTAATATCATATTCTAAGGTATTCTCAACATCAAACCATAATTAAACATCACTCTAAACCAAATCCCAAAATTAAGCTTCACCTCACTTTAACTTTGAAACACCATATCAAGCCATTTAAATTAGTGTTTTAAGTTTATTAATATCATTAGAAGCATATTTTAATACATTTGAACCATTTACATTATAAAAATACACTCTTCTATACAAAACCATAAAATGGCATAACCTTCCCCCATTGAAGGTTTTCCATTCCAACACAATCCATTACTCATTTCAAGCTTATATTCATTACTCTTAATACTAAACAACATGCTTAAATAAATAAAATCACACAGTTCAACCACTTTGGAAAATCACTTTTCCAAAACCCTAAATCTCCACTTCCATTCTCAAACTCCAACCAAACACAATCAAATCCAATATTTGACTTTAAAATACTTGTTTATGTATCAAAACAACTCATTTGGAATCAATTTACACAATTAAAAACTATGATTTCAAAACCCCAAAAATTACATAACCCTAAATTCTCTCTCTTCACCAATCTTACCCAAACTCAACCATTTCTTTAATCCAACCTTAAAATCATTTTTAATCACTTAAAATAACTTCATATATACCCAAATATAAAATTAAATCTTAGAACTTTAAAAACCCAAAATAAACATAATCACAATTCCTATGAAATCCAAAGAAAGAAGTTGGGAACTTACTAATTTTGGTGGAAATCAACAAAAATCTACTTTAAACTTATTGAATCCTTCAATTTGTGGAGTATGGAAGATCAAAATTCTTGAGATTAATAGCCATGGTGGCCGGCCCTTGATGGAGAAGAAGAAGAAGATGAAAAACTTTTAAATTTTCTTTTTTTTTATCTTTTATTTTTAACCATATATATATTAAAATAATTTAATAATTAATTATTTAATTATTTATTTAATAAATTAAAAGTCATAAATTTTCTCTTCCATTCAAAAATAATTTATTTTTGAATTATTTTATTAATTTTGAATTTCTAAGATTTAATTACTAAAATACCCTTTTACTTTGACTTTTCTTTTAAAAAGTGTTGACTTTTATATGTTATGTATATTTTACATATATATCACATATATTATCCACTTTTTCATTTAAAACCATTAATTTAATTTATCCATTTAAATTATAATTTATTTTATCAAATTTTCAAAAATTAGAACTTTTCAAAAATTTAGGATATTACACATATGCACAAGTAATGTGTATCTTATATACACATCAAATGTACCTTATGTGTATATTAAATATTAAGTATGTAATATATTAATCCAACATATATAGTTAATATACCATATGTAAATGTTATGTATACTATAGATATATATATTGAGTATATACAATTTATCTCTCCAAATACTTATTTAATTTCTCCAAAATCACGGATGTTACAATATTAGCATCATTGGCCCTTGTGGGATAGATTCTACCCACTTGGACATGTAATCAACAACAAGAAGGATATATTCAAAGTCAAACGACTTGGAAAACGATCCCATGAAGTCTATTTCCCATACATCAAAAATTTCCACCATAACAAAAATATTAAGAGGAATTTCATTTCTCTTGCTAATATTTTATACTCTTTGGCATCTATCATATCTTATACAAAAGTTATAAGCATCTTTGAAAAGAGTAGTCAATTACAAACTACTTTGAAGAACTTTCTCGGTGGTATTTTTTCCTAAAAAATGACTACCACAATACATGTTGTGGCAAAATTACAACAGTTGTAATCGCTCTTCTTCTAGCATGCATCTTTAATAATTTCATCCCTGCAAATTCTTAACAAATATGGCTCATTCTAAAAATAATACTTATAAGAATGTAGGAACCTCTTCTTTTTCTGAAAATTCAAATCTTTCCTCACAACACCACAAGAAAGATAGTTAGCTATATCGGCATACAATGGTGCTTGAGTTAAAGCAAATAAGTGTTCATTGAGAAATTTCTCAAAGGCATTTTAACAAGTGATTTTCATATCATCATTATGAGAATTCAATCTAGAAAGATGGTTGGCTACTATATTTTCACTCCCCTTCTTATCCTTAATTTCAATATCAAATTCTTGTAACATCAAAACCCATTTAATGAGCCTAGGTTTAGCTTGTGGTTTAGTCAATAGGTATTTTAAGGCTGCGTGGTCTAAAAATACTATGACTTTAGAACCTTTCAAATAAGATCTGAATTTGTCAAGTGAAAAAACCACAGCTAACATTTCTCTTTCAGTGGTTGTGTAATTCACTTGTGCATCATTTAAAGACAAACTTATGTAATAAATTATACACAATAATTGTTTACCCTATAGGCCAAAACGGCTCTGATCGTATAATTTGATGTATCACACATGATTTCAAAAGGCAAATCCCAATTTGGGGCAATAATTATAGGGGCAGAAGTCAATTTTTCTTTTAAAATTTCAAATGTTTCTAAACACTTATCATCAAAGATAAATGGGACATCTTTTCCAAACAAATTACACAAAGGGCGTGAGATATTGGAAAAATCCTTTATGAACCTTTTATAGAAACCAACATGTCCCAAAAAACTTCTAATCCCTCTAACAGATGTGGGTAGTGGTAGATTCATAATTAAATCAACCTTAGCTTTGTCCACTTCTATACACTTATGGGAAACAATATGGCCCAAAATAATGCCATGATCAACCATAAAGTGACTCTTTTTTTCAACTCAAGGTTAGATTGCATTCAATACATCTTTTAAGTATAAGAGTCAACTTATGCAAACAATCATCAAAAGAATTACCAAAAATAGAGAAGTCGTCCATAAATACCTTAATGAACTTATCCAACATATCAGAAAAAATGGAAAGCATACATCTTTGAAATGTCCTTGGTGCATTGTAAAGTCCAAATGGCATCCTCTGAAAGGAAAATGTCTCAAAGGGACAAGTGAAAGCTGTCTTTGGTTGATCCTCTGGTGCAATAGAAACTTGTTTAGCCAATTGACCAACTTGAATTTCCACCTTCTCAAGTGATGCTTCCAAAGAGTCAAACCGCTTGTTATTCACCTCTTAATTTTGAGTGCTAATTTGAATGAAAGCATTCAAATTATCTTCAATTGTAGGTTTCTTTATTTATTCTTAATTCGAAGTTTTCCCTTGAAAGTTAGGTCCTCTTTGATAGGGTTAGAAGGATTGTTGAGGTGGGACTTGTTGTTGGTTTTTCCATAAAAAATTTGGGTGTTTTCTCCAATCGGGGTTATGTGAATTTGAATATGGATCATTCCTACCCCTTTGTTGGAAACCTTCAAAGGCATATAATTGCTCTTGTCCTTCTTGGAAATGATAAAAGCTTGAAGGGCATACATTTGCGTTGTTGCCTATAACACCACATGATGCACATGTTTCTAGGCTTGACATCACAAGTTTCCTCTAGCATTCAGTAATTTTACTTGTTTTGTCAACTTTGCAGTTGTCTTGCCATTTCTTAAATAGCATTCAACTCATATGCTCCTCTACCCCTTTCTCTAGTACTCTTTTGTTATGAATTTGCTCTCAATATTTCAAACAATCTCACCATTTCTGTAGCTGTCTTTTCACCGATTACACTCCTACTACATTATCCACTATATTTTGGCTTTGCTGGGTGAGCCCATCATAAAAGAATTTATTGAGCAATTGTTGTGGATAGTAATGATGAGGACATTGGAACAACAAGGATTTGGAGCGATCCCACAGCTCATGAAATGGTTCCCCATCAAATTGGGTGAATGTTGCTATACCCCCTAAGCTCCTTTATTTTTTGATGTGAATAAAATTTTTCCATAAATTTGTTATACACTTTTGTCCATGTGGTTAACAAATTTTTAGGTAAAGTCATCAACCAAGCCATTGTCCTATCCTTCAAACTGTATGGGAAACACCTTATTTTTAGTTCATCTTACTTCAAAGCTTGCAAACGGAATGTATGCAAGATTGTATAAAAATCATGAATGAAATAGAGAAGATATTTTTTTGGCAATCCATGAAAAGAGAGCATCATACTATAATGAGTATTTTTTAGTTCGTAGTTTCTTGCTGCGTTGCTCAATCGTATACATGATGTTGTGACCTTAATAATCTATTGAGCAAACTCCTTCATGGGTGGTACCTTTACTTCATCCATCTTTACTTCTGTGTTCTCCTTAAATTGCTCTTCGGTGTCTTCTCCTTCATGTCGTAAAGGATTCACTCTCTCGGTTCTAGGAAGTCTATGAATATCTTCAACAAATGGAACAAGTTCTTTGCCTTGGGACCTTCATTCTTGCATAAATCACCTAGGCAAATTCAAAAAGAAACACTTTAAACAATTAAACAAATAAAATACAAGAATCAAACTACTACTAAAACAACATTCCCTGGCAACGATGCCAAAAATTTGTTGCACTCTATTTAGTACAGCTAAAAGCGGCACTCACAAGTATACAAGGCTATTATAGCAATGGTGATCGCCCCAAGGTCATCTCACAAGGAAGGTGTTGCTCGTAATAATCTGAATAAAGCAAATAAATTTAAAAGTAAGTGTGTGATGTTTGAAGTAGTGTTGAACTAGTAATAAAAGTAAAATTGCAAGTAACAAATAACAGTTTGCTTAAAAGTGGTTCAAATTCTTGTTGGGATGCCTAGGATTTATAGATCGATTTGATGAAAGTGCAATTCTCTATTATCCAGTAATATAACCTAGTCACTTAATTTTTTCCTTAAGATTAATTAGATATCATCAATTCATTAGTTCTCACATTTATGAATCAATTAAATCCAACTATTTTTATCTTGCAAATTAAGTAAACCCTAGAACTTATATCTCTAATTCATTCTTAGGGTCATTGAATGTATAGTTCCAATATTAAATTTCACCTCTTGGTTCTTCATTCAATATTTAGAGATTAATAGGTGACCAATCTATCAACCTAACATTCATTCCAATGCAAGCAACATATGATAAGACATATTAATTAAATTTATTACAGTAAATCATTTAATCAAATCTAATACAAATCCTAGGCATAAATAGTTTAGCTCATCATCAAATCAATATAAACATCTATTTCAATAGAATTCAAATTATAAAACTTCATTGCAAATATAAATATATTTCACAACCTAATTTTTACAACTGAATAAATTGAAGGTGTAGAAAAACCCATTTTGAAAATGAGTTTAGATTTTTCTTCTTCGCTTCACTAGGATTGATGATCTCCAATCTTCTCCTCCAAAATGGCTTGCTAAAGAACTTTTCTTACAAGAACAAGTCTCAACCGTGTCTCTCTCTAGGTTGTCCTCTATATCTCTACCAATAACTCTCACAAGACATGTCCAAGAATGATTTTAATCTTTCTTAAAGAAAATGTTTAGGTCATGCTCCAGAATCTCTCATCTCCATTCTTGATGCCCCTTTTAATTCAAAGTCTATTCCCTTTTTGAATAAAAAATAATTTTCCTTTTTTATGCCTTTCTCTTTTGTCCCAACAGTCCCAGCAATTCCATCTTCTTTTTATTTGAAAACTCACTACCCATCTTATTCTACTGAGCACTTCTCCTTGTCTCTCACTTTCCAGCTCATTCATTTTGGTTCTTTCAATTGACAGACATGACCAAGATTAGCTTGGCTTGGCCGTGTGTTTCATTTTCAACTACCATTAACTTACTAGAATTGAGCCTTCATAAGTTGGATACCAACTTAGTCCTTTCTTTTTGAGTAAGTATGTAACATCCCCATACTCTATATAAGTACTATACATATACCTTGTATACATACAGTACGTATATAAAGTATAAGAATGTCACTTTTCATTTCAGATTAAAAATCTTTACTTTAGTTCCAAACAATAATATATTTTATTTAAAATACAACATAATTAAATTGTACATGTATGCACCACCTTCTAGTTGGTCTCGAAATACTCTTACCCTTCTCGTGGCATAACGATTTGACTTCTAGATCAACCACCTACTCACCAGCGCGATTTACACAACCGCGCTAAGCTCGAAAGCTTAGTGGTACAAATAAATAATATAACATTCATTACAGAAAAATCATACTTCCTACATTAACATCATGTGTAATAATTTTCTTATCATGTTTTCCCCTTTTCAAAGCATTCTTTACATTTTCCCACTAATCTCATAATTTATATACATAAACACATATATCATTACAACAACCCACAATATAATGACTTATCTAAACATTCATGAAATAATACTCACAATTTCTATATCCTTATACATATTACACATCATATTGTATTTTCATAAACTCATTATTCAACAGTTTATCAAGCCACATTCATTTTTAGTAAATTGCTTATGTATTGTAATTATCACATTAAAGCAAAGACATACATGGGCCCAAAAAGAAACTAATATGCTATTCAAAGTTCAGAGTCACTGCTTTGGTCCATAATCACATTCATCAAGCCCGTAGGCGATATATATCTATCCATGGATAGTGTAACAGACCTAGTCTCTTGGACCTCAACTCGGCTAGACCCTTGGGCCCCAGTCTCTTGGTCCTCAACCCGGCTAGACTGTTACAGTTTTTGATGCTTACGACCCAGTCTTTTCACCTTAAAAACATCATATTTCACATTTTTCAGCTGGGCTCGGCTTACGACCCGGTCTTTTCACCTGCCCAGCGATTCATAGGTATGTCGCCAAACCCAGAACTCTGAAAATTGAATAACATACTAGGCACACAATTAATTCATTTATCTCATTATCAATCTCTTTCACAGCTCATTTCTCATTTCATTTCTCATAATCAAACTAGGCAACCATGCCCAATTATTTCATTTGCATCATTATAGCCAACAACACTGGCTTCACATCTCATTCACATCTCATCATTAGGGTATACATAACCATTTGCATTGTACATACATTTTGTATGCTTATTATATCTTTCATATTTCATATTTCACCTTTATATCCATTAACATTAGTTTCATATTTTATCATTGAGATATACATAGCAAATTACATTATTCATATTTTTAGAATCTTCAACATACATTCCACATAGTACACATAATACAAATCATAGCACATTTTTCACACATAAACAATATAATAGATAACTTAACACATTTTCCAATCAAATGTGTTAAGTCCCATAGTCATGCAAACATATATATCATATAGGATTTGTACTTACCTCTAAGAGCAACTCACACCAATTCCAAATTCCTCTTCCATGAATCCTTCAACACTTGGATTAGGGAAACTCAAATCTTCAAAACTAATCCAAAGGTGATTATACATGCTCACTTAGTAATACACATAAGAAAATAAGAATAATAACTAACTAGGTAAACTCTACACATGACACGCTCACCAACACGAGCATGTCCCTGATAGTGCCTTAAACCAACAATACAAAAATTTTGACACGCTCAGTAACACGGGCATGTCCTTGGATGTGTCACTCATTTTGCCTCATAGAAACATTGACACGCCCAACAAACACGAGCGTGTTCATGGCTGTGTCAATTACTTTATCTCTCAGTAGTTATGACACGCTCAGTAACATGGCCGTGTTAATGGTCGTGTCACAAACGTCAAACTCAGTACCGTTGACATGCCTAACGACATGGCCGTGTCAGGGAAAAATTATACATTCCGAACTCTCATTTATGAAAACACAATCACTCCAAAATCCATACTACAACACCCTTAATCAACATCTTGGTTTATATACACATAAATCACCTAACACTTATATAACTTCAACATATCATAATAATAATCATTATATACATCATCCATATATCAATTACTCAATTTCCCAACTCATTTATATTAAACCCTTACTAAACAATTTCAACAATCTATCATCATCCTCACAAATAACCATATTATCATCGTCTAAATACCAATTCAACATATATATATATATATATATATACACTTCAATCTTTCATTATCATCATCTTCACACACTAACCATATCAAATATAAACACAATCAATAGAAATCAACACAAAGAAATGAACACTTACTTGAATTCTTTGCCAAATCTTCAATATCCACCTTCAATTCTCTTAAAGCCCTTAAGAATTTGATGTGTATGCCAACAAAATCACATCTCTCTCTCTCTCTCTCTCTCTCTCGTTCAAGAAGAAGAAGAAGAAGAAAGAAAGAAAGAAGATATTTTCTTCCTTTTTCCATCTTATCTTATATATATATATATAATAATATAATTAAATCCCTTAAAAATTCTCCACCACACACTTGTCATTCCCTTTGACTTCCTTTTCTTCTTTTTCTCTTGTTATTATTATTATTATTTACAACTTACTTTTCCTACACCAATATATACATCATGTATATGTGATGTATATGTTGCTATATGTATATCTCTTATATATTGTATTTATATTTCCCATGTTTTTCAAATACCATATATACATATCATCCTTCATATACATCTATCTCTTATAATATTTTCCTTACATATTTTACCAACATATCTTCTCACAACTACCATTCCAATGTACACCAAAATCGGGGTATTACAAAGTACCCTTGGTCAAATTGTTATTAGAACTTGCTTAAAAATTCATTTCAAAGCCATGTAAAATTTTTTAGTTAGGCATCAACATGATTGAGACACTTAGGTATATCCACTTAGCTTAAAAAGCCAACCTTTATGCATCCTTAGTAAGCCAACTTTGAGCCTACCTCAATTTTCCCATTTCTTTCTTTTACACAAAAATATTAGCCTTAAACCATTTTCTACCAAGTCTTGTCCCTTCATTAGGAGCAAGAGCATTTGAGGAATTAGTGATTTAAGTAATAGTATCAATTGAGTGTGGGACTGATTGAAGTGGGTTAAAGTTGTAAATAAAACTTTTTGAAAAGTGCAAGGTTCTTCAAATATCATTGAATCCAAATAGGGATCAATTCATATTCCTTGGATTTAAAAAAAATATTAGTAATAATAATAATAATACTCTTATAGCAAAAAGGGAACAAGCTAGGCTTAAGAGGATACCTCTCTTCAATGGGACAATCAAACATTAAGAGTAGTGAATATTTAGGAAGTTGTTGTCACAAAGTTTGCTTCATTCTTTAGGTGCTCTTGAACCTAATTAGTTAGCCCACATTTCCAAAATGTCATACCTCAACCTTAAGCCCCGTTACAACCAATAAAAGACCTTATGATTGATGCTCAACTGTAATTTAGTGGGGGAGACTTGATTCTTAAAGCAAGCCTATGGGATCGTTTAGTCACGGGATGCAAAGAGCAAAAACACTACTCCATCCAAACACTTGAGAAACTTAGTGAAGGAGTGCTACTAAGGTATGCATGAAAAGCCTACGAATTGTGTATGTATTGATTTTGTGTAATTCAAAAATGAGTGTGGATATTATGAAAAGGGAAGTCTTGAAGTTATCTTATATCTACTGATTTTCTCATCTTGTTTTGTTGATTTGACTTTGCTTGGGGACAAGCAAAAAATTAAGTGTGGAGTAATTGTTATAATGATGAATATATGTATTTTTAGGGTGCTTTTATTTGATCTTTAGTTGCTTTCTAAATGTTTTGTTCAAGTTATTGTAAGGAATTTAAGCTAAAATAAAATAATTAACAAAAAGAAGTAGAAGGTGCTAAGTCCAACATTTGAGGGGATTAAGAGAAGAAGATTAAGCACAAAAAGTTCCTCACAGAATAAGACACGTTCAATGTCTTGATTGTGTAACATCCTAAGTGAGAAGATCTGTAGGTAGAAGAAGAAACAAGCACTCGTCTTGGCCGTGTCACAGAATATGACCAGGACAAGGATTCATCTTGGCCGTGTCTTTCATAAGCAAAAAGAGAAGCAAGTGTAAGTATGGCAGAACGGAGCACAATCAAGAGTCTTAGCCATGTCACCTACTCGTGTCAAATCACACGACCGCTTGTGAATTAGGTAGTAATGGACACATTCAGCCATTCTTGTCCATGTCCAAGATTGAAAATGAAACACATGGCCAAGCTAAGCTAATCTTGGCCATGTCTCTCAATTAAAGGAACACAAACGAATGAGCTAAAAAGTGATAGACAAGGACAAGTGCTTAGTAGAATAAGATGGGTGGTGATTTTTCAAATAAAAAGAAGATGGAATTACTGGGATTGTCGGGACAAAAGAGAATGGAACAAAAAAGGAATATTATTTTTTATTCAACAAGGGAATAAACTTTGAATTAAAAAGTGCATCAAGAAAGGAGATGAGAGATTCTGGAGCATGACCTAAACATTTTCTCTGAGAAAGATTAAAAAAATTATTGGCCATGTCTTGTGAGAGTTCTTGGTAGAGATATAGAGGACAATCTAGAGAGACACACGGTTGAGACTGGTTCTTGGAAGAAAAGTTCTTTAGCAAGTGTAGACCCTTAATTTTTGAGTCCAGTCCAATATATTTTATTTAGTCCAAAATAATTTTTGTGTTATCTTAATTAAATAATATTTGTTTTAGTATTTATTTTTTATAATTTTTAATAAAAAAAAAATAATAAAAAAATAAAATAAAATAAAAATAAAAATAAAAATCGACTATGGAAAAATCGGCGACAAAAAAATTTGTCGCCGAAAAACAGTGTTAGACAAAATGGCCATGGGCCATTTCACCCACAGGAATATCCTGCGGGCAAAATGGCCCGCAGCCTGCCAGTGCACCCGCTCGCCAGTTTTCTCCCGTAGCTCCCGCAACAGTTTTTTTCGCCAGCGAAATTTTTTCGACGAAATTTTTTTCGAAACCAAATTCTATTTGGTTTCAGTTTCCTTTTCCTAATTAATGATAGTTTTTGTAAATAAGTTGAATTAATCATCTAAATTTCCTATAAATAAGAGAGAGAAACTTTTTGGCAGAGAGAGAAACTTTTGGGGGAAAAACTTTGAAAGGAGATCGGACATTAAAAATTCTTTTTGCCAGTGAAAACAATCAGACTTTTTGAGAGAAGAATAAGTAAGCAAGCAATCAATCCATCAAAGGCAACCATCTTGCTTTTGTCCTTGTTCATCCAAGAAGCAATTTTTGGTGGAACTAAAAAATGAAGGTTTGAATATCTTATCTTTTTCCTTACAGTAGCTTTAATCATTCAATTGTTTCTTTTGATTTAAAAAACTTTAATTTGTTTCTTTGTTTTCCAAAGAATCCTAAAATTACTTTTCTATTTCTTCTAAAGAACCCTAATCTATTTCTTCAAAATCTTAAAACCCTAATCTACTTTCCAACTTTCCAAAACTTTAAATCGTTTCATTAATTCCCAAAACTCTAATCTGCTTTCCAATTTTCCAAAACCTTAAAACACTAAATTGATCCTTTTATTTCCAAAAACCCTAAAAAATATTTTTTGTTTCCAATAAACCTTAAGTTGTCTTGCCAAATTCCAAAAACTTTATAAACTCTAAATTATTTTTTCTGTTTCCAAAATCAAGATAGTAAGCCCAAACTAGCTAATATAAACCTTAAGTGTTCTTAAACCCTAATTCCCTTAAAATCTTAAACCCTAGTTTTTCAAAACCCTAATCCTTAAAACCTTAAAACCTTATAAATCTAAATATTAAAATTCAACACAGTAAGCCTAAAGACAATAATCCAGTAGCTAATAATCATAAACCTAATGTTTTAAAGTATCCGAACCCTAATTTCATTATATTAGCCCTCAAACCCTAATTTGGTTAATCAAAGAACCTTATTAATTCGCTTAAATTATAAAACCTTAATCCATTTCAATTCCCTTAAAACTTACAGTATCCTAAACCCATAAATTCCAAAACCCTAAACATTAAATAAAGAATCTTAAATAGAAACAGTAGCTGTAATTTGAATCTTTACTTGCTTTATTGAATTTTATATTTGATTATGTAGTCTATTATATGCTTTAATTTATTTTCAATGCTTTGTTGATTTATTTAATTTCAATGCTTAATTTATTTAGTTTATCATGGATGGATGTTTACTTTCTATTTTGATTGATGTTTAATATCTTTGATGAATGATTTATTTAAGATGAATGGTTATTTACTTTCATCGATTTATTTTGATTTTCAAATGTTGTAAAAGGTATGTTTCCACTTTGTGGGTGCCTCATTAGTTAAATATCATGTAATTTAAATAGCTTTTATATTTTGGACCAATGTAAAGGACATGTTTCTACCTTTTGGTGGGTGTCCTATTAGTTTAGACATGGATGATGTAAGGACATGTTTCCATCCTCGGATGGATGTCCATTTATTTTTTTTGCTTGGACATTACTTTGATTTTAATATAACAATGCTTTATTTCAATTGTTGCATGTAATATGGATAATATTGTTACATTTAAGAATTTTATAATATTAAGACCTGTAGGGATGCTGTGCCTTTTTTCACCTTCCCCACATGTACCCAACTTTTTGAACCCATTAGGGGGTTGAAAATTTCTTAGGAATTGAGTCATCCACCCCTTTTTTTTTCCCGGCTCATCAGGGTGGCAACTCCATTTTCTCCGGTCTTAGGTCCGTATTCTCTAAGTCCCCGAGCCTAAACAGTGCCGAAGTCGCAAGAACCATTCAACCAGGAGTGGGGGGTGAAAATCCCCGCTCACAGCAAGCCATTTTGGAGGAGAAGAATGGGAGATCATCAAATCTAAGTGGAGCAAGGAAGAGAAATCTAAACTCATTTTCAAAATGGGTTTTTCTATCCCTTCATTTTATTCACTTGTCAAAATTAGGTTGTGAAATATATTTATATTTACAATGAAGTTTTGTAATTTGAATTCTATTGAAATGGATGTTTATGTTGATTTGATGATGAGCTAAACTATTTATGCATAGGATTTGTAGTAGATTTGATTAAATGATTTAATTCAATAAATTTCATTAATATGCCTTGTCATATGTTGATTGGATTGGAATGAATATTAGGTTGATAGATTGGCTACCTATTAATCTCTAAATATTGAATAAAGAATCGAGAGGTGAAATTTAATAGTGGAACTATGCATTCAACGACCTTAAGAATATATTAGAGATATAAGTTCTAGGGTTTACTTAATTTATAAGATAAAAATAGTTGGATTTAATTGATTCATGAATGTAAGAACTAATGAATTTATGATATCTAATTAATCTTAAGGAAGAAATTAAGTAACTAGGTTATATTAATGGATAATGGAGAATTGCACTTTGATCAAATCGATATATAAATCATAGGTATCCCAATAAGAATTTGAACCAATTTTAAGCAAATTGTTATTTGTTACTTGCAATTTTATTTCTATTACTAGTTCAACACTATTTCAAACATCACGCACTTACTTTTAAATTTATTTACTTTAATCAGATAATTATGAACACCTTCCTTGTGAGACAACTTTGGGGCGATCACCTATAATAGTCTCATATACTTGCGAGTACCGCTTTGTAGTAGTATTAAATAGAGCACAATAATTTTTTGGCATTGTTGTTGGGAAAGGCTATTTTAGTAGTAGTTTGATTTTTTTATTTTAATTGTTTAATTGTTTAAAGTGTTTCTTTTTGAAATGCCTAGGTGATTTATGCAAGGACGAAGGTTCCAAGGCAATAAACTTATTCCATTTGTACACGATGTTCATAGACTTCCTAGAATTGAGGGAGTGGATCCTTTTTGACAAGAAGGAGAAGACACCAAAGAGCAATTTGAGGAGAAAATGAAAGTAGAGATGGGTGAAGTAGATGAACTGCCCGTGAAGGAGTTTGCCTGACTAATTATTGGGGTTACAACATCATGTATACGGTTGAGCAATGCAACAACAAACTATGAACTAAAAAAAATACTCATTATAGTATGCTGCCCTCTTTTCATGGATTGCTGAACGAAGATCTTCTCAACTTCATTTGTGATTTTTATACAACCTTGCATACATTCCATTTGCAAGCTTTGATGGAAGATGAGCTAAAAATGAGGTGTTTTGCATATAGTTTGAAGGACAAGGAAAAGGCTTAGTTGGTGACTTTACCTGAAAATTCATTAATCATATAGACCAAAGTATATAGCAAATTTATGAGAAAACTCTATTCACATCAGAAAATAAAGGAGCTTAGGGGGTGTATGGCAACATTCACTCAATTTGATGGAGAACCATTTTATGAGGTGTGATATTGCTTTAAATCCTTGTTGTTCCAATGCCTTCATCATTACTATCCATAACAATTGCTGAATCAATTCTTTTATGGGCTCACCTAGCAAAGCCAAAATACAGTGGATAATGCAGTAGGGGGTGCAATGGGTGAAGAAACAGCTGCTGAAATGGTGAGATTGTTTGAAATGATGGGAGCAAATTTGTAGAAAAGAGTATTAGAGAAAGGCATAGAGGAAAATATGAGTTGAGTGCTAATTCAGAAATGGCAAGACAAATTGCAGAGTTGACAAAACAAGTAAAATTACTGAATGCTAGAGGGAACTTGCTGATGTCAAGCCAAGAAACATGTGCATCATGTGGTGTTGTAGGCCATAACACAAATGTGTTCCCTTCAAGCTTTGATCATTTCCAAGAAGGGCAAGAGCAAGTATATGCCTTTAAAGGTTTCTAATAAAGGGGTAGGAATGATCCATATTCAAATTCTTATAACCCTGGTTGGAGAAATCACCCAAATTTTTCATGGAATAATCAATAAAAATTCCCACCTCAACAATCCTTCCAACCCTATCAAAGAGGATCTAAATTCAAAGGGCAAACTTTGAATCAAGAGTAAATAAAGAAACCCTCATTTGAAGATAATTTGAATGCTTTCATTCAAATTAACACTCAAAATCAAGAGGTGAATAATAAGCGGTTTGACTCTTTGGAAGCATCACTTAAGAAGGTGGAAGGTCAAGTTGGTCAATTGGCTAACCAACTTCAAGCTCATCATTCCAAGTCAAACGGAGCAAGCGAAGGCAATCACTATTTTGAAAAGTTGTAAGGTAATTGATAATAAAATTGGTGACTCTTTGGATGCAGGTACAATTCAAGAAAATGGTGAGGAAATGCAAACAAGCCATGCTCAACCAAGCTAATAGAAGGAGGAGAGTGATAAGACATCCACTGGAAGAATTGGTACTGGATTGCGCGCATTGGCTCTCTTAAGTGGGAGGTTAGGGGTTCGATCTGGGGAGGCGACCTGGGCAGTCAGACGTACCGCATGGGCGGGCCTGGGCCAAATAAACAAATCCTGCTGGAGGGCCCGTGAGGGCAGTTCAGTACTGTAGCGGCCCACCTACGGGAGAAAAGGCTGGGTTGCCTGGGTTTCTCCGCCAGCATAGGCTGGGTCTGGAATGGCTCGGAGGGCCTGGCTGGGGTCGTTACAGATGAAGATCCACTTTTTAAGGGTGAAGACCCGATCTCAAAGGATGAAGATCCATTTTCAAGGGCGAAGGCCTGATCTCAAAGGATGAAGATCCATTTTTAAGGGTGAAGACCTGATCTCAAAGGATGAAGATCCATTTTCAAGGGTGAAGACCCGATCTCAAAGGATGAAGATCGATTTTCAAGGGTGAAGGCCCGATCTCAAAGGATGAAGATCCATTTTCAAGGGTGAAGACCCGATCTCAAAGGATGAAGATCCATTTTCAAGGGTGAAGACCCAATCTCAAAGGATGAAGATCCATTTTTAAGGGTGAAGACTCGGTCTTAAAGGGTGAAGATCCATTTTGATGGTGAAGAATCACAATGCATAAAACAATGGGAGCAGTCAGACTTCTCAAATGATAAAAGGTCAGTCAAACCCAATCCCGGGTCCAAGTACCCAAATTCAATCAATCTCGGGTCCAAGTACCCAAAACAAATTTAAGTAGCCATCTCAAAAATTAAGTGTTATTGCTTTTCACTCTCTTTCACTAAGGTTTCAGATCATTCAAGCAGGGGGCAAACTATAGACCCTTAATTTTTGACCCAATCCGATCTAATATGTTTTATTTAGCCCAAAATGATTTTTGTTGTCTAATTGGTCCAAAATAATTTTAATTAAGTAATTTTTACCTTAGTATCTAATTTTTATTAATAAAAAATGAAAATAAACAAATAAAAAATAAAAATAAAAATAAAAATAAAATTGGAGTCGGAAAAAAAAATTGACAGCGAAAAGCAGTCGTGCGGGCCCGTGGGCGTTTTGCCCGCAGGAATTTCTTGCGGGCGGCACGCCCGTAGGCCCAGCACTTCACCCGCATGCCTGTGGGCGAGTATTTCCTGTGGGCAAAATAACTTCCCGCAGGAATTTCCTGCTGGCTGGCACCCCCACTGGCCCCAGCCAACGGGCCCGGCTGCTGCAGTTTTTGCCAGCGCAAAATTTTTCATCGCAATTTTTTTGAAACCTAATCCAATTAGGTTTTAATTTCATTTTTTTATTAATATCACTTACCTTAATTAATTAGGAATAAATAACCTTAAACCACTATAAATAAGGACCAAAGGTAGGGGTGGCCGAGAGAGAGGAAATCCAAAGGGAGTTTGGAAAGTTTGAAACCAAATCAAGGAAGGAGAAGAAGAAATTCAATTTAAATATTTTCTGGACAGTAGCATCACGAAAAAAGGGATTCCAAAGGCAAAAAAGGTTTGTCTTTGGAGCTAGTTCATCCAAGAAGAAGTAATTTTGGAGCAACTTACAAAAGAAGGTATGAAATTCTAAATTCTAATTTTTTTTACACAGTAGCTAAACTAGGGATTTTTTTGTGTTTTTCAAAAGCCAAAATCTTAGAACTTTAATTTAGTTTTCCAAAGTTAAAATACTAAAACGTGACCTTCTTTTCTAAAAATACTTAAAATTGTTATTTGTTCTTCTTAAAAATCTTAAAACACTAATTGAACATATTTTTCAACAAAACCAAAATCAAATTATGTTTCTTTTAAGATTTTAAAGTAGGTTCTATTTCATTCAAAAAGCCTTAAAAAACATCTTTTCTACTTATAAAAACTTCAATCCTTTTGTTTAAATTCATAAAACTTCATAAAATATCAAATTGATTTCTAAAACCCTAAAAATTCTTCATTACCCAAGACCCAAATTTCAAAACCCTAAAATCCAAAATTTAACTTTTAAACCTAAAATAATGAATCCTAATCCTTTTAAAACCTTAAACACTAATTTTTATGAACCCTAATCCTTTTAAAACATTAAAAAAAATAAAAACATGAAAACCGAAAAATTGCACAGTAGCTTAAAATTCAATAACCAAAAATCACAAATTAAAGTATTTTAAGGTATTTAAGACCCTAGTTTCATGATTTCATCATTCAAACCTTAATTTGTTTAATCAAAGAGTCTTATCAATCTTTTAAAACATAAAACCCTAATTTTTTTTAATTCCATAAAAAGTCACAGTAGCTTAATTTTAGAAATTTCCAAAACCTTAACACATGAGATAAAAAAAAAACCCTAAATGGAAATACTAGCTACACTTGAACTTTTATTTGCTTTATTCAATTCCATACTTGATTATGCTTTGATTTATTTCTTATGCTTTAATTTATTTGAATTCAATACTTGATTTATTTAATTTATCATGGATGGATGTTTATTTTATTGATATTTAAATACTTTTAATGAATGATTTATTTATTATGGATGATTATTTATTTTTATCAATTAATTTAGACTTCCAAAAGTTGTAAGAGGTATGTTTCCACTTAGTGGGTACCTCATTATTTAAACATCATGTAATTTAATTTGCTTTTCTATTTTAGAACCTTTGTAAAGGGCATGTTTCTACCTTTTGGTGGGTGTCCTATCTAGGCATGTGATGTAAGGACATGTTTCCATCCTTGGATGGGTGTCCATTTATTTGTTTTACTTTGTTTAGACATTGCTTTGATTTTAATATAATGATGCTTTCTTTTTATTGTGTGTAGTATGGATAATATTATTATATTTAAGAATTTTATAATATTAAGACCTGTAAAGGAGGCCGGTTCCAATGAACCGGGCGTTGTGGAGTTGCTGGGCCTTTTCTCACATTCCTTACACGTACCCAATTTTGTGAACCCATTAAGGGGTTGGGGATTCCTTAGGAATCGAGTCATCCACCCCTTTCTTTTTCCCGGCCCGTCCGGGTGGCGACTCCATTTTCTCCGGACTTAGGTCCGTGTTCTCTAAGGCCCCGAGCCTAAACAGTGCCGAAGTCGCAAGAACCATTCCACCGGGAGTGGGGGCAAAAATCCCAGCTCACATTCCTCTTCTTCTCATTTTATTTCCCTCCAAAGCTCCAAGCCCATGCTTTCCAACTCACACCACTCTCCCTTGTTCCCCACATCTTCTTTGTTTTGTATTTCTTTTGGCAAGCATAATGTTTTATTCTCCACTTTGTCTCCCAATTCGTGCAAAAGAATCAAGGTTTTCTTAGGTGACACGGCCAAGCCATGAGTGGCTTGGCCACTGGCTTGGGCGTGTCACTTGCCAGTGTCATCTTCTGCCTTCATTTTCTTCCTTCTTTGCTTGGTTCTTTGGTTTATATTCTTTGGGTGGGACACGGCCAGTGACTTGGGCGTGTCACACTAGCCGTGTCAGCTACTGTCTTGAGATTATTTTGAGGGACACGGCCAAGCTTCCTTTGGCTTGGCCATGTCTTGCTTGATTTATGCTCTTTCTTCATTGTTTTGATCCTCCAAGTGAGATTTTCCACTTTAACCTAAAACAAACACTTAAAACCAACTTTATACAAAAATCAAATGAAACATTAACTAAAAACACATAGAAATTCATACTAAAAATAGGTATAAAATGATCTCATCAAATACCCCACACTTAATTCCTTGCTTGTCCCCAAGCAAGGCTAAAATCAAAACAAACTAAACACAAAAATTTTGTCAATTTCAAGAGTTATAAAAATGTATCAAGACTTCCCTATCCTAAATTTGCAATCAATATCAAATCAAACAAAATCGATACCAATGCAATTAAGTGGCTTTCCATGCATAACCTACATTGTCACTCCCTCACCAACTCTTAGAAAGTATTTGATCAAGGTGGTGTTTACACTCATAACAATCAATGAAAGATTATTGCCATAAGCTTGCTTATCTATCAAATATGCACCACTTAATTACAATCAAGCATCAATCAAAAGGTCTTTTATTGGATTGTAATGGGGTTAGGGTAAAGGCATGGCATTTAGGAAATGTGAGCTTAATCATTAAGTTTAAGAGCACTTCAAGAATGAAGTAACCGATCATATGTATAACCCAATGATCTCAAAACAACTTCCTCTTATCTACCCCTTGACATTGACAGAATTTTTCAAGGGAACTCACTTATTACATCTTGTAACATTATTCAAACATATTCCAACCCTTTCAACAAGAACAACAATTATTCTTATTATTTTTCTTCTTTTTACTTGATTTTTTTTTTGCAATCTTAAACCTACTAAATTTAACCCCACACTTAATTCAACACAACACTTGGTAATAAATGCTCTTAAAATGCTCTTGACCTAATGAAAGGGTAAGAGTTAAAACAGCAAGGTTCAAGCAAGTTATCAATCAATGATGTCCACACACACAAAAAAAAAAAGAATAATAAGTTGATGGCTCAATTTCTCACTAGGTTAAAGGTAGTGCAAGGAAAAACCAACAAAATTGACAATAAGCACCAATTCTACTCAATTCTCAAGTTCATGCTTCAAAATTTCAAAGGTCATCAATCAACAATTTATAACAATTGAACTTTCCAAAGTTCATTTATTCAAAGAAAAACAAGAAAAACATTAACTAAACTTAAACTAAAAGTAAAAACACAAAATGCAAAATGCATCCCACACTTAAAATTTCACATTGTCCTCAATGTGAGCATGCATAAACTAAAAGAGAGTTCAGAGGACTCCTTCCACCCATAATGCATTTGCAGCCCAGGATTGATAGGATGGACAACATGTAACTTTGAAATGTGCCCAATGTATTATAAAGCCTAGGTAGTATCCTTGGATGAGCAAATGGCCAATGAGAACTCATGAAGGTTGTTTTGGGGTGATCTTCCAATGCTATAGGAACTTGGTAAAAATATTCTTCAGTATGCAACATGGTTATATTCATTTTTTGCTCTTTCTCGCTCCCGAAAGTGGGAGGGATGATCATTGGTTGCATATTGTTCTCCCCAACTAAAACAAATTTCAAAAATTTTGGGGTCTTTTTAAGTTCAACCAAGTTTGTTTGAATCTCTTTCTCGCCCTCTTTAGCAATTTGAAGTTCCCTCTCAACATCCTTATCATTTAATATTAATTTGCTCTCCTCAATTTCTAAATTGGAAATATTAGGCTCTACTTCTATAGTCATGGCTACCTCAAGCTTATCTACATTATCTTCACTATGGGGCATGTCATAGAGTTCAGGAATATGCATACCTTGGTTCTCTTCCTCCAGCCTACATGCGAATGAAATCGGTGGCATAAAAGGATTTGGAGGTTCATGCAATTCTATCCAAGTTGATGCTTCTTGTAACACCCCTTCCCGACCTACATGTGTAAGCTGAGTAGAGGCGCCACACTAACCTAATGTTGCTACCAATTTTACTTAGTCAAATTTTAGTTCCGATTTTTTTTTTCAAAAATTTTGCCATAGTTTCGCCTAAAAATTGAGTCCCAAGTGTCGACAAAACCGGTTTTTTTCTTATTTTTAAAAACATTTTACACAAACCAATGCAAACAAAATCATTCTCAGTACACTCCCAATAAATCCCCCTTGTAACCTCAACTACAACCTGCAAAAAGAATTTACACTTCTAGTGCAACATAACATAAAGGTTTTGTGACAATCCCTATATTTAAATATTACACAGCGGAAGTTATAAAATATTTACATATTTACATACTAAACATTTCTTTACAAAATATAAAGAAATATACATGATTGGCAAGTCTACTCTGATCTTTAAGCTCCCAAAATGGATTCTTCAAGGTCTACTCTCACTTGGTCTTGATGAACTCTCGGGTTCAACTCTATCAACTCTATTACCTGCGCGATTAAACACTATCGCGCTAAGCCAAGGGCTTAGTAAGATAAAACATGCTAATGGTATGCTTTAATGTAATGCAATGCCACATATGTTATTGATAAGATCAACATCATAAATATAAAGTTAATCACATAATTATGCATTTCACAAATCATAGTCATATGAGTATACCCCATTTCAACATCTTTCCACATTCAACATTACTCAATCATACTCAATAACCAACATCTCATTTCATTAACTCATAATATTATTTAGGACATTCATATAACCTTGACACCTATGGGCCCAACAAGTATTTAATACGATATTCAGAGTTCAGAGTTACTGATTTGGTTCATAGTCACAATAATCACGCCCGTAGGCAATGTATATACATGTATCTCTATCCATGGATAGTGTAACAGACCCAGTCTCTTGGACCATCACTCAACACATATGAGGAGATCCTCAACCCGGCAAGACTGTTACAAATCATATATCTTATATTCACAATTCTCATAGTGTAACAGACCCAGTCTCTTGGACCATCAACTCAACACATATGAGGAGATCCTCAACCCGGCAAGACTGTTACCTTTCATCATTTCTTAGGCATGCCACCCAAATCCAGAACTCTGAAACTGAATAACATATTAAACAAACAATTCATTTATTATATAGTTACCATTTCCATTCTCAAATTCTCATCACATTTAGGCAAACATGCCTTCTTTCTTTCAATATCATCATCATAGCCAATCACAATGGCATTGTCTCATATCATGTCTTATTTGAATTATTATTTCAATTTCAATGTATATTATTCATGAAACACATAACCATTCACAATGCATAACATAACATTGTTCAATCTCAACAATGCAATTAGGGCAAAGAACAATTGATATGATTCATATGAATAATACATTCTGGTTTTAGACTCCATTTTATCCTTATTTTGAAAAATTGTATAAAATAATCTACTTGATTAAAAATTCTACAATTTTTACAGAATTTAGTTTTGTATCTTAAAATCATTCCTTTAAAATTTCAGATCAAACTGAACACAAAATCTTGGTCAAATAGTTCACCTAACCAGACTGCCCCAATTGCCCTGCATCCTGGCAGCAGTTCTGAACTTTGTGAATTCCATAAATCAAATTCAATCAACGTGGTTCTAAATTATTTTTCTCAAATACTAGACTCACTAAGAAACAACATATCCAAAATTCAATTGGATATGATTTTTCTACATTTTATTAAAAATCCCGAAATATAGCTGTCTCAGTTAAGGTACCTGCTGGAACAGTTCTACTAAAAATAATCTTTCTAAACTCATAACCATTCCAAAATCGAATCAACATATTTTTCAGTCATTCTAGACTCATAGAGGCACAACATATCAAAAATTCACTTCAAGAACATTTTTCTATAATTAATTAAAAATCATACAAGTTACAGCCTTTACTAATTGTAAAACAGAAAAAGAATTCACTAAACACACTCTTACTCTTCCATCACCAACACCAACCTAGCTTCTTATGTTTAATTCCATTTCAACACTTGAGAATAAATCATAAACACATCTCATCATCAAATCATCAAACCCTAATTAACTTCCCATACCACTTCAAAAGTAGGAAAGAAATCAAAGGAAAGATCTTACCTTAGTTAAAACTTCTTGAATCAACACTTAAACACTTAATCTTCCTTGAATTTGAGCTCAACACATCAAGATCCTCTCTTCACCACTTGCTTTCCTTTCTCTATGGAGGAGCCGGCCACACACATGAAGAAGAAGAAGAAATTATGAATAAACCAAAGTCAACTCTTCTTTTAAATCTCCACCAAGAGTTCCAATTCAAGCAATTACTTAATTACCCTTAATCATTTAATTTAACTTTTGTCTCATGTATGCCCATGATAGTAATTACACATATCACATAAAAATATCTCTCTTCCTTTGACTCTTCCTTTGACCCATTTATATGTTATATATATCCTCATATACACAATATATACCATTCTCTCTAAACCCTAATTCTTTCCCAATACACATATACACAAGCATTCTCCTCCCAATTTCTTTTCTTATCCCATCATATACATTCAATCCAATTTATAACAATAACAACAACAACAATATGCAAAACTTCTAGGGCATAAATGAGGATATTACACTTCTAAATTCTTCTCTTCCTTTATTTGATTCAACTCCTCTATGTCGGATTGGATCTCCTCGCCATTTTCTTCTTGATTGGTCCCTGCATCAAAGAAATCACAAAAATTGTTATATATTACCTGTTCACTCCTCAAATTTGTGATTACCTGGGTTTGCTCCATTTGGCTAGGAGACTCCTCCTTTTGGTGTGCTTGGGGTTGATGTGCCATCTGCTCAACCAGAGCATCCAATATCCTCTGTGTTTCTTGCAAAGATTTAGACCTCAACTTATCCTCTAAAGTGGGTTCCTCAAGGTGATCTTGATTCATTGTGAGTTTTTGAATATAGGTATTTAACTTATCCTCCAATGTGGGTTCGTCAAGGTGATCTTGGTCTGAAAATTGTTCTTGAAAGTAAGAACTTCTTTGGCAAGGCTGAAAATTTTGTTGAGGTGGAATGTACTGCTGATTTTCTCAATAAAAATTGGGGTGGCTTTCCCAGTTTGGATTGTAAAAATTGGAATATGGGTCATTACCACCCATTTGCTGGAAACTTTGGTAACCATATTCTTCTTCGTGCCAATCTTGGTATCGTTGGAAACCAAATGAACATGTATTGGCACTACGCCCTGCATTTCCACATGCTGTACAATTTGGTGGGCTTTCCTGGCTTGCAATTAGCCTATCAACTTTATTCGTTAATTTTGCGAGTTGCCATGCAAGCTCAGAATAACAGTCCCCATCATAAACTTCCCCGTGCCTTGAAAACTGCATCTTTACAAAAGGCACTCAGCAATTTAAAGAAAAACAAACAAAAAAACAAATTCAAACACAACAAACAAACAAATTTATAGAAAATAAACACACAATTCAAAGAAAAACACACAAACAATTCAAAGAAAATAAACAAACATTCTTGATAAAAAAAAATAAAACTAAATCAACAGTCTTAATTATATTACTAGTATTGGAACCATTGTCCCCGGCAGCGGTGCCAAAAACTTGGTGTGCGCGAACAGCGCTATAGCAATACCACAAGTGCACGGGTCGCCCAAGTAATAAAGTAGTGAGTGAGTTATCGTTCTATTGAGGACAAGGCCAAGCACTAGTGCAAATCTTAACTGTTGATTAGCAAATTAATATTTTTGTGATGTTTTATAATTAAAGATAACTAACTTAAATAAATGTAAGCAAAGATAAATTGTGTGTTGTGTAAAAAGGTTTGATGATAATGATACTATCCAGATATTGAATCCCCTAGCCTCAATTACATTACTTGATAGAGTTGAGTTGGCATTCCTCTAACTTAGACTAAAACCTCTCTCGAGTGAATTAATCCCTAATCACTAAGTAGAGTGCTGGAATCTCTTCTCAAACACAATTAAGTAGATCTTGCATTAAGAACAAAGAACTATAAACCAAAGGATCTTGTAAGTCTATCTCTAGCACTCCAATCAATCCTCAACCCTTATGAGTAATCAATTCATATCAAGCTTTCTCAAGTCAATAATATGAAAATGGCAACCGATCAATAAGCATGCTATCATTAATTGGCAATAATCATTAAGCATCATAAGAATAAAACAACTTCATCAATTAAAATCATTCAATCATATAAATAAGCTAGGGTTCTTCAATTTCTAGATAGGGAATGATTTAGTTCATGTTCAATACACTTAATACAACAACAACAACAATAACATTAAAATACATAAAAGGAGAAAATAGAAAAACCCCTATCAATGTAGCTTCTTGAATCTCCAGGAGCTGCCAATGGAAGATGGAGATGGTGGAGAGGATGGAAACGGAGGATGAAGATGAAGAGTCAAGGAAAGTGTCACTCCCTCCTTGCCCAAAATGTGTATGCCCAGCCTCCTCCTCTCAAACCTCTCTTTTGTGCTTCTGTTCTCTATTTCCTGCACAAACCTCCAGCCCTTTGCATAAGCCTCCTTTCTTCTTCCTCTTCTTCTCATTTTATTTCCCTCCAAAGCTCCTGTTTTATTAGTTTTTGTCATAGAATTGTATCTTATTTATTATGATGATTATTGTTTTCTTTAGGTATTTTGGTAGTTTTAATATGTTTATTTAGTGTTTTCATTAATTTTGGTAGTTTTAATTTATTTCAGTGTTTTTGTCATTGTTGTCTTAGTTTTTAGTGTGGTGTATATGTGTTTTTGCTTAATGTTTCATTTGATTCTTGTTTAAAGTTTGTTTCAAGTGTTTATTTTAGGTTAATATGCAAAATATTTCCTTGGAGAAAGAATAGCATGAAGCAGTGTCTCATCTTAAGGGCAAAACCAAGGAACCAAGAGAGGAAGGAAAATTTGGCAGTAAGTGACACACTCAGGTGACACGGCCACAAGCTTGGCCGTGTCCCATACTTAGCCAAGGAAGAAGACCAAAGGAAAGAGAGCAAAGAATGAAGAGATCAGTAGGTGACACACTCAGGTGACACGACCAAGCCACTGGCCGTGTCACATGACACGACCAGGAGCTTGGCCGTGTCACACTCAATTCCAAAGAAGCATATATGAAGAATTACACAGAAGCGGACACATTCAGTAGACACGGTCAAGCCACATGTAACACGGCCACCAGCTTGGCCGTGTCACTCCATGGACTAAAGGAAGAAAGAAAATGCGGATTTCGAGCGAGGTTTCTTATATATAAGAGGATTAGGGTTTTTAAAGAAGAGAGTTTTTATCAGCCGTCAAACATAAACTTTTGGTTTTCCATTTGTTTTCTTGGAGAATTTTGATTGCACTTTGATGCAAACAGTCTAGATTAAATTTGTTTTAGCCACTGCAATATTCTTCTAGCAAAGATCTGAACAAGAGATTCTTCAGAAGCTAAAGAAAGTTGTAATTTGGTTTTGTTCTCAAACTTTATCTCTTAAGTTTCATTGGAATTTTATTCATGAATTCTATTATGTCTAAATTAATTTCTTTGAATTTTAATGAGATGAATATGTTTGATAGCATTATTATGAACTAATTTGATCTAGTCTAGGGTTTGTATGGATCTACTATGATTGTATGAAATGGTTATTGCTCTTAACTGAATTATTTCTTAGCCTTAATTGAATGGATTAATGTTAATATATAATTGATTGGCCGCCAATTATGTGTTTGAGGTATTAGATGAAGGATTGAGAAGTGAAGTCTAATGCTGGAACAATTCAATTAGGGACTTAGGTGAATTAGAAATATAACCTAAGAAAAGGATCATTTTAATTGTAACAAGATTATTTGAAAGAGGTTTGAATGCGAGAGCTTATTTCCTTGATTCGATTAATTAAGTTGCTTGAAATCTGATCTTTGAAATTAAATTGGTTGAGAGGAATAGCCGTTCATACATATAAGTTAGTAGAGAAGTGCAAACCCTAGACCTTTCTATTAAGTGAATCAATATATCAGCTCAGTTTACTTTCATTGTTTTAAATTCCACTCGATCTGTCTTCGTTAGTTTTTAGCAATTTAAATTTATTGATTATTTGTTATTTGCAATTTGATAATGAATTAGCCTATCTAGCTTCCTTGTGAGACGACCTTGAGGTGTTCACCAAAATACTACAGCAGCCTCGTATACTTGCGAGTGTAGTTATAGTAGTGTTAATTTGAGCGCAACAAGTTTTTGGCGCCGTTGCCGGAGAAGCTAATTGGCGTAATTGTTTATTAGTCATAGATAGTTTAAATTATTTTTCATTGTTTACATTTTATTTTATTTGTCTTTTGCTTTTAATAATTCCTTTGTTCCAGAAATTTTGTTTATGCAAGGCAGGAGATCACTCGGAGGAGAACTATACCCAGTTATTCCAGAAATTCAGAGAGTGAAAAGGAGCAGAGAAGAGTTTGAACTGTACACCGGATTTGATACAGAGGAGGACACTTCTGATTTTGAGTCGGATACTGCACAATCTACCAATATGGGAGAAGAAAGGCAAAGAACTATGAGGGATTTTACCAGACCTGTCATTGGAACTTCCACATCTTGTATAAGATTGACAGATGCAGCAAGAAATTATGAGTTGAAGAACATCCATTACAACATGCTGCCATCATTCTATGGAGTCCCAAATGAAGATCCTTTGAATTTTATCCTGGATTTCTACTCCACCCTCAACACTTTTCCATTGGGAGGACTAACAGAGGACCAGTTGAGGATGAGATGCTTTCCGTATACATTGAAGGATAGGGAAAAAAGCTGGCTTATGATGTTGCCCAAAAATTCTTTGACAACCTGGGAGCAAGTCTATAACAAGTTTATGGGCAAATTTTACTCACATCAGAAGACAGCTGAATTGAGAGGGAAAATAGCTACACTCTCTAATTTGAAGGAGAGCCATTTCATGAGGCTTGGGACAGGTTTAAGATGTTATTGATCCAGTGTCCACATCATCACTACCCACTTCAACTTCTGAATCAGTTTTTCTACGATGGTCTAACCCAGCAATTCCAGAATACTGTTGATAATGCAGCTGGGGGAGCTATGGGAGAAAAGACAGCAGATGAAACTTATGAAATCTTTGAAATGTTGGGAGTGAATTCTCAACAGAAAAGTGTAAGAGGAAGAAGTAAAGGGGTGAACCAATTGGAAGCCAACAGTGAGATGGTCAATCAGATAGCTGAATTGACAAGGCAAGTGCAGATGTTGAACATGAAGAACAATACCTCTTCATCCACTCAAGAAGTGTGTGGAATTTGTGGAACTTTCGGGCATGGAAATATATGCCCCTCTGCATATGAGTCTTATGGAAATGAGGCTGAGCAAGTCAATGCTGTGGGGGGATTTCAACCAAGGGCCCGGAATGATCCTTACTCAAATACTTACAATCCTGGTTGGCGGAATCATCCAAATTTTTCCTGGGCAACAAATAATTCTCAACAACCTTTCCATTTGCTCCAGAGACAAAACCAACCATAGGGTCAACCTATACCATTCCCCAGTAGGTTGAAGAATGATAAACAAGATAGGCAATTTTCAGACATCTTCAACATGCTGTCTAAGGTAAGTATTAACTCACCCTTACTTGAAGCAATAAAGAACATGCCGGCTTATGCCAAATTCTTCAAAGAACTGAACACCAAGAAAAAGAGGTATGAGCCAAATGAAAAGGTGATAGTGTCAGAGGTAGCTAGTGCTGTTTTGCAGCATAAACTATCTCCAAAGCTAAAGGATCCTGGTAGTTTCATAATTCAAATTACTATGGGTAATGGAAAGGGGACTGATGGAATGTGTGATTTAGGAGCCAGTGTAAATTTCATGCCTTATTCTGTGTATCTTAAATTAGAACTTGGGGAACTTAAACCAACCAAAATGGTGTTGCAATTAGCTGACAGATCTCTTAGATTCCCGAAAGGGGTTATAGAAGATGTGTTAGTTAAGGTTGGTGGGTTGATAGTGCATGTGGATTTTATAGTTCTTGACATGGAAGGAAGTAACCCTACACCATCCGCACACACTATTCTACTGGGTAGGCCTTTTATGGCTACTACCAACACCTTGATAGATGTTAAAAATGGTAAATTGTCGATGACTGTCTTGGGATAAACGGTTGAGTTTTCTATTTTTAACACTTCTCCCATTCCTACAACTGCATTATATGAGGATTGCTCTTTAATTGATTGTATTGAAGCAGTTGTTTCAGATGTTTTCTTGCAGACAGGTTCCTCAGATAAATTGGAGCTGGCACTGACCTTAGATCGTGGTTTGGATATTTTTGACTCAGAAATAGTCAGTTGCCTTGAGACATTAGAGAGTGCTGAAATAGAGGAACTTAAGGAGGACCCAGTATTTGAACTTTCCTCCATCCAAAAGGAAGAGAGGAATCCTTCACTTGAGTTAGAGCTGAAAGAGTTACCTAAAAATCTGAAATATGTGTTTTTAGGAGATCACAACACCTTACCTGTGATAATATCTAGTGAACTTAGTGAAAGGGAGGAGATGAGGCTAGTGAGTGAGCTAAAAAGATTGAAAAGAGCAATAGGATGGGGATTGAGTGACATCAAAGGTATTAACCCTTCGATGTGCATGCATAGAATCACCTTAGAAGAGGGAGCTAAACCTGTGAGGGAGACCCAAAGGCGCCTTAACCCAAACATGAGTGAAGTGGTTAAAAAGGAAGTGCTTAAATTGCTTGATGAAGGAGTGATATATCCTATAGCTAATAGTGAGTGGGTGAGCCCAGTACATGTAGTGCCTAAGAAATCAGGAATCACTGTAGTGAAAAATGAAAAGAATGAGTTGGTTCCTGCTAGGACTACTACTGGGTGGAGAATGTGTATCGATTATAGGAAGTTGAACAATGCCACAAAGAAAGACCATTTCCCTCTTCCTTTTATTGATCATATGTTGGATAAACTTTCTGGACACTCACATTATTGCTTTTTGGATGGACTTTCAGGTTACTATCAGGTGCCGATATCACCAGAGGATCAATCCAAGACTACTTTTACTTGCCCTTTTGGGACTTATGCATTTCGGCGTATGCCCTTTGGCTTGTGCAATGCGCCTGCAACTTTTCAGAGATGCATGATGTCTGTCTTCACAGACATGATAGATGATTTTATTGAGGTATTTGTGGATGACTTTTCTATTTTCGGTGATTCTTTTGATAATTGCCTCAATAAACTTGTTCTTGTGCTTGAGAGATGCATTGAATGTAACCTCACTTTGAGTTGGGAAAAAGTTATTTCATGGTTACTCAGGGCATTGTATTAGGCCATGTTGAGTTGAGTAAAGGGATTGAGGTGGATAAAGCTAAGGTAGAGTTAATTGCTAAGTTACCCCCACCTACCTCTGTTAAGGGAATAAGAAGTTTTCTAGGGCATGCAGGTTTTTACCGGAGGTTTATTAAAGATTTTTCTAAAATAAGTCAACCATTGTGTCATTTGCTTGGGAAAGATGTTCCATTTGAGTTTACAGCACAATGCATGCAAGCCTTTAATTCCCTTAAGGAAAAATTGACTAGTGCACCGATAATTGTAGCTCCTGTTTGGTCTTTACCTTTTTGAAATTATGTGTGATGCCTCTAATCATGCAGTAGGAGCTATCTTTGGGCAAATGGTTGAGAAATTTTTTAGAGTGATCTATTATGTTAGCTTGACCCTGAATAGTGCGCAAATGAATTACACAACAACTGAAAAGGAAATGTTAGCTATTGTTTTTGCCTTAGATAAGTTTAGAGCATATATAATTGGGTCGAAAATTATTGTGCATTCTGATCATGCAGCTCTAAAATATCTTTTGACAAAACAACATGCAAAACCTCATTTAATTAGATGGGTGTTATTATTGCAAGAATTTGATTTCCAAATCAAAGATACTAAGGAAGTGAAAATGTTGTACCTGATCATTTATCTAGATTACCCTTCTTTGGTGAAAATCTTGCATCTGATAGCATTCATAAAAATTTAGAAGCATTTCTTGATGAGCAGCTGCTTGTGATAATTAATGCACCTTGGTTTGCAAATATTGCTAACTATCTTGCTTGTGTTATTTTGCATTCTGACATGTCATTTCAGGAAAAGAAAAGGTTTTTGCACGTGAGTAAAATTTATTTTTGGGATGAACCTTACCTATTCCGGATATGCAAAGATGAGATAGTTCGCAGGTGTGTATCTGAGGAAGAACAACTGAGTGTTCTTCAATTTTGTCATGACCTTCATTGTGGTGGTCATTTTGGAGGGAGAAAGACTGCAGAAAATGAGCTTCAAAGTGGTTTTTGCTGGCCTACTCTATTCAAAGATGCTCAAGAATATTATAAGCATTGTGACCGCTACCAAAAGTGGGTAACATTGGGAGGAGGAATGAAATGCCCCTTCAATCGTATATTGTTGTTGAACTGTTTGATGTGTGGGGAATAGACTTTATGGGTCCTTTTCCCAAGTCTTTTGGTTATGAATATATTTTAGTTGCTGTTGATTATGTTTCAAAATGGGTGGAGGCAATCCCTACCCGTACTAATGATGCTAATGTGGTTGTTAAATTTGTGAAGGAATATATTCTTAGCAGATTTGGCACGCCAAGAGTGATAGTCAATGATGGGGGAAGTCATTTCTGCAACAAACGTTTTGAGAAATTAATGCACAAATCTGGTATGAAACACAAGGTGGCGACCCCATACCATCCACAGACTTCTGGACAAGCTGAGACATCCAATAAGCAAATAAAAGGAATTCTAGAGAAAACAATCAACTTATCAAGGAAGGATTGGGCGAGTAGATTGCATGATGCATTGTGGGCATATCGAACTGCTTTCATGTAATATCCCTAAGTGTGCTTAGAAGTTATGATAATGTTGTTATTATTGAATTGAGTGTGTGATTGATAAGTGGTAATTATGTTGTTTGAAGAAAAGCATTGTGTAGAGTGAAGTGTATATGTTGTGTATATGGTCATATATATATAATATAAGTTGGTCAAAGGGCTTGGTCAAGGGAAGAGGATATTTTATTTGTGATTGTGAAATTACCAACATGGGCTTGTAAAAGACAAAGGTTTAGTTATATGGTTGAGGGTAGTTTAGTAATTTTCTTTTGGAAGGGTATTTAATGCCTATTGACTTTGTGTTTTCTTCATCATTTCTTCTTCTTCTTCTTGTTGATGGCCGGCTCACTCAAAGACAAAGGAAAGCAAGAGAGCAAGTGATGATTTTGGAATTTTAAGCTCAAAAGTGAAGGAAGATCTCAAGTATACAAGTTGGAATTTCAAGAATTTCATGATTTTAGTAAGTTTTCTCTTGTTTGCCTTTGTTATTTTTGAAGATGTGTGTGAGTTGAGTTAGGTTTATTGATAGTATGATTAAGTGTGTTGATGATTTGTTGATTAGAGTTGAAATTGATTTTAAAATAAGAAGTTAAATTGGTGTTGGTGATGGAAGAGTAAGAGTTGTGTTTAGTGAATATTTTTCTGTTTTACAATTAGTAAAGGCTGTGACTTGTATGATTTTTAATTAATTATAGAAAAATGTTCTTGAAGTGAATTTTTGATATGTTGTGCCTCTATGAGTCTAGAATGACTGAAAAATATGTTGATTCGATTTTGGAATGGTTATGAGTTTAGAAAGATTATTTTTATTAGACCTGTTCCAGCAGGTACCTTAACTGAGACAGCTATATTTCGGGATTTTTAATAAAATGTAGAAAAATCATATCCAATTGAATTTTGGATATGTTGTTTCTTAGTGAGTCTAGTATTTGAGAAAAATAATTTGGAACCACGTTGATTGAATTTGATTTATGGAATTCACAAAGTTCAGAACTGCTGCCAGGATGCAGGGCAATTGGGGCAGTCTGGTTAGGTGAACTATTTGACCAAGATTTTGTGTTCAGTTTGATCTGAAATTTTAAAGGAATGATTTTAAGATACAAAACGAAATTCTGTAAAAATTTTAGAATTTTTAGTCAAGTAGATTATTTTATACAATTTTTCAAAATAAGGATAAAATGGAGTCTAAAACCAGAATGTACTATTCATATGGTCATTTTGCTTATATTCCTTTTGGATTAGGTTGTGAAGAGGTTGAATTGCCCTAATTTGTGAAGTGAAGAACTATTGAGTGGAGAAGAGTTTAGAGTGGTGTGAAATGTTATTAAGGTAAGTACCAATGTTGCATGATTGCATTGTTAATGCATATCACTAATGTATTTTGATGTGTTTATATCATTAATGATATGTATATATATATATAATTGTGTTATGGGAAAATGAAAGATGTGAATGATTTGATGAATATTAATGTATGAGAATACAATTGATTGAGTATAATTAAATAATGTTAGGTAAATTATTACATTGTTAATCTAATGTGACTTGTATAGTGTGAAAGAGAAGAGGATCATTCAACAAGGTATGAGCTATGCAAATTTATTATGATAAACACTTTTATGAAGAATTACTTTAATGTACTTTGTAATGTTATAGCAATGATGCTATATGTATAATGTGAATCATGTGATTGAATAATGATATGTTCATTTGGTTAATGTAATTGATGTTGAGTATTATAATGATGATGCACATGATACTATATGAACAATACTATGTTTTGTGTATTATGAATCTTGTGAATTGTATTGTGCTATATGAATAAGGTACTTTGTAATGTTATAGCAATGATGTTATATGTATCATATGGATTGAGATAGGATATGTTGTGAAGCCATTGTAATTGGCCATGATGATTCAAATGTGAGATGAAGCCATTGTGATTGGCTATGATGATCTAATTGAAAGAAACAAGGCATGTTTGCCTAGATGATAATGAACATTGAGATTGAAATTGATAATGAAACAATAAGTGAAATATGTGTTTAATGTGTTATTCAGTCTTCAGAGTTCTGGGTTTGGAGGCATGCCTGTAAAATGAAAAAGGTAACAGTCTTGCCGGGTTGAGGATCTCTTCAAATTGAGTTGAATTGAGGTCCAAGAGACTGGGTCTGTTACACTATGAGAATTGTGAATATGAAATATATGATTGGTAACAGTCTTGCCGGGTTGAGGATCTCCTCATGATGAGTTGATGGTCCAAGAGACTGGGTCTGTTACACTATCCATGGATAGAATTATTGATATATGATGCCTACGGGCTTGATGATTATGATTATAGACCAAAGCAGTAACTCTGAACTCTAAATAACATAGTGGTGTCTGTTGGGCCCGAGTCTGTCTTTGTTGTCAATGTGATATACAAATGTTGAAAGAAATGGATAATGAAATCTTTGGTATACTTCATTGGACATGTGATTGATGATATGTAATATGTGCGTTGAAATATTGATTATGAGCACTAGTGATGAATCATTAATGTTGAATTGTGAATAAAGAAATGTTATGATTGGTATGATGTATAATGTGTGTATTAGCATTGATTGTGAATTCAATTGATGAATTGTGGTTGATGACAATGATTGTCTTAATTGGAAATGTGACTTATGATTAGTATGATGTATAATGTGTGTATTGAGATGTTGATTGTGAATATTAGTGATGGGTTGGACTTGGTAGAAATGTTATGTTTATATGTGTATAAGATAGGAGATTAGTTGAAAGATATGAAAGGTGCAAATGAATAGGGATAAACTTAATAAGAACTAAAAGTATATGGAATTGAGATATCTTTATATGTTAGTGTTTCCATGATATATGTTTGTATTTTATATTTGTACTACTAAGCTTTCGAGCTTAGCGCGGATGTATTATCGCGCAGGTAGCTTGGTGGAAGATATGAAGTCTTTTGGTAGGCCACGAGAAGAGTAAGATTTTGTCGAGACCAACTAGAGGGTAATGCATACATGTATCCACTTTAAGTATGTTATATTATATGTATAAATGAAGTTTTGATAAAGACAATAATTTGTAAGTGTTCTTTAAATTGACCTATTATGGTTTGAATTTTGTTACAGGTATTGAAAGGTAAAAAAAAAAAAAAGTGGCATCCTTATACTTTATATACTTACTGTATGTATACTAGGTATATGTATAGTATTTATATGGAGTATTGGGGCGTTACATTTCAAGACTCCTTTGGGTATGAGTTCATACCGATTGGTTTTTGGTAAGGCTTTTCATTTACCAGTGGAGTTGGGGCACAAAGCATATTGGGCAATCAAGACTCTGAATTTAGACTTGGACAAGGCAAAGAGAGAACGTTTTCTGCAAATTTCAGAGTTAGATGAACTGAGAAATGAGGCATATGAGAGTTCGAGGATTTATAAGGATCGCACTAAAGCACTTCATGACAGAATTATAGTGCGAAAGACATTGAGCCCAGGTATGAAAGTTTTGCTTTTTAATTCTCGTCTCCGTCTGTTTCCAGGAAAACTCAAGTCTCGATGGAGTGGTCCTTTCGAGATAACTCAGGTATATCCTTCCGGTACCATAGAATTGCTTAACTCTCGAACAAATGAAACTTTTAAAGTAAATGGACAGAGAGTTAAACCATATAATGAAGGGTTCTAAGAAGTAAGGATCATTGATAGCACTTTGATCTACGATCCTTAAGTCTTACAGTAATGTCCAGCTACACGACATTAAAGAAGCGCTAAATGGGAGGCAACCCATCGGTTTGCATTTCTTTTCATAGTTACAATTTTATATTCAGTAATTTTGATTTTATGTTTGGTTTAAATAAATGGAATGAGTGCTTTGATCGGTTTTTATTTTTTTAATGTGTTTCAGGGTTAATCGAAGAAGAGGATTGCATTTTTTTAAAGATTTGGTGACACAAAAAAAAAGCCAAAATGGCAGTGAAGGACACTGCCACTTGACACGGCCAAGTCACTGGCCGTGTCAAGCCAACCCTAAATTCACCAAATTCACACAGCCCCTGACACGGCCAACAAGGTTGGCCGTGTCCTTGGCCGTGTCACATAGACACAACCAATCTTCTCCCCAAGCCCCTTTTCTTTGTTTTTGCAACCCTTTGTTCACAGTATCAAACACACCCATGGGACACGGCCAAGTCACTGGCCGTGTCCCTCTAAACGCATCAAACATGACCAAGCTAACCCAAGCTTGGCCGTGTCACTTCAATTTTAAAGTTTAAAAACACGGTTTTTAGCACTTTTAGTTCATTTCAATCCCTAGTTTTCTTTTTGTTTCCTTTCTCTCTCTCAATTTTTTCTCTCAAAAACCTCCATTTTTGTTCTTTCAAAGCTTCCAAAATCCCATTAACTCTCAATTTCCTTCACCAAAACTGAAATTAATCCGTTCAATCTTCTTCTTCTCTCATAAAAAATCAATTTAATCTGTTTAAGTTTCAAAATTTTTTAGATCTTTCAATATGCCAAGAACGAAGATGGTGTCCCACCACAAGAGGAAGCGACCTCCAACTGCAGCTGCATCTTCATCTTCATCTTCTTCATTTTTAAAGAGAGCGACTCTTTTGGCTAGGGGTTTCTTTCCGACGAGGTATGTCAGCGATGAATCCCTTAATGCTCTTCATATTAGGGATAATTTTTATAGTTATGTTCAAAACCTTGGGTGGGAGAAACTAGTCTCCTTTCGACCTTTGCAATTTCAAGAGCTTATTTGGAATTTTTAACATCTCTTAAGGTTGAAAGAGATGAACAGAAGATTTGCTCTAGGTTGAATTTTAAGTTGCTTGGGAAATCATTTGTAGTTAGTATTGAACAGTTGAATGTTATATTTGGTTTCCATCAACACGGTGAAAAGTCTGTACCTAAGGATTTTAAACAGCAATTTGCTTGGGGAGCATTGGGCTCGAGAACTTATGTGGCCAAATCGGCCAAGGCAACTAACTTGAGCAATCTCGCTCTTAGGTATTTGCATCGCTTTATGTCCTGTGGGTTCTTTGCTCGGAAGGAAAGCTCAGGTGTAGTGGAACATAGTGAGCTCTTTTTCTTAGATTGTGCTTGTAATGCAATACCTATTAGTACCGGCTATTGGTTGGCCGATGTTTTTGATAATGTGGCAAACAAAAAGAAGGGGGCTATTTGTATTGGAGGATTGGTTACCACATTGGCAACAACCCTTCTTGATGATTTTGACCCGAGTAACTGTCGTATGACTAAAGTTTCGGGTAATGATTCATTGGATTTGGCTACACTTGAGAAGATGCATATGGTTGTGAGCAGGGGAGGGGCCTATGTGATGGCTTCAGTTGAGCCAGAAGCATCGGGGGGCAGACAAAAGAGAACACGAGTCCAGGAGGAGTCCAACTCGGATTCTCTGGATTTAGAAGAAGATGCTCCGATCCCGGATAATTAGGAGATACTTAATAGGATAGAGGCACTGGAGAGCAAGGTCGATTATAACCATGCTGCGGTCTTGCAACAGTTGGACCAAATCAATAGCAACCTTGCTATGATTCTGAGTCTCCATCCTTCGGCTGCATCATCATCACATCCTCCTTCACCGTAGATCAAATTGGCTCTAATCTTTCGAGACAATTCCTTACTTTCTTGTGTTTAGTTATAGCATATTTTCGTTGTTATTTTTCATTTTTGTTTTTAATGCTAACATTTTATATTTTGGTTATTTTTTTATATATTGTATTTTGTTTTTGAACAATTACTGTTTGTGATGAAAAGGTAGAGTTTGCCTCACTAGGGAACGATGAAAAACAGGTTGTACCTTAACTCTTTTTCTTTATTATTCTTGTTTTCCGTTGAGGACAATGTAATTTATAAGTTTGGGGTAATCTTTAAGTTTTTCTTTAATTCTTGTTTTGTTTGTCTTTGTGCGTTTTATTGTGCATTGTGCATAGCATAATTGTTGGAAACTTATTGACTTTTCTGTGATTCTAGCATTATATTTGAGCCTTTATTATCAGCATAGAGATTAGCATTTGAATTCATTCAGGATCAATTTTCACATTCTGCAATTCATGACATATAAATCTTTGAGAACCCACCCTTTGTGAGTTTTGAGCCTCATAGATTGAATATTATTGTCAATTGATTTTCTTTTCTTAAGTGTGCACCTTCATGATTTTGCATCTCTAGAGCTTGTTTTTGCATACTAATTGAACTCACATTATGATTTCATCTCAAGTTTTAAAATGATGAAGGCAAATTAGGATTATCCCTTTAGCTTAAAAAGACCTCCCTTAATTATGAATTCCTTAGTGAGCCAAGTTGAGCCTTTGACTTTTTCTTGATTGATCAACACAATTCACAACTCAACATTTTCTTATTATCATCATACCTGCATTAAGGAATGGAGTTTCTTATGATATGACAATAGGGTGGTTTAATTCATAAGTGTGGGGTAAGCAATTAAAAAAAATAGTATTGCTTTAGTAAGATTTGGGGCTGAAATGCATTCTTTGTACATTGTATTTGATTAAGAGTCGATTATTCTTTTCCTCTACATTTTAAGCTAGATATTACATGCAATTTGATATTTTGTATACATATATATAAAATAAAAAAAATTAAAGAAAAATAAAAGAGAAGATATATATATATATACAAAATTCATATATTTTCTAGCATTAGTCATCAAAGAGGAATGTCGACTCATGTACTTTTCTTTAAGTATGCAAGTATGTGAGATTATCAAGGGTTAGTGAATATGCCATTTGAGGGAGTTACGAGTTTCTTAGCAAGAGTATTGTCTAATTTAGATACTCCATTTCTTGATGCTCCAACTTAAATGTCTTTTCTCACACCTTCACCTTAGCCCCATTACATCCAAATAAAAGACCTTCGGATTATTTCTTGAGAAAATAAGTGAGAGAGATTGGATAATTAAGCAAGTTTATGGCAGTATGCAGTCATGAGTGGTTTGAGTGAATTAATCTTTGAAATCGAGTGAAACACTTAGATGAGAGATGAGATTTGTTATGTTTGGATTAATGAATGAGTTAAGAAAATTTTGATTGAAGTAAATTGCAATTATTTATGGCTGAGTCTTAAAGGATTTCATCTTATATACTAGAATTATAGTTAAGGTTGTTTGAGTTTTTAATTTATGCCATGTGAATTTGCTTGAGGACAAGCAAAGTTTTAAGTGTGGGGTAGTTGTTTTATTAGTTTTTGTCATAGAATTGTATCTTATTTATTATGATGATTATTATTTTCTTCAGGTATTTTGGTAGTTTTAATCTGTTTATTTAGTGTTTTCATTAATTTTGGTATTTTTAATTTATTTTAGTGTTTTTGTCATTGTTGTCTTAGTTTTTAGTGTGGTGTTTATGTGTTTTTGGTTAATGTTTCATTTGATTCTTGTTTAAAGTTTGTTTCAAGTGTTTGTTTAGGTTAATATGCAAAATATTTCCTTGGAGAAAGAATAGCATGAAGCAGTGTCTCATCTTAAGGGCAAAACCAAGGAACCAAGAGAGGAAGGAAAATTTGGCAGTAAGTGACACACTCAGGTGACACGGCCAAGCCACTGGCCCTGTCACATGACACGGCTACAAGCTTGGCCATGTCCCATACTTAGCCAAGGAAGAAGATCAAAGGAAAGAGAGCAAAGAACGAAGAGATCAGTAGGTGACACACTCAGGTGACACGGCCAAGCCACTGGCCGTGTCACATGACACAGCCAGGAGCTTGGCCGTGTCACACTCAATTCCAAAGAAGCATATATGAAGAATTACACAGAAGTGGACACATTCAGTAGACATGGCCAAGCCACTCCTCCAGCTTGGCCGTGTCACTCCATGGACTAAAGGAAGAAAGAAAATGTGGATTTCGAGCGAGGTTTCGTATGTATAAGAGGATTAGGGTTTTTGAAGAAGAGAGTTTTTATCAGCCGTCAAACGTTTCCATTTGTTTTCTTGGAGAATTTTGATTACACTTTGATGCAAACAGTCTAGATTAAATTTATTTTAGCCACTGCAATATTCTTCTAGCAAAGATCTGAACAAGAGATTCTTCAGAAGCTAAAGAAAGTTGTAATTTGGTTTTGTTCTCAAACTTTATCTCTTAAGTTTCATTGGAATTGTATTCATGAATTATATTATGTCTAAATTAATTTCTTTGAATTTTAATGAGATGAATAAGTTTGATAGCATTATTATGAACTAATTTGATCTAGTCTAGGGTTTGTATGGATCTACTATGATTGTATGAAATGGTTATTGCTCTTAACTGAATTATTTCTTAGCCTTAATTGAATGGATTAATGTTAATATATAATTGATTGGCCACCAATTATGTGTTTGAGGTATTAGATGAAGGATTGAGAAATGAAGTCTAATGCTGGAACAATTCAATTAGGGACTTAGGTGAATTAGAAATATAACCTAAGAAAAGGATCATTTTAATTGTAACAAGATTATTTGAAAGAGGTTTGAATGCGAGAGCTTATTTCCTTGATTCGATTAATTAAGTTGCTTGAAATCTGATCTTTGAAATTAAATTGGTTGAGAGGAATAGCCGTTCATACATATAAGTTAGTAGAGAAGTGCAAACCCTAGACCTTTCTATTAAGTGAATCAATATATCAGCTCAGTTTACCTTCATTGTTTTAAATTCCACTCGATCTGTCTTCGTTAGTTTTTAGCAATTTAAATTTATTGATTATTTGTTATTTGCAATTTGATAATCAATTAGCCTATCTAGCTTCTTTGTGAGATGACCTTGAGGTGTTCACCAAAATACTACAGCAGCCTCGTATACTTGCGAGTGTTGTTCTAGTAGTGTTAATTAGAGCGCAGCAACTCCAAGCCCATGCTTTCCAACTCACACCAGCTCACACCACTCTCCCTTGTTCCCCACATCTTCTTTGTTTTGTATTTCTTTTGGCAAGCATAATGTTTTATTCCCCACTTTGTCTCCCAATTCGTGCAAAAGAATCAAGGTTTTCTTAGGTGACATGGCCAAGCTATGAGTGGCTTGGCCGTGTCTCTCATTTCTCCTTAGGACACGGCCAAGCTAGTTGGCCGTGTCCGTCACCGTCTTTCTTCCTTTCTTTCTTTTCTCTTTGGTCTCATGGGGTGACACGGCCAGTGGCTTGGCCATGTCACTTGGGTGTGTCACCTCCTGCTTGCCATTTGTTCAATTCTTCTCTTTGTTTCCAAGGGTGACATGGCCAAGCTTGTGGCCGTATCATGTGACACAGCCACTGGCTTTGGCGTGTCACTTGCCAGTGTCATCTTCTACCTTCATTTTCTTCCTTCTTTTCTTGGTTCTTTGGTTTCTATTCTTTGGGTGAGACACGGCCAGTGACTTGGGCGTGTCACCTAGCCGTGTCAGCCACTGTCTTGAGATTATTTTGAGGGACACGGCCAAGCTTGCTTTGGCTTGGCCATGTCTTGCTTGATTTATTGTCTTTCTTCATTGTTTTGATCCTCCAAGTGAGATTTTCCACTTTAACCTAAAACAAACACTTAAAACCAACTTTAAACAAAAATCAAATGAAACATTAAGTAAAAACACATAGAAATTCATACTAAAAATAGGTATAAAATGATCTCATCAGAATGCATTAGATTTTAGAATTTGAAAAAAACAATTTATAATTTTATGAAACTTTATGAAAATAAACAAAACAATTTAAGGTTTATAGAAACAGAAAAGGTATTTTTTAGGGTTTTTGGAAAGAAACAAATTCAAATTAGGGCTTTGAAAAGAAACAGATTCAAATTACGGTTTTGGTAAATTTTGAAGAAGCAAAAATAACAATTTTAAGATTTTTGAAAAACAAATAAACGAATTAAGGTTTTTAAGCCTTAGAAAAGATAAATTAAAGTTCTAGGGTTTTTTGAATCAAAAGAGACAATTGGATTATTTAAGCTATTGTGAAGAAATTAGACATTCATACCTCCATTTATTGGTTCCACCAAAAATTTCTTCTTGGATGAACAAGAACAAAGACAAGCTTTGCTGCCTTTAATGGATTGAATTGCTTGTTTGCTCTCTCCAAAAATCCCCTCGATTTCACTGCCTGAAGGAACTTTTAAAATCTGATTTCTTTTCAAGGTTTTTCTCCTCAATTTCGGTCTCAATTTTTCCACCAAAATCCGATCCTTTTAGTGTTGTTTTAGTCATTTTTTATAGAAAATTTTTATGATTAATTTTGGTTATTCACGGAATCTAACATTAATTAAGAAAATAAAACCGAAACATAATTGTATTTGGTTTCGAAAAAATTTGCGTCGAAAAAATTTTGCTAGTGAAAAAAAACTGTTGCTGAAAAATTGCACTGGCGAAAAAGCTGCCGCAGCGAAAATTGGCCTGCGGGCCATTTTGTCCCACTCTGATTTTCAGCGATGATTTTTTCGTCGCCGATTTTTTCGTCGTCGATTTTTATTTTTATTTATTTTTTATATTATTATTTTTTAAAAATTATAAAAAATAAATACTAAAACAAATATTATTTAATTAAGATAACACAAAAATTATTTTGGACTAATTAAAATATATTGGACAATACAAAAATTATTTTGGATTAATTAAAATATATTGAACCGGACTAGGTAAAAAATTAAGGGTTTACAGTTTACCCCCTGGTTGAATGATCTGAGACTTTAGTGAAAGAGAGTGAAAAGCAATAAGACTTAATATTTGAGATGGTTGAGGTTTTGGGTTCTGGACTCGGTTTGAGTTCTAAACTCAAGGATAATTTTAGGTTCTAGACCTAAGCTAAGTTCTGGTTTTAGAAAACATTCTAGGTTCTGGACCTAAGGATAATTTGGGTTCTGGACCCGAGCTAAGTTCTGGACTTAGAAGAGATTCTAGGTTCTGGACCTAAGGAAAATTTGGGTTTTGGACCTGAGCTAAGTTCTAGACTTAAAAGAGATTCTAGGTTCTGGACCTAAGAAAAATTTGGGTTCTGGACCCGAGCTAAGTTCTGGACTTGAAATATATTCTAGGTTCTGAATCTAAGGAAATTTGGATTCTGGACCCAAGCTAAGTTCTAGACCTAATAAAATTTTGGGCTCTGGACCTAATGAAATTTTGGGCTCTGGACCCAAGCTAAGTTCTGGACTTAAAAGAGATTCTAGGTTATGGACTTAAGAAAATTTGGGTTCTGGACCGAAGCTAAGTTCTGGACTCAAAAGATTCTAGGTTCTGGACCCAAGAAAAATTTGGGTTCTGGACCCGAGCTAAGTTCTGGACTTAAAAGAGATTCTATGTTCTGGACCTAAGAAAAATTTGGGTTCTAGACCCGAGCTAATAATTTTTTGATTTCAAAAAGTTTGGCTAATTTTTATGCACATGTCTTCTTTTTTGCCCCTTGCGAGTAAAAATATTTATACACACGCAAGCATTTGAATGATTAAAGTGAATAATTGAATTTACTGTTTATTTACTGTGCAGTCACTGTTCATGCACTATTTACTATTCATAAATAGTAACTTACTATTCGTAAATAGTAGTAAACAGTATTTTACTATTGAAAATAGTAATATACTATTTATCAATAATAATTTACTATTTATGAATAGTAAAATTTACTATTTATCAATAGTAAAATTTACTATTCATAAATAGTAAACTTACTTTTAAATTTTGTTTTTTTCCTTGCCGTTTCTCTATATAAACTAACAAATTCTTCCACTTGATTCACAACAAAACTTCTCAATTTCTATAATTCTCTCAAATTCTTTCAAATTTAGCACATAGTTTTCAAAAAAAAATGCATGCTTCAAGGTCAGGGACTCATTCTAATGCCGAATTATTAAAATTTATTCGGCATCATAAAGATAGAAATATAGATCTGCTAGCCGAGATGCCGCTTCATCGAAGTTCCAATCAAAAGAGCGCGGTAATTATTTTTCTTTTCTTGATTTTTTCGTCTTTCTGTTTTTTTATATATATATTTTTATGTTTTTTTATATTTTTTCTTTTTTTGTTTTTTTTTTGTTATTTTGTTATTTTTGTTATTTGTTTATATTATTATTTGTTTATTTTTTATTTTGATTTATGTTTTTATATTAGGCTCTTTTTTTAGAAAATTTAGGAAAAATATATTAATTTAAGCAGATAAGATAATATATACTTACCTTGTATTAACTTACTTGGCTCCGTGTTAGCGTGATCTTTGCGTTGTTTGGGCTGGAGAGTATATCTACAAAGCCCGACAATGGTACAATGTAGTTCCTTCTCGGGTAAGGCAGATTATCCGAGATTGCGGCTTTGAGAGCTTCATCTTACAATTGCCATCCGAGGAGTATCAGATAGACCGGAGCGTAGTCCAGGCACTTGTAGAATGATGGTTGGACACAACCCACACTTTTCACTTGCCCATTAGAGAGATGACAATTGGTCCGGTCGATTTTACTGCTATAACCGGCCTTCGATATGATGGTGTTCCGGTTCCTCTGACCAATGATATTTTGATTTTTGAAGAAATTCAGGAATTAATTGGTATGGAACCATCGTATAAAGGGCCTTTTAAGATAAAGATTGAGCCAATTCATAGTTATTGGATGAACTACGAAGGATGGGTTCACAGAGACACGGCCCAATAGTATGCTCGAGGATTTTTGTTATATTTGCTTGGGTCGACCATCTTAGGCAGCACTGAATCTTCCATCCACTTGTCAGTGTTGAAGGCCCTTTCTTATTTTTCCCTTGCAACTGCTTCTTTCTTTTTTTTTTTTTAATTCTTTAATGATTATTATAGGCTGTTGGCTCATTTGATCATGAGGCTATTCTGGCCCGCCAGATATGCCATCTCATCCGCAGGCATTGATATGAATTACCTGGTGAGTTTCCTTATTTCATGGTAATTTATGCTATATGTATGCATGATTATGTATGCTCTTACCCTTTTCCTTTCTGGCTCACAACGGATGCTTGAAGAACAAAATAGGAAACTTCGAGAAGAGTTGGCTGCAAGTCGTCAGCAGGCTTCCCATTTTAAAAATTTATATCATCAATCCGAACAAAATTTTCGAGACTTCCGATTTCAGGGGATGAGGGATCCTGGCGCTTCTTCATCAAGAGGCCCCCAGACTGATGACCATGAGATCCTTTTGTCTGCTTCTGATGAGGATCGTGACAAATCGAAACTTCAAGGTAATAGAGATTTTGGTGCTCCTGCTTTGGTGATCCAGGGATGAGTAATTTGCCCCCTCCTCCAACAGGTGATGATTTTTTCAGGGCTTTATTTGATGACCCAGCACCTCCCTCTTAGTGATGTATAAATATTGTATCAATATTGTACAATAAGCATAATAATAATAATACATAATTTCCGCCTTTACTTTAACTAACTTTTTTTTACTGTGCCATAATTATTATACTTTTTTTTATCACATCATAAACAGTACAGCCGCATCACTTTGTCAAATGCAACACGATAAAGGATTTTGTCACCAATTCTTTTCCTTACACAATATGGTTTCACCCTTTCCCATTACCTTTTCCTTATCAATTTTGGAAAAACTTGTTTCCTTTATATAAATCTCCTTCTTACACCTTATTTCATACAGAAGCCAAAATACTTTCCATTTCAACGTAAAGACTCCTTTAGCAATTTTGATTTTCCTTCATTCATCAACCATGACCGAACATCATTTAACGAAGATAAAAATTCTATTTAAGAATATGGATTCCATTCACTAGAAGCAAATTTCATGGTCAAAACTTGATGTTTTAAAATGTTTTCAAAATGTTAAATTGGACCACTCCTTCTTACATGCCATGTCTTCCTTTTGGAAAATGGATTCTAGGGCATTTTAAATTAATGGCTTTGAAATATGTCCCTTGATTGAAGAATTTGAGGCCATCCTGGGATATCCAAATAATCAACAAATGGCATTACCCACATTGATTTCCAAAACTCAACAGAAGATGCAGATGTTATTTCAAATTCCAAAACCCAAAGTTCTTCAGTTCATTGCTTGGCGAAAAAATTCTACTTGCTCCCTTGATTGATTTTTGTCTCTCTCATTTGGCTCCTACTAAGGCATGGGGCGAAAAAATCCGATGGTGATATTGATCCACGGGTATTGGATATTATGGACCAAATGGAAGGAGGCTTGTCGCTGGTACCTGTGATCTTAGCTGAGACTCTAGTTGGGTTAGACCAACTTAAATCAGGATTGACAAAGAGACAGACCAGGAGTCCATTGTTGCTTCAGGTAATTACCTAAACTTCCCTTTTGGGTTTTCAATTTAGGTTTTCTTTTTTTTTTCTTTTCTTTATTGCTCTAATTTTTGCCTAGTCGCCCATGTGGGTTTTCGGAACTAGCGAGCTGTCCTAATTTTTGCCTAAGCTGCCCTTGTGGGTTTTCAACTTAGTGGACCTCTTTTTTATTATATATATTTTTTATTGCTCTAATTTTTGCCTAGTTCGCCCATGTGGGTTTTCGAAACTAGCGAGCTGTCCTAATTTTTGCCTAAGCTGCCCTTGCGGGTTTTCAACTTAGCGGACCTTTTTTTTTTAATTTAATTCTTTCTTCACAGATTTGGCTTCAAGAGTATTTTTGTTTGCTTGATACTCCATCCATGGATTTTGCTAGATATCTACCACGTCATCATTCTGCTAGGAAACTACTCCATCCTGCTTCTTCATATGCTGACTGGGTTAACTGGATCCACTCACGCGCTGAAGTCAATATCCGTTGGTTGGTACCTTGGTGGAAGATTTCTCGTATCACCATGCGTACATACTTGATGTATGTTCCCCTTGCCGCTCTTTGTCAAGGTACATGCTATGATCCTCGCCGACTTAGCCGTCAGTATGGAGCTGAACCTCGTGATTCTGACTTTACTCCTGACTTAGACATGCCTTGCTTGACTGAAGCCTACTTGGATTGGCTGAGGCAAAGCTGGCCTGCACGTTATATTTACCGACTGCCATAGATTTTACATTTGTCAATTCAGAAAGTGTATTGTTAGGATGAAAAATAATTAAAGTAATAAAAGATGCTTTTTTTCCATTTAAAATTTGTCATCACCTTTTGCTATTGTGTTTATTTATTTCATCCATATCTGGTCAAATACTTATAATAGTGCACATAGAACAATTTTAACATTAATTCTGTTTTATTAAAATGGGAAACAACTAAACATAAAGCCATCATACACAAGATTACTCCTGAACTAGCCCTTTCGGGTTTTCTAATTGACAATTTTCTCTCATTTAGCCCTAATTGTTGCCTAGCCCGCCCTTTCGGGTTTTCGGAACTAGCGGACTGCTCTAACTTTTGCCTAGGCCGCCCTTTTTGGGTTTTCAACCTAGCAAGCTCTCTCTTTTTTTATATCATACATTAAACCTCTTCACCCTGTCAATGTTTACTGGCTCACTAAACTCGTTCCTGTCCATGTTTGATAACTTCACCGAACCTTTGTTCATGACTTGTTTCACGACATATGGCCCTTCCTAGCTAGGCCTGAACTTCCCCCTTGGATCAAATACATTAGGCTTACATTGCTTCAACACCAAATCCCCAACTCTGAGTTTTCTGATTTTAACCCTTTTATTGTAGGCCCGAGCTATCTTCTTTTGATACAATCGGTGATGATACAGTGCCTTTAACCTTCTCTCTTCTAGTAAAGCTAATTGTGTATATCTACTTGCTTCCCATTCCATTTCAGGCAATTTGGCTTCCAAGACTACTCTTAATGACTTGATTTCTATTTCAATTGGCAACACTGCTTCCATCCCGTAAACCAAAGAGAACAGTGTCATTCTAGTAGGTGTTCGCACACTTGTCCTATATCCCCATAAAGCAAAGGGAAGCATCTCTGACCAATCCCTGTAAGTCTTGGTCATTTTGGACAGAATTTGCTTAATTTTCTTGTTTGTTGCTTCTACTGCACCATTAGCCTTTGGTCTATAAGGAGAGGATCTATGATGATGGATCCGATATTTTGAGAATAAATCCTTAACTGCTCCTTGAAACTATACACCGTTGTCTGATATCACACTGTGCAGGACCCCGTATCTGCAGATGAGGTTCTTTTTAATAAATCTAGCCATTTGGCTTGCACCCAGTTTGTTGAAGGATTCAGCTTCGACCCATTTTGAAAAATAATCTACTGCTACCACAATGAAATGGTGACCGTTTGAAGCTGCCAGATGTATCTCTCCTATAATGTCAATACCCCACGTGGAAAATGGCCAGGGTGAAGACATAGAATGCAATTCCTCAGGAGGCATGTGATTCAAGTTACCATACATCTGACATTGTTGGCACTTCTTTACAAACTCAATATAATCTCTCTCCATAGTCAACCAGTAGTAACCTTGCCGAATAATCTTCTAAACTAGGGCCAAACCACTCATGTGCGGACCGCAACCTCCCGCATGTATTTCTAACATGATACGCTCCACTTCAGGGTTCCTTAAACATCTTAAATGCACCCCATCAGGCCATCTTTGATATAACTCTCCATGGAACGTGATGTATTGCAATGACCACCGCCTTATGGCTCTTCTTTCTTTCTTTGTTTCCCCCAGTGGGTATTCTCTTTTCTACAAAAATTGCCTTATAGTATCATACCACACATTATGGTCTGTATCAATTTCCATGATTGTCTCATATTCATAGCAAGGAGTTGATGAACTGGTCAAGATCAGAGGCTTAAGGAATAAGCTGACAGGGTTTTCCCATACCAAAGCCAATGTGGCTAGGGCATCAGCCATATGATTTTCTTCTCTCAATAGGTGTATAAACCTATACTCCTTAAAGTTCTTCTTCATCATGGTTAGGTAATGGTGGTATGGTTTTAATTTTTCTTCTTTCAACTCCCACTCTCCATTTACTTGGGATACTACTTGTAATGAATCTCCAAAAACTTCCACCTTATCCACTTTCATAATCATTAGGGTTTCCAAACCAAAAATATAAGCTTCGTACTCCACCATATTATTGGATGTCCTAAATTTCAACTTTTTGGCTAAAGGGATAAGCTCCCCTTCCGGCAATTCTAGTACAACTCCCAAACCTGTCCCTTTCCTGTTTAATGCTCCATCAAAATACATTTTCCACCCTTGTACTTCAATTGCTTCTAAATGTTCATTCGGAAATTCCAAGATTACCTCTTTGCTTTCTAGTAATGGCTATTGGGCTAGGAATTCTGCCATCGCTCTACCTTTGATTATTTTCCTGGTTACATACTCAATCTCAAATTCTTCTAATATTATCAACCATCGACCATATTTCCCAAGCAAAGAGGGTGTCTCCCTTAAGTACTTCATTGGATCCAACCTGGAAATTGCTTGCACACTATACGATTGAAAGAAATGCCGCAACTTCTTAGAAGACCAAACCACGGCTATATAGGTCTTTTCAATGATACTATAGTAAATTGCATGCTCAATCCCCGACTCATCTGCTTGGGCTAGCATGGCTCCTATCGATTCTTCTTCTACTGCTAAGTATAGTAATAGAGGTTTGCCGGGTTTCAGTTGTTTTAAAATAGTTGGATTCAACAAATACTATTTTATACGCTCAATGGACTTTTGACATTCTTCATTCCATATGACCGGCAGATTCTTTTTAAGCAATTTGAAGATAGGCTCACAAATTGTTGTGAGTTTTGCTATGAATCTGCTAATGTATTGTAATTTACCAATAAATCCCGAATTTCTCTCTCCGTCTTAGGGGCCGGCATATCCTTGATTGCTTTAACTTTGTCAGGATAAATCTCAATGTCATTCGGACCAATCACATGTCCCAATAATTTATCTGAGGTAACCCCGAACACACACTTCTTCGAGTTCAATCTTAGCTTATATTTCAAGGCTCTATCAAAGAATAATTCCAAGTTTTGGAAGTGTCGTTCTCTTGTATCCGATTTAATCATCATATCATCAACATATACTTCAACTTCTTTGTGCATCATGTCATGAAATAGTGTGGTGGCCATCCTTTGGTAGGTTGCCCCAGCATTCTTTAAGCCGAATGGCATCACCCTATAACAAAATATACCCCATGTAGTAATGAAAGCAGTTTTGGCTTTATCCTCTTAGGCCATTAACACTTGGTTATATCCGAAAAATCCATCTACAAATGAGTGTAGCATGCTAGAGGCTGCACTATCAATGAGAACATTTATATGAGGTAAAGGGAAATCATCTTTAGGGGAAGCCTTGTTTAAATCTCTATAATCCACACAGACCCTTATCCTTCCATCTTTCTTTGGCACAGGTACTATATTGGCTAACCAATCTGGATATTCTATCACTTCAAGGAACTTCACTTGTATTTGCTTAGTGACCTCTTCTTTAACCAATTCAGCCCACTCAGGTCTAAATCGCCTAAGCTTTTGTTTGACAGGTTTCATGTGAGTGTAAGTAGGAATATGATGCTCGGCTATGTCTCGATCTATTCTAGGCATATCCTCATAAGACCAAGCAAACACTTCTTCATACTTTTTGAATATTTTTTCTAATCTCTCTCTCTCTCCTCAAGAGTAAGGTCGGATGCTATGCTAATATTTTTAGGATTTTCGGTTGTTCCCAAATTTAACGATTATGTGTTAGCAAAATTAATATTGAAGATGCTCATGTAACTTCTATTTGAATGTATGCAACCATCAGGAGAAACATCACACAAGTAAGCAAAATCAGACTTTATTACATTCATTTTGGAAAAGAAAACATCATCATCCTCATACAAAGCCGACAAATTAAAATCAAAATCAAAATCATTGTTCTCAAAATCATAAGGCAGGATGTCTTCAAACTTTTCTTCAACCAGGGCAGTGATCTCCTCCGAAGTCTTCTCGGCTTTCAAGATAGCTTCATTCTTCTCTTTTGTATCGGATTCTTTGTTGGCTGACAGGGTGAGCTCTTTCTTCACTTGGTACACTAGCTCCACATCTGCAAAAATTTCAAAACCTGGGATCAACTTTCCCATGAACATGATTGGCTTGGGCTTTCCTTGGAGTGGTCCCATATCTTGAGCTTTGACAAAGATTTCTTCAAGTGGTGGGAAGCTCATCTTTTCACTCTTCTTTGGCTGGACATTGTTGGCTTCATCATATCCCAACCCTTTCTTGAAAGTTTGAGTTCTAAAGTCTGGCAGCTTTGTCAAACCGGCCTTACCCTTTCCAAGACCAGCTCCGGGAAGGTCATTCATGTTCTTCATCATATTCAAGACTTTGGAGTCCACCACTTCATCATCAGAAATTGCAGCTACTTGAAAACCATTGAGAGGCCTCTCAATCATTAGAGCATTAACAATCTCATTATCTTCAGCTTCAATGACCACTGTCTCATCTCCGTTGGGGAACTTGATCTTTTGATGAAGGGTGGAAGGAACTCCACCAAGAGGATAAAACCATGGTCGCCCCAAGAGTAAGGCGAAGGTAACCGGTATGTCTAAAACCACAAATTCAACAATAGATTCAATTGGACCAACCTTGACAGCAGCTTTGAAACTCCCTTCAGCATGTCTCTTAGTGTTGTCATAAGCCTGAATTGTTACCTCGGTCGGGTTTAGATCTTTTGTTGACATGGCTAGCTTTGGCAATATCTTAAGTGGACAAACATTTATGAGGACCCATCATCCACCATTACACATGGAGTCCTCTTCCCTTTGACTTCTATTTTGATAAAGAGAGGGCGGATGTGATCTCTCCCCTCCTCTGGTAAGTCCGCATCCGAAAAAGAAACTGCTCCCATATTAACTTCGTTCTTCTCTTGAACATCTTCACATTTCATTACTTCTCCAATTTTTATGAAGTTGATCAGCTCCTCCGGTGTCGTGGATGTAGAAATTGGCATGCTAGCCAAGGCTTTGGCCATAGTTTTTCGGTGCTTTTTAGAAGTAGATAATAAGTCCCAAATGCTAACACTTGCTTGGGTTCTTTTCAATTGCTTGAGCACAACATCATCTTCTTCTTCTTTATTTCCTACTTCAACTTCCTTTCCCTTATTAGTTTCTACCTCCTTATGTGGTGGCCTTGCATAAGGCTTACCGAATCTAGTGTTCATTACTTCATCTTCTTTGGGCTTGGACCAAGTCCACTCCTCCTTCTTGGATACAAGATCATCATCACTATCGCTTGAATCCCAAAACCCATTGATAACACAAATTGCTACTTCTTTAACCCCATAGCTTGTTTAATTTCATCAAATACATCTTCTTCTTTGGTTGCTTCTTTACCCACATCTTGAAAAGAAGACATGACAAAATCCTCATGCAAACCTCCTCCAATCATGAAGGTTGTAGGCGGCGGTACTCTATTGAACTTTGGTAACGAGTTGTCTTTAGTGTTTGGCTTATTGGGCTCAGGTAGCTTCCCATTATCAATTAGATTTTGGATCTCATGTCTCAACCTCACACATCTATCCGTGTCATACCCTTGCATTTGATGAAACTAACAAAATGCTTTAGTGTTGAAATTAGGAGGGAGAGCGTTAGGCAAAGGGTGAGGATTTAAGGGTTGTAGCAATCCTTTTTTTTTGAAGTTTATTGAGAACCCAGACATCGGTTTCCCCAATTCCGAAAATTGTCTCCTTGTTCCTTGGTTGGTAACGTTAACATCGATTGCCTTTTGCATGCTTTGGCTACCAGACTGATAGTTTCCTTTCTCGTTCCTTCTTGTTGAAAAATGATTCTTCTCTCTTTCCCATTCTTCAATTTGCAAACTAGCTTGGAGAAGATCTTTGAAATCACGGATGAGTGTATGAGACATCCTCTCACGAAGACTAGGCAACACCCCTCTCACAATCATCCTTATTTGATCGGATTCATCAGGCCTCTTCTTGAGTAAAGCACCCTTGTTTCTCCATCTCTTCACATAATCCACAAAATTCTCATTCGACCTTTGCCTAATGGACTCCACTTCCATTAAGGTAACTTCCATCTCGACATTATATCCATACTATTGGATGAAGGCTTTGTAAAGCAGATCCCAACTCTTTTGTGTTCCATCATCTAAGGTATTGAACCAATTTTGAGCAACAGGGTCCAATGAGAGCATGAAGTACCTTAGGGTTTGAGCCTTAGTAGCTCGGGCAGACTGCATGGCAGTGATACACTGCTTCACATAGAGATGAGGATTTTCGGTTCCATCAAACTTCATGAAAGATGGCATCTTGAACTTGTACGGGACTTCTTCATCTAACTCAAATAATTTTTCAACTTCGGACATTTCCTCGGTTTTTAGTTTCTTCTCAAATTTCTTTTCTAAATCAGCAATCATCTTTTCAACATCAGAAGCTTCGATCTTCTCCATAGTTGATCTTTCAACAATCTTCAGTTCTTTCTTCTTATCTTGAGGATCTTGGTAGTATTGAGCCCAATCATCATCATCATCAATGATCACCTTTTCATCATCAAAAACTACTTCACCAGCTTTAGTCTTCTCTTTGTCCTTTGGCTTCTTAGTGCTAGCAGATGCCTCGGCATGATTTTTTAAGATTGCAGTCAATTAGTTCTTCATGGTCTCAACTAGGACTTCTTTTATTTCTTCCATCTTGGTGTTGAGGGCATCATCCACCATTCTTTGAATTTGTTCAGGATCCATTGTTTTTGGTGAGTAAGTGATTGAGTCATTGCTAGATACTTCATCTCCGGCGTAGGTCGGACTGTCGTAAGCTTTTGAACTATCGTAATCCAGGGCTGTGAGCAAGAGAGGATCAATGATATGAGATGCAAATGTATGCATGTATGCATGTATGAACAAACAATCAACAAAGAAAGATAATTAGGACGTTCCTTCCAACCTTATAACATCTACACATGAATGACGAGTCTCTTTTCCTAGGTATATGGTTAACAAAATACCAACATGGGGTACCTTGTTTTCGAATATTTCCCTCGGACATTTCAACCAATAGTTATTTTTAAAAAAATGGAAATTGGTTCATGATAATTCCCATTGATTAGGTTTTAATCCATTCAACCAACTAAAGTAGCTTTTATGCTATATTGGATTAAAACAAAATTAAGAGGTTTATTATAAATAGATTTCTCACTTGAAAAAAATAACTAATGATTCATGCCAAAAATAAGCCCATGATTAATTATTCTTAGTATAAACTAGGCTCACAATTGATTTTTGATATTTTGTAATTGACCTAAATAATTTGCAAGCTCTTTGTAAGAAAAGGTTGGATGAAAATAATTTTATTTCTAAGCCCATTGTAAAAAGATTTTAGAAAAAAATGGATTTTGGGCTAAGTATTTAGGCCATGAGCAAAAGAATTTTTGATTTGTTTTTAGAAAAGACCATCTTGAAAAGTTTTGAAAATAGCTTTGGTCTTTTGGATTTTAAAGAAAAATTTATTTTGAGCTTACAATATACTTAGGTCATATTAGAAAAAGAACAAACCAAATAAGCCATGATTTAAGCCAAGATAAATTAACCATAGTCAAACAACATGCATTTGGGGTAAAACCTAAGGAAAGTAACTAGGCCAATTACATGAGCTTTAGTCTTTGGGTAAAAAGGCTTAGGTTCCCATAGCAAGTATATACCAAATGGTACGAGGCTATGAGTGGTTATGCCATGCTCGATATCCATACCTTGAGTGAAAGTATGGTATCCCTTACATAACACAACACGGGTAAAACGAACATCCTAACTCACGCACACAATGCAATCTAATATGATGCAATGGATAATATCATTATAAGAAAGAATAGAATAATAAAATGACTAATGAAATTAACTTCTCTTATCCCCAGTGGAGTCGCCATTGTGAGCAGGGATTTTCGTCCCCACTCGCGGAGGAATGGTTCTTATGACTTCGGCACTGTTTAGGCTCGGGGCCATAGAGAACACGGACCTAAGTCCAGAGAAAATGGAGTCCCCACTTGGACGGGCTGGAAAAAAGAAAGGGGTGGATGACTCGATTCCTAAGGAATCCCCAACCCCCTAATGGGTTTGAAAAGTTGGGTACGTGTGGGGAAGGTGAGAAATGGCCCAGAACCCCCACAACGCCCAGTTCATTGGAACTGGCCTCCTTTATAGGTCTTAATATTATAAAATTCATAAATATAACATCATTATCCATATTACACATAATAATTAAAATAAAGCATCGATATATTGAAAATCAAAAAACGTCCAAGCAAAACAAATAAATGGACACCCATCTGAAGATGAAAACATGCCCTTACATAATCCATACCTAAATAGGACACTCATCGGAAGGTAGAAACATGTCCTTTACATTGCTTCTAGAAAGGCAATTTAAATTACATGATATTTGACTAATGAGGTACCCATAAAGTGGAAACATACCACTTACAACATTTAGAAATCTAAATAAATTGATAAAAGTAAATAACCATTCATCATAAATAAATCATTCATCAAAGATATCAATCAAAATATAAAATAAACATCCATCCATGATGAACTAAATAAACCAAGCATTGAACTTAAATAAATCAACAAAGCATTGAGAATAAATTAAAGCATAATCAAATATAAAATTGAATAAAGCAAATAAAGATTCAAATTAGGGCTACTGTTTCTATTTAAGATTCTTTATTTCATGTGTTTAGGGTTTTGGAATTTATGGGTTCAAGCTACTGTAAATTTTAAAGGAATTAAAATGGATTAAGGTTTTATAATTTAAGAGGTTGATAAAGGTTTTTGATTAACCAAATTAGTGTTTGAGAAGTGAAATCATGAAATTAGGGTTTGGACACTTTAAAACATTAGGATTTATGATTTACGGTTACTGGATCATTATTTTGGATTTACTATGTTGAATTTTAATTTTTAAATTTATATGGTTTTAAGGTTTTAAAAATTAGGGTTTAGGTTATCTAGTTTAGGGTTTACTATTTTGGGTTTTGGAGTTGAATTAGGGTTTTAGAATTTTAGAATTAGGGTTTCAGAGAATGCATTAGATTTTAGAATTTGAAAAAAACAATTTATAATTTTATGAAACTTTATGAAAATAAACAAAATGATTTAAGGTTTATAGAAACAGAAAAGGTATTTTTTTAGGGTTTTTGGAAAGAAACAAATTCAATTTAGGGCTTTGAAAAGAAACAGATTCAAATTAGGGTTTTGGTAAATTTTAAAGAAACAAAAATAACAATTTTAAGATTTTTGGAAAACAAATAAATGAATTAAGGTTTTTAAACTTTAAAAAAGGTAAATTAAAGTTCTAGGGTTTTTTGAATCAAAAGAGACAATTGGATTATTTAAGCTACTGTGAAGAAATTAGACATTCATACCTCCGTTTGTTGGTTCCACCAAAAATTTATTCTTGGATGAACAAGAACAAAGACAAGCTTTGCTGCCTTTGATGGATTGAATTGCTTGTTTGCTTTCTCCAAAATTCCCCTTGATTTCACTGCCTGAAGGAACTTTTAAAATCCGATTTCTTTTCAAGGTTTTCCTCCTCAATTTTGGTCTCAATTTTTCCTCCAAAATCCGATCCTTTTAGTGTTGTTTTAGTCCTTTTTTATATAAGATTTTTATGATTAATTTTGGTTATTTACGGAATCTAACATTAATTAAGAAAAGGAAACCGAAACCTAATTGTATTTGGTTTCGAAAAAATTTGCGTCGAAAAAATTTCGCTGGTGAAAAAAACTACTGCGGAAAAATTCCGCTGGCTAAAAAAACTGTTGCGGAAAAATTACGCTGGCAAAAAAGCTACAGCAGCCGGGCGAAAATTAGCCTGCAGGAGAAATGGCTTCGCCCGCAGGAAACTTCTGCGGGCGAAACGTCCCACGGCCATTTCGTCCCACGTTGATTTTCGGCGATGATTTTTTCGTCGCTGATTTTTATTTTTATTTTTATTTTTATTATTTTTTATATTATTATTTTTTTAAAATTATAAAAAATAAATAATAAAACAAATATTATTTAATTAAGATAACACAAAAATTATTTTGGACTAATTAAAATATATTGGACAACACAAAAATTATTTTGGACTAATTAAAATATATTGGACCGGACTAGGTAAAAAATTAAAGGTCTACAGTTATATCTGCAAACTGCAACACCATTCTAGTTGGTTTTAATTGCCCTGGCTCTAATTTAAAATAAATGGAATATGGCATCAAGTTAATACTATCTTCTAGATCACACATGCTAATGGTTTCCTTCCCATTCCCTCATAGAGATATTAACTATGAAACTTCCAGGATCCTTTAGCTTAGAAGGTAACTTATGTTGTAAAACGACACTTGTTACTTTTGAAACTATCACATTTTCATTCATCTCATGCCTTTTTTTTAGTGTTTAATTCCTTGAAGAACTTGGCATAAGCTGGCATATTTTTAATCACCTCAAGTAAGGAGAGATTAATATTTACCTTTGAGAGCATGCTATAAATTTTAAAAAATTATTTATCTTGCTTTTCATTTTTTAACCTGCTTAGAAAAGGAATTGATAGTATGTAAGAATTTGAAAATTTGGGTGCAACTTAGGTAAAGTGGATGCCTCTTCACTCTCCTCCTTCTTTTCGCTTGGTTGAGCTTGACTTGTTTGCATTTCCTTGCCATTTTCTTGAATTGTACCTACATCAAAAAAAACACTAATTTTATTATCAATTAGCTTGTCACTTCTCAAAACTGTGATTGCCTTGGCTTGCTCCGGTTGACTTGAAAATATTCCTTTTTGATGTGCTTGAAGTGTTAGTGTATGTGCCCTAGGCCATTTATTTGGATCTTTATGTTATACATTCATTATTAATAAATGAGGTTTTATTATCATTATTGTTTGTTTGCATGTTACACAATTTTGATATTTGTCCCTGGTTTATTATTGTTATAGAGATAAAAAAAATAATTCTTAACCAGTATGAACATTGATTTGATAATCATCAGATGGTTATGTGTATAGTGATACAAATCAATTTCATAGATACTTGTTAGAGAACAATGTATTGGATAGACCCATCATGAGATTACTACATGGGTTAGTGTCATAAATAAATCTCATGATAGTTATGTATTAATTCTTTGACTTGAGATTGTCATAGTTTCCAATATAAGGACTATTATATTTTGACATGATCAAACATTATCCGTAACTGGATAGTAATAAAGGTTATGATCATATATGATAGAAATTATGTAGAGGATAATGAACAATCAAGATAGAATTTGTCCCTCTTTTTGAGAGAGATATCTTTTGGGCCCCTCGATAAGTGAGACTATGAAATGCATGGCCGTGCTCAAATGAATTGATAGTGTGATCAATTTCATTTGTTTTTTTATTAGTCTACTTGGAGATCGAGTAATCATAAGTTTGGACAATATAAGTATGACGTTGACCATGACTTATGTTCAAGCTAGATATCGTGTGACAAAGGGATTAATGCATGTACTATTATTATGCAAATTGGACATACCTTATATTAATTGGGTAGTTGTAACGCCTTGCTAGAGGACAATTATGACTTGTTGGTTTAATAGAGATTAAATTAACTGCCAATTAATATGGGCCTATCGGGTCACACACAAGAATGCGCTTTACGCTGGATATAATAATAATAATAATAATATTAGATATTAATATTTATTATTATTATTTTTTTTTGTTTTTATAGATATATATTATTAGATAATATATTCAGAATCCTAATTAGATTTGGATTCTGAATTTGACTTACCTTATCCAATTTCGAATTGGATTCTGGAGTGATTATATTCACTCCAGACGTTATGTCTTTATATAGGTAACTTTAGAATATAAAAAATAGAACGAAAACAAAGAAACCCTAATACGTTTTAGAGAAAACGTTTTTCAGCCTTCGCCGTTGCAGAGAACTAGCACTCCAGACGGTAGCATTGGTGTGGATACGCGATAGAGGATGTTTCGCGATCGAGGCATCTCTTCCAAACTATGATTTTGAATCATCAACAGGTTAGTTCTTTGTACACTTTCGTCGAATTAAACGAACAGCATGGATCCTGGTGGGAAATCATAGATCAAAAATTTTTTCTGCTGCGTGTTTTTGTTTGTAGTGATCTCCTTGATTTCCTAACAATAAAGTTACTTTATCTATGGATTCAAAAATTTTAGGTACTGGTTTCTTGTATGCACTTCATAATCTATATCTGTTAGATATCGATGCCTCTTATAATGAGACCCTGCAAGTTAGTACTATATGTACCAAAAGGAAGCTGAATATGGATAACTCAGCTGCTCTATGGCACAGCGTTTGGGTCACATATCCAAATCTAGAATAGAGCATCTTGTGTCAGATGGTATCATAAATACACTTGATTTCACAGATTTGGACTCCTGTGTTGAGTGTATTAAAGGTAAACAGACTAAACAAAAGAGATTAGGTGCCAATAGGTCATCAAACGTCTTAGAGTTGATACATACGGACATGTGTGGCCCATTCCCTATAGCAACTAGGAATGGTCAAAGATACTTTATATCATTCATAGATGATTACTCACGTTATGGGTACCTATATCTTATTCATGAGAAATCAGAGTCTCTGGACGTTTTCAAATCTTATAAGGCCGAAGTTGAAAACCAACTCGGAATGAAGATTAAATGCGTTAGATCTGACCGTGGTGGTGAGTACTATGGTAGATATGACGGTTCAGGTGAACAATGTCCAGGACCATTTGCTATTTTCCTATAGGACTGTGGTATAGTCCCTCAATACACCATGCCTGGTACACCCAACATGAATGGTGTATACGAGAGCCGTAACAGGACTCTTATGGATATGGTTAGAAGTATGATTAATCATTCTTCTTTACCTGAGTCTCTGTGGGGAGAAGCATTAAAAACAACAGTCTATCTTCTTAACAGAGTACCAACTAAAGCAGCTGTAAAGACACCTTATGAGCTTTGGACTGGATGCAAGCCCAGTCTAAAGCACCTTCATGTTTGGGGATGTCCTGCTGAGGCTAGGCCTTATAGGCCTAATGAGACAAAATTGGACTCTAAAACTGTTAGTAGCTACTTTGTTGGTTATTCTGAGCGATCTTAGGGTTTTAAATTTTATAATCCTACTTCCAGATCGATTTTTGAGACGGGAATTGCAAAATTTTTTGAGGATGTTGAGTTTGGGGGGAGAAAGAAACATTGTCTTTGAGGAGGGATCGAGTCAGGAACACTCAGTGTCGATTCCTATCATTGCTCCTAGCAGTGTTCTAGTTCCTACGCCTGTCACTGTTCCAGAAGCACATCAAGTTCCAATGCAAGACAATGTTGAACAACTTCCTCAAGAATAAGCTCAACAACCTCAAGAATTTGAGCCAGAACCTGTGCCTTTAAGGAGGTCCACTAGAGAGAGAAGAAATGCTATTCCAGATGATTATGTAGTATATCTTCAGGAACATGAGGACACTGTAGACATGGTGGAAGATGATCCAATCAGCTTTCATCATGTCATGCAGGATTCCATCTCTAATAAGTGGATTGAGGCAATGAGTGAAGAATATAAATCTATGCAAGACAATCAAGTTTGGGATCTTATCCCATTACCTGAAGGAAAGAAACCTATTGGTTGCAAATGGATATTTAAGACCAATAGGGATTCTAATGGTAATGTGGAAAGATATAAGGCTCGTCTTGTAGCTAAAGGCTTCACTCAGAAAGAGGGGATTGACTATAAAGAAACCTTCTCTCCGGTTTCATCGAAGGACTCTTTTAGGACAATCATGGCTCTAGTTGCACATTTTGATCTTGAGTTACATCAAATGGATGTGAAGACTGCATTTCTCAATGGAGACATTGATGAAACCATCTATATGGTACAGCCAGAAAACTTTGTTCCTGGAGACCCAAAGCGACTGGTATGCAGATTAAAGAAATCCATTTATGGACTCAAGCAAGCTTCTCGTCAGTGTTACTTCAAGTTCCATGAAGTAGTTGTCTCTTTCGGTTTTGAGACAAATGCTGTGGAAGATTGTGTGTATTACAAGTTCAGTGGGAGTAGGTTTATCTTTTTGGTCTTATATGTGGATGACATATTACTTGCTACTAACTGTAAGGACTTGCTGCACGAGACCAAAGTCTTTCTCTCAAAACACTTTGAGATGAAAGATTTAGGTGAAGCTTCTTTTGTATTAGGGATTCAAATACATCGAGACCGTACTCAAGGTATTCTTGGATTATCACAAAAGGGCTATATTGAGAAAGTGCTCAAGAGATTTAGTATGCACAACAGTAGACCAATTGATACCCCAGTTGCTAAAGGAGATAAATTCAGTCTTCATCAGTGTCCAAAGGGTGAACTTGAGATTCAGGAGATGCAGAAGATTCCTTATGCGTCAGCAGTTGGGAGTCTGATGTATGCTCAAGTTTGCACTCGTCCAGATATTTCATTCATAGTTGGCATGTTAGGGCAATATCTCAGCAATCTAGGAATGGATCATTGGAAAGCAGCCAAAAGAGTCTTGAGGTATCTTCAGAGAACTAAGGGACATATGCTCACATACAGGCGATCAGATCAACTTGAGATCATTGGGTATACTGATTCTGATTTCGCGGGATGCCAAGACAGTCGGAAATCCACATCAGACTACATATATCTCTTGGCTGGCGGTGATATTTCTTGGAAGAGTGTAAAACAAACTCTAGTAGCTACCTCCACCATGGAAGCAGAATTTGTAGCAAGCTACGAGGCATCCAATCAGGCGATTTGGCTGAAGAACTTTGTCACAGGGCTGCGCATTGTGAATGGCATTGAAAGGCCATTAAAGTTATACTGTGATAATAACTCAGCGGTTTTATTATCCAACAACAACAGAAGCTCTTCTCGATCGAGACACATTGGGATAAAGTTTCTGGCTGTGAGGGAGAGAGTACAGAGTGGACAGATATCCATAGAGCATATTGGAACGAACTCTATGATTGCGGATCCGCTCACTAAGGCTGTGATACCGAAAGTTTTTCTTGAACACACTGCTTATATGGGCGTCACATTATTTGAGACTATTTAGTTTCAGTGGGAGTTTGTTCATTATGGTTACATTATATTTGTGTATACCCTATTTTGTAATGGATATATTATGTTATTAATACTCAGTTTCTGCAGAAAATAAAGTATTTATTTTGTTACACTCTGTATTATTATTGATTGATCTCACTAAAGATTGACCAGTTGGAAACAGGCATGATTAGATCACATTACATGTAGTTTCCATGCTACACTCCTATTATTGATCTATGTCATTTGAGAGTATTGGTAATGTGATTGATGGTGGTTTGAGTCACGATGAATGTGGCAACTGGCCCTTCAGTCCTTTATCAATATAATCAATGGACGAGATTGTTTGAGGCACCTTCAGTATGACTGGTTTTATGAGCTCATTAAGGTATGTACATTTATATTTAATATATGTTAGCCCAAGTGGGAGATTGTTAGAATTAATTTATTATTATTAAAATTAATCCTCTAATTAATCATAAGTGTGTGCTAAATATATTTAAATATTAAATGTGTATTGCAGTCAAATTAAGATAGTCAAATTAAAGTGTTGATCAAATTAGGATTGTTGACTATTGAGGTGTCCTATTCGTAATAGGATTATAAGTGTAGAGACCGTAAAGTATTTCTATTATGTTGAAGGACCAAAATAGAAATTAATCAATTTATTCAGTTATAAATAAGGGGTCGTGGTCTCCGGGGGAACATAACAAATTTTAGAGAACATTACGTTCCTTCAGTAGTGCTTCCGCATAACCTAAAGTGTGTATCCCCTGGAAGGCGACAAACCCCAGAATTGTCTCCAAAATCAACAAACAATGATGCCAGGTACACAAATTCTGCCCTTTGCAATTTAATTTGAATAATCTAGTGATCTATGCATGATTTAGGCTTTAGGGGAATTAAGTTTTCTCCCCCTTTCAATTGGGGCTTTTGATTTGGGCTTGGATTTCTGGTCTTGGGCTTGGGCTTGGGCTTAAGCTTGGGCTTCTGGTTGTTCAATTTCCTTTTAATCCTTCAATTTTTTGAACAATCCGATATTGAACCTCAAAATTTCTAATAATCCTCTTTTCACCCCAAAACTTTAAATTTATTTTAATTTAGCCCGAAATTTCTTTGTAAATTCAATTTAGCCCCAAAATTTCTGGTTTTATTATTTTTATCTAGAATTTAATTTATTGATTATCTTGGCCCAATTTTATAATTTAGTCATTAAATTAGGTTTGTTAGTGACTAAATTATTTTTTCGGCGGGGCAAATTTATTTGGTGTTTAAAAGAAACTGCGATTTTTAATTGTAATTTAAAATTTAATTTTATTAAATTGAGTTTGAATTTTGGAATTCTAGTCCTGATTGTGTCTAATATTTTTAGAATAAATTGGTTGAAGCAATATGTCGCTAAAGTGACCTCTATTGTGTAAATTAATTTATTTTGGGTATTAGACAGGTGTGTTAAAATTCATTACGGGTAGTATATCGGCCCAAAGGAAGGTTGCTGTCTGGCTGAATTGAGAATGCATTGCGGTGATAAATATATGATAATTATTATTTTTTCATCCATGTAGATAATAAATCGACCCAAAGGAAGGTTTATTTTTTGACAGGATTGAATTGTCAATATTTGATTGCTGCGTTGAGATACCAATTACAGTTAATATTTTATGTCCAAAGATGAGAATATTAATAGTTGTGCCCGGTATCTTGTTTCCAATATTTGAACTCTACTTCTGTGTTTTGTTTCATTTTGTGGATAGTGAGCTTATGTCATTTATTTATTATTTTATTTATTTTCTCTGAATTCAGCTAGCATGCCGTATAATCCTAACACTGTCCCTATGCTTGCGGGGTCAAATTTTGGTTCATGGAAATCAAGCATGATGATATATCTGGGTTGTATGGACTTAGACCTTGCGTTCAGGATGGTCGAACCTGCTCCTCCTACTGAAGTAAGCACGGATGCTCAGAGGGTTCAGTATGAGAAGTGGGAGCGTTCTAACCGCTTAAGTCTTATGATCATGCAGCAGGGAATCCCAGAGCATATTCAAGGAGCCATTTTCTGCTGAGGAAAGTAATGCTAAAAACTATCTTGCTGAGCTGGAGAAGGTCTATGTCAAAAATGACAAGGCCGAAGTGGGGACACTTTTAGCAAAACTCACCTCCATAAGGTATCCTGGCAATGGTAGTGTTCGGGAGCATATACTGAGCATGTCCCAAATAGCCAAGAGGCTAAAGGTCTTGGATTTGGTTTTACCAGATGACCTGTTAGTCCATCTAGCTTTGAATTCTCTTCCACTGTAGTATGGGCAGATCAGGACTTCATATAACTGCCAGCCGAGCAAATGGACTCTTAACGAGCTCATTGCTCATTGTGTGGATGAGGAGGAAAAGTGGTTGGCTACTAAGAGGGAAAGTGCTCATCTGGTCTCTTCAGCAGATAAGGGAAAAAATAAGAAAAGAAAGAAGACTGCTGAGAATAAGACTGCTGATAAAGATCCTGTGCAAAAGAAGCCTAAGGAATTAAAATGCTTCTTCTGCAGCAAGTCTGGACACTTAAAGAAGGATTGTCCTTAATACGCCACATGGCGTGTCAAGAAGGGTAAGTACCTTGTTTTAGTCTGTTCTGAGGTTAATTTAACTTCAGCTCCTAGAAACACTTAGTGGATAGATTCTGGTGCTACCGCTCCTATAAGTGTTTCATTGCAGGGTTGCCTGAGCTACCGAAAGCCAACTGATGGTGAAAGATACGTCTATGTGGGAAATGGCGAGCCGGTGGAAGTGGAGGCAATTGAGCATATTAGAATGTGTTTAAGAACTGGATGTTTTTTGGATCTTGTAGATACTTTTGAGATATCTTCAGAGAAGGAAGGGACATATGCTCACATATAGGAGATCAAATCAGCTTGAGATCATTGGGTATACTGATTCTAATTTCGCGGGATGCCAAGACAGTCGAAAATCCACATCAGGCTACATATATCTCTTGGCAGGCGGTGCTATTTCTTGGAAGATTGTGAAACAAACTCTAGTAGCTACCTCCACCATGGAAGTAGAATTTGTAGCAAGTTATGAGGCATCCAATCAGGCCATCTGGCTGAGGAACTTTGTCACAGGGCTACGTATTGTGAATGGCATTGAAAGGCCATTAAAGTTATACTATGATAATAATTCAGCAGTTTTATTCTCCAACAACAACAGAAGCTCTTCTCGATCGAGACACATTGGGATAAAGTTTCTGGCTGTGAGGGAGAGAGTACAAAGTGGACAGATATCCATAGAGCATATTGGAACGAACTCCATGATTGCGAATCTGCTCACTAAGGCTGTGATATCGAAAGTTTTTCATGAGCACACTGCTCATATGGGTGTCACATTATTTGAGACTATTTAGTTTCAGTGGGAGTTTGTTCATTAAGTTTGCATTAAGTTTTATGTATGCTCTCTTTGACATTGGATATATTTTATAAAGTATATTCAGTTTCTGTAGAAAAATGAGTTTTTCTTTCATTTTATTATGTGTTTTACCCTCTGTATTATATTTATGTTTGATCTCACTTAAGATTGACCAGTTGGAAATAGGCATGATTAGATCACATTACATGTAGTTTCCATGCTACACTCCTATTATTGATCTATGTCATTTGAGAGTATTGGTAATGTGATTGATGGTGGTTTGAGTCATGATGAATGTGGCGACTGGCCCTTCAGTCCTTTATCGATATAATCAATGGACGAGATTGTTTCAGGCACCTTCAGTATGACTGCTTTTATGAGCTCATTAAGGTATATACATTTACATTTAATATATGTTAGCCCAAGTGGGAGATTGTTAGAATTAATTTTCTATTGTTAAAATTAATCCTCTAATTAATCATAAGTGTGGGCTAAATATATTTAAATATTAAATGTGTATTGCAGTCAAATTAAGATAGTCAAATTAAAGTTTTGATCAAATTAGGATTGTTGACTATTGAGGTGTCCTATTCGTAATAGGATTATAAGTGTAGAGACCGTTAAGTATTTCTATTTTGTTGAAGGACCAAAATAGAAATTAATCAATTTATTCAGTTATAAATAAGGGGTCGTGGTCTCCGGGGGAACATAACAATTTTAGAGAATATTACGTTCCTTCAGTAGTGCTTCCGCATAACCTAAAGTGTGTATCCCCTGGAAGACGACAAACCCCAGAATCATCTTCAACATCAACATATGATGATGTCAGGTACGCAATTCTGCCCTTTGCAATTTAATTTGAATAATCTAGTGATCTATGCATATTTTAGGTTTTAGGGGAATTAAGTTTTCTTGTATAACGCGTTATCAGCACGATTGCTTTGGTTTAAGGTTGCTTCGGTGTAAGGTAATCTCATGGTTGTGAATAATTCTTTTAAACTTACTTTGTGTTTTAATTGGCATGATATAATTTTTTTTTGCATTGGTTCTGGGATGAGATTTCGATTCGTTTCTCAATGTTAATGTTTCTTATGCCAATTCGTTTTCAATTTTAATGATTACCCATTATCCAAAGATTATTATATCAGTATGATTATATACATCATATTTTATTATTATTATTGTTACTTTGTAATCAATTCCACGTTATCTTGGATAGAAATCCAATTTGTTGTTTTATTGGGTATTGTCAAAGTTTAACACATATATTTTGTCTTATTTATATCATACTAGCGATGTTCAAACTAAGAATTTAGATTTTTGTAATCTGTTTTAATGAGCTTGGAACAATTTGAAAGAAAGGTATGATCACCAGAAAGCTGTTATTCTCCCAAAAGCTTGTTATGAGTGGATGCATCTGCGATTGCAAGATTTTAAATCTGTAAGCGAATTTAATTCTGCCCTTTTTAGAATTAGCTCTCAGCTAAAGTTATGTGGAGAGAATATTACTGATCATGACCTATTAGAGAAAACATTCTCTACTTTTCATGCTTCGAATGTTGTTTTACAACAACAATATCGTGAAAAGGGCTTTAAAAAGTATTCTGAATTAATTGCTTGTCTTCTTGTGGCTGAGCAAAATAATGAATTATTGATGAGAAATCATGAAGCTCGCCCAACTGGATCTGCTCCATTCCCTGAAGTGAATGGAAGCCAAGCCCACTTAAATAAATCTATGGCATTCCCTGAAGCGAATGCAATTTCATATGGGCATAGACAAGAATATAATCATCGTGGACGAGGTCGTGGTCGAAATAACTCTCGTGGCAATCGCAATGGTAGTCGTGGTGGTTATAGAAATACACCATATCATAAAAATGGGAAGAATAATGAAAGAAAAAGAACTAATGAGAATAATGAATCTAATCCATCTTTTAATGTTAGTTGTCATCGATGTGGTGGAAAAGGACATTGGCTAAGTACATGTCGTACGCCAAGACATCTTGTTAATCTTTATCAAGCATCTTTGAAAAATGGAGGAAAGAATATTGAGACAAATTTTTCCTACAATGATGGGCTAGATGATACTGCGATTGATGTCACCCATCTTGATGTTGCTGATTTCTTCTCAGACCCAAATGGAAATATTGATCATTTAGTTGGCAATGGCAATCTTAATGCCTAAGTTTAGTTTTTGATTATTCAATTTTATTTTTCTTTATGAATATTTCTATCATATTTTGTATTGAACTTTTATAATTATTTGGATTTTACTTTATTATATTTTTATTTTAAACTTGTGACATTTTATATTCTTTTAAGTATTATATTAATTTTCTTTTTATATTTTTGTGAAGACATTATGGATGCTACACAAACTTTAGTGGAAAAAGAAAATCGAGATTTGTGTATTGCTGATAGTGCATCAATGCACACGATTCTTAAAGATAGAAAATACTTTTCCCAATTGAAAATGGGAGAAGAATTTGTTCATACTATATCTGCTAGGAAAAGAATTATTAAAGGCTCTGGAAGAGCAAGTATAATACTTCCAAGGGGAACGATTATTAATATTAATGGTGCATTATATTCCCCATTGTCTCACAGAAATTTATTAAGATTTAAAGATATTCGCCTAAATGGATATCATATTGAGACAAAAAGATATGGATACTAAAGAATTTCTTTGTATTACAAGTACCATATCAAACAAAAAATGTGTATTAGAGGAACTACCTGCAGTTTCCTCTGGTTTATACTATACTTGTATTCGCACAATTGAAATTAATATGGTTGTAAACCAGAAGTTTACAAATCCAAGTGCATTTATTATTTGGCATGATCGATTAGGTCATCCTGGATAAATAATGATGCAAAAAATTATAGAATCTTCATGTGGACATCCATTGAAGAACCAAAAGATTCTTCAATCAAATGAATTTTTTTGTTCAGCTTGTTCTCAAGGGAAGTTGATTATTAGGCCATCGCCTAGTAAAATTCAAATTGAATTACCAGCGTTTTTAGAACGCATACATGGAGATGTTTGTGGACCAATTCATCAACCTTGTGGACCATTTAGATATTTTATGGTCCTAATTGATGCATCATCAAGATGGTCACATGTTTGCTTATTATCAACTCGAAATTTGGCATTTTTTGAGATTGCTTGCTCAAATAATTCGTTTAAGAGCTCAATTTCCAGATTATTCTATTAAAATAATTCGTTTGGATAATGCTGGTGAATTTACATGTCAAGCCTTTAATGATTACTGCATGTCAATTGAAATTAAAGTTGAACATCCTGTTGCTTATGTTCACACTCAAAATGGTATGGCAGAATCATTCATTAAAAGATTACAATTAATTGCAAGGCCATTACTGATGAAAACAAAACTTCCTGTTTCTGCTTAGGGACATGCTATATTACATGCAGAATCACTTATTCGCATCAGGCTAACAAATTATCATAAATTCTCCCCTCTACAATTGGTTTTGGGTCAGGAACCAAATCTTTCCCATCTTCAAATTTTTGGATGTGCGGTTTATGTTCCAATTGCTCCACCACAATGCACAAAGATGGGCCCTCAAAGGAGGTTAGGGATATATGTTGGGTATGAATCTCCATGAATAATTAATTATTTAGAGCCTTTAACTGGAGATTTATTTACAGCTAGATTTGCTAATTGTCATTTTGATGAGTTAGTTTTCCCAGCATTAGGGGGAGAAAATAAACAGTTGGAAAAATAGATTAGTTGGAAAGAATTATCTTTATCTCATATGGATCCTCACACTGGGTAATGTGAATTAGAAGTTCAAAAGATAATTCATTTACAAAATGTAGCAAATCAATTGCCAGATTCATTTACTGAACCAAAAAGAGTAACTAAATCTTATGTTCCAGCTGAAAATGCTCCTATTAGAATTGTAGTCTCTGAAGGACAAGTTGCCCAAGCTAGTGAGTCTATTGCACGCCAAAAACGTGGTAAACCAATCGGTTCCAAGGATAAAAATCCTAGAAAAAGAAAAGGAGCGAATGTTCAAAATGACCAAATTTCTAGAGAAAATGCTCTTGAAGAGCAATTTTTTGAGAAGACACTTGACATTGTGGAAAAGTTTCCAAAAGAAACTCAGGTACCTGAAAATATTGAAAATGATGAGATCTCAATAAATTATGTCGTGTCTGGTAAAAAATGGAATCGAAGCCAAGTAAACGTCTACGAAATATTTGCATACAATATAGCGCTAGATATTATAAAAGAAGACGAGGATCTTGAACCTAAGTCTATTGATGAATGTAGACGCAGAATTGATTGACCAAAATAGAAAGATGCAATTGAGACTGAATTGAAATCCCTTGAAAAGCGTAAAGTTTTTGGACCTGTTGTCCAAACGCCAATGAATATCAAGCCAGTGGGATATAAATGGGTTTTTGTACGAAAGCGAAATGAAACTAATGAAATTGTGAAATACAAAGCAAGACTTATTGCCCAAGGTTTTTCACAAAAACCTGGAATTGACTATAAGGATACATATTCTCCTGTGGTGGATGTAATTACACTAAGATATTTAATAAGTTTGGCAATTCATGAAAGTCTTGAAATGCATTTAATGGATGTTGTGACTGCCTATCTGTATGGCTCACTTGACAAAGATATCTATATGAAAGTTCTTGAAGGATTTAAGTTGCCTGAAGCACAAAAGTTAAATTCTCGAGAAGTTTATTCCATTAAGTTGAATAAAGCTCTCTATGGATTAAAACAATATGGGCGAATGTGGTATAATCGTCTTAGTGAATATTTAATGAAAGAGGGCTATAAAAATGATGCTATATGTCCATGTGTTTTTATCAAAAGATTTGGATCCGGATTTACCATTGTTGCTGTCTATGTTGATGATCTAAATATCATTGGAACTTCAGAAGAGATATCTAAAAATGTGGATTTATTGAAAAAAGAATTTGAAATGAAAGATCTCAGAAAGACAAAGTTTTGTCTTGGCTTGCAAATTGAGCATATTGCAGATGGTATTTTAGTCCATCAATCCACATATATAGCCAAGGTGTTAAAGCAGTTTTATATGGACAAAGCACATCCATTAAATTCTCTAATGGTTGTAAGGTCGCTTGATGAGAAAAAAAGATCCTTTTCGACCTCGAGAAGATGATGAAGAACTTCTTGGTCCAGAAGTACCATATCTTAGTGCAATAGGAGCATTGACATATCTTGCTAGTCATACTCGACCTGATATAGCATTTGCAGTAAACTTATTAGCAAGATATAGTTCTTCACCAACACGAAGACATTGGAATGGAGTTAAACATATTCTTCGATATCTTCGTGGTACAATGGACTTGGGTTTATTTTATGCTAACACATCAAAGTCAGTTTTGATTGGTTATGCAGATGCAGGATATTTATCAGATCCACATAATGGTAGATCTCAAATAGGTTACTTATTTACATGTGGAGGTACAGCTATATCATGAGAATCTACAAAATAGACTATTGCTGCTACTTCTTCTAACCATGCAGAGATTTTGGCCATCCATGAAGCAAGTCGAGAATGTGTTTGGTTGAGATCAGTAATTCAATATGTTCGAGGTACATGTGGTCAACATCCTCAAAAAGAACTCCCAACAGTTTTATATGAAGATAATGTTGCATGTATACACCAGTTAAAGGAAAGATTTATTAAAAGGGATAGAACAAAGCATATTTCACCAAAATTCTTCTTCACTCACGATCATCAAAAGAATGGTGATATTGATGTTCAAAAAATTTGCTCAAGTGACAATCTTGCCGATTTATTCACGAAGTCGCTTCCTACAACAAGTTTTGAGAAATTGGTGTACAAAATCGGAATGCGCAGACTCAAAGATCTCAAGTAATGTCTTCATGAGGGGGAGTAAAATACGCACTGCACTCTTTTTCCCTTTCAAGATTTTTATCCCATTGGGTTTTCCCTTGTAAAGGTTTTTAATGAGGCAGTATGTTATCGCATATTCATGTAGTTAGTAATATTTTTATGAATATTTTTAAGACATTCAAGGGGGAGTGTTATAAATAAATGAATGTCTATTGGGTCCCACAGTCCATACATGTATTAGGGTTTCTACTCTATAAATAGAGGAGCTCCCCATCAGTTTAATACTATGCTCATATCTCTTAGTCTATATTCTTCTTGTCCTCTTCTCTCTTGTCTCTTGCCTCTTCCTTTATTTTTCAACACTTTTCGAGATTACTTCTAACCATATCTATAAGAGTCCTGTTACGTCTCTCAGCTTGCCACTTCTCAAAACTGTGATTGCCTTGGCTTGCTCCGGTTGACTTGAAAATATTCCTTTTTGATGTGCTTGAAGTTGGTTAACCAATTGACTAACTTGAGTTTTCACCTTATTAAGTGATGCTTCCAAAGAGTCAAACCGCTTGTTATTAACCTCTTAATTTTGAGTGCTAATTTGAATGAAATCATTCAAATTATCTTCAAGTGTAGGTTTCTTTATTTGCTCTTGATTCAAAGTTTGCCCTTTAAAATTAGGTCCTCTGTTGTCCCAAGATGGCAACAAAGAGGGGGGGGGGGGGTGAATTGGTTTCCTCAAGAAATAATGACAATTAAAAAACTCAACAAAATAGAAGTGCGGAATTAAGAGATGGTTGAGTAATGGAAGAAAGAAAGAACACGCAAGATTTATAGTGGTTCGAATTTTACTTCAATCCTACATCCACTTCCTTAACAACTTGTTAAGGTTCCACTAATCTATGAAGTTTTTACAAGCTCACTTCCAACTTTGGTGTTTTCACAAGTTCACACCTAACTTCACAAGTGTTTTTCTAAGGCTTACACTCAAGAACCTTTAAAGGAGTTTTTAAGGCTTACTCTCACAACCCAAACAAGAGTTTTACAAGGATTACTCTCACAACCCAAGTGTTTTTCCAAGCTCACACTCAAACTTATACAATGGTGTTTCCAATGCTAACACCTAACATTCATTACAATTCAAATGTAAGTTTAAGTAAAAGAGAATTTGTTGCTTGGCTATCAAAATCTAATTTCTTGCTTCTTGTCCTTCTTTTCTTGTAGAAGCACTGTATTTATAGCCAATGTGGTCTTACTAGCCATTATTAAAAGTAAGAATAAAGTCTTGGCAGCTTAAACCTTTTTTACTTAAACTGTCCGAAGCTTCTCACGGTCGTCCTTCATACAAGGATGGTCACGCTTATGTCACACGCGGTTGTCCTTGAACAAGGCACGGTCGCTGAATTTTAAAAAAGCTTCAATTGTCGAATTTGAGTGCTCTGCAGCTGGAATCTTGCCCATGCTGCGATTGTCGGGACGGTCGCGCATCACTAAGGTGCGGTCGCCCTTTTTGAATGTTGAAGTGGGTTTTTAACGGTCATGTCACGTGGCATTCTCTGACAGGGCAGAAGAGATGTCCGCCATAATTTGAATGTCGCGGTCGCTCTAGGTAGCATCTCGTGGTCGAATTGAGGTTCTCGCGTCGAACTTCTGGACGCACCTGAGGACGCGAACACTACTGTCTCTTTAAGCCAATTCTTCTTGAATTGGTAGAGCGGTCGCGACTCTGAATGGGCGGTCGCTAAAGTGGTAAGCAAGGCCGAGTCATTCGCCGTTCTTGTCACCATGAACCTTACTGTGATTAGAATGATTTGAGTTCCTTGGTTAGTGGTCGTCCATAAATTGGGACGGTCACTCTTCTTTATTCGCGGTCGCTACTGAGGTCGAGCTTCTGACCGCGAAACCTTCTGTGATAAGGTTTCATCCTGTAATTGAATGGTGCGGTCGTATTCATGTTTGGTGCGACCACTAGAAGTGTTTTGTTCACCTTTATTTGAAGTAACCTAAGCCTGCAACAAGATTCTCCAAACACAAGTTAAATGGATCATTTAATTTGAGTTGTCAAGGATCAAAATTGAGATCATTTGTCTAACAATATCCCCCATTTTGACTTTGACAATTCAAATTGAATGATTTTAAAACAAACTAAAATGCTCCCCCTTAACATATGCATGAATCATGGTTAAGTCTATCTAGGTGCATTTGAAATTATTTGATTTGATTATCTTGGTGCATTGAATTCCAATAAGTATTATCTTGGTGCATTGAATTCCAATCATTCCAATTTGTGTACTATTTTCTCCCCCTTTGTCATAGCAAAATGAAACAATGAAAGTGAAAGGAAAATGGTTAAACAAATGCTTTATTAAACAAAACAATCAAAGGATACTAAGCATTATGTTTATTAAAACATATTAAGCATTAAAGGAAAGTACAAAGGCAGAACAAATTTTCTCGACCGTGCACATAGTTTTTTGTTTGAATGAATCTGGCAGACAAGATAGCGGTCACTATAGACACTGGAGCAAACGCTACTGACTTAGAAATGAAAGATTCAAGGAAAGATGGAGGAATTTTCTAATGTTTAGGCAAAAATATACATATATGCACAAAGAAACTTTATTGAAAGGCAAAAGTTTTAATTAATTCAAAGTGATTCCATCGATCATTCCTAAATTAAGTTTAATGAAGTTAAGTCTATCTTCATTCAAGGGTTTTGTAAAGATATCAGCAAGTTGATTTTGTGTATCTATAAATTCTAGGATTATATTCTGATTTTGTACATTTTCTCTCAAGAAATGATGTCTAATATCTATGTCTTTGGATCTAGAATGTTGGATAGGATTTTTTGACAAATTGATAGCACTAGTGTTGTCACATTTTATGGAGATATTGTTAAATACTTTACCATAGTCAAGCAATTGTTGTTTCATCCATAATACTTGTGTGCAACAAAAACATGCTGCAACATATTCGGCTTCCGTTGTGGATAAAGCAACCGATGCTTGTTTCTTACTATGGCAAGAAACTAGACAATTACCAAGAAAGTGACATGCTCCTATAGTGCTTTTCCTATCTAAGATACTACCAGCATAATCTGCATCTGAAAAGCCTATGATATGAAATGATGTGTTTTTAGGATACCAAAGTCCTAAATGCATTGTACCACTCAAATATTTCAAAATTCTCTTAGTGGCATTCAAGTGTGATTCTTTAGGACTAGTTTGAAATCTAGCACAAAGACATACACTATACATTATATCAGGTCTAGAAGCGGTTAAGTAAAGTAGTGATCCGATGATACCTCGATATTTCTTCTCATCTACTGCTTTACCATTTTCATCTTTACCTAATTTCAAGGATGTGCTCATAGGAGTTTTGCTAGTTTTGCAGCCATCCATTCCAAATTTCTTGATGAGTTCTTTTGTATATTTGGATTGGTTGATGAAGATCCCATCTTCACATTGCTTGACTTGCAGTCCAAGGAAGAACTTGAGTTCACCCATCATGCTCATTTCAAATTCCCTAGTCATACAAGTAGCAAATTCTTTGCACAAGGCTTCATTAGTAGCTCCAAATATTATGTCATCCACATAAATTTGTACAATCAAAATGTTATGCTTGTCCTTTTTAACAAAAAGAGTTGTGTCTACTTTTCCTTTTGCAAAACCATTTTCAAGCAAATATGCACTAAGTTTATCATACCAAGCTCTTGGTGCTTGTTTCAATCCATATAAAGCTTTGGTAAGTTTGAAAACATGATCAGGAAATTTGTAGTTTTCAAAACCAGGAGGTTGTTCTACATGAACTTCTTCGCTAATAAGTCCATTTAGAAATGCACTTTTAACATCCATTTGAAAAAGCTTAAAGTTCATGTGACATGCAAAAGCAAGTAATATTCTAATAGCTTCTAATCTGGCTACGGGGGCAAAGGTTTCATCATAGTCAATACCTTCTTCTTGATTATAGCCTTTGGCTACCAATCTTGCTTTATTTCTAACAATGTGACCATTCTCATCAAGCTTATTCCTATAGACCCATTTGCATCCTATTATAGAGTGATCTGTATGTCTAGGAGTAAGTTGCCAAACATTATTTCTTTCAAATTGATTAAGTTCATCTTGCATTGCAGTTATCCAATTTTCATCATTTAAAGCCTCCTCAACAGTCTTTGGCTCAATTTGAGAAACAAAAGCAAAATTAACATCTATATGATTAATTTTAGATCTAGTAATTACTCCCTTAGATGTTTCTCCAATGATGAGTTCCTTAGGATGATCTTTCTTGTATTGCCAATCCTTAGGTAGATCTTGAGTCTTTTCTTCAAGTTCATGCTGATTTATCTTTGGAGCATCAATAGATTCAAGAGGTTCAAGTGTACCTGCAGGGTCATTGAAAGCAATACCTTTCTTTTGATCACGATTAGATGATTCATCAAATACAACATGCATTGATTCTTCTATAACTAGAGTTTTCATGTTAAATACTCTATATGCTTTGCTATGTGATGAATATCCTAGGAATATGCCTTCATCTGATTTGGATGAAAATTTTCCAAGATTATCCTTGGTATTCAATATGAAGCATTTGCATCTGAATACTCTAAAATATCCAATTCTGGGTATTCTTCCATTCCATAGCTCATAAGAAGTTTTATTAGTTAAATGCCTTTTGTAAACACGATTTGCAATGTAACAATCTGTATTAATGGCTTCTGCCCAAAAATAAGATGGTAAATCATATTCATTGAGCATTGTCCTAGCCATTTCAATTAAAGTTCTATTTTTCCTTTCAACTACACCATTTTGCTGTGGAGTTCTAGGAGCAGAAAAATTATGTGAAACGCCAAGTTCATTGCAAAAGCCTTCAAAATTTTCATTCTCAAATTCTTTGCCATGATCACTTCTAATAGATGTGATCACCTATCCTTTTTCATTTTGAACTCTTTTTGCAAACATTTTGAAGTAATTAAAGGCTTCATTCTTTTGAGCTAAGAAATTAACCCATGTGAATCTAGAGTAGTCATCAACAAGAACAAATGCATATGATTTGCCTCCTAAGCTTGTAACTCTATTTGGTGCAAACAAATCCAAATGAATGAGCTCTAAAGGTCTAGAGGTGCTTATAACACTCTTTGTTTTAAATGAGCTTTTGTGTTGCTTACCATGTTGACAAGGTTCACAAATCCTGTCTTTATCATATTTTATCTTAGGTAGGCCATCAACTAAGTTTTCATTGCAGATATATTTCAATTGATCCATACCAGCATGACCTAGTCTTCTATGCCATAACCATGCATCATTATTAGTGGACATTAAACATTTATGATTTGAATGAATGTTGATATTATAAGTGTTGTTTGTTCTAGTACCCTTAAATATGATAATATCATTTGAATTTGTGATTTTGCATTCCTTGGAATCAAAATTGACAAAGTATGCTTTATCACAAAGTTGACTAACACTTAGTAAGTTATGTTTCAAACCATCAACAAGCCATACATCTTCAATTAAATCCTTACCAATAGAACCAATGGAGCCAACACCAAGAATTTTACCTTTAGCATTATTTCCAAAAGTTACATTACCTCCATGTTTGTAGGTAATACTTGTAAAGAGCTTTGCATTCCCAGTCATATGCCTTGAGCATCCACTATCTACAAGCCATGTGCTTTCGTTGATAGTAGATTTTAGGCATACCTGCAAGGCAATAGTGATCATCTTCTTTTAGGTACCCACATGAAGTTGGGTCCTTGATTGTTAGTAGTAAAAGTACCTTCTAAATTGAGATGAGCCTTTCTTATATAACAATAGAAATTTTTGTGTCCGAATTTCATGCAATATGTGCATTGCCATGGCATTCTATACTTCTACACTTTTCTTTTTGTATTTGACGTATTATGCATGCAGCTACAAGTATGTGATTTCTTTTGTGCTAGTTTAGTGAACAATAATGCATAATTATTTTTGGCTTTATCTCCTAGCAAACCATAAGAAGTTCTTGTAGTACTTTTAGACTTGGTGCAAGCATCTTTGATATGAACATCAGGAATTTCAATTGTAGATGCTTTTACAAATGTTGGTTTGCTTGGTGCAATGTTAGTTGAGCCATTGAATCCTAATCCATATTTTAAGGAAGGTGATCTTTAGTTATTAATTAATGTGTTTAATGCTTCCTTTCCTTTATGAAATCTGGAAATTGATTCTTTTAATTCTTTTAGTTCATGCTTCAATGTTTCATTTTCTTTAATCACTTTTTCTAAGTCATGTGAGTTTTTATTTAACTCTCCTATTGTATTCATCAAGTGTTCATTTGAGGTTTTCAATTCTAAGGTACAGTTTTTTAAGCATATAAAATCCTTTTCTAACTTAGAGTTTTTCTCTTTATAGAGCATCATTTTAGAAAAATATTTTTCTATTTTAAAGTTCATATGCTCAATCAAATCACTATCATATATATCATTTGTATCATTATGTGCTACTAGATCAAAGGATTGAGTACTTACCTCATTGGAGTCATCTTCAATAGCCATGAGACACAGATTTGCAATTCCTTCTTCTTCTTCTTCTCCACTTGAAGAAGAGTCATCCCATGTGGCTTTGAGAGACTTTTTCCTTTCTTTATCCCATTTCTTTTTGTTCTTTAATTTGAAGCAATCCGATTTTATGTGACCAGTTTTTCCACATTCATAGCATTTTACCTCATTTTTCTTTTCGTTATCTTTGAAGGAGAATTTTGGAGGTGTACCTTTGTTTGCTTGTAATCTTTTCTTTCTTTTCCGTTTATTGATTCTTTTTTAGAACATTGCCATTTCATCTTCATCATCAGTACCTTCATTGCTTGAGCTCTCAGCTTCTTTGATTGCTTTGAGTGCAATTGGTTTTCTCTTTTCTTTTTCACCTTGATCTTCTTCTTTCTCACTGTGTAGTTCAAATGTGAGTAGTTTACCAACTAGCTCGTCAGTTCTTAATGTGCTGAGATCATGAGCTTCTTCTATGGATGATACCTTTGATTCAAAGTTCTTTCTAGCTCTTAGGGCTTTCAAGATTTTACTGTTTACATCACCTTGATCACATACCTTGCATTACTTCTTTAATTCATTAACAATAGCAAGCAAGCGATTGGTCATGTCGGTGACATTTTCATTTGGTTTCATCTTGAATAGCTCATACTCATGGACATGCATTTGTTTCTTGGTAAATCTCACTTGAGTCGTACCTTCATGGTAGTTTTTGAGTGTTTTCCAAATGCAATGTGCACAAGTTAAATGTTGAACTCTTCCACCTTCTTCTCTTGAAATGGAATTCATCAAGATGGAAGCGGCTCTATTGTTCTTGAATCGATCTTTGACATTGCTAGCTGACCATTGTGCTTTGGGAAGTGGAACTTGAATACTGTCAACTTCATAAGTGGGAGGTTTCCACTCACTTTCCACGAAATCCCATAGTTCAATCCCTTCACTGTCTAGAAACAAATACATTTTGTGTTTCCAGTATGAATAATTAGTTCCATCAAAGTAGGGTCTAAGAATAGTGTTAAGATTTCCATGAGAGCTTGATGAAGAAGAAGTTGCCATAGTGGATCAGATTTCACAATTAAGTTTAAGAAATCTCAGGCTCTGATACCAATTATTGTCCCAAGATGGCAACCAAGAGGGGGGGGGGTGAATTGGTTTCCTCAAGAAATAATGACAATTAAAAAACTCAACAAAATAGAAGTGCGGAATTAAGAGATGGTTGAGTAATGGAAGAAAGAAAGAACACGCAAGATTTATAGTGGTTCGGATTTTACTTTAATCCTACATCCACTTCCTTAACAACTTGTTAAGGTTCCACTAATCTTTGAAGTTTTTACAAGCTCACTTCCAACTTTGGTGTTTTCACAAGTTCACACCTAACTTCACAAGTGTTTTTCTAAGGCTTACACTCAAGAACCTTTAAAGGAGTTTTTAAGGCTTACTCTCACAACCCAAACAAGAGTTTTACAAGGATTACTCTCACAACCCAAGTGTTTTTCCAAGCTCACACTCAAACTTATACAATGGTGTTTTCAATGCTAACACCTAACATTCATTGCAATTCAAATGTAAGTTTAAGTAAAAGAGAATTTGTTGCTTGGCTATCAAAATCTAATTTCTTGCTTCTTGTCCTTCTTTTCTTGTAGAAGCACTGTATTTATAGCCAATGTGGTCTTACTAGCCGTTATTAAAAGTAAGAATAAAGTCTTAGCAGCTTAGACCTTCTTTACTTAAACTGTCCAAAGCTTCTCGCAGTTGTCCTTCATACAAGGATGGTCGCGCTTATGTCACACGCGGTCGTCCTTGAACAAGGCACGGTCGCTGAATTTTAAAAAAGCTTCAATGGTCGAATTTGAGTGCTCTGCAGCTGGAATCTTGCCCATGCTGCGATTATTGGGACGGTCGCGCATCACCAAGGTGCGGTCGCCCTTTTTGAATGTTGAAATGGGTTTTTAACGGTCATGTCACGTGGCATTCTCTGACAGGGCAGAAGACATGTCCGCCATAATTTGAATGTCGCGGTCGCTCTAGGTAGCATCTCGCGGTCGAATTGAGGTTCTCGTGTCGAACTTCTGGACGCACCTGAGGACGCGAACACTACTGTCTCTTTAAGCAAATTCTTCTTGAATTGGTAGAGCGGTCGCGACTCTGAATGGGCGGTCGCTAAAGTGGTAAGCGAAGCCGAGTCATTCGCCGTTCTTGTCACCGCGAACCTTACTGTGATTAGAATGATTTGAGTTCCTTGGTTAGCGGTCATCCATAAATTGGGATGGTCGCTCTTCTTTATGCGCGGTCGCTACTGAGGTCGAGCTTCTGACCGCGAAACCTTCTGTGATAAGGTTTCATCCTGTAATTGAATGGTGCCGTCGTATTCATGTTTGGTGCGACCGCTAGAAGTGTTATGTTCACCTTTATTTGAAGTAACTTAAGCCTGCAACAAGATTCTCCAAACACAAAGTTAAATGGATCATTTAATTTGAGTTGTCAAGGATCAAAATTGAGATCATTTGTCTAACATCCTCTTTGATAGGGTTGGAAGGATTGTTGAGGTGGGACTTGTTGTTGATTCTTTCATGAAAAATTTTGATGTTTTCTCCAATCGGCGTTATAACATTTTTAATATGGATCATTCCTACCCCTTTATTGGAAACCTTCAAAGGCATATACTTGCTCATGCCCTTCTTGTAAATGATAAAAGCTTAAAGGGCACACATTTGTGTTATGGCCTACAACACCACATGATGCACATATTTCTTGGCTTGACATTGGCAAGTTCCCTCTAGCATTCAGTAATTTTACATGTTTTGTTAACTCTACAATTTATCTTGTTATTTCTAAATTAGCATTTAACTCATATGCTCCTCTACATCTTTCTCTAATACTCTTTTGCTATGAATTTGCTTTCAACATTTTAAACAATCTCACCATTTTTGAAGTTGTCATTTTATCCATTGCACCCCTGCTTCATTATCTACTATATTTTATCGTTGTTGGGTGAGGCCATCATAAAAGAATTGATTAGGCAATTGTTGTGGATAGTAATGATCAGGGTATTGGAACAACAAGGATTTGAAACAATCCCATGCCTCAGGAAATGGTTCTCCATCAAATTGGGTTAATGTTACTATACTCCCCCAAAGCTCCTTTGTTTTTTGATGTGAATAGAATTTTCCCATAAATTTATTATACACTTCGGTCCATTTGCCATATCCTTCAAATTGTATGAGAAATACCTCATTTTTAGCTCATCTTCCATCAAAGCTTGTAAATGGGATGTATGCAAGGTTGTATAAAAATCACGAATAAAGTTGAGAGGATCTTCGTTCGTTAATCCATGAAAAGAGAGCAACATACTATAATGAGTATTTTTTAGTTCATAGTTTCTTGTTGTGTTGCTCAATCATATACATGATGTGGTAACTCCAATAATAAGTTAGGTAAACTCCTTCAAGGGGAGTTCCTCTACTTCACCCATCTCTACTTCCGTGTTCTCCTCAAATTGCTCTTCTATATATTTTCCTTTCTATTGAAAAGGATCCACTCCCTTGGTTATAGGAATTCGATGAATATCATCTACAAATGGAACAAGTTCATTACCTTGGGACCTTTGTCCTTGCATAAATCACTTAGGCAATTTAGAAAGAAACACTTTAAATAATTAAACAATTAAAATAAAAGAATTAGACTACTACTAAAATAGCCGTCCCCGACAATGGTGCCAAAAACTTATTATGCTCTATTTAATACTACTGCAAAACAACACTCGAAAGTATACGAGACTATTGTAGCAACAGTGATTGCCCCAAGGTCGTCTCACAAGGAAGGTGTTGTTCATAACAATTTGATTAAAGGAAATAAATTTAAAAGTAAGTGTATGATGTTTGAAATAGTAATATAAGTAAAATTACTAGTAACAAATAATGGTTTGCTTAAAATTACTTCAAATTCTTGTTGGGATACCTAGGATTTATAGATCGATTTGATCAAAGTGCAATTCTCTATTATCCATTAATATAACCTAGTCACTTAAATTCCTTCTGAAGATTAATTAGATATCATCAATTCATTAGTTATCACATTCATTAATCAATTAAATCCAACTATTTTTATCTTGCAAATTAAGTAAACCCTAGAACTTATATCTCTAATTCATTCTTAGGGTCGTTGAATGCATAATTTCAATATTAAATTTTACCTCTCGGTACTTCATTCAATATTTAGAGATTAATATGTGGCCAATATATTAGCCTAACATTCATTCCAATGGAATCAACATATGATAAGACATATTATTGAAATTTATTGAATTAAATCATTTAATCAAATCTACTACAAATCCTAGGCATAAATAGTTTAGCTCATCCTCAAATTAACATAAACATCCAATTCAATAGAATTCAAATTATAAAACTTCATTTCAAATATAAATATATTCCACAACCTAATTTTGACAAGTGAATAAATTGAAGGGATAGAAAAACCCATTTTGAAAATGAGTTTAGATTTCTCTTCCTTGCTCCACTTGGATTTGATGATCTCCCAATCTTCTCCTCTAGAATAGCTTGCTAAAGAACATTTCTTCTAAGAAAAAGTCTCAACCGTGTGTCTTTCTAGCTTATCCTTTATATCTCTAGCAAGAACTCTCACAAGACACAACCAAGTCTCATCTCCAAGTGGAGCAAGGTTCTTCATATATCATTGAATCTCATCTCCTTTCTTGATGCCCTTTTTAATTCAAAGTCTATTCCCTTTTTGAATAAACAATAATGTTCCTTTTCTGTGCCATCCTCTTTGATCTCGACAGTCGTAGCAATTTCATCTTTGTTTTATTTGAAAACTCACCACTTATCTTATTCTGCTGAGCACTTCTCCTTGTCTCTCACTTTCCAGCTCATTCATTTTTATTCCTTCAATTGAGAGGCACAACCAAGATTAGCTTGGCTTGGCCATGTGCTTCATTTTCAAATGTTGGACTTAACACCTTCTATTTCTTTTTGTTAATTATTTTACTTTAGCTTAAATTCCTTATAATAACTTGAACAAAACATTTAGAAAGCAACAAAAGATCAAATAAAAGCACCCTAAAAATACATATATTCATGATTACAATAATTACCCCACACTTAATTCTTTGCTTGTCCCTAAGAAAAGTCAAATCAATAAAACAAGATGAGAAAATCAGTAGATATAAGATTACTTCAAGACTTCCCTTTTCATAATGTCCACACTCATTTTTGAATTACACAAAATTGATGCTTACATAATTTGTTGGCTTTTCATGCATACCTTAGTGGCACTCATTCACTAAGTTTCTTAAGTATTTGGATGAGATAGTTTTTTTGCTCTTTACATCCCGTGATCGAACGTTCCCATAGGCTTGCTTTATGAATCAAGTGTCCGCCACTAAATTATAGTTGAGCATTAATCATAAGGTCTTTTATTGGTTGTGACGTGGCTTAAGGTTGAGGTATGACATTTTAGGAATGTGGGCTAACTCATTAGGTTCAAAAGCACTTAAAGAATGAAGCAACCTTTGTGACAACAACTTCTCAAATATTCACTACTCTTAGTGTTTCATTGTCCTATTGAAGAGAGGTATCCTCTTAAGCCTAGCTTGTTCCCCTTTTGCTATAAGAGTGTTATTATTATTTTTACTAATATTTTTTTAAATCAAAGGAATATGAATTGATCCCTATTTGGATTCAATGATATATGAAGAACCTTGCACTTTTTGAAAAGTTTTATTTACAACTCTAAACTACTTCAATGAACCCCGCACTCAATTGATACTATAACTTAAATCAGTAATTCTTCAAATGCTCTTTCTCCTAATGAAGGGACAAGACTTGGTAGAACATGGTTTAAGGCTAATGTTTTTATGTAAAAGAAAGAAATAGGAAAAATGAGGTAGGCTCAAAGTTGGCTTACTAAGGATGTATAAGGGTTGGCTTTTTAAGCTAAGTGGATATACCTAATTGCCTTAAAATTATTCTACGAATAATCTAACCATTAAGGTAAAATAAATAACACAATAGCGAAAAGCGATGACAAATTATAAAAGGAAGAAAAACATCTTTTATTATTATTATTATTATTATTATTATTATTATTATTATTATTATTCATCTTAACATCATTTTATCTAAAAAATTAACAAATGTAAAATTTATGGTAGACAATAAGTGTAACGTGCTGGCCAACTTTGCTTCAATTGATCCAAATAGGCTTCAGTTAGACTGGGCATGTTTAGATCATGAGTGTACTTAGAACATCAAGGCTCGGAGCCATACTGGCGATCAAGTTTATGAGGATCATAACAAGTGCCTCGATAGAGAGCAACAAGAGAGACATACATAAGATATGTCCAAACGGTGACATGGGTAATCTTCCACCAAGGTACCAATCAACTGATGTTAATCATAGCTCGTGAGCAGATCCAGTCAACCCACTTGGTATATGAAGAAGTAAGATGAAGCAGTTTCCTCACAAAATGATGTCGAGGCATATATCTAGTGTAATTTATAGACAAGATGTCGAGCAAGCAGAGGCATTCATATAGCCAGATCTATAAAAGAGAACAACAATTCATTTAAAAAAAGCCCGCTAGGATGAAAACTCGTAAGGGCTACCTAAGCAAAAATTAGGATGGTTCGCTAGCTCCAAAAATTCTCAAGGGCTGTCAAGGTAAAAATTAAGACCAAAATTTAAAAAAAAAAGAGGTCCGCTAGGTTAAAAATTGCAAGGGCAGCCTAGACAAAAATTAGAGTAAATAAAAAATAATAAAAACCTAAAGTAAAAACCCAAAAGGGCAATTTAGGTAATTACCTTAAACAAAAAAAGACTTCCATCCAACCTCCTCAAAGAATCTATCTTGAATAGATCCAATCCGACCAAGGTTTCAGCCAAGATCACGGATATTGGTGAAAATTATCCCTCCATTTTGTTCATGATATCTAGTACTTGCGGATCGATGTCGCCGTCGGAAGAAATAAGCAAAAATTGACCAAGCAAACATAGACAAAATGTGCATCCCCATACTTTGGTGGGAGCCAAATGGGAAGTGCAAAAATCAATCAATGGATTGAGCAAGATTTTCTCACCTCTAGTCAATTGCAGAACTTCAGGATTTGAGAGTTGAAAAAGAATTTGCATCTTTTGATGAGTCTTTAAAGTCAGTATGGGTAATTCCATTAGATGACTATTTGGATATCCAAGAATAGCTTCAAATTCTTTGATCATAGAACATATTTCAAAGTTGTTTATCTTGAAAGTCCTAGTTTCCATATCCTAAAAGGAGGCCATGGCATATAAGAAGGAAGGGTCTAACTTGACATTTTGAAAGCACTTTACAACATTAATTTGAGACCAAGATATTTATTCCCAACGTTGAGCTTTGATAGTCTTGAATAAATTCTTGATTTTTTTTTAAATTGGCTTCAGTCATTTTTTGGGGGCATGAGAATTGAAGTTGCTTGGAATTTGTAAGAAGGAAATATTGAAGCCAAATTTCTTGCCTAGATTTAAAAGTATCCTGAAGAATTTGTGTTTTAATTTACAAAGAGGGAAGGGGGAATCGTTGCCTGTCAGTCGTATCATAATTGTTGCTTGAAAGGGGAGGTGGTGCATCATGGTCATCAGTCCAGGGCCTCCTTGATGAAGATGCACCATGATCCTTATAGCCCTAAAATTTGAAGTCCTGGAAGTTTTGTTCAAGGTAATCAGCACGCAAATGGCTGGCGACCAATTCTTCCTGTAGTTTTTTGTTTTGTTCTTCAAGCATCCGTTGTGAGCCAGAAAAGGAAAAGTTACGTTCATATATTTTCATGCAAACATTTAGAATATATAAATATGAAATAGGGATTACAAATCAGATAGTTCAGGTGGAAGCCCTGAGGCCCAGAAGATGGATCGGCATAAGGGAATGCATGTGGGATATATGGCTGAGATGGAACTACGATAGATGGACTGGCTTCATCAGGGCTAGAACCACCTAGTTGTTCAACCACCTGCAAAGATTCATAAAAGTTAGCCAAGTGCAATGAAGAGGCAAGTCCAGAATTAACAAAGAGTATATCTGGTCAACCTAAGAGGAGACAACCATAGCATCATCATGGGCAGCAGAATTCCCTGTACCATTTTCATCCTTATCCTCCTCTTCTTCTTCTTCATCCTCATTACCTTAATTGCAGTTAACGTCCTCCTCGTACTCATCCTCATATCCCTCACCACCTTCTTCCCCTATGCTATTATCATCATCATCATCTTCTTTTTCTTCTTCTCCCTCCATACCTTCAACACTATTAAGAGAGACTTCAAAGTGCAAAAGTTGGTCCCATATGAACTCACTCTATGACAAGTCTGGTCAGAGGAAGAATACATAAACGTAAAATCCATTCTAGGCATGTCTTTAGGAGTTCTCCGGCATAGATGTTGGAATATCAGTTGGCACCTACCTCAGATAAGGACTAAGGTACCATTTATGTATCCTCTCGCTAAGAAACCAATAGCTAGAAAACGGCCTGGCAATGATTCGACGAGAATTCTGCAAGGGTAATGCATTGTTCATGCCGATGGTCCAATTTGCCCTTCATCTGCTCTCCAACATGAAATGTTCACATGCACGACAAAAAACATGGGTAAGTCATTTTTCTCATAAGATTCAATAGTAATACTAATTATGTCTCTAACCTTATCCCAGGTCAGGCGGCTCAAGTGGTAACGCTGGGAGTGCATATGATGACTGTTGGGAACCTCTGTGTGACCTGACAACCCTAAGGCTCAACCTCTGGCATGTAACTCATCTCCCATGAATACTAGGTACCATTACAAGATTATGTTCATATACCCACGCTTGTCAAGATAGGATAAGGTCAAGTTTGCATATACACATTATTTAAATAAACAAAGGGAAGACTTCATACCTTGACGACGACCATAAAGCCAGTAAATGATCTCTTATTCCTGCAAATTTTATCAAAGTCGTGATAAAGGCAGGTAAGACTAGCCTCTCCCTAAGCATAAAGTGGGAAGAGATTAAAATTAGCCAGAGCACCCAAAATTGACAGGTGAGTTACTGTCTCAGTGATGCATAAGATAGTCGTGGCTAACAAATATAACAGGAATCCACAGGTGTATTATTCCGCCCGTTTACCAGGTACTTGTAAAACCCTAATACCTTAGATATGTATAATACTTACACCCAGTATATGTAAAATATGCCTATAAAGTATAAGAATGCCACAACTCAGTCAAATAAAAATTTTCATATTCCCAATTTAAAATTCCAAACACTTTAAAATGTATTTTTAATAAACCAATAAAATATTCTTTATTAGTTTTAGGTTCCTAAAATAAGTATTTTATATAAAAATCTCTAGAAAAAATTTGCCAGAGTTTTGTCTGTAAAATGGATATCCCAAAAATCAACATTACTCAATATGCAGAAAAATACACTCCTAATAATAATATCAAACATTTCACCCCAACTTCTCAATTTCTCCACATTTTCCTCAAAACATATAAATATGTACATATATATATAGTATATATACAATCCCATATCACAAAATTAGTCCAAAAATTCTTTATAATTTACAATACTCCTAAAAACATAAGCATAATATACATAACGATGAAATATACTATAAAATGAAATGTATACATAGCAGCAACTGGCTCTGATCCTATAGCAGCAAAATCACCTCAAGCTCAACCAACCACAAGTCTAGACCTGACTAGGTCTAGATGAACTCTTCGAATTTATCGGATCAACCCTGTCACCTGTGTGATGAATTTCAATTGCACTAAGCAAAAAGCCTAGCAGTACATACTTTGATAATAATGAAAGTTTAAAAGAAATGACAATGCATGGTGTTGTTTCATGACATCTCACAATGTAATATGCAATTCAACTTTAATTCACATTTATCATTCTTCATAGGGATCACATTAACACATACACAAGCATTGGGCCCAAATAACCTAATACATTATTTAAATCCCAGAGTTACTGTTTTGGTTTATCTTGACACCCAGTGTCTAGGCTAAAGACAATACAAGTGATGCCCAACATCTAGCCCGAAGGCAAATCATATTGACGTCCAACGTCTAGGCCGAAGGCAAGTCATATATCAGCGACGACTAGCATCTAGCCCAAAAGGAAAATGATGAGAATAATCTCATAGGCATGCCACCAAATACCAAACTCTGGAATTAAATAATATATTAGGCAACACACATATAATACATATTTCCAAAATCAATTTTCTTATCACATTGCCTCTTTTAGTCATTTTTCTCATTCATATCAATGCCAAATCACTATATCAATAATGTATGTCATTTAATATAACAATCATACTACCCAAACATTTTTAGGTTATTCTCACATATTTCACATACACATTCCACTCATTTTAGCCATTAATAATGGCTTTTCATAATGCATATAGTGTGTGAGCGAGGATTTTTGCCCCCACTCTCGGTGGAATGGTTCTTGCGACTTCGGCACTGTTTAGGGTCGGGGCCATAGAGAACACGGACCTAAGTCTGGGGAAAATGGACTCGCCACCCCGATGGATCGGGAAAAAGAAAGGGGTTGATGATTCAATTCCTAAGGAATCCCCAACCCCCTAATGGGTTCGGAAAGTTGGGTACGTGTGGGGAAGGTTAGAAATGGCCCAGCACCCCCACAACGCCTGGTTCATTGGAACCGGCCTCCTTTACAGGTCTTAACATTATAAAATTCTTAAATATAACAATATTATCCATATTACACACAATAATTGAAATAAAGCATCGTTATATTAAAAATCAAAACAAAGTCCAAGCAAAACAAATAAATGGACACCCATCCAAAGATGAAAATATGCCCTTACATCATCGACGTCTAAGCTAAATAGGACACCCACCATGAGGTAGAAACATGCCCTTTACATTGGTCTAAAATATAAAAGCAATTTAAATTACACAGAATTTAATTAATGAGGTATCCACAAAGTGGAAACATACCTCTTACAACATTTGGAAATCAAAATAAATTGATAAAAGTAAATAACCATTCATCATAAATAAATCATTCATCAAAGATTTTAAACATCAATCAAAATATAAAATAAACATCCATCCATGATAAATTAAATAAATCAAGTATTGAAATTAAATAAATCAAAGCATATAATAAACTACATAATCAAATAATGTAAGTAAAGATACAAATTGAAGTTTATTGTTTCTCATTTAAAGCTCTTTAATTAATATTTAGGATTTTAGAATTTATTGGTTTAGGCTACTGTAAGTTTTTAAGGGAATTGAAATGGATTAAGGTTTTATAATTTAAGAGATTGATAAGGTTCTTTGATTAACCAAATTAGGGTTTGAGGGGGGTCATGAAATTAGGGTTTGGATATTAAAACATTAGGTTTATGATTTACGGTTACTGGATTATTATTTTGAATTTACTATATTAGGTTTGAATGTTTTAGGTTTATAAGGTTTTAAGGATTAAAGGGTTAGGGTTTAGGAAAACTAGGGTTTAAGGTTTTAAGGGAATTAGGATTTAAGAAAACTAGGGTTTAAGGTTAGCTAGTTTGGGGTTACTATCTTGTTTTTGAAGTTGAATTAGGGTTTTTATATTTGATTTTAGAATTTGGAAAAACAATTTATAGTTTTATGAAGCTTTATGTGATTTTTAGAAACTGTAAGTTAAATTTAGGGTCTTAAGATTTTGAAAAATTGGAAAACAGATTAGGGTTTTGGGGAATTAATAAAACAATTTAAGGTTTTGGAAAGTTGAAAAGTAGTTTAGGGTTTTAATATTTTGAAGAAACAGAAAAAAAAATTTTAGGGTTTTTGAAATAGAGGAGAAGATTTAAGGTTCTAAGGTTTAGAAAAAGTGAATTAGGGTTCTAAGGTTTTTAGAATCAAAAGAAAGAGTTTAATGATTCAAGCTACTGTAAAGAAAAAAAGATTTGATATTCATACCTTCGTTTGTTGGTTCCACTAAAAATTACTTCTTTGATGAACAAGGACAAAGGCAAGATGGCTGCCTTTGATGGATTGATTGTTTGGTTGCTTATTCTTCTCTCAAAAAGTCCGATTGATTTCACTGCCAAAGGTTTTCTCCTAGTCCGATCATTCCAAAGTTTTTTTAGTTGTTCCTCCTACTCCTGTGTTGTTTTTAGTCTTATTAATAGGAAATTTCAATGATTAATCTTAATTGTTTATGGAATTTATCATTAATTAGGAAAAGGAAACCGAAACCAAATAGAATTTGGTTTCAAAAAAAATTGAGTCGGAAAAATTTTGCTGGCGAAAAAGCTGCTGCGAGGATTGCCGTGGTAGCTTGCAAGCTGGACGAGCAAAATTGGTTGCGGGCCATTTCACTCGCAGGACTTTCCTGCAGGCGAAATGGCCTTGGCCATTTTGCTTGCAGGATTTTCCTACGAATGAAATGGCTTTTGAAATGGCAAAGCCATTTCGCCGGCAGAATTTTGTCCTAACTTTTCGGCCGCCGATTTTTATTTTTATTTATTTATTTATTTATTATTTTTTATTAATTATAAAAACTAAATACTAAAACTAATATTATTTAATTAAGATAACACAAAGATTATTTTGAACTAATTAAAATATATTGGACAACACAAAAATTATTTTGGACTAATTAAAATATATTGGACTGGACTGAAGTTAAAAATTAAGGGTCTACATAATGCATGCTCATCATTTCACACGTCATATCACAATGTACATGAATATTTTCTATCCAAAATATGTTAAGCTAAATTAAGTACAAATATATTTAAATTATCAAAAGTATGTACATACCTTAATTTAAAACTCAAACCCAAGCTAAAATATCTCTTTAAATTTTACTTCCAAATTGTCCTTCAATACTAAGGTTAGGCAAATTGCTTCCACTTAATGCCTATTCAAAATGTGAGCAAATATAATCATTTAGAACCACATTTTAAGGCTTTTCAAATATTAAGTTCCAATTAAACCACATTCATACTACTTTTCCAAAATTTGCCTTACCTTACTTTAGCTTTAGAATTTCATTTTAATCCATTTTAATTGATGTTTTAAGTTTATTTTTATTTCTACAATTACATTAGAACATGTTTCAACCAATTATATCAAATAAATACTCATTCTTTAACAAAACCTTAATGTGCCCTATGCCTCTTCATTCCTACTTCTTCATTCCATTCCATTCCAAATGTTAATCTAAGCCCATTTCCATAATTAAAATAATTTAATAACATGATTTATACAATAAAATAAACTAAACATACATACTTTAAGAATTTTCTTCCAAAACCCTAAATTTACACTACTTCTCCCAAACTCCATCTAAACTTAATCAAATACATTACTTGACTTTAAAATCCTTGTTTAAGCATCAAAACAATATCTTTTGTATCCATTTGAACAATTGAAACACATAATTGCAAAATTTCAAATTATACATAACCCTAAATCATCTTCTTCATCCAAACTCAAACCAAACTTAATCCTTTCTTCTATCTAACATAAAATTATTACTTACTAATCAAAATAACATCATACACACCAATTCCAACAATTATAGCACATACTCAAAATTTCAAACCTTGCATATTCATAGGTTTTCATAAAACTTGGAAATTTGGTAAGAAAGCTTACCAATTGATGGAGCAACAACCAATTCTTTTGTCAATCCTTGTAAATCCCTTCAAATCTTAGTGTATGGAAGAAGAGGAAACCTCCCTTTTCTTCAATGGTGGATCGGCCTTGGAGAAGAAGAAGAAAGAAAATAAATTTTAATATTTTAACTCTCTTTTTTCCTTTTTAATTTAAGACCACACATATATATATATTATTTTATTTATTTATTTATTTTAAAATGATATTTTATATTTTCCATTCATAAATAATTTGATTTTAAATTATTTAATTAATTTTAATTTTATAAGGTATATTTATCAATTTGCCATTTGACTTTTTTTTATTAAATGTTGACTTTTGTATATGTTATATATATTTCATATATATACTTTATTTTCTCACTCCTAATCCTTCAAATTTTTCATTTAAATTATTTATTTTATTCATTTAATTTAATTTTTTTAAAAATTAACGGATGCTACAATTCTCTCCTCCCTAAAGAAAATTTCATCATCGAAATTACCTAATATCAACTCTGGATTAACTTAGGATACTAGCTTCACATCATCTGCTTACTCTCCCATATCGCCTCCTCAGTGGCATGGTTCCTCCAAAGAACTTTTATAAGTGACACTTTCTTGTTTCACAGCTCTTTAACCTCTCATGCCAAAATCGCCATTGGTTCTTCTTCATAAGTTAGATCTGGACTCACCTTAATAGACTCCACTGACAAGATATGAGATGGATCTGACCTGTATCTTCGAAGCATAGAGACATGAAAGACATTATATATCAGATCTAGCTCGGGCGGCAGAGCCAATATGTATGCCATTACTCAAACTCTCTCTAGTACCTCATAAGGTCCTATGAAGCGATGACTCAACTTTCCTTTCCAACCAAACCTCAGAATCTTCTTACATGGAGACACCTTTAGGAACACTTTATCTCCCACACTGAACTCTATATCTTTCATCTATAAATTTGTATAAGATTTCTGTCGCTTTGAAGCTGCTTTTAGACAATCCTGAATTATCTTTACTTTCTCTTCCATTTCTTTAATCAAATTGGGACCTGCCGGTTTGCCTTCTCCAACCTCATCCCAATATAATGGTGTCCTATACTTCTTGCCATACATGCCATCCCAATACTCGACCGATTATTGTTATTATAGGCAAACTCAATCAGTGGCAAATATTTGTCCCAGCTTCTAGTAAAATCAATGATACAGCTCCTTAATATATCCTTTAGAACCTGTATCACTCTCTCTGACTACCCATCTGTTTGTGGATGGAAAGAAGTACTAAAATTCAATCGAGAACCCAATGTATCTTGTAAACTCCTCTAAAATCTTAATGTAAAATGGGAATCTCAGTCCGACACTAAAGAAATTGGGACTCCATGCAATCTCATTATCTGACTGATATACAGGTCAACTAACCTATCGAGTGAGTAGTATCTGAACTGGAAGAAAATGAGCTGTCTTTGTCATTTAGTTAACTATCACCCAGATTGCATCATGCTTCTTCTAGGTCAAAGGTAGTCAAGTCATAAAATTCATAGTCACTCGCTCCCATTTCTACTTAGGTACTAATAATGGCTGAAGCAACCATGATGGAACTTGGTGCTCAGCCTTCACTCTCTAATAAGTGAGACATCTGGGTACAAATTCTGTTATGTCCCTCTTTATACCTAACCACCAGTAGTACTGCTTCAAATGTTGATACATCTGGTACTTCTGGCGCGCATAGCATAGAATGATTGATGTGCTTCCTCTAAAATCTTATTCTTCAATTCTGTATCCTCAAGAATGCATAATCTATCTCTGTACCATAAACTGCCATCATCTTTCACATGAAAGTCTTTACTCTCTCCCTTTTGGCAATCCTTCACCATCTTTTGGATTTTTTCATCTGCCTGCTAGGCTTCCTCAATCTAATCTAACAATACTGGTCTCAATTGAAACTGAGCAACCAGTGTACCATCATCACATAACTCAAATCTAGCATTCAACGCTCTCAACTCAATAAGGAATAAGAGCGAATAGGTAGTCAAACCTGCCATGGACTTCCAACTCAAGGCATCCACAACTACATTTGCCTTGCCAGGGTGATAATCAATCAAGTAATTATAGTCTTTAATCAACTTTAACCACCATCTTTGCTGAAGATTTAACTCTCTCTAAACACCCAGGTACTTTAAACTCTTGTGATCCATGTAAATAAAATATTTTTCCCCATACAAACAATTCCACCAAATCTTCAATGCGAAAACTATGGCTGCTAACTCTAAACCATGAGTCAAGTAATTCAACTCATGAGGCTTTAACTATTGGGATGCATAAGTAATGACTCTACCCTCCTACATCAGAACATAACCTAAACCACTATGTGAAGCATCACTATATATCATATAAGGTTTACCTTCCACAGGCAAGGTAAGGATAGGAGCCTGAGTCAACATGTCTCTCAACTACTCAAAACTCACTTGACGCTGATCTCTCCACACAAATCTATTCCCTTTATGAAGTAATCTGGTAAGTGGTGTAGCTATCATATAAAAACCCTTCACAAACCGATGATAATAGCCTACCAATCCTAAAAAACTTCTAACCTCTGTCACATTCTTTGGTGGATAGCAGTTCAAGATAGCCTCAACTTTACTCGGATCAACTCTAATACCCCCTGCTGATACCACATGACTGAGGAAAGTCACCTGGTAGAGCCAGAACTCACACTTAGATAGCTTAGCATATAACTACTTCTCTCTTAATGTCTGCTGTATAATCTGTAGATGCCTGTCATTATCTTCCTCATTACATGAATACACCAAAATATCATAAATGAAGATCACTATAAAGTGATCTAATTATGTTCAAACACCCTGTTCATCAAATCCATGAATGCTAATGGTTTATTTGTCAATCCAAAGGGAATCACCATAAACTTATAATGCCCATACCTCATGTGGAAAGCTGTCTTGAGTATATCTACATCTCTAACTCTCAACTGATGATACCCTGATCTCGGATCAATCTTAGAGAATACTGTGGCTCCCTTTAACTGATCAAAGAGATCATCATACAAGGTAATGGATACTTGTTCTTGATGGTCACCTTATTCAGCTGCCAATAATCAATACATAATCTCAAGGTGCCATCCTTCTTCCTCACAAATAAGACAAGTGCTCCCATGGTGAAACACTAGGGTGGATAAACCCTGTATCAAGTAACTCCTGTAACTACACCTTCAACTCCTTTAATTATGCAGGTGCCATCTGATAAGGTATAATAGAGATGGGAGTTGTACCAGGCATAAGATTGATATCAAACTCCACCTCTCTCCCAGGAGGTAAACCTGGCAACTCCTCAGGAAAAATATCTAAAAACTCAGCAACTGTAGATATATTATCAAGTGAGACCCCACTACTCTGATATCTATAACATGAGCCAGATATGTCTCACATCCCTTTCGGATCATCCTTCTAGATAATATAGCAGAGATAAACATGGATGGAAGGTGTCTCTACTCACTAGATACTGCCACATCTCTACCATCATGTGTTCTAAGAGTAACATGTTTCTGCTGACAGTTTACCACAATCCCATGTCTGGATAACCAATCCATGCCCAAAATCAGATCATACTCCCTAAAAAGCATCTCAATCAGGTCACCAAAAAACTTCTCATCATGAAAAACAACAGGACTATCTCAGTGTACCCTGCTAACTACAACACTGTGCCCTAAAGGATTGGTAACCAATATATCAAATGCTAGGGACTCCGATTGTATGTCACTCACAGGTAGGATGGATGCACTGATAAATGAATGTATCAACCCAGGGTCTATTAATGCATGAACTGAAGTGCCAAATAAAGTAAAAATACCAGTTATGACAGCTAAAGCATCTGGCTGCCTCTGCATCACATAAACCTGCTGTGATGGCCCTACATCATTTGGTCTACTTCCTACTGTAGAACCTCCTCTTTGACCTGACCTTGGTCTACCACCTCTACCACTACCTCTACCACCACGACCCCCTCTGACACTGGGTCTAGATGCTGCTGTATCTATTTGTTTGTCATTTGGTGACTCTGGATAGTCTTTGATAAAATGATCTGGTGATCCACATCTGAAACATATTGCTGATGCACCGGTCCTCCAACAAAACCCTCCATACACCCTACCACACTATGCATAATTGGGTGGAACAGGCCTCAGGGTCACTGGGTTGGGGTACTAGCCATTAAGGCTATAGGTCTATGTCTCTGCCTTTGCTATTGTGACGACCTGCTAGGCTACCCTTGGATTCTACTAAACCTCTGATGATGAAGACCCTGCCTCACCCTGGGGTCTCTTGGCTCTATTCTCCTTTGCTCTGGTAGCTATTGTAAGTCCTTGTGCCTTCTCTACACTTACGGCAGCTGCAACCAACTTAGAAAAATCTCCATACCATGAGCCTGCCACAAGACAAATGATAGATGGTCTCAGCCCCTCCTCAAACCTTCGACATCTATCAACCTCATATGATATAATCCCTCATACATACTGACTTAGTCGAATGAACTCTATAACATACTCAGTCGTTGTCTTTATCTCTTGCCTCAAACTCAGGAATTTAATCTTCTTAGCATCTTTATACTCTCTGGGGTTATACTTTTTCTAGAATTCCTGCAGGAAATAAACATTTGTCATCACCGGTGGATTAACCGTCCCATGTGGTACTGTCTTCTACCACTCGTAAGCATCCCCCTATAGAAAAGACCTAGCATAATTAAACTTTTCCTCCGCACTAGCTTGTAGCTGAACGAACACTCTCTGGACCCTATCCAATCACTACTCTGCCATAGCTAGGTCAGTAATGCCGACAAAATATGTGGCTCCAAACTTCCTCAGCTTATCACATTTCTGAGTCAACAATTGCTATTGCGGCTATAGTGGTTGCTACTGCTGCTGTGCCAAAGCTTGTCGTAACAGCTCCACCATATGCTTCACCCAGCCCGGCGGAACCTCCTTAGCTGCTGGTCTAACTGGCATAGATGCAGATGCCCCTCCAATAGTCTCAGCACTAGTTCCAGCGTTACCCTCATCTGGAGTTGCATTCTCTGCACTACCCTTATTAGACTGGTGAGTCCTGTTGCGCTCGAATTAACTCTACCACAAAGCGTCACTCGCAAGTATACGAGGTAGCTGTAGCAAAGGTGATCGCCCCAAGGTCGTTCTCTCAATGAAGCCAAAGTGGGTAATTGATTATCAAATTTAAAGTAGCAAATAATTAAAAAAATTTAATTTGCAAGTAATGAAGAAGAATGATTTAATTTGAAAACAATAAAAATAAACAATAGCTTATGTTTTGATTCACTTGATAAAAAGAGTCTAGGGTTTGCACTTCTTTACTACTCATATGTATGAACGGTTATTCCACTTAACTAATTTAATTTCTAAGATTAAATCTCAAACAACTTAATTAATTGAGTCAAGGAAATAAGCTCTCACATTCAAACCTCTTACAACTAATCTTGTTATAATTGAACAATCTTTTTAATAGGCTATATCTCTAATTCACCTAAGTCCTTAATTGAATTGTTCCAGCACTAGATTTCATCTCTCAATCCATCATCTAATACCTAAAACACACAATTGGTGGCCAATCAATTATATGTAACAATTTTTCATTCAATAAAGGCTAAAGAAATCAATAGTTAAGAGAATAACCAATTCATACAATTCATAGCAAATCCATACAAACCCTAGACTAGATTAAATTAGTTCATGATGTTATCAAGCATACTCATCTCATTAATAATCAAAGAAATCAATTTAGACATGATAATGTTCATAAATACAATTTCAATGAAACTAAAGAGACAAAGTTTAAGAATAAAACCAAATTACAAACTCCTTGAAGCTTTTGATGAAACTCTTGATCGAATCTTGCAAGAAGGATTAAACAATGGCATGAACAATCTAATCTAAACTAGTGTAATCCAAAGTAGAATCAAAATCTAAGAAAACAATGTTTAAACCCTAAGATCCCTCTCAGACGGCTAAACTTGCTCTCAAAATCGTCAACAACTCTTCAACCCTAAGTTTCTTTTTCTTTTATATGAATCGTACGTGTTAAAAATCCGATGCGGGCTTGGAACATGAGGGACACGGCCAAGGGATGAGGGACACGGCCGTGTGAGGCTTGATGGAGGGACACGGCCAGGTGACACGGCCGTGTCCCCTGCATGTGTCCTCCTCTGTTGCTTTTTGGTCTTCTTTGCTTCTTTGTTGAGTGACACGGCCAAGTGGAGCTTGACTTGGCCGTGTGAGTGAGTTGGGAGGGACACGGCCACAAGACACGGCCGTGTCCCTTGCCTGTGTTCGCTTCTTTGTAATTGTTGATCTCCCTTTCCTTTGGTAACAAGTGGGACATGGCCAGGTCATGGTGACTTGGCCGTGTTGCTCTTCTTTGGAGGGACACGGCCACATGACTTGGCCGTGTCCCTTGCTGGTGTCTGCTACTGGGACTTGTTCTTCCTTTTAACTTGGTATGGGACACGGCCAGTGATTTGGCCGTGTCCTCTGCCTGTGTCAGCTACTGCCCATTTCATCTTCAATTCGTTTCCTTGCCTGTTTTAACCTAACACAAAACTCAAAACAAACTTAAAACACTAAGTAAATAAACAATAACCGACAAAACATAAACACAAACTAAAAACTAAATAAAAAACGACATAAAACTAAAAATAAACTAAAACTACACAATTAAAGAAAACACTAGACAAACCGATAAAAACTAACGAAATACCTAAATAAAACAATAATTAACATAATAAACAAGACACAAAACTTATAACAAAAACTAATAAAACAACTACCCCACACTTAAAACTTTGCTTGTCCTCAAGCAAATTCACATGGCATAAATTAAAAATTCAAACAATCTTAACTATAATTCCAGAACATAGATGAAATACTTTAAGACATCAGACATAAATAATTGCAATTTCCTTCAATCAAGATTTTCTTAACTCATTCATTGATCCAGACATACAAATCTTATCTCTCAACTAAGTGTTTCACTCTATTTCAAAGGTTAATCACTCATACCACTCATGAGTGCATTCTGCCATAAACTTGCTTAATTATCTAATCTCCCTCACTGATTTTCTCAAGAAATAATCCGAAGGTCTTTTATGTGGATGTAATGGGGCTAAGGTAAGGTGTGAGAAAAGACATTTAAGCTGAAGCATCAAGAAATAGAGTATCTAAATTAGACACTACTCTTGCTAAGAATTTCATAACTCCTTCAACTAGCATACTCACCAACCCTTAACAATCTTACATACTTGCACACTAAAAGAAAAGTACACTAGTCAAAATTCCTCTAAGGCTAGAAAATATATGAACTTTGTATATATATATATCTCTTTTTGTTTTATTTTCACTTTTTTTATATTAATTTTATTTTATATATATATATATATACAAAGTATAAACTTAATGGAACATCTAGCTTAAAATGTAGAGGAAAAGAATACTGACTCTTAATCAAATACAATATGCAAAGTATGCATTTCAACCCTCAATTAGGGATTCCATATATATATATATATATATTTACTTACTTACTTACCCCACACTTGTAATAAACTACCCTATTGTCTAATCATACAACTCAATTCCTTAATGCATAGGTATGATGATAATAAGAACATGTTAAGTTGAGAATTGTTTTAATCAAACAAGAAACGGTCAATGGCTCAACTTGGCTCACTAAGGAAATCAATATAAAGGGAAGTCTCTTTAAGCTAAAGGGGCTAACCTAATTTGCCTTCATCATTTTAAAACTTGAGATTAAATCATAATGTGAGTTCAATAAGTATGCAAAAGCAAACTCTAGAGATGCAACATCATGAAGGTGCACACTTAAGAAAAGAAAATTAATTGACAAAAATATCAAATTTTATGAGGCTCAAAGCTCACACAGGTGGGTTCACAAAGATTTACATGTCATGAACTGCAGAATGCGAAAATTAATCCCGAATGAATTCAAATTCTCATTTCTATGCTGATACCAAAGTCTCAACTATAATGCTAGAATCAAAGAAAAGATCAATAAATTTTCAACAATTATACCATGCACAACAAACACAATAAACAAAAAAAAAACACAATAAGCAAAACAAGAATTAAAGGAAAGCTTAAAGAGTACCCCACACTTAAAATTGACATTGTCCTCAATGGAAAACAAGAATAATAAATAAAAAGAGTTAAAGGACAACCTGTCTTCCATTGTACCTGGTGAGGCAAAATCCTAGCTTTCCATCACAAACACAAAAGTTTTATAACAAAAGTACAATAAAATATCCAAACACAAAAGTTTTAACATGAAAAACAAAAACGACATAAAACTAAAGTACACTAAATAAAATAAAATAAAGCAAGGAACACAAAGTCTAAGGAAAAGGCGGGCGGGAAGATGATGCAGCCGAGGGATGAAGACTCAGAATTTTGGCAAGGTTGCTGTTAATCTGATCCATCTGTTGCAACATCTCAATATGGTTTCGGTCCACCGTGCCTGTCAGTCCATCTACCTTTCCCTCCAATCGATCTACCTTGCCCTCCAGGGCTTGAATCCTCCGAAGTATCTCTAGATTCTCTGAAACAGGAGCATCCTCATCTAAGTCAAGAGAATCCGAGTCAGACTCCTCTTCGACCCGGGCTCTCTTCTGCCTGTCCCCCGGTGCTTCAGGCTCAACTGACGGCATCACAAAGGTTCCTCTTCTATGCACCACCATGTGCATCTTCGCCAGTATAGCTAAATCCAAGGAATCATTACCAAAATTCGAGTCATCTGAGTAGTACTCGGGTCAAAATCCTCCACAAGGGCTACTGCTAATGTAGTGATCAATCCTCCAACACCAATAGCCCCCCTCCTTTTATTAGCTTGTGGGGAAAAATCCCCGAGCCAAAAGACTTGCCCTCTTGTGAGATAAGGTGGAAGAAGATGACGAAGCTCCTTCGGTTCCAGATTTCTTCTTCTTTCGGTGTGGTACAATTTTAGTTCTCGGCGACATGAAATCTGAGAAAATAACACCCAAAACTGAATTAAATCAAAATAATACGAGCATAGAGCAAGTTTTAAGTGATAATCTCAAGTTTTGTTGGAGTAATTTGAAGTTTTAACGGAAGAGATGGAGATTTGAAAATAAAAATCAAGGGTTTGGTGTTGCAGAGAACGAGAGAGCGAGAGAGAAGAAGATAGAAAAGTTAGGGATTTATGAACTAAAACTGGGCAAAATCGGGCTTTTCAAAGGCAAAAATTGAAGGACACGGCCGTGTGTGTGTTGACTTGGCCGTGTCTGTGTGTGAAAGTGAAGGGACACGGCCAAGTAGAGAGAACACGGCCGTGTCTCATAGTTTTTGGGGGACACGACTAGGTGACACGGCCGTGTCCCCTGGGTGTGTCCAAAACTGTATGGAATTGCAAAATCGTTCAAAAAAAAATTGAAGGAGTTGTGGCCGTGTCCAGTGTGTGACACGGCCAAGTCCTTTGGCCGTGTCACCTACTGCCTTTTTATAAACTTTAAACTTTTCTTTTCTTTTCTTTTCTTTTTTTTTCAATGATTTTGCAACCCTTCTTCCTTAAACACCCTGAAACAGAAAGGAAAGAAAAACCGATCAAAGCACAGTCCATTTATTGAAACCGAACATAAATCAAAACTTGTGAAACTTAAAATTACAACTATGAAAAATAAATGCAAACCGATGGGTTGCCTCCCATTTAGCGCTTCTTTAATGTCGTATAGCTGGACATCATGCAAGGCCTAGGGATCATGAATCAAAATGTTGTCAATGACCCTCACTTCCTGAAATCTTTCATTGTATGGCTTAACTCTCTGTCCATTCACTTTGAAAGTCTCACCTGTTCTAGAGTTAAGTAATTCAATTGCACCAGAAGGATATACCTGTGTTATCTCGAAAGGACCACTCCATCGAGACTTGAGTTTACCTGGAAAAAGACGGAGTCGTGAGTTAAAAAGTAAAACCTTCATACCTGGACTCAATGTCTTTCGCACTATAATTTTATCATGAAGTGCTTTAGTGCGATCCTTGTAAATTCTTGAGCTCTCATAAGCCTCATTCCTCAGCTCATCTAACTCTGAAATTTGTAGAAATCTTTCTCTCTTCGCTTTGTCCAAGTCCAAATTCAGAGTCTTGATTGCCCAATATGCTCTGTGCTCTAACTCCACTGGTAAGTGACAAGCTTTTCCAAACACCAATCGATATGGACTCATACCTAGAGGGGTTTTGAAAGCAGTCCGATATGCCCATAGTGCATCGTGCAATCTGCTTGCCCAATCCTTTCTGGAAGTGTTGACTGTTTTCTCCAGAATTCCTTTTAGCTGCTTGTTGGATGTTTCCACTTGTCCAGAAGTCTGTGGATGGTATGGGGTTGCCACCTTGTGCTTCACACCGGATTTATGCATTAACTTCTCAAAAAGCCTGTTGCAAAAATGACTCCCCCATCACTTACTATCACCCTTGGTGTGCCAAACCTGCTAAGAATGTTTTCCTTCACAAATTTAACAACAATATTAGCATCATTAGTACGGGTGGGGATTGCCTCCACCCATTTGGAAACATAATCAACAGCAACTAAAATGTATTCATAACCAAAGGATTTGGGGAAAGGACCCATGAAGTCTATTCCCCACACATCAAACAGTTCAACAACAATATATGACTAAAGAGGCATTTCATTCCTCCTCCCAATGTTACCTACTCTTTGGCAACGATCACAGTGCTTACAATAATCTTGAGCATCTTTAAATAAAGTGGGCCAGTAAAAACCACTTTGAAGCACCTTTTCTGCAGTTTTTCTACCTCCAAAATGACCCCCACAGTGAAGGTCATGACAAAATTGAAGAACACTCAGTTGTTCTTCCTCAGAAACACACCTGCGAACTATCTCATCTTTGCAAATCCGAAATAGATAAGGTTCATCCCAAAAATAAAACTTACTCAAGTGTAGAAACCTTTTCTTTTCCTGAAAAGACATGTTAGATCGCAAAATACCACAGGCAAGATAGTTAGCAATATCTGCAAACCAAGGTGCATTAATTACCACAAACAAATGCTCATCAGGAAATGCTTCTAAATTTTTATGAATGTTATCAGATGCAAGATTTTCACTAAAGAAGGGTAATCTAGATAAGTGATCAGCAACAACATTCTCACTACCCTTAGTATCCTTGATTTGGAAATCAAACTCTTGCAACAACAACACCCATCTAATTAAGCGCGGTTTAGCATGTTGTTTTGTTAAAAGATATTTAAGAGCTGCATGGTCAGAATGAACAATAATTTTTGACCCTATTAAATAAGCTCTAAATTTGTCTAAAGCAAAAACAACAGCTAACATTTCCTTCTCAGTTGTGGTGTAGTTCATTTGTGCACTGTTCAGGGTTAAACTAGCATAATAAATTACCCTTAAGTATTTGTCAACCCTTTGCCCAAGAACAGCTCCTACTGCATGATTAGAAGCATCACACATGATTTCAAAAGGTAAAGACCAGACAGGAGCTACAATCACAGGTGCACTAGTCAATTTTTCCTTAAGAGAATTAAAAGCTTGCATGCATTGTGCTGTAAATTCAAATGGAACATCTTTCCCCAATAAATGGCACAATGGTTGGCTTATTTTGGAAAAATCCTTAATAAACCTCCTGTAAAATTCTGCATGCCCTAAAAAACTTCTTATTCCCTTAACAGAGGTAGGTGGGGGTAACTTAGTAATCAATTCAATTTTAGCCTTATCCACCTCAATCCCTTTACTCGACACCACATGACCTAAGACAATACCCTGAGTAACCATAAAATGACTCTTTTCCCAACTTAAAATGAGATTACATTCAATGCATCTCTCAAGCACACGAACAAGTTTATTGAGGCAATTATCAAAAGAATTACCAAAAACAGAAAAATCATCCATAAATACCTCAATAAAATCGTCGATCATATCTGAGAAGACAGACATCATGCATCTCTGAAAAGTTGCAGGGGCATTGCACAAGCCAAAGGGCATACGACGAAATGCATAAGTCCCAAAAGGGTAAGTAAAGGTTGTCTTTGACTGATCCTCTGGAGCTATTGGCACCTGATAGTAACCTGAAAGGCCATCCAGAAAACAATAATGTGAGTGTCCAGAAAGTTTATCTAACATCTGATCAATAAAAGGAAGAGGAAAATGATCTTTCTTTGTAGCATTGTTCAACTTCCTATAATCAATGCACATTCTCCACCCAGTAGTAGTCCTAGTAGGAACCAACTCATTATTCTCATTTTTTACCACAGTGATTCCAGATTTCTTAGGAACTACATGTACTGGGCTCACCCACTCACTATTAGCAATTGGATAAATTACTCCTTCATCCAGCAATTTGAGCACTTCCTTCTTAACCACTTCACTCATATTTGGGTTAAGTCACCTTTGGGTCTCCCTCACAGGTTTAGCTCCCTCTTCTAAAGTGATTCTATGCATGCACATAGAAGGGCTAATACCCTTGATGTCACTCAATCCCCATCCTATTGCTCTCTTTAATCTTTTAAGCTCACTCACCAGCCTCATCTCCTCCCCTTCACTAAGTTCACTAGATATTATCACAGGTAAAGTGTTATTATCCCCTAAAAACACATATTTCAGGTTCTTAGGTAACTCTTTCAGCTCTAACTCAAGTGAGGGGTTCTTCTCTTCTTTTTCAATGGGGGAAGGTTCAAAAATTTGGTCCTCCTTAAGCTCCTCTATTTCAGCACCCTCTAAAGTCTCAAGGCAACTGGCTATTTCTGCATCAAAAATTTCCAAATCACTATCCAAAGTCAATGCCAGCTCCAATTTGTCAGAGGAACCTGTCTGCAAGAAAACATCTGAAACAACTGCATCAACACAATCAATGAAAGAACAATCCTCATATAAAGCAGTTGTAGGAATAGGAGAAGTGTTAAAAATAGAAAATTCCACAGTTTGTCCCAAAACAGTCATTGATAATTTTCCATTCTTAACATCTATCAAAGTATTGGTAGTCGCCATAAAAGGCCTACCCAGCAGAATGGTGTGTGCAGATGGTGAAGAATTACTTACCTCCATGTCAAGAACAATGAAATCCACAGGTACTATCAAACCACCAACTTTAACTAACACATCTTCTATAACCCCTTTCGGGAATCTAAGAGATCTATCAGCTAATTGCAACACCATTTTTGTTGGCTTAAGTTCCCCTAATTCTAAGTCAAGGTACACAGAGTAAGGCATTAAATTCACACTAGCTCCCAAATCACACATGCCATAAGTACATTTTCCATTCCCCATAGCAATTTGAATAATAAAGCTTCCAGGATCCTTTAGCTTAGGGGGTAGTTTATGCTGCAAAACAGCACTAGCTACCTCAGAAACTATCACCTTTTCATTCGGCTCATACCTTTTTTTCTTAGTATTCAGTTCTTTGAAGAATTTAGCATAAGCTGGCATGTTCTTAATTGCTTCAAGTAATGGTAAGTTGATACTTACCTTAGATAGCATGTTGAAGATATCTGAAAACTGCTTATCTTTTTTATCATCCTTCAACCTGCTAGGGAATGGTATAGGTGGCCTGTATGGATTGCTTGCCTTGTGCAAATCTGGTGTAGGGGTCTTTTCCATTGATCTTTCTTCAGCACCTTTGTTCTCTACTTCTCCTTCCTTTTTCTTCTCTTGCTCACCTGCATTCACAGAATTATTTTCAACATTGTTATTAATTACCTTGCCACTCCTAAGACCAGTCACTGCTTGTGCCTGCTCAGGTTGACTTGGAAACTTCCCCTTTTGTTGAATCTGCATCTGTTGTGCAAGTTGCCCCACTTGGGTCTCCACCTTCTTAAAAGATGCTTCTAAGGAATCCAGTCTCTTGTTGTTCATCTCTTGGTTTTGTGCACTGACTTTGATGAAGGCTTGTAAACTTTCCTCCAAACTATCTCTCTTAGGCTGCATTTGATTTAAGGATTGACCCTGCTGCTGGTTCTGTCTCTGGAGCAAATGGAAAGGCTGTTGAGCATTATTTGTTGTCCAAGAAAAATTGGAGTGACTCCTCCAACCAGGATTGTAAGTGTTAGAGTAAGGATCATTCCTAGCTCTTGGTTGAAATCCCCCCATAGCATTAACTTGCTCAGCTTCATTCCCAAAAGTCTCATATGCAGAGGGACATATATTTGCTCCATGCCCAAATGTCCCACAGATTCCACACACTTCTTGAGTAGATGAAGAAATATTGTTATTCATGTTTAGCATCTGAACCTGCCTTGTCAACTCAGCTATTTGACTAACCATTTCAGTATTGGCTTCCAGTTGATTTACCCCCTTGCTTCTTCCCCTTACACTCTTTTGTTGAGAATTAGCTCCCAACATCTCAAAGATCTCATAAGTCTCATCAGCTGTCTTTTCTCCCATGGCTCCCCCAGCTGCATTATCAACAGTGTTCTGAAATTGCTGGGTGAGACCATCATAGAAAAACTGATTAAGGAGTTGAAGTGGGTAGCGATGATGTGGACACTGGATCAGTAACATTTTGAATCTGTCCCAAGCCTCATGAAATGGATCTCCTTCAAATTGAGAGAATGTAGCAATCTTTCCTCTCAACTCAGCTGTCTTCTGGTGTGAATAGAACTTGCCCATAAATTTGTTATAAACTTGCTCCCAAGTTGTCAGTGAATTCTCAGGCAACATCATGAGCCAGCTCTTTGCCCTGTCCTTCAAAGTATAAGGGAAGCATCGCATCCTCAACTGATCTTCTGTAAGTCCTCCCAAAGGAAAAGTGTTGAGGGTGGAGTAGAAATCCCTAATAAAATTCAAAGGATCTTCATTTGGAACTCCATAGAATGATGGCAGCATGTTGTAGTGAATGTTCTTCAACTCATAGTTCCTTGCTGCATCTGTCAGTCTTATGCAAGAAGTGGAAGTCCCAATTACAGGTCTAGCAAAATCTCTCATGGTTCTTTGCCTTTCTTCAGCCATCTTTACAGATTTTTCAGATTCTAACTCAAAATCCGAAATGTCTTCCTCTGAAGTATCAAATCCTGTGAAAAACTCAAACTCCTCTCTGTTCCTTTTTACTCTCTGAATTTCTGGAATGAATGGATGCAGTTCTCCTTCAAGTGATCTCCTGCCTTGCATAAACAAAAATTTCTAGAAAAAGAAATATCAAAAGCAAAAGACAAATTAAATAAAATGAAAACAATGAAAATAATCTGAAATGTAATTTAATTTTTTTTTTATTTTTAAATGAACAATTACGCCAATTAGCTTCCCCGGCAGCGGCGCCAAAAACTTGTTGCGCTCGAATTAACTCTACCACAAAGCGTCACTCGCAAGTATACGAGGTAGCTGTAGCAAAGGTGATCGCTCCAAGGTCGTTCTCTCAAGGAAGCCAAAGTGGGTAATTGATTATCAAATTTAAAGTAGCAAATAATTAAAAAAATTTAATTTGCAAGTAATGAAGAAGAATGATTTAATTTGAAAACAATAAAAATAAACAATAGCTTATGTTTTGATTCACTTGATAAAAAGAGTCTAGGGTTTGCACTTCTTTACTACTCATATGTATGAACGGTTATTCCACTTAACTAATTTAATTTCTAAGATTAAATCTCAAACAAATTAATTAATTGAGTCAAGGAAATAAGCTCTCGCATTCAAACCTCTTACAACTAATCTTGTTATAATTGAACAATCTTTTTAATAGGTTATATCTCTAATTCACCTAAGTCCTTAATTGAATTGTTCCAGCACTAGATTTCATCTCTCAATCCATCATCTAATACCTAAAACACACAATTGGTGGCCAATCAATTATATGTAACAATTTTTCATTCAATAAAGGCTAAAGAAATCAATAGTTAAGAGAATAACCAATTCATACAATTCATAGCAAATCCATACAAACCCTAGACTAGATTAAATTAGTTCATGATGTTATCAAGCATACTCATCTCATTAATAATCAAAGAAATCAATTTAGACATGATAATGTTCATAAATACAATTTCAATGAAACTAAAGAGACAAAGTTTAAGAATAAAACCAAATTACAAACTCCTTGAAGCTTTTGATGAAACTCTTGATCGAATCTTGCAAGAAGGATTAAACAATGGCATGAACAATCTAATCTAAACTAGTGTAATCCAAAGTAGAATCAAAATCTAAGAAAACAATGTTTAAACCCTAAGATCCCTCTCAGACGGCTAAACTTGCTCTCAAAATCGTCAACAACTCTTCAACCCTAACTTTCTTTTTCTTTTATATGAATCGTACGTGTTAAAAATCCGATGCGGGCTTGGAACATGAGGGACACGGCCAAGGGATGAGGGACACAGCTGTGTGAGGCTTGATGGAGGGACACGGCCAGGTGACACGGCCGTGTCCCCTGCATGTGTCCTCCTCTGTTGCTTTTTGGTCTTCTTTGCTTCTTTGTTGAGTGACACGGCCAAGTGGAGCTTGACTTGGCCGTGTGAGTGAGTTGGGAGGGACACGGCCACAAGACACGGCCGTGTCCCTTGCCTGTGTTCGCTTCTGTGTAATTGTTGATCTCCCTTTCCTTTGGTAACAAGTGGGACACGGCCAGGTCATGGTGACTTGGCCGTGTTGCTCTTCTTTGGAGGGACACGGCCACATGACTTGGCCGTGTCCCTTGCTGGTGTCTGCTACTGGGACTTGTTCTTCCTTTTAACTTGGTATGGGACACGGCCAGTGACTTGGCCGTGTCCTCTGCCTGTGTCAGCTACTGCCCATTTCATCTTCAATTCGTTTCCTTGCCTGTTTTAACCTAACACAAAACTCAAAACAAACTTAAAACACTAAGTAAATAAACAATAACCGACAAAACATAAACACAAACTAAAAACTAAATAAAAAATGACATAAAACTAAAAATAAACTAAAACTACACAATTAAAGAAAACACTAGACAAACCGATAAAAACTAACGAAATACCTAAATAAAATAATAATTAACATAATAAACAAGACACAAAACTTATAACAAAAACTAATAAAACAAGTCCTAGATGCCATGACTACCAATATTTGTAAATACAACAAAGATTACCACAACAGATAAAATGCCAGTGCCAATGCATGTATCATAATTTAAAATCATATTTAAAATCCCCATTTTCTCTCTCTAAAAATCCACCTAAGTCGAGAACCTTAAATCTAGGCTCTGATACCAAAATAAATGTAACACCATTATTCCTTATATATGTATAATACATAAATCCATTACATATAAAATACACATATAAAGTATAAGAATACCACAACTTAGTTAAATAAAAATTTTCATATTCCCAATTTAAAATCCCAAACACTTTAAAATGTATTTTTAATAAAGTAATAAAATATTCTTTATTAGTTTTAGGTTCCCAAAATAAGTATTTTATATAAAAATTCACCAGAGTTTTGTCCGTAAAATAAATATCCCAAAAATCAACATTACTCAACCTGCAGAAAAATAAACTCCCAATAATAATATCAAACATTTCACCCCAACTTCTCAATTTCTCCACATTTTCCTCAAAACATATAAATATGTACATATATATATATAACATATATACAATCCCATATCACAAAATTAGTCCAAAAATTCTTTATAATTTACAATACTCCTAAAAATATAAACATAATATACATAATGATGAAATGTACTATAGAATTAATAGAATGTATACATAGCAGAAACTGGCTCTAATCCTGTAGTAGCAAAATCACATCAAGCTCAACCAACCTTAAGTCTAGACCTAACCAGATCTAGAAGAACTCTCCGGATCTATCAAATCAACCTTTTCATCTGCTTGATGAATTTCAATTGTGCTAAGCTAAAATCCTAGCAGTACATACTTTGATAATAATGGAAGTTTAAAAGAATGACAATGCTTGGTGTTGTTTCATGACATCTCACAATGTGATATGCAATTAAACTTTAATTCACATTTATCATTCTTCCTAGGCATCACATTAACACATACACAAGCATTGGGCCTAAATAACCTAATACATTATTTAAACCCCAGAGTTACTATTTTAGTTTATCTTGACACCCAGTGTCTAGGCCAAAAACAATACAAGTGACGCCCAACATCTAGCCTGAAGGCAAATCATATTGACGTCCAATGTCTAGGCTGAAGGCAAGTCATATATCAGTGAACCCAACATCTAGCCTCGAAGGCAAATGATGAGAATAATCTCATAGACATGCCACCAAATACCGAACTCTGGAATTAAATAATAATTAGGCAACACACATATAATATATATTTTAATAATCAATTTTCTTATCATATTGCCTCTTTTACTCATTTTCTCATTCATAACAATGCCAAATCACTTTATCAATAATATATATCATTTAATATTATAATTATACTACCCAAACATTTTTGGGTTATTCTCACATATTTTACATAAACCACATTCCACTCATTTTAGACATTAATAATGGCTTTTCATAGTGCATATAATGCACATTCATCATTTCATATGTCATATCACAATGTACATGAATATTTTCTATCCAAAATGTGTTAAGCTAAATTAAATGCAAATATATTTAACTTATCAAAGGTATATACATACCCAAGCTAAAATATCTCTTTAACTTTCACTTCCAAATTTTCCTTCAACACTAAGGTTGGGAAAATTGCTTCCACTTAATGCCTATTCAAAATGTGAGCAAATATAATAATTTAGAATCACATTTTATGGCTTTTCAAATATTAAGCTCCAGTTAAATTACATTCCTACTAATTTTTCAAATTTTGCCTTACCTTACTTTAATTTTAGAATTCCATTTTAATCCATTTTAATTGATATTTTAAGTTTATTTTTATTACTACAATTACATTAGAACATATTTTAACCAATTATATCAAATAATTACTCATTCTTTATCAAAACCTTAGTGTGCCCTAAGCCTCTTCATTCCTACTTCTTCATTCCATTCCATTCCAAATGTTAATCTAAGCCCATTTCCATAATTAAAATAATTTAATAACATGATTTATACAATAAAATAAACTAAACATACATACTTTAAGAATTTTCTTCCAAAACCCTAAATTTACACTACTTCTCCCAAACTCCATCTAAACTTAATCAAATCCATTACTTGACTTTAAAATCCTTATTTAAGCATCAAAACAACATCTTTTGTATCCATTTGAATAATTAAAACACATAATTGCAAAATTTCAAATTACACATAACCCTAAATCATCTTCTTCATCCAAACTCAAGCCAAACTTAATCATTTCTTCTTTCTAACTTAAAAATCATTACTTACTAATCAAAATAACATCATACACACTATTTCCAACAAATATAACACACATACTCAATATCTCAAACTTCACATATTCCTAGTTTTTCATAAAACTTGGAAATTTGGTAAGAATGCTTACCAATTGATGGAGGAACAACCAATTCTTTTGTCAATCCTTGAAAATCCCTTCAAATCTTGGTGTTTGGAAGAAGAGGAGACCTCCCTTTTCCTTTAATGGTGGATCGGCCTTGGAAAAGAAGAAGAAAGAAAATAAATTTTGATATTTTAACTCTCTTTTTCATTTTTAATTTAAGACCATATTTATTATTTTATTATTTTAATTAATTATTTATTTATTTATTTTAAAATGATATTTTCTATTTTCCATTCACAAATAATTTGTCTTTAAATTTTTTAATGAATTTTAATTTTATAAGGTATATTTACCAATTTGCCATTTGACCATTTGGCTTTCTTATTAAATATTGACTTTTGTATATGTTATATTTATTTCATATATATTTCATATATACACTTTATTTTCTCACTTCTAATTCTTTAATTTTTATTTAAATTATTTATTTAATTTAATTTTTTGAAAATTAACGGATATTACAGTATTGGTCTGGTCCACCTCATTCAATACTGTCGAATATATTTATATTTTATTTTACATGCTCCCTTATACCTAGGCCTTAGACCAATTAAATGTTGAATCTCGTGCTAGATCAATATGTCATTGGTCAAAGAAACAGAGATCCTGACGCATTTTAAGCCCGTTATTATAGAAAAATTCACTGGACCGATGGTCATCTCCCCAATAGGCAAGTGAAAGGTGTGGGTGGTGTCCATCCACCACTCAGTAAGCACCCCAATTATGCTTCTGTCAATATGGTATCCCTTTGTTGGTAGCTGTAGCATAAATTTCTCAAAGCCACATTCTCGAATCATCCTCCAGACTGGGGGTGGCACTTGCTCATACCACTAGCGGGCCTTATAAACATTCCCTCCACCATGGATCACACAACTATCATACCGTCATAACAAATATGAGTCAAGCCAGGTAAATATATCAGTTATACTAAAATTTAAAAATAAATACAATAATAATAATAAATACAATGTAGCATAAAAATTATTTTCAGCGCCCCAATAAAAATTTAGGTTTCATGCATATAGATATTTTCTACATTAATTTGTCTATTTTAATACTAGTATTGTTTTTTTTTTCATATAATTTTGCTAAATTAGTCCTAAAAATTAATTTTATAGCAATTTTCTACATTAATTTTTCTATTTTCATGCTACTTTGTCTAATTTTCACAAATTATTGCTAAATAAGTCCTCAAAAATTAATTTTCATGCGCAAATTTATTTTCTACACTATTTTGTTCGTTACAGTAAAAATAAAAATAATATATATACTTGTGTTTTTTCTTTTGAACTTCGGTGGAGGTGTATTCCTGCTAGAATGGGAACCTAATCAGACTCGCTATTTCCGAGAGAAGCACGCAATTTAGCATCCATATGGGGTAAAGTCCCAGATACATATTGTTTTACTGCCATTTTTATATATGTTGAAGGTTGAAAGTTTTAAATGACGAGAATTGCAAAGTTTATTTTAAAAGTTTAAATATGATGAAAGATTGAATAAAATGGCTAGACTTCCAATTTATAGACAAAGAATTTTGAAGGATAAATTGTAATTCTTCATTAATAAAGATAATGAAATGATGCAGTGAATGAAAGAATGAAAGTAAGCATATTCACGTGCTTAGCTTTCAAGTTAGGAAAAGCATGTTACAAGCAAATAATGCATTGTCCATCAATAATTCATGATCAGAATCTCCTTTCAATAATTCATTCTTTTCAGAGCACACATGCACATAGTAATTTAAAATTAATTATTTATTCTTAGACACAATACACATGCACAATAAATTGATATTTATTATGGATATAATTTTTGCACGTCTAAAAATATTTTTAGTACTCATAAATACTTTTTTCAAGCAGGGGGCAAGAGTACATAGGTACCCATATATGGTAAAAATAACCATATCTTTTGCAAATCTTTACTGACTATAATTGATTTTTTACAGATATCTTGGGTCCAGAACCCAAACTAATCTCGGGTCTAGAATCTAACCAATTCAATCACGGGTCCATAACCCAAATCATATCTCAAGTCCAGAACCCAATCAATTATATCTCAGGTCTAGAGCCCAAACTAGTCTCGGGTTCAGAACCCAAACCATATCTCTGGTCCAAAACATAATCCAGTCTCGAGTTTAGAACCTAACCAATCTTATCTTGGGTCCAGAGCCCAAATCAATCTCAGGTCTAGAATCTAATCCAATCTCGGGTCTAAAACTCAACCAATCACATCTCAAGTCCAGAGCTTAAACTAGTCTCGGGTCTAAAACCTAAATCATATCTAGAGTCCAGAACGCAATCCAGTCTAGAGTCCAGAACACAACCAATCATATCTTGGGTCCAGAGTCCAAACTAGTCTCGGGTCTAGAATAGAGGCTCCTAAGGAAACTATCAAACATGAAAAAAGTCAATTATACAACTAGACTAGGAATATGGAGTTAACTATAAATAATTATATCTAAATATACAACTAATTATCATAACACTCTCCCTTAAATTGGGGCATATATGTTTTCGACTTGAGTCATGTGTAATACATTTTTTAAAATATCCATTAATTGCTCTCCCATTTTCACATAACCTTTGAAAATAAAATTTTCTTGAATTTTCTCATGAATATTTAGTCCTTCTATGATATAATAGATTTGAGGCAATGTGGATAACAACTTGGTTTTTCAATTCCACTTCAATTAACAGGTGATTTATCCATAAAATATCACGTGGATTGTGCCATAGCCCTATACTATGATTTTGTGCTAAATCAAGATATTACATTCTACTTCTTAGTCCTCTAAGACACAAGGTTTCTACCAAAGAGGACACAATATCCTGAAGTAGATCTTCTATTCACTATGGAATAAGCTCAATCAACATTTACAGAACATTCAATCCTAGTGTATCTATGGTTTCTATAGAGTATCCTAAGTTTAGGAGCTCCCTTCAAGTAATATAAGATTTGCTCTAGAGTTGTCAAATGGTTGACTATTGAGAATGTAACATCCATCATTTTAAATACAATAGAATAATTAATATGGAGGATAGTTAAAGTGTTGGAGGAGGTATATGTATAGTATATACTTAATGTATACACAAGATATGCATAATATATATTAGATATTTATATTGTATACATACTATATACCTAACATATACTCACTGTAAACATTGGTTGTGTATTATATACCTAAAATATACATGACATATAAACATATATAAAGATATATATAACTTATACAAAAAGTATACATGATATATATGTTTATGGGTGGCAAATAATAAAAGTCAAAGAAAGAAATAAGATATATGGATGGGAATTAAAGAGAAAATAATTAATAATTAAATATTTAAATAAATAAATAAATAATTAATATATATGGAAGGAAATGAAGAAGAGAATTAAAAAAAGAGTTCTTCTTCTTCATGTGATGGCCAAAGTTTCCTAAGGAGGGATAATGTAATATCCCTATGCATGCCCTAGAAGTTTTGTATGTTGTTGTTGTTGTTGTTGTTGGTTTAAATTGAGAAAAGAAAAGTATATGTATATGTGTTTTGGGAAGAAATAGGGTTTAGAGACAAGTTTATATGTTGTGTATATGATGATATATATAACATATACATTGGTCAAAAGGGTTGGTCAATGCAAGAGGAGATTTTTTTTAGGGCATGTGAAATTACCAAAGTGGGCAAGAAATTATAAAGGGAATTAAGATGTGTATGAGGGTATTATAGTAATTTTCTTTTGGATGGGTATTTAATGAGTTTTTGACTTTGTGATTTCATCATCATCTTCTCTTCTTCTTCTTGATGTTGGCCGGCTCACCAAAGGCAAAGGAAAACAAGAGAGCAAAGGAAGATTTTGATGTTCTTAGCTCAAAGGTTGAAGGAGATTTCAAGTAAACAAGTTGGAATTTCAAGAAATTTCATTATTTGGTAAGTATTCTTTTGTTTTCTTTACTTATTTAGAAGTTGTGTTTAAAGTGAAGTGTGATTTGTTGATATAATGATTTGGTGTATTTGTTATGTGTTTGCAAGTGTTAGAATTGATTTAAAGTTAAAAATTGGAATTGGTGTTGGATTGGTTGTGATTATGGAAAAATAAGTGAAGATTGATAGTGGAAAATCAAGAGTAAAGTTTGAGTTAGGGTTTTGAGATGGTTTGTGTTCAAATGTGATGTTTAAGTGGTTATTGCGATGAATATGTGTTATGACATGAGTTATATCCATTTGAGTGAGTTTGTGTTGGGAATTATATGTTAAAATGCATTTGGAAGAGGGTTGGTTACATTTAGGGTTTTGGTGATGAGTGACACGGCCAAAGGAAAGGAGAGACACGGCCAAGCCAAGAAAATTTGGGCGTGTTGGTTGAGTTTTTGAGAGACACGGCCGTGTCCCTTAGCCGTGTTCACTACTGGATTTTGGTTTTGGGAGACACGGTCACAAGCTTGGCCGTGTCCCTTGCCCGTGTTGCTTACTGTCCAATTGGGTTGAGTGAAACGGCCACAAGCTTGGCCGTGTCCCTCAAGTGGCTGCCCGTGTCCCTCAATTTTGTGGGTTGGGGTTTTTATTCTTTGTTCTAATTGCATTGTTTTGGTTCTCCAAGGGTAGGTTGGTCCCTAAATCTAACCCTAAACACTTTAAACACACTTGAATCAATGAATGATATAATCAAATGCATGTGTAAGGTCCTAAAACTATAAATCATATCAATTGTTCTTTGCCCTAATTGCATTGTTGAGATTGAACAATGTTATGTTATGCATTGTGAATGGTAATGTGTTTCATGAGTAATATACATTGAAATTGAAATGTATATCAAAGATGCAATGATAATTCAAATAAGACATGATATGAGACAATGCCATTGTGTTTGGCTATGATGATGCAATTGAAAGAAATAAGGCATGTTTGCCTAAATGTTGTTGAAAATTGAGAATGAAAATGATAATTGAATAATAAATGAATTATGTGGCTAATGTGTTATTCCTTTTTCAGAGTTGGTTGTTGGTGGCATGCCTAATAAGTGTAACAATCTCTTGAAGTTAGGTTGGATTGAATCCTTGAAGCCTAATTGAGATGTTACCACCCTTGAAGCTAGGTTGGGTTAGTTCTTGAAGCCAAGTTGGGTAGAAGCTTAGCATGCTTTGCTCCCCTTGAAGCTTGGTTGAACTTAATCCTTGAAGCCTAGTTGGGTATATGATATTGATAAATGTGATAACAAAACCAAAGCATTAACTCTGAAAATTGAATGGCATATTAGTGTGTCTTGGGCCCATGCTTGTCTTTGTTTAGTGTTGATTATGAATGGTTAAATGAATATTAATGAGGTATATGAAAAGATATTGAAATGTGATATGTAATGTGAAAGTATGTTGTTAGTTTTGCATATATGGTGTTACATGTATAATATGGATTGAGAAATGACATTGCATTGCACTAAGTCATATCATTAGCATGATTATCTTACTAAGCCGTTGGCTTAGCGCGATAGTGTTTAATCGCGCAGGTAATAGAGTTGATAGAGTTGAACCCGAGAGTTCATCAAGACCAAGTGAGAGTAGACCTTGAAGAATCCATTTTGGGAGCTTAAAGATCAGAGCAGACTTGCCAATCATGTATATTTCTTTATATTTTGTAAAGAAATGTTTAATATGTAAATATGTACATATTTTATAACTTCCGCTGTGTAATATTTAAATGTATATATATATAACTAATATGTTTTGTTTTATAAGTAAATGATCTACTTTTCTATAATGTATAATGATAAGGGTATTGTATCAAGTTTAAAGTGTTTTGAATGTTAAGAAAACCATAGCATCCCTATGTTTGGTGCACTTATGCTACATTGTTGTGGTTGTAGTGTGTGTGCATTGGATATGGGGGTGTTACAATTGTTTTGGTATCAGAGCCTAGGTTTGAGATTCTCAACCTAGGTAAAATGTAACAAAAAGAATATTTTACTTAAAAAGTTGGTTTTGAATAAAAATACATGTTTGGGATTGGCAATCTCTGATCTTTAATAAGGTGTGTCCTTTTGTGTTTGCAGTGTTAGGTGTTGATGGATCCTCATTTGAGACAGTCAGTTGAGGGTAGTGAGGAGAGCGTTGCTCCTGATGATGGAGCTAGGGTTGATAGTGTTGGGGAGGCACCTGCTTCGGTGTCGGGTAGACCAGTTGGTGAGGAGGTTCCACCAGCTTGGTTGAGGCATGTGGTAGAGGCGTTGAGGCAAGCACCAGTGCAACCAGTGCCACCACCCCCTCAGCCTTTGGTATCTGTGAGGCATTATGACAAACTAAGGAAGTATGGAGCGGAGGATTCCTTGGTACTACTGATCCAGCAGTGGCTGAGCAGTGGTTAGACAAAGTACAGAGAATATTTGTTCAGTTGCAAGCCACTCCAGAGGAAAAGTTTGATTATGCAAGATCCTTGTTGCAGAAGGATGCATATAGTTGGTGGAAGACAGTGCCCCATTCTATGGATGATCCACCTACCTTATCCTATACAGATTTTCTGAGGGAGTTTGAATTGAAGTATACTCCAAAGGAGTATAAAGATGGGAAGAAAAGAGAGTTTCTAGATTTGAAGCAAGATCACCGGACTGTAACTGAATATGAGGTTGAGTTTATTCGATTAAGTCAGTATGCTGGGGGTATCATTGCTGATGAGATTGATAGATGTCGGCGATTTGAGGAGGGATTGAGGCCCTCGATCATGTGCTTAGTGGCTGGATCCAGATATCAGGATTTCTCACAGCTTGTGGCAGCAGCTCGAAGTGTAGAGCGAGCTCAGGGTATTGCGGTTGCTTCGGAAGAAGAGGTTAGGGTTAGAAGGCCCCAGTTCGAGGCAGGGTCTTCTTCTGCGAAAAGGGGTAGAGGAAGCTTTGTTCCTAAAGTTAGTAGGAGTCAGAGGTCAGCTGGTGGGTCAGTGCAGTTACAGAGGCAGAGATTTAGACCTGCAGCTTCAGTGGCGAGTGCTCCGACCCCTATGGTTCAGAGATCCACCTTACCCATCTGCATCCATTGTGGTAGGCCGCATGGTGGTCCTTGTTGGAAGACTGGTGTAGCAGGGGTTTGTTTCAGATGTGGATCACCAGATCACTTTGTGAGAGACTGTCCTGAGAGACAGGAGCAGATGTCAGTTGATACTGTAGCTTCTCGACCTAGTGTGAGGGGAGGTCGAGCAGGCAGAGGTAGCAGCCGGGGAGGCAGATCTGGGTTTAGTGCTAGAGGAGGTGCTGCATCTAGGGAGAGTAGACCAGAGGAGGTTGGTTCTTCCCAGAGGATGTATGTTATGCAGAGGCAGCCTGATGCATCGGCAGTCATAGCTGGTACTTTTTCTTTATTTAATACTCCAGTACTTGCTTTGATTGATCCGGGTTCCACGCATTCATATATTAGTGCATCTGTTTTGCCTGTATTTGATGTGCATGCTGAGTCCCTAGGATTTGATGTGTTGGTGACAAATCCGTTAGGGCATAGTGTGATTGTTAGTAAAGTGCACCGGGATAGTGCAGTGAGGGTGCAGGGTGAGGAGTTCCTTGGAGATTTGATTGAGATGCCATTTAAGGAATATGATGTGATCTTAGGTATGGATTGGCTATCTCAACATGGAGCTGTGGTGGATTGTAAAAAGAAAATTGTTTCTTTGAGAACGGGTGATGGTAGAGAGGTGATAGTACCTCATGAGCAGGAACAGCTAGCCTCCTTATTTGTTTCAGCTGTTGCAGCTAGGAGATTGATTAGAAAGGGGTGTGAAGCCTATCTTGCTCATGTGGTGGATACTAGAGTGAAGGGTTCCCCTATTGATAGCATTGCCACAGTTGCTGAGTTCCCGGATGTGTTTCCAGAGGAGTTGCCAGGGTTGCCTCCTGAGAGAGAGGTGGAGTTCGGTATTGAATTGTTGCCTGGTACCACTCCTATCTCTATTACTCCTTATAGAATGGCACCAGCAGAATTGAGGGAATTGAAAGTGCAATTACAGGAGTTGTTGGACAAAGGATTTATTCGCCCTAGTGTTTCTCCTTGGGGAGCTCCTGTGCTATTTGTGAAGAAGAAAGATGGTACTATGAGATTGTGTATCGATTATAGGCAATTGAACAAGGTGACTATTAAAAATAAATATCCTTTGCCTAGAATCGATGATCTCTTTGATCAATTGAAGGGTGCAGCTGTGTTTTCTAAAATTGATCTGAGATCAGGGTACCATCAGCTGAGAGTCAGAGCTGAAGATGTTCCGAAGACAGCTTTCCGGACCAGGTATGGGCATTATGAATTTCTAGTTATGTCTTTTGGTCTGACGAATGCACCTGCAGCTTTTATGGACTTGATGAATAGGGTGTTTAGGCCCTATCTGGATCAGTTTGTAGTGGTCTTCATCGATGACATTTTGGTGTATTCGCGGAATGAAGAGGAACATGATATGCATCTGCGGATTGTGTTGCAGATTTTGAGAGAGAAGCAGTTATTTGCCAAATTGTCGAAGTGTGAGTTCTGGTTGGATCAAGTCGCTTTTCTCGGACATATTGTTTCAGCAGAAGGCATTAGAGTTGATCCGAGCAAAGTTGAAGCAATTTTGAATTGGAGTCCACCCAAGTCGGTGACAGAGGTTAGAAGTTTTCTGGGTTTGGCAGGCTATTACCGGCGGTTTGTGAAAGGATTTTCTTTGATAGCTACTCCACTCACCAGATTGCTTCGTAAGGGAGTGAGGTTTTTGTGGACAGATCAGTGTCAGGCGAGCTTTGAACAGTTGAGAGAAATGTTAACTCAAGCGCCTGTTCTTACTTTACCTGTTGAAGGCAAACCATATGTGATCTACAGTGATGCTTCACATAGAGGTTTGGGGTGTGTATTGATGCAGGAAGGGAAAGTTATATCTTATGCATCTCGACAGTTGAAACCGCATGAGCTTAACTATCCGACCCATGATTTGGAATTGGCTGCCATTGTGTTTGCATTGAAGATTTGGCGCCACTATCTGTTTGGGGAGAAATGTTTCATCTACACTGATCACAAGAGTTTGAAGTATTTGGGTGTCCAGAAAGAACTCAATCTTCGTCAGAGGAGATGGTTGGAATTGATTAAAGACTACGACTGCTTGATTGACTATCATCCAGGTAAAGCAAATGTTGTTGCTGATGCCTTGAGTCGGAAGTCTTTAGCTGGTTTAACAGTTTACTCGCTCTCGTTGCTTGTTGAGTTGAGAGCATTGCATGCTAGTTTTGTACCTTGTGTTGATGGTGCATTATTGGCACAGTTGCAATTGAAGCCGGTTTTGTTAGATCAGATCAAAGAAGCTCAGTTGGCCGATAAGAAGATACAGAAGATTGTTTCGGATTGTCAGAGTGGAAAGGGTAGAGATTTTATTGTGAAGAGTGATGGAAGTCTCTGGTTCAAGAGCAGATTGTGTGTACCCGATGATGCTGATTTGAAAAGGGTCATTTTGGAAGAAGCTCATCAGTCGATGTTTGCTATGCATCCGGGTAATACGAAGATGTATCATGATTTGAGACAGCATTATTGGTGGATGGGATTGAAGAGAGACATTGCTGAGTTTGTATCGAAATGTCTCACTTGTCAGAAGGTTAAAGCAGAGCATCAAGTTCCAACCGGGTTGCTTCAACCGTTGTCAGTGCCAGAATGGAAGTGGGAAAGAGTGACAATGGACTTTGTGTCTGGATTGCCATTGACACAAAGGAAACATGATGCCATATGGTGATTGTGGATAGATTGACTAAGACAGCTCATTTCCTTCCGGTGCGGATGGATTACTCTTTGGAGAGGTTAGCTGAGCTGTATATCCATGAGATTGTGAAACTGCATGGTGTTCCAACTTCTTTAGTGTCTGATCGAGATCCCAGGTTTACTTCAAGATTTTGGAAGAGTTTGCATAGTGCTTTGGGTTCTCGACTGCACTTCAGCACTGCTTTTCATCCACAGACAGATGGACAGTCAGAGAGGGTGATACAGATTCTTGAAGATATGTTGAGAAGCTGTGTCATCGATTTCTCTGGAAGTTGGGATAGGTTTTTACCTCTTTTGGAGTTTGCTTACAACAACAGTCACCAATCCAGTATTGGTATGGCACCGTTTGAAGAATTGTATGGCAGACGGTGTAGGACACCTCTTTGTTGGAATGAGCTTGGAGATAATAAGTTGGTTGGTCCTGATTTGATTCAAGAAACTGAAGAAAAAGTAAAGTTGATTCGAGGCAGGTTAAAAGCAGCTTCAGATCGACAGAAGTCTTATGCAGATCTGAAAAGGAGAGACATAGAGTTTGATGTTGGAGATAAGGTATTTCTGAAAGTGTCTCCTTGGAAGAAGATTTTGAGGTTCGGTCGGAAAGGGAAATTGAGTCCTCGTTTCATTGGACCGTATGAAGTTTTGGAAAGAGTTGGGCCAATGGCGTATCGACTTGCTTTGCCACCTGAGTTGGATCGTATTCATAATGTATTCCATGTTTCTATGTTGAGGAGGTACAGATCGGATCCATCTCATGTGTTGCCATTTGAATCTATTGAAGTGAGCCCAGACTTGACATTTGAAGAGGAACCAGTTGCTATCTTGGCACGAGAAGTGAAAGAGTTGAGAAACAAGAGAGTGCCATTGGTGAAGATTCTTTGGAAGAATCATGCATAAGAAGAAGCAACTTGGGAAAGTGAGCAATCTATGCAAGAACAGTATCCGCAGTTGTTTCAGCTTTGATATCAGGTAATTTCGAGGATGAAATTTTCTTTTTAGAGGGGGAGAATTGTAATATCCCTATGCATGCCCTAGAAGTTTTGTATGTTGTTGTTGTTGTTGTTGTTGGTTTAAATTGAGAAAAGAAAAGTATATGTATATGTGTTTTGGGAAGAAATAGGGTTTAGAGACAAGTTTATATGTTGTGTATATGATGATATATATAACATATACATTGGTCAAAAGGGTTGGTCAATGCAAGAGGAGATTTTTTTTAGGGCATGTGAAATTACCAAAGTGGGCAAGAAATTATAAAGGGAATTAAGATGTGTATGAGGGTATTATAGTAATTTTCTTTTGGATGGGTATTTAATGAGTGTTTGACTTTGTGATTTCATCATCATCTTCTCTTCTTCTTCTTGATGTTGGCCGGCTCACCAAAGGCAAAGGAAAACAAGAGAGCAAAGGAAGATTTTGATGTTCTTAGCTCAAAGGTTGAAGGAGATTTCAAGTAAACAAGTTGGAATTTCAAGAAATTTCATTATTTGGTAAGTATTCTTTTGTTTTCTTTACTTATTTAGAAGTTGTGTTTAAAGTGAAGTGTGATTTGTTGATATAATGATTTGGTGTATTTGTTATGTGTTTGCAAGTGTTAGAATTGATTTAAAGTTAAAAATTGGAATTGGTGTTGGATTGGTTGTGATTATGGAAAAATAAGTGAAGATTGATAGTGGAAAATCAAGAGTAAAGTTTGAGTTAGGGTTTTGAGATGGTTTGTGTTCAAATGTGATGTTTAAGTGGTTATTGCGATGAATATGTGTTATGACATGAGTTATATCCATTTGAGTGAGTTTGTGTTGGGAATTATATGTTAAAATGCATTTGGAAGAGGGTTGGTTACATTTAGGGTTTTGGTGATGAGTGACACGGCCAAAGGAAAGGAGAGACACGGCCAAGCCAAGAAAATTTGGGCGTGTTGGTTGAGTTTTTGAGAGACACGGCCGTGTCCCTTAGCCGTGTTCACTACTGGATTTTGGTTTTGGGAGACATGGTCACAAGCTTGGCCGTGTCCCTTGCCCGTGTTGCTTACTGTCCAATTGGGTTGAGTGACACGGCCACAAGCTTGGCCGTGTCCCTCAAGTGGCTGCCCGTGTCCCTCAATTTTGTGGGTTGGGGTTTTTATTCTTTGTTCTAATTGCATTGTTTTGGTTCTCCAAGGGTAGGTTGGTCCCTAAATCTAACCCTAAACACTTTAAACACACTTGAATCAATGAATGATATAATCAAATGCATGTGTAAGGTCCTAAAACTATAAATCATATCAATTGTTCTTTGCCCTAATTGCATTGTTGAGATTGCACAATGTTATGTTATGCATTGTGAATGGTAATGTGTTTCATGAGTAATATACATTGAAATTGAAATGTATATAAAAGATGCAATGATAATTCAAATAAGACATGATATGAGACAATGCCATTGTGTTTGGCTATGATGATGCAATTGAAAGAAATAAGGCATGTTTGCCTAAATGTTGTTGAAAATTGAGAATGAAAATGATAATTGAATAATAAATGAATTGTGTGGCTAATGTGTTATTCCATTTTCAGAGTTGGTTGTTGGTGGCATGCCTAATAAGTGTAACAATCTCTTGAAGTTAGGTTGGATTGAATCCTTGAAGCCTAATTGAGATGTTACCACCCTTGAAGCTAGGTTGAGTTAGTTCTTGAAGCCAAGTTGGGTAGAAGCTTAGCATGCTTTGCTCCCCTTGAAGCTTGGTTGAACTTAATCCTTGAAGCCTAGTTGGGTATATGATATTGATAAATGTGATAACAAAACCAAAGCATTAACTCTGAAAATTGAATGGCATATTAGTGTGTCTTGGGCCCATGCTTGTCTTTGTTTAGTGTTGATTATGAATGGTTAAATGAATATTAATGAGGTATATGAAAAGATATTGAAATGTGATATGTAATGTGAAAGTATGTTGTTAGTTTTGCATATATGGTGTTACATGTATAATATGGATTGAGAAATGACATTGCATTGCACTAAGTCATATCATTAGCATGATTATCTTACTAAGCCGTTGGCTTAGCGCGATAGTGTTTAATCGCGCAGGTAATAGAGTTGATAGAGTTGAACCCGAGAGTTCATCAAGACCAAGTGAGAGTAGACCTTGAAGAATCCATTTTGGGAGCTTAAAGATCAGAGCAGACTTGCCAATCATGTATACTTCTTTATATTTTGTAAAGAAATGTTTAATATGTAAATATGTACATATTTTATAACTTCCGCTGTGTAATATTTAAATGTATATATATATATAACTAATATGTTTTGTTTTATAAGTAAATGATCTACTTTTCTATAATGTATAATGATAAGGGTATTGTATCAAGTTTAAAGTGTTTTGAATGTTAAGAAAACTGTAGCATCCCTATGTTTGGTGCACTTATGCTACATTGTTGTGGTTGTAGTGTGTGTGCATTGGATATGGGGGTGTTACAGATAAGGACTTTGCTTCTTCAAACAATTAAAATTTAATAAGAATTTCAAAGAATTTAAGTTAGTTTTGAAGATAATCAAGAATTCAAGTAAACATTTTCTCCTTTATGCTTGTTTCTTGAATTTTTGAGGATATGTATATTTTGGATAGCGAGAGATTGATGTTAACTATTAAAATAGATGGATATAAAACTAGTATGATGAATAAAATGGGTTAGAATGAGATACTAATGATATATTTTGGCTTAATACTTAGTTTATGATTGAGTAGAGTATAATTATCAAATTAAAAAATTGAAGGGCATTTGGAGAAGTGAAGGTTGGAGAGAGAGGTTGGCCTTGGTTTTGGATAATTTAGAGGTTAGTACATACTTTAATGATTTATACTTTAATTGCATTTGTATTAGCATAACTATGAGCGGGGATTTTTGCCCCCACTACCGGCGGAATAGTTCTTACAACTTCGGCACTGTTTAGGCTCGGGGCCTTAGAGAACACAGATCTAAGTCCGGAGAAAATGGAGTCGCCACCCGGACGGATCGGGAAAAAAGAAAGGGGTGGATGACTCGATTCCTAAGGAATCTCCAACCCCCTAATAGGTTCGGAAAGTTGGGTATGTGTGGGGAAGGTGAGAAATGGCCCAGCATCCCCACAACGCCCGTTTCATTAGAACCGACCTCCTTTACAGGTCTTAATATTATAAGATTCTTAAATATAACAACATTATCCATATTACACACAATAAAAAGAAAGCATCATTATATTAAAATCAAAGCAATGTCCAAGCAAAACAAAACAAATCAATGAACACCCATTCGAAGATGGAAACATGTCCTTACATCCCATGCCTAAATAGGACACCCACCAAAAGGTAGAAACATGCCCTTTACATTGGTTCTAAAATAGAAAAGCAATTTAAATTACATGATATTTAATTAATGAGGTACCCACCAAGTGGAAACATACCTCTTATAACATTTGGAAGTCTAAATAAATTGATAAAAGTAAATAACCATTCATCATAAATAAATCATTCATCAAAGGTATTAAACATCAATAGAAAGTAAACATCCATCCATGATAAATTAAATAAATCAAGTATTGAACTTAAATAAATTAAAGGATATAAAGTAAATCAAAGCATAATCAAATATGGAATTAAATAAGGCAAATAAAAATCCAAATTATAGCTACTGTTTCCATTTAGGGCTATTTATTTCATGTGTTTAGGGTTTTGGAATTTATGGAATTAGGCTACTGTGACTTCTTAAAGGAATTAAAATAGATTGAAGTTTTATGTTTTAAAAGGTTAATAAAACTCTTTGATTGACTAAATTAAGGTTAGGACGATGAAATCATGAAGCTGGGGTTTGAACACTTTAAAACATTAAGTTTTGTGATTTACGGTTACTCATAAAATTATGGTTTCAAGCTTACTGTGTAAAATTAAATATTTATGTTTATATGATTTTTTAAAGTTTTAAAGGATTAGGGTTTAGAAAAAAAATTAAGGTTTAAGGTTTTAAGGAGGTTAGGGTTCACTATTTTAGGTTTTGGAGTTGAATTAGGGTTTTAGGATTTTTGAATTTAGGGTTTCGGGTAATGAATTTTATTTTAGGATTTGGAAAGACAATTGATAATTTTATGAAGTTTGTGAAAGTAAACCAAACTAATTAAAGTTTTTATAAATAGAAAAGATGTTTTTAGGACTTTTTGAAAAGAAACAGAACATAATTTAAGGGTTTTGATAATTTGGAAAGTAAATTAGAGTTTTGGGGTTTAAAAAAATAAAACTAATAACTTTGAACTTTTGGAAAGTAAAGCCACGATTTAAGATTTTTAAACTTTGAGCAAAGGGAATTAGGTTCTGAAATTTTTGAATTAGAAGAACACAATTTCATGAATTAAGCTATTGTGAAAAAAAAAAAACAAAAAGAATTTAGGAGCTCAAACCTTGGTTCATGAGTTACACCTAAAAAATTTGCTTCTTGGATCAACAAAAACAAAGGCAGTTGATGCCTTTGATGAATTGTTTGAATTGCTTTCCTGCTCTCTCAAAAAATCAGCTTGATTAAAGTTTCCTTCACAGATTTGGTTTTCCCTTTTTCAATTTTCCAGCTTCTATATGATTTTCTTGATTTCTCCTCCTTTTTTTTGTGTTGTTTAGTCCATATTTATAGAAGAATTCTATGGGTAATTCTAATTATTCACGGCATACAAAATTCAATAAGAAAAGGAAACCGAAACCTAATTGCATTAGGTTTCGAAAAATTTGCGTCGAAAAAATTTTGCTGGCAAAAAAAAACTGCTGCGGAAAAACTGCGCTGACAAAAAAGCTGCCGTAGCCAAACGGGCCCGTAGGCCATTTCGCCCGCAGGAAATTCCTGCGGGCGAAATGCCCACGGGCCCGCGCTAAATTCATCGCCGATTTTTCTATCGCCGATTTTTTTTGTTATTTGTTATTTGTTATTATTTTTGAATTTTTATTCATTTCACCATTTTTTACTAAAATAAATATTAAAATTAATTAAGATACCCTAAAAATTATTTTGGACTAACTAAAACATATCGGACAACACAAAAATTATTTTGGACTAATTAAAATATATTGGACCGGACCGGGTCAAAAATTAAGGGTCTACAATAACACAATATTTTTATGATTGTGTATGTTACTTCAATTTTGATGTTCACTCATAAAGGGCATTATTTCATGTAAATGTGTGTGAAATGCATGAAATGTGCATTGTTAAGCCATTATAGTATAGCTAATTACTTTGTTGTGCATAATTTGAGAAAATGTTTATTATGTGTTTTAAATGGTAAAATTGGCCACATTGTGAAAGTGGCAAAGAAAATTGTTTTTTATGATGGAAATGTGTGAAAATTGAAAAAGATATTGTAGACCCTTAATTTTAGCCCTAAGCTGGTCTAGTCCCAATTAAAGAAGGCCTAAGTCATTGGTCCATTTTTAATAGCTTAAACTTACTTTAAAGCTTTTAATTAGATTCTAGTTTTATAAAGCTTAAAATAAGTCAGTTCAACTTTGAAAGCCTTGCAACGATTTGGTTTGAGGTTGAAGCCCTACAAGTTAGCTTGGTATTGATTGTAAATTGGAAATCAGAATTAAACTCGGAATAAGCTCGGTCACATTGGCTTTAACCTAATCTATTCCTATAAATACAAGTTTAAAAAAAAATTAAAGAGTGGACTTTTAGCAACTGAATTATTACGACCACAATAACAAAAGTAAAAATAGAGATCAGTCAGAGATAATACAACATTGAAGGGAATTTGTAATCAATACCGAGCAATCAACATACCTTGCTCAGCCAAAACTTTGGATTAGTGCAGGCAGTAGCTTGAATCAATATTCTTTCAATTTGGTGGAGCCAACAAATAGAGGTTTAATTTCCTTAACCCTTTAAATTCATAACAAGTTTCAATTATCAATACTATCAATTTATGTTGGTGTCATTGAAGCATGTCTAGTAGCTTAGCCATGTGAATATAAATAACAAAGTTAACCCAACCAAATTGATATACTCTTTCACAGTAGCTTATTATTCTTTGTCAAGTAGCCTAATTAGCCAACGTTTATTTGTTTTAAATTCACGGCAGCTTAGGACTTAATTTAAACCTTCAATTTAATTATCTAAAACTCTATTGGCTTATTTTGAAAAATCAAAATCTTAAATCATAGTTTTAAAACCCTAATATTATAAAAACCCTAGTTTTCAATATTCAAAACCCTAATTCCCTAGAGCCCTAAAATCATGTTTTTACCTTAAAAACCCTAGTTTGATCACCAAAAACCTAATTGTCATCGTAGAACCCTAAAATCATGTTTTTACCTTAAAAATTCTAGTTTTATTTCCAAAACATTAATTTTCATTTATAGACCCTAATCATATTTTCCAAAACCCTAAAACCTTAATTTAGCATTCTAAATTTTAAGAAACCCTAATTCATATATTAAAACCCTACTTTTGTATATCATTATTTAATGTAATATTAAAACCTAGATTTGATTATTTAATTTGTTAATATATGTTAGTGATGGATGAATTATTTTTATTTTCTTTATAATCAAGGATGTAAGAGGTATATTTTCACTTTGTGGGTACCTCATTTGTTAAGATCAATGTAATTTACTTTATTTTAAATTTTGGATTAATGTAAGGGACATGTTTCCACCAAATGGTGGATGTCCTATTTTATTTAGTTTTGGATATTGGACAATTGTTGTAAGGGTATGTTTCCATCTTGTATGGGTGCCTAATTTTATTTGTTTGGACCTTCTTTGCTTTGATACAATGAATGCTTATTTTTTTTTGAATTACATGTAATATGGTTGATATTATAATGCTTAAGAATTTATTAATATTTAGACCTAAAAAGGAGGCCTATTCTAATGATCCGGGCGTTATGGGGGGTGCTAGATCATTCTCACATTCCCATACATACCCAACTTTTTGAACACATCAGGGGGTTGAGGATTTCTTAGGAATAGAGTCATCCACCCTTTTCTTTTTCCTGGCCCATTTGGGTGGCCACTTCATTTTCTCCAGGTTTGGGCCCGTATTCTCTATGGCCCTGAGCCTGATAGTACTGAAGTAGTAAGAACTATTTCACATGGGACTGGGGCAAAATTCTCTGTTCACAGATATGAAAATGTGATGATAATGAGAAATGATGAAAATGACTATGAAAAAGTGATAATATATATGAGATGTATATTTGCCTTATATAATTTCTTATTCTAAACAATTGTATTTGGTGTTGTCAGATTGGCATGCCATTAATATGTGATGATATGGTATATGCTTTCGGGGCTAAACACGATGGTGCCACTTATGATGTTATTTTTATTTACCTACGGGGCTAGACACATTGGTGTCAATAGGGGATGCACTTTCGGGTAGTATGATTGGATACTTAGATTCCCGGTGTTGTGATAAACCAAGTTAATATCTCTTGAACTTAAATATTGTATAGGGTCATTTAGGTCCAATGCATATGATTGTTGTAGACCCTTGATTTTGGTCCCAGCCAATCTGATGTAAATTTTGAACCTTTGATTGGATTAATATATTTTAATGAGGCCTAAAACAAGCTAATTAAACTTTTAAAACCCTAACTGGGTTTGTTTTAAAAGGTTTGGTTGGTTTTTATTTGATACAAGTGCGCTAAACCCTAAAACGGGTCCGATTCAAAGGTTTGGTTGATTTTTCACTTGATTTGGCTAGCCTTTAGGTAATAGGGGTGTCCCATGTCAAATTAGGGAACCCAAATTCGACATGGGAAGTCTCATATCTAATTGGGAGCCTCCCAATTCGATATGGGCAGATTCAATATGGAGGCTGGCCATATCGAATTGGGGCTCTCCCATTTTGATATGGGGTTGTTCCCATATCGAAACAAAGCCCCATTTTGATATGGGACAACCCCATATCGAAATGGAGCTTTACCATTTCAATATGGGCTGCTCGTATATCAAAATGGAGCCCCATTTTGATATGGGAAAGCTCCATATCAAAATGGAGCTCTCCTATTCTGATATGGGCTAGGTTTTTGGCTTTATATATCGAATTTGGATGCATATTTCGACATGGACCTAGATTCTGTCGAATTAGAATTACCTGAGTTTGACATGAAGTTGGTTTTCATCGAATAAAAGGTTTACTTGTTCGATAAGGACTTAGTTTGTGTCGAATAAACTGACTAATTCGATATGCGTCCATTTAAACCTAAGATCACTTTATAAATACAGGTTTTAAGAGACGTGGGAGGGACTTTTTTGATTGCTCTTGGGATGAGCAGCAGGCAGTAACCCTAAATTAGCAAATATTAAATAGAGACCAGCAAACACTCAAGTGAAGAACCACGAACAAGCAAACAAGCAAGCGGTGAGTAACAACTAAAAGAGCAAACAACAAGGCAGTAGCCAAAAATACTAAACAAGGCAATAGGCATATTGTTTTATCCTCAATTCAACCATCATATACAAGGTTGATACAAATGTTTCATTTGGATCAGAGTTTGATTATTGGTGGAATCAACAAATGAAGGTACACCTCTAAACTTAAATTTATTTAAATACACTATATTAAATTTTGGTGATTGTTCATATCTTTCATGCAAAGCAAATACTACAATTAACTATATTTTTCAATGTAAATAATTTTAGCCCTATTTTCATAAACCTTAATCTTTTCTTAAACCCTAAACCCTAGTTTCTAAATCTAAACCATAAACTCTTATTTTTTTGAATACAAACCCTCTAAACCATAATTTTATTAAAAAAAAACCCTAATTCAAGTTTTAAACCTAAATTTATGTGTTTATTGTTTTATTTAGTTTTAGATTTGATTATTTAATTTATTATATGCTTTAATGATTGATTTATTTGATTTTAATATTTGATTTGTCTAATTTATCATGGATGAATATTTTCTTGATTATTATTTGTTTATTAAAATTATAAGAGGTATGTTTCCATGATTGGTTATCTCATTAATTAATATTTATGTAATTTAAATTAATTTTGTATTTTGGGATTAATGTAAAGGACATGTTTCCACCTTTTGGTGGGTGTCCTATTTGGTTTTGGATATTGGATGATGTAAGGATATATTTCCATCTTCGGATGGGTGTCCATTTGTTTATTTTGTTTGAACATTACTATGATGTTTAATTAAGTTGATATTTATTATGATTGCATGTAGTATGGATAATATTGTGTTAATTAAAAATTTTATAATATTAAAACTTGAAAAGGAGGCCGATTCAAATGAACCGGGCGCTGTGGGTGTGCTGGGCCATTTCTCACCTTTCCCACACATACCCAACTTTCCGAACCCATTAGGGGGTTGGGGATTCCTTAGGAATCGAGCCATCCACCCCTTTCTTTTTCCCGGCCCATCCGGGTGGTGACTCTATTTTCTCCGAGTTTAGGCCTGTGATTTCTAAGGCCTTGAGCCTAACAGTGCCGAAGTAGCAAGAACCATTCCACATAGAAGTGGGGGAAAAAATCTCCGCTCACAGTGGCGACTCCACTGGGGACAAGAGAAGTTGATTCCGTTGGTATTTTTATTATTTTATTCTTTCTTAATATGATATTATCCATTGCATCATTTATATTGCATTGTGTGTGTGAGTTAGGACGTCCGTATTACCCGTATTTTGTTATGCAAGGGATACCATACTTTCATTCAAGGTATAGAGATCGAGCATGGCATAACCACTCATAGCCTTATACCTTTTAGTATATACTGTTAGTGTATGTGCCCTAGGCCATTTATTTGGATCTTTATGTTATACATTCATTATTAATAAATGAGGTTTTATTATCATTATTGTTTGTTTGCATGTTACACAATTTTGATATTTGTCCCTGGTTTATTATTGTTATAGAGATAAAAAAAAATAATTCTTAACCAGTATGAACATTGATTTGATAATCATTAGATGGTTATGTGTATAGTGATACAAATCAATTTCATAGATACTTGTTAGAGAACAATGTATTGGATAGACCCATCATGAGATTACTACATGGGTTAGTGTCATAAGTAAATCTCATGATAGTTATGTATTAATTCTTTGACTTGAGATTGTCATAGTTTCCAATATAAGGACTATTATATTTTGACATGATCAAACATTATCCGTAACTGGATAGTAATAAAGGTTATGTTCATATATGATAGAAATTATGTAGAGGATAATGAACAATCAAGATAGAATTTGTCCCTCTCTTTGAGAGAGATATCTTTTGGGCCCCTCGATAAGTGAGACTGTGAAATGCATGGCCGTGCTCAAATGAATTGATAGTGTGATCAATTTCATTTGTTTTTATCAGTCTACTTGGAGATCGAGTAATCATAAGTTTGGACAATATAAGTATGACGTTGACCATGACTTATGTTCAAGCTAGATATCGTGTGACAAAGGGATTAATGCATATACTATTATTAGGCAAATTGGACATTCCTTATATTAATTGGGTAGTTGTAACACCTTGCTAGAGGCCAATTATGACTTGTTGATTTAATAGAGATTAAATTGACTGCCAATTAATATGGGCCTATCGGGTCACACACAAGAATGCGTTTTGGGCTGGATATAATATTAATAATATTAATATTAGATATTAATATTTATTATTATTATTATTTTCATTTTTATATATATATATTATTAGATAATATATTCAGAATCCTAATTAGATTTGGATTCTGAATTTGACTTACCTTATCCAATTATATATATTATTAGATAATGTATTCAGAATCCAAATTAGACTTGGATTCTGAATTTGACTTTCCGTATCCAATTTTGAATTGGATTCTGGAGTGATTATATTCACTCCAGACGTTAAGTCTTCTCAGAGGTAACAATAAAACAAAGAGGAACGAAAAAGGTAACCCTAATACGTTTTTAGAGAAAACGTTTTTCCAGCCTTCGCCGTTGCAGAGAGCTAGCACTCCAAACGGTAGCATTCGTGTGGATACGCGATAGAGGGTGTTTCGCGATCGAGGCATCTCTTCCAAACTGTGATTTCGAATCATCAACAGGTTAGTTCTTTGAACACTTTTGTCGAATTAAACGAACAGCATGGATCCTGGTGGGAAATCAGAGATCAAATATTTTTCCGCTGCGTGTTTTTGTTTGCAGTGATCTCTATGATTTCCTAACATATACTTGTTATGGGAACCTAAAGCTTTTTAACGCAAGACTTAAGCTCATGTAATTGACCTAGTTATTTTTCTTAGGTTTTTTTTTACCTCAAATGCTTGTTGTTTAACTATGGTTAATTTATCTTGGTTTAAATCATGGCTTATTTGGTTTGTTCTTTTTCTAATATGACCAACCTATATTGTAAGCTCAAAAATAATTCATTTCCTTTAAGATCCAAAAGACCAAAACTATTTTCAAAATTTTCAAAATGGTCTTTGGACATAAAACTTTCCTAAAACAAGTCAAAAATTCTTTTCTCATGACCCAAATACAAAGCCCAAAATTCATTTTTTCTAAAATCTTTTTACAATAGGCTTAGAAACAAAATTATTTTCACAACCTTTTGAAAGAGCTTACGAATATTTAGGTCAATTATGAAAATACCAAAAATCAATTGTGAGCTTAGCTTATACTAAGAATTATTAATCATGGGCTTATTTTTGGCATGAATCGGTAGTTACTTTTTCAAGTGAGAAATCTATTTATAATAAACCTCTTAATTTAGTTTTAATCTAATATAGCATAAAATCTACTTTAGTTGATTGGATGGATTCCTAATTAACAGGAATTATCATGAACTAATTTCCATGTTTGAAAATATAACTATTGGTTAAAATCATCTGAGGGAATGTTTCAAAAACAAAATATCCCATGTTGATATTTTGTTAACCATATACCTAGGAAAAGAGACTCGACATTCGTATGTGAAAGTTACAAGGTTGGAAGGGACATCCTAATTATCTTTGCTTGTTTGTTGTTTATGCATACATGCATACATGCATACACGCATTGCATAACATATCATTGATCCTTTCTGGCTCATAGACCTGGAGTACAATAGTTCAAAAGCGTATGATAACCTAACCTATGCCAGTGACACACCAAAAGTAATGGATCCCGAATAAATTCAAAGAATGGTGGACGATGCCCTCAATGCTAAAATAGAAGAACTAAAGGAGGTCGTGGCTGAGACTATGAAGAACTAATTGGCCACAATTTTGGCGAACAATGCTGAAGCATCTGCTAGCACCAAGAAGCCAAAGGACAAAGGGAAGGCTAAGGTTGGTGAAGCGACTTTTGATGATGACAAGGTAGTCGTTGATGATGATGACAACTGGGCTCAATACTTTCAAGATACTTAAGACAAGAAGAAGGAGCCAAAGGTTGTTGAAAGATCAGCTGTGGAAAAGACTAAAACTTCAAATGTTGAGAAGTTGATCGTTGACCTGGAAAAGAAGTTTTAAAAGAAGCTGAAAATTGAAGAAATGTCTGAGGTTGACAAGTTGTTTGAGATAGATGAAGAGATTCCATACAAGTTCAAGATGCCATCCTTTGCAAAGTTTGATTGAATTGGAAATCCTCACCTCCATATGAAGCAATATATCACTACTATGTAGTCTACCCGAGCTACTAAGGCTCAAACTTTAAGATACTTCATGCTCTCATTGGGTTCTGTTATCCAAAATTGGTTCAATACCTTAGATGATGGCACTCAAAAGAGCTGGGTTTTACTATACGAGGCCTTCATCAGCAATATGGATACAATGCTGAATTGAAAGTTACTTTAATGGAGGTGGACTCCATTAGACAAAGGCCAAATGAGAACTTCGTGGACTATGTAAAGAGGTGGAGGAATAAGGCCGCATTGCTCAAAAGGAGGCCCGATGATTGGATCAAATTAGAATAATTGTGAGAGGGGTGTTTCCTAGCCTTTGTGAAAGGATGTCTCATAGACTTATCAGGGATTTCAAGGACCTTTTGCAAGCTAGTTTGCAAATTGAAGAGTGGGAAAGGAAGAAGCACCACTTTTTGGCAAGAAGGAATGAGAAAGGAAACTACTAGCCTGGTAACCAAAGCACACAAAAGGTGGTTGATGTTAATGCCACTGGCTAAGGAAAAAGAAGGCAGTTTTCAGAATTGGGTAAGCCACTATCTTGGGTTCTCAATAAGCTACAAAAGAAGGGATTGTTAAAACCATTGAATCCTCGTCCTTTGCCTAACCGTCTCCCACCTAATTTTGATACTAAGGTATTCTGCCAATTCCACCAAATGCAAGGAAACGAGATGAAAAAGTGTTTGAGGTTGAGGCATGAGATCCAAAATCTGATTGATAACGGGAAGCTACCTAAATCCAACAAGCCCAATACAAAAAGACAATCCATTACCAAGGTTCACTAGAGTACCACCACCGGCAACATTCATGATTGGAGGAGGTTTGCATGAAAATTTTATCATGTCTTCTTTCTTAGATGTAGATGGAGAAGCAACCAAAGAAGAAGTGAAATTTAGCAAAATTAAACAAGCTGTGGTTGGTAAAGAAGTAGCAGTCTGTGCTGTGAATGAGTTTTGGCACTCAACTAATAGTGGAGATGATTCTGATCCTTAGAAGAAAGAGTGGACCTGGCCTGAGACCAAAGAAGAAGATGATGTTATGAATTCCCGGTATGGTAAACCTTATGCAAGGCCACCACCAAAAGAAGTAGAAGCTAATAAGGAAAAGGAAGCCAAAACTGGAAACAAGGAAGATGAAGATGACACTGTTCTTAAGCAACTAAAAAGGACCCAAGCAAGTGTCAGTATTTGGGATTTACTGGCCACATCTAAGAAGCATCATGAATCTATGGCCAAGGCTTTGGCTAGCATGCCAATTTCCACTTCCATAACACTAAATGAGCTGGTTAACTTCACGAAACTTGAAGGAGTGATGAAGTATGAAGATATTCAAAAGATGAGCAAAGTTGATGTGGGAATGGTATCATTTTCGAATGCAGACTTACCAGAGGAGGGAAGAGATCACATCCACCCTCTCTTTATCAAAGTAGAGGTCAAAGGTAAAAGGACTCCATGTGTGATGGTTGATGATGGGTCTACCATAAATGTTTGTCCACTCAAGATCCTACCCAAGCTTGCTATGTTGATAAGGGATTTAAGCCCCACCGACGTGACCATTAGGGCTTAGGACAATACTAAAAGGCACACCGAAGGGACTTTCAAAGCTGTTGTAAAGGTTGGTCCAATTGAGCCTATGGTAGAATTTATGGTTTTGGACTTACCTGTTACTTTTGCACTGCTATTGGGACGACCCTGGTTTCATCCTTTTGGTGGAGTTCCTTTAACACTCTATCAAAAGATCAAGTTCCTAAATGGAGATGAGACGGTGGTCATCGAGGTCAAGGACAATGAAGTGGTAAATGCTCTGATGATTGAGAAGCCTCTCAATGGTTTCCAAGTAGCCACAATTTCTGATGATGAAGTAGTAAACTCCAAAGTCTTGAATATGAAGAAGAACATGAACTATCTGCCTAGTGTTGGTCTTAGAAAAGGTAAGACAGGTGTGACAAAACTTCTAGACTTAAAGACTCAGATTTCCAAGCGAGGGTTGGGATATAAGGAAGACAACAAAAATGTTCAGCCAAAAAAGAATGAGAAGATGATTTTCTTACTACTTGAAGAGATCTTTATCAAAGCTCCAGACATGGGACCACTCTAAAGGAAGCCCGAGCCAGTCATTTTCATGGAAAAAATAATCCCGGATTTTAAAATTTTTACCAATGTTGCTGAACTAGCAGAACAAGTGAAGAAAGAGCTCATCCTGCCAGCTAACAAGGAGCCCAGCCCGGAAGGGAAGAAGGAAGCTGTTCCGAAAGCAAAGAAGACTCTCGAGGAGATCGCTGCTCTAGTTGAAGAGAAGTTTGAAGATGTCTTGCTTTATGATTTTGAGAACAATGATTTTGATTTTGATTTTAATTTATCTACTTTGTATGAGGATGATGATGTTTTCTTTTCCAAGATGAATGTAATAAAGTTTGATTTTGCTTACTTGTGTGATGTTCTTCCTAATGGTTGAATACATTCAAAAAGTGGTTACATGAGCATTTTTTATATTAACTCTGTTGATACACAATCATTAAATTTGGGAACAACCGATAATCCTAAAAATATTAGCATAGCATTCAACCTTACTCCTGATGAGAGAAAGAGATTTGAAAAAATATTTAAAAAATATGAAGAGGTTTTTGCTTGGTCTTATGAAGACATGCCTGGAATAGATCGAGACATAGTCGGGCATTTTATTCCTACTTACATTCACATGAAACCTGTCAAATAAAATCTTAGACGGTTAAGACTAGAATGGGATGAATTGGTTAAAGAAGAGGTGACTAAATAAATATAGGTAAAGTTCCTTAAAGTGATAGATTATCAAGATTGGTTAGCCAACATAGTACCCATGCCAAAGAAAGATGGAAGAATTAGGGTCTGTGTATACTATAGAGACTTGAATAAAGCTTTCCCTAGAGACAATTTTCCTTTACCCCATATACATGTCCTTATTGATAGTGCAGCTTCTAGCATACTACACTCGTTTGTAGATGAATTTTTTGAATACAACCAAGTGTTAATGGCCCAAGAGGATAAAGCTAAAATTTCCTTCATTACTACTAGGGTATATTTTGTTAGAGGGTGATGTAATTTGGGTTAAAGAATTTTGGAGCAACCTACCAAAGGATGGCTACCACTTTGTTTAATGATATGATACACAAAGAAGTCAAAGTGTATGTTGATGATATGATGGTGAAGTCAGATACAATGGAACACCACTTTCAGAACTTAGAGTTATTCTTTGAGAGGGCAGTAAAGTATAAGCTAAGACTAAACCTGAAGAAGTGTGTGTTTTGGGTTACTTCAGGCAAGTTGTTGGGACACGTAATTGGTCCAAATGGCATTGAGATTGACCCTAACAAGGTTAACACAATCAGGGATATGCCAGCCCCTAATATAGAGAGAGAGGTTTAGGTGTTCATTGGCAGGTTACAGTATGTTAGTAGGTTCATAGTAAAGCTCACCATAATTTGTGAACCTATCTTCAAGTTGCTTAAAAAGAACCAGCCAGTCAAGTGGAATAAAGAGTGTCAAAGGGCCTTTGAGCATATAAAAGAGTATTTACTGAATCCACTTGTCTTGAAACCACCCAAGCCCGGTAAACACTTATTACTATACATAGAAGTAGAGGAAGAGTCAACAGGAGCTATTCTAGCCTAAGCATGTAACATCCCATCAGCCCTAGGCTTATGACTCATTCTTTTCACCCAGCCCGCTTCAAAAGACTGCTACAGTACTGCTTCCCCTCATGGTTCCATAGCAGGATTTGTTTATTTGGCCCAAGTCAAGGGTCGCCTCCCTCGTTTCTATCCCAAGACCTCCTTAAGATAGTCTTTTTCAATAAACGAGTACCATTTCTTCTAGTTTCAAGATAAAAACTCTCTTAAGGAGGTCTTGGGATTGAAACGAGGGAGGCGACCCTTGACTTGGGCCAAATAAACAAATTTTGCTATGGAATTGTGAGGGGAAGCAGTACTATAGCAGGCCCTTGAAGCGGGCTGGGTGAAAAGACTGAGTCATAAGCCCAGGGCCATTGGGATGTTATAGTTAAAAAGGTGCCTTTTTAACTGTAACATCCCAATGGCCCTGGGCTTACGACTCAGTCTTTTCACCCATCCGCTTCAAGGGACTGCTACAGTACTGCTTCCCCTCACAGTTCCACAGCAGAATTTGTTTATTTGGCCCATGTCAAGGCCTCCCTCATTTCAATCCCAAGACCTCCTTAAGAGAGTATTTATCCTGAAATGAGTACCATTTTTGACAAATTCCCTCGCAGCTCGCAGTTTCCAGCCTCCAACAATTTTTTTTTGCCAGCAAAATTTTCCAACGCATTTTTTTCCGAAACCAAATTCTATTTGGTTTTGGTTTCTTTTTCCTAATTAATTGTAGTTTCCTTAAACAATTAGAAGAGGCTTATAATTTTTCCTATAAATAATATCTGAAAACTCAGAATTAGGGATCGGATAGTGAGACTTTGATTAGGTGATCCAAACTTGGATTATAGAAAACCCTAGCCAGAGAAGATTATCAACAAGCAAGCCATTAATAATTCATCAAAGGTAGCCACACTGCCTTTGTCTTTGTTCATCCAGAAAGCAACTTTTTGGTGGAACCAACTATGCAGATTTGATCCTTCATCATAAATTACTCATGATCACAGTAGCTTTATTTCTTTGATTCATAAGAATATACACACAAAACTTTGATCTTTAAATATTTAGTAACTTGATCTTCGTTTCAATAACCTAAATTATTTCTTATGTTTCCAAAAACCTTAAGAACCCTAAATCATTTCTTCTGTTTCCAAAAATCTTACGAACCCCTAAAACCTTAAGAACCCTAAAAATACTCTTTTGTTTCTAAAACCTTAAGAACCCTAAAAATATTCTTCTGATTCCAAAAACCTTAAAAAGTCTAATTTATTTCTTCTGTCTCCAAAAAACCCTAATTCATGTCTTCTATTTTCAAAAACCTTAAAAACCTTAATCATTTCTGCTATTTCCAAATACTTTTAAAAACCCTAAACTATTTTCCTCTAACTTTTTTCCAAAATTCCCAAATGTTTTCTTAAATCTCCAAACCCTAACCTACTTTACAGTTTCTAAAAATTATAATTACTTTTATAAAACTCTAAATTGTTTTCTCAAATCCTAAAACCAAATATGTCTTCTAAAATATGTAAACCCCTAATTCTCTCAAAACTAATACGGTAAACCCTAATTTTCCTCAACCCTAATTCTTAAAACCTTAAAATCTTATAAATCCAAACCTTAAAACTCAATACAGTAAGCCTAAAATCACAATCCAATAAACATGAATTATAAACCTAATATCTTAAGATTCTAAAACCCTAATTTTATGATGTCACCCTTAAACCCTAATTTGATCAATCAAAGAACTGTACTAATTTCTTAAATTTATAAAACCCTAATCCATTTTAATTTTCTTAAACCTTTACAGTAGCCTAAACAAATCGGACTCCCTTTATAAAGGCTGCGCTATCTTTCCAACATACTCGCCGAGTCATCGCTGGCCTAGTGTCTTGTGGTTGGTTTCTTGGAGAGAGAGTTTATGAGTGGTTTCTTGGTCCAGAACAGCGGAGGGTCCTGATGCATTGCCTAAAATATACTTTAAATATTATATCAATGCCGGAGGATGCATGGTGATCATCTCGGTACGGTTATGGTGTTGAGACATTTCTCCATCCGCCGGGTGCATTCTATGCCCATTTTATTCAAAGAAGGCTCTTGAACTTTGATGTGTCTCCTATGGGTGTATGGGAAATTCTCAAAGAAAATGAGGGTAGAGATGAAGATGAACATCATGGAGATGCAAGAGAGTTCATTCCACATCTTGGGGCTAGCACTTCTCAGGTAAAACTTTTACTATTTTTCCTTTGCAACCGCTTCTTTCTTATCTTATTTTGATTCTTTAATGATTGTTGCAGGTTGCCAGCTCATTTGATCATGAGGCTGGACCTTCTTTTACTGCTCCTTCGTTTGCTCATTCTAGCCCGCCAGATATACCATCTCATCCTTGATATGAATTACCTGGCGAGTTTTCTTATTTCATGGTAATTTATGCTATATGTATGCATGATTATGTATGCTCTTACCTTTTTCCTTTCTGGCTCACAGCGAAAGCTTGAAGAACAAAATAGGAAACTTCAAGAAGAGTTGGCTGCAAGTCATCAACAGGCTTCTCATTTCAAAAATTTGTATCATCAATCAGAACAAAATTTCTGAGACTTTCGATTCCAAGGGATGAGGGATCCTGGCGCTTCTTCATCAAGAGGCCCCCAGACCGATGACCATGAGATCCTTTCATCTACTTCCGATGAGGACCGTTACAGATTGGAACTCCAAGGTAATAAGGATTTTGGTGCTCCTGCTTCGGGTGATCTTGGGACCAGTAATTTGCCCCCTCCTCCAATAGGCGATGATTTTTTTAGGACTTTATTTGATGACCTACCACCACCTTCTTAGTGATGTATAAATATTGTATCAATTGTATAAACATTGTACAATAAGCATAAAAATAATAATGACAATATATAATTTCCATCTTTATTGTAACTCTCTTCTCTTTTTTTTTCTAGCCTTCATATCTTCTCCTTGCCCCCTGTATAGGCTCAAGCCCATGATTTTTCTATGCGGCTTTGGTTGATGATTGTATATTGTCTAGCTCATTGAATAAGCATGCATTTCTTTCTTTCTCAAGCAATGGGTCTTCTATGCCCCCCTGATTCAATATCTTCTTTTGATTCTTTGCTTCACAGGATGTTTGAATGGTTTCGTTGACTCATAGGCCAAGGTGATCAACTGGAGTATTTTCTTTGATGCCTTCTAAATGCTTGTTCAGTTCTTGCTTTGGAATGACACAATGCTCCACATTTATAGCTTTTATCTTTAAGATGTTGAAAATATGAATAATGGAGACCCCCAAACAGCGTAGATACATCCATTTCAAACTATGTTTCAATTGGTAGCTTCTTCATGACCTTGCCAATAATTATTTCCTTTGCCCAATGCGTCCTTCGAGGTTTGACTGCTCAAGAAACTTCTCTTAACTTGAAGGTTTTGCATGACAAAAACATTTTTGAATTTTTTTTTGAATTTTGATTTTGAAATCAAATGTTGGTTTTGCCAAATCAATGTCAATGTACCTCAGGACTTGATTTTTCCAAATTAACATATCTATAACATGACAACCCTAGTTACCATACTAAACTTGGGAATCATTTCTATTTAAGCAAGAATTGTTACACTTCAGATAGGCACATATGCATTACTTGGCCAAAAGTCTCATTGAGTTTAAATATTGTCTATCTCATATGCATGCTTATTCAAACTATCTCCACTAATAGACTCTACGTACCAAGAGAGATTAACAGGTCTTTGATAGGCTTGAAATAGGGTCTATAAGGGACACTGGTTAAATGAAAGCTATTTGTAATGTTGGGGCTGATGTGACACAATGGATAAAACTTCACACTACAAATTTCCTGTTTGAACTTTAGGCATCTGGGAGCAATCTTGCTAGACTCTAAATTCTTTCTATCTTCTTGGCATTAATCTGGATCTTGATTAGGACAATCTTTGCCCCACCAAAAAGTTTGGTACCCAAATTGGTTTCTTTTCTTCTTCTCCCTTTTCTTTCTTTTTATTTTTCTTACTCTTCCCTTTCTTTGAGCATTTTATCATTTTGTCCTTCTTCCTTGTAGGACTGTCAAGTACAAAACTTTCAAGAACTGGATGGTCTTTCTCCTTTTTCTTTGAGCATTTTTTTTCTTCCTCTTTTTTCCTTTTTCTTTTTTTTTCCTCTTCTTTTTCCTCTCTTTTTTTTTTCTTTTTTCTTCTTTTTTTTGTTTTTTTTTTGTGTTCTAGCTCTAAAAGAGTTGTCTTGTTTGTACTGACTTGGGCTTCCAATAATGGATGAGTGGAGTAACATAAATCTTTTTTAACAGGGATAAATCATTTGTTACTCTAATGTTGTCTTGATATATTGGAGATATTAAGCGAACTTCAACTACCCTTATGGTCTTGAAAACTTCAACTACCCTTATGGTCTTGACTAATCATTGCTTTCTTTGATCTTCTTGCCTCTTCATCTTAATGATCATAAGACTTGTCAAAAGTATCACAACAGCTCAGGGTAGGTTGTTGGGCTTATAAGTCAAATGAAAAGAAAGCTAAAATTTTATGAAGGCTCAAAGGGACAACTAGGGATTGATATTTAATAGGGTGGATACAAGCCGTTGGCTAAACAAACAATGCCTAGATCATCTCTTCCTTAAATAAGTAGAGTTCAATTTCGCCTTGAAAGTTTGTCAAAGCATGTTCTACGATTGACTAGGACCTAGACAAAGGTAATTATGCAGGAGCCCTCTCTAAGTAAGCATACACAACTCAATGCTATAGAGCAATTCCCTCACCTAGTAAAATCATTCAAGTCATGATGCATAAATATATTAATTCATGAACATCAAGCTAGATTCCTCATTGGTTGAGCACCAAAATGAACAAAGACCAACAAAAATTTTGATGAAAGTATTTTATTTCAAGCAACTTTAAATTTGAAAAACACAATAGTTCTAAAATATTAGAGAAAGTAAAATTTAAAAGCAACATTCAAGCTAAGGAAAGTTTGTTGAGTTGGAGTCGAAAACACTTCATTTATTTAGACATATCAAGGGCAAGGATTTTTTCCATCATCAAAAGTCATCACTTCATTATCCACAGTTAGCCCAAGCTTGTTTAGTAGTATATCCTCTTTAGCAGCTTCTCTATCCATATCATGATGAGATGACAAGATAAAACTCTTCATGAAGGTTGCAAGAGGTGGCGCCCTTCAAATTTTAGGCAGAGGCTTATTCTTAGTGTTGGGTTTATTAGGCTTAGGTAGTTTACCATTATTAATTATATCTTGGATCTCATGCCTCAATCGAGTACATCTATCAGTCTCATGTCCTTGAGTCTAATGAAATTGACAAAAAGCCTTAGTATCAAATTTTGGGGGTAAAGGATTTTGCAAAGGTCGAGGAGTCAAGTGTTGTAACAATCCCCTCTTTTGTAGTTTATTGAGAACCCAAGATAATGGCTTCCCCAATTTTGAAAATTGCCTCATTCCTCCTTGATCAGTGGCATTAACATTAGCTTCATTTTGTGTATTTTGATTGCTGGGCTGATAATTCCATTTTGCAGACAAATGGTTCTTCTCTCTTTCCCCTTGACCTTTTCCATTGGGGTGATAACCGCCCTTATTGCCCCACTTAGATAGCACATGGTTTGGTTGGTCTCATAGAATAGGGATTGGTCCCTTATTTTTCATTCGATCTCTACTAGTGAACATGTTCTCCACGGATGCTGCCTTAGCATTGTTGATGATCTCTAGAATTTCAATCAACTGGGTCTTCATGGTCTCAGCTAGGGCCTCTTTTATTTCTTCCATCTTGGCATTGAGGGCATCATCCACCATTCTTTGAATTGGTTCGGGATCCATTGCTTTTGGTGAGCAAGTGATTAAGTCATTGCTAGATTCTTTGTCTCTAGCATAGGTTGGATTGTTGTAAGCTTTTGAACTGTCATAATCCAAGGCTGTGAGCCAGAGAGGATCAATGACATGAGACGCAAATGTATGTATGTATGCATGTATGCACAAACAATCAACAAAGAAAGATAATTAGGACGCTCCTTCCAACTTTATAACATCCACACACGAATGGCGAGTCTCTTTTCCTAGGTATATGGTTAACAAAATACCAATATGGGGCATCTTGTTTTTGATTAATTCCCTCGGACGTTTCAACCAATAGTTATATTTTCATAAAAGGAAATCAATCCATGATAATTCCCATTAATTAGGTTTTAATCCATTCAACCAACTATAGTAGCTTTTATGCTATATTGGATTAAAACTAAATTAAGAGGTTTATTATAGATAGATTTCTGACATGAAAAAAGTAACTAATGGTTCATGCCAAAAACAAGCCCATGGTTAATTTACTCTTAGTATAAACTTGGCTCACAATTGATTTTTGGTATTTCGTAATTGACCTAAATAATTTGCAAGCTATTTATAAGAAAAGGTTGGATGAAAATAATTTTGTTTCTAAGCCCATTGTAAAAAGATTTTAGGAAAAATGGATTTTGGCTTAGTATTTGGGCCATGAGCAAAAAAATTTTTGATTTGTTTTTAGAAAAGTCTTATGTCTAAAGACCATCTTGAAAAGTTTTGAAAATAGCTTTAGTCTTTTGGATTTTAAAGAAAAATTTATTTGAGCTTACAATGCACTTAGGTCATATTAGAAAAAGAGCAAACCAAATAAGCCATGATTTAAGCCAAGATAAATTAACCATAGTCAAACAACATGAATTTTGGGTAAAACCTAAGGAAAGTAACTAGGCCAATTACATGAGCTTTAGTCTTTGGGTTAAAAGGCTTAGGTTCCCATAGCAAGTATATACCAAATGGTATGAGGCTATGAGTGGTTATTCCATGCTCGATCTTCATACCTTGAGTGAAAGTATGGTATTTCTTACATAACACAACACGGGTAACACGGGCGTCCTAACTCAAGCACACGATGCAATCTAAATGATGCAATGGATAATATCATTATAAGAAAGAATAGAATAATATAAAGACCAATGGAATCAACTTCTCTTATCCCCAGTGGAGTCGCCACTGTGAGCGGGGATTTTCGCTCCCACTCCCGGTGGAATGGTTCTTGCGACTTTAGTACTGTTTAGGCTCGGGGCCTTAGAGAACACGAACCTTAGTCTAGAGAAAATAGAGTCGCCACCCGGACGGGCCGGGAAAAAGAAAGGGGTGGATGACTTGATTCCTAAGGAATCCCAACCCCTTAATGGGTTCAAAAAGTTGGGTACGTGTGGGGAATGTGAGAAATGGCCCAGCACCCCCACAACGCCCGGTTCATTGGAACCGGCCTCCTTTATAGGTCTTAATATTATAAAATTCTTAAATATAACAATATTATCCATATTACACGCAACAATTGAAATAATGCCTCATTGTATTAAAATCAAAGAAATGTCCAAACAAAGCAAATAAATGGACATCCATCCAAGGATGGAAACATGTCCTTATATCATCCATGTCTAAACTAATACGACACCCACCGAAAGGTAAAAACATGTCCTTTACATTGGTCCAAAATATAAAGAAAATTAAATTACATAGAACTTAATTAATGAGGTACCCACAAAGTGGAAACATACCTCTTAAAACATTTGAAAATCAAAATGAATTGATAAAGGTAAATAACCATTCATCATAAATAAATCATTCATCAATGATATCAAACATCAATCAAAATATAAACATTCATCTATGATAATTTAAATAAACCAAGCATTGAACTTAAATAAAACAAAGCATATAATAAACTACATAATTAAATCTAAAAATAAATAAAGCAAGTAAAGATACAAATTAAGGTTACTGCTTCTATTTAAGATTCTTTATTTAATGTTTAGAGTTTTGGAATTTTAATATACTAAGGTTTATGTTAATGTAAGTTTTAAAGGAATTGAAATGGATTAAATTTTTATAATTTAAGAGATTGATAAAGTTCTTTGATTAACCAAATTAGGGTCTGGGGTGTAAAATTATGAAATTAGGGTTTTAGAATATCAAAACATTAGGTTTATAATTATTAGCTATTGGATTGTTGTTTTTGGACTTACTGTGTTTGAATTTTAATATTTAGGTTTATAAGGCTTTAAGGTTTTAAGGATTAGGGTTTAGGAAAACTAGGGTTTAAGGTTAGCTAGTTTGGGGTTTCTGTCTTGATTTTGGAAGTTGAATTAGGGTTTTTAGTGTTTCGGAGAATGTATTTGATTTAAGAATTTGGAAAAACAATTATAGTTTTATAAAGCTTTATGTGATTTTTAGAAGCTGTAAGTTAAATTTAGGGTTTTAAGGTTTTGAAAAAATGGAAAACAGATTAGGGTTTTGGTAAATTAATGAAACGATTTAAGGTTTTGAAAAGTTGGAAAGTAGATTAAGGTTTTAAGATTTTGAAGAAATAGATTAGGATTCTTAGGTTTTAGAAGAAACAGAAACAACAATTTTAAGATTTTTGAAAATAAAGGAGATGATTTAAGGTTCTAAGCTTTAAAAAACGTAAATTAGGGTTCTAAGGTTTTTTAAAATCAAAAGAAATAATTTAATGATTCAAGCTACTGTAAAGAAAAAAGATTTGACATTCATACCTTTGTTTGTTGGTTCTACCAAAAATTACTTCTTGGATGAACAAGGACAAAGGCAAGATGGCTGCCTTTGATGGATTGATTGTTTGGTTGCTTATTCTTCTCTCAAAAAGTCCGATTGATTTCACTGATTTTCCATCGCCGATTTTCATTTTTATTTATTTTATTATTATTATTTATTATTATTTATTAATTACTAAAACAATTATTATTTAATTAAGATAACACAAAAATTATTTTGGACTAATTAAAATATATTGGACCGGACTAGGTAAAAAATTAAGGGTTTACAGTCTTGAAAGTTCCTTTCAAGATGATCTGCACGCCAACGACTAGAGCCAAATCATCCCGCAACTTCTGATTTTTCTCCTCAAGCATCCGCTGTAAGTTAGGAAGAAAAATCAGGATCATACATTTTCACGCATACATTCAGCATATGTAAATATGAAATAGGAAAAACAGACCAGATAACATAGATCGAAGCCCTACGAATAAGATGACTGTAGACCCTTAATTTTTGACTTAGTCCAGTCCGATATTTTTAAACATTCCATAATAATTTTTGTAATATTTTAATTAAATAATAATATTTATTACTTATAATATTTATTTTTAATTAAAATAAAATAAATAAAGATAAATAAAATATAAATAAAAATCGGCGATAGAAGAATCGGCGACAAAAATTGATGGCGACGAATTGGCTTGGGCCAATTCGCCGGTGGAATAACTTGTGGCCAATTGGCCTGTGGCCTGCTCCTAGCCCGCGTCCAACTTGCAGCGCCCCACAAAAATTTTTTGCCAGTGCGGTTTCGCATGCCAATAGCCCGACCCGCGCGCAGTTTTTCGAAACCCTATTTTACTTGGTATTTGATTTTATTTCCTAAATAATTTTTATTTCCTTAACCAATTAGTATTAGGTTCTTATAAATATCACATTAAAACACACAAACAAGGGACAAAGGGATTTTTTAAAAAGGGGATTGGACTTTTAGAAGGAGTTGGACTTTTTCATAATAGATTCAGAACCTTGGACTTGAAGGAGGAAGAGGCAGTCAGCAAGCAACAAATAATCCACCAAAGGCAGCCCACACTGTCTTTGTTATTATTCAACCATAATACAAATTGTGGTGGAACCAACAATGGAGGTTTGAGTTTCTATTGATTTATTTATGTTTATAGTAGCTTCATCATTCAAATTGATCAATTTTTTAAACATACAATAGATGATGTTTTTGTTATTTGATCAATTGTTCTACTTACCATCCAAACTCTATTTAAAATCCTAAAAAAATACTTTTCAAAACCCTAATGCCTTAATACCCGTAAAACATATTTTTAAAATCTAAAGCCCTAATTACACTTTTCTAAAACCATAAAATAATAGACTGTTTTCTTAAAATCCTAACCAAATTTATTTTTCTGAAAGATTCACAGTAGCCTAATCTTTCCAAATACCCAACTTAAAATCCAATTTTCATGATCTTCAATCTTATTTATTTAAACCCTAAAAATTTAATATTATTTCCATAAAACTTCTAAAACACTAAATCTTTAAAACATCCAGTAGCTATATTACTTCTTTTACATTAAATATTTCTCAAATTGATTAATCCAGTAAACTAAATTACAAGACCCTAATTGTTAAACATGAAACCAAAGAAATCTAAATTGATGTATGAAACCTAAATTTATATACTTACTGTTTTATTTAAATTATATGAATGTTTATTATATATTTTGATTGATGTTTGATGTCTTTGATGAATGACTTATTTATAATGAATGGTTGGCTATTTTTATTGATTTTTTTATTTCAAAACATTGTAAGAGGTATGTTTTCATGTTTTGGGTACCTCATGTTTTGAGCATCATGTAATTTATTTTATTTTAAAGTTTTTTTTTGGTGTAACACCCCTAGATCCCATATACGCACATTACATATCACCAAAATGTAATATACGTATATAGAACATAGGAATGCTACTATTTCTTTAAACCATTTAACTCTTTTATCAACCCTAAAACATTTTGTTCTTTTTGCACAATATATGATAGGTAGTATAATATTTAATTTGTAATAGAAATTGAAATGGATATAACATTTATTTAGAACGCAGCGGAAATTTATAAAACATTTACATATATAGAAATATCCAAATACAAGTTTACTAATACATATATATACATATACATTAAAATCATTCCTTTACAAAACATAAAGAAATTATACATGGTTGGCAGCACTGCTCTGATCTTTAAGCTCTAATGCAAAACCTCAGTGTCTAGACTCACTCTGTCTAGCGGAACTCTCGGGTTCTTCTCTAACACCTGCGCGATAAACATAATCGCGCTAAGCCAACGGCTTAGTAAAGCAACTACAATATCGATATGCTATGATGCAATACTCATATCACACAATCAAGTTCTATGCACAAAGCAAGTATATAATTCACTTCAATTCATACCATAGTCATCATAGTATCTCAAACCACAATCATGTTTCATAACATCATATCTTATCTTTACTCATAAGTTTCATCAAACAATAACCACATATAAACAAACACAAGCATTGGGCCCAAAACACATCTAATACGTTATTCAAGGTTCAGAGTCCCTGTTTTGATTCAATATCACAATCATCAAGCCCGTAGGCAATATATATCATATCTCTATCCATGGATAGTGTAACAGACCCAGTCTCTTGGACCATCAACCCATTAACATGAGGAGATCCTCAACCCGGCTAGACTGTTACAATTTTTCAAATGGAAGTGGTTTACGGGCCTCCCATTTTACCATCATTCCATATTCACATTTTTCAACTGAAATCGGCTTACGGGCCATCCCATTTCGCCTATCCAGTGATTCATATCATAATTTCCAATTGGAATCGGTTTACGGGCCATCCCATTTCACCTATCCAATGGTTCATAGGCATGCCATCAAAACAGGACTCTGAAAGTTGAATCAACATATTAGGCACACAAACATTTCATTTATTTCTTTCTCAATTCATTTCTCATTTCACAATTCACCATTCATTAGGCAACCATGCCTCAACTATTCCATTTGCATCATATTGGCCTAATCACAATGGCCTCACATATCATATAAATCATCATAAACAATCACAATGATTGTACACCAAATATCAATCACATTAAGGCAAATCATCACATCCTTCATATATAGTATCACATTACATTATCATATAGACAACTATACATTAACCATTTTACTTTCATCATGAACAATTAATCATATGGTTCCACACTTTACTACTCAAGTATACACAAACAATGATCTTAACATACATTCCACATTGCTTAACACAATATTAACAATATGCATCCACCATGCATTAATGCTTTTAACACCTTAACACTCACATGTGTGTTAAGTTTCATCATCTTATAAATGAATGCAATAATGTAGTTGTACTTACCTTATGAACACTCACACAACTCTAAGCAATCCTTTCTTCCAAAGGTTCTACACTTTACAATTAGGGCAAACCACCTCTTCCAAAACCTAACCCAAAACAATAATGCAATACATCAATTTCTATATCATTTATCACTTATTAACCTTATCTAAGACCTTAAGAACACTAAATAAAACTCAACATCACTAACCAAAGCCCACGGCCGTGGCCACCTCACCCCCCCACGGTCGTGGCTTTGAGAAGCAATATGTCCAAAAATGTTACCTCCCCCACGGCCATGGCTCCCACAAGGCCACGGGCGTGGCATCCAAAGTGCTACTGCCCCTTTCCAAAATTATGTGTTCTTCACTTCCAAAACCAATAAACACCAACAACTCAAAGATCAACAAGAATAATCAATCAAACATAACATAAACAACACTTATCAACTCAAAACCCTAACTCAAACTCAACACAACCACTTCCAACATCACACCAACTTAACTTCTCATCTTACAAACAATATCAACACTCAAAATCACCCCATAAACAACCTTAATCAAACCATCATCAAATCAAAATCCAACTCAAGCAAAACTTCAAACATAACAAAAGAAAACAAGAGAAAACTTACCAAATAATGAAATTCCTTGAAAATCCAACTTGTAAATTTGAAACCTTCCTTCACTTTAAGCTAAAAACATCAAAATCTTCCTTTGCTCTCTTGCTTTCCCTTGTCTTTGGTGAGCCGGCCAACACCATGAAGAAGAAGAGAAGATGATGAAGAAAACACAAAGTCAACATTCATTAAATAGCCATCCAAAAGAAAATTACTATAATACCCTCAACCATTCAACTACACTTTTGTCATATATATACCCATTTAAGTAATTCCACAATAACAAAAGAAATATCTTCTTCCACTAACTCCAACACCTTGACTCTCCCTTTTGACCAACTTATATGTCATATATATTACCATATACACAACATATACATTTCTCTCTAAACCCTATTTCCTTAACAACTTAACATATACAATTAATCCAAATGAACAACAACAATAACAACAACAACAACAACCAAACTTCTAAGGCACAAATAGGGATATGACAATTCTCCCCCTCTAAAAAGAAATTTCGTCCTCGAAATTACCTGAAATCAACTCTGAAACAACTGAGGATACTGGTCTCGCATTGCTTGCTCACTCTCCCAAGTTGCCTCTTCTATCCCATGATTCTTCCATAACACTTTCACAAGTGGCACTCTCTTGTTCCTCAACTCTTTCACTTCATGTGCCAAAATAGCAACTGGCTCTTCTTCAAATGTTAGATCCGGACTCACCTCAATAGATTCAACTGATAACACATGAGATGGGTCCGATCTGTACCTTCTCAACATAGAAACATGGAAGACATTATGAATCCGGTCCAAATCAGGTGGCAAAGCAAGCCGATAAGCAACTGGTCCCACTCTTTCTAAAACTTCATATGGCCCAATGAAACGAGGACTCAGCTTCCCTTTCCGACCAAATCTTAAAATCTTTTTCCAAGGAGAAACTTTCAAAAATACTTTCTCTCCCACATTATACTCAATGTCTCTCCTTTTTAAATCCGCATAAGACTTTTGTCGATCTGAAGCTGCTTTCAATCTATCTCGAATCATTTTCACTTTATCTTCTGTTTCTTGAATCAAATCAGGACCAATTATCTTACTTTCACCAGCTTCACTCCAACACAAAGGTGTCCTACACCTTCTCCCATACAGTGCTTCGAATGGTGCCATACCAATGCTCGATTGATGGCTGTTGTTATAGGCAAACTCCACAAGTGGCAAAAATCCGTCCCAACTTCCAGAGAAGTCAATAACACAACTTCTCAACATATCCTCTATAATCTGAATCACTCTCTCTGACTGTCCATCTGTCTGAGGATGGAAAGCAGTACTAAAGTGTAATCGAGAACCTAAAGCTCCATGCAAACTCTTCCAAAATCTCAAAGTGAACCTAGGATCTCGATCAGACACCAAAGAAATTGGGACTCCATGCAACTTCACAATCTCATGGATGTACAGCTCAGCCAACCTCTCAAGCGAATAATCCATCCGAACTGGAAGAAAATGAGCTGTCTTAGTCAGCCTATCAACAATCACCCAAATAGCATCATGCTTCTTCTGTGTCAAAGGCAAACCAGACACAAAGTCCATAGTCACTCTCTCCCACTTCCATTCAGGCACTGACAAAGGTTGAAGCAACCCCGTTGGGACTTGATGCTCAGCTTTCACCCTCTGACATGTGAGACATCTAGATACAAACTCTGCAATGTCTCTCTTCATACCGGACCACCAATAATGCTGTCTCAAATCATGGTACATCTTGGTACTGCCCGGATGCATGGCAAAAGCTGATTGGTGTGCTTCTTCTAAAATAATTTTTCTCAAATTATCATCATCAGGCACACACAATCTATTCTTGAACCACAAACTCCCATCATCTCTCACAACAAAATCTCGGCTCTCTCCCTGTCGACAAACTGACACAATCTTCTGAATTTTCTCATCAGTCAACTGAGCCTCCTTAATCTGATCTAACAGCACTGGCCTCACTTGCAATTGTGCCAACAATGCACCATCATCACAAAGTGTAAAGTTAGCATGCAACGCTCTCAACTCAACAAGCAACAAGAGCGAATAAGCAGTCAAACCTGCTAAAGACTTCCGACTTAAGGCATCTGCAACAACATTAGCCTTACCTGGATGATAATCAATCAAGCAGTCGTAGTCTTTAATTAACTCTAACCATCTTCTCTGCCGAAGATTTAGCTCCTTCTGAACACCCAAATACTTCAAACTTTTGTGATCAGTATAGATAAAACATTTCTCTCCATACAAATAATGTCGCCAAATCTTTAAAGCAAACACAATAGCTGCTAACTCCAAGTCATGAGTCGGATAATTGAGCTCATGCGGCTTCAACTGACGAGAAGCATAAGCTATCACTTTACCCTCTTGCATCAACACACAACCCAAACCACTATGTGAAGCATCACTATAGATCACATATGGTTTGTCTTCCACAGGTAAAGTGAGAACAGGCGCTTGAGTCAACATCTCTTTCAACTGCTCAAAACTAGCTTGACATCGATCCGTCCACACAAATCTCACTCCCTTTCGAAGTAATCTGGTAAGTGGAGTAGCTATCAAAGAAAATCCTTTCACGAAGCGTCGATAATAGCCTGCCAATCCCAGAAAACTTCTAACTTCAGTCACAGTCTTCGGTGGACTCCAATTCAAAATAGCTTCAACTTTACTCGGGTCAACCCTAATGCCATCTGCTGACACAATATGACCGAGAAAAGCTACTTGATCAAGCCAGAATTCACACTTTGACAGCTTAGCAAATAACTGCTTCTCTCTCAAGATTTGCAACACAATCCTCAAATGCATGTCATGCTCTTCCTCATTCCGAGAATACACCAAAATATCATCTATAAACACCACCACAAACTGATCCAAATAGGGCCTAAACACCCTATTTATTAAATCCATGAAAGCGGCAGGTGCATTCGTCAAACCAAATGGCATTACCAAAAACTCATAATGCCCATACCTGGTTCGAAAAGCTGTCTTTGGCACATCCTCAGCTCTAACCCGCAATTGATGATACCCTGATCTCAAATCAATTTTAGAAAACACAGCGGCTCCCTTTAATTGATCAAAGAGATCATCGATTCTAGGCAAAGGGTATTTATTCTTGATAGTTATCTTGTTTAATTGCCTATAATCGATACACAATCTCATAGTACCATCTTTCTTCTTAACAAACAAAACAGGAGCTCCCCATGGCGACACACTATGGCGAATAAAACCCTTATCCAACAACTCCTGCAACTGCACCTTTAACTCTCTCAATTCAACAGGTGCCATTCTATAAGGAGTAATAGAGATAGGAGTGGTACCTGGCAACAAGTCAATACCAAACTCCACCTCTCTCTCAGGAGGCAATCCTGGCAACTCCTCTAGAAAAACATCTGGAAACTCTGAAACTGTGGGAATGCTATCCAATTGAGAACCTACCACTCTGGTATCTAAGACATGAGCAAGATAGGCATCACAGCCTTTTTTGATCATATTCCTAGCTGCAACAGCTGAAACAAACAAAGATGCAAGCTGTCTCTGCTCACTAGATACCAGCACCACTCTATCATCACTAGTTCTCAAAGTAACACACTTCTTCCTACAATCCACCACAGCTCCATGCCTAGACAGCCAATCCATGCCTAGAATCAAATCAAATTCTTTAAATGGCATCTCAATCAAATCACCACAAAACTTCTCATCCTGTACCACCACTGCACAATCTCTATGCACTTTACTAACAATCACACTATGCCCTAAAGGATTTGTCACCAACACATCAAATCCTAGGGACTCAGCATGCATTTCAGACACAGGCAACACTGATGCACTAATGTATGAATGTGTGGATCCAGGGTCAATCAAAGCAAGTACAGAAATGCCAAATAAAGAAAAAGTACCAGCTATGACTGCAGAAGCATCAGGCTGTCTTTGCATCACATAAACCCGCTGAGAAGGCCCAGCCTCACCTGGTCTGTCATCCCTGGGTGCAGATCCTCCTCTCTGACTATACCCAGATCTACCCCCTCGGCTGAAACCCCTGCTTCCTCGACCTCCTCTGCTAAAACTCTGCCGAGAAGCTGTAGATTCCACTGACCTCTGGTCCTGCATCTCAGGACATCCTCTAATGAAATGGTCAGGTGATCCACAACGAAAACACACTCCTGTTCTACCAATCCTCTGACAATTACCCACATGAACCTTACCACAAAGCTCACATGCCGGCGGAGTGGATCTCTGAATAAAGGGAGTCGGTGCACTAGCCACAGAAGCTGTAGGTCTTGATCTCTGTCTCTGAAACTGTCCTGACCTACTCATCGGCCTCTGACTCCTTCCCACTCTAGGAACAAAGCTCCCTTTGCCCCTCTTCACTGATGAAGACCCTATCTCAAACTGGGGTCTTCTCACTCTAGTCTCTTCCTCAGATGCAGCTGCAATGCTTTGAGCTCTTTCCACACTCCGTGCTGCTGCCACAAGCTGAGAGAAATCATTATATCTGGATCCAGCCACATGACATATAAGAGAAGGCCTCAACCCCTCTTCGAATCTCCTACATCTGTCAATTTCATCGGATATAACGCCTCCCGCATAATGGCTTAATCAAATAAACTCCACTTCATATTCAGTTACTGTACGATGATCTTGTTTCAAACTCAAGAACTCCATTTTCTTCACATCCTTATACTCCCTAGGAGTATACTTCAATTCAAATTCCCTAAGGAAATCAGCATAGGTCAATGTGGGTGGATCATCCATGGCATGTGGTACAGTCTTCCACCAGTCATATGCGTCCTTCTGCAATAATGACCTAGCATAATCAAACTTTTCCTCTGACGTGGCTTGCAACTGAATAAAAATTCTCTGAACTTTATCAAGCCACTGTTCTGCCACAGCTGGATCTATCGTACCCAGAAAATCCTCTGCCCCAAACTTCCTCAATTTATCATATTGTCTCACTGGTACCTGAGGCTGAGGTGGTGGTGGAGGTTGCACTGGTGCTTGTCTCATTGCTTCCATCATATGTCTAAACCAGACTGGTGGAACCTCATCACCTGCTGGTCTCCCAGACACTGAAACAGGTACCTCACCGGCTACCTCAACTCTAGCTCCCTCCCTACTCTCAACAGGAGCTATACTCTCTGCACTTCCCTCAACAGACTGTCGTGAATGGGAATCCATTACTACCTATATCTGCAAACACGACCAAATACACCTTATTAAAGATCAGAGGCTGCCAATACCAACATGTATTTTATTCAAAACCAACTTTTAAAATCAAAATATTCTTTTTATTACATTTTACCTAGGTTGAAAATCTCAAACCTAGGCTCTGATACCAAAACAACTGTAACACCCCTAGATCCCATATACGCACATTACATATCACCAAAATGTAATATACGTATATAGAACATAGGAATGCTACTATTTCTTTAAACCATTTAACTCTTTTATCAACCCTAAACCATTTTGTTCTTTTTGCACAATATATGATAGGTAGTATAATATTTAATTTATAATAGAAATTGAAATGGATATAACATTTATTTAGAACGCAGCGGAAATTTATAAAACATTTACATATATAGAAATATCCAAATACAAGTTTACTAATACATATATATACATATACATTAAAATCATTCCTTTACAAAACATAAAGAAATTATACATGGTTGGCAGCACTGCTCTGATCTTTAAGCTCTAATGCAAAACCTCAGTGTCTAGACTCACTCTGTCTAGCGGAACTCTCAGGTTCTTCTCTAACACCTGCGCGATAAACATAATCGCGCTAAGCCAACGACTTAGTAAAGCAACTACAATATCGATATGCTATGATGCAATACTCATATCACACAATCAAGTTCTATGCACAAAGCAAGTATATAATTCACTTCAATTCATACCATAGTCATCATAGTATCTCAAACCACAATCATGTTTCATAACATCATATCTTATCTTTACTCATAAGTTTCATCAAACAATAACCACATATAAACAAACACAAGCATTGGGCCCAAAACACATCTAATACGTTATTCAAGGTTCAGAGTCCCTGTTTTGATTCAATATCACAATCATCAAGCCCGTAGGCAATATATATCATATCTCTATCCATGGATAGTGTAACAGACCCAGTCTCTTGGACCATCAACCCATTAACATGAGGAGATCCTCAACCCGGCTAGACTGTTACAATTTTTCAAATGGAAGTGGTTTACGGGCCTCCCATTTTACCATCATTCCATATTCACATTTTTCAACTGAAATCGGCTTACGGGCCATCCCATTTCGCCTATCCAGTGATTCATATCATAATTTCCAATTGGAATCGGTTTACGGGCCATCCCATTTCACCTATCCAATGGTTCATAGGCATGCCATCAAAACAGGACTCTGAAAGTTGAATCAACATATTAGGCACACAAACATTTCATTTATTTCTTTCTCAATTCATTTCTCATTTCACAATTCACCATTCATTAGGCAACCATGCCTCAACTATTCCATTTGCATCATATTGGCCTAATCACAATGGCCTCACATATCATATAAATCATCATAAACAATCACAATGATTGTACACCAAATATCAATCACATTAAGGCAAATCATCACATCCTTCATATATAGTATCACATTACATTATCATATAGACAACTATACATTAACCATTTTACTTTCATCATGAACAATTAATCATATGGTTCCACACTTTACTACTCAAGTATACACAAACAATGATCTTAACATACATTCCACATTGCTTAACACAATATTAACAATATGCATCCACCATGCATTAATGCTTTTAACACCTTAACACTCACATGTGTGTTAAGTTTCATCATCTTATAAATGAATGCAATAATGTAGTTGTACTTACCTTATGAACACTCACACAACTCTAAGCAATCCTTTCTTCCAAAGGTTCTACACTTTACAATTAGGGCAAACCACCTCTTCCAAAACCTAACCCAAAACAATAATGCAATACATCAATTTCTATATCATTTATCACTTATTAACCTTATCTAAGACCTTAAGAACACTAAATAAAACTCAACATCACTAACCAAAGCCCACGGCCGTGGCCACCTCACCCCCCCACGGTCGTGGCTTTGAGAAGCAATATGTCCAAAAATGTTACCTCCCCCACGGCCATGGCTCCCACAAGGCCACGGGCGTGGCATCCAAAGTGCTACTGCCCCTTTCCAAAATTATGTGTTCTTCACTTCCAAAACCAATAAACACCAACAACTCAAAGATCAACAAGAATAATCAATCAAACATAACATAAACAACACTTATCAACTCAAAACCCTAACTCAAACTCAACACAACCACTTCCAACATCACACCAACTTAACTTCTCATCTTACAAACAATATCAACACTCAAAATCACCCCATAAACAACCTTAATCAAACCATCATCAAATCAAAATCCAACTCAAGCAAAACTTCAAACATAACAAAAGAAAACAAGAGAAAACTTACCAAATAATGAAATTCCTTGAAAATCCAACTTGTAAATTTGAAACCTTCCTTCACTTTAAGCTAAAAACATCAAAATCTTCCTTTGCTCTCTTGCTTTCCCTTGTCTTTGTTGAGCCGGCCAACACCATGAAGAAGAAGAGAAGATGATGAAGAAAACACAAAGTCAACATTCATTAAATAGCCATCCAAAAGAAAATTACTATAATACCCTCAACCATTCAACTACACTTTTGTCATATATATACCCATTTAAGTAATTCCACAATAACAAAAGAAATATCTTCTTCCACTAACTCCAACACCTTGACTCTCCCTTTTGACCAACTTATATGTCATATATATTACCATATACACAACATATACATTTCTCTCTAAACCATATTTCCTTAACAACTTAACATATACAATTAATCCAAATGAACAACAACAACAACAACAACAACAACAACCAAACTTCTAAGGCACAAATAGGGATATGACATTTGGACCTATGTAAAGGACACGTTTCCACCTTTCGGTGGGTGTCTTATTTAGTTTTAGATATGGATGATGTAAGGACATGTTTCCATCCTCGGATGGGTGTCCATTTATTTGCTTTGTTTGGACATTGTTGTGATTTTAATAAAGTATTTATTTATTCTTATGATTGCATGTAGTATGGATAATATCATTATATTTAAGAATTTTATAATATTAAGACCTAAAAAGGAGGCCAGTTCCAATGAACCGGGCGTTGTGGGGGTGCTGGACCATTTCTCACCTTCCCCACACGTATCCAACTTTCCAAACCCATTAAGGGGTTAGGGATTCCTTAGGAATTGAGTCATCCATCCCTTTCTTTTTCTCGGCCCGTCTTGGTGGTGACTCCATTTTCTCCGGGTTTAGGCCCATGTTCTCTAAGGCCCTAAGCCTAAACAGTGCCGAAGTCCCAAGAACCATTCCACCTGGAGTGGGGGCAAAAATCTCTACTCACAGTGGTAACTCCACTGGGGATAAGAGAAGTTGATTCCGTTGGTCTTTATATTATTCTATTCTTTCTTATCATGATATTACCATTGCATCATTCAGATTGCATCATGTGCGTGAGTTAGGACGCCCGTGTTACCCGTATTATGTTATGTAAGGGATACCATACTTTCACTCAAGATATGGAGATCAAACATGGCATAACCACTCATAGCCTTATACTTTTTGGTATATACTTGCTATGGGAACCTAAGCCTTTTAACCTAAAGACTAAAGCTCATGTAATTGGCCTAGTTACTTTCCTTAGGTTTTTACCCCAAATGCTTGTTATTTGACTATGGTTAATCTATATTGGCTTAAATCATGGCTTATTTGGTTTGTTATTTTTCTAATATGACCTAAATACCATTGTAAGCTCAAAATAAATTTTTCTTCAAATTCCAAAAGACCAAAGCTATTTTCAAAATTTTTCAAGATTATCTTTGGACATAAAACTTTTCTAAAAACATATCAAAAATTCTTTTCTCATGACTCAAATACAAAGTCAAAAACCCATGTTTTCTAAAAATCTTTTCACAATGGATTTTTCAAGCAAAATTATTTTTGCATTTCATCCAACCTTTTCTTACAAAGAGCTTACAAATTATTTAGGTCAATTATGAAAAATACCAAAAATTAATTGTGAGCCTTGTTTATAATAAGAATTATTAACCATGGGCTTATTTTTGGCATGAATCATTAGTTACTTTTTTAAGTGAGAAATCTATTTATAATAAACCTCTTAATTTAATTTTAATCCAATATAGCATAAAACCTACTATATTGGGTTAAATGGATTAAAACCTAATTAATGGGAATTATCATGAACTGATTTCTATTTTTGAAAATATAACTATTGGTTGAACCATCCGAGGGAACTTTTTAAAAATGAAATATCCCATGTTGGTATTTTGTTAACCATATACCTATGAAGAGAGACTCGCCATTCATGTGTGGATGTTATAAGATTGGAAGGAGTGTCCTATTTATCCTTATTTGTTTATTATTTGTGCATACATCCATATATGCATACATACATCACATGACATATCATTAATATTTCTAGCTCACAGACTTAGAGTACGACAATTCAAGAGCATACAACGATACCACCTACAACATTGATTTTTGATTCAAGTGCTTCATTGGAAGGATGGATGCAAACCAGTTAAGGAACATAGTCGATGAAGTTGTCAAAGCTAGGATGACCGAGCTATGAGATCAATTGGTTGAAATTATGAAGGCCCAGTTTATTGAAATTCTAGAGGTCATCAACAATGCTAACGAGGCATCTCCCATCAACAGAAGAAAGAAGGGAAAGGCAACATCAATGGGAAACATGTTCACTAATAGAGATCGAATGAAAAATAAGGGATCAACTCCTATTCTATGAGACTAGCCGAACCATGTGTTGTCTAAGTGGAGCAATAAGAGCGGCTATCACCCCAGTGGACAAAGTCAAAGGGAAAGAGAGAAGAACCATTTTTCTGCAAAACAAAATTATCAGCCTAGCAATCAATAAGGAGGAACGAGGCAATTTTTGGAATTGGGGAAGCTGCTATCTTGGATTCTCAATAAGCTACAAAAGAAGGGATTGTTACAATCCTTGACTCATTGTCCTTTGCCTGATCCTCTTCCACCTCACTTTGATATTAAGGCATTTTGCCAATTCCATCAAAGGCTTGGACACAAAATGGACAATTGTATGAAGTTGAGGCATGAGATCTAGAATTTAATTGATAGTGGAAAGTTGCTTGAGCCTGATAAGCCCAACACTAAGAATAATCCTCTGCCTAAATTTAGAAGGGCGCCACCGCTTACAACCTTTATAAGAAGTTTTATCTTGTCATCTTGTGATGATATGGATAGAGATGTTGCTAAAGATGATGTGCTTGGACTAACTGTGGATGATGAAGCAATGATCCTTGATGATGAAAAAAAATCCTTGCCCTTAATATGTCTAAATAAATGGAGTATCTTCGACTCCAACTCAACTAACTTCCCTTAGCTTGGAGTGTTGCTCTATTTATTTTGTTTTCTTTAATATTTAATTGGAACAATTATATTTTTTTAAATTAAGATTGTTTGAATAAATTATTTTCATCAAAAATTTTCATGGTTTTTTTTTCATTTTGTTAATCAACCAATGAGGAATCTAGCTTGATAATTCATGAATTAATATATTTATGCATCATGACTTGAATGACTTTACTAGGTGAGAAAATTTTTCTATAGCATTGAGTTGTGTATGCTTACTTAGAGAGGGCTCCTACATAATGACCTTTGTCTAGGTCCTAGTCAGTCATAGAATATGCTTTGACCAACTTTCGAGGCAAAATTGAACTCTGCTTATTTAAGGGATAGATGATCTAGGCATTATTTAATGAGCCAACAACTAGCATCCACCCAATTTGTTGTCCCAAGACGGCAACCAAGAGGGGGGGGGGGTGAATTGGTTTTCTGAGAAATTGATGGCAAATTAAAAAACTCAACAAACAAGAAATGTAGAAGAGATAAATGGTTGAGTAGTGAGTAGAAGAAAGAACACAAAAGATTTATAGTGGTTCGGATTTTCTCCAATCCTACATCCACTTCCTTAACAACATATTAAGGTTCCACTAACTTTAAAGTTTTACAAGCTCACTTCCAACTTTGGTGTTTTTACAAGTTCACACCCAACTTGACAAGTGTTTTCCTAAAGCTAACACTCAAACCCCTTACAAGAGTTTTCCCAGGCTCACTCTCACAACCTAAGTATTTCCAAGCTCACACTCAAACTTTTGCAATGGTGTTTTTAATGCTTACACCCAACACTCATTACAATTCAAATATTAATTGTTGGAATAAAAAAAATATGTTGCTTGGCTATTAAAATCAGAAATCTCTCTTTATTCTTAACAGAATAATAATGTAATTTATAGCCAATGTGGTCTAACTAGCCATTATAGATAGCGAGAAATAAGTCTTGGTAGTTTAGACCTATTTTAATAGACTGTTAGAAGCAGTTAGCGGTCTTCCTTGATACTAGGAAGGTCGTGCCAATGTCATCACACGGTTGCGCTTAGATAAGGGACGGTTACTCGCATTCAAAATTGCATCAACAGTTGAATTTAAGTGCTCTGCTACTGGAATCTCGCCCATACTGTGGTTGTTGGGGCAGTCACGCATAAGCTAGGTGCGATCACCCTTTTTGAATACTGAAGTGGGTTTATAACGGTTATTACACGTGGCATTCTTTAACTGGGCAAAATAAACTTCCGCCTAAATATAAATTTTGTGGTCACCCTAGGTGCAAATTAGCGGTCAAATTGAGAGACTCGTGCCAAACTTCTGGGTGCACCTAAGGACGCGAACACTTCTGTCAGTTTGAGTAGTTTTCTCTTGAATCAGCAGAGCGGTCATGGAGTCTAAAAAGGTGGTCGCTACATCAGTACGCGAGACCGTATTCTTCACCCGTTCTTGTTACCGCAAACCTTATTGGAATTTGGATGATTTGGGTTTCTCTTGTTGCGGTTGTCCTTGTTAGTTGGACGGTCACTTATGGTTGATGTGCGGTCGCTACTGTGGTCGAGTTTCTGACTGTGAACCCTACTGTGATATGGTTTTCATCCTTCAATTCAATGGGGCAGTCGTCTCCATTGTTTGTGCGACACGCTAAATGTGCCTTGTGTTGACTTATTTGAAACAATCTAATCCTGTAACAAGGTTCTTAAAACACATGTTAAATAAGTCATTCAATTTGAGTTGTCAAGGATCAAAATTGAGATCATTTGGCTAACACTATTAAATATCAATCCTAGTTGTCCCTTTGAGAATTCATAAAAATTTTAGCTTTCTTTTCATTGGCTTACAAACTCCAATAACCTACCCTGAGCTATTGTGATACTTTTGATAAGTCTTATGATCACTAAGGTGAAGAGGCAAGAAGGTCAAAGAATGGAATGCGTAGCCAAAACTATAAGGATAGTTGATGTTATCAAGACCATAAGGGTAGTTGAAGTTCACCTAATATCTCCAATTTATCAAGATAACATCAGAGTAACAAATGATTTATCCTGTTAAAGAAGATTTATGTCACTTCACTCATCCATTATTAGAAACCCAAGTTGGTACAAATAAGACAACTCTTTTAAGATGTTAGAATAAAAAAAATCAAAAAAAAAGAAGAAAGAAAAGAAGAAGAAAATAAAAAAAATAAAAAAAAGACAAATGAGAAAAAAAAAAGAAAAAGAAAAAAGAAAATAAATCCCAAAACGGTTCAGAAAGCCAACCAAGTTCTCTTTTACCTAAAGCAGCAAAAGACTTCCATAAGGACAGTTTGACTTGAATTTGTCCAACCCAACCAAAGATTCAATCAAAATCGGAGAAAAAGGAGAAAGGTCATCCAGTTCTTGAAAGTCTTGTACTTGACAGTCCTACAAGAAAGAAGGACAAAAAGATAAAATGCCCAAAGAAAGGAGTAAGAAAAAGAAGGAGAAAGAAAAGGGAAAAGAGAAAAAGAAATGAATATGGTTACCAAACTTTTTGCAAAGGCAAAGACTATCACAATCGAGATCCAGATTAATGCCAAGAAGATGGGAGAACATTCAAAGCTCTATCTTTTCATGCTCCCAACTGCCTAAAGTTCAAACAAGAAATTTGTAGTGTGAAGGTTTATCCATAGTGTTACAATGACTCCAACTTACAAAAGGCCTTCATTTAACCCGTGTCCCTTATAGGCCCCATTTCAAGCCTATCAAAGACCTGTTGATCTCTCTTGGTAGGTAGCGTCTATTAGTGGAGATAGTTTGGATAAGCATACATATGAGATAGACAGTATTGACTCAATGAGACCTTTGGCCAAGTAATGTGTATGTGCCTATTTGAAGTGCAACAGTTCTTACTTAAATAGAAATGATTTCTATGTTTAGTACGGTAACTAGGGTTGTCATGTTATAGATATGTTAATTCTAAAAATTGAGTCCTGAGGTACAATAACATTGATTTGACAAAGTCAACATTTGATTAAAAAAAACTATTTTCTTATTATAAAAACCTTTAAACTAAGGGGAATATGTTGAACAGTCGAATATCGAAGGACACATTGGGCAAAGTAAATGATTATTGGCAAGGTTGTGGATGTATCTATGCTGCTTGGGTCTCAACCACTCATTTCCTCAATATCTTTAAGATAAGAGACATAAAAGCGAAGCCTTCTGTAAGACCTGAATGAGCATCTAGAAGGAGTCAATGAGAACACTTTAGCTGATCACCTCAGTCTAATCGCTCGGTTCTTCTAAGCTATCGTACTTGGTTTTGAGTGTCGAGGAAGCACCACGAGAGCTGACCACCATCTCTTATATTCTTTTTATGTTTTTAGCTCTTTATTACATGTGGTAGCTCGAGCGTCTTGGGTGGTCGCTTGAAGTTTAGGTATCCTAACCTCACTGCTCATGAAGACTGCTATCCTTTATGTGAGTTCATGAATTTTTACCTTGATTTGATGCAGTCGCTTGGTGCACATGTACGGTCACATGCTACTAGGCGTCCTAACTTCACCGCTCACTGATAACGTGAATTCTTCTGTGAGAATTGTGGACTTAGCTCAAAGTTCAATAATTAGCTTATCTTAGCTCGATATGCTTAGCTCGACATATGTGCTACCTTCTTTAGTTGCTCGACTGCTTTTAGCTCGACATTTTGGTTCCCTGTAGCTTCATCATTTACTAAGCTCGGTAGTTCTATGTCTAGCTCACTGTATATGTCCGTTCAATTTTCTATGCTCATCCTACATTTGTTTAGCTTAACAACTATATGCTCATTCGATTTTTTGCTCGGCATATGTATGTCAATTTGGTTTAGTGCCAGCGCTGCATTTGTGCAGTCACTAAGTAATTAGGGCTATTACACAAAGGTTCTCCATAACTCTGCAAAACAAATTTGTTTGAAATCATTAGGTCTTTATCAATTTGATTATCAATGATCAAAAAAGAGTTTGATTGTCCAAAAATCTCAACAATCTCCCCCTTTTTGACTTTGGCAATCAAATTGAATTTAAGTTAAAAATAATTTAGTGCATGAAGCAATTAATAAATTTTCTCACCATATGTTAGATAATTGATGCATGCAATCTGTATATTCTTTTCTAGATACCAAAATTGTCTTCTTTTCTTGTTGTAATCTAGTTCTCTTCTCCCCTTTGATAATTAAATTTATCTCCCCTTTTGGCAATTAAACCATACACATATTTCTTATATTTCTTCTCCCCCTTTGACAAAGGCAAAAAAGAAATTGAAAGTAAAAGATACCAATAGAAGATGAACTTCATTGATACCAATAAATGTGAATACAATATTAAAATAAATTTGATACCAATTGAAAGAACATACAAGAAAATGATTAATCTAAAATTTTTTCTTTTCCTTTTCTTGATGGTGGAGGAGGAGTTGGAGATCTTTCATCATCATCAACAAGAGAAGGAGTTGGAGATGAGTCATGTGAGAATGGTGAGGATCCTTCATAAGGACTTTCAATATGATCACTCACATCCCATTCACTTAACTCTCATTAAGGAAGTTCAAATTTCCCTTGTAAGTAATATATGTCATGATGAATGTGGGATCAACCTTTTTTTTGAGTTTTGTGATTCACTTTATGACATCCTTCTTAAAATGATTAAATTATTTTTGGAGAGAAGAGATGGCCCTGAGGATAAGTTTGAGGGTTTTGGAAGATTCACCTTTTTCTTTTGTGGGTTTGAAAGGTCTAGGTCGTGCTTTTTGTGGGTTTGAAAGGTCTAGAGGGTGCTCAACTTCAACATGGATAGGTTCACCTCCTTTTTCCATAATATGGTACATATGTCTCTTCCTTTCCCTTTGGATAATTCCTTTGCTACCAAAAGTAAACTCATTGTAATTAACAACCTTTTAGATACATCTTGCATGTTCACGGTAGTCTAGGTTGATGGAATTTATCGCCGGATCAAGGGGATCACTTAGGGTTGCAAGATTTTCAGTGGTTAGGAGTCCTAAGTGTCTAGCAAGCTGGGTAATTTGGGAGGATAGAAAGAAAGTTCCTGCCTTAAACTTCCCATGGTGTATAAAGTTGTCGATGAGAAACCTAGAACTTTAGATTGGCTCACTATACACAATAGGATACAAGAAAAATAAGTCTCATTGAGTAACCTTTTCATTTCCATCACTTCTTTGGTGAATGGTGAAAGTGATGATCCTATGCAAGAGCCAAAAGAGAAGGGTGCTAAAATGGATGGCTTTGGATGATCTATTGTTGTGTTAGGTTTCAATGGATAGTTCACTCCAAAATGATGAATAATTTTTTGAAGGAAAATCCACATCATTGTAGGAGAAAGCTCCATGAGTTTGGAATCCCCAAACTTCCCCAAATTCTTCTAAGGAAAGAGCAAAATCTTGGTCAAAAAGCCTAAAATAAACTCTATAGAATCATATAGATGCATTGTGCTTTTTCTCTACTATTAGAGACATTAATAATTCCCTTAAGAGGCTAGAGTAAACTAGCTCATTAGGAAATGTGAAATGTCTTCACCAAATTCTATCAAGGTAGCTACAGATTTCACCTTGGATGTTTAAAGCTAGGAGCATCCCTTCCGCAAGCATTTTGGTTCGTTCAATGGTCTTTTTTCTTGAGCATATAGTACTTGGTTTTATCATCCTCATTTTTGTACTAAGTTTTGTGTGGTTGGACACTTTTTCTAATGAAATATTTAGGTTTGGGTTGAGATTGAGGTTGGGGTTCATTAATGACAATCCCTTTACCCTTGGTTGTAGTTTTTTTTTGTGGTTTTGGTTTTGGGTGTTATATCCTTAATCAAAAAACAAAAGAAAAAGAAAAGTGAAATGTAGAAGACTTGAAAGAAATGTAGAAAAAGATAGATTATTGGTGATGCTTTGAACAAACAACTTCAAAATGATGAAAAACCTTCCAAATCTACTTCTTGATGATTAAATTCTTGAAAAATATGTTTTTTTAGTTTGTAAATTTGTATTTTATGCAAAATAGAGGTATTTATAGATAAATTTTAGAAAACTAGCCATTTTTGACCGTTGGGGGGCCAAAAATTTTAATTTTTGAAGGTTCCAACGTTCAAAAGAATGTCAGTCACAAAATGTTATGCGGTCGCCCAAACTACCATGCGACTGCCAGCTCGGTCTGGCGAGCTCTCTTGACAATGCATGCTCGCACATGCTTGAGAAGAGTGTAACGGATGATAAAATTTTGAAATTTTTGAATTTGACCTACCATGTGAGCTGTTATGTGTGGTCACCAAAGAGAAACGCTTTGAAACTTGGGCTCAGTGTAGTTACATGTTAAAGCTCAGGAGATTATATTTGAGGCTTGGGCTCAGGAAAGAGTAGGCGATATATGACCACTTGGTATACTAGGCCATCCACATAAAGTGAGTCATTTTGGATTTTGAAAAAAAAATTTAAGTGCAAATGATCAAAATAGATTTTGGGAGAAATAAAGAATGATTATGCATGAGATTTTCCATCAATCATGCCAATGTTTTATTTTATAAAATTCAATCTTTTTTCATTTAAGGGTTTTGTAAAAATATCTGTAAGTTAATTTTGTATTTCAACTTGCAGATATTTAAAACCATACTGTGATTTTGAACATTATCCCTTAAAAAATGATGTTTGATGTCTGTATGCTTAGACTTTGAATGCTAAATGGGGTTCTTGGACAAATTAATTGCACTAGTGTTATCACATATAATTGGAATATGATCAAATATTTTTCCATAATCAAGCAATTGTTGTTTCATTAAAAGAACTTGTGTGCAAAAAAACATGAAATAATATATTTAGCTTCCGCAATCGATAAAGCAACTGACACTTGTTTCTTGCTAAACTAAGAAACTAAGCATTCATTGAGAAAATGATAGGCTCTAGTGGTGTTTTTCTTATCTATTAGGCTACCAATAAAATATTTATCAGAAAAGCCTAATATGTCAAATGATGTGTTTCTAGGATACTATAGACCTAAATGCAATGTACCACTCACATATTTTAAAATTCTTTTTGTTGCATTTAAATGTGATTTCCTAGGACAAGATTGAAATCTAACACACAAATATACACTATACATTATAATTGGTCTAGAGACGGTTAAATAAAGTAGTGATCCAATAATACCTTGATATTTCTTCTCGTCTACTACCTTACCACTTTCGTCTTTATCAAGTTTCAAGGATGTGCTCATCAAAGTCTTGCTAATTTTGCAACCATCCATTCCAAACTTCTTTATGAGTTTCTTTGTGTACTTGGATTAGTTAATGAAGATCTCATCCTTGCATTGCTTGATTTGTAGTCAAAGGAAGAATTTGAGTTCACCCGTCATGCTCATTTCAAATTCCCTAGTCATACATGAAGTAAATTCCTTGCACATAGATTCATTAGTAGCACCAAATATATTATCATCAACATAAATTTGTACAATCCAAATGTTGTACATTTTCTTTTTAACAGAAAGAGTTGTGTCAACTTTGCCTTTTGAAAAGCTATTTTCAAGTAAATATGCACTAAGTGTATCATACCAAGCTCTTGGAGTTTATTTCAATCCATATAGTACTTTGGCAAGTTTAAAAACATGATTTGGAAATTTATAATCTTCAAAACTAGGAGGTTGTTCAATATAAGCTTCCTCATTTATAAACTCATTTAGAAATGCAATTTTATAATCCATTTGAAAAGGTTTAAAATTCATGTGACATGCAAAAGCAAGCAACATTCTAATGGCTTCTAATATAGCATCGGGGGCAAATGTCTCATCATAATCAATGCCTTCCTCTTGGTTATAGCCTTTGGCTACCAATCTTGCCTTGTTTATAGTGATGAGACCATTTTTATCAAGCTTATTCTTATATACCCATTAACATCCTATAATTGGATGATATTTATGTTTAGGAATAAGTTGTCATACTTTGTTTCTCTCAAATTGGTTGAGTTCATCTTGCATAGCAATTACCCAACATTCATTACTAAGAGCCTCCTCAATGGTCCTTAGCTCAATTTGAGAAACAAAAGCAATATTAGAATCTAAGTATTTAAATTAAGATCTAGTAGATACTTCCTTTGAGATGTCACCAATGATTAGTTCTTTTAGATGATCCTTCTTGTAATAGCAATCTTTGGATAGCTCTTGAGACTCTTCTTCTTGTTCATTATGATTATTCTTTGGAACATTAATTGTTTCTTGTTATTCAATGTTCCTACAAAATTATCAAGAACACTACCTTTTCTTTGATCAAGTTTAGAGGATTCATCAAAAACAACATGCATTAATTCTTCAACTACTAATGTTCTCCTATTAAACACTCTATGCCTTGCTAGATGATGTATATCTTAAAAATATGCCTTCATCTGATTTGGTTTAGAATTTTTCAAGATTATCCTTGGTATTCAATATAAAGCATTTGCATCCAAACACTCTAAGGTATAAAATTTTGGGTATTCTTCCATTCCATAGCTCATAAGAAGTTTTGTTTATCAAGGGCCTTTTATAAACACGATTTGAAATATAACATGCGATATTGATGGCTTCCACCCAAAAGTAAGATGGTAAATCATACTCATGTAGCATTGTCCTAGCCATTTCAACTAATATTCTATTTTTCCATTCAACTACACCATTTTGTTATGGTGTTCTAGGAGCTGAAAAAGTTGTGTGTAATGCCAAACTCATTGTAAAAATTTTCGAAGCTCTTATTTTCAAATTCTTTGCCATGAACACTTCTCATAGATGTGATTACATATCCTTTTTCATTTTGAACTCTTTTTGCAAATATTTTAAAATGATTGAAAGCTTCATTCTTTTGAGCTAAGAAAAAACCTATGTAAACCTTGAGTAATCATCAACAAGTACAAATGCATATAACTTGCCACCTAAGCTTGCAACACTATTTGGTCCAAACAATCCAAGTGAATGAGTTCTAAGGGTCTAGATATGCTTATAATATTTTTAGATTTGAATAAACTTTTATGTTGCTTACCAAATTTACAAGCTTTACAAGTCCTATCTTTGTTAAATTTTACTTTAGGGATACCATTCATTAGTTCTTCTTTACTAATGCATTATAAGTAATCCATACTAGCATGTCCTAATCTTCTATGCCATAACCAAGCATCATTACTAATGAAAATCAAATATTTACAAGCATTATTGGAATGTAAGTCAATTTTATATGTACTGCCAATTCTATCTCCTTTGAAAGCAAGTTCACTATTTGAATTAGTAACTTTGCATCCTTTAAAGTCAAAACTTACATCATATCCTTTATCACATAATTGACTTACACTAAGAAAATTATGTTTCAACCCATCAACAAGCCACATATTTTCAATCAAATTCTTACCAAGCATGCCAATGGAAACAATGCCAATGATTTTACCTTTTGCATTATTACCAAAAGTTACATTACCTCCATGCTTGTAAGTGAGTCTTGTAAAAAGCTTTGTATTACCCGTCATATGCCTTAAGCATCCACTATCCATAAGCCAAATATTTTCATTAATAGTAGATTTTAGACATACCTACAAAATAACAATGTTTATCTTCTTTTAGGTACCCAAATGAAGTTGGGTCCTTGGGGTTAGTAATAGAAGGATATTCTAACTTGAGATAAGCCTTTCTAATATAGAAAAATGTGCTATTGTGTCTACATTTTATACAATATGTACATTGATATAAGGTTCTATACTTATGCACTTTTCTATTGAAATTCAATGAACCATGCATACAATTGCAAGTGTGTTGGATGAAATTATTTTTGTGAATTTTTGTGTTTATGTATATGCCTTGTATACATGAATGCATGATTTACTCTTGGGACTCTAGCTCTAGAGCCTTGTGAACCCAGTGCAATCCTTTTAGGATTTTTAGGTTTAGTTTGTGCATCAGTGTTCATTAAAACATCAACATTAGATGTTTGTGTTGTGGAAGCTCTAACAAATGTTGGTGCATTAGATGAAGCGATGGATGAGCCATTGAATCCTAAACCATGTTTCAAAGAGGGTGACCTTTGATTATCTTTTAATGTGTCTAATGCCTCTTTTCCCTTATGAAATTTTGAAACTGATTCTTTTAGCTCTTTTAGTTCATCCATTAAAATTTTATTTTCCTTAATCACATTTTCTACGCTATATGAATTTTTATTCATTTCATCAATTAATTTCAACAATTGTTCATTTGAGGTCTTTAATTCTAATTTTATTTAGAAAAATACTTTTCTACTCTGAGGTTCATATGTTCAACCAAATCACTATCATCTAAAGCATCAATAACATCATTATCATATGTAATTAAGTTCAAGGATTGAGTACCTACCTCATTGGAGTCATTTTCATCCTCAATAGCCATGAGACATAGATTAGCAATTCCTTCTTCCTCTTCTTCTTCTTCTTCTTCACTTGAGGAAGAATCATCCTATGTAGCTTTGAGTGATTTCTTCTTTTCCTTATCCCACTTCTTTTTGTTCTTCAACTTGAAGCAATCTGATTTGATGTGACCGAATTTACCACATTCATAACATTTTACTTCATTCTTTTTATCTTTATCTTTGAAGGAGGATTTAGAAAATGTACCTTTGTTAGCTTGTAGTCTTCTCTTTTTTCTTCCAATCACTTATCCTTTTGGATAGCATAGCCAATTCTTTTTCGTCATCAATCTCTTCATCATTTGAGCTCTCAACTTCTTTGATTGCCTTGAGATCTATTGCTTTTCTCTTATCCTTTTTGCCTTGTTCTTCTTCTCTTTCTGTGTGCAATTGAAGGGGAGTAGTTTTTTAACTAGTTCATCGGTTCTAAAAGAACTAAGTCCATGACCTTCTTCAATTGAAGAAACTTTAGACTCAAAGTTCTTTGCTCTTTGTGCTCTCAAGATTTTGCTATTAACATCACCTAGATCATATATCTGCTATACTTCTTTAATTCATTGATAATGGCAAGCAAGTAATTTGTCATGTCGATGACATTTTTGTTGGGCTTCATCTTGAATAACTCATACTCAGGTACATGCATTTGCTTCTTAGTGAACCTCACTTGAGTAGTACCCTCATGATAGTTCTGAAGAGTTTTTCAAATGCAATGTGCACAAGTGAGATGTTGGACTCTCCCACCTTATTCTCTTGATATTGAATTCTTTAAGATGGAGGCTTCCCTATTGTTCTTGAACCGGTCTCTCACATTGGCACTTGACCATTGTGCTTTATGAAGAGGAACTTGGACACCATCAACTTTATGAGTAAGAGGTTTCTAGTCATTTTCAGCAAATTCCAAAGCTCAATCCCTTCACTGTCTTGGAACAAGTACAGTTTATGTGTAATATCCCAAAGTATACCCTAAAAGTTTTGGAATTATTGTTGTATTTGGATTTAAAGTATATGTTTAATGGAAAGAGAAAAGAAGTAAAGAGAGAGTGTATATGTTGTATATATAGTGATATATACAACATATACAAGTCAAAATGTGGAAGTCAAAAGATGATTATTTAATGAATTAATTAATTAGTGGAAAATGGAAATTAAGTGAGTGGAAGAGGATATTTTAAATTATTTTAATATTATTTTTGCTTGGTGGAGGTTTAAAGAGGTGAAGTATTTGACTTTGTCTCTTGTTATTCTTTCTTCCTCATCTTTTCTTTTCCTTCTTGGCCGGCCATCAAAGAAGCAAGAGAGAAAGAGAGTTGTGTTTTCCAAGCTCAAGATTGAAGGCTAAAACAAGTGATCAAGTTGGAAATTTGAGAAATTTCATCAACTTTGGTAAGTTTCCACTTGATTTCCTTGTTTTATTTTAAATTGTATTTGAGTTTGATGATTGATTGTGGATAGTGTGAGTATGTTTGATTGTGGTGTGTTTAAGAGTGTTGGGTTTAATTGATTGTGATTTTGGAGTTGAATGGAAGAGTAAGAGTTGTGTTTATATTATGGTTTTGAATTGGTAAGTGATGTTAACATTGAGTTTGATCAATTATTTTTGGTAGATCTTCAAGTTGTTTGTGTTTAATTAAGTTTAAAGCATAGAATACATGAGTTTGGTCCGAAACAGAAGCAAATTGGATGCCATGACCGTGGCCCTTAGATGCCACGACCGTGCGGGTGTTGGGCAAATTGGACAGATTCGTTTTCTAACCCACGACCTTGGGGGTTTGTGAGGCCACGACCGTGGGGTTGTGAGGCCATGACCGTGGGGTCTTAGATAGTGTGTTGGCTTGTAATTTGTGATCTATGAGTCTAGTATGAGACTAATAGGTGAATATTTGTTTTGGAATTCATGTGAATTTGTATGTAAGTGTGTATTATTCTTTTGAATTAGGTTGTGAAGAGGTTGAGTTGCTCTAACCTAAGTGTTGAGAATTCATGGAAGAAGAAGTGTATAGATTGGGGTGAGTTGCTCTTGAGGTAAGTACAAACTTACATGGTTGCATACATTTACATGAATTTGAGACTTAACATATTTGGTTGTAAATGTGTTAAGTAATTTACTATATTGTTAATACAATTTGATTAATGTTATGATTGGTATAATGTGAAAGATATGATGATCATTCAAAATGTATGTGCAATGCAATTGGTTATGATGAGTACTTTAATGATGAATTGCTTTAATGTGAATTGGGGTATGATAAGATGAGATGCCATTATGGTTGGCTATAATGATTCAAATGAAATAAGAGGGGCATGTTTGCCTAGATGATGATGAATTTAAAATATATGTCCAATGCAATTGGTTATGTATACTCTATTGATGAGATGTGAAGCCATTGTTGTTGACTATAATGATGCAATGAGATAATTGAGGCACGGTTGCCTAAATAATGATGAGAACATGAGAATGAAATTGATAATGAAATAAATAATGAATTGTGTGTCTAATGTGTTATTCCATTTTCAGAGTTTTGTTGTTGGTGGCATGCCTAATAGTAACAATCTCTTGAAGCTAGGTTGGAATTGATCCTTGAAGCCAAGTTGGGTTGAAGTTTATCATGCTTAACTCCCTTTGAAGCTTGGTTGGGTCTAGTCCTTGAAGCCTAGTTGAGATGTTACAACCCTTGAAGCTAGGTTGGGTTTGGTTCTTGAAGCCAAGTTGGGTTGATACTTAGCATGCTTTGTTCCCCTTGAAGCTTGGTTGAGCCTAATCCTTGAAGCCTACTTGGGATAATGATAATGATAAATGTGATAATTAAACCAAAACATTAACTCTGAAAGTTGAATGGCATATTAGTGTCTTTTGGGCCCATGCTTGTCTTTGTTTAAATATGATTTATGAATGGTGAATCAAATGAATAATGATATTTAATGTAAGACTTTGAAATATGATATTCTTATGTATTGTTTATAATATTTGAATGTGTGACATTGGCATTGCATTGAAACATATTGTTATTGTGGTTTGTACCACTAAGCCGTTGGCTTAGCGCGATTGTGGTTCATCGCGCAGGTGACAGGGTAGAGCCAAAGAGTTCATCTAGACCGAGTCTAGTCTAGATTTTGAAGTTTTGATAGTGGGCTTAAAGATCAAAGACTGACTGCCAAACATGTATAAACTTTATGTTTTGTAAAATTTGATTTTGATGTTTATGTATTTGTAAATACCTCTACATTTTCCGCTGCGTATTGAACGAACGTTTTATTTATTATGTTTTATGATATAACTTAAATGTTTTAAGTTGCTCATATTATTGTATAAAGGAGTAAGTTGTTAGTTTTGTAAACCATAGCATTCCTATATTCAGTATACGTATATTACAGATATGGTGGTATGTAGTGTGTGTATACGGGATATAGGGGTGTTACAATTGTTTTGGTATCAGAGCCTAGGTTTGAGATTCTCAACCTAGGTCAATTGTAAGAAAAAGAATATTTTAATTTTAAAAGTTGGTTTTTGAATAAAATACATGTTTTGGTATTGGCAGTCTCTGATCTTTGATGAGGTATATTCTGCTGTGTTTGCAGACATAGGTAGTGATGGCATCTCAGTCACGTCAGTCCGTAGAAGGTAGTGCTGAGAGTGTAGCTCCTGAAGAGGGTAGAGATGGAGCTAGGGTTGATAGAGCTAGAGAGGCCCCTGCTCCTGTGCCAGGGAGATCAGCTGCTGATAAGGTTCCGCAGGGTTGGTTACGGCATGTGGTAGAATTGTTGAGGCGAGCTCCAGTGCAGTAGCAACCACCGCCACCACAGCCTCAAGTACCAGTGAGACATTATGATAAATTGAGGAAGTATGGGGCTGAGGATTTTCTTAGTACTACAGATCCTGCTATAGCTGAGCAGTGGTTGGATAGAGTGCAGAGGGTATTTATTCAGTTGCAAGCCACTCCTGAAGAGAAATTTGATTATGCTAGATCCCTTCTGCAGAAAGATGCTTATGATTGGTGGAAGACGGTTCCTCATGCCATGGATGATCCACCTACGTTGTCTTATAGTGATTTTCTGAGGGAGTTTGAGCAAAAATATACTCCGAGGGAGTATAAGGATGTCAAGAAGATGGAATTTTTGAATTTGAGACAAGATAACCGGACTGTGATAGAGTATGAGGTTGAGTTTATCCGGTTGAGTCACTATGCAGGTGGAATTATTTCTGATGAGATTGATCGGTGTAGGAGATTTGAAGAGGGTTTGAGGCCCTCTATTATGTGCATTGTTGCTGGTTCTCGGTACCAAGACTTTTCTTAGTTGGTTGCAGCAGCTAGAAGTGTTGAGAGAGCACAAACTATTGCAACAACTGCTACTGAGGAGAAGACCAGAGTTAAGAGATCCCAGTTTGAGGCAGGGTTTTCATCTATGAAGAGAGGCCAAGGAAGTTTTATTCCGAGAGTCAGTAGGAGCCTGAGGCAGTCAGGTAGGTCAGTTCAGTATCAGAGGCAGAGACCGAGACCTACAGTTTCTGTAGCGAGTGCTCCGACTCCAGTGGTTCAGAGATCCATTCCACCTATATGTGTTCATTGTGGTAGGACACATGGGGGTACTTGTTTGAAGACGGGTGGATTAGGAGTATGCTTTAGATGTGGGTCACCAGCTCACTTTATTAAAGATTGCCCTGAGTTACAGGAGGATAGACAGACTGATACTGCAGCTTCTCAACCCAGTGTCAGCAGAGGTGGTCAAGGGGGCAGAGGTTTCAGTAGAGGTGGTCGACCCGGGTTTAGTCAGAGAGGAGGCTCTCCATCCGGAGGCAGTAGGCCAGATGGGGCTGGGTCTTCTCAAAGAGTGTATGTGATGCAGAGGCAGCCGGATGCTTCAGCAGTTATTACGGGTACATTTTTCTTTATTTGGTATTTCATTTCTTGCTTTGATTGATTCAGGATCTACTCATTCATACATAAGTGCATCTATCTTGCCTGTGTCTAAATTGCATTCTGAGTCCTTAGGATTTGATGTCTTGATGACAAATCCTTTAGGACATAGTGTTATGGTGAGTAAGGTGCATCGTGATAGTTTAGTTGTGGTGCAAGGTGAGGAATTTTTGGGTGATTTGATTGAAATACCTTTTAAGGAATATGATTTGATCTTAGGCATGGATTGGTTGTCTAAGCATGGAGCTGTGGTAGACTGTCAAAAGAAGTGTGTTACTTTGAGAACCGGTGATGGTAGAAGTGTGATGGTATCTAGTGAGCAGAGACAACTTGCATCCTTGTTTGTGTCAGCTTTTGTAGCTAGAAAGTTGATTAGAAAAGGGTGTGATGCTTATCTTGCTCATGTTTTAGATACCAGAGTAGTGGGTTCTCAACTTGATAGTATACCCACAGTTGCTGAATTTCCAGATGTGTTTCCTATGGAGTTGCCAGGGTTACCCCCTGAGAGAGAGGTTGAGTTTGGTATTGATTTGTTGCCTAGTACCACTCCCATCTCTATTACTCCCTATCGAATGACACCTGCTGAGTTGAGAGAGTTGAAGGTGCAGTTGCAGGAGTTGTTGGATAAAGGGTTTATTCGCCCTAGTGTTTCTCCGTTGGGAGCTCCTATTTTGTTTTTGAAAAAAAAAAGGATGGTACATTGAGGTTGTGCACTGATTATAGGCAATTGAACAAGGTGACTACCAAGAATAAGTATCCTTTACCTCGGATTGATGATCTCTTCGATCAATTGAAGGGAGCAGCAGTGTTTTCCAAGATTGATTTGAGATCAGGGTACCATCAGTTCAGAGTCAGAGCTAAAGATGTTCCTAAGATAGCTTTCCGCACAAGATATGGGCATTATGAGTTCTTGGTGATGCCTTTTGGGTTGACAAATGCACCTGCAGCTTTCATGGATTTGATGAATAGGGTGTTTAGACCCTATCTGGATCAGTTTGTGGTGGTCTTTATTGATGATATTTTGGTGTATTCGTGTAATGAAGAAGATCATGACAAGCATCTGCGGATTGTACTACAGACTTTGAGAGAGAAGCAATTGTATGCTAAGCTGTCGAAGTGTGAGTTTTGGCTTGATCAAGTGACTTTTCTTGGTCATATAGTTTCAGCAGATGGTATAAGAGTTGATCCAAGTAAAGTTGAGGCTATTTTGAATTGGAGTCCATCGAAGTCTGTGACTGAAGTTAGAAGTTTTCTGGGTTTGGCAGGCTATTACCGACGGTTTGTGAAAGGTTTTTCTTTGATAGCTACTCCACTCACCAGATTACTTCGAAAGGGAGTTAGATTTGTGTAGACAGATCAATGTCAAGCTAGCTTTGAGCGGTTAAAGGAGATGTTGACTCAAGCGCCTATTCTTACTTTGCCTGTGGAAGATAAACCATATGTGATTTACAGTGATGCTTCACATAATGGTTTAGGTTGTGTTTTGATGCAAGAGGGTAAAGTTATAGCTTATGCTTCTCGGCAGTTGAAGCCGCATGAGCTTAATTATTCGATGCATGATTTGAAGTTAGCAGCCATAGTTTTTGCTTTTAAGATTTGGCGACATTATTTGTATGGAGAGAAGTGTTTCATTTATACAGATCATAAGAGTTTGAAATATTTGGGGGTTCAGAGAGAGCTGAATCTTCGGCAAAGACGATGGTTGGAGCTAATCAAAGACTACGACTGTTTAATTGATTATCATTCTGGTAAGGCAAATGTTGTTGCAGATGCCTTGAGTCGGAAGCCTTTGGCAGGTTTGTTTGTTTATTTGCTCTTGTTGCTTGTTGAATTGAGAGCGTTGCATGCTAGTTTTGAATCATGTGATGATGGTGCGTTGTTAGCTCAGTTGCATTTGAGACCGTTGTTGTTGGATCAGATTAAAAAGGCTCAATTGTCTGATGAGAAAATTTAGAAAATTGTGTCAGATTGCCAAAAAGGAGAGAGCCGAGATTTTCTTATGAGAGATGATGGTAGCCTTTGGTTCAAGGATAGATTGTGTGTTCCTGATGATGCAAGATTAAGAAAGATTATTTTGGAGGAAGCACATCAATCGGGTTTTGCTATGCACCCTGGGAGTACTAAAATGTATCATGATTTGAAGCAACATTACTGGTGGTCAGGTATGAAGAAGGATATAGCGGAGTTTGTATCCAAGTGTCTCACTTGTCAGAGGGTGAAAGCTGAGCATTAAGTTCCAACAGGGTTGCTTCAACCTTTATCAGTGCCTAAATGGAAATGGGAACGTGTGATAATGGATTTTGTATCTGGTTTGCCATTGACTCAGAAGAAGCATGATGCTATTTGGGTGATTGTTGATCGGTTGACTAAGATAACTCATTTTCTTCCAGTTCGGGTGGACTACTCTTTGGAGAAGTTAGCTGAGCTGTATATCAATGAGATAGTGAAGTTGCATGGACTTCCAATTTCTTTAGTGTCTGATCAAGATCCCCGGTTTACTTCGAGGTTTTGGAAAAGTTTACATGGTGCTTTAGGTTCTCGATTGCACTTTAGCACTGCTTTTCATCCGCAGACAGATGGGCAGTCAGAGAGAGTGATACAGATTATAGAGGATATGTTGAGAAGCTGTGTCATTGATTTCTCTGGAAGTTGGGATAGATTTGTGCCACTTGTGGAATTTTCTTACAACAACAGTCATCAATCTAGTATTGGAATGGCACCATTTGAGGCATTATATGGTAGAAGATGCAGAATGCCTCTATGTTGGAATGAAGTTGGAAAAGGTAAATTGGTTGGTCCTGATTTGATTAAAGAAACGGAAGAGAAAGTGAAGATAATTCGGGATCGGTTGAAAGTAGCTTCAGATCGGCAGAAATCTTATTCAGATTTAAAGAGGAGAGACATAGAATTTAATGTTGAAGATAAAGTATTTTTGAAAGTGTCCCCTTGGAAAAAGATTTAAGATTTGGCCGCAAAGGGAAGCTAAGTCCTCGTTTTATTGGACCTTATGAGGTATTGGAAAGAGTTGGACCAGTTGCTTATCGACTTGCTTTGCCGCCTGAGGTGGATAGAATCCATAATGTCTTCCATGTTTCTATGTTACGGAGGTACAGATCATATCCATCTCATGTTTTACCAGTTGAATCTATTGAGGTGAGTTCGGATCTGACATTTGAAGAAGAACCAATTGTTATTTTGACACATGGAGTGAAAGAGTTAAGAAATAAGAAAGTGCCACTTGTGAAAGTTCTTTGGAAGAATCATGCAAAAGAAGAGGCAACTTGGGAGAGTGAGCAAGCAATGCGAGATCAGTATCCTCAGTTGTTTTAGACTTGATAATAGGTAATTTCGAGGACGAAATTTCTTTTTAGAGGGGGAGAATTGTAATATCCCAAAGTATACCCTAAAAGTTTTGGAATTATTGTTGTATTTGGATTTAAAGTATATGTTTAATGGAAAGAGAAAAGAAGTAAAGAGAGAGTGTATATGTTGTATATATAGTGATATATACAACATATACAAGTCAAAATGTGGAAGTCAAAAGATGATTATTTAATGAATTAATTAATTAGTGGAAAATGGAAATTAAGTGAGTGGAAGAGGATATTTTAAATTATTTTAATATTATTTTTGCTTGGTGGAGGTTTAAAGAGGTGAAGTATTTGACTTTGTCTCTTGTTATTCTTTCTTCCTCATCTTTTCTTTTCCTTCTTGGCCGGCCATCAAAGAAGAAAGAGAGAAAGAGAGTTTTGTTTTCCAAGCTCAAGATTGAAGGCTAAAACAAGTGATCAAGTTGGAAATTTGAGAAATTTCATCAACTTTGGTAAGTTTCCACTTGATTTCCTTGTTTTATTTTAAATTTCATTTGAGTTTGATGATTGATTGTGGATAGTGTGAGTATGTTTGATTGTGGCGTGTTTGAGAGTGTTGGGTTTAATTGATTTTGATTTTCGGGTTGAATGGAAGAGTAAGAGTTGTGTTTATATTATGGTTTTGAATTGGTAAGTGATGTTAACATTGAGTTTGATCAATTATTTTTGGTAGATCTTCAAGATGTTTGTGTTTAATTAAGCTTAAAGCATAGAATACATGAGTTTGGTCCAAAACAGAAGCAAATTGGATGCCACGACCGTGGCCCTTAGATGCCACGATCGTGGGGGTGTTGGGCAAATTGGACAGATTCGTTTTCTAACCCACGACCGTGGGGTCTTAGATAGTGTGTTGGCTTGTAATTTGTGATCTATGAGTCTAGTATGAGACTAATAGGTGAATATTTGTTTTGGAATTCATGTGAATTTGTATATAAGTGTGTATTATTCTTTTTAATTAGGTTGTGAAGAGGTTGAGTTGCTCTAACCTAAGTGTTGAGAATTCTTGGAAGAAGAAGTGTATAGATTGGGGTGAGTTGCTCTTAAGGTAAGTACAAACTTACATGGTTGCATACATTTACATGAATTTGAGACTTAACACATTTGGTTGTAAATGTGTTAAGTAATTTACTATATTGTTAATACAATTTGATTAATGTTATGATTGATATAATGTGAAAGATATGATGATCATTCAAAATGTATGTGCAATGCAATTGGTTATAATGAATACTTTAATGATGAATTGATTTAATGTGAATTGGGGTATGATAAGATGAGATGCCATTGTGGTTGGCTATAATGATTCAAATGAAATAAGAGGGGCATGTTTGCCTAGATGATGATGAATTTAAAATATATGTCCAATGCAATTTGTTATGTATACTCTATTGATGAGATGTGAAGCCATTGTTGTTGGCTATAATGATGCAATGAGATATTTGAGGCACGGTTGCCTAAATCATGATGAGAACACGAGAATGAAATTGATAATGAAATAAAGAATGAATTGTGTGTCTAATGCATTATTCCATTTTCAGAGTTTTGTTGTTGGTGGCATGCCTAATAGTAACAATCTCTTCATGCTAGGTTGGAATTGATCCTTGAAGCCAAGTTGGGTTGAAGTTTAGCATGCTTAACTCCCCTTGAAGCTTGGTTGGGTCTAGTCCTTGAAGCCTAGTTGAGAAATTACAAACCTTGAAGCTAGGTTGGGTCTGGTTCTTGAAGCCAAGTTGGGTTGATACTTAGCATGCTTTGTTCCCCTTGAAGCTTGGTTGAGCCTAATCCTTGAAGCCTAGTTGGGATAATGATAATGATAAATGTGATAATTAAACCAAAACATTAACTCTGAAAGTTGAATGGCATATTAGTGTCTTTTGGGCCCATGCTTGTCTTTGTTTAAATGTGATTTATGAATGGTGAATCAATTGAATAATAATATTTAATGTAAGACTTTGAAATATGATATTCTTATGTATTGTTTATAATATTTGAATGTGTGACATTGGCATTGCATTGAAACATATTGTTATTGTGGTTTGTACCACTAAGCCGTTGGCTTAGCGCGATTATGGTTCATCGCGCAGGTGATAGGGTAGAGCCAGAGAGTTCATCTAGACTGAGTCGAGTCTAGATTTTGAAGTGTTAATAGTGGGCTTAAAGATCAAAGACTGACTGCCAAACATGTATAAACTTTATGTTTTGTAAAATTTGATTTTGATGTTTATGTATTTGTAAATACTTCTACATTTTTCGCCGCGTATTGAACGAACGTTTTATTTATTGTGTTTTATGATATAACTTAAATGTTTTAAGTTGCTCATATTATTGTATAAAGGAGTCAATTGTTTGTTTTGTAAACCGTAGCATTCCTATATTCAGTATACGTATATTACAGATATGGTGGTATGTTTCCAATAAGAAAATTTTATTCCATATAAAAAGGGTCTAAGGGATGAATTTAGGTTTCCATGTGTAGAGGTGTTTGTTGGAGGGATGGCTTCCATTTTGGATGAAATTTCACAATGAAGTTCAAAGAAATTTATTAGTTTGATACCAATTATTATTCCAAACTAGCAACCAAGAGGGGGGTGAATTGGTTGATATGAAGAGCGACGGTAAATTTAAAATTCAAAAATCAAGAGATGAAAAAGATGTAGATAAAGGTTGAGTAGAATATAGAAGAAAGAATACAAAGAGTTACAATGGTTTGGATTTACCTCAATCTTACATCCACTTCCTTAACAACTTGTTAAGGTTCTACTAATCTTGAGTTTTTATAAGTTTAACTCTAACTAGGTGTTTTCACTAGCTCACATCGAACTATTACAATGGTTTGAGATTAATTCTCACAATGCTTACAAGAGTTTTCCTAGGCTCACTCTCACAACCTAAGTCTTTTTAAGCTTCACACTCAAACTTTGATGGTATTTAATGCTCACACCCAATACTCTAAGATTTGATCCTTGATCTTTAGACAATATAATGAAAAATGTTATTGAATGAAATTACAATAACAATCAAAGTATTCTCTAACCACAAAAATGAAGTTAATGTGGTATTTATAGGAATTTGGCTTAAAGTAGCCATTTGAGGTGGTTCCCACATATTTAGTGCTTGTCTTCCACTAATTTTGTGGCTGAAGCTTAGTGTTATGTATCTCGACTCAGTGAGTGGTGCACGGTTTAAAAGCTCTATGTAACGACTAGTTCCAATGGTCAGATTTTGTTGTCTAATAGAATTCAGTTTGCCCATACCTTTTGTCGAGCGGTCATCCAGCTCAATGTGCGATTGCTCGGCATAAGGTTACCATTGAATTCAAATTTCTTTATCCATATGTTCGGTTATCATTGGTCTGAGGCATTTGACTCTAAGATTCAAATTTGCTGGATTGGTGTGGTCGGTCAGTTCTTTTGGGTAGTTTCACAAGGTTTTGAGCATTGAGGAAGCACCATGAGAGCTTACCGCTATCTCTTATGTTCTTTTTAAGTTTTTAGCTCTTTGTTAAGTACATTAGCTCGGGGATCTTGGACATTAGATTGAAGTTTTGGCATCCTAACTTCACCGATCACTAAGACCATTATCCTATCTGTGAGTTTATGAATTTTTACCTTGATTTGGTGTTGTTGCTTATTGCTCACATATGATCGCATGCCTACCAGGAGTCTTAATTCACCGCTCACTAATAACGTGAACTCTTATGTGAGAATTGTGGACTTATTTTAGTTTTTCGTAGTTATCTTGTCTTAGCTCGGCATATGTGTTGCCTTCTTTAGTTGCTCGACTACTTATAGCTTGACATTTTGATTCCCTACTACTTTAGCATTTGCTAAGCTTGGTAGTTCTATATCTAGCTCAACACTCTATATGTCTGTTAAGTTTTCTGTGATCATGCTGCATTTGTTTAGCTCAGCAGCTTATATGTTCGTTCAATTTTCTGCTCGGCATATGTATGTCAGTTTGGTTAAGTGCTCGTGCTATATAGACTTGTTTGAAATCATTAGTTCTTTATCAATTTGATTGTCAAAGATCAAAATAGACTTTGATTGTCCAACAATCTCAGCAGGATATATAGACAATGACTCTTAGGTTAGTTAATGGATTTATTTAGATTTGTTTGGAGTTTGGGTGAGGTAGTAAGATAATTTAGGGTTTTAGAAGAATTTTGTTAAAAAAATGATTTTAATTAGATTAAGTTGTTTAAATCATATTAGAATATGATTTTAATGTTGGAACTGAACTTAAAATGCACTTTGGATTGGGGTGGAATGGTTTTCCAAAATTGAAGAGAGTAGGGCAAAATTTGAAATTTTGAGGGAAATGTGATAAATTGATTATTAATAGCTACAGTATGTTAGCATGTGATTTTAATTAATTGTATATACTTATATTTTTATTAGGAAGTGAGTAAGACAGAATTCTCTTAACAAAGTGGTGAAAGGCAATAAGAGAACTTGGAATTAGGTATAATATTGGTTCACATTATAGTATCTAAGAGGCTAGTACATACTTTGATTAATGTGTTTAAATGCATTTATTTGTCATGTTACATTGTATGTGAAAATGTGAACTATACTACTTTGATGTGTGAAATCATAATAAATGTGCATAGATATATGTTTAATGGCATGAATTGCATAATGTGTGATTAAATGAGCCATTTTAAGATGGTTAATAACATTGAAAGGTATGTTTGTGGAAAAAATAGAATTATGCCAACTTTAGGACATAATCAGCCACATTTACGAAGTGGCTAGGAAATTGATAAAAATAATGAAAAAGTGTAGGAAATGATTACAAATGTTGGAAAAAGTGCAATAAGAATAGAAAATCGCATAAATGCCGAAGTATGATGAAAGTGTGAAATGCATTTGAAAATGTGTGAAACCTTTTGTGATATTATTTTTCAGAATATTGTGTTTGGTGTTATACGGCATGCCTATGATTGCCTTTGGACCAGACACTGGGCGTTACTATTTTATAATTTTTCTTCGGGTCAGATGTTGAGTGTCACTGTTATTTGCCTTTGGGCTAGACACTGGGTGTCAAAATTGGTCCAAAGTAATATCTATGAAACTTAAATATTATATAGGGTCATTTGGGCCCAATACATGTGTATGTGATATGTGACTGGTTAAAAGTGAAAAATGTATGAGTTTGTTACATGAGATTATATGCCATATTATGATTTTCCAAAAGAAAGGCATTTTTGTAGTATTCTTTAAGTTTATGTTATTATCAAAGTATGTATTGCTAGGCAGAAAGCTTAGCACGATTTATTTATCACACATATAATAGGGTTGAGATCAAGAGCCTTACTGGATCTGAGTAAGTCTAGGGTACTTAGAGTTTGATAGCTTGCAACAAGACCAGAGTCAACTGCATATACATACATATTCTATTTTGTAAAACCTAACATAATTATGTACATTGTATAATTATATTTGAATATGATGTAAATTTTGATGTTTTAGGTAAATATTATAACTTGAAATAATTTGTATGATTATATATATATTAATATTTTTAGATGGTGATGGAGAATTGACTGTATGTGAATATTTGGGAGTGTAAAAATTTTATGTAGATTGAGTAAAGTGATTTTTGGAAATATTTGAAAAACAGATAAAACTCTGGCAAAATTTTCCCAGAGATTTTTCTTTTAAAATTTGTATTTTGGTAGTTAAATTACTAATGTATATGCCTATTTATCTATTAAAGTATTTATTGTAAGGATTTAAATATTTTTCATATAATTATAAAAATTTTGAAATGTCTGGAACTGTAATACTCTAATATTCTATATACATATTTTATATATACAAGGTATATATATTATATGTATATAGGTATAAGGGAGCATAGTATTGTATGTATATGGGCATAAGGGTGTTACACTCCCCAACTCTAAAAATCATCTCTTATTTATTTGATCAATTATTGCATTAACATCCACTACTTTCTGTGTACCCTGACTTCTAGATTGATAATTCTTGCTCTTACTTCTTCTTCTAGAAAAATGGTTATTCTCTCTTTCCCATTCTTTTATTTATAACCAGCTTGGAGAAGATCTTTGAAGTATCTGATACGAGCGTGAGACATTTATTCACAAAGATTAGGTAGGACACCTCTTACTACCATCCTAATATGGTCAGACTCATTCGACCTTTTTTGAGAAGTGCAGCCTTATTCCTCCATCTCTTCCCATAATCAACAAAGTTCTCATTTTTCTTTTGCCTAATTGATTTTACCTCCATTAGAGTCACTTCCAATTTAGTATTATACCCATACTACTAGATGAAGGCTTTGTACAACAAGTCCCAGTTCTTTTGAGTACTTTTCTCTAAGGTGTTGAACCAGTTTTGCATAACAAGATCTAAAGAAAACATGAAATACCTTATAGTTTGAGCTTTAGTAGCTCTGGTGGACTACATTGGAGTGATGTACTGCTTGGCATATAGATGGGGATTCCTAGATCCATCAAACTTAGCAAAAAAAGGCATATTGAACTTGTATGGAACTTCTTCATCTTGCTCGAATAACTTGTCTACCTCTAACACCTCCTCAACCTTTAACTTCTTTTCAAACTTCTTCTCCAAATTAGCAATCAATTTTTCCAAATTAGCAATCAATTTTTCCATATCAGCAGTTTCAATTTTCTCCACAACCTTCTTTTCTTTTGACTTTTTTTGAGGATCTTTGAAATATGCATCCTAGTTATCATCATCCATCACTACCTTTTCTTCATCAAAGGTTACCTCGACTATCTTAGCCTTTTCCTTATCTTTTAGCTTCTTGTTACTAGTAGATGCTTTAGCATTATTATTCTCCAATAGTGAAATTAATTAACTTCTCACATTTTCAGGTAGGATCCCCTTAAATTCTTCCATCTTGGAGTTAAAGGCATCATTCACCAGCTTCTAAACTTGCTCAGGTTCCATTGCTTTTGTTATGAAATTGACTGAATTCTCATTGGATTATGAATCAATAAAGTAGGTCAGGTTGTCGTAAGCTCTTGAACTATCGTGCTCTAGATTTGTAAGCCAAAAAGGATCAATGCTATATAATACAATACATGTGTGCATGTATGCATATGTGACAATTAAACTAAAGGAGTAAGGATAATCCTTCCAACCTTATATAGCCTATACATAGATGGCGAGTCTTTTTTCCTAGGTATATGGTCAACAAAATATCAATAAGAGATATATTATTTTTGAAAGATCCACTAAGATGGATTAACTAATAATTATATTTTCAAACATAGAAGTCATTACATGATAATTTCAACTAATTAAGCCTTAATCCATTGGGCCAATTGAAAAATAGCCTTTTTGTTATATCTTGGATTAAAAAATAACACCCTTATACCCTATATGCATGTAATATATACACTCAGTATATGTAAAATACATATATACAGTATAAAAATATCACAAACCAGTTTAATAAATTTTTTTTACTTTTCAAATTTAAAATCTTAAATACTTTAAAATGTATATTTAAATAATAAATAAAATATTATTATAAATCATAGGTTCTAAAATAAGCATTTTTCATAAAAATCTCTAGGAAAAATTCACTAGAGTTTTGTTTGTAATTTGGACATTCTAAAATTATCAACAAAACACAACCTGCAAAGGTAAAAAACTCCCAATAAAAATCATTCATACATCTCACCCACACTCCTCAATTTTTCAAAGTTTCACAAAACATTTATACATGTATATATATATCAAAAACACATATAAACCCACATCTCAAATTTTATCTAAAATATTCTTTTTAATTTACAATGTATACACCAAAATATAGTATAATATAAGTAATAACAAAATGTAATTAAAACATATACGTACTGGTTGTGTCTCTGTCTCTGTCTCTATTGCTGTAATGACTTGTCAGACTGCCCCTGGCTCCTACTAAAACTCTGAGGATATCCCCCTCTACCTCTCTTCACTGATGAAGACCTTTCCTCACCCTGGGGTCTCATAGCTCTTGTCTCCTCGGCTGTGATAGTTGTTGTAATACCCTATGCTCTCTCTGCACTCTTGGCAGCTGCAACTAACTAAAAAAAACTATGATACCGAGAACCTGCTATAATACACATGATAGAGGGTCTCAACCCCTCCTCAAACCTCTGACACCGGTCAATCTTATCATATATGATCCCTCTAGCATACTAACTCAACCAGATGAACTCTATCTCATATTCCGTCACTATCCTGGTCTCCTACCTCAAACTCAGGAACTCTATCTTCTTCTCATCCTTAAACTCCCTCTAAGTATACTTTTCAAATTTTAGCAGGAAATCATCATAGGTCAGGACTGGTGGATCAACTGTAGCATGTGTTGCGCTCGAATTAACTCTACCACAAAGCGTCACTCGCAAGTATACGAGGTAGCTATAGCAAAGGTGATCGCCCCAAGGTTGTCTCACAAGGAAGCTAAAGTGACTAATTGATTATCATATTATAAATAAAAAGTAATGAAGAAATTGAAATTGCTAACAACTAATGAAAAAGATTGATTGAAGTTTAAAACGAATAAAAGTAAATTAAGCTGATGTTTTGATTCACTTGATAGAAAGGTCTAGGGTTTGCACTTCTCCACTACTTATATGTATGAACGGTTATTCCTCTTAACTAATTTAATTTCAAAGATTAAATCTCAAACAACTTAATTAATCGAGTCAAGGAAATAAGCTCTCGCATTCAAACCTTTTTCAACTAATCTTGTTATAATTGAAATAATCTTTTTAATAGGTTATATCTCTAATTCACCTAAGTCCTTAATTGAATTGTTCCAGTATTAGACTTCATCTCTCAATCCATCATCTAATACCTAAAACACATAATTGGTGGCCAATCAATTATATATTAACTATATTTAATTCAATCAAGGCTAAAGAAATTATTAGCTAAGAGAATAACCAATTCATACAATCATAGCAGATCCATACAAACCCTAGACTAGATCAAATTAGTTCATCATGCTATCAAAAATACTCATCTCATTAATGTTCAAAGAAATAAAATTAGACATGATAATATCCATTATTACAATTTCAATGAAAATAAAGAGAATAAGTTCGAGAACAAAACCAAGTTACAAACTCCTTGAAGCTTCTGAAGAATCTCTTGTTCAAATCTTGCAAGAAGGATGTATCAATGGCTAGAACAATCTAATCTAAGCTAGATTAATCCAAAGTGTAATCAAAATCAAAGAAAACAAAGTTAAAACCCTAACTTCACTCTCTGACGGCTCAATTCAATCTCCAAATCGCCAACTCCTTCAAACCCTAGCTTCTTTTTCCTTTATATATGAGAGACACGGCCAAGTTGGATGTGACTTGGCCGTGTCCCTTGCTTGTGTCTTCTACTGCCTGGTTTTGATTCTTTTCTTCTTTGGTTGAGTGACACGGCCAGTTAGAGGTTGACTTGGCCGTGTTGGACCAATTTGGAGGGACACGGCCAGTGACTTGGCCGTGTCCCTTGCTTGTGTTTGCTTCTGTGAGATTTGTAATTTTCTTTTCCTTTGGAACCAAGTGAGACACAGCCAAGTTGGTGTTTATTGGCCGTGTTGAAGCATCTTTGGAGGGACACGGCCACTGACTTAGCCGTGTCCCTTGATTGTGTCAGCTACTGTGTCTTGACTTCCTTTTTAACTTGGTATGGGGCACGGCCAGTGACTTGGCCGTGTCCTCTGCCTGTGTCAGCTACTGTCCCTCTTTTCCTTCAATTTGCTTCCTTGCCTTTTTTAACCTAAAACAAAACTCAAACAAACTATAAATAAGAAGTAAATAAACAATAACCAACAAAACATAAACACCATACTAAAAACTAAATCAAAAATAACATAAACACTAAAATAAACTAAAACTACCAAAATTAATGAAAACACTAAACAAACCGATTAAAACTAACAAAATACCTAAATAAAAAATAATTATTATAATAAACAAGACACAAATCTATAACAAAAACTAATAAAACAACTAGCCCACACTTAAATCTTTGCTTGTCCTCAAGCAAATTCACATGGCATAAATTAAAAACTCAAACAACCTTAACTATAATTCCAGCATATAAGATGAAATACTTTAAGACATCAGACATAAATAATTACAATTTCCTTCAATCAAGATTTTCTTAACTCATTCATTAATCCAGACATACAAATCTTATCTCTCATCTAAGTGTTTCACTCGATTTCAAAGGTTAATCACTCAAACCACTCATGACTGCATACTACCATAAACTTGCTTAATTATCCAATCTCCTCACTGATTTTCTCAAGAAATAATCCGAAGGTCTTTCATTTGGATGTAATGGGGCTAAGGTAAAGGTGTGAGAAAAGACATTTAAGCTGGAGCATCAAGAAATGGAGTATCTAAATTAGACAATACTCTTGCTAAGAAATTCATAACTCCCTCAAATGGCATACTCTCCTACCCTTAATACTTTCATATACTTGCATACTTAAAGAAAAATACATGAGTCGACATTCCACTTTTGATGACCAATGCTAGAACATATATGGATTTTGCATATATATATAATTTTTTTTATTTTCCCTTTTTCTCTTTTTTTTATTTATTTTTATCATTTTTTTAATAATATATATATACAAAATATAAACTTGCATTGAACATCTAGCTTAAAATGTAGAGGAAAAGAATAATCAACTCTTAATCAAATACAATGTGCAAAGTATGCATTTCAACCCCAAATAGCAATACTATTTTTTTTTTACTTGCTTTCCCCACACTTGAAATAAATCACCCTATTGTCATATCATAAAACTCCATTCCTTAATGCAGGTATGATGAAAATAAGAACATGTTAAGTTGAGAATTGTGTTGATCAAACAATAAAAAGGTCAAAGGCTCAACTTGGCTCACTAAGGAAATCAATATTAAGGGAGGTCTTTTTAAGCTAAAGGGCTAGCCTAATTTGCCTTCATCATTTTAAAACTTGAGATGAAATCATAATGTATGTTCAATTAGTATGCAAAAGCAAACTCTAGAGATGCAAAATCATGAAGGTACATACTTAAGAAAAGAAAATTAACTGATAATAATATCAAACTATGAGGCTCAAAACTCACACAGGTGGGTTCTCAAAGATTTATATGTCATGAATTGCAGAATGTGAAAATTGATTCTGAATGAATTCAAATGCTAATTTCTATGCTGATACTAAAGTCTCAACTACAAAGCTAGAATCAAAGAAAAGATCAATAAATTTTCAACAATTATGCCATGCATAACACAATAAAACACACAGCGACAAACAAAACATGAATTAAAGAAAAGCTTAAAGAGTACCCCACACTTAAAATTTACATTGTCCTCAATGGAAAATAAGAATAATAAATAAAAAGAGTTAAAGGACAACCTGTCTTCCATCGTACCTGGTGAGGCAAAACCCTAGCTTTCCATCACAAACACAAAAGTTAAAAAACAAAAGTACAATATATAAAAATAAAATATCCAAATATAAAATGTTAACATGAAAAACAAAAATGAAAAATAATAACAAAAATACACTAAACAAAATAAAAGCAAGGAACTCAAAATCTATGGAAAAGGTGGGCGTGAAGATGATGCAGCCGAGGAATGAAGACTCAAGATCTTGGCAACGTTGCTATTAATCTATTCCAACTGCTGTAAGACCTCAGCATGGTTATGGTCCACCTTGCCCTCCAGGGCCTCAATCCTAATAAGTACCTCTTGACTTTCTGAGACCGGAGCATCCTCATCTAGATCTAGAGAATCCGAGTCGGACTCCTCTTCGACCCGTGCTCTCTTCTGCCTGTCCCCCGGTGCTTCAGGCTCATCTGAAGGCATCACATAAGTCCCTCTCCTATGCACCACCATGTGCATCTTCTCAAGTGTAGCTAAATCCAAAGAGTCATTACCCGAAATTCTAGTCATGCGACTAGTACTCGGGTCAAAATCCTCAACAAGGGCTACTGGTAATGTGGTAATCAACCCTCCAACACAAATTGCCTCCTTTCTTTTATTAGCCACAGTATCAAAAATATCGGCTAACCAATAGCCGGCACTAACATGCATTGAATTACAAGCACAATCAAGGAAAAATAGCTCACTTAATTCAACCACACCCGGGCTCTCCTTCCGAGCAAAGAATCCGCAAGACATAAATCGATGCAAATACCTCAAAGTGGAATTTCTTAATTTAGATGCTTTGGCCGATTTGGCCACATAAGTACCCGAGCCTAAAGCTCCCCAAGCAAATTGTTGTTTAAATTCTTTGGGTACCAACCTTTCCCCATGCTGATGGAAACCATATATAGCATTTAACTGTTCAATATTCAGCACAAATGATTTACCCAGCAATTTAAAACTCATTCTAGTGCAGATTTTCTTATCATCTCTTTCAACCATAAGAGATGTTAAAAATTCTAAAGTAAGCTCCTCAAACTGCAAAGGTCTCAAGGAAACTAGAGTCTCCCACCCAAGAAATTGCACATATCGATAAAAATTAGTCATAATTTGCAGAGCATCAAGTGATTCATCATTAACATACCTTGTGTAATATCCTAAAGTATACCCTAAAAGTGTTGGGATTACTGTTGTAATTGGATTCAATGTGTGTATTGGAGGAAAGAGAAAAGAAGAAGAAAGTCAAAAGGAATTGTGTGTGGTGGAGATTTAATGGTATAATTGTGATTATTGTTATTATTATTGTTATTGTTGTTATTATTATTATTATTATTATTATTATTATTATTATTATTATTATTATTATTATTATTATTATATATGAGATAAGAACGAAGGAAGGGAGGAGAACCTTCTTTCTTTCTTCTTCTTCTGTTCTTCTTCTTCGTGGACAAGAGAGCACGAGAGAGAGAGAGAGAGCACGAGAGAGAGAGAGAGAAATGTGATCTTCATCAAAATTTCTTAAGGATTTTAAGAGTATTGAAGATGAAAATGAAGATTTGGCAAGCTATACAAGTAAGTACATATTTCTTGAATGAATTTTATTGATTATATATATATAGGTATATATCTTCTTGTTTTGATTTCTTTTGGATTGAGGTTATGTTTGGTATGATTGGTGGGTAAAAGGAGGATAACAAGAGATTTAAGTATGTAAATGTGTGGAATTGATATCTAAGTGATGATTAGTTGATAAAATTGTGAGAAAAATGATGAAATGTTGATTTGGGGTTTGGTTTGGATGAATTTTGAGTGTTTGGTCTTTAAATTATTGTAGGACACGGCCAAGTTATGAGAGACACGGCCAAGTTAGGGCAAATTTGGCCGTGTTGGATGAGTTCTGGAGAGACACGGCCACTGGCTTGGCCGTGTCCCTTGCCTGTGTTTGTTACTGTCTGATTTATGTTGAGAGACACGGTCGTGTCCCTTGCCCGTGTCTGGTACTGGATTGTTGTGTTGAGAGACACGGCCACTGGCTTGGCCGTGTCCATTGCCCGTGTTTGCTACTGCTTGAATTGGTGTTGAGTGACACGGCCACAAGCTTGGCCGTGTCCCTTGGGCGTGTTTGCTACTGGATGATTGTATTGAGAGACACGGCCACAAGCTTGGCCGTGTCCCTTGAGGGTGTTTGTTATTGTGTTTGTTATTTGGTTTTCATACATTGTTGGATCTTCAAATGTCTTTTGTACCTAAACACACTTAAACCAATAATGATCCAACCAAATGTATATGGAAGATTCTAAGTCCTTGAATAAGGTAAATTGTTATGTATGAATATATCAATGATGATATAGGAAATGTGAAAGATATAGTGATCAATGAAAAAGTATGTGCAATGTCATTGATTATGTATACTTGAGTGATGAATTGAATTGATCAATTTGATTTGATGATAATGTTGATATTATATGAACCATATTATGTTTTATGTATTGTAAATATTATGAATTGTATTGTGCTATATGTAGATTGATGATGCATATGAAGAATGATATGTTGGGTACAACGTGGAATATCATGAGATCATTGATGATGAATTACCTTAATGTTATGATTGAGGCTTGTTTGCCTAATTGATGATATAAATGTACATTTGAATATTGAAGATTGAAGTGTTATATTGTGAAATGAAATGTAAAGCCATTGTGATTGGCTGTGATGATGCAATTGAAAGAAATAAGGCATGTTTGCCTAAATGATGATGAGAATTGAGAATGGAAATGATAATGAAATAATAAATGAATTGTGTGACTAATGTGTTATTCCATTTTCAGAGTTTGTTGTTGGTGGCATGCCTATTAGTAACAATCTCTTGAAGTTAGGTTGGATTTGATCCTTGAAGCCAAGTTGGGTTGAAGTTTAACATGTTTTACTCCCCTTGAAGCTTGGTTGGGTCTAATCCTTGAAGCCTAATTGAGATGTTACAACCCTTGAAGCTAGGTTGGGTTTGGTTCTTGAAGCCAAGTTGGGTTGATACTTAGCATGCTTTGTTCCCCTTGAAGCTTGGTTGAGCCTAATCCTTGAAGCCTAGTTGGGTCTATGATAATGATAAATGTGATGATTAAACCAAAGCATTACTCTGAAAATTGAATGGCATATTAGTGTGTCTTGGGCCCATGCTTGTTTTTGTGTAATGTGAGTCATGAATGGTAACATGATTGATAAATAAGGTATATGGAAACAATGTTGAAACAAATGAATAATGAGATCTATGAATGCTTTTGATGGAAATGTGTTTTATGATTAATGAATTGTGAATAAAATGATGTTATGAAGTATGAGTTTGTAATATGTGTATTGATATGTTGAAAGTGAATATGGCTTAAGGAGTTTTGTTAAGATATGAGGTTATGGAATTGTTGTATGATGTGTAACATGTTTGTGAATGTGGAATTTGTGAGAATTGTTCTTATAAAGGTTTGAATGATGTTTTGTTGTAATAATGTATACATATATATGTGTATATGAAATAGAAAGGGTAAGTATTGTGTTGTGAATATGCTATGTAATGATGTATTTAATTTATGAGATTAGTGGCAATATATGAAGAATCCATTGAGAAAGGAAAACGTGGTAAGAGAACAATAAAACATGATGCTAAAATTATAAGGTATGATTATTTTGTAATGTATACTTTATTATTTATTTGTACTACTAAGCTCTCGGGCTTAGCGCGGTTGTGTAATCGCGCAGGTATTTATGCGGATGATCTGGATGCCTAGCTGCTATGCCACGAGAAAGGTAAGAGTGTCTCGAGACCAACTAGAAGGTGATGCATACATGTATAATTTTATTTAGGTTTTATTTTTGATAACAATAATGATTCTTATAAATGTTTCTTAATTTAATATAATATTGCTTGACCTTGGATAAAGATTGTTAAATAAAAAGCTAAAAGTGACATTCTTATATTTTATATATGCATTGTATGTATACCAGGTATATGTATAGTGCTTATATGAAGTATAGGGGCGTTACACCTTGTCGGGAAAAAACCCCGAGCCAAAAGACTTGCTCTCTTCAAAGATAAAGTTGATGATGAGGAAGAAGCTCCTTCGGTTGTAGGCCTCTTCTTCTTACGGTGTGAAACAATCTTTGTTCTTGGCATCTTGAGAAATCTGAAAAAATTGAAACCAAAACTTGATCAAATCAAACTTTTATGAGAAAAGAAGAAGTTTTAATGGATTATTTTTAGTTTTGGTGAAGAAATTTGAGGTTTAATTGAGGATTTTGAGCTTGGAATAAAAAAGAATGGAGTTTGCGAGAGAGATAATTAGAGAGATGAAGATATGTGCAAAAATCGTGGCTTTTTAAAGTGAAAAGATGGGAGACACGGCCAAGTTGTGGGCAACACGGCCGTGTCATGTGCTTTTTGAGGGACACGGCCAGTGACTTGGCCGTGTCCCATGCCTGTGTCTGCTACTGGAACTAGAGGTGCAAAATAAAAAATCAAAGAGCAATTTTTTTTTTGGTGAAGACTTGGCCGTGTCCAGTGACACGGCTAAGGGACATGGCCAAGTCCTTTGGCCGTGTCACTCTCTGCCACTTTTTAACTTTCTTTTTTTTTATTTTTTTTATCCTTTTTTATTTATATCACCAATTATCAAAGAAATTGCAAACCTCTTCTCTGATCAACCCTGAAACACATTAGAAAGATAAAAACCGATCAAAGCACCCATTCCATTTATTTAGACTAAACATAAAATCAAAACTTGCTAAATTTAAAATTACAACTACAAAAAATAAATGCAAACCGATGGGTTGCCTCCCATTTAGCACTTCTTTAATGTCATATAGCTGGACATCATGCAAGGCCTAGGGGTCATGGATCAAAGTGCTGTCAATGATCCTCACTTCCTGAAATCCTTCATTGTATAGTTTAACTCTGTCTATTTGATTTAAAAATCTTATTGGTTCTAGAGTTAAGCAATTCAATGGCACCAGAAGGACATACCTTAGTTACCTCGAAAGGACCACTCCATCGAGATTTGAGTTTACCTTGAAACAGACTGAGTCGAGAATTAAAAAGTAAAACTTTCATACCTGGACTCAATATCTGTCGCATAATAAATCTGTCATGAATTGCCTTAGTGCGATTCTTGTAAACTCTCGAGCTCTCATATGCTTTTGGGTTAAAGCACCGTTGGGTCTCCCTCACTAATTTAGCCCCCTCTTTTAAAGTCAGTGTCAGCTCCAATTTATCTGGGGAGTTTGTCTGCAACACAACATCTGAAACAACTGCTTCAACACTATTAATTAAAGAACATTCCTCATATAAAGCAGTTGTAGGAATAGGAGAAGTGTTAAAAATAGAAAATTCAATAGTTTACCATTTTTAACATCTATTAAGGTGTTGGTAGTAGCCATGAAAGGCCTACCCAGCAATATAGTGTGTGCTGATGGTGCAGGGTTACTCCTTTCCATGTCAAGAACTATGAAATCCACAGGTACTATTAACCCACCAACCTTAACTAACATATCTTCTATAACCCCTTTCGGGAATCTAAAAGATCTATCAGCTAATTGCAACACCATTTTGGTCGGTTTAAGTTCCCCTAGTTCTAATTCTTTATACACAGAGTAAGGCATCAAATTTACACTGGCTCCTAGATCACACATACCATCAGTTCCCTTTCCATTTCCCACAGTAATTTGAATTATAAAGCTACCAGGATCCTTTAGCTTGAGAGGTAGTTTATGCTGCAAAACAACACTAGCTACCTCTGAAACTATCACCTTTTCATTCGGCTCATACCTCTTTTTCTTAGTGATCATCTCTTTGAAAAATTTGGCATAAGCCGGCATATTCTTTACTGCTTCAAGAAAGGGTAAGTTAATACTTACCTTAGACAGCATGTTGAAGATGTTAGAAAATTGCTTATCTGGTTTATCATCCTTCAACCTGCTGGGGAATGGTATAGGTGGCCGGTATGGATTGCTTGCTTTATGTAGATCTGCTGTAGGGGACTTCTCCACTGATCTTTCTCCAGCACCTTTGTTCTTTGCTTCTCCTTCCTTCTTGTTCTCTTGGTCACCTGCACTCACAGAATTATCTTCAACATTATTGTCAATTACCTTGCCACTTCAAAGAACAGTCACCAATTGTGCCTGCTCAGGTTGACTTGGGAACTTCCCCTTTTATTGAATCTGCATCTGTTGTGCAAGTTGCCCTACTTGGGTCTCCACCTTCTTAAAAGATGCTTCTAAGGAATCCAGCCTCTTATTGGTCATCTCTTGATTTTTTGCACTGACTTGGATAAAAGCTTATAAAATTTCCTCCAAACTCTCTATCTTAGACTGCCCTTGATTTGAGGATTGGCCTTGTTGTTGGTTCTATCTCTGGAGCAAATGGAAAGGCTGCTGAGAATTATTTGTTGCCCAAGAAAAATTCGGTGATTCCTCCAACCAGGGTTGTATGAATTGGAGTAAGGATCATTCCGGGCCCTTGGTTGAAATCCCCCCATGGCATTGACTTGCTCAGCTTCATTCCCATATGATTCAAATGCAGAGGGGCAAATGTTTGCTCCATGCCCTAAAGTTCCACAAATTCCACAAATTTCTTGAGTAGATGAAGAAATATTGTTCTTCATGTTCAGCATCTGCACTTGCCTTGTCAACTCAGCTATCTGATTTACCATCTCACTATTGGCCTCCAATTGGTTCACACCTTTACTTCTTCCTCTTACACTCTAAATTGAGAATTAGCTCCCAACATCTCAAAGATCTCATAAGTTTCATCAGCAGTTTTTTCTCCCATGGCTCCCCCAGCTGCATTATCAACAGTGTTCCGAAATTGCTGGGTGAGACCATCATAGAAAAACTGATTCAGAAGTTGAAGTGGGTAGTGATGATGTGGACACTGGATCAATAACATCTTGAATCTGTCCCAAGCCTCATGAAATGGTTCTCCCTCAAATTGAGAGAATGTAGCAATCTTCCCTCTCAATTCAGCTGTCTTTTGATGAGAGTAAAACTTTCCCATGAACTTGTTGTAAACTTGCTCCCAAGTTGTCAAAGAGTTTTCGGGCAACAGCATAAGCCAGCTCTTTGCCCTATCCTTCAAGGTATATGGGAAACACCGCATCCTCAACTGATCCTCTGTTAATCCTCCCAATGGAAAAGTGTTGAGGGTGGAGTAGAAATCCCGAATAAAGTTCAAAGGATCTTCATTTGGAACTCCATAGAATGATGGCAGCATGTTGTAGTGAATGTCCTTCAACTCATAATTTCTTGCTGCATCTGTCAGTCTTATGCAAGAGTGGAAGTTCCAATGACAGGTCTAGCAAAGTCTCTCATCGTTCTTTGCCTTTCTTCAGCCATTTTAACATATTGTGCAGATTCTGACTCAAAATCAGAAGTGTCCTCCTCTGTAGTATCAAATCCTGTGTACAGTTCAAACTCTTCACTGCTCCTTTTCACTCTCTAAATTTCTGGAATGACTCGGTATAGCTCTCCTCCAAGTGATCTCCTGCCTTGCATAAACAAAAATTTCTAGGAAAAAGAAATTATTAAAAGCAAAAGACAAAATAAAATCAAAAGTAAATAATGAAAAATAATCTAAACTATCTATGCTAATAAACAATTTCGCCAATTAGCTTCCCCGGCAACTGCGCCAAAAACTTGTTGCGCTCGAATTAACTCTACCACAAAGCGTCACTCGCAAGTATACGAGGTAGCTGTAGCAAAAGTGATCGCCCCAAGGTTGTCTCACAAGGAAGCTAAAGTGACTAATTGATTATCAGATTATAAATAAAAAGTAATGAAGAAATTGAAATTGCTAACAACTAATGAAAAAGATTGATTGAAGTTTAAAACTAATAAAAGTAAATTAAGCTGATGTTTTGATTCACTTGATAGAAAGGTATAGGGTTTGCACTTCTCCACTACTTATATGTATGAACGGTTATTCCTCTTAACTAATTTAATTTTAAAGATTAAATCTCAAACAACTTAATTAATCGAGTCAAGGAAATAAGCTTTCGCATTCAAACATTTTTCAACTAATCTTGTTATAATTGAAATAATCTTTTTAATAGGTTATATCTCTAATTCACCTAAGTCCTTAATTGAATTGTACCAGTATTAGAATTCATCTCTCAATCCATCATCTAATACCTAAAACACATAATTGGTGGCCAATCAATTATATATTAACAATATTTCATTCAATCAAGGCTAAAGAAATTATTAGCTAAGAGAATAACCAATTCATACAATCATAGTAGATCTATACAAACCCTAGACTAGATCAAATTAGTTCATCATGCTATCAAACATACTCATCTCATTAATGTTCCAAGAAATCAAATTAGACATGATAATATCCATTAATACAATTTCAATGAAAATAAAGAGAATAAGTTCGAGAACAAAACCAAGTTACAAACTCCTTGAAGCTTCTGAAGAATCTCTTGTTCAAATCTTGCAAGAAGGATGTATCAATGGCTAGAACAATCTAATCTAAGCTAGATTAATCCAAAGTGTAATCAAAATCAAAGAAAACAAAGTTAAAACCCTAACTTCACTCTCTGACGGCTCAATTCAATCTCCAAATCGCCAACTCCTTCAAACCCTAGCTTCTTTTCCCTTTATATATGAAACGTCCGCTTTAAAATCCGCTACGGCTTTGGTTCATGAGAGACACGGCCAAGTTGGATGTGACTTGGCCGTGTTGGTGGTCTTTGGAGGGACACGGCCAGTGACTTGGCCGTGTCCCTTGCTTGTGTCTTCTACTGCCTGGTTTTGATTCTTTTCTTCTTTGGTTGAGTGACGTGTCCCTTGCTTGTGTCTTCTACTACCTGGTTTTGATTCTTTTCTTCTTTGGTTGAGTGACACGGCCAGTTAGAGGTTGACTTGGCCGTGTTGGACCAATTTGGAGGGACACGGCCAGTGACTTAGCCGTGTCCCTTGCTTGTGTTTGCTTCTGTGAGATTTGCAATTTTCTTTTCCTTTGGAACCAAGTGAGACACGGCCAAGTTGGTGTGACTTGGCCGTGTTGTAGCATCTTTGGAGGGACACGGCCACTGACTTGGCCGTGTCCCTTGAGTGTGTCAGCTACTATGTCTTGACTTCCTTTTTAACTTGGTATGGGACACAGCCAGTGACTTGGCCGTGTCCTCTGCCTGTGTCAGCTACTGTCCCTCTTTTCCTTCAATTTGCTTCCTTGCCTTTTTTAACCTAAAACAAAACTCAAACAAACAGTAAATAAGAAGTAAATAAACAATAACCAACAAAACATAAACACCATACTAAAAACTAAATAAAAAACGACATAAACACTAAAATAAACTAAAACTACCAAAATTAATGAAAACACTAAACAAACTGATTAAAACTAACAAAATACCTAAATAAAAAATAATTATTATAATAAACAAGACACAAATCTATAACAAAAACTAATAAAACAACTAGCCCACACTTAAATCTTTGCTTGTCCTCAAGCAAATTCACATGGCATAAATTAAAAACTCAAACAACCTTAACTATAATTCCAGCATATAAGATGAAATACTTTAAGACATCAGACATAAATAATTGCAATTTCCTTCAATCAAGATTTTCTTAACTCATTCATTAATCCAGACATACAAATCTTATCTCTCATCTAAGTGTTTCACTCGATTTCAAAGGTTAATCACTCAAACCACTCATGACTACATACTACTATAAACTTGCTTAATTATCCAATCTCCTCACTGATTTTCTCAAGAAATAATCCGAAGGTCTTTCATTTGGATGTAATGGGGCTAAGGTAAAGGTGTGAGAAAAGACATTTAAGTTGGAGCATCAAGAAATGGAGTATCTAAATTATACAATACTCTTGCCAAGAAATTCATAACTCCCTCAAATAGCATACTCTCCTACCCTTAATACTTTCATATACTTGCATACTTAAAGAAAAATACATGAGTCGACATTCCTCTTTTGATGACCAATGCTAGAACATATATGGATTTTGTATATATATATATATAATTTTTTTTATTTTCCCTTTTTCTCTTTTTTTTTATTTATTTTTATCATTTTTTTAATAATATATATATATACAAAATATAAACTTGCATGGAACATCTAGCTTAAAATGTAGAGGAAAAGAATAATCAACTCTTAATCAAATACAATGTGCAAAGTATGCATTTCAACCCCAAATAGCAATACTATTTTTTTTTACTTGCTTTCCCCACACTTGAAATAAATCACCCTATTGTCATATCATAAAACTCCATTCCTTAATGCAGGTATGATGATAATAAGAACATGTTAAGTTGAGAATTGTGTTGATCAAACAATAAAAAGGTCAAAGGCTCAACTTGGCTCACTAAGGAAATCAATATTAAGGGAGGTCTTTTTAAGCTAAAGGGCTAGCCTAATTTGCCTTCATCATTTTAAAACTTGAGATGAAATCATAATGTAAGTTCAATTAGTATGAAAAAGCAAACTCTAGAGATGCAAAATCATGAAGGTGCACACTTAAGAAAAGAAAATCAACTGATAATAATAACAAACTATGAGGCTCAAAACTCACACAGGTGGGTTCTCAAAGATTTATATGTCATGAATTGCAGAATGTGAAAATTGATCCTGAATGAATTCAAATGCTAATTTCTATGCTGATACTAAAGTCTCAACTACAAAGCTAGAATCAAAGAAAAGATCGATAAATTTTAACAATTATGCCATGCATAACACAATAAAACACACAGCGACAAACAAAACAAGAATTAAAGAAAAGCTTAAAGAGTACCCCACACTTAAAATTTACATTGTCCTCAATGGAAAACAAGAATAATAAATAAAAAGAGTTAAAGGACAACCTGTCTTCCATCGTACCTGGTGAGGCAAAACCCTAGCTTTCCATCACAAACACAAAAGTTCTAAAACAAAAGTACAATATATAAAAATAAAATATCCAAATATAAAATGTTAACATGAAAAACAAAAACGAAAAATAATAACAAAAATACACTAAACAAAATAAAGCAAGGAACTCAAAATCTATGGAAAAGGCGGGCGTGAAGATGATGCAGCCGAGGGATGAAGACTCAAGATCTTAGCAAGGTTGCTATTAATATGTTCCAACTGTTGTAAGACCTCAACATGGTTATGGTCCACCTTGCCCTCCAGGGTCTCAATCCTAATAAGTACCTCTTGACTTTCCAAGACCGGAGCATCATCATCTAGATCTAGAGAATCCGAGTCGACCTCCTCTTCGACCCGTGCTCTCTTCTGCCTGTCCACTGGTGCTTCAGGCTCATCTGAAGGCATCACATAAGTCCCTCTCCTATGCACCACCATGTGTATCTTCTCAAGTGTAGCTAAATCCAAAGAGTCATTACCCGAAATTCTAGTCATGCGACTAGTACTCGGGTCAAAATCCTCAACAAGGGCTACTGCTAATGTGGTAATCAACCCTCCAACACAAATTGCCCCCTTTCTTTTATTAGCCACAGTATAAAAAATACCGACTAACCAATAGCCGGCACTAACATGCATTGAATTACAAGCACAATCAAGGAAAAATAGCTCACTTAATTCAACCACACCCGGGCTCTCCTTCCGAGCAAAGAATCCGCAAGACATAAACCGATGCAAATACCTCAAAGCAGAATTTCTTAATTTAGATGCTTTGGCCGATTTGGCCACATAAGTACCCGAGCCTAAAGCTCCCCAAGCAAATTGTTGTTTAAATTCTTTGGGTACCGACCTTTCCCCATGCTGATGGAAACCATATATAGCATTTAACTGTTCAATATTCAGCACAAATGATTTACCCAGCAATTTAAAACTCATTCTAGTGCAGATTTTCTTATCATCTCTTTCAACCTTAAGAGATGTCAAAAATTCTAAAGTAAGCTCCTCAAACTGCAAAGGTCTCAAGGAAACTAGAGTCTCCCACCCAAGAAATTGCACATATCGATAAAAATTAGTCCTAATTTGCAGAGCATCAAGTGATTCATCATTAACATACCTTGTCGGGAAAAAACCCCGAGCCAAAAGACTTGCTCTCTTCAAAGATAAAGTTGATGATGAGGAAGAAGCTCCTTCGGTTGTAGGCCTCTTCTTCTTGCGGTGTGAAACAATCTTTGTTCTTGGCATCTTGAGAAATCTGAAAAAATTGAAACCAAAACTTGATCAAATCAAACTTTTATGAGAAAAGAAGAAGTTTTAATGGATTATTTTTAGTTTTGGTGAAGAAATTTGAGGTTTAATTGAGGATTTTGAGCTTGGAATAAAAAAGAATGGAGTTTGCGAGAGAGAGAGAATGAGAGAGATGAAGATATGTGCAATAATCGTGGCTTTTTAAAGTGAAAAGATGGGAGACACGGCCAAGTTGTGGGCAACACGGCCGTGTCATGTGCTTTTTGAGGGACACGGCCAGTGACTTGGCTGTGTCCCATGCCTGTGTCTGCTACTAGAACTAGAGGTATAAAATAAAAAATCAAAGAGCAATTTTTTTTTGATGAAGACTTGGCCGTGTCCAGTGACACGGCCAAGGGACACGGCCAAGTCCTTTGGCCGTGTCACTCTCTGCCACTTTTTAACTTTCTTTTTTTTATTATTTTTTTTATCATTTTTTATTTATATCACCAATTATCAAAGAAATTGTCCGATCAACCCTGAAACACATTAGAAAGATAAAAACCGATCAAAGCACCCATTCCATTTATTTAGACTAAACATAAAATCAAAACTTGCTAAATTTTAAATTACAACTATGAAAAATAAATGCAAACTGATGGGTTACCTCCCATTTAGCACTTCTTTAATGTCATATAGCTGGACATCATGCAAGGCCTAGGGGTCATGGATCAAAGTGCTGTCAATGATCCTCACATCCTGAAATCCTTCATTGTATAGTTTAACTCTATGTCTATTTGCTTTAAAAATCTTATTGGTTCTAGAGTTAAGCAATTCAATGGCACCAGAAGGACATACCTTAGTTACCTCGAAAGGACCACTCCATCGAGATTTGAGTTTACCTTGAAACAGATTGAGTCGAGAATTAAAAAGTAAAACTTTCATACCCGGACTCAATATCTGTCGCATAATAAATCTGTCATGAATTGCCTTAGTGCGATTCTTGTAAACTCTCGAGCTCTCATATGCTTTTGGGTTAAAGCACCGTTGGGTCTCCCTCACTGATTTAGCCCCCTCTTCTAAAGTCAGTGTCAGCTCCAATTTATCTGGGGAGTTTGTCTGCAACACAACATCTGAAACAACTGCTTCAACACTATTAATTAAAGAACATTCCTCATATAAAGTAGTTGTAGGAATAGGAGAAGTGTTAAAAATAGAATATTCAACAGTTTGCCCTAAGACAGTCATTGACAACTTACCATTTTTAACATTTATTAAGGTATTGGTAGTAGCCATGAAAGGCCTACCCAGCAATATAGTGTGTGCTGATGGTGCAGGGTTACTCCTTTCCATGTCAAGAACTATGAAATCCACAGGTACTATTAACCCACCAAACTTAACTAACACATCTTCTATATCCCCTTTCGGGAATCTAAAAGATCTATCAACTAATTGCAACACCATTTTGGTCGGTTTAAGTTCCTCTAGTTATAAAGCTACCAGGATCCTTTAGCTTGGGAGGTAGTTTATGCTGCAAAATAGCACTAGCTACCTCTGAAACTATCACCTTTTCATTCAGCTCATACCTCTTTTTCTTGGTGATCAGCTCTTTGAAAAATTTGGCATAAGCTGGCATATTCTTTACTGCTTCAAGTAAGGGTAAGTTAATACTTACATTAGATAGCATGTTGAAGATGTTAGAAAATTGCTTATCTGGTTTATCATCCTTCAACCTACTGGGGAATGGTATAGGTGGCCGGTATGGATTGCTTGCTTTATGTAGATCTGCTGTAGGGGACTTCTCCACTGATCTTTCTCCAGCACCTTTGTTCTTTGCTTCTCCTTCCTTCTTGTTCTCTTGGTCACCTGCACTCACAGAATTATCTTCAACATTATTGTCAATTACCTTACCACTTCTAAGAACAGTCACTGATTGTGCCTGCTCAGGTTGACTTGGGAACTTCCCCTTTTGTTGAATCTGCATCTGTTGTGCAAGTTGCCCCACTTGGGTCTCCACCTTCTTAAAAGATGCTTCTAAGGAATCCAGCCTCTTATTGGTCATCTCTTGATTTTTTGCACTGACTTGGATAAAAGCTTGTAAACTTTCCTCCAAACTCTCTATCTTAGACTGCCCTTGATTTGAGGATTGGCCTTGTTGTTGGTTCTGTCTATGGAGCAAATGGAAAGGCTGCTAAGAATTATTTGTTGCCCAAGAAAAATTTGTGTGATTCCTCCAACCAGGGTTGTATGAATTGGAGTAAGGATCATTCCGGGCCCTTGGTTGAAATCCCCCTATGGCATTGACTTGCTCAGCTTCATTCCCATATGATTCAAATGCAGAGGGGCAAATGTTTGCTCCATGCCCTAAAGTTCAACAAATTCCACAAATTTCTTGAGTAGATGAAGAAATATTGTTTTTCATGTTCAGCATCTGCACTTGCCTTGTCAACTCAGCTATCTGATTTACCATCTCACTATTGGCCTCCAATTGGTTCACCCCTTTACTTCTTCCTCTTACACTCCTCTATTGAGAATTAGCTCCCAACATCTCAAAGATCTCATAAGTTTCATCAGCTGTTTTTTCTCCCATGGCTCCCCCAGCTGCATTATCAACAGTGTTCTGAAATTGCTGGGTGAGACCATCATAGAAAAACTAATTCAGAAGTTGAAGTCGGTAGTGATGATGTGGACACTGGATCAATAACATCTTGAATTTGTCCCAAGCCTCATGAAATGGTTCTCCCTCAAATTGAGAGAATGTAGCAATCTTCCCTCTCAATTCAGCTGTCTTTTGATGAAAGTAAAACTTTCCCATGAACTTGTTGTAAACTTGCTCCCAAGTTGTCAAAGAGTTTTTGGGCAACATCATAAGCCAGCTCTTTGCCCTATCCTTCAAGATATATGGGAAACACCGCATCCTCAACTGATCCTCTGTTAATCCTCCCAATGGAAAAGTGTTGAGGGTGGAGTAGAAATCCCGAATAAAGTTTAAAGGATCTTCATTTGGAACTCCATAGAATGATGGCAGCATGTTGTAGTGAATGTTCTTCAACTCATAATTTCTTGCTGCATCTGTCAGTCTTATGCAAGAGGTAGAAGTTCCAATGACAGGTCTAGCAAAGTCTCTCATCGTTCTTTGCCTTTCTTCAGCCATTTTAACAGATTGTGCATATTCTGACTCAAAATCAGAAGTGTCCTCCTCTGTAGTATCAAATCCTGTGTACAGTTCAAACTCTTCCCTGCTCCTTTTCACTCTCTGAATTTCTGGAATGACTGGGTATAGCTCTCCTCCAAGTGATCTCCTGCTTTGCATAAACAAAAATTTCTAGGAAAAAGAAATTATTAAAAGCAAAAGACAAAATAAAATCAAAAGTAAATAATGAAAAATAATCTAAACTATCTATGCTAATAAACAATTTCGCCAATTAGCTTCCCCGGCAACGGCGCCAAAAACTTGTTGCGCTCGAATTAACTCTACCACAAAGCGTCACTCGCAAGTATACGAGGTAGCTGTAGCAAAGGTGATCGCCCCAAGGTCGTCTCACAAGGAAGCTAAAGTGACTAATTGATTATCAGATTATAAATAAAAAGTAATGAAGAAATTGAAATTGCTAACAACTAATGAAAAAGATTGATTGAAGTTTAAAATGAATAAAAGTAAATTAAGCTGATGTTTTGATTCACTTGATAGAAAGGTCTAGGGTTTGCACTTCTCCACTACTTATATGTATGAACGGTTATTCCTCTTAACTAATTTAATTTCAAAGATTAAATCTCAAACAACTTAATTAATCGAGTCAAGGAAATAAGCTCTCGCATTCAAACCTTTTTCAACTAATCTTGTTATAATTGAAATAATCTTTTTAATAGGTAATATCTCTAATTCACCTAAGTCCTTAATTGAATTGTTCCAGTATTAGACTTCATCTCTCAATCCATCATCTAATACCTAAAACACATAATTGCTGGCCAATCAATTATATATTAACAATATTTCATTCAATCAAGGCTAAAGAAATTATTAGCTAAGAGAATAACCAATTCATACAATCATAGTAGATCTATACAAACCCTAGACTAGATCAAATTAGTTCATCATGCTATCAAACATACTCATCTCATTAATGTTCAAAGAAATCAAATTAGACATGATAATATCCATTAATACAATTTCAATGAAAATAAAGAGAATACGTTCGAGAACAAAACCAAGTTACAAACTCCTTGAAGCTTCTGAAGAATCTCTTGTTCAAATCTTGCAAGAAGGATGTATTAATGGCTAGAACAATCTAATCTAAGCTAGATTAATCCAAAGTGTAATCAAAATCAAAGAAAACAAAGTTAAAACCCTAACTTCACTCTCTGACGGCTCAATTCAATCTCCAAATCGCCAACTCCTTCAATCCCTAGCTTCTTTTTCCTTTATATATGAAACGTCTGCTTTAAAATCCGCTACGGCTTTGGTTCATGAGAGACACGGCCAAGTTGGATGTGACTTGGCCGTGTTGGTGGCCTTTGGAGGGACACGGCCAGTGACTTGGCCGTGTCCCTTGCTTGTGTCTTCTACTGCCTGGTTTTGATTCTTTTCTTCTTTGGTTGAGTGACACGGCCAGTTAGAGGTTGACTTGGCCGTGTTGGACCAATTTGGAGGGACACGACCAGTGACTTGGCCATGTCCCTTGCTTGTGTTTGCTTCTGTGAGATTTGCAATTTTCTTTTCCTTTGGAACCAAGTGAGACACGGCCAAGTTGGTGTGACTTGGCCGTGTTGGAGCATCTTTAAAGGGACACGGCCACTGACTTGGCCATGTCCCTTGAGTGTGTCAGCTACTGTGTCTTGACTTCCTTTTTAACTTGGTATGGGACACGGCTAGTGACTTGGCCTTGTCCTCTGCCTGTGTCAGCTACTGTCCCTCTTTTCCTTCAATTTGCTTCCTTGCCTTTTTAAACCTAAAACAAAACTCAAACAAACTGTAAATAAGAAGTAAATAAACAATAACCAACAAAACATAAACACCATACTAAAAACTAAATCAAAAATGACATAAACACTGAAATAAACTAAAACTACCAAAATTAATGAAAACACTAAACAAACCGATTAAAACTAACAAAATACCTTAATAAAACAATAATTATTATAATAAACAAGACACAAATCTATAACAAAAACTAATAAAACAGCATGCGGAACCATCTTTCACCATTCATATGCATCCCTCTGTAGAAGAGATCTAGCATAATCAAACATCTCCTTTAGAGTAGCCTGTAGCCAGATAAACATTCTCTAGACCCTGTCCAGCACTGCTCTACTACAGCAGGGTCTATAGTACCAACAAAGTCCTCAGCTCCAAACTTCCTCAGCTTATCATACTTCCTTGTCTGCAACTACAGCTATGGTTGCTGCTGTGGTGGTAGCGGTAGCTGCTGAATCAAAGCCTGCCTGAGTAGCTCCACCATATGCAGTACCCAGCCCCGTGAAATCTCCTCTGCTACTGGTCTAACAGGCATAGAAGCAGACGCCTCTCTAGTAGTCTCAGCTCTAGCTCCATCTCTACCCTCATCAGGAGCAACACTCTCTGCACTACCCTCTAAAGACTCATGCGTTCGAGATGCCATAACTACCTATATTTGTAAACACAACAAAAATTGCCACATTAGATATCAGAAACTACCAGTGCCAATGCATGTATCACAATTGAAAACTATATTTAAAATCCTCATTTTCTCTCTCTAACAACCCACCTAAGTTGAGAACCTTAAACCTAGACTCTGATATCAAATATATATAATACGCATATATGGTATAAAAATGTCATGAACTAGTTTAATAAAATTTTTCACTTTTCAAATTTAAAATCTTAAATACTTTAAAATGAATATTTAAATAACAAATAAAATATTATTATAAATCATAGGTTCTTAAATAAGCATTTTTCATAAAAATCTCTGAAAAAAATTTGTCAGAGTTTTGTCTCTAATTTAGACATTTCCAAATTATCAACAAGATACAACCTGCAAAGGAAAAACACTCCCAATAAAAATCATTCATACATCTCACCCATACTCCTCAATTTCTCCAAGTTTTACAAAACATTTATACATGTATATATATATCAACAACACATATAAACCCACATCTCAAACTTTATCTAAAACATTCTTTTTAATTTATAATATGTACACCAAAAATATAGTATAATATAGGTAATAACAAAATGTAATATAAAACATATACATGCTGGCTGTGTCTCTGATCTTGATGTCAACTATCAACTCTACAATGAAAATCTCAAATCTAGACCCGACCTGGTCTAGACGAACCCTCTGGCTCAACCGAATCTCCCCTATCACCTGCACGATGAATTACAATCGCACTAAGCCCAAAAGCCTAGCGGTAGAAACTTTGATAATAGTAAAAATTATATGCAATACCAATGCACAATACTTATCTATATCATGTCACCATGTGACATACAATTTCATTTTAAACATAATTTTCAATCATTTTTTTTCAATTCACATAACAACAAACACAAGCATGGGCCCAAAGGATCTAATATGTTATTCAAATCCCAGATTTACTGTTTTGGTCGAAGTTGACACCATGTGTCTAGCCCTAAAGGCAAATTAAGTAATTGCTCAAAAGCTAGCTCTGAAGGTAGATCATAATAATTGCTCAAAAGCTAGCCCTGAAGGCAGATCATATCACAATGGCACCAAGCATTTAGCCCTGAAGGAAAATTAAATAATTGCTTAAAAGCTAGCCCTGAAAGCTTATATTGAGGATAACCTCATAGGCATGTCGCCAAACACAAAACTTTGAAAATTGAATAACATACTAGACACACAATTATTTCATATTTTCTATCATCAATTTCTTTCTCATTTTCCCTTAATCCAGCTAGGTACATTGTCTCATTTCTCATTATCAACTAGGCACATTGCCTCTTTTCTCATTTTTCTCATTCATATCAATATAATTTCATTTCAATTTATCATAACTCAATATATCATTACAATGTATCACATTTTACACTAAAGCAAATTATCCAAATATTTTGGGTATTTTCACATAATTCACATATAAATCACATTTTATGCAATCTAGCCATTACTAATGGCTTCTCACAATGTCTTTACTGCATACATAACAAACCACATTACCCAAACACTTTGGGTCATTTTCACATATTGCACATATTTCACTTTTTACTCAATTTAGCCATTATCAATGGTTTTTCACAATGCATATAAGGCATTCTTAACAAATCACATAATATAGCAAAATGTTCATGCATATTCAATGCATCAAGTAACTTAACACATTTTTCAGCCAAGTTGCATTAAGTCCAAATGTCATGCAAATATACCCAATTTATCCAAAGTTTGTACTTACCTCTAAAAGCAATCAAAAGCAAGCCACAAAACTATCACCAATCTTCTCTTCCAACTTGTCCTTGAACATTAGGATTGGGAAAATCAATTCTCCTCAATTTCTATATCAAATGTGATAAAAATAATCATTTAATATCACATTTAAAGGCATTTCCAATCTTAATTCATAATTAAACATCATTCAAACTGAAATCCCAAAGTTAAGGCTAATCTCACTTTAACTTTGGAACATCTTATTAAGCCATTCAACTTGGCATTTTAAGTTTATTTATATTATTAAAAACATATTTTAACATGTTTAAACCAATTACATTATATAAACACACACTTATGTCTAAAACCCTAAAATGGCATAACCTTCACCATTGAAAGTTTTCTATTCCAACTCAATCCAATTATCATTTCAAGCTTATATTCATCACTTTTATCACTAAAGAACATGTTTTTAACAATAAAACCAATCAATTCACCAACTTTGAAAAATCACTTTTCCAAAACCCTAATTCAACACTTCATTCTCAAATCTATTCAAACTTATCCAAACCCGCCATTTGACTTTAAAATACTTGTTTATACATCAAAACAACCCATTTAGAATCAAATTGCACAATTAAATCACATGATTTCATAAACCTAAAAATTTCATAACCCTAAATTCTCTTTCTTCACAAATCTTTACTCAAATTCAACCATTTCTTCAATCCAACCTTAAAATCATTGTTAACCACTTGAAATAACTTCATTCATACCAAAATAAACAATTAAATCATACCACTTCAATAACCCAAAAAACACATATTCATTCTTCCATGAAATTTCAAGAAAAGAAGTTTGAAACTTTCTAATTTTAGTGGAAATCACCAAAAATCCACTTGATACTTGTGAAATCCTTCAATTTTGGGAGCTCGGAAGAGGCAAATTCTTCTCTTGGACATCCATGGAAAATCGGCTACAAGAGGAAAAGGAAGACGATGAAGAAGACTTTTGCATTTTCTCTTTCTTCCCACTCACATTTATATCAATATATATATTATTTAATTAATTAAAACCCCCCAAAATATTATTTTCCATCCAAAATTATTCATTTTTGAATTATTTAAACAATTTTAAATTTCCAAAATTTATTTCAAAATTGCGATTGGACTTTGACTTTTGAGTTTTAAAAATTGACTTTTGTTGACTTTATATATGTTATGTATATTTTGCATATATATCACATATATATTTTCACTTTTTTATTTAAAATCCACTCATTTTTCATTTAAAATTATTTATTTAATTTATCTAATTAAATTTTAATTTATTTTATTAAATTTCTAAAAACTAGAAATTTTTTAAAATTAGGATATTACAAAAACTAAATTAAAGGATTTATCATAAATAGATTTATCATTTGGAAAAGTAACTAATGATTCATGTCACAAGCAAGCCCATGACTAGTAAGTCTTGGTATAAATCATGCCCCTAATTAATTTTAATATTTCATAATTGACCTAACTAGTGGTAAGCCCATTTAAGATAATGTTTTAATTTCAAAGTTCAATAGTAGTTAAGATCTTTAAAAACCCATTGTAAAAGGGTTTATTTAAAAATAAATTGTGGGCTTTCAGTTTAGGTCATGAGATGGAAAAGAATTTTTAGACCCATTTAAAAAGGTTTTATGTCCAAAGGTCATCTTGAAAAAGAGTTTGAAAATAATTTGGTCTTTTGGGCATTGATTTTGGGCTTACACCATAATTAGATCATATTAGAAAAATAGCAAACTAAATGGGCCACAACTCAAATCAAGATATGTTAATCATAGTCAAACAACAAACTTTTAAGATAAATTAAGGAATGTTACTAGACCAACTACAAAGGCTTTAGTCTTTGGGTTGAAAATCTTAGATTCCCATAGCAAGTATATACCAAAATGTATGAGGCTACGAGTGATTATACAATGCTTAATCTCCATACCTTGAGTGAAAATATGGTATCAATCAGACAATATAACATAGGTTACACAGAGCATCCTAACTCATACTCACAATGCAAATCTAAGTGATGCAATGGATAACATCATAATAAGAAAGAATAAAATAATATAAAGACCAATGTAATCAACTTCTCTTATCCCTAGTGGAGTCCCCACTATGGGCATGGATTTTTGCTTCCACTCCTGATGGAATGGTTCTTGCAACTTCGGTACCGTTAGGCTCTGGCCTTTAGAGAATATAGGAGTAAATATGGAGAATTAGAGTCACTACTCAGACAATCTAGGAGATAGAAAGGGGTGGATGACTTGATTCCTAAGGAATGCCCAACCCCCTACTAGGTTCAAAAAGTTGGGTACACATGGGGAAGGTGAGAATGACCCAGCACCCCCATAGCTTCCAATTCATTAGAATTGACCTATTTTTAGGTCTTAATATTATTGAATTCTTAATCATATTATAACATTATCCATGTTACATGCAATATTAAAATAAATGATACCATATTACAAATCAAAACAAGTCAATCAAAGATGGAAACCCATACAAGATGGAAACATGCATTTACAACCATTCAAATGTCCATAACAAAAAATATGAAATCCACCAAAAGGTGAAATTGTTTCCCTTAAAACTGTCCAAAAAATCTAAATAATTAAAATAAATAAGGCACCCACAAAGTGAAAACATGTTTTTTACATCTTAAATTCCAAATAACAAAATAAACACAAAACTATAAACACATACATAATCATCATACAAAGAATCATAAAATTAGGGCTTTAATTAAAAGGAAATAAAAATTAAACATAAAAGACGCAATCCATAAATAAATATTGACTTGTTAATGAAATATATGGCATGACAAAATATAAACAATTTACAAGATATGGTTTGAGCATGCAATTAGGGTTTTGTCATGCAAAGTTAGGATTTAATGAACAAATTAGGATTTTGATCTAAATCAAAGGCTTAACATGTAAAGTTAGTATTTAATGTGCAACACTAGGTTTAATCCTAGATCTAAGATGCAAAATTAGGGTTTTAGGTCATGCAATTAAGATTTCATTTTGATTAAGATCTAAAGCTACTACTTATTACATAATACTTTGAAATCAATCTTATAATTAAAAAGGCAGTAAGTTATGAAACAATGAAATTGATTGAATTTAATTGAGTTTAGTTAATAAGTTCATACCTTCATTGTTGGCTCCACCAAATTATTTTATTGAACCAAACTTACTATTTGATGATTGGAAAGCTTGGGTCAATTGTAGTGTCTTGGCTACTGCTCAAACAATCTAGAGACTATTTATTGATTCACACAAGTTGGCTACTGTGTTTCTTAATTATGGCTTCTATGTTCTGTTATGTTAATGATGACCCTTGATACTGATCCTTCTCTCTTCTTTTAATTGCTAAAGCTAGTTGCTCTTTGTATTGGTCACTCGTTGCTTTATATTTTTCTGACTATTGCTCTTTTTGATTTGTTAATTGTGGCTGCTAACTAGTGGCTTTAAATTCTTAAAGGGTGGCTGTGAGCGGGAATTTTTGCCCCCACTCCCATGTGGAATAGTTCTTTCGACTTCATAACTGTTAGGCTCAAGGCCTTAGAGAACGCGGGCCTAAATCCAGAGAAAATGGAGTCGCCACCCGGACGGACCGGGAAAAAGAAAGGGGTGGATGACTCAATTCTTAAGGAATCCCTAATCTCTTATTGGGTTCAAAAAGTTAGGTACGTGTGGAGAATGTGAGAATGACTCAGCACCCCTACAACGCCAGTTCATTGGAACCTGCCTCCTTTTCAGGTCTTAATATTATAAAATTCTTAAATATAATGACATTATCCATATTACATGCGATCATAAGAATAAATAATACTTTATTAAAAATCATAGCAATGTCCAAACAAAACAAATAAGTGGACACCCATCCAAGAATGGAAACATGCCCTTACATCGTCCAATGTCTAAAACTAAATAGGACACCCACTAAAAGTTGGAAATGTATCCTTTACATTAATCCCAAAATATGAAAATAATTTAAATTACATGAAGCTTAATTAATGAGGTATCCACAAGGTGGAAATATACCTCTTACATAATGAAAAATAAAGTAAACCAATAAAAGACATCCAACCATTCATCATTAAAGTAAGCCATTCATTATAAGTCAAATAAAAATCAAGATATGAAGATGTAAACTAAGCATACAGTATGTAAAGCATGATTTAAATAGCAATTAAAGACTAAATATACAAGCTAGGGTTTTATGGATTATGGTTTAGGAAAATACAATTATAGTTTGTGGTTTCTTTTTAAAAATAAGATTAGGGTTCTAAAGTTTTACCATTTATATTCAAAAACTAGGGTTTTAGGGTTTAGAGAATTTAATATTATTATAATTATTTTTTAAGTATTAGGCTACTATAAAGATTTTAGAAAATAAAATAAAATAAATTAGGGTTTAGGGCTCATACCATGCAATTAGGGTTTAGGAAGAAATAAATAAGGGTTTTGGAATTTATAAGAATAAAGATCAAAGTTTTGAAGTTGGAATAAACAAGCTACTAGTAAAAAACATTTGGAAAAAATTGAGTGACATTACAAAAACTTTAGACAAAGCTATTAGCATGCTGACTATTAGACAAAGCTACTGGATTCAATTAAAAAAAAAAATGCATGTTCCATGTTAAAAATTATCAAAAACATGTTATAATGAATTAATTAAGAAAATGTCGTCGTTTGTTGGCTCCACCACAATTGCACCGTTGGAATTCTAGGGAAGCTTGATCAAGACAACACAGCCTTGTTCCCTTGTCATTTGGAGTGTTCTTTTTGTTTTTGGTTGCTTAGGGTTGCTTCTAAGTTCAAAAGTCCGATGATAATTCTTGAGTAATTTTTTTCGTTCATGTTTATGTGTTTAAAAATACTATTTATAGAAATCTAAAACAAAAACTAAAATGTTAAGGAAATTAAAAACTTTTTAGGAAATTAATTGAAGTTTCTGAGTAAAATAGAGTTTTGGCAAAAATCAGCCAACGCACTGGAACGGGCTGCTGGGATGCGAGCAACGGGAGAGCGAGCAATGAGGTTGGGCTACTGGGACGCGAGCAACGGGTGAGCGCCTGCAAGGTTGGGTGAGGCGCTGCCCAATTCACCGTAGGTTACGCCTGTGGTGAATTGGCCCAAGCCAATTCCCCGCAGACCCTTTCGGCCTGCTGCGAACTGGCTTGTCACGTGCTGCGTGCCGCTCACCAATTAGTCCTTTTGATTTTTTATTTTTTTATTATATATATATTTTAAAAATAAATAAAATAAATAATAAATAATAAAATAAGTATTAAAATAAATAATAAATAATAAAATAAGTATTAAAATAAATAATAAATACTAAAATAAATAATAAATACCACAAAAATTATTTCAGACTTATTTTAAAATATTGGACTGGACTTGGTCAAAAATTAAGGGTCTACAGTTTACCCCCCTACTTGAACGATCTGAAACTTTCAGTAAAAGAGAGTAAAAAGCAACATGACTTTGAGCAGATTTTGGATAAGGATGGGTTTTCGACCCGAGATTGGCAACGGTTTGGGTACTCGACCATAGACTAGATTTGGATGCTTGATTCAAAATTAGATTTTAGGCGCTCGACCCAAGATGAGTTCGAGACTCAAAAGTGATTTGGGTTTTGGACTCGGTGGTGAGTTCTGGACTTTAAAATGATTTGGGTTCTAGACCCGGTGGTGAGTTCTAGACTAAAAAATAATTTGGGTTTTAGATCCAGTGGTGAGTTCTAGATTAAAAATAATTTGGATTCTAGACCCATTTGTCAGTTATGAACTAAAAAATTATTTGGATTATGGATCTAGGGTGAGTTCTAGACTCAAAACTGATTTGGGTTTTGGACTCGGGGTGAGTTATGGACTAAAAAATAATTTAGATTCTGGACCAGTTGGTGAGTTTTGGACTAAAAAATGATTTGGATTCTGGACCCGATGGTGAGTTATGGACTCAAAAATGATTTGAATTCTGGACCCGATGGTGAGTTCTGGACTCAAAAATAATTTGAATTCTGGACCCGGTAGATGCAAAAGATAATTATAGTTAGTAGGGTATAAATAAAAAATCTGCAAAACTGCAAACAATTTAGCTATTTTTTAGCATACATATATCCTCCTGCTCCCTGCATGGAAAAATAATTTTTGAAAAGTACAAAAAATATTTTTAGACGCTCAAATAGCTGAATAATTGAATAGAATGATTTGAATTTACTATTTAGATTTTATTTATTACTATTTGCTCACTATTTACTAATAGTAATTTTTTTTCATGGGCATTACTGTTTTCCTTTTTCCTTTTGTCTTTTCCATTGCCATTTGCATATATAAAGGCTCAGCTTACTAACATTCCTCATTCAATTTTCATTTTTTACATTAAACACACAGATAACTTAAGTTTGAGCAGAGAGAATAGAGAGTTTAGCCATCAAATAGAAGGAAGGCATGCTTCAAGATCTGGACCTCGATCTAATGCTGAGTTTTTTGAATTTATTCGACAACATGAACGTGGAATTGTCAATTCACTAGCTAGAATGAAACTTCATCATAGTTCAAGTCTAAAGACTAAGGTAATGCTCCAACTTTAGTTGCAAAATTTTTTATCATTTTATTTTATTACTATTATTTTTATTTTATTTTATTTATTATTATTATTTTTTAATTATTATTATTTTTTAGTTATAATTTAATATATTAGCGAATGAATAGTAAAAAATATTCTAATGCTAAAAATAAAAAATTAAAATAAATAAATACAGTTGTGAGGGGGGGGGGGGTTTGCCTCCACTCCAGTGGAATGGTTCTTGTGACTTCGGCACTATTTAGGCTCGGAGCCTTAGAGAACACGGACCTAAGCCCGGAGAAAATGGAGTCGCCACTCGGATGGGCCGAGAAAAAGAAAGGGGTGGATGACTCGATTCCTAAGGAATCCCCAACCCCCTAATGGGTTCGGAAAGTTGGGTACGTGTGGGTAAGGTGAGAAATGGCCCAGTACTCCCACAACGACCGGTTCATTGGAACCGGCCTCCTTTGTAGGTCTTAATATTATAAAATTCTTAAGTATAACAATATTATCCATATTACATGCAACAATTGAAATAAAGCATCATTATATTAAAATCAAAGCAATGTCCAAACAAAGCAAATAAATGGACACCCATCCGAAGATGGAAACATGTCCTTACATCATCCATGTCTAAACTAAATAGGACACCCACCGAAAGGTGAAAACATGTCCTTTTCATTGGTCCCAAAATGTAAAAGCAATTTAAATTACATAATACTTAACTAATGAGGTACCCACAAGGTGAAAACATACCTCTTACAATTTTAATACTAAAACAAACAAATAATAATCGTAACAATAAAGAAAATAATCATCCATGGTAAATTAAATAAATCAAGCATTGAAATTAAATAAATCAGCCATCAAAACATATAATAAACTACATAATCAAATCTAAAATTAAATAAAGCAAATAAAGATATAAATTTAGGTTTATGTCTCAATTTAGAGTTCTTTAATTAACATATAGGGTTTTGGGATCTTAGAATTATTATCATTATTATTTAAGCTACTGTAAAGATTTTGAAAAATTGGAATGGATTTGGGTTTTATAAATTTAAGAAAGTAGTAAGGTTTTTTGGTTAATCAAATTAGGGTTTAGGGGTAACATCATGAAATTAGGAAATTGCTGCGGGAAATTGGCCCAGCAGATTCACTTTCAGCGCCGATTTTTATTTATTTATTTATTTATATATATATATTTTTAACTTTACTAATATTACTTCTTTTTTTTATTTTTTTTATAAAAAAATATAAATAATAAATACTAAATACTAAAATAGATATTGTTTAATTAAAATACCACTAAAACTTATTTCGGACTATATAAAAATATCGGACCAGACTGGGTCAAAAATTAAGGGTCTACAGTTTGCCCCCTGCTTGAATGATCTGAGACTATGGTAAAAGAGAGTGAAAACCAATAAGACTTAATTTTTATGAGATGGTTTAGGTTTTGGGTTCTAAACCCAGTTCGAGTTCTGGACTCGGAAAAGACATGGGTTCTTGACTTGGGATGGTTTGGGTTCTGGACCCGGTTTGAGTTCTGGACTCGAAAAAGGCTTGGGTTCTGGACCCAAGCTAAGATCTGGACTTAGGGGTAATTGTGGGTTCTAAACCCGAGCTAAGTTCTGGATTTAAGAGGGAATTTAGGTTCTGGACCTAAGCTAAGTTCTGAACTTAAGGATAATTTTGTGTTCTGGACCCGAGCTAAGTTCTAGAATTAAGAGATTTGAATTATGGACTCGAGCTAAGTTATGGACTTAAGAATAATTTTGGATTCTGGACCCGAGCTAAGTTCTGGACTTAAGAGAGATTTTATGTTCTGGACCTAAGGGTAATTTGGGTTCTAGACCCGAGGTAGATTTTGGGTGCTCGATCCTAAACTGGACTTGAATACTCGATCCTAAACTGGATTTGAATACTCGATCCTAAACTGGATTTGGATACTCGATCCTAAATTGGATTTGGATACTCGATCCTAAACTAGATTTGGATACTCGATCCTAAAGTGGATTTGGATACTCGATCCTAACTGGATTTGGATACTCGATCCTAACTGGATTTGGATACTCGATCCTAAATTGGATTTGGATACTCGATCCTAACTAGATTTGGATACTCGATCCTAAACTGGATTTGGATTTGGATACTCGATCCTAAATTGGATTTGGATACTCGATCCTAAATGGATTTGGATACTCGATCCTAAACTGGATTTGGATACTCGATACTAACTGGATTTTGATACTTGATCCTAAACTAGATTTGGATACTCGATCCTAAACTGGATTTGGATACTCGATACTAACTGGATTTTGATACTTGATCCTAAACTAGATTTGGATACTCGATCCTAAACTAGATTTGGATACTCGATCCTAAACTGGATTTGAATTGTGTACTTAAACCCGAAACTGGGTTGGATTTGGGTACTTCGACCTGAGATTGAATTGGATTTCACTGACCTTTTATCAGTTGAGGATTCTGGCTTAACTGGTTGTTCCATTCTTTTGTTCTTCATTTTGCAAAAATTCAGCTATTTTTAGTTGGCCCTCATATCTTCTCCTTGCCCCCTGTGTAGGCTCAAACCAAAGGTTTTTCTATGCGGGCTCTAATTGATGTTTGTCTTATCTAACTCTTCACACAAATACTTATTTCTTCTTTTACAAAATGACTGGAGCTTCCTCAAGCAATAGGATTTCCATGCCCCCTTGATTCAATATCTTCTTTTGATTCTTTATTTCACAGGGTGTTTGCTGTTCATTTTGACAAAAAATACAATACAAGAGAGTGCAATATGATATACTCATGTATGCACGATATGAATGAATAATACTTACAATGGTTCCATCAACTCACAGACCGAGATAATCAACTGAAGTGTTTTCATTGCCTTCTTTTGGATGCCCATTCAGGTCTTGCTTTGGAATGACAAAATGCTTCACATTTATGGCTTTTATCTTCAAGATGTTAAAAATATGAGTGGTGGATACCCCAAGCTATAGAGTCAGGGATACATCCATTTCAAACTATTTTCAGCTTGTCAGTCGGTAACTTCTTTATGACCTTGCCAATAATCATTTCCTTTGCCCTATGTGTTCTATGAGTTTTGATAGTTCAACATACTCCCTTTAACTTGAAGGCTTCGTATGACAAAAACACATTTTTTTTGAAATCAAATGTTGGCTTTGCCAAATCAATGTCAATTTACTTCATGACTCGATTTTCAAATTAACATATCTATAACATGACAACCCTAGTTACCATACTAAACTCGGGAATCATTTCTATTTAAGCAAGAACTGTTGTACTTCAGATAGGCACATACACATTACTTGGCCAAAGGTCTCATTGAGTTTAAATATTGTCTATCTCATATGCATGCTTATTGAAACTATCTCCACTAATAGACTCTACCCACAAAGAGAGATCAATAGGTCTTTGATAGGCTTGAAATGGGGTCTATAAGGGACATGGGTTAAATGAAAGCCATTTTGAGATTGGAGCTGATGTGACACAATGGACAAACCCTCGCACTAAAAATTTCTTATTTGAACTTTAGGCAGTTGTGAGCAATCTTGCTAGACTCCAAATTCTTTCTATATTCTTGGCATCAATCTGGATCTTGATTAGAATAGTCTTTTCCCTTGCAAAAAGTTTGATGCCCAAATTCATTTCTTTTCTTCTTCTCCCTTTTCTTTCTTTTTTATTTTTCTTACTCTTCCTTTCTTTGAGCATTTTATCATTTTGTCCTTCTTTCTTGTAGGACTGTCAAGTACAGAACTTTCAAAAGTGGGTGACCTTTCTCCTTTTTCTTTGATTTTGATCAAATCATTGATTGGATTGGACAAATTCAAGTCAAACTGTCCTTATAAACTAAATGGAAGCCTTTTGCTGTCTTAGGTAAAAGATAACTCAGTTGGATTTCTGAACTATTTTGGGTTTTATCTTCTTTTTTTTCTTTCTTTTCTTCTTGTTTTTTCTTCTTTTTTTTTTCTCTTTTTTTCTCTTTTTTTGTTTTTTTGGTTCTTTTTTTCTTCTTTTCTTTTCTTTTTTGGTTCTAGCTCTAAAAGAGTTGTCTTGTTTGTGCCAACTTGGGTTTCTAATAATGGATGAGTGGAGTGACATAAATCTCCCTTAATAGGGATAAATCATCTGTTACACTGATGTTATATTGATAGACTGGAGATATTAGGTGAACTTCAACTATCCTTATGGTCTTAAAAACATCAACTATCCTTATGATCTTAACTATTCATTCCTTTCTTCGATCTTCTTGCCTTTTCATCTTAGTGATCATAAGACTTGTCAAAAGTATCACAACAACTCAGGGTAGGTTGTTGAGGTTTGTAAGCCAATGAAAAGAAAGCTAAAATTTCACGAAGGCTCAAAGGGACAACTAGGGGTTGATATTTAATAGGGTGGATACTAGTTGTTGGCTAAATAAACAATGCCTAGATCATTTCTCTCTTAAATAAGAAAAGTTCAATTTCGCCTCGAAAGTTTGTCAAAGCATGTTCTAAGACTAACTAGGACCTAGACAAAGGTAATTATGCAGGAGCCCTCTCTAAGTAAGCATACAAAACTCAATGCTATAGAGTAATTCCCTCACCTAGTAAAGTCATTCAAGTCATGATGCCTAGATACATTGATTTATGAATATCAAGCTAGATTCCTCATTGGTTTAACACCAAAATGCACAAAGACCAACAAAAATTTGATGAAAGTAATTTATTCAAACCAATTTAAATTTGAAAAACATGATTGTTCCAATTAAATATTAAAGAAAGAAAAATTGAAAAGCAACATTCAAGCTAAGAAAAGTTTGTTGAGTTAAGCTTCTTTTCCTTTCACATCTTCAATTTTTCCACCTTGAAAGGATGATAAAACAAAATCTTCCTCAATCCTCCTCCTATCATGAAAGTTGCTGGTGGTGGCACTCCATTGAACTTAGGCAGATGATTGTTTTTAGTATTGGGCTTATCCGGCTCGGGCAGCTTACCACTGCCAATCAAATCTTGGATCTCATGCCTTAAACGAGCACATTTATCTGTTTCATGCCCTTACATTTGATGAAATTGACAAAAAGCCTCGGCATTAAAGTTTGGTGGCAGAGGATTATGTAGTGATCAAGGAACCAACGGCTGTAACAACCCTTCTTTTGTAGCTTGTTGAAAACCCAAGACAGAGGTTTACCCAATTATGAAAATTGTCTTTTATTTCCTGGACCAGTCGTATTAACATCAACTGCTTTTTACGTGCTTTGATTGCTAGGGTGATAATTTCCTTTCTCATTCCTTCTTGCCAAAAAGCTCCCCTTACCATTCTTCAATTTGCAGACAAGCTTGGAGAAGATCTTTGAAATCACGGATGAGTGTATGAGACATCCTTTCACGAAGACTAGGCAACACCCCTCTCACAATCATCCTTACTTGATCAGATTCATCGGGCATCTTCTTAAGGAAAGAGGCCTTATTTCTCCATCTTTTCACTTAGTCCACAAAATTTTCATTTGGCTTTTGTCTAATGGACTCAACTTCCATTAAGGTAACTTCCATCTCAACATTGTATCCATATTGTTGGATGAAGGCCTTGTATAGCAGATCCCAACTTTTTTGTGTATCATCATCTAAGGTATTAAACCAATTTTGGATAATAGGATCCAATGAGAGCATGAAGTACCTTAGAGTTTGAGCCTTAGTAGCTCGGGCAAACTGCATAGCAGTGATATACTGCTTCACATGGAGGTGAGGATTTTCGGTTCCATCAAACTTTGGAAAGGATGGCATCTTAACTTATAAGGAACCTCCTCATCTTGTTCAAATAGTTTGTCGATGTCGAACATCTCTTCTATTTTCAGCTTCTTCTCAAATTTCTTTTCTAAATCAGCAATCATCTTCTCAACATCAGACGTCTCGGTCTTTTCTATAGTCGTCTTCTCAACAACCTTCGGCTCCTTTTTGTCTTGAGGATCTTGAAAGTATTGAGCCCAGTCATCATCATCATCAAGGACTACCTTGTCATCATCAAAAGCCACTTTACCAGCCTTAGCCTTCCCTTTGTCCTTTGGCTTCTTGGTGCTAATAGATGCTTCAGCATTGTTTCCTAAAATTACAGCCAATTGGCTCTTCATGGTCTCAGCCAGGGCCTCTTTTATTTCTTCCATCTTGGCATTGGGGGCGTCGTCTACCATTATTTGAATTTGTTCTAGCTCCATTGCTTTTGGTGAGCAAGTGATTGAGTTGCTACTAGATTCTTCATCTTCAGGGTAGGTTGGATTATCGTAAGCTTTTGAACTATCGTAATCCAGGGCTGTGAGCCAGAGAGGATCAATGATATGAGATGCAAATGCATATATGCATGTATGCATGTATGTACAAACAATAAACAAAGGTAAGTAGAATGTCCCTTCCAATCTTATAACATCAGCACATGAATGGTGAGTCTCTTTTCCTAGGTAATATGGTTAACAAAATACCAACATGGGGTATCTTGTTTTTGAATATTTCCCTCGAATGTTTCAACCAATAATTATATTTTCAAAAGTGTAAATCAATAAATGATAATTCCCATTAATTAGGTTTTAATCCATTCAACCAACTAAAGTAGCTTTTATGCTATATTGGATTAAAACTAAATTAATAGGTTTATTATAAATAGATTTCTCACTCGAAAAAGTAACTAATGATTCATGCCAAAAATAAGCTCATGATTAATTATTCTTAGTATAAACTAGGCTCACAATTGATTTTTGGTATTTCATAATTGACCTAAATAATTTGCAAGCTCTTTGTAAAAAATGTTGGATGAAAATAATTTTGTTTCTAAGCCCATTGTAAAAAGAATTTAGAAAAAAATGGATTTTGGGCTTTGTATTTGAGTCCAGAGAAAAGAATTTTGGATTTATTTTTAGAAAAAGTTTATGTCCAAAGACCATCTTGAAAAGATTTGAAAATAGCTTTGGTCTTTTGGACTTAAAGAAAAATTTATTTGAGCTCACAATGTAATTAGGTCATATTAGAAAAAGAACAAACCAAATAAGTCATGATTTAAGCCAAGACAAATTAAACATAGTCAAACAACAAGCATTTGTGGTAAAACCTAAGGAAAGTAATTTAGTCTTTGGGTTAAAAGGCTTAGGTTCCCATAGCAAGTATATACCAAAAGGTACAAGGCTATGAGTGGTTATACCATGCTCGATCTCCATACCTTGAGTGAAAGTATGGTATCCCTTACATAACACAACACGGGTAACATGGGCATCCTAACTCACGCACATGATGCAATCTAATATGATGCAATGGATAATATCATTATAAGAAAGAATAGAATAATATAAAGACCAATGGAATCAACTTCTCTTATCCCAGTGGAGTCGCCATTGTGAGTGGAAATTTTTGCCTCCACTCCCGGTAGAATGATTCTTGCGACTTTGGCAATGTTTAGGCTCGGGGCCTCTGAGAACACGGACCTAAGCCCGAAGAAAATGGAGTTCACCCGGATGAGCTGGGAAAAAGAAAGGGGTGGATGACTCGATTCTTAAGGAATCCCCAACCCCCTAATAAGTTTGGAAAGTTTGGTACTTGTGGGGAAGGTGAGAAATGGCCCAGCACCCCCACAACGCCTGGTTCATTGGAACCGGCCTCCTTTGCAGGTCTTAATATTATAAAATTCTTAAGTATAACAATATTATCCATAATACATGCAACAATTGAAATAAAGCATCACTATATTAAAATCAAAGCAATGTCCAAACAAAGCAAATAAATAGGCACCCATCCGAAGATGGAAACATGTTCTTACATCATCCATGTCTAAACTAAATAGGACACCCACCGAAAGGTCGAAACATGTCCTTTACATTGGTTCCAAAATATAAAAGCAATTTAAATTACATAATACTTAACTAATGAGGTACCCACAAGGTGAAAACATACCTCTTACAATTTTAATACTAAAACAAACAAATAATAAACATAACAATAAAGAAAATAATCATCCATGGTAAATTAAATAAATCAAACATTAAAATTAAATAAATCAGCCATCAAAACATATAATAAACTACATAATCAAATCTAAAATTAAATAAAGCAAATAAAGATACAAATTTAGGTTTATGTCTCAATTTAGAGTTCTTTAATTAACATTTGGGGTTTTGGGATCTTAGAATTATTATCATCATTATTTAGGCTCCTGTAAAGATTTTGCAAAATTGAAATGGAATAGGGTTTTATAAATTTAAGAAAGTAGTAAGGTTTTTTGTTTAACCAAATTAGGATTTAGGGGTAACCTCATGAAATTAGGATTTTGCAACCTTAAGATATTAGGGCTTAAGGCTCACAGTTAAGATATTAGGGTTTTATGGTTTGAAACTTTGATTTTGCAGATTATGATTAAGGATTTGATGTTTTACCGTGATCAAAGTTAAGTATGGTTTTAATATTTACTATAATAACTACTTAAGTATTTTTAGATGAAATAAATATAGAAAGTCTTTAATGGAGTTATTTGCAAGATTAAAATATCCCAGTGAATAAGATTATAAAAAGCTAATGTGAAGATTTGAAAATAGAATTAGGATTTATGGTTTGAATAAATTAAGGTTCAGGTTTGTATTTTGAATAAAGGTACTATATTTTGAATAATCATAACAAAGAAAGTTAAACTTAAAGATAATATACAAATAAATATTGACCCGAGCCCATACCATGGTCCCGCTAGCCGGTTAGCGGGCGAGGGTCAAAGGGGCAGCGCCCCGGAAGATTTTTTGAAAACTGGCTTTTAGGGTTGTAGGTTTTGGTGTTGAAAATTAAGATTTTAGGGTTTAAGATTTAGAAAATAGTTTCGAAATTGAAAGAAACTAATGTTATTTTTAAAGAAAAATGCTTACTGTGTGATTTTGGAAAAAATAATTAATTAGGGTTAAAGCTTTTGGTACTTGAAAAAATAAGGCTACTGGATTTTTGAAATAGAGATTAGGTTAGGGTTTTAAATTTTTGGAAGCAGAAGAGTAATTTAGCATTTTTGATGTTTTTGAAGTTTTGAAATTTTTTATCATATTGTATGATGAAACAATTAATCCAATTTGAATAATGAAGCTACTGTAAAGAAATAAATAAAGAAAATAGATATTCAGACCTCCGTTCGTTGGTTCCTCCACAATTGACTTCTGGATGAACAATGATAAAGGCAGTGTTGCTGCCTTTGATGGATTGAGTACTTCTTGTTGCAAATGTCTCTTGCTTGCTAGGGTTTTCTTTTGGCCGATCGAATGGTTGAGTCTCCAATCCAGTAAATAATTTTTTCCTCCTTGTAAAACAATTTTTTTTCGACCCCCTAATTCTGTGTTTTAATGTGGTATTTATAGGAAAAATCATAAACCTACTTCTAATTGTCTAAAAAAACTAAAACTAATTAGGAAAAGAAACCAAAACCAAATAGAATTTGGTTTTGAAAAAAACTGCGTTGGAAATTTGCGCTGGCAAAAAAATTGCTGCTGTTTGAAAACTGCGAGAACTACGAGAGTTGCAGAGGGCGGGCACCAATTCGCCGCTGGAATTTCCTATGGAGAATTGGCCTAAGGCCATTTCCTGCGGCGAATTGGCAAATTGGCCCAGTTGATTAACTTTTGGCGATGAAATTTTTCATCGCCGATTTTTATTTATTTAGTTATTTATATATATATATTTTAACTTTACTGATATTACTTCTTTTTTATTTTTTTTATAAAAAATAATAAATAATAAATAATAAATACTAAAATAGATATTATTTAATTAAAATACCGCAAAAATTTATTTTGGACTATATAAAAATATCATACCAGACTGGGTCAAAAATTTAGAGTCTACAATAGTAATGAGTAATTTCAGACTTTGAAACAATAGTTGTTGTGAGATGATATACTTACCTCATATTGGCTTACCTTGTTCGGTGTTAGCGTGATCATTGCATTGTTTGGGGCGAAGGGTATGTCTATAAAGCCTGGCAATGGTATGACGTAGCACCTTCTTGGTTAAAACGAATCATCCGAGAGTGCAATTTTGAAAGCTTTATTCTGTAATTACCATCCGAGGAATGTTTAATATACCGTAGTGTATTTCAAGCATTATCAGAGCGGTGGATGGACTTGACCCATACTTTTCACCTACCTGTGGGAGAAATGACTATTGGCCCAGTCAATTTTTTAGCCATAACTGACATCCGGTACTATGGCCTTCCGGTTCCTCTTACCAACGATACCCTGACACATGAAGAAATTCAACAGTTAATCAGTATGGAACCATCACTAAAAGATCCCTTTAAGATAAAAATTGAGCCAATTCAGAATTATTAGATGAGCTATGATGGACAGGTTCATAGAGAAACAACCAAATAATATGCTCGAGGATTTTTACTATATTTGCTTGGGTCGACCATTTTATGCAGTACCGAATTTGCCATCCATATGTCAGTGTTGAGGGCCCTTGTTGAAATGGATAAGGTACAACTTTACAGTTGGGGTGAAGCTGGCATTGCCTATCTCTGTCATGGCCCAGACAAGATTTGCAGGAATAAGAAGTCTTTCATTGGCTTCATGGTGATTGTTGAGGTACTATCTCCTGCCATTGTTAATTCAACTCATATATTCGCATGAATTTGATTTCCTTTGTTATTATAGGTATGGGCTTATGAGCACAATCTCGTAAGGGTGCCTAATATTTCTCAAGAGATAGTCGGATATCCAAGGTTAGGTTTTTAGTTATCCGATCGTATACTAGTTCTCGGCTCTCATCACGTGCACACCCAACATTATCTTTTAGTTTCCTATGGGACCAAGTAAAATAGTATTAGTATGCTTTATAGTTTATGTAAAAATTTTACTTATCTTTTCTCATCCTATAGGTCGACTTGGCTTAGTGGAAAGTTGAAGAGCGGGTGAATTGGACTCTATTTTGAATGTTGCACTGCCTTACCAACACACCCACCAAATCATTACTGGTCTTATGTCTAATGGCTAGTTTCTCGGGAAAAGGGTGTATGATTTATTCCTTGGTCCTGAGCAGTGGAGGGTCTCGATGAATTGTCCAATGTACACTTTGAATATTACATCAATGCCGGAGAATTTGTGGTGGTTAGCTCGAAATGGCTGTGATGTTGAAGATTTTCTTTGTGTACTGGGCGTGTCATACACACAATTCATTCGAACACAACTCTTAAACTTTGATGTGTCTCCTATTGGCATTTGGGGATTTCTTGAAGAGGAAGAAGGAAATGATGAGGAAATCGGTGATGAAGAGGAGGAGAGACAATATATCTCTTATTCCAAGGCTGAAACATCTCAGGTAAATATGTATCATTCTATCATTGCAATTGCTTCTTTTTAAACTTATTTTGACTGTTCTAATGATTATTGCAGGCTTCTAGCTTATTTGATCATGAGGCTGGACCTTCCTCTGTTGTTCCTCCAATTACTCCTTCTCACCAACCAAAAGTGCCATCCCATCCACAAGGCTCTTGTAGGCCCTTAATTTTTGACCCAGTCCGGTCCAATATATTTTAATTAGTCCAAAATTATTTTTGTGTTGTCCAATATATTTTAATTAATCCAAAATTATTTTTGTTATCTTAATTAAATAATATTTGCTTTAGTATTTAATTTTTATTAATAAAAAAATAATAAATAAAAATAAAATAATAAAAATAAAAATCGGCGACGGAAAAATCGGCGACGAAAAAATCATCGCCGAAAATCAGCTTGGGACGAAATGGCAGCGGTCGAAATGGCCCGCAGGCCAATTTTTGCCCGCAGCCCGCAGCCACCTGCGGCAGCATTTTTCTCCAGCAAAATTTTTTCGCAGCAGTTTTTTTTTGCCAACGTAATTTTTCCGCATCAGTTTTTTTTTTGCCAGCAAATTTTTTCCGATGCAAATTTTTTCAAAACCAAATTCAATTCAGTTTCGATTTCCTTTTATTAATTAATATTAGATTTCGTGAGCAACTAAAATTAACCATTAAAATCTTCTATAAATAAGGACTAAAACAACACAAGAAGGGGGGAAATTTTGGGACTGAAATTGAGGAGGAAAACTTTGAAAAGTAAATTGGATTTTAAGAATTCCTTCTGGCAGTGAAATCGATCGGATTTGTGAGAGAGCAAACAAGCAATTCAATCCATCAAAGGCAGCAAAGCTTGTCTTTGTTCTTTTTCATCCAAGAAGTGATTTTTGGTAGAACCAACAAATGAAGGTGTGAATTTCTTTATTTGTTTCATTAATTCACAGTAGCTTAAATAATTCAATTGTCTTTTTTGATTTAAAAAATCCTAGAACTTTAATTTACCTTTTCTAAAGCTTAAAAACCTTAATTCGTTTATTTGTTTTCCAAAAATCTTAAATTTGTTATTTTTGTTTCTTCAAAATTTACCAAAACCCTAATTTGAATCTGTTTCTTTTCAAAGCCCTAAATTGAATCTGTTTCTTTCCACAAACCCTAAAAAAATATCTTTTTTTGTTTCTATAAACCTTAAATCGTTTTGTTTATTTTCATAAAGTATCATAAAATTATCAATTGATTTTCAAATTCTAAAATCTAATGCATTCTTCGAAACCCTAATTCTAAAATTCTAAAACCTTAATTCAACTCCAAAACCCAAAATAGTAAACCCTAACTTCTTTAAAACCTTAAACCCTAATTTTTCTAAACCCTAATCCTTTAAACCTTAAAACCTTATAAACATAAATATTAAAATTCAAACACAGTAAGCCTAAAAACCATAATTCAGTAGCTAATAATCATAAATCCAATGTTTTAAAGTGTTCAAACCCTAATTTCATGATTTCACTTCTCAAACACTAATTTGGTTAATCAAATAATTTTATCAACCTCTTAAATTGATAAAACTTTAATCCATTTCAATTCCTTTAAAACTCATAGTAGCTTAAACCCATAAATTCCAAAACCCTAAACACATGAAATAAAGAATCTTAAATAGAAACAGTAGCCCTAATTTGAATCTTTATTTGCCTTATTTAATTTTATATTTGATTATGCTTTGATTTATTTTATATGCTTTAATTTATTTAAGTTTAATGCTTGGTTTATTTAATTTATCATGGATGGATGTTCACTTTCTATTGATGTTTAATACCTTTGATGAATGATTTATTTATGATGAATGATTATTCACTTTTATCGATTTATTTAGATTTTCAAATGTTGTAAGAGGTATGTTTCCACTTGGTGGGTACCTTATTAGTTAAATATCATGTAATTTAAATTGCTTTTCTATTTTAGAACCAATGTAAAGGACATGTTTCTACCTTTCGGTGGGTGTCTTATTTAAGCATGGATTATGTAAGGGCATGTTTCCATCTTCGGATGGGTGTCCATTTATTTGTTTCGCTTGGACATTGTTTTGATTTTCAATATATCGATGCTTTATTTTAATTATTGTGTGTAATATGGATAATATTGTTATATTTAAGAATTTTATAATATTAAGACCTACAAAGGAGGTCGGTTCCAATGAACCGGGAGTTGTGGGGGTGCTGGGCCATTTCTCACCTTCCCCACACGTACCCAACTTTCCGAACCCATTAGGGGGTTGGGGATTCCTTAGAAATCGAGTCATCCACCCCTTTCTTTTTCTCGGCCCATCCGGGTGGAGACTCCATTTTCTCCAGACTTAGGTCCGTGTTCTCTAAGGCCCCGAGCCTAAACAGTGCCGAAGTCGCAAGAATCATTCCACCAGGAGTGGGGGTGAAAATCCCCACTCAAAGTGGCAACTCCACTGGGGATAAGAGAAGTTGATTTCGTTGGTCTTTATATTATTCTATTCTTTCTTATAATGATATTATCTATTACATCATATTAGATTACATCATGTGTGTGAGTTAGGACGCCCGTGTTACTCGTGTTGTGTTATGTAAGGGATACCATACTTTCACTCAAGGTATGGAGATCGAGCATGGCATAACCACTCATAGCCTCGTACCATTTGGTATATACTTGCTATGGGAACCTAAGCCTTTTAACCCAAAGACTAAAACTCATGTAATTGGCATAGTTACTTGCCTTAGGTTTTACCCCAAATGCATGTTGTTTGACTATGGTTAATTTATCTTGGCTTAAATCATGGCTTATTTGGTTTGTTCTTTTTCTAATATGACCTAAGTACATTACAAGCTCATAATAAATTTTTTGTTTAAAATCTAAAAGACCAAAGTTATTTTCAAAACTTTTCAAGATGGTCTTTAGACATAAAACTTTTCTAAAAATGAATCAAAAACTCTTTTGCTCATGGCCCAAATACTAAGCCCAAAATATGTTTTTTCTAAAATCTTTTTACAATGTTCCTAGAAACAAAATTATTATCTTTTCTTACAAAGAGCTTGCAAATTATTTTGGTCAATTAAGAAATACCAAAAATCAATTGTTAGCCTAGTTTATACTAAGAATAATTAATCATGGGCTAGTTTTTGACATGAATCATTAGTTACTTTTTCAAGTGAGAAATCTATTTATAATAAACCTCTTAATGTAGTTTTAATCCAATATAGCATAAAAGCTACTATAGTTGGTTAAATGGATTAAAACCTAATTAATGGGAATTATTATGAACTGATTTCCATTTTTGAAAATATAACTATTGGTTGAAACATCCAAGGGAATTATTCGAAAACAAAATACCCCATGTTGGTATTATGTTAACCATATACCTAGGAAAAGAGACTCGCCATTCGTGTGTGGATGTTATAAGGTTGGAAGGAACGTCCTATTTGTCCTTGTTTTGTTAATTGTTTGTGCATACATGCATACATGCATACATTTGCATCTCATATCATTAATCCTTTCTAGCTCACAGCCTTGGATTACGATAGTTCAAAAGCTTACGACAATCTGACCTATGCCAGAAGCGAAGAATCTAGTAGCAACTCAATCACTTACTCACCAAAAACAATGGATCCCGAACAAATTCAAAGAATGGTGGATGATGCCCTCAATGCCAAAATGGAAGAAATAAAAGAGGTCCTAGCTGAGACCATGAAGAACCAATTGACTGTAATTTTAGAAAATCATGCCGAAGCATTTGCTAGCACTAAGAAGACAAAGGACAAAGGGAAGACTAAAGTTGGTGAAGTAGTTTTTGATGATGAAAAGGTGATCATTGATGATGATGATGATTAGGCTTAATAATACCAAGATGCTCAAGAGAAGAAAAAAGAACCGAAGGTTGTTGAAAGGTCAACTATGGAGAAAACTAAAACTTCTTATGTTGAAAAAATGATTACTGATTTAGAAAAGAAATTTGAGAAGAAACTGAAAATCAAGGAAATGTTCGAAGTTGACAAATTATTTGAGCTAGATGAAGAAGTCCCGTACAAGTTCATGATGCCATCTTTTGCGAAGTTCAATGGGACCGAAAATCCTCACCTCCATGTGAAGCAGTATATCACTGCTATGCAGTCTGCCCGAGCTACTAAGGCTCAAACTCTAAGGTACTTTATGCTCTCATTGGACCCTGTTGTCCAAAATTGGTTCAATACCTTAGATGATGGAACACAAAAGAGTTGGGATTTGCTATACAAGGCCTTCATCCAACAATATGGATACAATGTCGAGTTGGAAGTTACCTTAATGGAAGTTGAGTCCATTAGACAAAGGCCAAATGAGAATTTTGTGGACTATGTGAAAAGATGGAGAAATAAGGCTTCTTTGCTCAAGAAGAGGCCTGATGAATATGATCAAATAAGGATGATCGTGAGAGGCGTCCTGCCCAATCTCCGTGAAAGGATGTCTCACACCCTTATAAGGGACTTCAAAGATCTTCTCCAAACTGGTCTATAAATTGAAGAGTGGGAAAGGGAGAAAAATCGCTTTTCAATAAGAAGGAATGAGAAAGGGAATTACCAATCTGGAAATCAAAGCACGCAAAAAGAAGTTGATGTCAATACAACTGGTCAAGCAAATAGAAGGCAATTTTTAAATCTGGGGAAGCCTTTGTCTTGGGTCTTCAACAAGCTACAAAAGAAGGGACTATTACAACCATTGGCCCCTCGACCTTTGTCGAAACCTTTACCCCCAAAATTTAATACTAAAACCTTTTTGTGAGTTTCATCAAACACAAAGACATGAGACAGACAAATGCTTGCAATTAAAACATGAGATCCAAAATTTAATTGATAGTGGTAAGTTGCCTGAGTCTGATAAGACTAGCACAAAAGATAATATTTTGCCTAAGTTTGGAAGAGTACCTCCACCGGCAACCTTCATGGTGGGAAAAAGATTGGAAGAAGATTTTGTTTTATCATCCTTTTAAGATGGGGATATTGAAGATGTGAAAGGAAAAGAAGCTAAACTCAACAAACTTTCCTTAGCTTGAATGTTGCTTTTCAAATTTTGCTTTAATATTAATTAGAACAATCGTGTTTTTCAAATTTGTTTGAATAAATTACTTTTATCAAAAACTTTTATTGGTCTTTGTTCATTTTGGTGCTCAACCGATGAAGAATCTAGCTTGATGTTCATAAATTAATGTGTCTAGGCATCATGACTTGAATGACTTTACTAGGTGAGGCAATTGCTCTATAGCATTGAGTTGTGTATGCTTACTTAGAGAGGGCTCCTGCATAATTATCTTTGTCTAGGTCCTAGTCAGTCTTAGAACATGCTTTGACAAACTTTCAAGGTGAAATTGAACTCTACTTATTTAAGAGAGAAATGATCTAGGCATTGTTTGGTTAGCCAACAACTAGTATCCACCCAATTAAATATCAATCCCTAATTGTCCCTTTGAGCCTTCATAAGGTTTTAGCTTTCTTTTCATTAGCTTACAAACCCCAATAACCTACCCTGAGCTGTTGTGATACTTTTGACAAGTCTTATGATCACTAAGAAGAAGAGGCAAGAAGATTAAAGAAAGCAATGATTAGTCAAGATAATGAGGATAGTTGAAGTTCTCAAGACCATAAAGATAGTTGAAGTTCTCAAGACCATAAGGGGAGTTGAAGTTATTAAGACCATAAGGGTAGTTGAAATTTCTCTAATATCTCCAATATATCAAGACAACATCAGAGTAACAAATGATTTATCCCTGTTAAAGAAGATTTATGTTACTCCACTCATCCATTATTGAAAGCCCAAGTTGGTATAAACAAGACAACTCTTTTAGAGCTAGAACCAAAAAATAACAAAAGAAAACAAAAGAAAAAAGGAAGAAAAAGAAGAAAAGAAGGAAAAAAAATAAAAGAAAAAAGAAGAAGAAAAAAAAGTAAAAGAAGAAAAAGCGAAATAAAAGATAAAAAGATAAAACCTAAAAAGGCGGTTCAAAAAGCCAACTGAGTTCTCTTTTACCTAAGACAACAAAAGGCTTCCATTTGGCATTTTGACTTGAATTGGTCCAACCCATCCAAAGATTCAATCAAAATTGGAGAAAAAGGAGGGAGACCATCCGATTCTTGAAAGTTCTATACTTGATAGTCCTACAAGAAAGAAGGACAAAATGATAAAAGAAAGGGAAGAGTAAGGAAAGAGAAAGAAGAGGGAAGAGTAAGAAAAATAAAGAGGAAAGAAAAGGGAAAAGAAGAAAAGAAATGAATTTGGGTCTCAAACTTTTTGCAAGGGAAAAAACTGTCCTAATCAAGATCTAGATTAATGCCAAGAAGACAGAAAGAATTTAGAGACTAGCAAGATTGCTCCCAGCTGCCTAAAGTTCAAACAAAAAATTTGTAGTGTGAGGGTTTGTACATTATGTCACATCAACTCCTATCTCAAAATGGCCTTCACTTAAACTTGTGTCCCTTATAGGCCCCATTTCAAGCATATCAAAGACCTGCTGATCTCTCTTGGTAGGTAGAGTCTATTAGTAGAGATAGTTTGGATAAGCATGCATATGAGATAGACAGTATTTAAACTCAATGAGACCTTTGGCCAAGTAATGTGTATGTGCCTATCTGAAGTGCAACAATTCTTGCTTAAATAGAAATAATTCCCGAGTTTAGTACTGTAACTAGGGTTGTCATGTTATAGATATGTTAATTTGGAAAAATCAAGTCCTGAGGTATATTGACATTAATTTGGCAAAGCCAACATTTGATTTCAAAATCAAAATTCAAAAAAACAAAAAAAAATGTGTTTTTTTCATACAAAGCCTTCAAGTTAAGGGAAGTATGTTGAACCTCCAAATGACACATTGGGCAAAGGAAATGATTATTGGCAAGGTCATGAAGAAGCTATCAACCGACATGCTGAAACATAGTTCGAAATAGATGAATCCCTGACTCTGCTGCTTGGGGTCTCCACCACTCATGTTTTCAACATCTTGAAGATAAAAGCCACAAATACAAAGCTTTTGATCATTCCAATACAAGACTTGAACAAGCGTCAAAAAGGAACTAATGAGAACACTTCTGCTGATCACCTCGGTCTGTGAGTCGATGGAACGACTATAAGTATTATTCATGCATATCATGCATAAATGAGCATATCACATCACACTTTCTTGTCTTGTATTGTCTATTCCTTGTCAAAATGAACAGCAAACACCCTGCAAAGTAAATAATCAAAAGAATATATTGAATCAAGGGGGCATGGAAAGCCTATTCGCTTATGGAAGCTCCAGTCATTTTGCAAAAGAAGAAATACGTGCTTGTGCGAAGAACTAGACGGCAAAAACATCAATCAGAGCCCGCATAGAAAAATCATGGGTTTGAGTCTACACAGGGGGAAACGCTTCTCCTTTTCAATTTTTGAGTTTATGCATGAACAAAATATTTTGAATATCTTGCCACGTAGGGGGGCAAAGAGAAGATATGAAGGCTAGCTAAAAAGGCTGAATTTTTTTGTTCATTTTTAATTAATGAAAAAGAAAAAGAATTCTCAAAAGAATAAAAAAATGATCATCAATCAAAAGAAAAAATTAGAATGAAAATGCAAAAAACAAAAAGGTCAGTCCAGCTAAAAGAGCTGAAGCCACGGTAAAGACCCGATTTCCAATGGATAAAGATCCATGTTTCAAGGGTGAAGACCCGATTTCCAATGGATAAAGATCCATGTGATCCATGTTTCAAGGGTAAAGACCTGAATTTCAATGGATAAAGATCCATATTTCAAGGGTACAGACCTAATTTCCAATGGATAAAGATCCATATTTCAAAGGGTAAAGACCCAAATTTCGAAGGATAAAGATCCTTGTTTCAAGGGTAAAGACCCAAATTCCGAAGGATAAAGATCCTTGTTTCAAGGGTAAAGACCTGATTTCAAATGGATAAAGATCCATATTTCAAGGGTAAAGACCCGATTTCCAACTGATAAAGATCCATGTTTCAAGGGTAAAGATCCCGTGTTACCCGTGTTATGTTATGTAAGGGATACCATACTTTCACTCAAGGTATGGGGATCGAGCATTGCATAACCACTCATAGCCTCTTACCATTTGGTATATACTTGTTATGGGAACCTAAGCCTTTTAACCTAAAGACTAAAGCTCATGTAATTGGCCTAGTTACTTTCCTTAGGTTTTTACCCCAAATGCATGTTGTTTGACTATGATTAATTTATCTTGGCTTAAATCATGGCTTATTTGGTTTGCTCTTTTTCTAATATGACCTAAGTATATTGTAAGCTCAAACTTAATTTTCCTTTAAAATCCAAAAGACCAAAGCTATTTTCAAAATTTTTCAAGATGGTCTTTAGACATAAAACTTTTCTAAAAAAACAAATAAAAAATTCTTTTGCTCATGGCCCAAATACTAAGCCCAAAATCTATTTTTTCTAAGATCTTTTTACAATGGGCTTAGAAACAAAATTGTTTTTATCCAACCTTTTTTTACAAAGAGCTTGCAAATTATTTAGGTCAATTAAGAAATACTAAAAATCAATTGTGAGCCTAGTTTATACTAAGGATAATTAATCATGGGCTTGTTTTTTTTGCATGAAGCATTAGTTACTCTTTTCAAGTCAGAAATCTATCTATAATAAACCTCTTAATTTAGTTTTAATCCAATATAGCATAAAAGCTACTATAGTTGGTTGAATGGATTAAAACCTAATTAATGGGAATTACTATGAATGGATTTCCATTTTCGAAACTATAACTATTGGTTGAAACGTCCGAGGGAAATATTTGAAAATAAGATACCCCATGTTGGTATTTTGTTAACCATATACGTAGAAAAAGAGACTCGCCATTCGTGTGTGGATGTTATAAAGTCGGAAGGAATGTCCTATTTGTCCTTGCTTGTTAATTGTTCGTGCATACATACATATATGCATACATTTGCATCTCATACCATTGATCCTCTCTGGCTCACAGCCCTGGATTACGATAGTTCAAAAGCTTACAATAATCCGACCTACGCCGGTGATGAAGAATCTAGCAACGACTCAATCACTTGCTCACAAAAAATAATGGAGCCCGAACAAATTCAAAGAATGGTGGATGAAGCCCTCAATGCCAAAATGGAAGAAATAAAAGAGGCCCTACCTGAGACCATGAGGAACCAATTGATTGCAATCTTAGAAAATCATGTTGAGGCATCTGCTAGCACTAAGAAGCCAAAGGACAAAGGGAAGACTAAAGTTGGTGAAGTGGTTTTTGATGATGAAAAGGCGATCATTGATGATGAAGATGATTGGGCTCAATACTACAAAGATCCTCAAGACAAGAAGAAAGAACCGAAGAATGTTGAAAGATCAACTATGGGAAGACCGAAATTTCTGATATTGAAAAGATGATTGCTGATTTAGAAAAGAAATTTGAGAAGAAATTGAAAATCGAGGAAATGTCCGAAGTTGACAAATTATTTGAGCTAGATGAAGAAGTCCGGTACAAGTTCATGATGCCATCTTTCGCAAAGTTTGATGGAACCGAAAATTCTCATCCCATGTGAAGTAGTATATTACTGCTATGCAGTTTGCCCAAGCTACTAAGGCTCAAACTCTAAGGTACTTTATGCTCTTATTGGACCCTGTTGTCCAAAATTGGTTCAATACCTTAGATGATGGAACACAAAAGAGTTGGGATTTGCTATACAAGGCCTTCATCCAACAATATGGATACAATGTTGAAATGGAGGTTACCTTAATGGAAGTGGAGTCCAGTAGGCAAAGGTAGAATGAGAATTTTGTGGATTATGTGAAGAGATGGAGAAACAAGGCCGCTTTGCTCAAGAAGAGGCCCGATGAATCCTATCAAATAATGATTATTGTGAGAGGGGTGTTGCCTAGTCTACGTGAAAGGATGTCTCATACACTCATCCATGATTTCAAAGACCTTCTCCAAGTGGGTTTGCAAATTGAAGAATGGGAGAGAGAGAAGAACCATTTTTCAACAAGAAGGAATGAGAAAGGGAACTATCAGTCTGGTAGCCAAAGCATGCAAAAGGCAGTCGGTGTTAATGCTACTAACCAAGGAACAAGGAGACAATTTTTGGAATTGGGAAAACTGATGTCTTGGGTTCTCAATAAACTTCAAAGAAAGGGATTGCTACAACCCTTAAATCCTTGTCCTTTGCCTAACCCTCTCCCACCTAATTTCGACACTAAAGCATTTTGTCAATTTCACCAAATGAAAGGGCATGACATGGATAGATGTGTGAGGTTGAGACATGAGATCCAAAATCTAATTGATAATGGGAAGCTACCAGAGCCCAATAAGCCAAACACCAAAGACAACCCATTACCAAAGTTCAATAGGGTACCGCCGCCGGCAACCTTCATGATTGGAGGAGGTTTGCATGAGGATTTTGTCATGTCTTCTTTTCAAGATGTGGGAAAGGAAGCAACCAAAGAAGAAGAGGTATTTAAAGGAATTAAACAAGCCATGGGGGGGGGGGGGTAAAGAAGTAACAATTTGTGTTGTCAATGGGTTTTGGGATTCAAGTGATAGTGATGATGATCTTATATCCAAGAAGGAGGAGTGGACTTGGTCCGAGCCCGAAGAAGATGAGGTAATGAACACTAGATCGGGTAAGCCTTACGCAATGCCACAACCTAAGGAGGTAGAAACTAATAAGGGAAAGGAAGTTGAAGTAGGAAATAAAGAAGAAGAAGATGATGTTGTGCTCAAGCAATTGAAAAGAACCCAAGCAAGTATTAGCATTTGGGACTTATTAGCTACTTCTAAAAAGCACCAAGAAACTATGGCAAAAGCCTTGGCTAGCATGCCAATTTCTACCTCCACGACACCGGAGGAGCTGATCAACTTCATAAAAATTGAAGGAATAATGAAATGTGAAGATGTTCAAGAAAAGAGTGAAGGTAATATGGGAGCAGTTTCTTTTTCAGATGCGGACTTACTAGAGGAGGGGAGAGATCACATCTTCCCTCTCTTTATCAAGATAGAAGTCAAAGGGAAGAGGACTCCATGTGTAATGGTTGATGATGGGTCCACCATCAATGTCTGTCCACTTAAGATATTGCCAAAGCTAGCCATGTCAACAAGAGATCTAAACCCAATCGAGGTAACAATTCGGCCTTATGACAACACTAAGAGACATGCCGAAGGGACTTTAAAAGTTGCTGTCAAGGTTGGTCCAATTGAATCTTTTATTGAATTTGTGGTTTTAGACATACCGGTTACCTTCGCCTTACTCTTGGGGCAACCATGGTTTCATCTTCTTGGTGGAGTTCCTTCCACCCTTCATCAAAAGATCAAGTTCCCCAACGGAGATGAGACAGTGGTCATTGAAGCTGAAGATAATGAGATTGTGAATGCTATAATGATTGAGAGGCCTCTCAATGGTTTTCAAGTAGCTGCAATTTCTGATGACGAAGTAGTGGACTCCAAAGTCTTGAATATGATGAAGAACATGAACTACCTTCCCGGAGCTGGTCTTGGAAAGGGTAAGGCCGGTTTGACAAGGCTGCCAGACTTTAGAACTCAAACTTCCAAGAAAGGGTTGGGATATGATGAAAACAACGATGTCAACAAAGAAGAGTGAGAAGATGGGCTTCCACCACTTAAAGAAATCTTTGTCAAAGCTCCAAGTATGGGACCACTCCAAGGAAAGCTCGAGCCAATCATATTCATGGGAAAGTTGATCCCAAGTTTTGAAATTTTTGCAGATGTGGCCAAGCTAGTTGACCAAGTGAAGAAAGAGCTCACCTTGCCAGCCAACAAAGAATCCGATCCAAGAGAAGCTGTCCTGAAAGATGAGAAGACTCCGGAGGAGATTGCTGCCCTGATTGAAGAAAAGTTTGAAGACATCCTGCCTTATGATTTTGAGAACAATGATTTTGATTTTGATTTTAATTTATCTGCTTTGTATGAGGATGATGATGTTTTCTTTTCCAAAATGAATGCAATAAAGTCTGATTTTGCTTACTTGTGTGATTTTTGTCCTGATGGTCGCATACATTCAAATAGCAGTTACATGAGCATCTTTAATATTAATTCTGTTAACACACAATCATTAAATTTGGGAACAACCAAAAATCCTAAAAACATTAGCATAGCATCCGACCTTACTCCTGATGAGAGAGAGAGTTTGAAAAAATATTCAAAAAATATGAAAAGGTGTTTGCTTTGTCTTATAAGGATATGCCTGGAATAGATCGAGACATAGCCGACCATCATATTTCTACTTACACTCACATGAAACCCGTCAAACAAAAGCTTAGGCAATTAAGACCTGAGTGGGCTGAATTGGTTAAAGATGAGGTCACTAAGCAAATACAAGTGAAGTTTCTTGAAGTGATAGAATATCCAGATTGGCTAGCCAACATAGGACCCATGCCAAAGAAAGATGGAAGAATAAGGGTCTGTGTGGACTATAGAGATTTAAACAAGGCTTCCCCTAAGGATGATTTTCCTTTACCTCATATAGATGTTCTCATTGATAGTGCAGTCTCTAGTGTGCTACACTCATTTGTAGATAGATTTTTCGGATACAATCAAGTGTTAATGGCCCAAAAGAATAAAGCCAAAACTGCTTTCATTACTACATAGGGTATATTTTGTTATAGGGTGATGTTGTTCGGCTTAAAGAATGCTGGAGCAACCTATCAAAGGATGGCCACCACATTATTTCATGACATGATGCACAAAGAAGTTGAAGTATATGTTGATGATATGATGGTGAAATCGGACACAAGGGAACAACACTTCCAAAACTTAAAATTATTCTTCGATAGAGCTTTGAAATATAAGCTAAGATTAAACCCAAAGAAGTGTGTGTTCAGTGTTACCTCAGGTAAATTATTGGGACATGTAATTAATTTGAATGGCATTGAGATTGATCCTGACAAAGTTAAAGCAATCAGGGATATGCCAGCCCCTAAAACGGAGAGAGAAGTTCGGGGATTTATTGGTAAATTACAATACATTAGCAGATTCATAGCAAAATTCACAACAATTTGTGAGCCTATCTTCAAATTGCTTAAAAAGAATCAGCCAGTCATATGGAATGAAGAATGTCAAAAGGCCTTTGAGCGAATAAAAGAGTATTTGTTGAATCCACCTGTTTTAAAACCACCTAAACCTGACAAACCTCTATTACTATACTTAGCAGTAGAAGAAGAGTCTATAGGAGCCATGCTAGCCCAAACATATGAGTCAGGCATTGAGCATGCAGTTTACTATTTGAGTAGAAAGCTCCTACCTTATGAAATTAAGTATAGTATCATTGAAAAGACTTGTATAGCCGTAGTTTGGTCTTCTAAGAAGTTTCAGCACTACTTTCAATCATATAGTGTGCAAGCAATTTCCAGGTTGGATCCAATGAAGTACTTAAGAGAGACACCCTCTTTGATTGGGAAATATGGTCGATGGTTGATAATATTAGAAGAATTTGAGATTGAGTATGTAACCAGGAAAACAATCAAAGGTAGAGCGATGGCATAATTCCTGGCCCAACAACCATTACCAGATAGCGAAGAGGTAATCTTGGAATCCCCAGATGAACATTTAGAAGCAATTGAAGTACAAGGGAGGAAAATGTATTTTGATGGAGCAGTAAACAGGAAAGGAACAGGTTTGGGAGTTATACTAGAATCACCCAAAGGGGAACTCATATCTTTAGCCAAAAAGTTGAAATTTAGGCAACTAATAATATGGTGGAATATGAAGCTTGTATTTTCGGTTTGGAAACACTAATGATTATGAAGGTGGATAAGGTGGAAGTTTTTGGCGATTCATTGCTAGTAGTATCCCAAGTAAATGGAGAGTGGGAGTTGAAAGATGAAAAATTAAAAGCATACCATCATTACTTGACCATGATGAAGAAGAACTTTAAGGACTGTAGGTTTATACATCTATCAAGAGAAGAAAATCAGATGGCTGATGCCCTAGCCACATTAGCTTCGGTATGAGAAAACCCTATCAGCTTGTTCCTTAAGCCTCTGATCTTGACCAGTTCATCAACTCCTTGCTATGAATATGAAACAATCATGGAAATTGACACAGACCATGATGCGTGGTATGATACTATAAGGCAATTTTTTGAAGAAAGAGAATACCCGCTGGGGGCAATAAAGAAAGAGAGAAGAGCCATAAGGCAGTGGGCATTGCAATACATCACATTCCATGGAGAGTTATATCAAAGATGGCCTGATGGGGGTGCATTTGAGATGTTTAAGAAAGCCTGAAGTGGAGTGCATCATGTCAGAGATACATGCGGGAAGTTGTGATCCGCATATGAGTGGTTTAGCCCTAGTTAAGAAGATTATTTGGCAAGGTTACTACTGGTTGACCATGTAGAAGGATTGTATTGAGTTTGTAAAGTAGTGCCAACAATGTCAGATGTATGGTAACTTGAATCACATGCCTCTTGAAGAATTGCATTCTATGTCTTCAACCTGGCCATTTTGTCACCTGGGGTATCGACATCATAGGAGAGATACATCTAACAGCTTCAAACGGTCACCGTTTCATTGTGGTAGCACTAGATTATTTTTCAAAATGGGTCAAACCCGAATCCTTCAATAAACTGGGAGCAGTTAAGGATTTATTCTTAAAGTACCGAATCCGTCATCATAGATCCTCTCCTTATAGACCAAAGGCTAATGGTGCAGTAGAAGCAACAAATAAAACAATTAAGAAAATTCTGTCCAAAATGACCAAGACTTATAGGGATTGGTCAGAAATGCTTCCCTTTGCTTTATGGGGATATAGGACAAGTCTGCGAACACCTACTGGAATGACACTGTTCTCTTTGGTTTACGGGATGGAAGCAGTGTTGCCAATTGAAATCGAGATCGAGTCATTGAGAGTAGTCTTGGAAGTTAAATTGCTTGAAATGGAGTGGGTAGAGAGCAGATACACACAGTTAGTTTTACTAGAAGAAAGAAAGTTAAAGGCATTGTATCATCACCAACTGTATGAAAAAAAGATAGCTCAGGCCTACAATAAAAGGGTTAAAATTAGAAAACTCAGAGTCGGGGATTTGGTGTTGAAGCAATGTAAGCCTAATGTATCTGATCCAAGAGGGAAGTTCAGGCCTAGTTGGGAAGGGCCATATGTCGTGAAACAAGTCATGAACAAAGGTGCGGTGAAGTTATCAGACATGGATGGGAATGAGTTTAGTGAGGCAGTAAACATTGATAGGTTGAAGAAGTTTTATGTATGATGTATATATATATATAAAAAGAGAGAGCTTGCTAGGTTGAAAACCCAAAAAGGGTGGCCTAGGCAAAAGTTAGAGCAGTCCGCTAGTCCCAAAAACCCGAAAGGGTGGGCTAGGCTACAATTAGGGCTAAATGAGAGAAAATAGTCAATTAGAAAACCCGAAAGGGCTAGTTGGCAACAAGAGTAATCTTGTGTATGCTGGATCTATGTTTGGTTGTTCCCTAATTTAATAAAACAGAATTAATATTAAAATTATTCTATGTGCACTGTTATAAGTATTTGACCACATATGGATGAAATAAATAAACACAATAGCAAAAGGTGATGACAAATTTTAAATAGAAAAGAAGCATCTTTTATTACTTTAATTATTTTTTGTCCTAACAATACACTTTCTGAATTAACAAATGTAAAATCTATGCCAATCGATAGATATAACATGCAGGCCAGCTTTCCCTCAACCGATCCAAGTAGGCTTCAGTCAAGCAAGGCATGTCTAAATCGGGCGTAAAGTTAGAATCACGAGGCTAGGCTCCATACTGAAGGCCAAGTCGGCGAGGATCATAGCATGTACCTTGACGAAGAGCAGCAAGGGGAACATACATCAAGTATGTCCGCATGGTGATACGAGAAATCTTCCACCAAGGTACCAACCAACGGATATTGACTTAAGCGTGCGAATGGATCCAGTCAACCTAGTCAGCATATGAAGAAGCAGGATGGAGTAGTTTCCTAGAAGAATGATGACGTGACAGATATTTGGCAAAATCCATGGATGGAGTATCAAGCAAACAAAGATGCTCCTGAAGCCAAATCTGTGCAGAAAGAATTAAATTAAAAAAAAAAGTAAGTAAAAGTCCGCTAAGTTGAAAACCCGCAAGGGCAGCTTAGGCAAAAATTAGGATAGCTCGCTAGTTCCAAAAACCCATATGGGTGGACTAGGCAAAAATTAGAGCAATAAAAAATATATATAATAAAAGTAAAGGTCCGCTAAGTTGAAAACCCACAAGGGCAGCTTAGGCAAAAATTAGGACATATCGCTAGTTCTGAAAATCCACATGGGTGGACTAGGCAAAAATTAGAGCAATAAAGAAAAGAAAAAAAAAAAGAAAACCTAAATTGAAAACCTGAAAGGGTAGTTTAGGTAATTACCTGAAGCAGCAATGGACTCCCAGTCAGTCTCTTTGTTAATCATTATTTAAGTCAATCTATTCCAACTAAAGTCTCGGCTAAGATCACAAGTACCAGCGACAAGCCTCCTTCCATTTGGTCCATAATATCCAATACCTATGGATCAATGTCACCGTCAGAAGAAACAAGCAAAAATTGGCTGAGCAAGCAAAGACAAAGCATGCGTCCCCATGCCTTAGTAGGGGCCAAATGAGAGAGACAAAAATCAATCAAGGGAGCAAGTAGAATTTTTTCACTTCTCATCAAGCGAAGAACTTCGGGTTTTGGAATTTGAAATAACATTTGCATATTCTGTTGAGTTTTGGAAACCAATGTGGGTAATGCCATTTGTTGATTATTTGGGTATCTAAGGATGGCCTCAAATTCTTCAATCAAGGGACATATTTCAAAGCCATTAATTTTAAATGCCCTAGAATCCTTGTTCCAAAAGGAAGCCATGGCATGTAAGAAGGAGTGGTCCAATTTAAAATTTTGAAAACACTTTAAAACATCAAGCTTTGACCATAAAATTTGCTTCCAATGAATGGCATCCATATTCTTAAATAGAATTTTTATCTTCTTTAAATGAAGTTCGGTCATGGTGGATGAATGCAGAAAAATCAAAACTGTTAAAGGAGTCTTTACGTTGGAATGGAAAGTATTTTGGCTTCTGTGTGAAATAGGGCATGAAAGGTGATTTATATAGAGGAAATAAACCTTTCCAAAATTGATAAGGAAAGGGTGATGGGAAAGGGTGAGACCATATGGCATAAGGAAAGGAATTAGCAACGAATTTCCTTTACCGTGTTGAATTTGGTTTAGCAAAGTGATGTGGCTGTGAATTATGAAATAGTGGTGTACTGTGGTAAAAAATATGAAAAAGAAAATTTAATAATTGTGATGCAGTACGATGAAAAGTAAAAACAAAGTTACAGTAAAGATGGAAATTGTATTTTTTTTCATTATTGTACAATATTTATATAATTGATACAATATTTATACATCGCTAAGAGAGTGGTAGTAGGTCATCAAATAAAGCCTTGAAAAAGTCGTCACCTGTTGGAGGAGGAGGCAAATTACTCATCCCGAGATCACCCGAAGCAGGAGCACCAAAATCCCTATTACCTTGAATTTTTGATCCGTCACGGTCCTCCTCAGAAGCAGAGGAAAGGATCTCATGGTCATCATTCTGGGGGCCTCTTGATGAAGAAGCACCAGGATCCCTCATCCTTGAAATCGGAAGTCTCGGAAATTTTATTCGGATTGATGATATAAATTTTCAAAATGAGAAGCCTGCTGACGACTTGCAGCCAACTCTTCTTGAAGTTTCCTATTTTGTTCTTCGAGCATCCACTGTAAGCGAAAAAGGAAAAAGGTAAGAGAATACATAATCATGCATACATATAGCATAAAATTACCATGAAATAAGGAACTTACCAAGTAATCCATATCAATGCCCTGCGGATGAGATGGCATATCTGGTGGGCTAGAATGAGCAAACAAAGGGGCAGTAAAAGAAGGTCCAGCCTCATGATCAAATGAGCCAATAGCCTGCAACAATCATTAAAGAATCAAAAAAGAAAGAAGCAGTTGCAAAGGAAAAAATGGTAAAGGTTTTACCTGAGAAGTACTAGCCCCGAGATGTGGAACAGACTCTCCTGCATCTCCGTGATGTTTCTCTTCATCTCTACCCTCATTTTCTTCGAGAATCTCCTGCACACCAACAAGAGATACATCAAAGTTCAAGAGCCTTCTTTGAATAAAATGGGCATAAGATGCACTCGGCGGATAGAGAAATCCTTCAATACCATAACCATACCAATACGACCACCATGCATCCTCTGGCATCGACATAATATTTAAAGTATATTCAAGGCAAGGCATCGGAATCCTTCGCCGCTCTGGACTGAGAAACCACTCATAAACTCTCTCTCCAAGGAACCAACCACTTGACACTGGGCCGGCGATAACTCGGCGAGAATGTTGGAAAGATAGTGCAGCCCTCATCAAAGGAGACCAATTTGTCCGCTCTTCTGGGTTCCACCAGGCCAAATTCACCTACAAAATGACATAAGGTAAGTAAATTTTCACATGAATTTTAAAGCAAGCTAATGTTATTTTACCTGGTCTCAGGTTAAGCGGCTCAACAGAAAGCAGTGAGTATGCACATGATGAGAGCCTGGAACGTCCACATGATCGGACAACCAAAAATTTAATCTCGGATACCCGATTCTTTCTCGAGAAATACCGGGTACGCTCATGAGGTTGTGTTCATATGTCCATGCCTACAATAATAGTAAAGATCGAATTCATACAAGAAAAGAATGGAATTGACATTGGTAGAAGAAGAATACCTCGACAACCGCTATCAAGCCGACAAAAGACTTCTTATTCAGCAAAGTTTATCAAGACCATGGTAAAGACAGGCGAGACTAGCTTCACCCCAGCCAGAAGACGATACCATTCTGAAATAAGAAAGGGCCTTCAACACTGACAAGTGGATGGAGGATTCAGTACTGCCTAAGATGGTCGACCCAAGCAAATATAACAAAAATCCTCGAGCATACTGTTGGGTCATGTCTCTGTGAACCCGTCCTTCGTAGTTCATCCAATAACTACGAATCGATTCAATTTTATCTTAAAAGGCCCCTTATATGATGGTTCCATACCAATTATTTTCCTGAATTTCTTCAAATGTTAAAATATCGTTGGTCAGATGAATCGGAACACCAACATATCAAAGGCCGGTTATAGCAGTAAAATCGACAGGACCAATTGTCATCTCTCCAATGGGCAAGTGAAAAGTGTGAGATGTGTCCAGCCATTATTCCGCAAGTGCCTGGACTACGCTCCGGTCTATTTGAAACTCCTCCGATGGCAATTGTAAGATGAAGCTCTTAAATCCACAATCTTGGATAACCTGTCTTACCCGAGAAGGCACTACATCATACCACTGTCGGGCTTTGTAAATACACCCTCCAGCCCAAACAACGCAACAATCGCGCTAACACGGAGCTAGGTAAGTTAATACCAGTTAAGTACATATTATTCAATATGCTTAAATTAATAGGTTCTTCCTAAATTTTCTAAAAAATAATAATATAGAAAAATAACAAAAAAATAATAATTAAAAATAAATAATAAAAAATATTAATAAAAAAATATTAATAAAAAATGAAAAAATAATAATAGAAAAAAAATAAAAAAATGAAAAAAAAAAAACAAAAACAACAACAAAACAGAAAGACAAAAAAAAATCAAAAAGAAAAAATAATTACACCACTCTTTTGGTTGGAACTATGATGAAGCGGCATCCCGGCTAGTAGATCTATGTTTTCATCTTTATGATGTCGAATAAACTCTAATAACTCAACATTAGAATGAGTCCTTGACCTTGAAGCATGCATTTTTTCGAGAACTGTATTAAATTTGAAAGAATTTGAGAGAATTGTTGAAATTGAGAAGTTTTGCTGTGAATCAAATGAAGGAACTTGTGGGTTTATATAAAGAAATGACAAGGAAAAAAACAAAATTCAAATGTAAGTTTTACTGTTCATGAATAGTAAACTTTACTATTGATGAATATTGATAAAGAGTATATTACTATTTCTAATAGTAAATACTATTTATTACTATTTACGAATAGTAAGTTACTATTTATAAATAGTAAATAGTGCATGAACAGTGACTACACAGTAAATAAATAGTAAATTCAATTATTCAATTTAATTATTCAAATACTTGCATGTGTATAAATATTTTTACTTGCAAGGGGCAAAAAAGAAGACATATGAATAAAAATTAGCCAAACTTTTTTAAATAAAAAAATTATTAACTCGGGTCCAGAACCCAAATTTTTCTTAGGTTTAGAACCTAGAATCTCTTCTAAGTCTAGAACTTAGCTCGGGTCCAGAATGCAAATTTTTCTTAGGTCTAGAACCTAGAATCTCTTCTAAGTGCAGAACTTAGCTCGGGTCCAGAATCTAAATTTTTCTTAGGTCCAGAACCTAAAATCTCTTCTAAGTCCAGAACTTAGCTCGGGTCCAGAATCCAAATTTTCCTTAGGTCCAGAACCTAGAATCTCTTTTAAGTCCAGAACTTAGCTCAGGTCCAGAACCCAAATTACCCGTAGGTCCAGAACCTAGAATCTCTTTTAAGTCCAGAACTTTGCTCAGGTCTAGAACCCAAATTACCCTTCCGCAGCACAACCTAGAATCCTTCCTAAGTCCAGAACTTAGCTCGCGTCCAGAACCCAAATTTTCCTTAGGTCCAGAACCTAGAATCTCTTTTAAGTCCAGAACTTAGCTCGGGTCCAGAACCCAAATTTTTCTTAGGTCCAGAACCTAAAATTACGCTTAGGCCAAGAACCTAAAATTATCCTTGAGTCCAGAACTCGAACCGGGTCCAAAACCCAAAACCTCAAACATCTCAAAAATTAAGTCTTATTGCTTTTCACTCTCTTTCACTAAAGTTTCAGATCATTCAAGCAGGGGGCAAACTGTAGACCCTTAATTTTTGACCCAGTCCAGTCCAATATATTTTAATTAGTCCAAAATAATTTTTGTGTTGTCCAATATATTTTAATTAGTCCAAAATAATTTTTGTTATCTTAATTAAATAATATTTGCTTTAGTATTTAATTTTTATTAATAAAAAATAATAATAATAAACAAAAAATAAAAATAAAAATCGGCGACGAAAAAATAATCTCTGAAAATCAGCGTGGGACGAATGGCCGCGGCCATTTTGCCCGCAGGAGTTTCCTGCGGGCGAAATGGCCCACAGGCCAATTCTTGCCCGCAGCCAGCTGCGGCAGTTTTTTTGCTAGCGCATTTTTTCCGCAACAGTTTTTTTCGCCAGCGCAATTTTTCCGCAGCAGTTTTTTTTCGCCAGCAAAATTTTTTTGACGCAAATTTTTTCGAAACCTAATACAATTAGGTTTTGGTTTCCTTTTCTTAATCAATATTAGATTCCGTGAATAACTCAAATTAAGCATAAAAATTCTTCTATAAATAAGGACTAAAACAATACAAAAAAGGATCAGAAATTGGGAGGAGAAATTGAGACTGAAATTGAGGAGGAAAACCTTGAATCATTCATGCTTTTTTTGAGAGAGCAAACAAGCAATTCAATCCATCAAAGGCAACAAAGCTTGTCTTTGTTCTTATTCATTCATGAAGTGATTTTTGGTGGAACCAACAAATGAAGGTATGAATTTGTTTCATTAATTCACAATAGCTTCATCATTCAAAAATCTAAAAATTATTGTTTCTGTTTCTTCAAAATCAAGAAAACCCTAGAACCTCAATTCACCTTTTCTAAATTTTAAAAACCTTAAGTCGTTTCTTTGTTTTCCAAAAATCTTAAAATTGTTATTTTTGTTTCTTCAAAATCTCGAACCCTAATTTGCTTTCCAACTTTTCAAAGCCCTAAATTGAATCTGTATCTTTCCAAACACCCTGAAAAACATCTTTTCTGTTTCTATAAACCTTAAATCATTTTGTTTATTTTCATAAAGTTTCATAAAATTATCAATTTTTTCTTCAAATTCTAAAACCTAATGCATTCTCCGAAACCCTAATTCTAAAATTCTAAAACCCTAATTCAACTCCAAAACCCAAAACAGTAAATCCTAAAATAACTAACCTAAACCCTAATTTTTCTAAACCTTAATTTTTAAAACCTTAAAGCCATATAAACATAAATATTAAAATTCAAGTACAGTAAGCCTAAAAATCATGATCCAGTAACCGTAAATCATAAATCTAAATGTTTTAAAGTGTCCAAACCCTAATTTCATGATTTTACATCTCAAACCCTAATTTGGTTAATTAAAGAACTTTACCAACTTCTTAAATCATAAAACTTTAATCCATTTTAATTCCCTTAAAACACACAATAGCTTAGCCCAAAAAATCCAAAATCCTAAACACATTAAATAAAGAATCTTAAATAGAAACCGTAGCCCTAGTTTAAATCTCTACTTGCTTTATTCAATTTTATATTTGATTATGCTTTAATTTATTTTCAATGCTTTGTTGATTTATTTAAGTTCAATGATTGATTTATTTAATTTATCATGGATGGATGTTTATTTTATATTTTGATTAATACCTTTGATGAATGATTTATTTATGATGAATGGTCATTTACTTTTATCAATTTATTTAGATTTCCAAATGTTGTAAGAGGTATGTTTCCACTTGGTGGGTACCTCATTAATTAAATATCATGTAATTTAAATTGCTTTTCTATTTTAAAACCAATGTAAAGGACATGTTTCTACCTTTCGGTGGGTGTCCTATTTAGGCATGGATCATGTAAGGGCATATTTCCATCTTCGAATGGGTGTCCATTTATTTATTTTGCTTGGACATTGTTTTTATTTTCAATATATCGATGCTTTATGTTAATTATTGTATGTAATATGGATAAAGTTGTTATATTTAAGAATTTTATAATATTAAGACCTGTAAAGGAGGCCAATTCCAATGAACCGAGCATTGTGGGGGTGCTGGCCATTTCTCACCTTCCCCACACGTAGCCAACTTTCCAAACCCATTAGGGGGTTAGGGATTCCTTAGGAATTGAGTCATCCACCCTTTTCTTTTTTCCCAGCCTGTCCGGGTGGCCACTCCATTTTCTCTGGACTTAGGTCCATGTTCTCTAAGGCCCCGAGCCTAAACAGTGCCGAAGTCGCAAGAACCATTCCACCGGGAGTGGGGGCAAAAAACCCCGCTCACAGATCGAGTATCCAAATCCAGTTTAGGATTGAGTATCCGAATCCAGTTAGGATCGAGTATCCAAGTCTAGTTTAGGATCGAGTATCTAATCTAGAACCTAAAACCTCAACCATCTCAAAAATTAAGTCTTATTGCTTTTCACTCTCTTTTACTAAAGTCTCAGATCGTTCAAGCAGGGGGCAAACTGTAGACCCTTAATTTTTGACCCAGTCTGGTCTAATATATTTTAATTAGTCCAAAATCATTTTTGTGTTGTCCAATATATTTTAATTAGTCCAAAATAATTTTTGTTATCTTAATTAAATAATATTTGCTTTAGTATTTAATTTTTATTAATAAAAAATAATAATAATAAACAAATAAAAATAAAATAATAAAAGATAAAAATAAAATCGACGACGAAAAAATCATTGCCAAAAATCATCGTGGGACGAAATGGCTGTGGGCCATTTCGCCCGCAGGCCAATTTTTGCCCTCAACCTGCAGCCACCTGCGACAACCTTTTTTGCCATTGCAATTTTTCTGCAGTAGTTTTTTTTTTCGCCAGTGAAATTTTTTAGACGCAAAATTTTTCGAAACCAAATTCATTTCGGTTTTGGTTTCCTTTTCTTAATTCATATTAGATTCCGTGAGCAACTAAAATTAATCATCAAAATCTTCTATAAATAAGGACTAAAACAACACAAGAAGGGGGGAAAATTTTGGGACCGAAATTGAGGAGGAAAACTTTAAAAAATAAATCGGATTTTAAGAATTCCTTCTGCAGTGAAATTGATCGAATTTGTGAGAGAGAAAACAAGCAATTCAATCCATTAAAGGCAGCAAAGCTTGTCTTTGTTCTTGTTCATCCAAGAAGTGATTTTTGTTGGAACCAACAAACAAAGGTATGAATTTCTTTATTTTTTTCATTAATTCACAGTAGCTTAAATAATTCAATTGTCTCTTTTGATTCAAAAAAAAACCCTAGAACTTTAATTTACCTTTTCTAAAGCTTAAAAACCTTAATTTGTTTATTTGTTTTTCAAAAATCTTAAAATTGTTATTTTTGTTTCTTCAAAATTTACCGAAACTCTAATTTGAATCTGTTTCTTTTCAAAGCCCTAAATTGAATCTGTTTCTTTGCACAAACCCTAAAAAATATCTTTTTTGTTTCTATAAACCTTAAATCGTTTTGTTTATTTTCATAAAGTTTCATAAAATTATCAATTGATTTTCAAATTCTAAAATCTAATGCATTCTTCGAAACCCTAATTCTAAAATTCTAAAACCCTAATTCAACTCCAAAACCTAAAATAGTAAACCCTAACTCCCTTAAAACCTTAAACCCTAATTTTTCTAAACCCTAATCCTTTAAACCTTAAAACCTTAGAAACATAAATATTAAAATTCAAACACAGTAAGCCTAAAAACCATAATTCAGTAGCTAATAATCATAAATCCAATGTTTTAAAGTGTTCAAACCCTAATTTCATGATTTCACTTCTCAAACACTAATTTGGTTAATCAAATAATTTTATCAACCTCTTAAATTAATAAAACTTTAATCCATTTTAATTCCTTTAAAACTCACAGTAGCTTAAACCCATAAATTTCAAAACCCTAAATACATGAAATAAAGAATCTTAAATAGAAACAGTAGCCCTAATTTGAATCTTTATTTGCGTTATTCAATTTTATATTTGATTATACTTTGATTTATTTTATATGCTTTAATTTATTTAAGTTCAATGCTTGGTTTATTTAATTTATCATGGATGGATGTTCACTTTCTATTGATGTTTAATACCTTTGATGAATGATTTATTTATGATGAATGGTTATTCACTTTTATCAATTTATTTAGATTTCCAAATGTTGTAAGAGGTATGTTTCCACTTGGTGGGTACCTCATTAGTTAAATATCATGTAATTTAAATTGCTTTTCTATTTTAGAACCAATGTAAAGGTCATGTTTCTACCTTTCGGTGGGTGTCCTATTTAGGCATGGATTATGTAAGGGCATGTTTCCATATTCGGATAGGTGTCCATTTATTTGTTTTGCTTAGACATTGTTTTAATTTTCAATATATCGATGCTTTTATTTTAATTATTGTGTGTAATATGGATAATATTGTTATATTTAAGAATTTTATAATATTAAGACCTGTAAAGGAGGCCGGTTCCAATGAACCGGACGTTGTGGGGGTGCTAGCCATTTCTTACCTTCCCCACACGTAACCAACTTTCCGAACCCATTAGGGGGTTGGGGATTCCTTAGAAATCGAGTCGTCCACCCCTTTCTTTTTCTCGGCCCGTCCGGGTGGGAACTCTATTTTCTCCGAACTTAGGTCTGTGTTCTCTAAGGCCCCGAGCTTAAACAGTGCCGAAGTCGCAAGAACCATTCCACCGAGAGTGGGGGCGAAAATCTCCGCTCACAGCTCTGATACGAGTTACCTGGTGGGTCATCCTGTTTCATGATGATTTATGCTATATATGCATGCATGATTATGCATGCTCTTAGCCTTTCAGTTTTCGACTCACAGAGGATGCTTGAGGAGCAAAACAAGAAACTGCAAGAGGAGTTAGCCGCTAGCCACCAACAGATCGCCTATCTTGAAAGATTGCATCATTAGTCGAAGCAAAACTTTCGAGACTTTCAGTTCCGGGGATTGAGGGATCCTAGTGCTTCATCTTCTAGGAGCCCCAAACTGATGACCATGAGATTCCTTTGTATACTCCAAATGATTACTGCTATAGGCCTAAATTCTAGCGTAATAGAGGTTCAGATGCTTCTTCTTTAGGTGGACTTGGGATAAATGATATGCCTCCTCCTTCAACAGGCTATGACTTTCTCAAAGCTTTATTTGATTATGGACCACCTCCTCCTTCTCAATGATGATTGTATTAATTGAGAAAATATTGTATTATTTTTAATAATAATAACGATGATGATAATAATAACAATAATTTTTACTTTTACTGCAACTTTTGACTCTTCTTCTTCTTCTTTTTATTTATCATTTTGTATTATTGTTATTATTATTATAGTATGCACAGAAGTCCCTCTCACAATTCAAAATCCTAAAGCACCCCTGTTTTGTAAATTCAAACATAACGCGGCAACTCAAAATCTTTTAAATTTCCTTTCCTTGCCTGTCTCAGCCTCAATTATTGCTCTTTCCTTGTCAACCTCGGTGGACAAAGTAATCCCTTATATAAAGATGCTTTCAATGCTATAATTCCCAACAAAAACTAAGAAATTCTCCATGAAATTTTGTTTTAGTATAAAAAATCCCTTTCGATAATTTTAAATTTTTTCTTTAATTTCAATAATGACAGAACTCAATGTGAAAGCTATTCATTGAGAGCAAATATCTTAGTCTCAAATTAATACTTTGAAGTGCTTTCAAAATGTTAAATTAGACTATTCTTTTCTTCATGCCACGGTTTCCTTTTGGGATGTGAATTTTAGGACATTCAAGGTAAATGACTTTGAGATATGTCCCATGATTGAAGAATTTGAGGCCATCCTTGGATATCCAAGTAATCAACCAATGGTGTTGCCCATATTGACTTCCAAAACTCAACAAAAGATGCAAATGTTATTTCAAATTTCAAAGCATGAAGTTTTGCAATTGACTGGAGGTGAGAAAATTATGCTTGGTCCCTTGATTGACTTTTGCATCTCTAATTTGGTTCCCACCAAGGCATGGGGACACATGCTTTGTCTATGCTTGCTTGGACAATTCTTGCTTGTTTCTCCTAATGGGGATATCAATCCGCGAATATTGAATATCGTGGACCAAATGGAAGGAGGCTTGTCGCCGATACATATGATCTTGGCTGAGACCCTAGTTGGATTGGATCAATTCAAATTAGAATGTTTGAGGAGATTGGACGAAAGTCCCTTGCTACTTCAGGTAATTACCTAAACCGCTCTTTCGAGTTTTCAATTTAGGCCTTTTTTCTTTTTATTTTTATTGCTCTAATTTTTGTCTAGTTCGCCCTTGCGGGTTTTCAAAACTAGCGAGTTGTCCTAACTTTTGCCTAAGTTGCCCTTGCTGGTTTTCAACTTAGCAAACCCTTTTTCTTATTATTTTCTTATTGGTTTTAACTTTTGCCCAGACCGCCCTTACGGGTTTTTAGAACTAGCAAACCACCCTAACTTTTTCTTAGGCCGCCCTTGTGGGCTTTCAACCTAACGGGCATCATCATTCTTTTTCTTAAATTTGTTTTGCTGGATTTACATATTTGGCTTCAAGAGCACCTCTACTTTCTTAACATTCCATCCATGGATTTTTCCAGATATCTGTCGCGACATCACTTCGCTAGGAAACTATTCCATCATGCTTCTTCATATGCCGATTGGGCTGACTGGATCCGCTCATGCGCTGCAGTTGACATCCGTCGGTTAGTACCTTGGAGGAAGATTTCTCTTATCACCATTTGGATGTATTTGATGTATGTTCCTCTTGCTGCTCTTCATCGAGGTACTTGCTATGATCCTTACTGGCTTGATCGTCACTATGGAGCCGAGCCTCGAGGTTCTGAGTTTACTCTTGACTTGGACATCCCTCGTCTCACTGAAGTCTTCTTAGATCGGTTGAAGCAAAGCTGGCCTACACGTCACACTTATAGTTTTTCATAGATTTTACATTTTGTTAACTCTTTAGAAAGAACAATGTTAGGATGAACAATAATGAACATAATAAAAGATGTTTCTTTTCCTTTTATAATTTGTCATCACCTTTTGCTATTGTGTTATTTATTTTACTATATTTGGTTAAATAATTGAAATAGTGCACATAGAATAATTTTAATATTAACTCTATTTTATTAAATTGGGAAACAACCAAACATAAAGCCAGCATATACAAGATCACTCCTGCTGCCAACCAGCCCTTTCGGGTTTTCTAATTGACATTTCTCTCGTTTAGCCCTAATTGTTGCCTAGTCTACCCTTTCGAGTTTTCAGAACTAGCGGACTGCTCTCAATTTTACTTAGGTCGCCCTTTTTGGGTTTTTAACCTAGAGAGCTCTCTTTTTTTATTTATATATAAAACCTCTTCAACCTTCTCATGTTCACCGGGTCACTAAACTCATTCCCGTCCATGTCTGATATTTTGACTGCACCCTTACTCATGACTTGTTTCACAATTTATGGTCCTTCCCAACTAGGCCTAAATTTTTCTCTTGGATTAGAGACATTAGGCTTACGCTACTTCAACACTGAGTCACCAATTCTGAATTTTCTAACCTTAACCCTTCTATTGTAGGCTTGAGCTATCTTCCTTTGATATAGCTGATGATGATACAGTGCTTTCAACCTCCTCTCTTTTAATAAGGCTAACTGTGTGTATCTGCTTACTACCTACTCCGTCTCAGGCAGTTCAGCTTCCAGGACCACTCTTAATGACTTGATCTCTATTTCAATTGGTAACACTACTTCCATCCTATAAACTAGGGAAAATGGTGTCATTCTAGTAGGCGTTCGTACACTTGTTTTTTATTCCCATAAAGCAAAAGTAAGCATTTTTGACCAATCCTTATATGTCATGGTCATCCTGGATAGAATATGCTTAATTGTCTTTTTTTTTTATCTCTTCTACTACACCATTAGCCTTCGGTCTATAAGGAGAGGATCGATGATTATGAATTTGGTACATTGGGAATAAGTCCTTAACTGCTCCTTGAAACTATATCCCATTGTTTGATATCACACTATGCGGGATCCCGTATTTGCATATGAGATTCTTTTCAATAAATCTAGCCATTTGCCTTGCCCCCAACTTGTTGAAAGATTAAGCTTCAACCCATTTTGAAAAATAATCCACTGTTACTATGATAAAGCGGTGACCGTTTGAAGCCGTTGGATGTATCTCTCCTATAATGTCAATTCCCAAAGTTGCAAAGGGCCAAGGTGAAGACATAGAATGCAATTCTTCAGGAGGCATGTGATTCAAATTACTATGCATCTGACATTGCTATCATTTCTTCACAAGCTCAATACAATCTCTCTCCATGGCTAACCAATAGTAATCTTGTCAAATTATCTTCTTAACTAGGGCCAAACCACTCGTGTGTGGACCATAATTTCCCACATGTATTTTTGTCATGATATGCTCAGCTTCAGGCTTTCTCAAGCATCTCAAGTGCACACCATCAGGCCATCTTCGATACCACTCTCCATGAAAGGTGATGTATTGTAAGGTCCATCGCCTTATAGCTCTTCTCTTTTCCCTTGTTGCCCCCAATGGGTATTCCTTATTCTCCAAAAACCGTCTTATGGTGTCATACGATGCATCATGGTCAGTATTAGTTTCCATAATTTTCTCATATTCATAGAAAGGATTTGATGAATTGGTCAAAACCAGAGGCTTAAGAAATAAATTTACAGGGTTTTCCCATACCAAAGCCAATGTAGCTAGGGCATCGGCCATCTAGTTTTCTTCTCTTAGTATGTGTATAAACCTGCGCTCCTTAAAATTCTTCTTCATCATGGTCAAGTAATGGTGGAATGGTTTTAGCTTCTCTTCTTTCAACTCCCACTCTCCATTGATTTGGGATACTACTAGCAATGAATCTCCCAAAGACTTGCACTTTATCTATCTTCAAAATCATCAGGGTTTTTGAACTAAAAATACATGCTTCATACTCCACCTATTATTGGTTGCCCTGAATTTTAACTTCTTAGCAAAAGGGATAAGCTCCCCTTCAAGTGATTCTAATATGACTCCCAAACCTGCTCCTTTCCTATTTGCTGCTCCATCGAAATACATTTTCTATAGCCTCTAAATGTTCATCAAGAAATTCCAAGACTACCTCTTCACTATTCGGCAATGGTTGTTGAGCCAGGAATTCTGCCACCACTCTACCTTTGATTGTTTTCCTGGTTACATACTCAATCTCAAATTCTTCCAAAATTATCAACCATCGACCATATTTCCCGATTAAAGAGGGTGTCTCCCTTAAGTACTTCACTGGATCCAACCTGGAAATTGCTTTCACACTATAAGATTGAAAGTAATGCCGCAACTTCTTAGAAGACCAAACCACAGCTATACAAGTCTTTTCACCGATACTATACTTAATCTCATAAGGTATGAGCTTTCTACTCAAATAGTAGATTGTGTGCTCAACCCCTGACTCATCTACTTGGGCTAGCATAGCTCCTATCGACTCTTCCTCTACTGCTAAGTATAGTAATAAAGGTTTACTGGGCTTAGGTGGTTTCAAAACAGGTGGATTTAGTAGATACTTCTTTATACATTTAAAGGCCTTTTGACATTCTTCATTCCACTCGACTGGCTGATTCTTTTTAAACAATTTGAAGATAGGCTCATAGATCATGGTGAGATTTGCTATGAACCTGCTGATGTTGTAATATCCTCATGTATGACTTAGAAGTTTTGATTATGTTGTTGTTGTAAGTTGGATTGAATGTATATGTTATGTGAAGAGAAAAGAAATGAGAAGAGAAGGTTTATGTATATGTGTTTTGGGAAAGAAAAGAGGGTTTAAAGAGAGGTGTATATGTTAATTATATGGTAAAATATATAACATATAAGTTGGTCAAAAGGGAGAGTCAATGCAAGAAGATATTTTCATTTATGATATATGAAATTACTATAAAGGACATGTGAGTTAGAAGAGAGCTAAAGTAAATGATTAAGGGCATTGAGGTAATTCTATTTTGGAAATCTCTTGGTGGAGATTAAAAGAAGGAAAGAAAGGTTGACTTGTTAATTTCTTTTCTTTGCTTGAAGTGGTGGCCGGCTATCCAAAGAGAAGAGAGAGCAATTGAAGTGTTTTGGTTTCTAACATCAAGATTGAAGGGAGAATCAAGGAATTTAGTTGAAGATTTGTGGAATTCAACAACTTTGGTAAGTTCTTTTCCTTGATTTCTTCTATTCTTGTGAAGTGGTGTTTTAAGTGAATTAGGGTTTGTTGATTTGATGATTAAATGTGTTTGTGATGTGTTTATAAGTTTTAAAATGAATTGTAAGTTATAAGATTGAATTGGTGTTGGTTTGGTTTTGAATATGGTAAGTTAAGTGGAAGATCAAGAGTGGAATTTGGTTTTAGGGTTTTGAGATGGTTTGTGTTTAAAATGTAATGTTAATGTGTTGTTTAAGTGATTAATGTCATGAATATTTAAGATATGTGTTAACAACATTGATTAGAACCAATTGAATGAGATTATTGTTGTGCAAAAAGTGTGAAAATGAAAGTGAAAGAGCTTTGGCCAAATTAAGGGTTGTGTTCTTGAGTGACACGGCCATAAGCAAGATGAGACACGGCCAAGACTTATTATTTTTGAGAAACACGGCCAAGTCTAGAGAATTTTGGCCGTGTTGGATAGGTTTTGGGGTGACACGGTCACTGGCTTGGCCGTGTCCCTTGAATGTGTTTGCTACTACCTGAGTTGTGTTGAGAGACACGGCCGTGTCCTTGCCCGTGTTTGCCTCGGGAAGTTTTGGTCTTGAGAGACACGGCCACAAGCTTGGCCGTGTCCCTTGGGTGTGTTTGCTACTGTGATGGTTTTTGGTTCTTCATGCATTGTTTGATTCTTCAAAAGTCTTTTGTTCCTAAACATTTTATATACACTCTAAATACTTTGTAATCAAAGAATGACCTAAACAAATGTATGTGGATGATTCTAAACCTATGAATAATGATCTTTGAATTAGGTTTTAAAGAGATTATGTTGCATTACCCTAAATGTTGAGAATTCTTGGAAGAGAAAATGTATAGATGGATGGGAATAGTTCTTGAGGTAAGTACAAACTTACATAGATGTAATCTTTTATATGATTTTGAGACTTAACACCCTTGGTATAAATGTGTTAAGTAGATTATTATATTGTTAATTCAATGTTACTAATATTGTCATTTGTATAGTGTGAAAGCTATAATGATCATCCAAAAGAAAGGTATGTGCAATGCAACTTGTTAGGATAAATGTTTTAATAATGAATGGTGTTAATGTGTCTTGAGAAATGATGAAATGTGATGTTATCATGATTGATAATGATGATCAAAATGAAATAAATGGACATATGGATTATATGACAATGAATTTAAGATACATGTGTGAAGAAATGGATTATGTATGCTTGAATGATATGATTAAAGCATGCCTATATGGTATGATTGATTAATGACATGTTTGTTTAGTAATGTAATTGATGTTGCATACATCAATGATGAAACATGAAATGTGATATGAAGCCATTGTTCTTGGCAATGATAACTCAAATGTGATATGAAGCCATTGTGATTGGCTATGATAATTCAATTGAGATATGTAAGGCATGTTTGCCTAAATGATGATGAGAATTGAAAATGATATTGATGATGAAATAAACAATGAATTGTGTATCTAATGTGTTATTCATTTTCAGAGTTTTGTTGTTGGTGGCATGCCTAATGGTAACAATCTCTTGAAGTTAGGTTGGGCTTGATCCTTGAAGCCAAGTTGGGTTGAAGTTTAACATGTTTTACTCCCCTTGAAGCTTGGTTGGGTCTAGTCCTTGAAGCCTAATTGAGATGTTACAACCCTTGAAGCTAGGTTGGATTAGTTCTTGAAGCCAAGTTGGGTTGATACTTAGCATGCTTTGTTCCCCTTGAAGCTTGGTTGAACTTAATCCTTGAAGCCTAGTTGGGATATTTATGAATGTGATAATTAAACCAAAGCATTAACTCTGAAAGTCGAATAGCATATTAGTGTCTTTTGGGCCCGAGTCTGTCATTTGTTGTAAATATGATATATATATATATATATATACAAATGTTGGAATACATGAGTAATGAGATATATAAATTGTGGTTATTAGTGATGGATGATGGTTGGTGATAATAATTGCCTTTGTGAGAAATGTGATGTATGATTAAGGAATTGTGAACAAACTAATGTTATGAAGTATGATATGTGATGTGTGTATTGATTATGGGTATTAATGATGAATTGTGTTTGGTGATAAGGATTGTCTTCCTTGGAAAATGTGACTTTTGATTAGTATGATATATAATGTATGTATATTGATATATTGATTGTGAATATTATTAATGAATTGTGGATGGTGATAATGATTGTCTTCATTGGAAAGGTGATTCATGATTGGTATGATGTATAATGTGTGTATTGATAAATTGATTGTGAGTATTAGTGACATGTTGGAATTGGTAATAATGGTATGTATATATTTACATAATATATGAAATTAGTCGAGATATATGAAAGGTGCAAATTAAAAAGAGAAAAACATGATAAGAACTAATGGTATATGGAATGAATATAGAATTATTATATGTTAGAATTTCTATAATGTATGTTTATATTTTATATTGTATTACTAAGCTCTCGGGCTTAGCGCGGTTGTGTAATCGCGCAGGCGGATATGCGGTTGATCTGGAAGTCCAGCTGTTATGCCACGAGAAGAGTAAGAATTTGTCGAGACCAACTAGAGGGTAATGCATACATGTATAACTTTTAATTATGATGTATTTCTGATGAGAGAGTATTTATATGTATAAATGGAGTTTTGATAAAGATAAGAATTTTGTAAATGTTATTTAAATTAACGTATTATGGTTTGAACTCTGTTACAGGTTTTTAAAAGATAATGAAAAGTGACATCCTTATACTTTATATACTTACTGTATGTATACTAAATATATGTATAGTACTTATATAGGGTATCGGGGTGTTACAGATGCACTGTAACCTGCCAATAAATCCCCAAACTTCTCTCTCCGTCTTTGGGGCTGGCATATCTCTGATTGCCTTAACCTTATCAACGTCAATCTCAATGCCATTTTTACCAATCATGTGTCCCAACAACTTGCCTGAAGTAACCCCAAATACACACTTCTTTGGGTTTAACCTTAGCTTATACTTCACTGCTCTCTTGAAGAATAACTCTAAGTTTTGGAAGTGTTGTTCCCTTGTATCCGACTTTACCATCATATCATTAATGTAGACCTCGACTTCTTTGTGCATCATATCATGAAACAAAGTGGTAGCCATCCTTTGGTAGGTTGCTCCATCATTCTTTAACACAAATGGCATCACCCTATAACAGAATATACCCCACGTAGTAATGAAGGCAATTATGGCTTTATCCTCTTAGGTCATTAATACTTAGTTGTATCTAAAAAATCCATCTACAAATGAGTGTAGCACGCTAGAGGCTGCACTATCAATAAGGACATATATATGGGGTAAAGGAAAATTGTCTTTAGGGGAAGCTTTGTTCAAGTCTCTATAGTCTATGCATACCCTAATTCTTCCATCTTTCTTTGGCACAAGTTCTGTGTTGGCTAGCCAATTTGGATAATCTATCACTTCAAGGAAATTTACTTATATTTGTTTAGTGACCTCTTCTTTAACCAATTCAGCCCATTCCTGTCTTAACCATCTAAGTTTTTATTTGACAGGTTTCATGTGAGTATAGGTAGGAATTAGATGCTCGGCTATGTCTTGATCTATTCCAGGCATATCCTCATAAGGCCAAGCAAAAACCTCTTAATATTTTTTAAATATTTTTTCAAATCTCTCTCTCTCTCATCAGGAGCAAGGTCGGATGCTATGCTAATATTTTTAGAATTATCGGTTGTTCCCAAATTTAATGATTGTGTATCAATAGAGTTAATATTAAAAATGCTCATTTAACCACTATTTGAATGTATGCAACCATCAGGAAAAACATCACACAAGTAAGCAAAATTAGACTTTATTGCATTCATTTTGGAAAAGAAAACATCAGCATCCTTATACAAAGCAGACAAATTAAAATCAAAATCATTGTTCTCAAAATCATAAAGCAGAACATCTTCAAACTTTTCTTCAACAAAAGCAACAATCTCCTCGGGAGCCTTCTCAGCTTTCAAGACAGCTTCCTTCTTTCCTTCTAGATTAGGCTCCTTGTCAGTTGGCAGGATGAGCTCTTTCTTCACTTGTTCCACCAATTCGGTAACATCAACAAAAATCTCAAAACTCGGAATCAGCATTCCTATAAACATGACTGGCTTAGGCTTCCCTTGGAGTGGTCCTATGTTTGGAGCTTTGACAAAAATCTTTTCAAGTGGTGGGAAGCTCATCTTCTCATTCTTCTTTAGCTGAACATATTTACTAGCTTCTTCAAACCCTAACCCTTTCTTGGAAGCTTGAGTCTTAAAGTCTGAAAGCTTTATCACACCGGCCTTACCCTTTCCAAGACTAGCACCAGGAAGATAGTTCATATTCTTCATCATGTTTAGGACCTTGGAATCCACTATTCCAATTTGATTCGATTCATTAGGCCTCCTTTTGAGCAATGCATCCTTATTCCTCCACCTCTTCACATAGTCCACGAAGTTCTCATTTGGCCTTTTTCTAATGGACTCCACCTCCATTAAAGTATGTTCCAATTCAGCATTGTATCCATATTATTGGATAAAGACTTTGTATAGTAAGTCCCAACTCTTTTGAGTGCCATCATCTAAGGTATTGAACCAATTTGGATAATAGGATCCAATAAGAGCATGAAGTATCTTAGAGTTTGAGCTTTAGTAGCTCGGGCAGACTGCATAGCAGTGATATATTGCTTTACATGGAGGTGAGGATTTCCAGTACTATCAAATTTTGCAAAGAATGACATCTTGAACTTGTATAGAACCTCTTCATCTAGCTCAAACAACTTGTCAACCTCGGACATTTCTTTAATTTTTAGCTTCTTTCCAAACTTCTTTTCCAGGTCAGCGATCAACTTCTCAACATCTGAAGTTTCAATCTTTTCCACGGCTGATCTTTCAATAACCTTCGGGTCCTTCTTCTTGTCTTGAGGATCTTGAAAGTATTGAGCCCAGTCGTCATCATCATCAATGACTACCTTGTCATCATCAAAAGCTACTTCACCAACTTTAGCCTTTCCCTTGTCTTTCTTAGTGCTTGCAGAAGCTTTAGCAGTGTTGCCAAACATTGTAGCCATTTAACTCTTCATGATCTTAGCTAGGGCCCCCTTAGTTCTTCCATCTTGACTTCAAGGGCATCATCCAACATATTTTGAATTTTCTCAGGTTCTATTGCTTTTGGTGAGAAGTTAACTCAGTTGCTGCTGGATTCTTCATCACCGACGTAGGTTGGATTATCGTAGGCTTTTGAATTGTTATAATCTAGGGTTGTGAGCTAGAGAGGATCAATGATATGAGATGCAAATGTATGTATGCATGTATGCATGTATATACAAACAATAAACAAACAAAGATAATTAGGATGTTCCTTCCAACCTTATAACTTCTACACATGAATGGCGAGTTTTCCTAGATATATGGTTAATAAAATACCAACATGGGGTATCTTATTTTTAAAAAATTTCTCGGACGTTTCAACCAATAGTTATATTTTCAAAAATGAAAATCAGTTCATGATAATTTTCGTTAATTAGGTTTTAATCCATCCAATCAACTAAAGCAGCTTTTATTCTATATTGAATTAAAACTAAATTAAGAGTTTATTATAAATAGATTTCTCACTTGAAAAAGTAACTAATGATTCATGCTAAAAATAGGCTTCACAATTAATTTTTGGTATTTCCATAATTGACCTAAATATTTGTAAGCTCATTCAAAAGGTCATAATGAAGTGAAAATAATTTTGTTTCTAAGCCCATTGTAAAAATAGATTTTAGGCTTTGTATTTGGGTCATGAGAAAAGAATTTATTGACTTGTTTTGAAAAAGTTTTGTGTCCAAAGACCATTTTGAAAATTTTAAAAATAGTTTTTATCTTTTGGATTTAGAGAAAAAAAATTATTTGAGCTCACAATGTAATTAGGTCATATTAGAAAAAGAACAAACGAAATAAGCCATGATTTAAACCAAGATAAATTAACCATAGTCAAACAACAAGCATTTGCGTAAAAACCTAAAAAAAGTAATTAGGCCAATTACATGAGCTTTAGTCTTTGGGTTAAAAGGTTTAGGCTCCCATAGCAAGTATATACCTGTAGACCCTTAATTTTTTATCAAATCCGATCCAATATATTTTATTTAGTCCAAAACAATTTTTGTGTTATCTTAATTAAATAATATTTGTTTTAGTATTTATTTTTTTTATAATTTTTAAAAATTATAAAAATAATAAACAAATAAATAAAAATAAAAATTGGCGAAATGGCCCTGCCCCTCGTAATTTTTCAACGCTGTTCCTCGCAGCAGCCCGCAGCCCGATGCAGTTTTCACCAGTGAAATTTTTCCGACGCAATTTTTTTCGAAACCAAATTCTATTTGGTTTCGGTTTTCTTTTCCTAATTAAATACAGTTTCCTTAAGCAATTAAAATCAATCATGTAAATTTTCTATAAATAAGACTAAGAAAAACAGAGAAAGGGGAGGAACAGGGGGGAATCGAACTTTGGACTGGGACTTGGATTTTGAACTGGAACTTTACAAATTGATCGAACTTTTTAGAAGAGAAGAAGAAGCAAGCAATCAAGCTATCAAAGGCAGCAACCTTGCCTTTGTCCTTATTCATCCAAGAAGCAATTTTTGGTGGAACCAATGAATGAAGGTTTGAATCTTTAATTTCTTGCTATTTCTTACAATAGCTTCGTTCTTTATTTGATTCATAAGATTATACACTCAAAATTTCAATCTTTGAAGATGTAATAATTTGATATTAGTTTCCAAAAACCTTAAATGATTTCCTCTGTTTCTAAATACCTTAAAAAACCTTAATTCATTTCTTTGTTATCCAAAAATCTTAAATGATTCCCTCTGTTTCTTTTAAAACTTAAGAACCCTAATTTTGTTTCTTCTAAAATTTAAAACCCTAAATTGATCCTTTTATTTCTAAAAACCTAAAAAAAAATACTTTTTGTTTCCAAAAACCTTAAATCATCTTGCAAATTTCCAAAAACTTTATAAACTCTAATCTATTTTCATCAATTCCAAAACTAAGACAGTAACCCCAAACTAGCTAATCAAACCTTAAGTTTTCTTAAACCCTAATTCCCTTAAAAACTTAAACCCTAGTTTTCCTAAACCCTAATCCTTAAAACCTTATAACCCTAAACATTCAAAACCAATATAGTAAATCCAAAATAATAATCCATTATCTATAAGTCCTAAACTCAAATGTTTTAAAGTATCCAAACCCTAATTTCATGATTTTACCCCTCAAACCCTAATTTTGTTAATAAAGAACCTTATCAATCTCTTAAAATATAAAACCTTAATCCATTTCAATTCCCTTAAAACTTACAGCAGTCTAAACCAATAATTCTAAAACCCTAAATATTAATTAAAGAACTTTAAATGAGAAACAGTAAACTTCAATTTGTATCTTTACTTACCTTATTTGATTATATAGTTTATTATATTCTTTGATTTATTTAAGTTCAATACTTGATTTATTTAATTTATCATGAATGATGTAAGGACATGTTTCCATCTTTGGATGGGTGTCCATTTATTTGTTTTGCTTGGACATTGCTTTGATTTTAATATAACGATGCTTTATTTTAATTGTTGCATGCAATATGGATAATATTGTTATATTTAAGAATTTTATAATATTAAGACCTATAAAGGAGGCCGGTTCCAATGAACCGGGAGTTGTGGGGATGCTGGGCCATTTCTCACCTTCCCCACAAGTACCCAACTTTCCAAAACCATTAGGGAGTTGGGGATTCCTTAGGAATCGAGTCATCCACCCCTTTCTTTTTCCCGCCCGTCCGGGTGGTGACTCCATTTCTCTGTACTTAGGTTCGTGTTCTCTAAGGTCCCGAGCCTAAACAATACCGAAGTCGCAAGAGCCATTCCACCGGGAGTGGGGGCCAAAATCCCCGCTCACAATACCAAAAGGCACAAGGCTATGAGTAGTTATGCCATGCTCAATCTCCATACCTTGAGTGAAAGTATGGTATCCCTTACATTACACAACACGAGTTACACGAGCGTCCTAACTCATGCACATGATGCAATCTAATATGGTGCAATGGATAATATCATGACAAGAAAGAATAGAATAATATAAAGACCAACAGAATCAACTTCTCTTATCTCCAGTGGAGTCACCACTATGAGCGGGGATTTTTGCCCCCACTCCCATGTGGAATGGTTCTTGCTACTTCGTCACTGTTAGGCTCAGAGCCTTAAAGAACACAGGCCTAAACCCAGAGAAAATGGAGTCGCCACCCGGATGGGCTGGAAAAAAGAAAGGGGTGAATGACTTGATTCCTAAGGAATCCTCAACCCCCTATTAGGTTCGGAAAGTTCGGTATGTGTGGGAAAGGTGAGAACGACCCAACACCCCCACAATGCCCGATTTATTGGAACCGGCCTCCCTTTTAGGCCTTAATATTATAAAATTCTTAAATATAATGACATTATCCATATTACATGCGATCATAAGAATAAATAAATACTTTATTAAAAATCATAGCAATGTCCAAACAAAATAAATAAGTGGACACCCATCCAATAATGGAAACATGCCCTTACATCGTCCAATGTCTAAAACTAAATAGGACACCCACCAAAAAGTGGAAACGTATCCTTTACATTAATCCCAAAATATGAAACTAATTTAAATTACATGAAGCTTAATTAATGAGGTATCCACAAGGTGGAAACATACCTCTTACATAATGAAAAATAAATTAAACCGAAAAAAGATATTCAATCATTCATCATGAAAGCAAGCCATTGATTATAAGTCAAATAAAAATCAAGATATGAAGATGTAAATTAAGAATACAGTATGTAAAACAGGATTCAAATAGCAATTAAAGACTAAATATATAAGCTAGGGTTTTATGGATTATGATTTAGGAAAATACAATTAGGGTTTGGGGTTTCTTATTAAAAATAGGATTAGGGTTCTAAAGTTTTAGAGTTTATATTCAAAAACTAGGGTTTTAGGGTTTGGAGAAATTAATATTATTATAAATATTTTTTAAGTATTAGGATACTGTAAAGATTTTGGAAAATAAAATAAAATTAATTAGGGTTTAGGGCTCATACCATCCAATTAGGGTTTTGAAAGAAATAAATAAGGGTTTTAGAATTTATAAGAATAATGATCAAAGCTTTGAAGTTGGAATAAACAAGGTACTGCTAAAAAATATTTGAGAAAAATTGAGTGACGTTACAAAAACTTTAAACGAAACTATTAACATATATGATTAAATAATCATATATTTGGAAGAGGTTATGCTAATAGGCTATTGGATTGAATTTTAAATAAAAATCATGCATGTTCCATGTTAAAAATTATCAAAAGCATATTATAATGAATTAATTAAGAAAATACCATCATTCGTTGTCTCCACCACAAATGCACCGTTGGAATTTTAGGGAAGCTTGGTCAAGATAACACAACCTTGTTGCCTTGTGAATTGGATTGTTCTTTTTATTTTTAGTTGCTTAGGGTTGCTTCAAAGTTCAAAAGTCCGATGATAATTCTTGAGTAATTTTTCCGTTTCTGTTTCTGTGTTTAAAACTACTATTTCTAGGAATTTAAAACAAAACCTAATATGTTAAGGAAATTAAAAACTGTTTAGGAAATTAATTGAAGTTTCCGAGTAAAATAGAATTTTGGTAAAAATCGGCCAACGCGCTGGCACTGGCTACTGAGACGAGAGCAACGAGTGAGCGAGCAACAAGGTTGGGCTATTGGGACGCGAGCAACGGGTGACTGCCTGTGAGGTTGGGTGAGGCACTGCCCAATTCACCGCAGGCCCTTTTGGCCTGCAGCGAACTGGCTTGTCGCCTGCCGCTCACCGATTGTCTGTCTGATTTTTTATTTTTTTATTTTATATATATATATGTTTTTTTTTTAAATAAATAAAATAAATTATAAATTATAAAATAAATATTAAAATAAGTAATAAAATAAATAATAAATACTAAAATAAATAATAAAAACAACAAAAATTATTTATGACTTATTTTAAAATATTGGACTGGACTTAGTCAAAAATTAAGTAATAAAATAAATAATAAATACTAAAATAAATAATAAAAACAACAAAAATTATTTCTGACTTATTTTAAAATATTGGACTGGACTTGGTCAAAAATTAAGTATCTATAGTAGCTGCCCTCCTTTTTGCTTTCTGGTTGCCTTTATATTTATAGGCAGTATTAGGGTTTTAATTAAACTCATCTTTGATTCAAGAATCCTCTTTTCTTTAGCTTATCCGAGTCCTATTTGAGTTTTAGCATAATTAAAACTGAATCTAGTCCGAATTAAAGAGTCATGGCGAATTGGCTTCAACCAATTCACGATGGACCAACGTTATGGCGAATTGGTCAATTCGCTACGGATAGACCTCATGGAAAATTGGCTAGGCCAATACATCATGATCTTATCTTTTGGTATTAGACCTGCTTGGTTTGGAGTTTTAAGATTGGATCGGACTAGATTTAGACTTTTAAAATTGAATCAGACTAAGTTTAATCTTTTAAAATTTGATTAGACTAGGTTTAAGCTTTTAAAATTGGATCGAATTTGCCTTGGCCTCGTTTAATTATGACCAACTTATTCAAGGCCAAAATTAGGGGTCTACATAGAGTCTACCCCATCTATAGTAGAACCAAATTTCCATCTACATTAAGAGTCAAACCTTTAATCAGATTCCAACCCTGTGTCAGATACCAACCCAAGAATCTAGTGTGAGTTCAAAGTCAATTCAAGTTCTGAGTCAGTTTCTGACACTGACTCCAAGTCTAAGTCTGAGTCTTCTAGTTTAGAAGCTAATTGTTATTTCCAAGTCTAAATCTTCTGAGTCGTCTAATTTTGATTTTACCTGTAATGAAAAACCTTGCAATCTTTTCATCATCAATAAAATTTCCAAGGTTTTCACTTATTTTTCTTTGTCTCCTGATAAGAATTATGGAATATTCAATATTAATGAGATTGATGAAGATAAAGAAACAATAAAGTTGGGAACATCAGAAATGCTAAAAAATTCATACATTTCATACTCATTCATTTATAAACAGGAATTAGAGGTACTTCTCGAAGATTTCCAAGATTACTTTACATGGGAAGTAAGTTATATGATGCAATTGGATCCCTCCATAGCAGTGCACAAGATTCCTACATTTGATCACATGAAATCAGTCAAACAGAAACTTCATGGGCTTAAGCCAAAATTGTCCTTAAAGATCAAGGAAGAAATAGCTAAGCTACTAGAAAATTGATTCATAGAGCCCATTATGTATCCTTAATGGGTAGTTATTATTGTTCCAGTCTCAAAGAAGGATGGGAAGTTTCACTTGTGTATAGATTATAGAGATCTCAACAAAGCATACCCAAAGGATGACTTTCCTCTGCCCCATATTAACTCCTGATTAATAGACTAGTTGTGCTTGATGTGGTTTTATTAACCGACCTCTATGCTAGGTATAATCAAATCCTATTCCATGCTCCTGACAGGGAAAAGGCAGCCTTCATTATAGAGTGGGGAACTTACTGTTATAGGATCATGCCTTTTAGCCTTAAAAATGTCAAGGCATCCTATCAAAAAATGGTCACTACACTCTTCCATGACATGATGCACCAGGATGTGGAAGTCTATGTGGATGATATGGTCATTAATCAAAGAGAGTTGAAATGTATGAGGAGGCTTTAAGAAGGTTCTTCCTTAGACTCCATCAGTACAACTTGAAACTTAACCCTACTAATTATGTGTTAGAAGCAGTCTTTGGTGTATTTTTGGGACACATGGTAAGTTTCTCGAGGATTGAAGTTGATGTTTCTAAATCTAAGGCAATTCTTAAAATGTCCGCACCCAATATAGAAAAGGAAATAAGGAGATTCTTTGGTCGTCTATAGTACATTAGCTGGTTCATCTCTCAGATGGTTGATGCATGTGGCCCTATCTTTAAATTACTCAAGAAAGATGCCCCAACTAAATAAGATGACAAATGCCAAGAAGCATTTGAAAAGATCAAACAATACCTTTTTTCACCACCAATTTTGAAACCTCCAAGACTTGGTGATCCTTTACTCCTTTATCTTTCAGTATTTGAAGAAGTGATGGGAGCCATGCTTACTCAACATGAGGAAAGCTCAAGAAAGCAGTTTGATATTTATTAACTTAGCAAAATATTATTGTCCTATGAGCTTAAATACAATCAGATTAAAAAGTTGTGTTTGGATCTAGTATAGATGTGTCAGAAATTATATCACTACATGGCCTCTTACACCACAAAAGTAATTGCATATCAGAGCCTCTTGACATTCCTTTTGGAAAGGCTGGTTCTGGATAGTAAGATGGTATGTTGGCTTGTAGTCCTAACTACCTTTGATCTTAAGTTTGTGGTACATAAAGTGATCAAAGAAAGTGTAGTAGTAGAGCAATTAGTTACTAGTCTTGTTCCATATTTGATTAAAGAACTTGAATCCCATATGAGAATATCATGAACATTGATAATGAGTATGGATCATGTACTTCAATGGTGCATCTAATTACAAAAGATATAGTGCAGGTATTGTCCTTATTACTTTGTAGGAGGAACAAATTCCACTAGCAATAAAGTTGGCTTTCAAGGTCATAAACAATGAGGCAAAATATGAAGCATGCATAACCATGTTAGAAGTAGCTTTGAATTTGAAAGTTAGAAATTTAAAGGTGTATGGAGACTCTACTCTTATTGTATCTTAAGCATTGGAGAGGTGGAAAATACCTTAGCAACCTTGGCATTCATGACCCATATGAGAAAAGAGATGTAATTTGCCCTGTCACCATTGATGTGAAGACCTAGCTAGCATACAATGCTACGATTTAGGTGTTGGATAAGAAGCCATGGTTATAGGACATCTTCAATTTTATTCAAAAGGGTGAATATCCTAATCAATCCTTAAAAATGGATCAAATAACTTTAAGGCAGTGTTTAGGTCATTTTTGTACTAGTTTTTAGTATGATTTTATGTGTGTTTTAGTTAATGTTTTGATTAATTTTTGTTTTAAGTGTGTTTAAAATGTTTATTTTAGGTTTAGGTGCAAAAAGACCCTTGGAGGATCAAAACAGTGCAAGAAGAGCAAAGAACGAAGAACAGTAGCTGACACTCTCAAGGGACACGGCCAAGTCACTGGCCGTGTCCCTCCAAAAGAGCTCAAACACGGCCAAGTTGCTTTAACTTGGCCGTGTCTCATTCAAATCCAAAGCAAAAGAGAAAGAAATTCTCACAGTAGAAGACACATGCAAGGGACACGGCCAAGTCACTGGCCGTGTCCCTCCAAAATGATCCAACACGGCCAAGTCACTCCAAACACGGCCGTGTCACTCAACCAAAGAAGAAAAGAAGAAACTCTGAAACAGAAACGAACACAAGCAAGGGACACGGTCGAGCCACTGGCTGTGTCCCTCCAATTCACCTCCGACACGGCCAAGTTCCCTCAACTTGGCCGTGTCTCTCATGGACCAAAGACTCTGACACGGCCAAGTCTCCTTTAACTTGGCCAAGTCACACCAAAATGCTATAAATTCTTTCGCACGACAAAAAGAAGAGGGGAGATCTGGAGAGAGCGGATAGGGTTTTGAGAACAAAAAGAAAAGAGAAGAGAGGGCACTCATATTTTTTTGGGATGAGGAGAGAGTGACACTCTTCTTGTCCCTCATCTTCATCCTCCATCTTCATCTTCTCCATCTTCCATTAACAAGCTTCAATTTGGTTCTTTGGGATCAAGTGGGTCAATAAGCTCTCAAAGGTTGAAGAAGCTTCATTGAAAGGATTGGTGACTTGAGACAGCTCCTTTCTATCTTCCAAAGGCACAATCAATTGAAAGGTTTGGTGACTTGAGGAAGCTCCATTTCATATTGCAAAAGGGAAATCAACCATTGAAGAGGGCTTGAGTTCTTCATCAAATATCGAAGTGGAGCTAGGAGGAAGACTAGTAATCCTACTCTTGGCATCTTCACAAGGGGTTTTTCTATTCTCTCTTTTAATTCATTTCAATATTGTTTTTGTTGTATTAAGAGATTGATATTACAATGAACAATTTGTACTTGATTTATATTGAGTTGAATGAATGTTTTAAATTGATGATGTTGAGCTAAAACCCATGCTTAGGGTTTATAGTATATTTGATTGAATGCTTTAATTTGATATTTACATTGATGTACCTTGTTGTTGGTTGATTGCATTGGATTGTATGCTAGGTTAATAAATTAGGTACCTATTGATCTCTAGATATTGAATGAATTGACTACCCTAAGAATGAATTAGAAATATAAGTTCTAGGGTTCCATTAATTTGGTAATGTAAAATAATTGGTTATTGCTAATTCATGAATGTGAGAACTAATGAATTGGTAATTGACTAATTAACCTTAAGGAACAAATTAATTACAAGGCTATGTTAATGGATAATTGAGAATTAAGCTTTGATTGAATGGACCTATAACCCTAGGCACTTTCCCAAGAACTGAATTGATCTTGTGCACCCATCACACACATCAAACCCTACGTACGTTAATCTTAGGTTTAAATTGTTCTTTTACAATTCCAACAACAAACTTTCGCATTTAAATAAATTGTTAATCAAGCTATTACGAACCACACCTTCTTGGGGAAAGGACCTTGGGGCGATCAGGCAGCTAGCAAGTCAATACTTCCTAAATGACAATGCATTAAATAAATTTTCTTGAAATAATGTTTGACTTAGATTGGTGGATGAATTTGAAGCACAACAAGTAATGGAATGGGTGCACGGAGATGAGCAAGTCCCAATATGAATGGAATCACCTTGGCTAGAAAAATTGCTAATATGGGTTATTATTGCCTTACCATGAGAGAGGATTGCTCAAATTTCATCAAGAAGTGTCATAATTGCCAAAAATATGTGAAGCTTCAAAAGCAACCTCTAATCCCCTTGCTTCCCACTGCAACTCCCTGTCCGTTGGCAACATGGAGAATTGATGTAATAGGGAAAATCACTAATAAGTCATCTAATGGACATGAATACATATTGGTACCCATAGACTATTTCACTAAATGGGTAGAAGCAGCTTCTTATTCTATCATCAATGCTAAAAAAGTGGCCCACTTCATCCATACCAGCATCATTTATCGGCATGGGTTTCATTTAAAGTTATTTCAAACAATAGGTCAAACTTTTAAAAGGAGGTAGTTTAGTTAATAGAAAAATATAAGATACAACATCACATGTTCTTTCCTTATCGATCTTAGACTAATGGGGCCGTTGAGAAAGCAAACAAACCCATAAAGAATCTCTTATAAAAGATGATGCAAAATCATAGAAATTGGCATGAGCACTTGCCTTATTCTCTTTAGGTTATAGGACTTCAGTTAGAATATCAACCAGAGAAACTCTTTTTTCTCTTATTTTCAATATGGAAGTAGTTTTTCCAATAAAGGTAGAGATTCGATCAGCCTAAACACTTCTTGAAGATCAAATCAATGAAGTTGAATGGGCTAGGGCCTATCATGACCAACTAAATGCTATTGATGAGAAAAGAATGGATGCCGTATATAAGGTACATGGATATCAGTAAAAGATAGCAAGATATTATGATAAAAGGGTTAAAGATCGAGGATTGTAAAAAAGGCAATTGGTTTTAAAAGAAATAAGGGCCCAGTACATGGCCCTAGAGAGAAATTCTGGCCAAATTGGACAGGACCATAACTTTTCAAGAAAATTTTGTTGGGAGGAGTGGAAATTCTCTTAGATTTGGATAGCATTGAGTTTTTAAGTCCATGAAATATGGATTAGATCAAAATATTTTTTTTATTGCATTAATACTTTTGTAATAGTACTACATGGACTTGATGCTCAAAAAAAAAGAAAAAAAGAGAGCTCGGTGAGTTGAAAACATGACAAGTTACTCGGACAAAAGTTAGAACAAGGAAAATGTAATTAAGAGATATGTAGAGAACCCTCTTTATGTTTTGTCCAAATCATCGCATAATAAACATTCATCTCATGCAATACATAAATAAAAATAAATTCAACAATGCTCATGAATGTTATCATCATAATATGAAAATTCCTTATGTCCAAAATCAAACTAAATTAAATCCTACTAGCCAAGCTGAGTGTCTTTGTAAATAGTCTACCAAAAATGAGCCCTAAACATCTAGGTAGTCTCGTCAGTAATCCCCACCTCTAGCTCATTAACCAAAACCAGTAGTCTAACTTTCTCTCTAGGTCAAACCACAATAATAAACTAACATCTGTACCCATCAATGGTGTTTATCAGTCCAAATGGCTGCACATCATGAAATCCTTAAGTCCAACCATTCAAAATGGTTCAGGTAGTAGCAGGGGTAATGACTGCAGGAGTATGAGTTATACCATTAGGTAGAACTCCCTGAGAATAACTCATTTTTCTAAGAATCTAAGTCCTCTGATAAAATTTCAACATAGATAAACCAAACAAGCAAATAACCCTATAAGCAAAGTTCATAGTCATGAAAGAGCGAATATGATACCAAGGGCAATAATATAAAACCTCATTCAAACCAAGCTCCAGTAGCCAAGAAGTCCATACCCTCTCTGAATCAGGGTGGATAAGGATCTACCTAATTTTATAAACGAAAGAAGAATAAGAAAGTCTAACTGACATGGCCATAATATGAAGGTGATCCCTTAACCAAACTTGCAAGCAGCAAATCATGTCAAAAAAACAAAAACAAAAACAAAAATCCTACCTGAAGCAAAATGGGAGTCACAGACCAATCCCCTTAACTAGTGAAAGTATAGTAATAGAGCATGAATCCTCCATGTGTAGAATTAATGAAACTAAGTTAATTAGACCCCAATGTAGCTCCCTTCTAAATAAAAAATCCACTAGTTAGGCAAAATGTCAAATCCTACAGTTACAGTCTCTGCCTCACCTTATCCTAGTATCCTCCAAAAATTCAACCATAAGTGCACACAAGTTCACTTTATCTTCCCATACCATGAGGGTAGCCTCAGCCTCACTCAAATTAAATAACCTCTAAAAAGCATGAAAATAGCCAGTTCTATGCTTAGAAATCACCTACTCAGCCTCATTGCTACATCTTAAAATGGCACTAAATTCCTCAAAAGTAGGACATATCTCCTCCATCATGGCCCCAAATCTAAATACATGATCCATATGATTGCCAAATTTTGGATAAGCCTAAATAAAATCATTGTCCAATTTCACTCCTTTTAAAGTAATGACCGGTGCAATGCCATATCTACCAAGATTAATTTTGTCCACTTTGCCCAAACAAGTAGTCCATAAGAACAAAGAATAACTAGAAAAGGCTTTATAATAGCGCAATCAATTATCAAAAAAATTAAAAGTTGTTGGAAGAGCTAAAAAACTTGGAGAAGTTATAAAAATTTAAAAAAATGTCCTAAACATAGCAAACATGACTCATCCATAAGAGGATTAATCAAGTCCAATAAAATCAATTATCAATATGTACCAATAAAATTAAAAAATGTCCTAAACATAGCAAAACATAACAAATAGTCTATGGGTACCAATATGTATTCATGATGTGCACCTACACAGGGCACGGGCATCCATGTGTGACATGGCGTCTGCACAATATATGAACATTCCATGCTCCACATGGGCACACTATGGGGCTAGTTTGTACATAGAGAGCGTGACAAAAAATAATAATAATACAATGTTCAAAAAGGTTCCATTAGTTAACATTAGCTAATAAATTTTAAACAAGTAAAAGTGCATGAATTAAAAATTATCTGAGACAAGTCATAGTAATACATGCATCATAAGTGCATCATTAAACATAAACGTAGATCCTACATAAATAGGAAAAATAATAAGCCCAGAAATCTATCTCCTACCATGTCGACATCTTATTTTGCACTAGAAAGACAGTTGGACCAAAGTTGTCAACAAAAAAACCTTATAATAGTGAGCCAAGTGTGTTCTACCCATTCCTTAGGCCACTGATAAAAAACATAGAAAATTTATAAGGGAGAAATCCATAAAAAGTAGTAAGAAACAAAAGGCTTACTTCATGGTGATTTTTCGGTAGTGGAGCAATAGGAATTACAGGTACAAAAGCCTTGTCCTCGCCTATGTTGTCACCCGTAGAGTAGATAAAGGTGTCTCCTAACCAGTAACATAGGGGAACACCCTTAGGAGGCACAAAATGAGGCCTGATAAAAATAGACTGAGAATAAACATGAGGACCACCTAGAGCGAGAGCAGTGTCGATAAATCCAACATCATCATCTGCCATGAAGCATCAGATGAGGAAATGTGCTGAGATTGGTTGCTTAGGCTATTGTCAATAAAAGGCATTAGAAAGGACTTCCAGAAGTCTTCATAATCTAACTCAGGAAGAGTAAAGTTGGTGGAAAAAAGACCACTGTAGAAGTGAGGGTGAACATGCATGGTTCTCCCCAATTTCATATCTGCGGGTGGTGCACATGGAACCACTCTACTTATAGATGCTTGGCTCATGAAGTGCTTACCTAGATAGTATTGTTAGGTCTTTGGTGATTAAAAAATTCCTCAATATTTAGAATAAAAGCAACCTGATTCATATGATTAGGATTGGAGGGGATGAATCTTTCATTAAAAGGACACAACTTCACTTGTAGAGGGAAAAATATTTAAAAAAAAGGCTATATATGTGTGTGATACACTTACATTATTGACCAGTAGATTGTTGAAGATGGCCCATAGACCTTACAAATCTAACTTGCATGGCTGAGATCTGTTACTCGGCGACCAGTGACGGCCCATAGAAAAGACATCTAATTAGAAACTCCCTAGACTAGGTGCCAAGTAAAAAAAAATCATAAGTCCATATCTATAGCAAATAATAAAATGGTAAAGGTAAATGCACAAACTTTAATAATGTAAAATTAAGATGTTGAAGGTACATACCTCTCATAAATCATAAGTTCTTCCAGTAGAGTGGATTTGCCCTCGAGATAGTCTGCTCATTTCTTCATACATGGTGACTAGTACGACACCATCCCATTTGAAATCATTGAGGCGAGATAAATCCTCCAAGCTCATCATGATGGTAAAGTCAATGGTATCAGGCCGAGTGTGTTAGAAAGTAAATCCTAGTAGCAATAAAATTATATTATGGCAATTTGCAAAGAATGATCTTCAAGATCACTTTGTCTACTTATCAAAGAGTTAATGTGCTTCCTTAACCATGTTTGAGAAACTACGATTTCACTAACTTCAGGAATAGATGGGATGACACCAAGTGGGTCCATGATCTACTCTTCAGATAGACTCCTCTAGTTCAGAAACAATTCCAAGAGGTGTAACATAAATGGGATGCCAATTAGCAAGTACAAATCTTGAGGCATCATAGTCAACTCACCGTATAGAAAGTGGAACAAAATAGTGGTATCCCACCATCTCTCAACTAGAGCTCACAACATGTCATGGTTGTCTTGCACCATACAGTCAAGGGATAAAAGGTCTATGAAGCCAGTGGGAAGTAATAATTCTCTCATCTCATTGGGGAGGTCGAGATTCCCCAAGTTGAAATGACCACTTTGTAATTTTAATTTATCATATTGTTAAATTTTAGTAAATGATAATAACATTATTATTATTATTATTATTATTATTTCATTATAATTATTCAAAGTAAGGTGTTTTTTTTTTCTTGCATGAAAGCAATGTAAAATACCTTTATAAAGCTAGTCTCTAAAACATGAGTATAGGGATCCACCAGCAACTTGCCTGTTAGACAAATGATCTCAATTTTGATCATTGACAACTCAAATTGAATGACTTATTTAACATGTATTTGAAGAACCTTGTTGCAGGATTAAGTTGTTTAAAATAAAGCTGAACAGAGCATGTTTAGTGGTCGCACAAGACAGGGAAACAACCGTCCCATTCGATTGAAGGATGAAACTATATCAAAGTAGGTTTCGCGGTCAGTAGCCCGACCACAGTCGCTACCGCACTTACATAAGAGCGACCGTTATACATTCATGGATGACCGCCACACAAGAAACTCAAATCATCCTATTTACTGTAAGATTTGCGGTGACAAGAACGACGAAGGATACGGTCTTGCTTATCACTTTCGCAATCACCCTTTGATATCTGCGACCGTTCTGATGATTCAAGAAAAATTTGCTTAAAATGACAGTAGTGTTCGCGTCCTAAGGTATGTCCAAAAGTTCGACGCGAGTGTCTCAACTCGACCGTGAGATTGCACCTAGAGCGACCGTGAAATTCATATTTAGGTAGACTTTCATTTTGCCCAGTCAAAGAATGCCATGGGTGATGACCGTTATAAACCCACTTGAGTATTCGAAAAGGGCGACCGCACCTAGCTTATGCGCGACCGTCCCGACAACTACAGCATGGGCAAGATTCCTACTGCAGAGCACTCAAATTCAACCATTGAAGCAAATTTAAATGAAGCGACCGTACCTTGAACAAGAACGACCGCGTGAGACATTAGCGCGACCATCCTTACATGAAGGACGACCGCGAAATGCTTCGAACAGGTTACTGAAGAAGGTCTAAACTTCCAAGACTTTATTCTCACTATCTATAATGGCTAGTCAAACCACATTGGCTATAAATACATTGCTACTCTAAGAAAAATGATGATGAAAAAGAGAGAATAAAAGAACTCATAGCTAAGCAACATATTTTACTTACATTTGAATTGTAATGAATGTTAGGTGTAAGCATTGAAAACACCATTGTATAAGTTTGAGTGTGAGCTTGGAAAACACTTAGGTTGTGAGAGTGAGCCTTGTAAAACTCTTGTATAGGTTGTGAGAGTGAGCCTTGTAAAACTCTTGTATAGGTTGTGAGAGTGAGCCTTAAAAACTCTTGTAAAGGTTCTTGAGTGTAAGCCTTAGCAAAACACTTGTCAAGTTAGGTGTGAACTTGTGAAAACACCAAAGTTGGAAGTGAGCTTGTAAAACTTCAAATATTAGTGATACCTTAACAAGTTGTTAAGGAAGTGGATGTAGGATTGAAGAAAATCCGAACCACTATAAATATTGTGTGTTCTTTCTTTCATTCACTACTTAACCATTTCTCTATTCCGCATTTCTTGTTTGTTAAGTTTCTAATTTGCCATTATTTCCTGAGGAAACCAATTCACCCCCCCCCTCTCTTGGTTGCCATCTTGGGACAATAATTGGTATCAGAGCTTGAAATTTCTTAAACTTAATTGTGAAATTTGATCCACTATGGCAACTTCTTCTTCATCAAACTCTATCTCTCATGGAAATCTTAATACTATTCTTAGACCTTACTTTGATGGAACTGATTATTCCTACTGGAAACACAAAATGTATTTGTTTGTAGACAGTGAAGGGATTGAACTATGGGATTTTGTGGAAAGTGAGTGGAAACCTCCCACTTATGAAGTTGATGGTATCCAAGTTCCTCTTCCCAAAGCACAATGGTCAACTATCAATGTCAAAGATCAATTCAAGAACAATAGAGCCGCTTCCATCTAGATGAATTCCATTTCAAGAGAAGAAGGTGGAAGAGTTCAACATTTAACTTGTGCACATTGCATTTGGAAGACACTTGAAAACTACCATGAAGGTACGACTCAAGTGAGATTCACCAAGAAACAAATGCATGTTCATGAGTATGAGCTATTCAAGATGAAATCAAATGAAAATGTCATTGACATGACCAATCGCTTGCTTGCTATTGTCAATGAACTAAAGAAGTATGGCAAGGCATATGATCAAGGTGATGTAAACAGTAAAATCTTGAGAGCCCTAAGAGCTAGAAAGAACTTTGAATCAAAAGTATCATCCATCGAAGAAGCTCGTGATCTTAGCACATTAAGAACCGACGAGCTTGTTGGAAAACTACTCACATTTGAGCTACACATTAATAGAAGATGTATGGCTTGTTGATGGGTTGAAACAAAATTTGCTAAATGTTAGTCAACTATGTGATAAATCATACCTTGTTAATTTTGATTCCAAAGAATGCAAAATCACAAATTCAAATGGCGTTATCATATTCAAGGGTACTAGGACAAATAACACTTATAATATCAACATACATTCAAATCATGCATTCAAATGTCTAATGTCAACTAACAATGATGCATGGTTATGGCATAGAAGACTAGGACATGCTGGTATGGATCAATTAAAATATATTTGTAATTAAAACCTAGTTGATGATCTCCCTAAGATAAAATATGATAAAGATAGAATTTGTCAACATGGTAAGCAACATAAGATTTCATTTAAATCAAAGAATGTTATAAGTACCTCTAGACCTTTAGAGCTCATTCATTTGGACTTGTTTGGACCAAATAGAGTTACTAGCTTAGGAGGCAAATTATATGCATTTGTTCTTGTTGATGATTACTCTAGATTCACATGGGTTAATTTCTTAGCTCAAAAGAATGAAGCTTTTAATTACTTCAAAACGTTTGCAAGAAGAGTTCAAAATGAAAAAGGATATGTGATCACATCTATTAGAAGTGATCATGGCAAAGAATTTGAGAATGAAAATTTTGAAAGTTTTTGTAATGAACTTGGCATTTCTCATAATTTTTCTGCTCCTAGAACTCCACAATAAAATGGTGTAGTTGAAAGGAAAAATAGAACCTTAATTGAAATGGCTAGAACAATGCTCAATGAATATGATTTACCATCTTATTTTTGGATTGAAGCCATTAATACAGCTTGTTACATTACAAATTGTGTTTACAAAAGGCATTTAACTAATAAAACTTCTTATGAGCTATGGAATGGAAGAATTCCCAAAATTGGATATTTTAGAGTATTTGGATGCAAATGCTTCATATTGAACACCAAGGAAAACCTTGGAAAATTTTCATCCAAATCAAATGAAGGTATATTCCTAGGATACTCATCATATAGCAAAGCATATAGAGTATTTAACATGAAAACTCTAGTTGTTGAAGAAACAATGCATGTTATATTTGATGAATCATCTAAACTTTATCAAAAGAAAGGTAGTACTTTCAATGACCCTGCAGGTACTCTTGAACCTCATGAAACTATTGATGCTCCAAAGATTAATCAGCATGAACTTGAAGAAAAGACTCAAGATCTACCTAAGGATTGGCAATACAAGAAAGATCATCCTAAGGAACTCATCATTGGTGAAACATCTAAGGGAGTAATGCTAGATCTAAAATTAATCATATAGATGTTAATTTTGCTTTTGTTTCTCAAATAGAGCCAAAGACCATTGATGAGGCTTTAAATGATGAAAGTTGGATAACTGCAATGCAAGATGAACTTAATCAATTTGAAAGAAATAATGTTTGGCAACTCACTCCTAGACATACAGATCACTCTATCATAGGATGCAAATGGGTCTATAGGAATAAGCTTGATGAAAACGGTCACATCGTTAGGAATAAAGCAAGATTGGTAGCCAAAAGATATAATAAAGAAGAAGGTATTGGATATGATGAAACTTTTGCTCCTGTAGCCAGATTAGAAGCTATTAGAATATTACTTGCTTTTGCATGTCACATGAACTTTAAACTCTTTCAAATGGATGTTAAAAGTGCATTTCTAAACGATCTTATAAGCGAAAAAGTTTATGTAGAACAAACTCCTGGTTTTGAAAACTTCAAATTTCTTGATCATGTTTTCAAACTTACCAAAGCTTTATATGGATTGAAACAAGCACCAAGAGCATGGTATGATAAACTAAGTGCATATTTGCTTGAAAATGGTTTTTCAAAAGGAAAAGTAGATACAACTCTCTTTGTTAAAAAGGACAAGCATAACATTTTGATTGTACAAATTTATGTGGATGACATAATATTTGGAGCTACTAATGAAGCCTTGTGCAAAGAATTTGCTTGTTGTATGACTAGGGAATTTGAAATGAGCATGATGGGTGAACTCAAGTTCTTCCTTAGACTGCAATCAAGCAATGTGAAGATGGGATCTTCATCAACTAATCCAAATATACAAAAGAACTTATCAAGAAGTTTGGAATGGATGGCTGCAAAACTAGCAAAACTCCTATGAGCACATCCTTGAAATTGGGTAAAGATGAAAATGGTAAAGAAGTAGATGAAAAGAAATATCAAGGTAATATCGAATCACTACTTTACTTAACCGCTTCTAGACCTGATATAATGTATGGTGTATGTCTTTGTGCTAGATTTCAAACTTGTCCTAAAGAATCACACTTGAATGCTACTAAGAGAATTTTGAAATATTTAAGTGGTACAATGCATTTAGGACTTTGGTATCCTAAAAACACATCATTTCATATCATAGGCTTTTCAGATGCAGATTATGCTGGTAGTATCTTAGATAGGAAGAGCACAATAGGTGCATGTCACTTTCTTGGTAATTGTCTAGTTTCTTGGCATAGTAAGAAACAAGCATCGGTTGCTTTATCCACAACAGAAGCCAAATATGTTGCAGCATGTTTTTGTTGCACACAAATATTATGGATGAAACAACAATTGCTTGACTATGGCAAAGTATTTAACAATATCTCCATTAAATGTGACAACACTAGTGCAATCAACTTGTCTAAAAATCCTATCCAACACTCTAGATCCAAACATATAGATATTAGACATCATTTTTTGAGAGAAAATGTATAAAATCAGAATATAGCCCTAGAGTTTATAGATACACATAATCAACTTGCTGATATCTTTACAAAACCTTTGAATGAAGATAGGCTTAACTTCATTAAACTTAATTTAGGAATGATTGATGGAACTACTCTAAATTAATAAAAGATTGCCTATCAATAAACACTTTTTCCATCACAATGTATAAACTTTTTGCCAAAAAATTAAAAATCCTTCATCTTTCTTTGACTCTTTCATTTCTGAGTCACTCGCGTTCTCTCCAATGCCTTTAGCGATCGCTATCTTGCCTGCCAGATTCATCTAAATTAATATCTCTGTGCACGGTCGAGAAACCATGTGAGCGGTCGTAATAATTTGAACAGTTTCGACCATTACAGACATTCTCTGCAACTGTGAATGCACTAATCTTGCTAATGGTCGCTAGAGTACAGTTCGCGATCGCACCTATGCAAATAAGCGACCGCACTCTGTACACTCTGCTCGAAATTTTGTAACCGTTGGTTGTATGACAGGTCACGTTTCTTAACTCTCAACAGTCATAAACAACTATTTTCTTAATTTCTTCTATTTAAGAGCATTATACATCAGATGCTTGGATATTTTACTTCTTATAACATACAAACTTCCCTCGAAAACTGTAAAATCCTCTCAAGATCATCTCCTTCTCAAAACACTCTCTGTTTTCCAGTTTTCTTCCTGTTCTTCAACCCTAATGGCTCCCAAAAAGAAAATAACCTCCAAAGGGAAAGGGAAGGGAAATAAACCTTCAGGAATTATCATAAGAGAACCAACAAATGTTCCTCCATCTCCTCCACAGTCTAGAAGAGGTGAGAAAATTCGCAAACCTCACCACTAAACCTCTGAGGAAGATGTGAGATATGCCATGCTGAAGAGAAAGAAAATTGAGGGAACCAAATCTCCATTTGGTGGGATGCTCTCTGCCCTCAACATCAAAGATGAGATTGAAAGTTTACTTGATGTTCTTGGCTGGAGAAAATTTGTATTTCCTGAAGAGGTAGGCTATTCTAGTTTAAGCAAGGAATTTCTCATGTCTTTTCAGATTGAAAACAGTTCAAATTCTGCACTAGGGTGGTATGGGGTTAGATTTAAGTTATTTGACCAATACCAAGCCTTAACTTTAGAAGACTTTGGCAAAATCTGGGACTTTCCTGTTGATGGAATAACCTCCTGTATTGATTTAACCTTCTCCAATCAAACACTCTCTACCTTTTGGCAAGAAATCTCTGTGGAAACCTCATTTGAAAAGAATCAAAAGCTAGACACATCAAATCCCTCACCCATTGGATGCTTCACAGAATCATCACCTACACCATTCATCAAAGGGCTGATGGAAATGAAAAGGTAACAAAAAGAGACCTCATATTCTTATATGCTTTCACCCACAGCATCCAAATGAACACCACCAAGTTCATGATTGACACTCTATATCATCATGCTGTTATAAGCACTGGAACTTTCTTCTTATCCTCACAAATAACTCAAATAGCTAGGCACCTGAACTTACTAAATGATCTCAACTTAGCTACCTTGAGAAACCCTTTCAATCTTGCCTCTAGTGCCATCACCATTGACTATCTAGAACATGCTGGATGTGCAAGGAAGGTTGAGGGTACATATGTGTATTTCTTTGGCAAACGAGGTATTGTGGATAGACAAAAGAAAAGACCAAGATACACAATTGAGGAAGAAGGAGACTCCTTGGAAGTTGCTGTTGAACTACCTCCAAAAGCTACTTCATCTAAACCTGCTCAGGAAACTACTTCATCCCCTACAAAACTCATTCTCAAAGCTATCAAATCTCTCTCCAAGAAACTCTCTCGATTCAAGAAAAGTGTCTCCAAGAGATTCCATCACTTGAACAAGATAATTGACCTTATATCTCACATGCATCATGATCTCTATGACATGCAAGGCAAACTGGACTTGCCTCAATGCAATCTTGAGGATTAGGATATAAGTGATCATATTGAAAGTCTCCCTGAAGAAGAAGAATCTATTAGCACTAGCTCTCCTTCTAATGTTCCTATTGATAAGGGAAAAGCCCCTTTTGAAGAAGAAGAGATAGATGAGGATGAAGATTCTGATTAGTTTAGTTTCTTTTGTTATGTTATGTTGTTTTTGTTTTATCTTGTTCCTATCTTTCTTTAAATCGTGTACTGCACTCTATTATTAAACATTTTGTTTGTTATACACCAAGTTGTTCATTATAATGATTGTTTGTTTACATATTATGCATTTTTCCTATGACAATGGGGGAGAAAGAAAGATAGCCAAAAGATTGGAATGATAGCCAAAAGATTGGAATGATTATTTTTACTAATGAAAGATAGTCAAATGATATTAAATCACAGAATAGGGGGGAAACCAAGTTATACTCCAAACTAAAACATGACTCATGCATATGTTTAGGGGGAGCATTATAACAAATTTATTAACATTCAACACATGAGCAATTTGAATAAGGAAAGATTGTGAGCCAATCTAAGTTATATCTTTGTTAATTTATATCATCATTCCATTTGATTGTCAAAGTCAAAATGGGGGAGATTGTTAGACAAATGATCTCAATTTTGATCATTGACAATTCAAATTGAATGACTTATTAAACATGTGTTTGAAGAACCTTGTTGCAGGATTAAGTTGTTTCAAATAAAGCTGAACAGAGCATGTTTAGCAGTCGCACAAGGCATGGAAATGACCGCCCCATTCGATTGAAGGATGAAACTATATCACAGTAGGTTTCACGGTCAGTAGCCCAACCACAGTCGCGACCGCACTTACATAAGAGCGACTGTCCTACATTCAAGGACGACTGCCACACAAGAAACCCAAATCATCCTATTTACAGTAAGGTTCGTGGTGACAAGAATGGCGAAAGATATGGTCTTGCTTATCACTTTCGCGACCGCCCTTTGATATCCACGACCGCTCTGATGATTCAGGAAAAATCTGCTTAAACTGACAGTAGTGTTCGCGTCCTATGGTGCGTCCAGAAGTTCGATGCGAGTGTCTCAACTCGACCGCGAGATTGCACCTAGAGCGACCGCGAAATTCATATTTAGGCGGACTTTCATTTTGCCCAATCAAAGAATGCCACGTGTGATGACCGTTATAAACACACTTGAGTATTCGAAAAGGGCGACCACACCTAGCTTATGCGCGACCGTCCCGACAACTACAACATGGACAAGATTCCTGCTACAAAGCACTCAAATTCGACCGTTGAAGCAAATTTAAATGCAGCGACCGTACCTTGAACAAGGACGACCGCATGAGACATTAGCGCGACCATCCTTACATGAAGGACGACCGCGAAATGCTTCAAACAAGTTACTGAAGAAGGTCTAAACTGCTAAGACTTTATTCTCACTATCTATAACGGCTAGTCAGACCACATTGGCTATAAATACATTGCTACTCTAAGGAAAATGATGATGGAAAAGAGAGAATAAAAGAACTCATAGCCAAGCAACATATTTTACTTACATTTGAATTGTAATGAATGTTAGGTGTAAGCATTGAAAACACCATTGTATAAGTTTGAGTGTGAGCTTGGAAAACACTTAGGTTGTGAGAGTGAGCCTTGTAAAACTCTTGTATAGGTTGTGAGAGTGAGCCTTAAAAACTCTTGTAAAGTTTCTTGAGTGTAAGCCTTAGCAAAACACTTGTCAAGTTAGGTGTGAACTTGTGAAAATACCAAAGTTGGACGTGAGCTTGTAAAACTTCAAATATTAGTGATACCTTAAACAAGTTGTTAAGGAAGTGGATGTAGGATTGAAGAAAATCCGAACCACTATAAATATTGTGTGTTCTTTCTTTCATTCACTACTCAACCATTTCTCTATTCCGCATTTCTTGTTTGTTGAGTTTCTAATTTGCCATTATTTCCTGAGGAAACCAATTCACCCCCCCCCCCTGGTTGCCATCTTGGGACAACATCGCCAATGGTCAATAGTTCAGCAGCTTCAGAAGAGACAAGGGATTGCGATATCTTGAAATAGTCTCGAATGAAGGCAAGAGGGGAAGTGAGGAGAGGAGTAATGAGTAAAGCATCAAATGCTCCTTCTCCACATATTTATGGACTTTTGGCCTAGAAAATAGTCCAAAAAACACAACGTCGAATATTCTCAGATGCATTCCAAAAATCAAAGAATGTTACTTTAGTCAGGTTCATTCTTTTTATCTTACCTACTTCACACCATTAAATAAATTTAAAATAGTAAATTAATGTAATGGAAGGTAGCTATGAATTCCTTATTTTGCACCTAATTTAGAAAATTATGAAAGCTAAAATAAAAAAAATAGGAAAATGCATATTTACATTTTTGTATATATATATAATTGTCGAGCCAGCTTGTGGCCTTAGTGGTACAGCAGGTTGCGCTAGGCATGGCTATGCCATGTGGGCTATGATTGCATCATGTGTATGGATGTTCACACCATGTAGGGATTGTCCTCTCCAAGCACAGTTCGAACAGAATTTCTGACTTTTATAATTACAAGTCCTCTCTTCTTGTTTAGGGACTAAATTTTTGGACCCTGAAACTCTACCGAATTGTGTTCGTGATAAAAATTAATTAAAATATTAATTTTTCTTTGATTATTACTGACTCTCTGCACCACCATTAATTAATTTCATTTTAATTTTTCCATGCTAGTGGTGCTACGAAGCGGCAAGACCCTCTAAACTCTTATCAAGAAAAAGCGTCTACCTAAGGTGTTGTACTCTCTCCTATTTCAGTTTCATTTCGGTGATTAATTAGCTAAAATTGGTTAATTTACCCCCCCCCCCCCCTTTTTCACCTAAAGAGTGCAAACTACTTATGGCTTTAATTCCCATTCAAATGGAATAAAAATATCACTTTAATTGTCAAGCCCACGCCTAAAAAACTAACTAGTCATATCATTTTTTCTTATTTTTATCATTTGTTATTATTATCTTATTATTATCATTTGTTGTTTTTTTTTACATTATTGTCTTTTTTCCTTCCTCTTTTATAATAATTTAGGGCTCCCTTGCAAATTTGGTGAGTTTTGCAATGGACGCCATTGTGAATATATTTGCTTTTATTTTTTCTTTTACTTCGAGTTAATTTATTTAATTGAGGATTTGTGCTCAACCTAGGACCCATAAGGGCTAAAGTTGAAGCTCCCCTGAAATTATTATTTTGATGGAAATGTAATATTTATTTTTTCTATATTGCATTTATGGATATCATGTAATTGAAATACCCATGCATTATAACGTGTCATTTATAATTAACTGCAGCATAATTGATAAAAATTGCATTTTCTCAATTCAAGAAAGGTTAAAATCGATCAAAGAGAAAGTTCTTTTATTAAAATTGGTTTAGAAAATTTAGCCTAAGACTCATTGTGGTTGGTGTGAGTGAGGATTTTTGCCCCCACTCCCATGTGAAATGGTTCTTGCGACTTCGGTACTGTTAGGCTCAGGGCCTTAGAGAACACGGGCCTAAATCTGGAGAAAATGGAGTCACCACTCTAACAGGCCTGGAAAAAACAAAGGGGTGAATAACTCGATTCTTGAGAAATCCCCAATCCCCTATTCGATTTGAAAAATTGGGTATATGTGGGGAGGGTGAGAATGACCCAGCACCCCCATAATGCCAAGTTCATTGGAACCGGCCTCCTTTTCAGGTCTTAATATTATAAAATTCTTAAATATAATGACATTATCCATACTACATGCGATCATAAGAATAAATAAATACTTTATTAAAAATCATAGCAATGTCCAAATAAAACAAATAAATGGACACCCATCCAAGGATAGAAACATGCCCTTTCATCGTCCAATGTCTAAAACTAAATAGGACACCCACCAAAAGGTGAAAACATATCCTTTACATTAATCTCAAAATATGAAAATAATTTAAATTACATGAAACTTAATTAATGAGATATCCACAAAGTGGAAACATACCTCTTACATAATGAAAAATAAAATAAGCCAATAAAAGAAATTTAATCATTCATCATGAAAGTACACCATTCATTATAAGTCAAATAAAGATCAATATATGTAGATGTAAACTAAGATTACAGTATGTGAAGCAGGATTCAAATAGAAATTAAAAACTAGATATACAAGCTAGGGTTTTATGAATTATGGTTCAGGAAAATACAATTAGGGTTTAGGGTTTCTTTTTTTAAAATAGGATTAAGATTCTAAAGTTCTTAGGGTTTAGATTCAAAAACTAGGGTTTTAGGGTTTGGAGAAACTAATATTATTATAATTATTTTTTTTATGTATCAAGCTACTGTAAAGATTTTGAAAAATAAAATTAATTAGGGTTTAGGGCTCATGCCATGCAATTAGGGTTTAGGAAGAAATAAATTAGGGTTTTGGAATTTATAAAAATAATGAACAAAGCTTGAAGTTAGAATAAACAAGCTACTGCTAAAAATATTTGAGAAAAATTAAGTGAAGCTATTGTGATAATACATAAAAAAAAAAACTTTAAACAAAGCTATTAGCATGCTGACTAAATAATCATATATTTGGAAGAGGTCCTGTTAAAAGGCTACTGGATTCAATTTTAAACAAAGATCATGCATGTTAAAAATTATTAAAAACATGTTATAATGAATTAATTAAGAAAAAACTATCGTTTGTTCTTTCCACCACAATTGCACCATTGAAATTCTAGAGGAGCTTGATCAAGACAACACAGCCTTGTTACCTTGTGAATTGGAGTGCTCTTTTTGTTTTTGATTGCTTAGGGTTGCTTTCTATTTCTTAAAGTTCAAAAGTCCAAGAATAATTCTTGAATAATTGTGCCCATTCTTGTTTCTGTGTTTAAAATTGCTATTTATAGGAATTTAAAACAAAACCTAATATGTTAAGGAAATTAATTGAGGTTTCCGAGTAAAATAAAATTTGGCAAAAATCGGCCAACGCACTGGCATGGACTGTTGAGCTGCTGCTAGGCGATGGGTTGTTGGCACGCGAGCAACGGGCTGTTGGACGAGCAAGGCTGCTGGCACGCGAGCAATGGGCAAGTGAGCAATAAGGCTCTGGGTGAGGCATTGCCCAATTCGCCGCAGGCTTGGCTTGGGGCAAATTGGGCTAGGCCAATTCACCGCAGGCCTTTCGACCTGTGACGAACTGGCTTACTGCGCGCCTCTCACCTATTGGTCTGTCCGATTTTTTATTTTTTATTATATATATATTAAAAATAAATATTATATATTATAAAAAAATAAACAAATAAAAATAAATAAAATAAATAATTAATAATAAATAAAATAATATTAAGATAAATAATAAATACCACAAAAATTATTTTGGGCTTATTTTAAAATATTGGACTGGAGTTGGTCAAAAATTAAGAGTCTACAGTTAGTTTTGGACTAGTGTCTTTTGTGTATAAATTGGTATAATTTTATGGAGTCAGTTGAACGAATTATCTCTTAATTTATCCAAATAAAATATAATAAGGTGGTGACTCCAATTTCTACTTTTCAAAACAAAAGCCACCATTCCTTTTCAAAACAAAGGGAGAGTTTCTTTTAAAAAGTAAAGAAAATTAAATCTTTTTAAAATAAAAGATTATCTTTAAATCCACGCTTACTGAACCGACTGAAGACCATACGCGGATGTATTGTGTGAGACTTAGCCCATGTTGAGCATGTTCGGCTCCCTCCTTCAGGGTCAAGCTCGGTACTCGGGTGAGGCCCCACAGTATTAACACAAGAGATTTAATAAAGAATACTATTTCGAGTCATATATGATTGGAAAGATTTTAACAAATATTTTCTGCATTATCACTTTGCAAGGTGCATATAGGTGTTTTAAATTTATTTTTAATTTCAGCACAAAGGGACTAAGATGAGAAAACATCCCAAAACGATTTTTCATTAAATATAACCATGTTACACAAGAATAGTCATCAACAAAGGTAAAAAAAAATATTTGAATTCAGTTTTGGGAACCACTGGACAAGGACTCCATATATCCGAATGTACTAATTCAAAAAGAGAATTTGCTTTCCTGTTGACTATAGGGCTTTGACAAGCTAGCATGATTCACTATCTAATAACAAAGATAATAGCTTTTTAAGCTAAGGGAGAGACAAATGACCTAGTCGACAATAAGCCTTAAAAGGAGTTATTGTTCCAGTACAAGATAAATTTGGCAATTGTATATTGAGGATGTAAAGACATCCTGTCTCATGACCTCTACCAATAATCCTTATCATCACAATATCCTGAAATATGCAATAATAAAGAAAGAATAAGATAAAATAGTTAAAAGTGTAATTTTGCTAATAAAAATTAAATTGAAGGACAACTGAGGTAGGCTTAAGATAGATGATGGACATGGATCATTAACTTGTATATATATATAATCTTATTAATTTTAATCCTATTTTCTCTAGGATTCTTATGCTATACTTACCTTCCTATTTTTATTAATTTTAATCCTATTTCTATAGGATTCTTGTGCTATATTTACTTTTTTAATCCTATTCCTTTCAGTATTTTTATTCTTACTTTTTTAATCTTATTCCTTTTAGTATTTTTATTTGTTTATTTCTATTTAATTTAGAATTATTATTTTTATTTCCCTTTATGATTCTTATTTGTTTATACCCATAAATATGATCATTCATAATCTTTGTATCCATTCACAATTAAATTAATAAAATTCCTGAGAAGTTTTCTTCTCTTAAACACTCATGTATGAGAGGTTATTAGTTTATACTGTGTTAGGTGGTATCAAAACCTATGGATGACTACCAGTGATGAAAAAAGTGGTTTTCAAGATGGTGATCAGAGAATTAGAGCCCCCTAATTTAAGGGATGAAGCATTGTAACACTTGGAGTAATGTTTATGCAATAAATTCGACTGTATAGGAAGACTTATCAAAGGAATTGTTGGCCTTATTAAAGTTTCTAGAATCAATGAGAATCGGGAGAGGATGACAATAGAAGATTGAGAGATGGTTTAGCTCATGGCAAGCCTTTTGACTGACAAATTCCTATGGTCTATGATGAAGATTAGAAAGAAGAGGTATATATGAGTTCGATGAACGTGATGATAAAAAGCATAAGTTGAGGGTTGACATTTTTAACTTCAATAAAAATCTTAACATTAAAGACTTTTTAGATCGAATAGCTGATGTGGAGAGGTTCTTTGATTACATATAGAAAACATCAAAAAGAAATGTTAAATTGGTATCTTTTTAGTTGAAAGGTGGAGCCTTCACATGCTGGAATAGATTACAAGGACCTGTTTGCATATGATATGGAATGAAATATCTATTGTAAAGGGAATTCTTGCCGTTTGACTATGAGTAAATCATTTCCAATAATATCAAAGATGTCAGCAAGGAGGTACAACATTTTATAAATATACTATTGAATTCATGAAATTAGCATAAAGAAATACTCTTTGTGAAAATAAAGGACAACAATTAGTGAGGTATTTAGAGGGGTTGAAGCCTGTATTAAAGACTAAATTGGAGTTCAAGTATTACGCACCGTATTCGAGGCTAAAAATTATGACTATGAAAGTTGACCTTATGTGACAAGAGAAAGGAAGAAGGAATTTTGATTTTTATAAAGCTTTAGGACTAATTGAAAGAAACAAAACTAATCAAGATTATGTGGGATGCAATGAAAAGACTAGCAACAATTGCTTTAACAAAGAACAACCACAAGATAATAACATGTAAAAAAGAGGTTGGTGAATGAAACTATGGATAAGCATAAAAGAATAACAATCCCTATGATAGATCTACCATTGTAAAAGTGTTTTAAATGTAAACAAAAAGGCCATTATTCTAGTGATTACCCTTTAAGGAAGGCGATGAAAATGGTTGCAAAGGGAGATGAAGAAGAATACGAGGTGTGTTGTAAAGTGTAATATCCCGGAATAGACCCTAAGAGTTTTGGAGTTATTGTTGTTGTATTTGGATTTAATGTATATGTGTATATGTGAAATATAAGGATAATATATGTAAGACATATACATATACATCACATATACATGGGATATATATAATGGTGAAGGATAAGTGAGTTGTATATATATTTGTATAACTAAATAATAATAATAATAATAAAGACAAAAAGAAAAGAGAAGAAGAAAATCAAAGAAAGAATATGTGGTGGAGATTTAAAGTATTATTATTATTATGACTATTGTTATTGTTATTGTTATTATTATTATTATTATTATTATTATTATATATATATATATATATGGATAAGGACAAAGGAAAGAAGTAGAAACTTCTTCTTCCTTCTACTCCTTCTTCGTCTTCTTCGTTCTTCTTGGCCGAGAGAGAGAGAGAGAGAAAGAGAGAAAAATGTGATTTTCTTACCAAATTTCTTAAGGAATTCAAGAGATTTGATGATAGAGATGAAGATTTGATAAAGGATTCAAGTAAGTATTTATTTCTTTAAATTGATTTTCATTGTTTGAGTTGGGTTTGGTATGGTTGATGTGTGATGATGATGATATTGAAAGATTTAAGTATATATATGTGTTGATTTGGTAATTGGATGATGATAATATGATTATTTGTGAAGATGATGATGAATTGTTGACTAAGGGTTGAGTTTAATGAAATTTGGGGATTTGATAAATTGGTATATGAATGATGTTTATAATGATGATTGGTGTGTGTTTTGAGTGTTGTTGATGTTTTGGTAAGTTTGTTATGGTTTTTGGGTGTGTTTGATGAAGATTGTTTGAAGTGAGTAATGATAAAAAGATGGGTATTGTTGGATGTTGTTGTGTGTTGACCGGAATCTGGGTTTTTAGTCGGACACGCCCAGAGACACGGCCAGTTTGTTAGGCGTGTCGTTGGTTCTGTTTTCTGGAGTTGGTAGCACGAGCAGTGACACGCCCATGTTATTGAGCGTGTCATAAGTTCTGTGTGGCAGTAGAATTGACACGACCAGTAACACGCCCGTGTTATTGAGCGTGTCATAGCTACTGTGAGTTTGGAGAATTGACACGGCCATGAGCACGCTCTTGTTGATTGGACGTGTTGATGTTTTTGAGATACAGAATGTATTACACGCCCAGTGACACGCCCGTGGTTATGAGCGTGTCAATGTTTCTGTGTTGTGGAGTTAGGGCATGATCAGGAACACGCCCGTGTTGATGAGCGTGTCATGTGTTGAGTTTGCCCTAATTGATTCTTATTTGTATTATCTCATGTGTATTTCTAAGTGAGTGTGTATGATTACTTTTGGATTAGGTTTTAAGAGATGGAATTGCCCCTAATCCAAGTATTGAAAGATCTATGGAAGAGAAGTTATATGGGAGTGAGTTCTTTAGAGGTAAGTACAAAACCCTATTGGATTGCATATAAGTATATTGTTAAAATAAATATTAATATTGTATATGCAATGAAAAGATAAGAGATATGATAATACATTAATACATATAAGATGTGAAGGCATTCAATATATATATGTTATGAAATGTGAAAGATGTGAGGATATGATTTGTATGATGTGTATTCCAATTTATATGGTAATGCAATTGATTGTGCATACTTGAGTAATGAATGATTATGTATATAAATATCAAAGATGAACTATGAAATGTGATAATGTGATATTGTGATGAACTATGAAATGTGATAATGTGATATTGTGGTGAACTATGAAATGTGATAATGTGATATTGTGATGAACTATGAAATGTGATAATGTGATATTGTGGTGAACTATGAAATGTGATATTGTGATGGAATATGAAATGTAAATTGAGAGGTGATGATGTATAAAGCCATTGTGGTTGGCTATGATATTGAGAATGAGATAAATGAGGCATGTTTTGCCTAAATGATGCCATTGTGGTTGGCTATGATATTGAGAATAAGATAAATGAGGCATGTTTTGCCTAAATGATGCCACTGTGGTTGGCTATGATGATGTAAATGATGATGAGAATGAGAATGAAATTGATAATGAAATAATAAATGAATTGTGTGGCTAATGTGTTATTCATTTTCAGAGTTTTGTTGTTGGTGGCATGCCTAATAAGTGTAACAATCTCTTGAAGTTAGGTTGGATTGAATCCTTGAAGCCTAATTGAGATGTTACCACCCTTGAAGCTAGGTTGGGTTAGTTCTTGAAGCCAAGTTGGGTAGAAGCTTAGCATGCTTTGCTGCCCTTGAAGCTTGGTTGAACTTAATCCTTGAAGCCTAGTTGGGTATATGATATTGATAAATGTGATAACAAAACCAAAGCATTAACTCTGAACTTTGAATGACATATTAGTGTCTTTTGGGCCCGAGTCTGTCTTTGTTGTTAATGTGATGTATATACAAGTTGAAATAAATGAGTAATGGGATCTATGTTGCCTTTGTTGGAAATGTGAGTTGTGAATGATGAATTGTGGTTAGTGATATGATTATATAACATACATGAATTATTGAAAGGAGATATGGTTTGTGAAGTTATATGCAATATGCGATTATAAAGTATAAAATGATATATATGATATGTATGAGGTGAAATTGGTAAGTATCATAATATGAAGGTTCTATCAATTTATTGAATTATGTTTGATGGTTATGTTATATGTGTATATGTATATCCTCTATAAGGTTAATAGGGTTATATGAAGAATGCATTGAAAAAGGAGAAAACAGAGTAAGAAAATGTTAAAACATGAGACTAAACATATGAGGTATGTTACCTTTATATTGTATATTTTAATGGTTACTTGTACTACTAAGCTTTCGAGCTTAGCGCGGTTATCTTAATCGCGCAGGTATATAGGTGATGAAGCTGGAGATAAGCTACTATGTCACAACGAGGACAAGTATAGTTCGAGACCAACTAGATGGTGGTGCATGCATGTAATTATACTGTATTTTCATAAGAATGTATTCATTTGTATAAATGAATCTTTGGAAGAAACAATGTAACTTATATGTGTGTATTACCATGATAAGAATAACCATTTTGTAAATACTTTCATATGATTTAAATGTATTATGGTTTTAAAAATTAAAGTAAAGAGTTATAATGGTGATGAAAAGTGACATTCTTATACTCTATATACATATTGTATGTGTACCTGGTATATGTACAGTATTTATATGGGGTATCGGGGTGTTACAATTATTTTGGTATCAGAGCTTAGGTTTCGAGATTCTCGGCCTAAGTAAATTTACAAAGAAAAGTTTAAAAAAAATGATGATAAATGAAAATAAAAAGAATGAAAATTTTGATACATGCACATGCATTAACACCTAGGTTGGTCTCGGATGTGGCATAATATGATTTGTAAAATATTTGTGTTACATGAGATGTTTAATATAGTTGATGATATATGTGTATACTATGTTGATGTGAGAAGAAACCATGATTTTTGGCAATGATGTTGGAAATGAATTATAATTGAGGCATAGTGCCTAATTATTTATGAGAAACGAATTACGAAATGTAATGTGAAATATGCATGTTGATGAGACATATGAAAAATGTTATGTCATGTGCAACATGGAATGTAATATTGATGTTTATGAGTAATATTATGTATGACATAATATGAATTGAAAAATAAAGAAATGGAAAGGAAAATAAAGTTGGAAATGAGTTGAAAATCAAATTAAGATAAGAGTATGTACTCTTTCTTCTATACTTTAAACCTCTTTATAAGAAAGTTTATGTTGAGTTTGCTAGACAGAGGAAATAATGTCGAATTGTGAATATTGAAAGTTATGTTATTTAAATGAAGAGAGTATGGTGGTATATTGAATGAGTTGATGGGTATAGACAAAGTTTGACCATTTATGATTTGAATATGTAAAGTTAAAGTTTTTAAAAGAAAAAGAGATGATGTTGGTTAAATAAGGAAATATAATGGTGTTGTTGCATTGCTGTTTTAAATGCAAACATTGTGATTTTAATGTTAGAAATGTGATACGCTTGAGTGTTGTTAAAGCTCATATTAATGGTGGAAAGATGTGATAATTAGATTTTTGGAAATGAGCTTTAATATTTGTGAAAAGAATATACTTTGAGGTTGTTTTGTAATGTGTATATATAAGATGTTTTTTTTAAGTTGATATTAAGAACATAAGATGAGTGAATGGAAGTTTAAGTAAAGTAGTAAGTTGTGAAATTATAGTGTTAATGGAATTTGGGTAAAGACTATTTGAGTATTGATAATCTTAATGTAAGTTAAACCCATGAGCTTGTGGAATGAATATTACTGTATATGAGAGTACTATTAAATTGAATAATGTGATTGATAGTATGAGAATGATTATGCTTGCATTGACAAACCTGAGCAAAGCTAGGTCATGGGATAATATTGACAGTAAGAAATGGGATGGATCAATGTGGATTTAAGAAATTGAGATTTGTCATAATTAGACTTGGAGAGTATAAAGAGATTATTGAGCCCAATGTGTATATGAGTGGATGTAATGTACATGTGTATAGATATGTGAGTAATATATATATATATATATATATATCTATGTGTTGAAGAATAAACAAATGGATGTATAGATGGTATACTAATGCATTTAAAAATATATGTGAGAGAGATGTCACCTTAGTAGCGTGACTAAGATTTTGTGAAGTAATATCATGGTGATAATGTATATGTGTTGGGTTGATAAACAACTTAAGTCATGTCAAAAAGGGATAAAAATGATGTTGTTCACGGAATAGTAAAATGTTAAATTGTGTTGAAAATATGTAAAAGAGGAATTAAATATCATTGTATGATTATGTGTATACATGTATAGAAAATGTGGAATGAGTTTTTGATATGAATGTAATTGTAAAATGTAAGAAATGTGGAAAGTAAATCACATTGTGAATGTGATCTATGGATGTGTTATATAATTGCATATTTGATGTATATTGGAAATGACATTGCATGTAGTAGTGGACCTAAGAGAGATTAGGCCTTGATTGACGTAAAGAGTATGTGATGAAATGAAAATAAGAATAAACTTAAGAAATGTTGGATAGTGAAATGGTTATGGAAATAAGGATTAATTTGGGAAATGGTGGACAGTAATATTGTTATGATAATAACTGAATTTGGCTATCATAAATGTTATGAGCCAAAGTATTTGTGTGAGGAAATGTTCTGTGTATATAAATTTAATAAGAAATTATAAGGGAAAAAGAAAGTATAAAGAATGAAATTTATGTAAGATCTGTATAAGATTGAATGATGTGTGAAGGAGAGGTTAAGGATAATATTGTTGTATATGAGACATGCAAATGGTGATCAAATAATTAAGAGTAAATTGTGTTGAGATAGAGTTGACATATGTTAATTTTGGATGTAGTTAAGTTTGGAGAATGGAGATATAATATTTGTGATGCAACTTAGTAGTATAATTGGAAAGTTGGAAATAAAATAATAGAGGAACAGTATTGATTTATAAGTTTCAGATGTGATCATTAATCTCCTATGGCCATATAGTGTATTTATGGTATTTGGCCGATTAACTTTGTTATCCACAGAATTGAGACTAAGAAAGTATAACTGTAATACTACTTTGGTAAGATTGATAATTATGTTTCTAGAAACATGATTAACGGTTATGATTGATGAAGTGTATTTTATGGTTTTTGTGTTAGCAATTTGGTTATAATTCTGGAAAAGAAAAGATAGAAAGAGAATTGTGGAAATACTTTAAGTTATGAGTAATGTGAGAAAAAGGTAATTATTGTTAATATAGTAATGATATGATAAGTGAGAAGATGATAATGAAAGAAGATTGCAGAATGTGTTTGAGAGCTATATTGATTATGTTTATGGTATACGGTGAATAAGTGGATGGGTTTAAAAATTTGAGTGAGTAAACTATGAATGATAAGCATGGTATGAGATAATTATGAAATTTTGGTGGAATTGTATTGAGATAATGAAAGATAAACTATGTGTATATTGAAAGATAAATTAAAGTGGATGGTTATTCATGATAAATTTAGATAAGTGAACTATTGATTTGAATCAAACAAGATTATGATGTTAAGATATTGTGGAGAATAAATCAATTGATCTGGATTTTTGCTATAATTGTGAATTATTATTGAGATTTAATATGTATGGTTATGCTAAAGGCATAAGAGATAAATAATGATGTATACAATGTAAAATTTTGATAGATGAACGGACATGAATTAATTGAATTATATCAATTTTAATGATGAGAAAAGGGAAGAAGTTGATTTCCTGTAAAGTAAGTTCAAAAGCATTGTATTAATATTGATGTTAAGTGAGAAAATACTAGAGAAGGAATGAAGTGTATGAGAAATAAGAATATTATTATCAATGAAGGTTTGATAAATGTTTGTTTGTAAGGATGATTGTAATGATGGGATAATTAATATTAAGATATAAGTTTATGATCTTGAAAGTTAAAGTTAAGAGAATAGTTATAAAGAGATGAAATGATAAAATATTTTGAATGTAATAATGGAATGTAACATAAGTATGTTAAAGGATGATTGAATTTTTGCATATAGATAAGGTATTTGAGAGTATAATGAGTTATTTTGAATATTGGATGAGAATGTAATAAGGTATAAAGATTTTTATCGTGACAAGTTGTGGAATTGAATAATATAATTGACTCTAAGGGGGAGAGTGCAAACTATGTGATTTGATGAAAATTTTAAATGGTGTATTGGTAAGAATGGAATGTTATTGTACTGAGTAATTTCGAGGACGAAATTTTTTTTTAGGGGGAGAGAATTGTAATATCCCGGAATAGACCCTAAGAGTTTTGGAGTTATTGTTGTTGTATTTGGATTTAATGTATATGTGTATATGTGAAATATAAGGATAATATATGTAAGACATATACATATACATCACATATACATGGGATATATATAATGGTGAAGGATAAGTGAGTTGTATATATATTTGTATAACTAAATAATAATAATAATAATAAAGACAAAAAGAAAAGAGAAGAAGAAAATCAAAGAAAGAATATGTGGTGGAGATTTAAAGTATTATTATTATTATGACTATTGTTATTGTTATTGTTATTATTATTATTATTATTATTATTATTATTATTATATATATATATATATATGGATAAGGACAAAGGAAAGAAGTAGAAACTTCTTCTTCCTTCTACTCCTTCTTCGTCTTCTTCGTTCTTCTTGGCCGAGAGAGAGAGAGAGAGAAAGAGAGAAAAATGTGATTTTCTTACCAAATTTCTTAAGGAATTCAAGAGATTTGATGATAGAGATGAAGATTTGATAAAGGATTCAAGTAAGTATTTATTTCTTTAAATTGATTTTCATTGTTTGAGTTGGGTTTGGTATGGTTGATGTGTGATGATGATGATATTGAAAGATTTAAGTATATATATGTGTTGATTTGGTAATTGGATGATGATAATATGATTATTTGTGAAGATGATGATGAATTGTTGACTAAGGGTTGAGTTTAATGAAATTTGGGGATTTGATAAATTGGTATATGAATGATGTTTATAATGATGATTGGTGTGTGTTTTGAGTGTTGTTGATGTTTTGGTAAGTTTGTTATGGTTTTTGGGTGTGTTTGATGAAGATTGTTTGAAGTGAGTAATGATAAAAAGATGGGTATTGTTGGATGTTGTTGTGTGTTGACCGGAATCTGGGTTTTTAGTCAGACACGCCCAGAGACACGGCCAGTTTGTTAGGCGTGTCGTTGGTTCTATTTTCTGGAGTTGGTAGCACGAGCAGTGACACGCCCATGTTATTGAGCGTGTCATAAGTTCTGTGTGGCAGTAGAATTGACACGACCAGTAACACGCCCGTGTTATTGAGCGTGTCATAGCTACTGTGAGTTTGGAGAATTGACACGGCCATGAGCACGCTCTTGTTGATTGGACGTGTTGATGTTTTTGAGATACAGAATGTATTACACGCCCAGTGACATGCCCGTGGTTATGAGCGTGTCAATGTTTCTGTGTTGTGGAGTTAGGGCACGATCAGGAACACGCCCGTGTTGATGAGCGTGTCATGTGTTGAGTTTGCCCTAATTGATTCTTATTTGTATTATCTCATGTGTATTTCTAAGTGAGTGTGTATGATTACTTTTGGATTAGGTTTTAAGAGATGGAATTGCCCCTAATCCAAGTATTGAAAGATCTATGGAAGAGAAGTTATATGGGAGTGAGTTCTTTAGAGGTAAGTACAAAACCCTATTGGATTGCATATAAGTATATTGTTAAAATAAATATTAATATTGTATATGCAATGAAAAGATAAGAGATATGATAATACATTAATACATATAAGATGTGAAGGCATTCAATATATATATGTTATGAAATGTGAAAGATGTGAGGATATGATTTGTATGATGTGTATTCCAATTTATATGGTAATGCAATTGATTGTGCATACTTGAGTAATGAATGATTATGTATATAAATATCAAAGATGAACTATGAAATGTGATAATGTGATATTGTGATGAACTATGAAATGTGATAATGTGATATTGTGGTGAACTATGAAATGTGATAATGTGATATTGTGATGAACTATGAAATGTGATAATGTGATATTGTGGTGAACTATGAAATGTGATATTGTGATGGAATATGAAATGTAAATTGAGAGGTGATGATGTATAAAGCCATTGTGGTTGGCTATGATATTGAGAATGAGATAAATGAGGCATGTTTTGCCTAAATGATGCCATTGTGGTTGGCTATGATATTGAGAATAAGATAAATGAGGCATGTTTTGCCTAAATGATGCCACTGTGGTTGGCTATGATGATGTAAATGATGATGAGAATGAGAATGAAATTGATAATGAAATAATAAATGAATTGTGTGGCTAATGTGTTATTCATTTTCAGAGTTTTGTTGTTGGTGGCATGCCTAATAAGTGTAACAATCTCTTGAAGTTAGGTTGGATTGAATCCTTGAAGCCTAATTGAGATGTTACCACCCTTGAAGCTAGGTTGGGTTAGTTCTTGAAGCCAAGTTGGGTAGAAGCTTAGCATGCTTTGCTGCCCTTGAAGCTTGGTTGAACTTAATCCTTGAAGCCTAGTTGGGTATATGATATTGATAAATGTGATAACAAAACCAAAGCATTAACTCTGAACTTTGAATGACATATTAGTGTCTTTTGGGCCCGAGTCTGTCTTTGTTGTTAATGTGATGTATATACAAGTTGAAATAAATGAGTAATGGGATCTATGTTGCCTTTGTTGGAAATGTGAGTTGTGAATGATGAATTGTGGTTAGTGATATGATTATATAACATACATGAATTATTGAAAGGAGATATGGTTTGTGAAGTTATATGCAATATGCGATTATAAAGTATAAAATGATATATATGATATGTATGAGGTGAAATTGGTAAGTATCATAATATGAAGGTTCTATCAATTTATTGAATTATGTTTGATGGTTATGTTATATGTGTATATGTATATCCTCTATAAGGTTAATAGGGTTATATGAAGAATGCATTGAAAAAGGAGAAAACAGAGTAAGAAAATGTTAAAACATGAGACTAAACATATGAGGTATGTTACCTTTATATTGTATATTTTAATGGTTACTTGTACTACTAAGCTTTCGAGCTTAGCGCGGTTATCTTAATCGCGCAGGTATATAGGTGATGAAGCTGGAGATAAGCTACTATGTCACAACGAGGACAAGTATAGTTCGAGACCAACTAGATGGTGGTGCATGCATGTAATTATACTGTATTTTCATAAGAATGTATTCATTTGTATAAATGAATCTTTGGAAGAAACAATGTAACTTATATGTGTGTATTACCATGATAAGAATAACCATTTTGTAAATACTTTCATATGATTTAAATGTATTATGGTTTTAAAAATTAAAGTAAAGAGTTATAATGGTGATGAAAAGTGACATTCTTATACTCTATATACATATTGTATGTGTACCTGGTATATGTACAGTATTTATATGGGGTATCGGGGTGTTACAATTATTTTGGTATCAGAGCTTAGGTTTCGAGATTCTCGGCCTAAGTAAATTTACAAAGAAAAGTTTAAAAAAAATGATGATAAATGAAAATAAAAAGAATGAAAATTTTGATACATGCACATGCATTAACACCTAGGTTGGTCTCGGATGTGGCATAATATGATTTGTAAAATATTTGTGTTACATGAGATGTTTAATATAGTTGATGATATATGTGTATACTATGTTGATGTGAGAAGAAACCATGATTTTTGGCAATGATGTTGGAAATGAATTATAATTGAGGCATAGTGCCTAATTATTTATGAGAAACGAATTACGAAATGTAATGTGAAATATGCATGTTGATGAGACATATGAAAAATGTTATGTCATGTGCAACATGGAATGTAATATTGATGTTTATGAGTAATATTATGTATGACATAATATGAATTGAAAAATAAAGAAATGGAAAGGAAAATAAAGTTGGAAATGAGTTGAAAATCAAATTAAGATAAGAGTATGTACTCTTTCTTCTATACTTTAAACCTCTTTATAAGAAAGTTTATGTTGAGTTTGCTAGACAGAGGAAATAATGTCGAATTGTGAATATTGAAAGTTATGTTATTTAAATGAAGAGAGTATGGTGGTATATTGAATGAGTTGATGGGTATAGACAAAGTTTGACCATTTATGATTTGAATATGTAAAGTTAAAGTTTTTAAAAGAAAAAGAGATGATGTTGGTTAAATAAGGAAATATAATGGTGTTGTTGCATTGCTGTTTTAAATGCAAACATTGTGATTTTAATGTTAGAAATGTGATACGCTTGAGTGTTGTTAAAGCTCATATTAATGGTGGAAAGATGTGATAATTAGATTTTTGGAAATGAGCTTTAATATTTGTGAAAAGAATATACTTTGAGGTTGTTTTGTAATGTGTATATATAAGATGTTTTTTTTAAGTTGATATTAAGAACATAAGATGAGTGAATGGAAGTTTAAGTAAAGTAGTAAGTTGTGAAATTATAGTGTTAATGGAATTTGGGTAAAGACTATTTGAGTATTGATAATCTTAATGTAAGTTAAACCCATGAGCTTGTGGAATGAATATTACTGTATATGAGAGTACTATTAAATTGAATAATGTGATTGATAGTATGAGAATGATTATGCTTGCATTGACAAACCTGAGCAAAGCTAGGTCATGGGATAATATTGACAGTAAGAAATGGGATGGATCAATGTGGATTTAAGAAATTGAGATTTGTCATAATTAGACTTGGAGAGTATAAAGAGATTATTGAGCCCAATGTGTATATGAGTGGATGTAATGTACATGTGTATAGATATGTGAGTAATATATATATATATATATATCTATGTGTTGAAGAATAAACAAATGGATGTATAGATGGTATACTAATGCATTTAAAAATATATGTGAGAGAGATGTCACCTTAGTAGCGTGACTAAGATTTTGTGAAGTAATATCATGGTGATAATGTATATGTGTTGGGTTGATAAACAACTTAAGTCATGTCAAAAAGGGATAAAAATGATGTTGTTCACGGAATAGTAAAATGTTAAATTGTGTTGAAAATATGTAAAAGAGGAATTAAATATCATTGTATGATTATGTGTATACATGTATAGAAAATGTGGAATGAGTTTTTGATATGAATGTAATTGTAAAATGTAAGAAATGTGGAAAGTAAATCACATTGTGAATGTGATCTATGGATGTGTTATATAATTGCATATTTGATGTATATTGGAAATGACATTGCATGTAGTAGTGGACCTAAGAGAGATTAGGCCTTGATTGACGTAAAGAGTATGTGATGAAATGAAAATAAGAATAAACTTAAGAAATGTTGGATAGTGAAATGGTTATGGAAATAAGGATTAATTTGGGAAATGGTGGACAGTAATATTGTTATGATAATAACTGAATTTGGCTATCATAAATGTTATGAGCCAAAGTATTTGTGTGAGGAAATGTTCTGTGTATATAAATTTAATAAGAAATTATAAGGGAAAAAGAAAGTATAAAGAATGAAATTTATGTAAGATCTGTATAAGATTGAATGATGTGTGAAGGAGAGGTTAAGGATAATATTGTTGTATATGAGACATGCAAATGGTGATCAAATAATTAAGAGTAAATTGTGTTGAGATAGAGTTGACATATGTTAATTTTGGATGTAGTTAAGTTTGGAGAATGGAGATATAATATTTGTGATGCAACTTAGTAGTATAATTGGAAAGTTGGAAATAAAATAATAGAGGAACAGTATTGATTTATAAGTTTCAGATGTGATCATTAATCTCCTATGGCCATATAGTGTATTTATGGTATTTGGCCGATTAACTTTGTTATCCACAGAATTGAGACTAAGAAAGTATAACTGTAATACTACTTTGGTAAGATTGATAATTATGTTTCTAGAAACATGATTAACGGTTATGATTGATGAAGTGTATTTTATGGTTTTTGTGTTAGCAATTTGGTTATAATTCTGGAAAAGAAAAGATAGAAAGAGAATTGTGGAAATACTTTAAGTTATGAGTAATGTGAGAAAAAGGTAATTATTGTTAATATAGTAATGATATGATAAGTGAGAAGATGATAATGAAAGAAGATTGCAGAATGTGTTTGAGAGCTATATTGATTATGTTTATGGTATACGGTGAATAAGTGGATGGGTTTAAAAATTTGAGTGAGTAAACTATGAATGATAAGCATGGTATGAGATAATTATGAAATTTTGGTGGAATTGTATTGAGATAATGAAAGATAAACTATGTGTATATTGAAAGATAAATTAAAGTGGATGGTTATTCATGATAAATTTAGATAAGTGAACTATTGATTTGAATCAAACAAGATTATGATGTTAAGATATTGTGGAGAATAAATCAATTGATCTGGATTTTTGCTATAATTGTGAATTATTATTGAGATTTAATATGTATGGTTATGCTAAAGGCATAAGAGATAAATAATGATGTATACAATGTAAAATTTTGATAGATGAACGGACATGAATTAATTGAATTATATCAATTTTAATGATGAGAAAAGGGAAGAAGTTGATTTCCTGTAAAGTAAGTTCAAAAGCATTGTATTAATATTGATGTTAAGTGAGAAAATACTAGAGAAGGAATGAAGTGTATGAGAAATAAGAATATTATTATCAATGAAGGTTTGATAAATGTTTGTTTGTAAGGATGATTGTAATGATGGGATAATTAATATTAAGATATAAGTTTATGATCTTGAAAGTTAAAGTTAAGAGAATAGTTATAAAGAGATGAAATGATAAAATATTTTGAATGTAATAATGGAATGTAACATAAGTATGTTAAAGGATGATTGAATTTTTGCATATAGATAAGGTATTTGAGAGTATAATGAGTTATTTTGAATATTGGATGAGAATGTAATAAGGTATAAAGATTTTTATCGTGACAAGTTGTGGAATTGAATAATATAATTGACTCTAAGGGGGAGAGTGCAAACTATGTGATTTGATGAAAATTTTAAATGGTGTATTGGTAAGAATGGAATGTTATTGTACTGAGTAATTTCGAGGACGAAATTTTTTTTTAGGGGGAGAGAATTGTAATATCCCGGAATAGACCCTAAGAGTTTTGGAGTTATTGTTGTTGTATTTGGATTTAATGTATATGTGTATATGTGAAATATAAGGATAATATATGTAAGACATATACATATACATCACATATACATGGGATATATATAATGGTGAAGGATAAGTGAGTTGTATATATATTTGTATAACTAAATAATAATAATAATAATAAAGACAAAAAGAAAAGAGAAGAAGAAAATCAAAGAAAGAATATGTGGTGGAGATTTAAAGTATTATTATTATTATGACTATTGTTATTGTTATTGTTATTATTATTATTATTATTATTATTATTATTATATATATATATATATGGATAAGGACAAAGGAAAGAAGTAGAAACTTCTTCTTCCTTCTACTCCTTCTTCGTCTTCTTCGTTCTTCTTGGCCGAGAGAGAGAGAGAGAGAAAGAGAGAAAAATGTGATTTTCTTACCAAATTTCTTAAGGAATTCAAGAGATTTGATGATAGAGATGAAGATTTGATAAAGGATTCAAGTAAGTATTTATTTCTTTAAATTGATTTTCATTGTTTGAGTTGGGTTTGGTATGGTTGATGTGTGATGATGATGATATTGAAAGATTTAAGTATATATATGTGTTGATTTGGTAATTGGATGATGATAATATGATTATTTGTGAAGATGATGATGAATTGTTGACTAAGGGTTGAGTTTAATGAAATTTGGGGATTTGATAAATTGGTATATGAATGATGTTTATAATGATGATTGGTGTGTGTTTTGAGTGTTGTTGATGTTTTGGTAAGTTTGTTATGGTTTTTGGGTGTGTTTGATGAAGATTGTTTGAAGTGAGTAATGATAAAAAGATGGGTATTGTTGGATGTTGTTGTGTGTTGACCGGAATCTGGGTTTTTAGTCAGACACGCCCAGAGACACGGCCAGTTTGTTAGGCGTGTCGTTGGTTCTATTTTCTGGAGTTGGTAGCACGAGCAGTGACACGCCCATGTTATTGAGCGTGTCATAAGTTCTGTGTGGCAGTAGAATTGACACGACCAGTAACACGCCCGTGTTATTGAGCGTGTCATAGCTACTGTGAGTTTGGAGAATTGACACGGCCATGAGCACGCTCTTGTTGATTGGACGTGTTGATGTTTTTGAGATACAGAATGTATTACACGCCCAGTGACATGCCCGTGGTTATGAGCGTGTCAATGTTTCTGTGTTGTGGAGTTAGGGCACGATCAGGAACACGCCCGTGTTGATGAGCGTGTCATGTGTTGAGTTTGCCCTAATTGATTCTTATTTGTATTATCTCATGTGTATTTCTAAGTGAGTGTGTATGATTACTTTTGGATTAGGTTTTAAGAGATGGAATTGCCCCTAATCCAAGTATTGAAAGATCTATGGAAGAGAAGTTATATGGGAGTGAGTTCTTTAGAGGTAAGTACAAAACCCTATTGGATTGCATATAAGTATATTGTTAAAATAAATATTAATATTGTATATGCAATGAAAAGATAAGAGATATGATAATACATTAATACATATAAGATGTGAAGGCATTCAATATATATATGTTATGAAATGTGAAAGATGTGAGGATATGATTTGTATGATGTGTATTCCAATTTATATGGTAATGCAATTGATTGTGCATACTTGAGTAATGAATGATTATGTATATAAATATCAAAGATGAACTATGAAATGTGATAATGTGATATTGTGATGAACTATGAAATGTGATAATGTGATATTGTGGTGAACTATGAAATGTGATAATGTGATATTGTGATGAACTATGAAATGTGATAATGTGATATTGTGGTGAACTATGAAATGTGATATTGTGATGGAATATGAAATGTAAATTGAGAGGTGATGATGTATAAAGCCATTGTGGTTGGCTATGATATTGAGAATGAGATAAATGAGGCATGTTTTGCCTAAATGATGCCATTGTGGTTGGCTATGATATTGAGAATAAGATAAATGAGGCATGTTTTGCCTAAATGATGCCACTGTGGTTGGCTATGATGATGTAAATGATGATGAGAATGAGAATGAAATTGATAATGAAATAATAAATGAATTGTGTGGCTAATGTGTTATTCATTTTCAGAGTTTTGTTGTTGGTGGCATGCCTAATAAGTGTAACAATCTCTTGAAGTTAGGTTGGATTGAATCCTTGAAGCCTAATTGAGATGTTACCACCCTTGAAGCTAGGTTGGGTTAGTTCTTGAAGCCAAGTTGGGTAGAAGCTTAGCATGCTTTGCTGCCCTTGAAGCTTGGTTGAACTTAATCCTTGAAGCCTAGTTGGGTATATGATATTGATAAATGTGATAACAAAACCAAAGCATTAACTCTGAACTTTGAATGACATATTAGTGTCTTTTGGGCCCGAGTCTGTCTTTGTTGTTAATGTGATGTATATACAAGTTGAAATAAATGAGTAATGGGATCTATGTTGCCTTTGTTGGAAATGTGAGTTGTGAATGATGAATTGTGGTTAGTGATATGATTATATAACATACATGAATTATTGAAAGGAGATATGGTTTGTGAAGTTATATGCAATATGCGATTATAAAGTATAAAATGATATATATGATATGTATGAGGTGAAATTGGTAAGTATCATAATATGAAGGTTCTATCAATTTATTGAATTATGTTTGATGGTTATGTTATATGTGTATATGTATATCCTCTATAAGGTTAATAGGGTTATATGAAGAATGCATTGAAAAAGGAGAAAACAGAGTAAGAAAATGTTAAAACATGAGACTAAACATATGAGGTATGTTACCTTTATATTGTATATTTTAATGGTTACTTGTACTACTAAGCTTTCGAGCTTAGCGCGGTTATCTTAATCGCGCAGGTATATAGGTGATGAAGCTGGAGATAAGCTACTATGTCACAACGAGGACAAGTATAGTTCGAGACCAACTAGATGGTGGTGCATGCATGTAATTATACTGTATTTTCATAAGAATGTATTCATTTGTATAAATGAATCTTTGGAAGAAACAATGTAACTTATATGTATGTATTACCATGATAAGAATAACCATTTTGTAAATACTTTCATATGATTTAAATGTATTATGGTTTTAAAAATTAAAGTAAAGAGTTATAATGGTGATGAAAAGTGACATTCTTATACTCTATATACATATTGTATGTGTACCTGGTATATGTACAGTATTTATATGGGGTATCGGGGTGTTACATAAAGCTAATAGAGATGAGGAAGAATATGACAAGGACATTGATGGAGGTCAAAATTATATCGTGAGGAGATTGATGCTACTTTGAAGCAAGAGGATTAGACTCGATGACATTAATTATTCCAAACTAGGTGTGCTATTAACAGTAAAATATTTGATGTCATTATTGATAGTGGTAATTGTGAAAACATTATAGGCAAAGAGATCGAAAGAGCTTCGGCTTGTAAAAGAACATCATAGTCCATACACTTTTGGGTGGATCAAGGTAACAATTGACAATGTTGAGATAAAGAAAGCTATAATGTTCCATTTTCTGCTAGCAAACACAAAAAAGAAATTTGTTGTGATGTGGTAGATATGGATGTTTGTAATCTATTATTTGAAGGACCATGATAGTATGATTTGATGCTCACTACTCTGGAAGAAAGAATACACATAGTTTTGAGAAGGAAGGGGGGTGAAATTGTAATATCCTCATTTATGCCCTAGAAGTTTTGCATATTGTTGTTGCTGTTATTGTTATATATTGGATTGAATATATGTGTTAAATTGTAAGAGAAAAGAAATTGAGAAGAGAAAGTATATGTATATGTATTTTGGGAAGAAATAGGGTTTAGAGACAAATTTATATGTTGTGTATATGTTAATATATATAACATATAAAGTGGTCAAAAGGCTTGGTCAATGCAAGAGAAGATATTTATTTGAGATTGGTAAATTACTTAATTGGGCATATATAAGACAAAAAGATAATTATGTGAATAAGGGCACTTTGGTAATTGCTTGGATAAAATCATATGGTGGATATTTAAAGAAGGTTTGACTTGTGTTTTCTTCATCATTTCTTCTTCTTCTTCTTGTTGATGGCCGGCCCTCCATAGCCAAAGAGAAAGAAAGAGACAAGTGATGGTTTTGATGATTTCAAGCTTAAATTGAAGAAAGATTAAGTGTTCAAGTGTTGATTTAAGAAGTTTTTAACTAAGGTAAGATCTTTTCTCTAATTTCTTCAATTCTTTTGAAGTGGTATGATTAAGTTGCTTATGGTATGATTGTAAGTATTGATTTTGCTTGATAGATGAGAAGTTGGGTTGGTGTTGGTGATGGAAGAGTAAGATTGGTATTTAGTGAAATTGTTTCTGTTTTAGGATTAGTAAAGGCTGTGACTTGTATGATTTTTAATTAATTTTAGAAAAATTTTCTTGAAGTGAATTTTTGATATGTTGTGCCTCTATGAGTCTAGAATGACTGAAAAATATGTTGATTCGATTTTGGAATGGTTATGAGTTTAGAAAAATTATTTTTAGTAGAACTGTTCCAGCAGGTACCTTAACTGAGACAGCTATATTTCGGGATTTTTAATAAAATGTAGAAACATCATATCCAATTGAATTTTGGATATGTTGTTGCTTAGTGAGTCTAGTATTTGAGAAAAATAATTTAGAACCACGTTGATTGAATTTGATTTATGGAATTCACAAAGTTCAGAACTGCTGCCAGGATGCAGGGCATTTGGGGCAGTCTGGTTAGGTGAACTATTTGACCAAGATTTTGTGTTCAGTTTGATCTGAAATTTTCAAGGGATGATTTTACGATACAAAACTAAATTCTGTAAAAATTTTAGAATTTTTAGTCAAGTATATTATTTTATACAATTTTTCAAAATAAGGATAAAATGGAGTTTAAAACCAGAATGTACTATTTATGGTTAGGGTTTTAATTCTTTGTTCTTCTTGCATTGCTTTGGTTTTCCAAAGGTAGGTTGGTCCTTAAACCTAACCCTAAATACTTTAAACACACTTGAATCAATGAATGTTATAATCAATTGTTCTTTGCCCTAATTGCATTGTTGAGATTGAACAATGTTATGTTGTGCATTGTGAATGGTAATGTGTTTCATGAGTAATGTGGAATGAAATGTTGATATTTATGAATGATGCTATGTGAGATATAATGTGATCATGGATGAGATATATATATACTTGAATAATGAGATGTTATATTGTGAAATGAAATGTGAAGCCATTGTTATTGGCTAAGATGATGTAAATGAAAGAAAGAAGGCATGTTTGCCTAAATGTGATGAGAATTGAGAATGGAAATGAATTGTTTGTTTAATATGTTATTCAGTTTCAGAGTTCTGGATTTGGGTGGCATGCCTAAGAAATGATGAAAGGTAACAGTCTTGCCGGGTTGAGGACCTCCTCATAGGTGTTGAGTTGATGGTCCAAGAGACTGGGTCTGTTACACTATGAGATATATGATTTGTAACAGTCTTGCCAGGTTGAGGATCTCCTCATATGTGTTGAGTTGATGATCCAAGAGACTGGGTCTGTTACACTATCCATGGATAGAGATACATGTATATACATTGCCTACGGGCGTGATTATTGTGACTATGAACCAAAGCAGTAACTCTGAACTCTGAATATCGTATTAAATACTTGTTGGGCCCATAGGTGTCAAGGTTATATGAATGTCCTAAATAATGTTATGAGTTTAATGAAATGAGATGTTGGTTATGGAGTATGATTGATTAATGTTGAAATGTGGTATGCTCATATGACTATGATTTGTGAAATGCATAATTGTGTGGTTAACTTTATATTTATGATGTTGATCTTATCAATAACATATGTGGCATTGCATTTCATTAAAGCATACCGTTAGCATGTTTTATCTTACTAAGCCGTTGGCTTAGCGCGATAGTGTTTAATCGCGCAGGTAGTAGAGTGGATAGAGTTGAACCCGAGAGTTCATCAAGACCTAGTGAGAGTAGACCTTGAAGAATCCATTTTGGGAGCTTAAAGATCAGAGCAGACTTGCCAATCATGTATAAATTTTATGTGTTGTAAAACTTGAGTTTTGATGTATATGAATTTGTAAATATGTAAATATTTTATAACTTCCGCTGTGTAATATTTAAATATGGGGGTTGTCACAAAACCTTTATTTTATGTTGTACTAGAAGTGTAAATCCTTTTTGCAGGTTGTAGTTGAGGTTACAAGGGGGATTTATTGGGAGTGTACTGAGAATGATTTTGTTTGCATTGGTTTGTGTAAAATGTTTTTAAAAATAAGAAAAAAACCGGTTTTGTCGACACTTGGGACTCAATTTTTAGGCGAAACTATGGCAAAAATTTTGTAAAAATCGGAACTAAAATTTGACTAAGTAAAATTGGTAGCAACATTAGGTTAGTGTGGCACCTCTACTCAGCTTACATATGTAGGTTGGGAAGGTGTGTTACAATTGTTTTGGTATCAGAGCCTAGGTTTGAGATTCTCAACCTAGGTAAAATGTAAGAAAAAGACTATTTTTACTTAAAAAGTGAGTTTTTGAACAAAAATACATGTTTGGGATTGGCAGTCTCTGATCTTTAATAAGAGGTATTCTGTTGTGTTTGCAGACTTAGGTTGTGATGGATTCTCACTCTCGTCAGTCGATTGAGGGTAGTGCCGAGAGTATTGCTCCTGCTGAGGGAGCTAGAGTTGATAGTGTTGAGGAGGCACCTGCTTCGGTGTCGGGTAGACCAACTGGGGAGGAGGTTCCGCCAGCCTGGTTTAGGCCTATGATGGAAGCTATGAGACAAGCACCTGTGCAACCACAGCCACCGCCACCACCCCCTCAGCCTTCAGTACCAGTAAGGCACTATGATAAGCTAAGGAAATATGGAGCAGAGGATTTCTTTGGTACAGTTGATCCGGCTGTAGCAGAACAGTGGCTTGATAGAGTTCAGAGGGTATTTGTGCAGTTGCAAGCCACTTCAGAGGAGAAGTTTGACTATGCAAGATCTTTGCTACAGAAGGATGCCTACGACTGGTGGAAGACTGTGCCCCATTCTATGGATGATCCTCCAACACTGTCTTACACTGATTTTCTGAGGGAATTTGAGTTGAAGTATACTCCTAGGGAGTATAAAGATAGGAAGAAAAGAGAGTTTCTAGATTTGAAGCAAGATCATCGGACCGTAACTGTATATGAAGTTGAGTTTATTCGACTGAGTCAGTATGCTGGGGGTATCATTGCTGATGAGATTGATAGATGTCGGCGATTTGAGGAGGGATTGAGACCCTCGATCATGTGCTTAGTGGCTGGATCCAGATATCAGGATTTCTCACAGCTTGTGGCAGCAGCTCGAAGTGTAGAGCGAGCTCAAGTTATTGCAGCTGCTTCAGAGGAAGAGGTTAGGGTTAGGAGGCCCCAGTTTGAGGCAGGGTCTTCTTCTGCAAAGAGGGGTAGAGGAAGTTTTGTTCCTCGGAGTAGTAGGAGCCAGAGACCAGCGGGTAGGTCAGTGCAGTTCCAGAGGCAGAGATTTAGACCTGCAGCTTCAGTAGCGAGTGCTCCTACTCCTGGAGTTCAGAGATCCACCTTACCTGTGTGTAACCAGTGTTGTGGAAGACATGGGGGCGTTTGTTGGAGGTATAGTAGATCAGGGGTATGCTTCAGGTGTGGATCACCTGAACACTTTGTGAGAGACTGTCCTGAGAGACAGGAACAGATGTCAGTTGATACAGCAGCTTCTCGACCTAGTGCGAGGGGAGGCCGAGGAGGCAGAGGTGCCAGCCGAGGAGGTAGACCAGGGTTCAGTTCTAGAGGTGGAGTTCGGTATCGAATTGTTGCCTGGTACCACTCCTATCTCGATTACTCCTTACAGAATGGCACCAGCAGAATTAAGGGAGTTGAAAGTGCAATTACAGGAGTTATTGGACAAAGGATTTATTCGCCCCAGTGTTTCTCCTTGGGGAGCTCCTGTGCTATTTGTGAAAAAGAAAGATGGTACTATGAGGTTGTGTATCGATTATAGGCAATTGAACAAGGTGACTATTAAAAATAAATATCCTTTGCCTAGAATTGATGACCTTTTTGATCAATTGAAGGGTGCAGCTGTATTTTCTAAAATTGATTTGAGATCTGGGTACCATCAGCTGAGAGTCAGAGCTGAGGATGTTCCGAAGACAGCCTTTCGGACCAGGTATGGGCATTATGAATTTCTAGTTATGCCTTTTGGTCTAACGAATGCACCTGTAGCTTTTATGGATTTGATGAATAGGGTGTTTAGGCCCTATTTGGATCAGTTTGTAGTGGTCTTCATTAATGATATACTGGTGTATTCGCGGAATGAAGAGGAACATGATATGCATCTGCGGATTGTGTTGCAGATTTTGAGAGAAAAGCAGTTATTTGCCAAATTGTCGAAATGTGAGTTCTGGTTGGATCAAGTAGCTTTTCTCGGACATATAGTTTCAGCAGAGGGTATTAGAGTTGATCCGAGCAAAGTTGAAGCTATATTGAATTGGAGTCCACCCAAGTCTGTGACTGAGATTAGAAGTTTTCTGGGTTTGGCAGGCTATTACAGGCGGTTTGTGAAAGGGTTTTCTTTGATAGCTACTCCACTCACCAGATTGCTTCGTAAGGGAGTGAGATTTGTGTGGACGGATCAGTGTCAGGCGAGTTTTGAGCAGTTGAGAGAATTGTTAACTCAAGCGCCTGTTCTTACTTTACCTATTGAAGGTAAACCTTATGTGATCTACAGTGATGCTTCACATAGAGGTTTGGGGTGTGTATTGATGCAAGAAGGTAAAGTTATAGCTTATGCATCTCGACAGTTGAAACCGCATGAGCTTAACTATCCAACCCATGATTTGGAATTGGCTGCCATTGTGTTTGCATTAAAGATTTGGCGCCACTATCTGTTTGGGGAGAAATGTTTCATCTACACTGATCACAAGAGTTTGAAGTATTTGGGTGTCCAGAAAGAACTCAATCTTCGTCAGAGGAGATGGTTAGAATTGATTAAAGACTACGACTGTTTGATTGACTATCATCCAGGTAAAGCAAATGTTGTTGCTGATGCCTTAAGTCGGAAGTCTTTAGCTGGTTTAACAGTTTACTCGCTCTCGTTGCTTGTTGAGTTGAGAGCATTGCATGCCAGTTTTGTACCTTGTGTTGATGGTGCATTATTGGCACAGTTGCAATTAAAGCCAATTTTATTATATCAGATCAAAGAAGCTCAGTTGGCTGATAAGAAGATACAGAAGATTGTTTCAGATTGTCAGAGTGAAAAGGGTAGAGATTTTATTGTGAAGAGCGATGGGAGTCTCTGGTTTAAGAACCGATTGTGTGTACCCGATGATGCTGATTTGAAAAGGGTCATTTTGGAAGAAGCTCATCAGTCTATGTTTGCTATGCATCCGGGTAATACGAAGATGTATCATGATTTGAGACAGCATTATTGGTGGATTGGTTTGAAGAGAGACATTGCAGATTTTGTGTCGAAATGTCTCACTTGTCAGAAGGTTAAAGCAGAGCATCAAGTTCCAACCGGGTTGCTTCAACCATTGTCAGTGCCAGAATGGAAGTGGGAAAGAGTGACAATGGACTTTGTGTCTGGGTTGCCATTGACACAAAGGAAACATGATGCCATATGGGTGATTGTGGATAGATTGACTAAGACAGCTCATTTCCTTCCGGTGCGGATGGATTACTCTTTGGAGAGATTGGCTGAGCTGTATATCCATGAGATTGTGAAACTGCATGGTGTTCCAACTTCTTTAGTGTCTGATCGAGATCCCAGGTTTACTTCCAGATTTTGAAAGAGTTTGCATAGTGCTTTGGGTTCTCGACTGCACTTCAGCACTGCTTTTCATCCACAGACGGATGGACAGTCAGAGAGGGTGATACAGATTATTGAGGACATGTTGAGAAGCTGTGTCATTGATTTCACTGGAAGTTGGGATAGATTTTTACCTCTGGTGGAGTTTGCATACAACAACAGTCACCAATCCAGCATTGGTATGGCACCGTTTGAAGCATTGTATGGCAGACGGTGTAGGACACCTCTTTGTTGGAATGAGCTTGGAGATAATAAGTTGGTTGGACCTGATTTGATTCAAGAAACTGAGGAAAAAGTGAAGTTGATCTGAGGTAGGTTAAAAGCAGCTTCAGACCGACAAAAGTCTTATGCAGATCTGAAGAGGAGAGACATTCAGTTTGATGTTGGAGATAAGGTGTTTTTGAAAGTATCTCCTTGGAAGAAGATTTTGAGGTTCGGTCGGAAAGGAAAATTGAGTCCTCGCTTCATTGGGCCGTATGAAGTGTTAGAAAGAGTTGGGCCAGTTGCATATCGACTTGCTTTGCCACCTGAGTTGGATCGTATTCATAATGTATTCCATGTTTCTATGTAGAGGAGGTACAGGTAAGATCCATCTCATGTGTTGCCATTTGAGTCTATCGAAGTGAGCCCAGATTTGACATTTGAAGAAGAACCAGTTGCTATCTTGGCACGTGATGTGAAAGAATTGAGGAACAAGAAAGTGCCATTGGTGAAGATTCTTTGGAAGAATCATGCAAAAGAAGAAGCAACTTGGGAAAGTGAGCAAACTATGCGAGAGCAATATCCTCAACTATTTCAGAGTTGATATCAGGTAATTTCGAGGACGAAATTTCTTTTTAGAGGGGGAGAATTGTAATATCCTCATTTATGCCCTAGAAGTTTTGCATATTGTTGTTGCTGTTATTGTTATATATTGGATTGAATATATGTGTTAAATTGTAAGAGAAAAGAAATTGAGAAGAGAAAGTATATGTATATGTATTTTGGGAAGAAATAGGGTTTAGAGACAAATTTATATGTTGTGTATATGTTAATATATATGACATATAAAGTGGTCAAAAGGCTTGGTCAATGCAAGAGAAGATATTTATTTGAGATTGGTAAATTACTTAATTGGGCATATATAAGACAAAAAGATAATTATGTGAATAAGGGCACTTTGGTAATTGCTTGGATAAAATCATATGGTGGATATTTAAAGAAGGTTTGACTTGTGTTTTCTTCATCATTTCTTCTTCTTCTTCTTGTTGATGGCCGGCCCTCCATAGCCAAAGAGAAAGAAAGAGACAAGTGATGGTTTTGATGATTTCAAGCTTAAATTGAAGAAAGATTAAGTGTTCAAGTGTTGATTTAAGAAGTTTTTAACTAAGGTAAGATCTTTTCTCTAATTTCTTCAATTATTTTGAAGTGGTATGATTAAGTTGCTTATGGTATGATTGTAAGTATTGATTTTGCTTGATAGATGAGAAGTTGGGTTGGTGTTGGTGATGGAAGAGTAAGATTGGTATTTAGTGAAATTGTTTCTGTTTTAGGATTAGTAAAGGCTGTGACTTGTATGATTTTTAATTAATTTTAGAAAAATGTTCTTGAAGTGCATTTTTGATATGTTGTGCCTCTATGAGTCTAGAATGACTGAAAAATATGTTGATTCGATTTTGGAATGGTTATGAGTTTAGAAAAATTATTTTTAGTAGAACTGTTCCAGCAGGTACCTTAACTGAGACAGCTATATTTCGGGATTTTTAATAAAATGTAGAAACATCATATCCAATTGAATTTTGGATATGTTGTTGCTTAGTGAGTCTAGTATTTGAGAAAAATAATTTAGAACCACTTTGATTGAATTTGATTTATGGAATTCACAAAGTTCAGAACTGCTGCCAGGATGCAGGGCATTTGGGGCAGTCTGGTTAGGTGAACTATTTGACCAAGATTTTGTGTTCAGTTTGATCTGAAATTTTAAAGGGATGATTTTAAGATACAAAACTAAATTCTGTAAAAATTTTAGAATTTTTAGTCAAGTATATTATTTTATACAATTTTTCAAAATAAGGATAAAATGGAGTTTAAAACCAGAATGTACTATTTATGGTTAGGGTTTTAATTCTTTGTTCTTCTTGCATTGCTTTGGTTTTCCAAAGGTAGGTTGGTCCTTAAACCTAACCCTAAATACTTTAAAAACACTTGAATCAATGAATGTTATAATCAATTGTTCTTTGCCCTAATTGCATTGTTGAGATTGAACAATGTTATGTTGTGCATTGTGAATGGTAATGTGTTTCATGAGTAATGTGGAATGAAATGTTGATATTTATGAATGATGCTATGTGAGATATAATGTGATCATGGATGAGATATATATATACTTGAATAATGAGATGTTATATTGTGAAATGAAATGTGAAGCCATTGTTATTGGCTAAGATGATGTAAATGAAAGAAAGAAGGCATGTTTGCCTAAATGTGATGAGAATTGAGAATGGAAATGAATTGTTTGTTTAATATGTTATTCAGTTTCAGAGTTCTGGATTTGGGTGGCATGCCTAAGAAATGATGAAAGGTAACAGTCTTGCCGAGTTGAGGACCTCCTCATAGGTGTTGAGTTGATGGTCCAAGAGACTGGGTCTGTTACACTATGAGATATATGATTTGTAACAGTCTTGCCAGGTTGAGGATCTCCTCATATGTGTTGAGTTGATGATCCAAGAGACTGGGTCTGTTACACTATCCATGGATAGAGATACATGTATATACATTGCCTACGGGCGTGATTATTGTGACTATGAACCAAAGCAGTAACTCTGAACTCTGAATATCGTATTAAATACTTGTTGGGCCCATAGGTGTCAAGGTTATATGAATGTCCTAAATAATGTTATGAGTTTAATGAAATGAGATGTTGGTTATGGAGTATGATTGATTAATGTTGAAATGTGGTATGCTCATATGACTATGATTTGTGAAATGCATAATTGTGTGGTTAACTTTATATTTATGATGTTGATCTTATCAATAACATATGTGGCATTGCATTTCATTAAAGCATACCGTTAGCATGTTTTATCTTACTAAGCCGTTGGCTTAGCGCGATAGTGTTTAATCGCGCAGGTAGTAGAGTGGATAGAGTTGAACCCGAGAGTTCATCAAGACCTAGTGAGAGTAGACCTTGAAGAATCCATTTTGGGAGCTTAAAGATCAGAGCAGACTTGCCAATCATGTATAAATTTTATGTGTTATAAAACTTGAGTTTTGATGTATATTAATTTGTAAATATGTAAATATTTTATAACTTCCGCTGTGTAATATTTAAATATGGGGGTTGTCACAAAACCTTTATTTTATGTTGTACTAGAAGTGTAAATCCTTTTTGCAGGTTGTAGTTGAGGTTACAAGGGGGATTTATTGGGAGTGTACTGAGAATGATTTTGTTTGCATTGGTTTGTGTAAAATGTTTTTAAAAATAAGAAAAAAACCGGTTTTGTCGACACTTGGGACTCAATTTTTAGGCGAAACTATGGCAAAAATTTTGTAAAAATCGGAACTAAAATTTGACTAAGTAAAATTGGTAGCAACATTAGGTTAGTGTGGCACCTCTACTCAGCTTACATATGTAGGTTGGGAAGGTGTGTTACAGAAATATACTTTGTTACCATTAAAAATCAAAGAGGCCATAGGAAATAAAAAGACATTCTTGATTATTACAAGGGAGTTCAAAGTGGAAGTTAAAGAAATATTTAACACCCTTATACCCTATATACATACAATACATATACCCAGTATATGTAAAATATGCATATACGATACTAAAATGTCACAGTCCAATTTAATAAAAAATTTCACTTTTCAAATTTAAAATCTTAAATACTTTAAAATGTATATACACATAACAAATAAAATTTTATCATAAATTATAGGTACTAAAATAAGCATTTTTCATAAAAATCTTTGAAAAAAATTTACCAGAGTTTTATTTTTAATTTGGACATTTTCAAATTCAATAAAACCACAACCTTCATAAGATAATACTCCCAAATAATATCAAATCACCATTTCACCTATACTTCTCAATTGCTTCAAATTTCACAAACACATTTATACTTATACATATATATATATATATTTCAAAACACATATCAACCCACATTATAAAGTTTTTCAACACATTCTTTATAATTTAAAATATATATACATCAAAAACATAATATAATATATGAAATATCAAAATGTAATAAAAACATATACATGCTAGCAGTATTTCTGATCTTGACGCCTAAAAATTAACTCTACATTGAAAACCTCAAATCTAGACCCGACCCAGTCTATATGAACTCTCTAGCTCTACTAGATCTCCCTTATCACTTGCATGATGAATTACAATCGCACTAAGCCAAAAGCCTAATGGTACAAACTTTGATAAAAATAAAACTGTAAAATAATGTCAATGTACAATGCTTATGTATATCATGACACCATATGTCATATCATTTCATTTTAAACATATTTTTCAATCATTTTATATTTCACATAAAACAAACATAAACATGGGCCCAAATAATCTAATATATTATTCAAATCCAGAGTTACAGTTTTGGTCCATATTGACACCCATTATCTAGCCCGAAGGCAAGTGACGCTCGCCGTCTAGCCCAAAGCCAATTCATAGTGATGCCCAGCATCTAGCCAAAAGGCAAGTGACGTCTAACGTCTAGCTCAAAGGAAAATCAAATAATTGCTCAAAAGTTATCCCCAAAGGCTAATAATGAGGATAACCTCATAGGCATGCCACCAAACACAAACTCTAGAAATTGAATAACATACTAGGCACACAATTATTTCATATTTGTCATTATCAATCTCTTTCTCATTTTCTCATAACTCATTAGGCACATTGCCTCTTTTCTTATTATCAATTAGGCACATTACCTTATTTTCTCATTTATTTCAATGTCATCTCACTTCATATAATCATATATCAACATATAATTATAATGTACCACATTTTACATTTATAACACATTACCCAATTATTTTAGGTATTTTCACATAATTCACTTATGAATCACATTTTATACACTTTAGCCATTAACAATGCCCTTGATGCATATATAACAAATGACATTACCCAAAAACTTTGGATTATTTTCACATAATACACATATTTTACATGTTACATAATTTAGCCATTAACAATGCCTTTTCACAATGCATTTAACACATATATGACATTACACATGGCATAGCACATTATTCATAAATAATCAATGCATCAAGTAGCTTAACACATTTTTCAATTCAAAATGTGTTAAGACCAATGTAATGCAATCATGTCCAATTAATCTAAAGTTTGTACTTATCTCTAAAAACAACCAAAAGCAAGCTCAAACACCACCTCCAACCTTCTCTTCCAACTTGCCCTTCAACACTTAGATTGGGCAAATCGATACTCCTCAATGCCTATACTAAATGTGATCATAAATAATCATTTAGTATCACATTGTAAGGCATTTCTAATCTTAAACCATAATTAAACATCATTCAAACAAAAATTCCAAAGTTAAGGCTAACCTCACTTTAACTTTGGAATACCATACTAAGCCATTCAAGTTAGTATTTTAAGTTTATTTATATTATTAAAAACATATTTTAACATGTTTAAAATAATTGCGCTACAAAAACACACACTTATGACCAAAATCCTAAAATGGCATAGCCTTCCCCCATTGAAGATTTTCCATTCCAACTCAATCCATATATCATTTCAAGCTTATATTAATCACTTATATTACTAAACAACATGCTTTAACCAATAAATCAAACAATTCAACAACTTTGAAAAAATCACTTTTTCAAAACCCTAAATCACCACTCCCATTCTCAAACTCCAATCAAACTCAACCGAATCCAATATTTGACTTTGAAATACTTGCTTATGCATAAAAAAAAACTCATTTAGAATCAATTTGCACAATTAAAACCCATGGTTTCTCAAACCCTATAAGTCCATAACCCTAAATTCTCTCTCTTCACCAAATTTTACCCAAACTCAACCATTTCTTCAATCCAACCTTAAAATCATTATTAATCACTTAAAATAACTTCATACATACCAATTCCAACAATTAAATCATACTACTTCACATACCTAAAATACACATATTCAAATTTTTATGAAATCCAAAGAAAGGAGTTGGAAACTTACTAATTTTTGTGGAAATCACAAATAATCCACTTTGAATACTTGAAATCTTTCAATTTGTGGAGTATGGAATAAGAAAAATCCTTAGCCAGCTTCCATGGTGGTTTGGCCTAGTGAAGAAGAAGAAGATGATGAAGAACAAACTAGATTTTCTCTTTCTTTCCACTTTCATTTTAAGCCATTTATATTATTTAATAATTTAATAATTAATTATTTAATTAATTAATTAAAAATCTAAAAATCCATCTTCCATTTAAAATAAATTATTTTTGAATAATTATAATAATTTTAAATTTCTAAAGTTTATTTACAAAAATACCATTAGACTTTGACTTTAACTTTTAAAATTTTGATTTTGTACATGTTATATATATATATTGCATATATATCACATATATATTCCACTTTTTCATTTAAAATCATTTATTTAATTTATCCAATTAAATTTTAATTTATTTTATTAAATTTTCAAAAATTAGAAATTTTTAAAATTTTGGGATATTACAATTCTCTCCCCCTAAAAATAAATTTTGTCCTCAAAATTATCTGCTGTCAACTCTGAAACAACTGAGGATACTGACTTCACATCATCTGCTCACTTTTCCATGTCACCTCCTCAGGGCATAATTCCTCCAAAGGACTTTCACAAGTGGCACCTTCTTATTCCTCAACTCTTTCACTTCTCGTGCCAAGATCGCCACTGGTTCTTCCTCATAGGTCAGATCCGGACTCACCTTAATGGACTCCACTGACAATATATGAGATGGATTTGACCTATATCTCCGAAGCATAGAGACATGAAAGATATTATGAATCTGATCTAACTCAAGTGGTAAAACTAGTCTGTAAGCTACTGGACCAACTCTTCCCAGAACCTCATATGGTCCTATGAAATGAGGACTCAACTTCCCTTTGTGGTCGAATATGAAAATCTTCTTCCATGAAGACACCTTCAAGAACACTTTATCTCCCATATTGAACTCTATATCTCTTCTCTTCAAATATGTATAGGATTTTTATCGGTCTGAAGTTGCTTTCAAACGATCCCGAATCACCTTCACTTTCTCTTATGTTTCCTTAATCAAATCGGGATCAACCAGTTTATCTTTTTTAACCTTATCCCAATACAGAGGTGTCCTGCACTTTCTGCCATACAATGCCTCATAAGGTGCCATCCCAATACTGGACTGATGACTGTTGTTATAAGCAAACTCAATCAGTGGTAAGAACCTATCCCAACTCCCTGTGAAATTAATGATACAGCTCTTCAACATATCCTCTAAAATCTGTATCACTCTTTATGATTGACCATCTGTCTGAGGATGGAAAGCAATGCTAAAATGCAGCCGAGAATCTAAAGCATCCTGTAAACTCATCCAAAATCTTGACATAAATCGGGGGTCTTGGTCCAACACCAAAGAAACTGGGACTCTATGCAACCTTACTATCTCACTGATATATAGCTCGGCCAACTTCTGAAGAGAATAATCCATCCAAACTGAAAGAAAATGAGCTGTCTTTTTCATCCGATCAACTATCACCCATATTGCATCATCTTCTTCTGGGTCAAAGGCAGTCTAGTCATAAAATCCATTTTCACTCTTTTCCAATTCCACTCTGGCATTGATAATGGCTGAAGCAACCCTAAAGGAACCTGGTGCTCAGCCTTCACTCCCTGGCAAGTGAGACATCTGGATACAAAATCTGCTATGTCCCTCTTCATACCTGATCATCAATAATGTTGCTTTAAGTCCTGATACATCTTCGTACTACCAGGGTGCATAGCATAGAGTGACTGATGTGCTTCCTCTACAATCATCCTCTTCAATCCTGCATCATCAGAAATACACAACCTATCTCTGTACCATAAACTGCCATCATCTCTCACATGAAAGTCTCGACTCTCCCCCTTTTGACAATCCAACATAATCTTCCAGATTTTCTCATCTGCCAACTGAGCCTCTCTAACCTGATCCAATAAAACCAGCCTCAATTGCAACTGAGCAAATAATACACCATCATCACAAGACTCAAATCTTGCATGCAACGCTCTCAACTCAACAAGCAACAAGAGCAAATAATAGTCAAACCTGCCAAAGACTTTCAACTCAAGGCATCAGCAACAACATTTGCCTTGCAGAATAATAATTAATCAAATAGTCGTAGTCTTTAATCAACTCTAACCACTATCTTTGCTGAAGATTCAGCTCTATCTGAACACTCAGGTACATCAAACTCTTGTGATCAGTATAAATGAAACAATTCTCCCTATACAAATAATGCTGCCAAATCTTCAATGCAAAAACTATGGCTGCTAGCTCCAAATCATGAGTCGGATAATTCAGCTCATGTGGCTTTAACTGTCGAGAGGCATGAGCAATAACTCTAACCTCCTATATTAAAACACAACCTAAACTACTATGTGAAGCATCATTATATATCACATATGGTTTACCTTCCATAGGCAGGGTAAGGACAGGAGCCTGAGTCAACATCTCCCTCAGTTGCTCAAAACACACCTGGCACCAATCTGTCCACACAAATCTAACCCCTTTTCGAAGCAATATGGTGAGTAATGTAGCTATCATAGAAAAACCCTTCACAAACCGACAATAATAGCCTGATAATCCCAGAAAACTTCAAACCTCTATCACAGTCTTTGGTGGATTCCAATTCAAGATAGCCTCGACTTTACCCAAATAAACTCTAATACCCTCTGCTGAAACCACATGACTGAGAAAAGTCACCTGATGGAGCCAAAACTCACACTTAGACAGCTTAGCATACAACTGCTTCTCTCTCGGAGTCTATAATACAATTTGCAAATGCATGTCATAATCCTCCTCATTACGCAAGTACACCAGAATATCAACAATGAAGACCACAAAAAACTTATCTAAGTAGGGTTTGAACACTTTGTTCATCAAATCCATAAAAGCTGCTGGTGCATTCGTCAGTCCAAAGGGTATTACCAAAAACTCATAATACCCATATCTCAAGCGGAAAGCTGTCTTAGGTACATCCGCATCTCTAACTCTCAACTGACGGTACCCTGATCTCAGATCAATCTTAGAGAATACTACTACTTCCTTCAGCTTATTAAAGAGATCATCTATCCGAGGCAATGGATGCTTATTCTTGATATTCACCTTATTCAACTATCTGTAATCAATGCACAATCTCAAAGTGTCATCCTTCTTCTTCACAAACAAAACAAGCGCTTCCCATGGGGACACACTAAGGCGGATGAACCCTCTATCTAGTAATTCATGCAACTACACCTTCAACTCCCTCAACTCTGTAAGTGCCATCCAATAAGGGGTAATAGAGATGGGAGTGGTACCAAGCATCGAATCAATACCAAACTCAACCTCTCTCTCAGGAGGTACCTGTAGACCCTTAATTTTTGACCCTTTCAAATCCGATAATCTAAAATAATTTTTTGTGGTATTTTATTCATTTTAATAATATTTTAATTACTAAAATTATTTCATAGTTATTTTTAATAAAAATAAAAATAAAAAAAATAAAAATCAGACGGATCGGCGAGCGCCGCGCGGCAGCCCAATTCGCCGCATAAATGAACTGGCTGCGAATTGGGACACCAATTTCGCAGCCAGATGCCACTGGCTGTGAAATTGGCCCACTGCGCCCATTTTTGCCAGCACAATTGCTGCCAGAACAGCCCACGGGCTCGACAGCTCACGCGATGCCAATTTTTTGACTAAAACTTTTTTTGACCTAGTTCGGTCCAATATATTTTATTTAGTCCAAAATAAATTTTGTGTTATCCAATATATTTTAAATAGTACAAAATAATTTTTGTTATCTTAATTAAATAATTTTTGCTTTAGTATCTAATTTTTATTAATCAAAAATAAAAATAAAAAATCGGCGATGGAAAAATCTGCGATGAAAAAATCATCGCCGAAAGCTAGCGCGCGGGGCATGGCCAAAGCCATTTCGCACGCAGGAAAATCTTGCGAGCGAAATAGCCAATTTCGGCCACAGGAATTTCCTTTTCTTAATGAATAATAAATGCCGTGAATAACTAGAATTAGTCATATAAAACTTCTATAAATAAGATAAAAAACAACACAAATATCAAGCAAGAAATAAGAGAAGAAATCGAAGGAGAAATCTGAAGAAAGATTGAAACCGAAACTGAGTAGGAAAGGCAGTAAATTAATCCAATTTATTTTTTTGAACAGAAAAATAATTCAACCAATTCAAAGGCAGCAAAGCTTGTCTTTGTTTTTGTTCATCCAAGAAGCAATTTTTGGTGTAACCTACGAATCAAGGTTTGAGTTCTTAATTTCTTTTTTGTTTTTTTCATAGTAGCTTAACAGTCTATTTCTTTTAATTCAAAAACCTTAGAACCTCAATTCACTTTTTCTAAAGTTTGAAAACCTTAATTTGTTGCTTTGTTTTCCAAAAAGTTTAAAGTTATTAGTTTTGTTTCTTCAAAACCCCAAAACCAAAATTTGTTTTCCAAATTTTCAAAACCCTAAATTGGGTTCTGTTTCTTTCCAAAAGCCTTAAAAACTTCTTTTTTTTTTGCTTCTATAAACTTTAAATCATTTTGTTTATTTTCATAAAACTTTATAAATTTATCAATTGATTTTCAAATCCTAAAATAAAATTCATTCCCCGAAACCCTAAATTCTAAAATCCTAAAACCTTAATTCAACTCCAAAAGCCAAAACAGTGAACCCTAACCCCCTTAAAACCTTAAACCCTAATTTTTTCTAAACCCTAATCCTTTAAAACTTTAAAAACCATATAAACATAAATGTTATAATTTTACACAGTAAGCTTGAAACTATAATTCAGTGAATAACCTTAAACCATAAATCTAAGTATTTTAAAGTGTCCAAACCCTAATTTCATGATCTTACCATTCAAACACTAATTTGGTTAATCAAAGAACTTTATCAACCTTTTAAAATATAAAATCTTAATCTGTTTTAATTCCTTTAAAACTCACAGTAGCCTAATTCCACAAATTCCAAAACCCTTAACACATGAAATAAAGAATCCTAAATGGAAACAGTAGCAATAATTTAGATTTTTATCTGCCTTATTCAATTCTATATTTGATTATGCTTTGATTTATTTTATATGCTTTAATTTATCTAAGTTCATTGCTTGGTTTATTTAATTTATCATGGATGGATGTTTACTTTTTCTTGATGTCTAATACCTTTGATGAATGATTTATTTATTATGAATGCTTATTTACTTTTATCGATTTATTTAGATTTCCAAATGTTGTAAGAGGTATGTTTCCACTTGGTGGGTACCTCATTAGTTAAATATCATGTAATTTAAATTGCTTTTCAAGTTTAGAACCAATGTAAAGGACATGTTTCTACCTTTCGGTGGGTGTCATATTTAGGCATGGATGTAAGGGCATGTTTCCATCTTTGGAGGGTGTCCATTTATTTGTTTTGCTTAGACATTATTTTGATTTTCAATATATCGATGCTTTATTTTAATTATTGTGTGTAATATGGATAATGTTGTTATATTTAAGAATTTTATAATATTAAGACCTGTAAAGGAGACCGGTTCCAATGAACCGGGCATTGTGGGGGGTGCTAGGCCATTTCTCACCTTCCCCACATGTACCCAACTTTCCGAACCCATTAGGGGGTTGGGGATTCCTTAGGAATCTAGTCATCCACCCTTTTCTTTTTTCCCGACCCGTCCGGGTGGTGACTCCATTTTCTTTGGACTTAGGTCAGTGTTCTCTAAGGCCCCGAGCCTAAACAGTGCCGAAGTCACAAGAACCATTCCAGCGGGAGTGGGGGCAAAAATCTCCGCTCACAGTGGTAACTCCACTGGGGATAAGAGAAGCTGATTCCGTTGGTCTTTCTATTATTCTATTCTTTCTTATAATGATATTATCCATTGCATCATATTAGATTGCATTGTGTGCGTGAGTTAGGACGCCCGTGTTACTCGTGTTATGTTATGTAAGGGATACCATACTTTCACTCAAGGTATAGAGATCGAGCATGGCATAACCATTCATAGTCTCGTACCATTTGGTATATACTTGCTATGGGAACCTAAGCCTTTTTACCCAAAGACTAAAGCTCATGTAATTTGTAACACCCCCACATTCAATGCACACACACTACAACTACAACCATGTAGCATAAGTGCACCAAACATAGGGATGCTACGGTTTTCTTCAACATTCAAAACATTTAAATAGATACAATACTATTATCATTATATAATATAGAAAAGTAGATCATTTACTTTTAAAATAAAACACATTAGATATATAGATACATACATATAGTTATTTCACAGCGGAAGTCATAAAATATTTACATATTTGAAAACACTTAATTCCATATTTACAAATATACAAATATGTACATTTAATCAATACTTTACAAAATATAAAAAAAAAAGTTATACATGATTGGCAAATCTCCTTTGATCTTTAAGTCTCCAAAATCAACTCTTCAATGTCTACCCTCACTCGGTCTCGAAGAGCTCTCGGGTTCGATTCTAACAGTTCTATCACCTGCGCGATTAAACACTATCGCGCTAAGCCAATGGCTTAGTAAGATAAAACATGCTAATGTTATGACTTCGTGCAATGCAATGTCATTCCTCAAACCATAATATATATGTAACATCATATATGCAAAATTAACAATATACTTTCACATTACATATCACATTTTATTATCTTTTCATATATCTCATTAGTATTCATTTAATCATCAATACAAAGCAAAACAAACATCATTCATGACTCACATTAACCATAGACAAGCATGGGCCCAAGACACACTAATATGCCATTCAATTTTCAGAGTTAATGTTTTGGTTCTATCATCACATTTATCAATATCAATATCATAGACCCAACTAGGCTTCAAGGATTAAGTTCAACCAAGCTTCAAGGGGAGCAAAGCATGCTAAGCTTCTACCCAACTTGGCTTCAAGAACTAACCCAACCTAGCTTCAAGGGTGGTAACATCTCAATTAGGCTTCAAGGATTCAATCCAACCTAACTTCAAGAGATTGTTACACTTATTAGGCATGCCATCAACAACCAACTCTGAAAATGGAATAACACATTAGCCACACAATTCATTTATTATTCAATTATCATTTCCATTTCCAATTATCATCAACTTTTAGGCATACATGCCTTCTTTCTCTCAATATCATCATCATAGCCAATAACAATGGCTTTGTATCACATTTCACATTTCAATTCATATTATGCATAAAGCATCATTGATATCACATCTTTGATATAACATTTCAAGGTACATTACTCATAAAACACATTACCTTTCACAATGCATAACATAACCTTGTTTAAATCTCAACAATACAATTAGGGCAAAGAACAATTTATATGATTCATAGCTTTAAGATCTTTCATATGCATTTGATTAGCTCATTCATAGTTTAAAGTATGTTTAGAGTGTTTAAGTTTAGGTTTAGGAACCAACCTACCTTTGAAGAACCAAAACATTGCAACTAGGTCAAGGAAAACAAAACTTACCTAACCCATATGAGAGACACGGGCAGCACACATGAGGGACACGGCCAAGCTTGTGGCCGTGTCACTCAAACCAATTGGACAGTAAGAAACACGGGCAAGGGACACGGCCGTGTCTCTCAACCAAACTTTGGCAGTAGCAAACACGGCTTGGGAACACGGCTGTGTCACCCAAAAATCAATCCAACACCTTCAAAACTTCATGTCTTGGCCGTGTTTCCCATAGCTTTTGGCCGTGTCACCCATAATCAAAACCCTAACCAAAGCCAACACTCTTCCAAATGCATTAAAACTCAATATACATCATACCACATGCTTCAAATGAACATCATCAATGTTCTAAATACATATTCTACATGTTTATCACAATATTCCTTATTAAAACACATCAACCAAAACATTTAAACATATACCATCTCAAACCCTAAAACCAACTTTACACTTAAACTTCCACTATCAAAATCCATCTAAACTTACAACCTTCACAACCAAACCAACCTCAAATCAATCTTTTAACTAACAATCAACTTTAACATTTGTAAATACATATCAAACACACTAAATCATCAACTCAACAATTCACCATACACCTTAGCCACAACTTCCAAATTAATAAAAGAAAACAAGAAATTACTTACCTTATATGAAGAAATTCCACAAATCTTTCACCAAATCTCTCAATTCCTTCATCAATTTGAGTATAGCATCAAGAACACTTCTCTTTCCCTTTGTCTTCTTCAATGGCCGGCACAAACATGAGAAGAAAAGAAATTCAACAAAGTCAAATGACTTTTCTTCTTTAAATCTCCACCAAGAGATTTTATCCAAGCAATTACCAAAATGCCCTCAATCATATAACTAACTTTTTGTCTTATATAAGCCCATATATGTAATTACACACTCAACAATAAAATATCTTCTTCCACTAACCAACACCTTGACTCTTCTTTTGACCATTTTATATGTTATATATATCACAATATACACAACATATAAACTTGTCTCTAAACCCTAAATCCTTCCCAAAACACATATACTTTTCTTTTCTCAATTTAAACCAACAATACAACAACAACAACAATAACAACAACAACCACAACAACAACATGCAAAACTTCTAGGGCATAAATGAGGATATTACAATTCTCCCCCTCTAAAAAGAAATTTCGTCCTCGAAATTACCTGAAATCAATTCTGAAACAATTGAGGATATTGCTCTCGCATAGTCTGCTCACTTTCCCATGTTGCTTCTTCTTTTGCATGATTCTTCCAAAGAATCTTCACTAATGGCACTCTCTTGTTCCTCAATTCTTTCACTTCCCGTGCCAAGATAGCAACTGGTTCCTCTTCAAATGTCAAGTCTGGGCTCACTTCAATAGATTCAAATGGCAACACATGAGATGGATCCGACCTGTACCTTCTCAACATAGAAACATGAAACACATTATGAATACGATCCAACTCAGGTGGCAAAGCAAGCCGATAAGCCACTGGCCCAACTCTTTCCAACACTTCATACGGTCCAATGAAACGAGGACTTAATTTCCCTTTCCGACCGAACCTCAAAATTTTCTTCCAAGGAGATACCTTCAAAAATACCTTATCCCCAATATCAAATTGAATGTCTCTCCTCTTCAGATCTGCATAAGACTTTTGTCGGTCTGAAGCTGCTTTCAATCTGCCTCGAATCAACTTCACTTTCTCTTCAGTTTCTTTAATCAAATCAGGCCCAATCAACTTGCTATCACCAAGTTCACTCCAATAAAGAGGTGTTCTGCACCGTCTGCCATACAATGCCTCGAATGGGGCCATTCCGATGCTGGACTGGTGACTGTTATTATAAGCAAACTCCACAAGAGGTAAGAATCTATCCCAACTTCCAGAGAAATCGATGACACAGCTTCTCAACATATCCTCAATGATCTGTATCACCCTCTCAGACTGTCCATCCGTCTGTGGATGAAAAGCAGTACTGAAGTGTAGTCGAGAACCCAAAGCTCTGTGCAAACTCTTCCAAAATCTTGAAGTAAACCTGGGATCTCGATCAGACACTAAAGAAGTTGGAACACCATGCAATTTCACAATCTCCTGGATATACAACTCAGCTAACCTTTCCAAAGAGTAATCCATCCGAACCGGAAGGAAATGAGCTGTCTTAGTCAATCTATCCACAATCACCCATATGGCATCATGTTTCTTTTGTGTCAATGGCAAACCAGACACAAAATCCATGGTCACTCTATCCCACTTCCATTCTGGCACTGACAACGGTTGAAGCAACCCAGTTGGAACTTGATGCTCTGCTTTAACCTTCTGACAAGTGAGACATTTTGATACAAACTCAGCAATGTCTCTCTTCAACCCAATCCACCAATAATGCTGTCTCAAATCATGATACATCTTCGTATCACCCGGATGCATAGCAAATAAAGACTGATGAGCTTCCTCTAAAATGATCCTCTTCAAGTCAGCATTATCGGGTACACACAATCTGTTCTTGAACCATAGGCTCCCATCATTCCTCACAACAAAATCTCTAGTCTTTCCACTCTCACAATCTAAAACAATCTTCTGAATCTTCTTATCAGCTAACTGAGCCTCTTTGATCTGATCCAACAAAACCGGCTTCAATTGCAACTGTGCCAATAATGCACCATCATCACAAGGTACAAAACTGGCACGCAAAGCTCTCAACTCAACAAGCAACGAGAGCGAGTAAACTGTTAAACCAGCTAAAGACTTCCGACTTAAGGCATCAGCAACCACATTTGCTTTACCTGGATGATAATCAATCAAGCAGTCGTAGTCTTTTATCAATTCTAACCATCTCCTCTGCCGAAGGTTGAGCTCTTTCTGAACACCCAAATACTTCAAACTCTTGTGATCAGTGTAAATGAAACATTTCTCCCCAAACAGATAATGGCGCCAAATCTTTAATGCAAACACAATGGCTGCTAATTCCAAATCATGGGTGGGGTAGTTAAGCTCATGCGGTTTCAACTGACGAGATGCATAAGCTATAACTTTCCCTTCCTGCATCAGCACACATCCCAAACCACTATGTGACGCATCACTGTAGATCACATATGGTTTGCCTTCTACAGGTAAAGTAAGAACAGGCGCTTGAGTCAACATATCTATCAACTGCTCAAAGCTAGTCTGACACTGATCTGTCCACACAAACTTCACTCTCTTGCGAAGCAATCTGGTGAGTGGAGTAGCTATCAAAGAAAACCCTTTCACAAACCGCCGGTAATAGCCTGCCAAACCCAGAAAACTTCTAACCTCTGTCACAGACTTGGGTGGACTCCAATTCAAAATCGCTTCAACTTTACTCGGATCAACTCTGATGCCTTCTGCTGAAACAATATGTCCAAGAAAAGCTACTTGATCCAACCAGAACTCACACTTCGACAATTTGGCAAATAATTGCTTTTCTCTCAAAATCTGCAACACAATCCGCAGATGCAAATCATGTTCCTCTTCATTCCTCGAATACACCAGAATATCATCGATGAAGACCACTACAAACTGATCCAAATAGGGCCTAAACACCCTATTCATCAAATCCATGAAAGCTGCAGGTGCATTCGTCAGACCAAAAGGCATAACTAAAAATTCATAGTGCCCATACCTGGTCCGAAATGCAGTCTTCGGAACATCTTCAGCTCTGACTCTCAGCTGATGGTACCCAGATCTCAGATCAATTTTAGAAAACACAGCTGCATCCTTCAATTGATCAAAGAGATCATCGATTCTAGGCAAAGGATATTTATTCTTAATTGTCACCTTGTTCAATTGCCTATAGTCGATACATAACCTCATGGTACCATCTTTCTTCTTCACAAACAGCACTGGAGCTCCCCAAGGAGAAACACTGGGGCGAATAAATCCCTTATCCAACAGCTCCTGTAATTGCACTTTTAACTCTCTTAGTTCTGCTGGTGCCATTCTGTAAGGAGTAATAGAGATAGGAGTGGTACCAGGCAACAATTCAATACCAAACTCCACCTCTCTCTCAGGCGGCAATCCTGGCAACTCCTCTGGAAAAACATCAGGGAACTCTGCAACTGTGGCAATGCTATCAATAGGAGAACTTCTTACTCTAGTATCTATCACATGAGCAAGATAAGCTTCACACCCCTTCCTAATCAACCTCCGGGCTGCAACAGCTGAAACAAATAAGGAGGCTAACTGTTCCTGCTCATTAGATACTATCACCTCTCTCCCATCACCGGTTCTCAAAGAAACAATCTTCTTTTTACAATCCACCACAGCTCCATGTCGAGATAGCCAATCCATGCCTAAAATCACATCATATTCCTTAAATGGCATCTCAATCAAATCTCCAAGGAACTCCTCACCCTGCACCCTCACTGCACTATCCCGATGCACTTTACTCACAATCACACTATGCCCTAACGGATTTGTCACCAAAACATCAAATCCTAGGGACTCAGCATGCACATCAAACACAGGCAATACAGATGCACTAATATAAGAATGGGTGGAGCCCGGATCAATCAAAGCAAGTACTGCAGTATCAAATAAAGAAAAAGTACCAGCTATGACCGCCGATGCATCCGGCTGTCTCTGCATAACATACATCCTCTGGGAAGAACCAACCTCCTCCGGTCTAGTCTCCCTGGATGCAGCACCACCTCTAGAACTGAACCCTGCTCTACCACCTCGGCTGGCACCTCTGCCTCCCCTCACACTGGCTCGAGAAGCGGCAGAATCAACTGACATCTGCCTCTGCCTCTCAGGGCAATCTCTCACAAAGTGATCCGGTGACCCACACCTGAAACATACCCCAGCAACACCAGCTTTCCAACATGGACCACCATGGGGCCTCCCACAATGGATGCAAATAGGTAAGGTGGATCTCTGAACCATAGGGGTTGGAGCACTTGCCACTGAAGCTGCAGGTCTGAATCTTTGTCTCTGAAACTGCACTGATCTACCTGCTGGTCTCTGGCTCCTACTATTTCGAGGAACAAAGCTTCCTCTACCCCCTCTTTGCTGAAGAAGACCCTGCCTCAAACTGAGGCCTTCTCACTCTGACCTCTTCCTCTGATACAGCTGCAATCACTTGAGCCCTTTCTACATCTCAAGCTGCTGCCACTAGCTGGGAGAAATCGTGATATCTAGACCCGGCCACTAAGCACATGATAGAGGGTCTCAATCCCTCCTGAAACCTCCGGCATCTATCTATCTCATCAGCAATAATGCCACCAGCATAATAACTCAATCTAATAAACTCAACCTCATATTCAGTTACAGTCTTGCTATCTTGCTTCAAGCTCAAGAACTCCATCTTCTTCATATCCTTATACTCCCTTGGAGTATACTTCAACTCAAATTCTCTCAAGAAATCAGTGTAAGACAGTGTTGGAGGATCATCCATAGAATGGGGCACCGTCTTCCACCAATCGTAGGCATCCTTCTGTAGCAAAGATCTTGCATAGTCAAACTTTTCCTCTGAGGTGGCTTGCAACTGAACAAATACTCTCTGAACTCTGTCAAGCCACTGTTCTGCCACAGCTGGATCAGTGGTACCAATAAAATCCTCAGCTCCATATTTCCTCAGTTTATCATAATGCCTTACTGGTACTGAAGGCTGAGGGGGTGGTGGCACTGGTTGTACTGGCGCTTGCCTGAAAGTCTTCATCATATTCACAAACCAAGCTGGTGGAACCTCCTCACCAGTTGGTCTCCCCGACCCAGAAGCAGGTGCCTCCCCAGCACTCTCAACTCTAACTCCCTCATCAGGAGCAACACTCTCCTCACTGCCCTCAACTGACTGTCTCAAATGAGGATCCATCAACACCTAATACTGCAAACACAACAAGACACACCTTATTAAAGATCAAAGATTGCCAATCCCAAACATGTATTTTATTTCAAAAACTCACTTTTTAATTCAAAATATTCTTTTTATAACATTTTACCTAGGTTGAGAATCTCAAACCTAGGCTCTGATACCAAAACAATTGTAACACCCCCACATTCAATGCACACACACTACAACTACAACCATGTAGCATAAGTGCACCAAACATAGGGATGCTACGGTTTTCTTCAACATTCAAAACATTTAAATAGATACAATACTATTATCATTATATAATATAGAAAAGTAGATCATTTACTTTTAAAATAAAACACATTAGATATATAGATACATACATATAGTTATTTCACAGCGGAAGTCATAAAATATTTACATATTTGAAAACACTTAATTCCATATTTACAAATATACAAATATGTACATTTAATCAATACTTTACAAAATATAAAAAAAAAGTTATACATGATTGGCAAATCTCCTTTGATCTTTAAGTCTCCAAAATCAACTCTTCAATGTCTACCCTCACTCGGTCTCGAAGAGCTCTCGGGTTCGATTCTAACAGTTCTATCACCTGCGCGATTAAACACTATCGCGCTAAGCCAATGGCTTAGTAAGATAAAACATGCTAATGTTATGACTTCGTGCAATGCAATGTCATTCCTCAAACCATAATATATATGTAACATCATATATGCAAAATTAACAATATACTTTCACATTACATATCACATTTTATTATCTTTTCATATATCTCATTAGTATTCATTTAATCATCAATACAAAGCAAAACAAACATCATTCATGACTCACATTAACCATAGACAAGCATGGGCCCAAGACACACTAATATGCCATTCAATTTTCAGAGTTAATGTTTTGGTTCTATCATCACATTTATCAATATCAATATCATAGACCCAACTAGGCTTCAAGGATTAAGTTCAACCAAGCTTCAAGGGGAGCAAAGCATGCTAAGCTTCTACCCAACTTGGCTTCAAGAACTAACCCAACCTAGCTTCAAGGGTGGTAACATCTCAATTAGGCTTCAAGGATTCAATCCAACCTAACTTCAAGAGATTGTTACACTTATTAGGCATGCCACCAACAACCAACTCTGAAAATGGAATAACACATTAGCCACACAATTCATTTATTATTCAATTATCATTTCCATTTCCAATTATCATCAACTTTTAGGCATACATGCCTTCTTTCTCTCAATATCATCATCATAGCCAATAACAATGGCTTTGTATCACATTTCACATTTCAATTCATATTATGCATAAAGCATCATTGATATCACATCTTTGATATAACATTTCAAGGTACATTACTCATAAAACACATTACCTTTCACAATGCATAACATAACCTTGTTTAAATCTCAACAATACAATTAGGGCAAAGAACAATTTATATGATTCATAGCTTTAAGATCTTTCATATGCATTTGATTAGCTCATTCATAGTTTAAAGTATGTTTAGAGTGTTTAAGTTTAGGTTTAGGAACCAACCTACCTTTGAAGAACCAAAACATTGCAACTAGGTCAAGGAAAACAAAACTTACCTAACCCATATGAGAGACACGGGCAGCACACATGAGGGACACGGCCAAGCTTGTGGCCGTGTCACTCAAACCAATTGGACAGTAAGAAACACGGGCAAGGGACACGGCCGTGTCTCTCAACCAAACTTTGGCAGTAGCAAACACGGCTTGGGAACACGGCTGTGTCACCCAAAAATCAATCCAACACCTTCAAAACTTCATGTCTTGGCCGTGTTTCCCATAGCTTTTGGCCGTGTCACCCATAATCAAAACCCTAACCAAAGCCAACACTCTTCCAAATGCATTAAAACTCAATATACATCATACCACATGCTTCAAATGAACATCATCAATGTTCTAAATACATATTCTACATGTTTATCACAATATTCCTTATTAAAACACATCAACCAAAACATTTAAACATATACCATCTCAAACCCTAAAACCAACTTTACACTTAAACTTCCACTATCAAAATCCATCTAAACTTACAACCTTCACAACCAAACCAACCTCAAATCAATCTTTTAACTAACAATCAACTTTAACATTTGTAAATACATATCAAACACACTAAATCATCAACTCAACAATTCACCATACACCTTAGCCACAACTTCCAAATTAATAAAAGAAAACAAGAAATTACTTACCTTATATGAAGAAATTCCACAAATCTTTCACCAAATCTCTCAATTCCTTCATCAATTTGAGTATAGCATCAAGAACACTTCTCTTTCCCTTTGTCTTCTTCAATGGCCGGCACAAACATGAGAAGAAAAGAAATTCAACAAAGTCAAATGACTTTTCTTCTTTAAATCTCCACCAAGAGATTTTATCCAAGCAATTACCAAAATGCCCTCAATCATATAACTAACTTTTTGTCTTATATAAGCCCATATATGTAATTACACACTCAACAATAAAATATCTTCTTCCACTAACCAACACCTTGACTCTTCTTTTGACCATTTTATATGTTATATATATCACAATATACACAACATATAAACTTGTCTCTAAACCCTAAATCCTTCCCAAAACACATATACTTTTCTTTTCTCAATTTAAACCAACAATACAACAACAACAACAATAACAACAACAACCACAACAACAACATGCAAAACTTCTAGGGCATAAATGAGGATATTACATAATTGGCTTAGTTACTTTCCTTAGGTTTTACCCAAAATGCATGTTATTTGACTATGGTTAATTTATCTTGGCTTAAATCATGGCTTATTTAGTTTGTTTTTTTTATAATATGACCTAAGTATATTGTAAGCTCAAAATAAATTTTTCTTTAACGCCCAAAAGACCAAAGCTATTTTTAAAATTTTTTAAGACGGTTTTTGGACATAAGACTTTTCTAAAAATAAATCAAAAATTCTTTTGCTCATGGCCCAAATATTAAGCCCAAAATCCATTTTCTAAAATCTTTTACAATGGGCTTAGAAACAAAACTATTTTCACCCAACCTTTTCTTACAAAGAGCTTGCAAAAATATTTAGGTCAATTATGAAATACAAAAAATCAATTGTGAGCCTAGTTTATACTAAGAATAATTAATCATGGGCTTGTCTTTGGCATGAACCATTAGTTACTCTTTTCAAGTGAGAAATCTATCTATAATAAACCTCTTAATTTCGTTTTAATCCAATATAGCATAAAAGCTACATTAGTTGGTTAAATGGATTAAAACCTAATTAATGGGAATTATCATAAGTTGATTTCCATTTTCGAAAATATGACTATTGGTAAAAACGTCTGAGGGAATTATTCGAAAATAAGATACACCGTGTTGGTATTTTTTTAACCATATACCTAGGAAAAGAGACTTGTCATTCGTGTGTGGATGTTATAAGGTTGGAAGGAACGTCCTGATTATCCTTGTTTGTTGATTGTTTGTGCATACATGCATACATGCATATATTTGCATCTCATATCATTGATCCTCTTTGACTCACAGCCCTGGATTATGACAGTTCAAAAGCTTACAACAATCCGACCTATGCCAGAGATGAAGTATCTAGCAATGACTCAATCACTTGCTCACCAAAAATAATGGAGCCCGAACAAATTCAAAGGATGGTGGATGAGGCCCTCAACGCCAAGATGGAAGAAATAAAAGAGGCCCTAGATGAGACCATGAAGAACCAATTGACTGCAATCTTAGAGAATCATGCCGAGGCATCTACTAGCACTAAGAAGCCAAAAATTAATTGACTGCATCTACTAGCTTGATGTTCATAAATTAATTTGTCTAGGCATCATGACTTGAATGACTTTACTAGATGAGAGAATTGCTCTATAGCATCGAGTTGTGTATGCTTACTTAGAGAGGGTTCCTGCATAATTATCTTTGTCTAGGTCCTAGTCAGTCTTAGAACATGCTTTGACAAACTTTCGAGGCGAAATTGAACTCTGATTATTTAAGAGAGAAATGATCTAGGCATTGTTTGATTAGCCAACAACTAGTATCCACCCTATTAAATATCAATCCCTAGTTGTCCCTTTAAGCCTTCATAAAATTTTAGCTTTCTTTTCATTGGCTTACAAACCTCAATAACCTACCCTGAGCCATTGTGATACTTTTGACAAGTCTTATGATCACTAAGATAAAGAGGCAAGAAGATCAAAGAAAGTAATGATTAGTCAAGATCATGAAGATATTTGAAGTTCTCAAGACCATAAGGGTAGTTGATGCTTTCAAGACCATAAGGATAGTTGATGTTCTCAAAACCATAAGGGTAGTTGAAGTTCCTTTAATATCTCTAATATATCAAGACAGAGTAACAAATGATTTATCCCTGTTAAAGAAGATTTATGTTACTCCACTCATCCATTATTGGAAGCCCAAGTTGGTACAAACAAGACAACTCTGTTTGAGCTAGAACCAAAAAAGGAAAGAAAGAAAGAAAAAGAAAGAAAAAAGAGAAAAGAAAGAAAAAAAGAAAGAAAATAAAATAAGGAAATAAAATAAAAAGAAAAAAAATATAACCTACAAAGGCGGTTTAGAAAGCCAATAGAGTTTTCTTCTACCTAAAGCAGCAAAAGGCTTCCATTTGGATCATAAAGACATTTTTACTTGAATTGGTCCAACCCAACCAAAGATTCAATCAAAACTGGAGAAAAAAAAGGAAGACCATCCAGCTCTTGAAAATTCTGTACTTGATAGTCCTACAAGAAAGAAGGACAAAATGATAAAAGAAAGGGAAGAGTAAGGAAAGAGAAAGAAGAGGGAAGAATAAGAAAAATTAAGATGAAAGAAAAGGGAAAAGAAGAAAAGAAACGAATTTGGGAACCAAACTTTTTGCAAGGGCAAAAACTATCCTAATCAAGATCCAGATTAATGCCAAGAATATAGAAGGAATTTGCAGTCTAGCAAGATTACCTCCAAGTTGGCTAAAATTCAAACAAGAAATTTATAGTGTGAGGGTTTGTACATTGTGTCACATCAGTTCCTATCTCAAAATGACCTTCATTTAACCCATGTCCCTCGTAGACCCCATTTCAAGCCTATCAAAGACCTGTTGATCTCTTTTGGTAGGTAGAGTCTATTAGTGGAGATAGTTTGGATAAGCATGCATATGAGATAGACAATATTTAAACTCAATGAGACCTTTGGCCAAGTAATGTGTATGTGCCTATCTGAAGTGCAACAGTTCTTGCTTAAATAGAAATAATTCCCGAGTTTAGTACGATAACTAGGGTTGTCATGTTATAGATATGTTAATTTGGAAAATCAAGTCCTGAGGTGCATTGACATTAATTTGGCAAAGCCAACATTCAATTCAAAATTAAAATTCAAAAATCAAAATCAAAATAAAAAAAAGTGTTTCGTCATACAAAGCCTTCAAGTTAAGGGAAGTATGTTGAACCTCCAAAGGACACATTAGGGAAAGGAAATGATTTTTGGCAAGGTCATAAAGAATCTATCAACTGACATGTTGAGACATAGTTTGAAATAGATAAATCCCTAACTCTGCTGCTTAGGGTCTCCATTATTCATATTTTTAACATCTTGAAGATAAAAGCCATAAAAGTGAAGCAGTTTGTCATTCCAGTGCAAGACTTGAATGAGAATCGAAAAGGAGTCAACGAGAATACTTCTGCTGATCACCTCGCCCTATGAGTCAATGAAACCGCTGTGAGTATTATCATGCATATCATACATACATGAGCATATCACATCGCACTTTCTTGTCTTGTGTTGTCTATTCCTTGTCAAAATGAACAGCAAACACCCTGCGAAGTAAATAATCAAAAGAAGATATTGAATCAAGAGGGCATGGAAAGCCTATTTGCTTGTGGAAGCTCCAATCGTTTTGCAAAAGAAGAAATATGTGCTTGTGCGATGAACTAGACGACAAAAACATCAATCAGAGCCCGCATAAAAAAATCATGGGTTTGAGCCTACATAGGGGGCAAAGTTTCTCCTTTTCAATTTTTTGAGTCTATATATAAAATATTTTCAAACTCACCTACAAATATTTTGCCATGCAGGGGGCAAGGAGAGGATATAAGGTCGAATTAAAAATAGCTGAATTTTTGCGAAAAGGAAGAATAAAAGAATGGAACATTAGAACTCTCAAAAGAATGAAGATGCAAAAGACTAAAGATCAGTTCATCTAAAAGAGCTGAAACCAGGGTAAAGACCCAACCTCCAATGGATAAAGATCCATGTTCCAAGGGTGAAGACCTGATCTCAAAGGATGAAGATCCATATTTTCAAGGGTGAAGACCGGAAGTCCAAGGATGAAGATCCAATTTCAAAGGGTGAAGACCCGCAGTCTAAGCATGAAGATCCAATTTCAAAGGGTGAAGACCCGAAGTCTCAAAGGATGAAGATCCATTTTTCAAGGGTGAAGACCCGATCTCAAAGGATGAAGATCCATTTTGATGGTGAAGAATCGCAATGCATAAAACAGCCGGAGCAGTCAGACTTCTCAAATGATAAAAGGTCAGTCAAACTCAGTATCGTGTCCAAGCACCTAAATTAAATTCAATATCGGGTCCAGAACCCAAATTTTCCTTAGATACAGAACCTAGAATCTTCTCCAAGTCCAGAACTTAGTTCGAGTCTATAACCCAAATTACCCTTAGGTCCAGAATCTAGAATCTCTTTTAAGTCCAGAACTTAGCTCGGGTCCAGAACCCAAATTTTTCTTTGGTCCAGAACCTAGAATCTCTTTTAAGTCCAGAACTTAGCTCGGGTCCAGAACCCAAATTTTCCTTAGGTCCAGAACCTAGAATTTCTTTTAAGTCCAAGAACTTAGCTCGGGTCCAGAACCCAAATTTTTCTTAGGTCCAGAACCTAGAATTTCTTTTAAGTCCAAGAACTTAGCTCGGGTCCAGAACCCAAATTACCCTTAGGTCCAGAACTTAGAATATATTTCTAAGTCCAAGAACTTGGCACGTGTCCAGAAACCAAATTACCCTTAGTTCCAGAACCTAGAATCTTTCCTAAGTCCAGAACTCGAATCGGGTCCAGAACCCAAATTTTCTTTAGGTCCAGAACCTAGAATTATCCTTGAGTCCAGAACTCTAATCGGGTCTAGAACCCAAAATTTAATCCAAGCTTGGGTTGAAGTATCCAATTTCGGGTCCAAGTACCCAATCTCGGGTCCAAGTCTCCAAATTCAAATTCAATCCAATCTTGGGTCCAAGTACCCAATCTCGGGTCCAAGTACCCAATCTGGGGTCCAAGCGTATTTTTTTCACAGCAGTTTTTTTTTCCAGCAAAATTTTTTCGACGCAAATTTTTTGAAACCTAATGCAAATAGGTTTCGCTTTCCTTTTTTTAATGAATAATAAATGCCATGAATAACTAGAATTAGTCATATAAAACTTCTATAAATAAGATCAAAAACATCACAAAAATCAAGCAAGAATTAAGGGAAGAAATCGGAGGAGAAATCTGAAGAAAGATTGAAACCGAAACTGAGTAGGAAAGGTAGTAAATTAATCCAATTTTTTTTTAGAGCAGAAAAACAATTCAAGCAATTCAAAGGCAACAAAGCTTGTCTTTGTTTTTGTTCATCCAAGAAGCAATTTTTGGTGTAACCTACGATCCAAGGTTTGAGTTCTTAATTTCTTTTTTTTTTTCACAGTAGCTTAATCATCTGTTTCTTTTAATTCAAAAACCTTAGAACCTCAATTCACTTTTTCTAAAGTTTGAAAACCTTAATTCGTTGTTTTGTTTTCCAAAAAGTTTAAAGTTATTAGTTTTGTTTCTTCAAAACCCCAAAACTAAAATTTGTTTTCCAAATTTTCAAAAACCTAAATTGGGTTCTGTTTCTTTCCAAAAGCCTTAAAACTTCTTTTTTTTTTTGCTTCTATAAACTTTAAATCATTTTATTTATTTTTATAAAAATTTATAAATTTATCAATTGATTTTCAAATCCTAAAATAAAATTCATTCCCCAAAACCCTAAAATCTAAGATCCTAAAACCTTAATTCAACTCCAAAAACCAAAATAGTGAACCCTAACCCCCTTAAAACCTTAAACCCTAATTTTTTCTAAACCCTAATCCTTTAAAGCTTTAAAAACCATATAAACATAAATGTTATAATTTTACACAGTAAGCTTGAAACTATAATTCAATGAATAACCATAAACCATAAATCTAAGTATTTTAAAGTGTCCAAACCCTAATTTCATGATCTTACCATTCAAACACTAATTTGGTTAATCAAAGAACTTTATCAACCTTTTAAAATATAAAACCTTAATCTATTTTAATTCCTTTAAAAACTCATAGTAGCCTAATTCCACAAATTTTAAAACCCTAAACACATGAAATAAAGAACCCTAAATGGAAACAGTAGCCATAATTTAGATTTTTATCTGCCTTATTCAATTCTATATTTGATTATGCTTTGATTTATTTTATATGCTTTAATTTATCTAAGTTCAATGCTTGGTTTATTTAATTTATCATGGATGGATGTTTACTTTCTATTGATGTTTAATACCTTTGATGAATGGTTATTTACTTTTATCGATTTATTTAGATTTCCAAATGTTGTAGGAGGTATGTTTCCACTTGGTGGGTACCTCATTAGTTAAATATCATGTAATTTAAATTGCCTTTCCATTTTAGAACCAATTTAAAGGACATGTTTCTACCTTTCGGTGGGTGTCCTATTTAGGCATGGATGTAAGGGCATGTTTCCATATTCGGAGGGTGTCCATTTATTTGTTTTGCTTAGACATTGTTTTTATTTTCAATATATCGATGCTTTATTTTAATTATTATGTGTAATGTGGATAATGTTGTTATATTTAAGAATTTTATAATATTAAGACCTGTAAAGGAGGCCGGTTCCAATGAACCGGGCGTTGTGGGGATGCTGAGCCATTTCTCACCTTCTCCACAAGTATCCAACTTTCTAAACCCATTAGGGGGTTGGGGATTCCTTAGAAATTGAGTCATCCACCTCTTTCTTTTTTCTCGGCCCGTTCGGGTGGCGACTCCATTTTCTCCTGACTTAGGTCCATGTTCTCTAAGGCCCCGAGCCTAGACAGTGCCGAAGTCGCCAGAACCATTCCACCGGGAGTGGGGGTGAAAATCTACTCTCACAGTACCCCTAGAAACTCATCAGGGAAAGCATCTGGAAACTCGGCAACTATAGGAATACTATCAATCTGGGACCCCACTACTTTGGTATCTTCAACAAGAGTAAGATAAGCCTCACATCCCTTCAGAATCATCCTCTTAGCTAAAACAAACATGGATGAAAGATGTCTCTGCTCACTAGATACCATCACATCCCTACCATCACGTGTTCTCGGGGTAACATATTTTTACTGAAAGTCTACCATAGCCCCATGCATGGATAACCAATCCATGTTCAGAATCTGATCATACTCCCTGAAAGGCATCTCAATCAGGTCACCGAGAAACTCCTCATCTTGAGCCATAACTAGACTGTCTCGGTACACCCTACTAACCACAACACAATGCCCTAAAGGATTTGTCACCAAAACATCAAATCCTATGGACACAGAATGCAAATCACTCATAGGCAATATAAATGCACTAATGTATGAATGAGTCGACCCAGGGTCTATCAATGCAAAAACTAAAGTACCAAATAATGTAAAAGTACCAGCAATAACAGCTGAAGCATCTGGGTGCCTCTGCATCATATGGACCCTCTATGATGGCTCTGCCTCATCTGGTCTACCCCTGGCTGTAGAACAGCCTCTCTAACAAGTCCTAGATTGACCACCTCTACCAAATCTCTGCCACCACAATCCCCTCTGACATTGGGTCGAGGAGATCAATATTTGTCTCTCTATCCTCTAGTGACTCTAGATAATTTTTGATAAAATAGTCTGGCGATCCACATCTGAAACACACTGCTTATGCACCTCTTCTACACGAGAACCAAAAATTCAAGTAGAGAAGCCATCAGAATTAATTCAACCTTTAATTAATTGATTATTATTTTATTTATTTAAAGCAAGTCCTTAAAGAAGAACCATAAATTCAAGTAGAGAAGCCTTCAGAATTAATTCAGCCTTTATTAAAAGAATTTGAAGAACTAATACTAAATGACATACCCGATATGCTACCTCCCATATGTGACATCCAGCATCATTTTGATATGATTCTAAAAGCAAGTTTGCCAAACTTATCACACCATTGAATAAGTCCAAAGGAAAGCAAAATACTCAAAGAGAAGGTAAAGGATTTGTTAAAAAAGTGTCTTATTAAGGAATGCATGAGTCCATGTGTGTAGATCATTGCATTGTAAATAAAATTGCAATGGGTTATAAATTTATGATTCCAAGATTAGATGTGATATTGGACCAATTGCATGGTGCAAGATAGATTACAAAAGTTAATTTAAAGAACAAGTACTATTAAATCTGCATAAGGTCAAGAGATGGAAGGTGAGTGGAAGACAACCTTCAAAATAAAGGAGGGGATTCACAAATCGCTTGTTATGCCTTTTAGATTGATGAATCAAGTATTAAAACCTTTCATTGGATCTTCTTTTGTGGTTATTTATTCTGATGATATCTTGATTTATGGCAAATCCAAAGAGGATCATTTGTTGCAATGGAGAGAAATGTTAAAAGCCTTATAGAAAAACAAGCTTTTAATGAACTTCAGGAAATGTAGCTTTATGATGTGGTGAGTGATGAAGGCATATAGGTGGATGATGTAAAGATTAAAGCAATAAGAGAGTAGCCAAGTCCAACTAACATTTTTGATATTCCAAGCTTTCACGGATTAGCCTCTTTCTATGAATGTTTCAAGGATTTTAGTAACATTGCAACACCTATAGGAAAGTTATACATTGCACTTATTCTTGCATTGCTTGATTTTGATAAGCTATTCGACATAGATTGTGATGCCAATAGAGCTGCAATTGGAGCTATTTTATATGAAGAGAGAATACTAATAGCGAACTTCAATGAAAAACTAAGTGACACGTAGAGAAAATGGAGTACTTATGGAAAAGAATTTTACTCGGTTGTGCGTGCTCTTAAGAGATATGAATATTACTTGGTTGGAAAAGAGTTCATTTGATATTCTGATCATGAACCCTTGAAGTATCAAAATAGCCAAACAGGATTAATAAGGATTTATATACAAGATGGTGCCAATTCCTACAAAAGTTTATTTTTTAGTTGAAGCATAAATATGGAGTTTAAAATCGAGTGCCTGATGCTTTAAGTAGGTATGGTGTCTTATTTTTTACTTTGAGTCATAATATTGGGGGGTTTTGAATGACTAAAAGAACTCTATGCTAAAGACGAATATCTCGGTGATACTTAGATATCTTTATGATTTCTACTTATTTAATAAATATTTAATGCATAGGAATCAACTTTGTATTCAACAAAATCATTATAAGAGAAGGTTATATGAGAATTGTATGAAAGAGGTTCGGTGGGATATTTAGGTCGAAATAAAGAATTAGTAAAATTAAGGAAAGATACTATTGACCCCAACTAAGAGGAGATGTGACTAGGTTTGCCCTTAAATGTTTTACATGTCAATCTTTAAAGGGGTGCTCATAAAATATTTGTTTGTACGTGCCTTTACTTGTGCCTAACAATATTTGGGAAGATTTATCCAAGATTTTATGCTAGGCCAACTGAGAATGCAAAGAAGAATGGATTATATTTTTATTGTTGTTGATAGGTTCTCCAAGATGGCCATTTTATCTCTTTTCACAAAATATTAGATGTTGTTCATATTGTAAGACTCTTTTTCAAAGAGATGGTACATTTACATGGTGTGCCAAAAACCATAATTTATGATCTTGATAGCAAGTTCTTAGGATATCTTTAGAGGATTTTATAGAAATATTTCATCTTTGAATTTCAGTAGCACCATTTAGCACCGCTCATCCACAATGTAATAGTCAAACATAAGCTGTGAATCATACATTTGGAAACTTGATTCATAGTATCTATGGGAGTAAACCTAAGAAATGGGCCATGGCATTATCCCAAGTTGAATTTGCTTATAACAATGTTATCAATAGCACTATTCGGAGATCATTATTTTCAGTGGTGTATACTAATGTATCATAACATGCGCTTGAAGCTACTAAAAGTTTGGTTGTCAAGCATATGACATTACAAATTGTATGTCTAGAAAGGAGTTTGGTTGAAGTTTGAGGCAGTCGATATCAAGTATAAGAAAGCAGAAGATAAACACAAACACAAGCAAGTGTTTTATTTAGGGATCAAGTAATAATATTCCTTTGACGTGAGTAATCTCCAGTAGGTTTCTATAGCAAGTTACAATAAAAGAAGTATGGTCCTTGTACCATTGTTTAGGAAAGTAATGATAATGCCTATGTTGATTTGTTGGAAGATATGAGCATTTCATGAACATTTAATGTTGTTAATTTATATATGTCCTATCTTAATGATACACCACTATATCTAAGTACTAATTTGTACTCGAGGATGAGTTTTTTCCAAATGGAGGAGATTGATGTGGAGCATTAATATATATATATATAATCTTAATAATTTTATTTTCTTTTTATTAATTTTAATCATATTTTCTCTAGGATTCTTATCCTATTCTTTTTAAGATAATTATTTCTCTAATCTTATTCCTTTTAGTATTTTTATTTATTCAGTTTTATTCTATTTAGGATTCTTATTTTGTTTCCCTTTAGGTTTTTATTTGTTTATGTCTATAATATGTCTCTTCATAAGTTTTATATTTATTCATAATTTAATTAATAAAATCCCTTAGAAGTTTTCTTCTCTTAAACATTTGTGTGTGTGAGGTTATTTGCTTACATGCATCAATGACAAAGAGATTAGTGGAGTTAGATTAATGGTGCCAAATTCTAGGACTAATGATATTTGATCCATCTGTTAAAGTGACATTCAAAGTAGATGTTGTTGCTGAAAGATAGAAAATAGACTATAATTACCTATCATATGCTATGTGGCACCAGAATTAATGACCTATTTGGAGGAGAAAATGAAACATGTATTTAGTTTACTTCACTCTGCAATAGCAACAACAAGAGTAGATGAAGACGTTAATGATTCTTGGTACTGAAAAAACATAGCAAATTCATCTGCAGAGATTAGAATGGACTTCTCAAATGTATTAGAAGTAGATGTAATATGAGTTGGTTGAGGTTTTTAAGTCTTGTTTTGAAACTTCTTATACTCCCATGTCCTATCTTATGACAATAATGGCGCATGATCCTTCTTAAATCCTTTCCTTGATTGTTAGAATAATTTGGCCCCCTCCTTTGTTACCATTTTTGTAATATAAACATTCAAGTGAATTTTTAACACTTTGACTGACAAAAGCACTGTTGAGCTGAATAGATGCTATATGTGCAAAGTACCCTATTGAAAACTTCCTGTAATGAAATGATTTCTGAACTAGTGAGTATTTAAGATTTGGCAGTCTTAAATTCAGTAGGAAGTCCAACCAAGAGGTTCATAATGGCCATTTTCTCTTGTTTAGTTTCTTATACTTTCAAATTAGAACTAAAACGAAACAACATATGAAGCTCTTCATAGGTCTTTTAAAATCCATATTTTTTTTTCTTAGCATGATGAAATGCCTTACATACTTCATAAATGCTGGAGATCTTTCCTTTTTCAAAATACAAGAAGTTTAAATATTTTATTAGTTCTTCAATGAATTCACAATCATTAATTAGTCTAAGTATCTCACCCTTAATAGTATTTCATGTTTGTAGGAATAAACAAGCATCCTCCCTTATATATGTTTATTTTGAATCATCCATTAGAGGATTGTTAGTCAGATGATCCTTATTATTAATTCATCATAAATACAACCTAATTTTTTCCTCCAGTCTAAATAATTGGACCCATTTAGCTTATGCTTAGTGATTTTTGATATAACAGGAACTACACCAGATATATTCATTAATTTGTTTTCATCCATAATTCTAGAAATCCAAAAATAAGAAAGAAGTTATTCAAAAAAATTTCAAACAGAAAATAAGAGAGCTAGACTTTTGTGAATAAAACCTAAATATGTGACTTGAAGACTTGTGATTTTCCTAGTTCCTAGATGATTAAAAACCCAAAAACCCACACTTGATGATCCAATCAGAATTCACAAAGCTTAGAACTAAAAAATAATTCATAAAACTAGATGATATTGGATGCCCAAAACCTGGTTAAGAAAGAATGTACAAACCTATTAATATTTTCACAAATCAAGCATAAATTTGTGTTGTACAAGACCAACCAAAGATGAACTAGGTGATTTAAGGAGTTTTTGGTGGCATACTGTTGGGAAATTTAGATAAATAAATTCCAAATTTTGTGGTAGAATGGGATTAGTCAGCCCGAGGCAAATTGGCTATAAATAAATAAAATATATGCAAAATGAAAAATAATTAGCAAAAAGAAGGCACTTATGTTTAACATGCTTCACCTTTTTATTTAGGCTACGTCCATAGGCTAAACTCCGAAAAAAAAATTTCTACTAATAAGAGAGAGACTTTTCTAGAAAAATATTTTAAAAGCACAATAATCATAAATGAGATAAACCAAAAATAGTGGTAAGTGTCTTCCAAATACTTAAAGTAAAACCACTTTATTTTGTCAGTCACGAAAAAATATTATCTCACATAAATAAATTTCTCTCTTTCTTTTAAAACTTATATATATGTGTATATATATATTCTTTCCAAATGGTGTATTTTAAACTGAGGGGTAAAGGGGGGAGGGGGGGGGGGGGAGAAGGCCATTTATAGGCCTTCCCAATCACGTATTATGTGTGACAAAGAATTTGCAATTGCAAATTACTCTGCAATTTGTAACTGTGGAGTAAGCTGTCCAGTTGACTTTTGATCTATGGGTCCAACTCAATTGAGTGAGACACCACAACAAATCTCTCCCTCATACTCAATTGGGTGAGACTTCCATATCGACAATCTCTTTAGAAGTAATAAGCTTCTTCATGGGTAGAGTTTTAATCATAATATCAAAGTCATTATCATTTGTATGAATCTTTTCATACCAAAACTGCTTCATCTCCAGTGCATCTAGAATCTAATGATATCTCACACCAATATATTTTGATCATGAGTAAAAAGTAGAGTTCTTAGTGAGATGAATGGTACTTTGACTTTTATAGTACAACATGTATTTCTCTTGCTCAATGCTCACCTCTTGCAAAAAATTCTTTATCCATAATAGCTCTTCACTTGCTTCAGTAATTGCAATATATTTAACCTCAGTGGTAGATAAGGCAATACATTTATGTAACTTTGATTGCCAAAAAACTACTTCCTTTGTAAAAGTAATTAATTACGTAGAAGTAGATTTTCTAGAATCAATGTCACCAGCCATATCTGCATATGTGTACCAATCTAACATATGTTTTCTATGACCAAAGCATAAATAAAATTTAGAGGTTCCTTTAAGATATCTAAGTATCAGTTTCACAGCTGCCAATGTTCATTTCCTGGATTAGAAAGGAATCTGTTTATAACTCTTAACAAAATGAGCAATATTTGGCCTTGTGCAAACTATAGCATACACCAAGCTACCAACTTTAGAAGCATAAGTCACTTTATTCATTTCTTCTTTGTCATTCTCACATGAATGACATTGTTTGAAACTCAACTTGAAATGACTAGTAAGTAGAGAGCAAACTGGTTTTGCATTTCTCATGTTAAACCTGTCAAGAACTTTTTCAATGCATTTTACTTGAGATAGCCACAATTTTCTTCTCTACCTATCCCAAGTAATCTTCATTCTGAGAATTTAGTTAGCATATCCCAAATCCTTCATTGTAAAATACTTGCTAATCTATTTCTTCAAAGAATTATCTTCTTAGTATTATGGACAACTATCAACATATCATCCACATAAAGCATTAGGATGATAAAGTCATCATCTTGAATTTTTTTATAAGCACACAATAATTAATTGCCTTGGCTTTTTCTTAAGTCTATATAAGCTTTTCTTCAAACTGCAAATAAGATTCTCCTTACCTTTAGCTTTAAACCCATTTGGCAACTCCATATAAATTTCCTCTTCTAATTCACCATGAAGTAAAGTAGTCTTCATATCAAGTTGTTCTATTTCTAAATTCAAACTGGCAATTAAACCAAGAATAACTCTAATTGAAGACATTTTTGACCACATGTGAGAAAATTTGTTCAAAGTCAATTCCCTTCTTCTGCCCAAAACCCTTTACGATCAACCTAGCCTTGTACCTTAGCTATGAAGTGTTGTATTCAGTCTTCACTCTGAAAACCTATTTATTCTTCAATGCTCTCTTTCCTTTAGGCAACTTTACTAGCTCATAATTGTGGTTCTCATGCAAGGAATTCATCTCACCTTGCATAGCATTTAACCACTCATTTTTATGATGGCATGTCATAGCCTCTTCATAACTTTTAGGTTCTCCCCATGAGTGAGCATCACTTACTCAAGAGAAGAGTATTTTTGGGAGGCCACTCTATTTCTAGTGTATCTTCTTAATTGGACTTCAACTAGTAGTGTAAGAGGAGGTTAGTTATTATGTTCATTTGCAACCTCATCAGTTTCATCAGCATCAGGAATAGGCTCACCATCATTATTAACATCTTGCTCAGCTGCATCACTTTTCTCAGACCTAGATGACTCTGATATGAGATTTGGAACCTTTTTGTTGACTGGTTTAGGCTTCTCAAAATCTTCAATGTTTTCATCTTCAAAGAACACCACATCTCTACTTCTGATGACTTTCTTATTAATAGGATTCCAAAGTCTGTAACCAAACACTTCATGGGCATAAGCTAAGAAGGTGCATTCTTTAGCCTTTAAGTCAAGTTACCTTTCCTCTTTTGGAATGTGAATAAATGCCCTGCATACAAAAACTCATAAATGATCATATGAAATATGTTTTTCCCTCCATACTCTTTTTGGAATATCTTCATCAAGAGGAACTAAAGAATAAAGATTAATTAGGTGGACTGTAGTTATCATTGCTTTATCCCAAAAGGACTTAGGGAGTTTAGCATGAGAAAACATATACCATATTCTCTCCACAATGGTTCTATTCATTCTTTTAGCAACACCATTCTATTGAGGTGTCTTTGGAATTGTCTTCTCCAAGTAAATGCCATGCTACTTGCAAGATATCTCAAATGGACCTCTATATTCTTGACTATTATTTGTATGAACACATTTCATCTACCTTCTCATTTCTCTTTCAATAGTAGCAAGAAAATGTTTAAACACATCTAGTACCTAATCTTTGGATTTCAAAGCAAAATCCTACACATTTTATAGAGTGAACATCAATAAAGGTCATAAAATGCAAAACACCACTAAGAGCTTTATAACTCATGAAACAAACATTAGTGTGAACTAAATGAAGAACATTTGATCTTCTAGAAGAGTAAAATTCTTGAAATGCAACTTTATGTTGTTTTCCAACCAAACAATCAGTATAAGATTCTGAATGTATACCTGTCAAGGGTAAAAATTTCTTCTTAGTGAGAACATCAATTCCTTTCTCACTTAGGTGACTAAGCCTTTTATGTCATAAATCTGATGAGGCATCTGTCACTGCATTTACCTCTCCTCTGCATATCTTGGCTTGCACGAAGTATAAAGTGTCTTATTTGCTTCCTTTAGCCAAAATAAGATTTCCTTTAGTGATTTTGTAGTTTGTTGTACCAAAGGAACTTATGTAACCCTCATCATCAAGAGTGCTAGAAGAAATAAGATTGAGCACATCTCATGAGCATGCCTTGTATTATTAAGCTATAGTTTGTATCTAGTATTGATACTCAAGCACACCTTACCCATGCCAACAACGTTAGCTGAAGCTTTATTCCCCATTCTAACATTACTTAAATCACCACTGGCATATGATGTGAAAAATTCACATTTAGTAGACACGTGATTTGAAGCTTTAGAATCAACAGCCTAATAGATTTTATGGCTAATAAGAAGTAGACAATTGTTTCCACCAGAAAAAACAAAATCTCCATCAAGTGCAATTGAAATTGTATCTTCTTTTTCTTCATTTTTCTCTTTTGCTTGCTCTTTTTTCAATGTTTTACAAAAAATTTTCACATGTCTTGGCTTGCCACAGTGATAGTAAGTGATACCTTTTCTTGACTTGGATCTACTGCTTGACTTATCACTATTGTTTGATCACTTATCTGCATTTTGAGATTGTCTAGTTTTGCTTCTATTAGCCTTTCAATACCTAGTGCTTCTGAGTGGGTAGAGAAGACTTGATCTTTTCTCTTGGTTTCTGCTTTTGAAAAACTTTCATAAACTACATCTATGGACAGTTTGGCTTCAAGAGCTGAATTACTCAAGATAACCACCAAAGTTTATCAAATGCGAAGCAAAGTACCAAGAAGCAAATAAGCATACAATTTGTCAGATAATAGAACTTCTAGATTAGTTAGGCAGTTTACAATATCTTTAAAATGGCTTTAAGTGTTCAGTCATACTGCTTCATCTTTAAATCTCACATGGACAAGTTTTCTAACAAGAAAAGTCTTATTTTATGGGGATTTTCTTTCATGCATATTGTCAAGTTTCTTTCTTAAAGCCTCGACACTATTTTCCCAAGCCACATGAAGATAGATATTATTATCTGTTCATTACCTAATTATACCCATAGTCTTTCTATTCATTTTCTCCCAATCCTTGTTGGATTTATTTTCTGGTTTGCCATTTTCACCTTCAACAGGATCATAAAGATCCTTGCATATCAAAAGATCTTCCATTCTAGGCTTTAAAATATAATAATTCAAAGAAGTTAATTTAAACATATTGTTTGACTCTTCCATTTCAAATTGCACAAATAATAGCCAGCCATACTCTGATACTAGTTGTTAGGAATTTAAATAACTAAATCCTAAAATTTGCAACACAATGGGATTAGTGGGCCCAATGTAAATTAGCTATAAATAAATAAAATATGTGCAAAATGAAAAATAATCAGCAAAAAGGAGATACCGATATTTAACGTAATTCACCCTTTTATTTATGCTATGCTCATGGGCTAAACTCCAAAAAAAACATTTCTTTCACTTATAAATAGTAAGATTTACAAGAGATACTTTCTAGAAAAATATTCTAGAAGCAGAACACTCACAAATGACATAAACTCAAAATAGTGATAAGTATTTTTTAAACACCCAAAGCAAGACATCACTATTTTGTCTCTCACGAAAAAATATTGTCTTATATAAATAATTCTCTCTCTCTCTCTCTCTTAAAACTTTTCTATATATATTCTTTTCTTTTCAAATGGTGTATTTTAAACTGAGAGAGAGAAGGCTATTTATAGGCCTTCCCAATTGCGTATTACGCGTAACAAAGCAATTTGCAATTGCAAATTGCTTTATAATTTGCAAATTACTTTATAATTTGTAACGGTGGAGTAAGTTGTCCAACTGATTTTTCAACTATGGATCCCACTCAATTGAGTGGGACATCATAACACATACACACCCTTAAATGTTGGTGCATAGGAGATCCAATAGAAGCTGATGATGGTGCTTGTGGCTAGCACATATGCTCTAGTCACTGGATTTTAGGGGAAGAGTCGATTAGCAGTGACATTCCTCCCTGGACTAGCGGTGTCCATAAATAGTAAGCAATGTCCCAAGAGACAATATGAATATACTCAAAAGAAATCAAATAAAATATAACATATCTAAGATAATATGCTCTTCTACCATATTATTTATGAATAATGATTCTTAATTTTATTCAATATGAAATGTAACAATAAAATGTAACAAATATATACACATTTATAGGCTTGGTTATCAAGTCAGTGGCTCCTAGGGAAACTATCAAATATAAAAAAGTTAACTATTACAGGAATATGAGGGCACTGAAGGTTTGGTAGGAGATGATCCAATCAATTTCCATCAAGCCATGCAGGATTCAAACTCTCAAAAGTGGATTGAAGCAATGGATGAGAAGTATAAGTCAATGTAAGGCAATCAAGTTTGGGACCTTGTCTCATTACCTAAAGGAAAGAAACCCATTGGTTATAAATGGATATTTAAGACCAAGAGGGATTCAAAAGGTGATTTGGAAAGGTATAAGGCACATCTTATAGTTAAAGGCTTTACTAAGAAGGAAGGGATTGACTATAAAGAGACATTCTTTCCAGTTTCTTTGAAAGACTCTTTTAGGATAATCATGGAACTTTTTGCACATTTTGATCTTAAGTAACATCAAATGGATGTTAAGACTACGTTTCTCAATGGAGACATTGATGAAACCATTTATATGGTACAACTAGAAAACTTAGTGTCAGGAAACCCAAAGCATATGATTTGTGAATTAAAAATTCCATTTATGGACTTGTAGACCCTTAATTTTTGACCCAGTCCGGTCCAATATATTTTAATTAGTCCAAAATAATTTTTGTATTGTCCAATATATTTTAATTAGTCTAAAATAATTTTTGTTATCTTAATTAAATAATATTTGCTTTAGTATCTAATTTTTATTAATAAAAAATAAAAAATAAAAATAATAAACATATAAATAAAAATAAAAATCGGCGACGAAAAATTGGAGATGAAAATTTTCTTCGCCGAAGAGGGGGGCGGCGAAATGGCCCGCAGGCAATTTCGCTCGCCGCAGCTCGCTACCCCCTGTTACAGCTTTTTTACCAGCGCAATTTTTCAGCAGCAATTTTTTTCTCCAGCGAAATTTTTTCGATGCAATTTTTTTCAAAACCAATTCGGTTTCAGTTTTCTTTTCTTAATTAATATTAGATTCCGTGAATAAGTGAAATTAATCATCAAAATCTTCTATAAATAAGGACTAAAAAACAACACAGAGGGGGATCAAAATTTAGGAGGAAAAATTGTAACACCCTGATACTCCATATAAATACTATACATACACCTGGTATACATACAGTAAGTATATAAAGTATAAGGATGTCACTTTTCGTTACATTTTTAAAACCTTTAACAGAGTTCAAACCACAATACATAAATTTAAAGAACATTTACAAAATCATTATACTTTTAATGATCTTACATATATATCATAATCTTATCTTTATCAAAACTTCATTTATACATAGAAATATACTCTTGTAAGAAATACATCATAATTAAAAATTATACATGTATGCATCACCCTCTAGTTGGTCTCGATAAACTCTTACTCTTCTCGTGGCATAACGAAAGACTTCATATCTTCCACCTAGTCACCTGCGCGATTACACATCCGCGCTAAGCCCGAGAGCTTAGTAGTACAAATATAACATATAAACATATATTATAAAAATTCTGACATATAATGAAATATCACTACCATGTAACCTTAGTTTCTTATCATGTTTTTCCTTTTGAATTGCACCTTTCATATATCTCGACTAATTTTATATATTATATACATATCATTATCACCAACCACAATCCATCATTAATACTCACAATCAATATATCAATATACACATTACACATTATATTTCATAACATTGTTTTATTCACAATTCACCAATCATAATCCAGCACTAACACTCACAATCAATATATCAATACACACATTACACAACATACTTCATAACATTATTTTATTCACAATTCACCAATCATGAATCACATTTCCAACAAATTCAACCATAGATCTCATTACTCATTTATTTCAACGTTTGTATATCATATTGACAACAAAGACAGACTCGGGCCCAAAAGACACTAATATGCCATTCAATTTTCAGAGTTAATGCTTTGGTTCAATCATCACATTTATCATTATCCCAACTAGGCTTCAAGGATTAGGTTCAACCAAGCTTCAAGGGGAACAAAGCATGCTAAGTATCAACCCAACTTGGCTTCAAGAACCAATCCAACCAAGCTTCAAGGGTTGTAACATCTCAATTAGGCTTCAAGGATTAGACCCAACCAAGCTTCAAGGGGAGTAAAACATGTTAAACTTCAACCCAACTTGGCTTCAAGGATCAAGTCCAACCTAACTTCAAGAGATTGTTACTAATATTAGGCATGCCACCAACAACAAACTCTGAAAATGGAATAACACATTAGCCACACAATTCATTTATTATTTCATTAGCACTTTCATTCTCAATTCTCATCATCATCTAGGCAAACATGCCTCATTTATCTCAATTGAATCATCATAGCCAATCACAATGGCTTCACATCACATTTGAATCATCATAACCAAACACAATGGCTTCACATCACAATTTATCTCAATTCACATTATACACTTTATCATCCACACATACATAATCAATTACATTGCACTTGTATCTTAAATTCATTGTCATATAAACCATATGTCCATTTATTTCATTTTGATCATTATTAGCAACCATGATAACATCACATTTCATCATTCCTCAAGACACATTTACACCATTCATTATTAAAACATTTATCATAACAAATTACATTGCACATACCTTTTTGGACAATCATTATAGCTTTCACACTATACAAATAACAACATTAGTCACATTGTATTAACAATATAATAATCTACTTAACATTGTTTTAAGTTTCAAAATCATATAAAAGAATGCTTCTAGGTAAATTTGTACTTACCTCAAGAACTACTCCCATCAAGCTATACATAATCAATTACCTCATCATATCCTTCACATTTTACCTATAGCATCATTGATGTAACATTACAAAGTACATTATTCATATAACACATTACCATTCACAAGATTCACAATGCATAAAACATAGCATTGTTCATATAGTATCATATGCATCATCAAATGTATATTCAATCTCATCAATACAAGAAGAGCAAAGTACCATCACAGTAGCCAACACACTCAAGGGACACGGCCAAGCTTGTGGCCGTGTCTCTCAACACCAAATCAAGCCGAGGCAGACACGGGCAAGGGACACGGCTGTGTCTCTCAACCAAAATCAGGCAGTGGCAAACATGGGCAAGGGACACGGCCAAGACAGTGGCCGTGTCTCTCCAAAATCTATCCAACACGGCCAAATTTCCTTAGACTTGGCCGTGTCTCCCAAAAATCTTTAGTTTTGGCTGTGTCTCATCTTTGGTTTGGCCGTGTCTCACAAGAACCAAAACCCTAAACATAGCCACATTTCTTTTGATTGAATTAAAACACCTTGTACATAACATAACCACATTCCAATGAACATAATCAAGGTCATTAACACTTATTTTACATGTTCAATCACAATATTCACATTAACAATACATCAACAACACATTTAATCACTTACTACCTCAAAACCCTAAAATCAACACCACTCTTATTCTTTCAATATCAACATCCACATAACTTACCATCTTCAAACCAAAACCAAAACCAATTTAATTTTGTAACTTACAATCAATTTCAACACTTATAAACACATCTCAAACACACCAAATCATAATAACAACAAATCACAACTCACCTCAAACACAACTTCAAAAATAACAAAGGAAAACAAGAAAGTACTTACCTCAATTGAAGAAATTTCACAAATCTCTAACTTAATCCTTTGATTCTCCCTTCAATTTGATGTCTAGAACTTAGACCACCTCTCTTGCTCTCTCTTTTCTTTGGTAGCCGGCCACACCAAATGAGAAGAAAAGAAAATAAAGACAAGTCAACTTCTCTTCTTCTTTAAATCTCCACCAAGCAATTCTACATGAGCAATTACTAACATGCCCTCTTCCCATTTGTTCTAGCTTTCTTCTTAATCAAGTGCCCTTAATAGTAATTTCACATACAACAATTAAAATATCTCTTCCCTTGACCACTCTCCATTTGACCAACATATATGTTATATATATTAACATATATACAACATATACATTCCATTAACACAATCATTTCCTTTGCAAAAACATATATACATTTAATTCAAATCAACCAACAATTGTATTAAACTTCTAGGGCACACTTTGGGATATTACAAATTTTGAGAGGACTTTTGAAGAAAAACTTAGAAAAGGATCGGACTCGAATTCTTTTTGAACTCAAAACATTGGGAAACTTTTGATTAGGAAGTCAAAACTCAGCAAACCGAAGCAATAAGCAAATCTATAATTCATCAAAGGCAGCAAAGCTTGTCTTTGTTCTTGTTCATCCAATAAATAATTTTTGGTAGAACCAACAAACGAATGTATGAATTTCTTTATTTATTTTTCTTTATAATAGCTTCATCACTCAAGATTGAAAATTTCTGTTTCTTCAAATTATTAAAACCCTAATCTACTTTCTAGCTTTTCAAAACCTTAAATCGTTTCATTAATTTTCTAAAACCCTAATCTGCTTTCCAATTGCCCAAAACCCTAAATTGAATCCTTTTCTTTCCAAAAACCCTAAAAAATATCTTTTCTGTTTCTATAAACCTTAAATTGTTTTGTTTATTTTCATAAAGTTTCATAAAACTATAAACTGTTTTTCCAAATTCTAAAATCTAATACATTCTTCGAAACACTAAAAACCCTAATTCAACTTTAAAACTAAGACAGTAACCTCAAACCAATTATTTTAAACCCTAATTTCATGATTTCACTCCTCAAACCCTAATTTGGTTAATCAAAGAACCTTATCAATCCTTCAAATCATAAAACCTTAATCCATTTTAATTCCCTTAAAACTTATAGTAGCATAAACCAATAAATTCTAAAACCCTAAACATTAAATAAAGAATCTTAAATAAAAATAGTAGCCTTAATTTGTATTTTTTTTTACTTGCTTTATTCTTAGATTTGATTGTGTAATTCATTATATGCTTTGATTTATTTTATATGCTTTAATTTATTTAAGTTCAATGCTTGGTTTATTTAGTTTATCATGGATGGATGTTTACGTTCTATTGATGTTTAATATCTTTGATGAATGATTTATTTATGATGAATGGTTATTTACTTTTATCGATTTATTTAGATTTCCAAATGTTGTAAGAGGTATGTTTTCACTTGGTGGGTACCTCATTAGTTAAATATCATGTAATTTAAATTGCTTTTCTATTTTAGAACCAATGTAAAGGACATGTTTCTACCTTTCGGTGGGTCTCCTATTTAGGCATGGATTATGTAAGGGCATGTTTCCATCTTCGGATGGGTGTCCATTTATTTGTTTTGCTTGGACATTGTTTTGATTTTCAATATATCGATGCTTTATTTTAATTATTATGTGTAATATGGATAATATTGTTGTATTTAAGAATTTTATAATATTAAGACCTGTAAAGGAGGCCAGTTCCAATGAACCGGGCGTTGTGGGGGTGCTGGGCCATTTCTCACCTTCCCCACACGTACCCAACTTTCCGAATCCATTAGGGGGTTGGGGATTCCTTAGGAATCGAGTCATCCACCCGTTTCTTTTTCCCGGCCCGTCCGGGTGGCAACTCCATTTTCTCCGGACTTAGGTTCGTATTCTCTAAGGCCCCGAGCCTAAACAGTGCCAAAGTCGCAAGAACCATTCCACCAGGAGTGGAGGCGAAAATCCCCGCTCACAGTGGCGACTCCACTGGGAATAAGAGAAGTTGATTCCGTTGGTCTTCATATTATTCTATTCTTTCTTATAATAATATTATCCATTGCATCATATTAGATTGCATTGTGTGCGTGAGTTAGGACGCCCATGTTACCCATGTTGTGTTATGTAAGGGATACCATACTTTCACTCAAGGTATGAAGATCGAGCATGGCATAACCACTCATAGACTCATACCATTCGGTATATACTTGCTATGGGAACCTAAGCCTTTTTAACCCAAAGACTAAAGCTCATGTAATTGGCCTAGTTACTTTCATTAGGTTTTTACCCCAAATGTATGTTGTTTAACTATGGTTAATTTGTCTTGGCTTAAATCATGGCTTATTTGGTTTGTTCTTTTTCTAATATGACCTAAGTATATTGTAAGCTCAAAATAAATTTTTCTTTAAAATCTAAAAGACCAAAACTATCTTCAAAACATTTCAAAATGACCTTCGGATATAAGACTTTTCTAAAAATAAATCAAAAATTCTTTTGCTCATAACCCAAATACTAAGCCCAAAATCCATTTTTTCGAAAATCTTTTTACAATTGGCTTAGAAATAAAATTATTTTCATCCAACCTTTTCTTACAAAGAACTTGCAAAATATTTAGGTCAATTACGAAATACCAAAAATCAATTGTGAGCCTAGTTTATACTAAGAAATAATTAATCATGGGCTTGTTTTTGGCATGAATCATTAGTTACATTTTCAAGTGAGAAATTTATTTATAATAAACCTCTTAATTTAATTTTAATCCAATATAGCATAAAAGCTACTTTAGATGGATAAATGGATTAAAACCTAATTAATGGGAATTATTATGAAATGATTTCCATTTTCAAAAATATAACTATTAGTTGAAACGTCTGAGGGAATTATTCGAAAACAAGATGCCCCATGTTGGTATTTTGTTAACCATATACCTAGGAAAAGAGACTCACCATTCGTGTTTGGATGTTATAAGGTTGGAAGGAACGTCCAATTTATCCTTGTTTGTTGATTATTTGTGCATACATACATGCATACATTTGCATATCATATCATTTATCCTCTCTGGCTCACAGCCCTGGATTACGATAGTTCAAAAGCTTACGACAATTCGACCTACACTGGTAGCGAAGAATCTAGCAATGATTCAATCACTTGCTCTCCAAAAACAATGGATCCCGAACAAATTCAAAGAATGGTGGATGAAGCCCTCAATGCCAAAATGGAAGAAATAAAAGAGGCCCTAGCTGAGACCATGAAGAACCAATTGACTGCAATTTTAGAAAATCATACCGAAGCATCTGCTAGCACTAAGAAGCCAAAGGACAAAGGGAAGATTAAAGTTGGTGAAGTAGTTTTTGATGATGATAAGGTGATCATTGATGATGATGAATGGGCTCAATATTACCAAGATCCTCAAGACAAAAAGGAGCCGAAGGTTGTTGAAAGATCAACTATAGAGAAGACCGAGACATATGATGTTGAGAAGATGATTGCTGATTTAGAAAAGAAGTTTGAGAAGAAACTGAAAATCGAAGAAATGTTCGAACTTGACAAACTATTTGAGCTAGATGAAGAAGTTTCGTACAAATTCAAGATGCCATCTTTTGCGAAGTTTGATGGAACCAGAAATCCCCATCTCCATGTGAAGCAGTATATCACTGCTATGCATTCTTCTTGAGCTACTAAGGCTCAAACTCTAAGGTACTTCATACTCTCGTTGGACCCTATTATCCAAAATTGGTTCAACACCTTAGAGGAAAGTACTCAAAAAGATTGGGATATGCTATACAAGGCCTTCATCCAACAATATGGATATAATGTTGAAATGGAAGTTACCTTAATGGATGTTGAGTTCATTAGACAAAGGCCAAATGAGAATTTTGTGGACTATGTGAAAAGATGGAGAAATAAGGCTGCTTTGCTCAAGAAAAGGCTCGATGAATCTGATCAAATAAGGATGATCGTGAGAGGTGTCCTGCCCAATCTCCGTGAAAGGATGTCTCACACCCTTATAAGGTATTTCAAAGATCTTCTCCAAGCTGGTCTACAAATTGAAGAGTGAAAAAGGGAGAAACATCGCTTTTCAATAAGAAGGAATGAGAAAGGGAATTACCAGTCTAGAAATCAATGCAAGCAAAAAGAAGTTGATGTTAATGCGACTGGTCAAGGAAATAAAAGACAATTCTCAAAATTGGGAAAACCTCTATCTTGGGTTTGTAGCAAGCTGCAAAAGAAAGGGTTGTTACAACCGTTAGCTCCTCGACCGTTACATAATCCACTGCCACCAAACTTTAATGCCGAGGCCTTCTGTCAATTTCATCAAATGCGAGGGCATGAAACAGATAAATGTGCTCGTCTAAGGCATGAGATCCAAGATTTGATTGATAGTGGTAAGCTACCCGAGCCGGATAAGCCCAACACCAAAGACAATCCATTACCAAGGTTCAATAGAGTACCTCTACTGGCAACCTTCATGGTGGGAAAAGGATTAAAAGAAGATTTTGTTTTATCATCCTTTCAAGATGGAAACATTGAAGATGTGAAAGGAAAAGAAGCTTAAACTTAACGAACCTTCCTTAACTTGAATGTTGCTTTTCAATTTTACTTTCTTTAATATTTTGGAACTACTGTGTTTTTCAAATTTAAAGTTGCTTGAAATAAATTACTTTCATCAAAATTTTTGTTGGTCTTTGTTCATTTTGATGCTCAATCGATGAGGAATCTAGCTTGATAATTCATGAATTAATATATTTATGCATCATGACTCGAATGACTTTACTAGGTGAGGGAATTGCTCTATAGCACTGAGTTGTGTATGCTTACTTAGAGAGGGCTCCTGCATAATTACCTTTGTCTAGGTTCTAGTCAGTCTTAGAACATGCTTTGACATACTTTTGAGGCGAAATTGAACTCTGCTTATTTAAGAGAGAAATGATCTAGGCATTGTTTGGTTAGCCAACAACTAGTATCCACCTATTAAATATCAATCCTTAGTTGTCCCTTTGAGCCTTCATAAAATTTTAGCTTTCTTTTCATTGGCATATAACCCCAACAACCTACCCTGAGCTGTTGTGATACTTTTGACAAGTCTTATCATCACTAAGGTGAAGAGGCAAGAAGATCAAAGAAAGCAATGATTAGTCAAGATCATGAAGATAGTTGAAGTTCTCAAGACCATAAGGGTAGTTGATGTTTTTAAGACCATAAGGGTAGTTGAAGTTTTTCTAATATCTCCAATATATCAAGACAACATCGGAGTAACAAATGATTCATCCCTGTTAAAGAAGATTTATGTCACTCCACTCATCCATTATTGAAAGCCCAAGTTGGTACAAAAAAGACAACACTTTTAGAGCTAGGACCAAACAAAAAAACAACAAACAAAAAAAAAGAAGAAAAAAAGAAGAAAAAAAAAAGAAGAAGAAGAAAGAGAGAAAAGAAAAAAAAATAAAACCCAAAAAGGCGGTTCAGAAAGCCAACTGAGTTCTCTTTTACCTAAAGCAGCAAAAGGTTTCCATTTGGTTTATAAAGACATTTTGACTTGAATTGGTCCAACCCAACCAAAGATTCAATCAAAATTGGAGAAAAAGGAGGAAGATCATCCAGTTCTTAAAAGTTATGTATTTGACAGTCTTACAAGGAAGAAGGATGAAATGATAAAATGCTCAAAGAAATGGAAGAGTAAGAAATATAAAAAGAAAGAAAAGGGAGAAGAAGAAAATAAATGAATTTGGGTACCAAACTTTATGCAAGGGCAAAGACTGTTCCAATTAAGATCCAGATTAATGCCAAGAAGACAGAAGGAATTTGGAGTCTAGAAGGATTTCTCCCAACTATCTAAAGTTCCAACAAGAAATTTTGTAGTGTGAGGGTTTGTCCATTGTGTCACACCAGCTCCAATCTCAAAATGGCCTTCACTTAAACCTGTGTCCCTTATAGACCCCATTTCAAGCCTATCAAAGACCTGTTGATCTCTCTTGGTAGGTAGAGTCTATTAGTGGAGATAGTTTGGATGAGCATGCATATGAGATAGACAATATTGAAACTCAATGAGACCTTTGGCTAAGCAATGTGTATGTGCCTATCTGAAGTGCAACAATTCTTGCTTAAATAGAAATGATTCCCGAGTTTAGTATGGTAACTAGGATTGTCATGTTATAGATATGTTAATTTAGAAAATCAAGTTCTGAGGTATATTGACATTAATTTGGCAAAGCCAACATTTGATTTCAAAATCAAAATTCAAAAAATAAAAAAAAATATTTTGTCATACAAAGCCTTAAAGTTAAGGGAAGTATGTTGAACCTCAAAAGGACATATTGGGCAAAGGAAATGATTATTGGCAAGGTCATGAACAAGCTATCAACTGACATGCTGAAACATAATTCGAAATATATGAATCCCTGACACTGCTACTTAGGGTCTCCACCACTCATGTTTTCAACATCTTGAAGATAAAAGCCACAAATGCAAAAGCTTTCTATCATTCCAATGCAAGACTTGAACAAGCGTTAAAACGGAACCAATGAGAACATTTCTGTTGATCACCTCGGTCTGTGAGTTGATGGAATGACTGTAAGTATTATTCATGCATATCATACATACATGAGCATATCACATCTCACTTTCTTGTCATGTATTGTCTATTCCTTGTCAAAATGAACAGCAAACACCCTGCGAAGTAAAGAATCAAAAGAAGATATTGAATCAAGGGGGCATGGAAAGCCTATTCACTTGTGGAAGCTCCAGTCATTTTGCAAAGAGAAGAAATACGTTCTTGTACGAAGAACTAGATGGCAAAAACATCAATCAAAGCTTGCATGGAAAAAATCTTTGTTTTAAGCCTACACAAGGGGCAAAGTTTCTCCTTTTTTAATTTTTTGAGTTTATATACCAAATATTTTTAAACTCACTTGTATTTTACCATGCTGGGAGCAAGGAGAAGATATGAGGGCCAACTAAAAATAGCTGAATTTTTGTGAAAAGAAGAACAAAAGAATGGAACAACAAGTTAAGCCAGAATCCACAACTTTTAAAGGGTCAATCAAATCGAATTCAATCTCGAGTCAAAGTATCCCAATCCAGTTTAGGATCAAGTATCCCAATGCAATTTAGGATCGAGTATCCCAATCCAATTTAGGATCAAGTATCCAAATCCAGTTAGGATCGAGTATCCCAATCCAGTTAGGATCGAGTATCCCAATCCAGTTTAGGATCGAGTATCCGAATCCAATTTAGGATTGAGTATCCAAACCTAATTTAGGATCGAGTATCCCAATCCAGTTTAGGATCAAGTATCCAAATCCAGGGATCGAGTATCCAAATCCAGTTTAGGATCGAGTATCCGAATCCAGTTAGGATCGAGTATCCACATCCAGTTTAGGATCAAGTATCCAAATCCAGTTACAATCGAGTATCCAAATCCAGTTTACGATTGATTATCCAAATATAGTTAGGATCGAGTATCCCAATCCAGTTAGGATGGAGTATCCAAATCCAGTCTAGGATCAAGTATCAAAATCCAGTTAGGATTGAGTATAACAATCCAAATTAAGATCGAGTATCCAAATCCAGTTTAGGATCGAGCATCCAAATCCAGTTTAGGATCGAGTATCCGAATCCAGTCTAGGATCGAGTATCCAAATCCAGTTAGGATTGAGTATCCCAATCCAAATTAGGATCAAGTATCCAAATCCAGTTTAGGATCGAGTATCCAAATCCAGTTAGGATTGAGTATCCAAGACTAGTTTAGGATCGAGTATCCAAATCTCTCGGGTCTAGAACCCAAAACCTCAACCATTTCAAAAATTAAGTCTTATTGCTTTTCACTCTCTTTTACTAAAGTCTCAGATCATTCAAGTAGGGGGCAAACTGTAGACCCTTAATTTTTGACCCAGTCCGGTCCAATATATTCTAATTAGTCCAAAATAATTTTTGTGTTGTCCAATATATTTTAATTAGTCCAAAACAATTTTTGTTCTCTTAATTAAATAATATTTGCTTTAGTATCTAATTTTTATTAATAAAAAATAAAAAATAATAATAATAAACAAATAAAAATAAAAATCGGGGACGAAAAATCGACGACGAAAAATTTCGTCGACGAAGAGGTGGGCGGAGAAATGGCCAAAGCCATTTCGCCCGCAGATTATTTCTATGGGCGAAATGGCTTGGCTATTTCACTTGCAGGAAAATCCTGTGGGTGAAATGGCCCGCAGGCAATTTCGCCCACTACCCCCTGCGGCAGTTTTTTCACCAGCGCAATTTTTTCACAGCAGTTTTTTTCGCTAGCAAAATTTTTCCGACGCAAATTTTTTCGAAACCAAATTCAATTTGGTTTCGGTTTCCTTTTCTTAATTAATTTTAGTTTTCATGAACAAGTGAAATTAATCATCAAAATCTTCTATAAATAAGGGCTAAAAAACAACACAGAGGGGGGTCAAAATTTAGGAAGAAAATTTGAGAGGACTTTTGGAGAAAAACTTATAAAAGGATCGGATTAAATTTTTTTTGAACTCAAAACTTTGAGAGACTTTTAATTAGGAAGTCAAAACTCAGCAAACCGAAGCAATAAGCAAGTAAATCTATAATTCATCAAAGGCAGCAAAGCTTGTCTTTATTCTTGTTCATCCAAGAAACAATTTTTGGTTGAACCAACAAACGAAGGTATGAACTTTTTTATTTATTTTTCTTTACAGTAGCTTCATCACTCAAAATTGAAAATTTCTGTTTCTTCAAAATATTAAAACCCTAATCTACTTTCTAGCATTTCAAAATCTTAAATCATTTCATTAATTTTCCAAAACCCTAATCTGCTTTTCAATTGCCCAAAACCCTAAATTGAATCCTTTTCTTTCCAAAAACCCTAAAAAATATCTTTTCTGTTTCTATAAACCTTAAATCATTTTGTTTATTTTCATAAAGTTTCATAAAACTAATAACTGTTTTTCAAATTCTAAAATCTAATACATTCTCCGAAACACTAAAAACCCTAATTCAACTTTAAAACCAAGACAGTAACCTCAAACCAATTATTTTAAACCCTAATTTCATTATTCACTCCTCAAACCCTAATTTGGTTAATCAAAAAACCTTATCAATCCTTTAAATCATAAAACCTTAATCCATTTTAATTCCCTTAAAACTTACAGTAGCTTAAACCAATAAATTCTAAAACCCTAAACATTAAATAAAGAATCTTAAATAAAAACAGTAGCCTTAATTTGTATTTTTTTTTACTTGTTTTATTCTTAGATTTGATTGTGTAGTTCATTATATGCTTTGATTTATTTTTTATGCTTTAATTTATTTAAGTTCAATGCTTGGTTTATTTAGTTTATCATGGATGGATGTTTACGTTCTGTTGATGTTTAATATCTTTGATGAATGATTTATTTATGATGAATGGTTATTTACTTTTATCGATTTATTTAGATTTCCAAATGTTGTAAGAGGTATGTTTTCACTTGGTGGGTACCTCATTAGTTAAATATCATGTAATTTAAATTGCTTTTCTATTTTAGAACCAATGTAAAGGACACGATTCTACCTTTCAGTGGGTGTCCTATTTAGGCATGCATTATGTAAGGGCATGTTTCCATCTTCGGATGGGTGTCCATTTATTTGTTTTGCTTGGACATTGTTTTGATTTTCAATATATCGATGCTTTATTTTAATTATTGTGTGTAATATGGATAATATTGTTATATTTAAGAATTTTATAATATTAAGACTTATAAAGGAGGTCGGTTCCAATAAACCGGGCATTGTGGGGGTGTCGAGCTATTTCTCACCTTTCCCACACGTACCCAACTTTTCGAACCCATTAGGGGGTTGGGGATTCCTTAGGAATCGAGTCATCCACCCCTTTCTTTTTCCCAACTAGTCCAGGTGGCGACTCCATTTTCTCCGGACTTAGGTCCATGTTCTCTAAGGCCCCGAGCCTAAACAGTGCCGAAGTCGTAAGAACCATTCCACCGGGGGCGGTGGCGAAAAAAAATATATTTGGATTTTTTAAAAAAATTAAATTTTATTTTTTTATATAATTAAACCATTTTTTAGTGTTATGACAACTTAAATAAATTTGAAAGATAATATATTTTAATTATTTATTATGATATTTTCCAATAATGTTTGATTTGCTAAAATAAAAACACTTTAAATATATATCTATTTATTATGATTCTGTTATAATCCAAACAGTTTTAAAAGGAATTGGATTTTGATTTCAGAGTAAATCAAATAAAAAAATAAATAGTCATTCTAATTTGGATTCTGATTTCATTTCATTTTGATTCTAATTCCAAATCCGAATTTTGAATCAAATACCACATTATTATAAAAGATACTATTTTAAGAAAACCATTATTATTATTATTATTATTATTATTATTATTATTATTATTATTATTATTATTATTATTATTAATTCTTCTCTCTAAATATTTTTTCCTTCATCTCTATCTTGTTTCCATCAACTCATCTTTATCTTGTAAATAAAGTCTGATTTAATTAACCAGATTTATTATTCTTGTGGCATAATGTTTAATACTTTTTCTTTCCTGCATCCTCATCAACTAAAACTCTCTTTTAAGGGTTAGTAATTTCACTTTTCTTATTTTTTCACTTCCTGCATACTCTTCCTTCAAATAATCTCAGGCCTTCTTAGCTGTTTTAAAATGTAATACCCTTATACCCTATATATGTATAATATATATACTTAGTATATGTAAAATATGCATATACAGTATAAAATATTACAACTCAGGAAAATAAAAAAGAAATCACACTTTAAACTTAGGATTCCACATACTTAAAAATGTATATTTAAATAATAATAAATTATTCCTTTTTAGTTTTAGGTTTCAAAATAAGCATTTTATTAAAAAAATCTTTAAAAAGAAATTGTCAGAGTTTTATATGTAATTTAAACATCCCAAATTTTCAATAATTACCCAACCTGCATAAAATATACTCTCAATAAAATAATTCATATATTTCCATCCCAACTACTCAACTTCTCCACATTTTCTCAAAATATTTATTTATATACATACATATATATATATATCAAAACACATATAAACAACCCACATTATATAATTTGTCCAAAGAATGTTTATAATTTATAATATATACATATACTTTAAAAACATAAACATAATATAAATAATATCAAAATGTATTATAATATCAAATATATACATGCTGGCAAATGGCTCTGATCTTGATGTATCAAAAAATTCTTCAAGCTCATTAAATACAAGCCTAGACCAAACCCGGTTTAGTAGAACTCTCCGGCTCTACTGGATCGCTCTTGTCACCTGCACGATAAATTACAATTGCGCTAATCTAAAAGCTTAGCGGTACAAACTTTGATAACAGTAAAAATGTAAAACAATGTCAATGCAAAATGCTTTCATATGATGTTTCATAATGTGGTACTTAATTTCACCATAAAACATATCCTTTAATCATTTTACAATTCACATAGAAACAAACACAAGCATGGGCCTAAAGGATCTAATATTCCATTCAAATCTCAGAGCTACTATTTTGGTCTAAATTGAAACTAAGTGTCTATCCCCGAAGACAAATCATAGTAATGCTCAAAAGCTAGCCCCGAAGGCAAATCATATCACAGTGACGCCAAGAATCTAGCCCCGAAGGCAAATCATATCACAGTGATGCCAAGCGTCTAACTCCAAAGGCAAAACAAAGTAATGCATAAAAGCTAGCCCCGAAGGCAAATAATAAGGATAACCTCATAGGCATGCCGCCAATCACATAACTCTGAAAATTTAATAACATACTAGGCATACAATTATTTCATATTTTTCATCATCAATTTCTTTCTCATTTTTTCCATAATCAACTAGGCACATTGCCTCTTTTCTCATTATCAATTAGGCACATTGCCTCATTTATCTCATTCATATCAATGTCATTTCACTTCAATTCATCATATTTCATCATTTCATCACAATGTATGATATTTCATAACAAAATCATATTACCCAAACACTTTGGGTCATTTTCATATAATGCGTATATTTCACATTTTATTCAAATTAGCCATTAACAATGGCTTTTCATAATGCATATGATGCATACATAACATTACATATGCCATAGCACCTTTGTTCATGAATGATCAATGCATCAAGTAGCTTAACACATTTTTTCAGCTAAAATCTGTTAAGCCCAATTTAATGCCAACATATCTAATTCATAAAAAGTTTATACTTACCTTAGAAAGCACGCAAAGACAAGCTCAAAAACTCCCATAAACCTTCACTTCCAAGTTGCCCTTCAACACTAAGGTTGGGCAAATCACCTCTCCTTTAATGCCTATACCAAATGTGATAAAATACAATCATTTAATATAACATTCTAAGGTATTACAAGCATCAAACCTTAATTAAACATCACTCTAATCAAAAATCCCAAAATATAGTCTTTCCTTACTTTAACTTAGAAAAACCATATTAAACCATTCAAAATGGTATTCTAAGTTTATTTATATCATTATAAACATATTTTAACATGTTTAAACTAATTACATTAAACAAACACATGCTTTTGTTCAAAATTCTAAAATGACATAACCTTCACCATTGAATGTTCTTCACTCCAACTCAACCCAATTAGCAATCCAATCATATTTTCATCACTTATGTCATTAAAGAATATGATTTAAGCATTAAAACTAAACAATTATCCAGTCTTTGAAAATTCTCTTTCAAAACCCTAAATCCAATACTACCATTTTCAAACTCTAACCAAACATAACGAAATCTATCATTTGACTTTAAAATGTTTGTTTATACATCAAAATAACATATTTAGAACTAAATTGTACAATTAGTTCACATGAACTCAAAAATCCAAAAGTTCCATAACCCTAAATTCTCTCTCTTCAACCAACCCATCTCAAACTTAATCATTTCTTCAATCCAACTTAAAAATCATTGTATAATCATCATTTTAACATCATTTCTATTTGTTTAAACATTTTAAAATCACTTTCTCTCTCTAGCCATCTTACACATAAACTTAAAATCAATTAAACAAACTTAAAAGAAATATTACTTGCTTCTTGATTTTTCTTCAAAAGTTTCTTAAAGTCCTCTTGAATTTCCTATGAATTTGATGTATAACATGAAACAAAACCCAAGCTCTTGCCTCCTTCAATGTCACATCCAAAAGAAGAAGAAGAAGAAGAAGAAATATCTTTTCCCATTTAATTTCCATCTTTATCACTTATGTAAAATAATTAATTATTATTTATTTAATTAATTACTTTAAATCTCCACCAAGCACTCTTCTTTGACTTTTTTCTTTTTCTTTTATTTTATTTATTTTATTTCCATCTTCTCCATCCATAAATATCTATATATATGAATATTTATATGCAATTTATATGTTGTATATACTTTAAGTATATGTATATGTCATATATATACTACTTATATTTCACATATACCATTATGTATATATATATATACACTATATATGTAAAATGTATAATTAGTATATTTAAATACTCATATGCACATATAATGTATATCTCATATACACATCAAACATACCTTATATGTATTATATATATTATATTTTATTATATTTTTAATTATTTATTTAATTATTTATTTAATAAAAACCATAAATTACATCTTCTATTCTTTTATAATTTATTTTTAAATAATTTTAATTTTTAAAACATATTTATAAAAATGTCATTTGACCTTTGACTTTTAGTTGACTTTGTATATATTATGTATATTTCACATATACATCCCATATTCTCACTTATAAGCCTTCCATTTTCCATTTAAATAATTTATTTAATTTATCCAATTTAATTTTAATTTATTCTATTTAATTTTTAAAAAATTAGAGATGTTACATAAAAGCAACAAATCTTGGAAATATATTTTTAGATACAACAGAATGAAGAAATGACAAAGCCTTAAAATTTTTCATAGACCCTTCATACTCTAGCTTGATATGTGCCAAGGTAGGATTTTCATGTAGTGGTACCTGCACATACTCCTCCACAACACTCCACAAATCATAAACTAGTACATAAGCCTCCATCCTTACTACCCAATAGTCATAATTTTCTCTCCTGTAAACATTGGTGGAGCTAGTAGATTTACATTTGAAGCCATCATAGCAAGGTTCAATGAAGCTACAATGAATCACAAGTCCACAGCCTTTAAAGAATATGACTCTGATACCCCTATTGGTCTGCTGTAAATTTGATGGATTAATTAACACAAAATAAATTAAGAAGGTTAATAGGAAAATGGAGAGGAAAATGCAAATAACAACAACAACAAAAGAGAAAACTTGGTAAAAGAAAACAAAGGCAACTTAATGAAAAAATAGAGGCAAACAGAGTTGTGTTCTTGACACTTTCATATTCATTTCCACATAAACATAACAAGAGTTAGGAAAGATATTTACATATTAGGGGTGAGTATCAGTCGGTTTCGATCGGGTTTAGGATATATTTCAACCTGATCGAACCCGATTAAATACTAAAATGTAACAACCCGCTGAAAGTCCTCTCAAAGAACTGCTAGAAGAAGCTACTCAGTACATTAAATAATCTTATAACAATCTAATATTCAAATTCATACAAACTTTAATAACAATCTGACTAATAATTCCGGCAGAATTTCCTCTGCAATATTCATTGTTCAAATATTTAATATTTAACACAACCTGTAGAATAACACTTCTAAATTTCGTTCAAACAACCTAAACTCTAAAATATCCAATAGACCCAATATCAATCACAAATCCAAAACATTAATATAATCATATCAATCTATACATTTATCTATATTTATAATCTAGTTAACAAATTTGATATCATTCACTAAAATCATACAAATTCAAATACATCTATAAAATAAATATGAATTTCATCCACAATTACAACATATATATAAACAACCTTAAACTTCTCAAATTTTAACATTTGTCATTTGTACCACAAAAAGAGTTGAGTGAACCAGAATTAAATATATCATACAAAAACTTCATCTGAGCTGCAGTGGATCTTTGAAACTCTAAAACTTCAATTCTCAATTCCACTCCAGTCCACTTTATCAGTGTGTCAAAAAAATCAAACACGCTATGCATAATGCTTAATGATTCTTGTATATTCTTATTTTGCCATTTAATGTTAAAAAGAAAATAATTACAATAATAAAAATAATAAATCTCAAAATTAATGATAACAAATCAATAAATCAAATATTTTCAATAAAACTTATTCCCTTCAAGTAGTAGGTTTCAAATTTTATGTAACACCCTTATACTCTATACACATATAATACATATACCCTATATATATAGAGTAGATATATAGATTACAACGGTGGTACGATAATTTACTGTAGAATTATTTTTCCCAAACTATATTAAATTAAAATATAATTAAATAAATTTATAAGCAAAAATCTCTGAAAAAAATTCACCAGAGTTTTATCTGTAATTTGAATATTCTCAAAAATAATAAAAAACACAACATGCACAAAAATTTTCACTTCCAAACACATACATTTCCAAAACTCCATTATTTCTCTAAATATATTCAAAAATTCTCAAACAATACCAATGTACATTGCAATTTCATATTTTATGTAACAAAAACTATTAAAATATTCACAAATACTTAATAACCTTTTCCCAAAACATGTCTAATATATATATAATATTTTATTGTACAAGACACACAGTACACCATATATAAACTATATATAAATGCATCACCCTTCAAGTTGGTCTCATGTCACCCACATCTTCAAGTCTCAATCACACTCCAGATCCCTTGATTGCACTTTTAATACCTGCGCGATACACACTACCGTACTAAGCTTAAAAGCTTTGTGGTACACATATAATAACCATAAACATATAATTTAAATTGCTCAACTTTATAATACAATATGCACTCTTTATTCAAAGCCACATCAACTCATAGTACCCACCAACATGTCACATTTGCAATGTTGGCCTCAAATGCATAATTTGATGGCATATAATACATTATGCCACCTCACAATCCACTATAAATTTACTCAGCTGTAAATGTGACCCTCAATAATACTTATGGTTTTATAAGCCATAGAAACACAATATGACCATAACAATACATGCATATTCACACACATATTCACACGTTAGGCCCAACCAGCTCCTGTATAATACCCAAGTTTCATAAATATCAATTTAATCCATCTCAACATAGGAACAAGTGTCACATAAATCACCCGAAGGCCACCCCTATGGATACCGAGGCTAGTGTCGTATAATCACCTATAGGCCACTTCTATCAACACTAAGGGTAAGTGTCACATAAATCACCTAAAGGCAACCCTCTCTCGACACCGGAGGCAAGTGTCACATAAATCACCCGAAGGCTGCCTCCTCAATATAGTACCATTCTCAATTTTCTAGAATGAGTAAATATGCAAAACAACACACATACACATTATATTATGCACATTTCTCATGTGACCATTTTATACCCTTCCACACTCATCAAATACATTATACAAAGCATCATCATTTTCTTTAACAATCTCAATCAACATGTTGTAATTTTAGTTGCTCTTATAATTTTACATGATATTACTTTAAAGGAATATCAACATCTGTTAAAGTATACCAACACACACATTTATACAAACGTGAAAATTCAACTAAAGAGTTAGCAAAGTATGTACTAAACTCCTTTTGCTCCAAAATTTCTTTCCAAGCTTTACTTCAAAAAACACTTCACCACTTACACCAACTTGGCCTAAACGCATACAAATCATACAATAAACATTATTCAAATAGTATTACCTTCGTGCTTAATTTATATCAAATCATCATTATTGATGCAATTTTTACCAAAATCTCAACAAAACTCTATTTTCACCCTCTTCTACTTTATTTAAACTTCATCCAACCCAACTCATATCCAACATTTAACCATAAAATCACTACTTATATGTCAAAATAACATCAAAACACTTTAATTCAATAATTATAAACATTCCCTTCATAAACCTTAATTCTACATATTCTTGCCATAAATCCTACCTCCATCAAAGCTTAGCCATATTCAATTTCAACCATAAAATCACCATATATATACTAAAACAACATTAAGTCACTTTATTACAACAATTAAATCCACCCATACCAAAACCCCAATTTGGACATGTAATATCCTCATGTATGCCTTAGAAGTTTTGATTATGTTATTGTTGTAAGTTGGATTGAATGTTTATGTTATGTGAAGAGAAAAGAAATGGGAAGAGAAGGTTTATGTATTTGTGTTTTGGGAAAGAAAAGAGGGTTTAGAGAGAAATGTATATGTTGATTATATGGTAATATATATAACATATAAGTTGGTCAAAAAGGGAGAGTCAATGCAAGAAGATATTTTCATTTATGATATGTGAAATTACTATAAAGGACATGTGAGTTAAAAGAGAGCTAAAGTAAATGGTTAAGGGCATTGAGGTAATTCTCTTTTGGAAATCTCTTGGTGGAGATTAAAAGAAGGAAAGAAAGGTTGACTTGTTAATTTCTTTTCTTTGTTTGAAGTGGTGGCCGGCTATCCAAAGGGAAAAGAGAGCAATTGAAGTATTTTGGTTTCTAGCATCAAATTGGAAGAGGAATCAAAGGATTGAATTGAAGATTGGTGAAATTTTTTCATTTAAGGTTAGTACTCTCTTGTTTTCTTTTGTTAATCTTGAAGTTGTGTCTAAGGTGAATTGTGATTTGTTGATGTGATGATTTGGTGTGTTTGAGTTGTGATTATAAGTGTTAGAATTGATTGTAAGTTAAAAGATTGAGTTGGTGATTGGTTTGGTCTTGAATATGGTAAGTTATGTGGAGGTTGATAGTGGAAGATCAAGATTGAATTTGGTTTTAGGGTTTTGGTGTGATGAATGATTAAATGTATGGTTAATTGTGATTATTGTGTTAAACATGCAAAATAAGTGTTAATGACTTTGATTACATCCATTTGAATGAGTTTATGTTGTGTATCATGTGTTTAAATGCAATTAGAATTGTTTTGGCCACAAATAGGGTTTTGTTCTTGAGTGACACGGCCAAAAGCAAGGAGAGACACGGCCAATTCATGAGAGACACGGCCAAGTCAAGGAAAATTGAGCCGTGTTGGATTGATTTTGGAGGGACACGGCCGTGTCTTATGCATGTGTTTGCTACTGCCAATTGGTTTTGAGAGACACGGCCACAAGCTTGGCCGTGTCCCATGAAGGTGTTTGCTACTGTGATGGTTTTTGGTTCTTCATGCATTGTTTGATTCTTTAAAAGTCTTTTGTTCCTAAACATTTTATATACACTCTAAATACTTTATAATCAAAGAATGACTTAAACAAATGTATGTGGATGATTCTAAACCTATGAATAATGATCTTTGAATTAGGTTTTGAAGAAATTGTGTTGCATTAATCTAAATGTTGAGAATTCTTGGAAGAGGAAATGTATAGATGGATGAGAATAGTTCTTGAGGTAAGTACCAATACATACGAGTGTATTTATTTATATGATTTGAGGCTTAACACATTTGGTCGCAAATGTGTTAAGTGGTTTACTATATTGTTAATATAATTGGATCAAGGTGATGATTGAATGATGTGAAGGATGTGAAGATCATTAAAAAGGTAAGCATGAACCCTATTTGATTGTATATCCTTATATGTCTTTGAACCTTAACACATTTGGATGAATGTGTTAAATACTCTATTATATTGTGAATGTAAATGAATAATGTAAATTGCTATATATATATATATAAAGGATGAAATATGAAATGGGAAAGGTAGGAAGAAATGAGGATCATTCTTAAGGTATGTGCAAATTTGTTATGATAAATGCTCTAATAATGAATGGTGTTAATGTGTTTTGAGAAATGATGAAAGGTTATGTTATATGCATTGTGAATGGCAATGTATTATATGAATAATAGATTTTGAAATGTTATATCAATGATGTTATATGTGTCATATGAATTGAGATATGATATGTTGTGAAGCCATTGTAATTGGCCATGATGATTCAAATGTGATATGAAGCCATTGTGATTGGCTATGACAATTCAATTGAGATATGTGAGGCATGTTTGCCTAAATGATGATGAGAATTGTGAATGATATTGATGATAGAATGATCAATGAATTGTGTGTCTAATATGGTATTCATTTTCAGAGTTTTGTTGTTGGTGGCATGCCTAATAGTAACAATCTCTTGAAGTTAGGTTGGACTTGATCCTTGAAGCCAAGTTGGATTGAAGTTTAACATGTTTTACTCCCCTTGAAGCTTGGTTGGGTCTAGCCCTTGAAGCCTAATTGAGATGTTACAACCCTTGAAGCTAGGTTGGATTGGTTCTTGAAGCCAAGTTTTGTTGATACTTAGCATGCTTTGTTCCCCTTGAAGCTTGGTTGAACCTAATCCTTGAAGCCTAGTTGGGATAATGAAAAATGTGATAATTAAACCAAAGCATTAACTCTGAAAGTAGAATGGCATATTAGTGTTTTGGGCCCGAGTCTGTCTTTGTTGTCAATGTGAAATACAAGTGTTGAAAGAAATGAGATCTATGGTGGATTCCATTGGGAATGTGATTCATAATTGGTATGATATATAATGTGTGTATTGAAATATTGATTGTGAGTATTAATAATGAATCATGATTGGTGAATTGTGAATAAAATAATGTTATGAGGTGTGGTATGTAAATGAATTGTGGTTGATGATAAGGATTGTCTTCATTTGAAATGTGATTCATGGTTGGTATGGTATATATAATGTGGATGTATTAATATATTGATTTTGAGTATTGGTGATGGATTAGGGTTGGTGATATTATTATGTATATATGTACAACATATATGAAAATTAGCTAGGATATATGAAAGATGCAATTAAAAAGAAAAGAAAATATGATAAGAACTAATTATACCTTGAATTGATATATCATTATATGTTAATACTCCTATACTATATGTTTATATTTTATATTTGGACTACTAAGCTCTCGGGCTTAGCGCGGGTGTTTATTCGCGCAGGTATATAGATGGAAGATATGAAGTCTTTTGTTATGCCACGAGAAGAGTAAAGTTTGTCGAGACCAACTAGAGGGAAATGCATACATGTATAACTTTTATATTGATGTATTTATGACAAGAAAGTAATTATATGTATAAATGAAGTTTTTGATAAAAATGATGATTTTGTAAATGTTATTTAAATTAACGTATTATGGTTTGAACTCTGTTACAGGTTTTTAAAAGATAACGAAAAGTGACATCCTTATACTTTATATACTTACTGTATGTATACTAAGTATATGTATAGTACTTATATAGGGTATTAGGGTGTTACAGGACATAACCTTCCCATAACTCTAAATTTACCAACTTGTCTATTTCAACCAATCCACCATCAATTTATCACATAATCATCATATATCCACCATATTTACTCTAATTATATCAATTTAACAATTTAAATAAACTTTCTCTCACTAAATCATCAATACATAATCTTAAAATGGAAGAAAACAAAGCTTAAATAATATAAAACTTACTTGGTTTTTTAATTTTTCTTCAAAATCTCCTTGAAACCTTTGAAATATCCATGAAATTTGGTGTTTTGGATGAGAAAAATCTCTCACTTTATCTCTCTAAATTCGTTTCCCATGGATAGAAGAAGAAGATGATGAAGCTTTTTCATTTTCTTCTTTCATTTTCTTTCATATATATTAAAAATTTTAATTATTTATTTAAATATTTAAATATTTTAATCTTTTTAATCTTTTTTTCCCATCCACATATTTATTCTCTTTCTTTGAATTTTCATTTATTTATTTATTATTCCATCTTCCACCCATAAATATGTATATGTATATGTATATGTCTTTTATATTTTAGTATATGTATATGTAATGTGTATTTTATGTATACATCAAGTATACATTATGTGTATTAAGGTTTCAAGTAAGTACTTTCTCTTTAAGCTTTGTTTTCTTCAATTTTATGATTATGTATGATATGGTTAGTGAGACAAAGTTATTGTAAATAGTTAAAATAGATGGTAATGAAATCAAAATGATAATTATTTGGTGATTTGTTGATTACTTAGTTAAATTGGACATAATTGACATAATTGATGATAGTAGGGTTTAATAATGAATATGTGTAATTAGGGTTTCTAAAATGGATAATTAGAATTATGGTAATGGATGAATTTAATATTTTTTTAATATGAATGAGAAGATTTTATGGTTAGAAATTAAATATGGGTAAGTTTGGATGAGGGTAGAGTTTATGGATATATTATGTGTAATTAGGGTTTTTGAAAGAAGGTTTAATAATTGTGAAAATGAATTGTTTTAATGTTGTTTTCATGTAAATATAATGAGTTTGTGGTTGAATGATGGAAATGGATAGGTTGAGTAGTAGTGTGAAAGAAGTAGTAATGGCAAAAATAGGGTTTTAGTGTAATTTTGTATAGAATTGACGTAATTGGTGTTTGAATAATTAAAGTGTGTTAAAATGAATTGCTAATGAAATATTGAAAGTTATAATGTGATTTAGGATTGAATAAAGGGAAGTTACAAAATTAAAGAATTGAAAGGCAATTTGAGAAATGAAGGTGGAGATTGAGATTTATTTGGAATTAACCAAACCTGAGGTTAACACATGCTTTGAAAACTTATATTTTAAGTGTATTTGAGTTGGCATAACAAATTGTGATTTTGGTGAAGGTGTTATGCCACTTTGATATTTGTTTAAATATAGTATATGGCATTGTACCATTAAAACGTGTGAAATATAAATTATGTTTAATGTGATGTGAATATGTCGAAAATGAAGGGATATACCACATTGTGAATGTGGCTAAATAATATATTCTATTTGAATTAAAAGTGTGAAATATGAAAAATAAATGTAAAAATGTAAAAAATAGTTAAAGAATATAGAAAATAAGGGAAATTGTGGTAAAAGAATAAATATGATGGAAATTGATAAAATGTATTGGAATGTGATATGTGATGTCAAATGTGATGTTGTAGTACCTATTGTATATAAAACCTTTGAATGATATATGATGGTGATCATGGAATGATATGATTATGATACATATGCAAATTACTGAGAAAAGAATGTGAGATGATAATTATGCTAAATGATGATAAATGAGTTGTTGAAAGACTTGATGTCACATCCGTGATTTTGGAGATATAAAATTTTATATATACTCAATATACATATATCTAGAGTATATATATAACATATACATATGGTATATTAATTGTATATGTTGGATTAATACATTATATACTTAATATTTAATACACATATAAGGTACATTTGATGTGTATATAAGATACACATTACTTGTGCATATGTGTAATATCCCAAATTTTTGAAAAGTTCTAATTTTTGAAAATTTGATAAAATAAATTATAATTTAAATGGATAAATTAAATTAATAGTTTTAATTGAAAAATGAAGGGGCTTTAAATGAAAAAGTGGAACACATATGTCATATATATGTAAAATATACATAACATATAAAAGTCAACACTTCTTTAAAAAAAATCAAAGTAAAAGGGTATTTTGGTAATTAAATCTTAGAAATTCAAAATTAATAAAATAATTCAAAAATAAATTATTTTTGAATGGAAGAGGGAATTTATGACTTTTAATTTATTAAATAAATAATTAAATAATTAATTATTAAATTATTTTAATATATATATGGTTAAAAATAAAAGATGAAAAGAAAAAGAAAATTTAAAAGTTTTTCATCATCTTCTTCTTCTTTCCTTCAAGGACGACTTTCATGGCCAAACAAGGAGATTTTTAGCTTCTTCCATCATCAAATTCTTCGAGCTTTCAAGGGAATAAGAGTAGTTTTGGTGATTTTCCAACAAGTAAGTAAGTTTTATTTCCAAAATTATGAAGTTCTTTAAAGCTTATGAATATGTATGAATTGAGTTTTTGGAAAGAGCATGTTATAATTGTTGGAATGGGTATGGAAGATGTTCTTTTGATGAGTAAATAATGATTTTAAGGTTGGATTAAAGAAATGGTTTAGTTTGGGTAAGATTGGTGAAGAGAGAGAATTTAGGGTTATGGAACATTTGAGTTTTTGAAATCATGATTTTTAATGGTGCAAATTGATTCCAAATGAGTTGTTTTGATGCATAAACAAGTATTTTATAGTCAAATATTGGATTTGGTTGTGTTTGGTTAGAGTTTGAAGAGGGTAGTATTGATATAGGGTTTTGAAAAAGTGAATTTTTAAAGAATGATTAATTGTTTGATTTTAGTGCTTAAATCAAGTTATTTAATGATATAAGTGGTGAAAATAAGATTAAAATGATAATTGGATTGAGTTGGAATGGAGATCCTTCAATGGTGGAGATTATGCCATTTTAGGGTTTTGAGCATAAGCATGTGGTTAATTAATGTAATTGGTTTAAACATGCTAAAACATGTTTCTAATGATATCAATAAACTTAAAACACTAATTTAAATGGTTTTTCAATGTTAAAGTGAGGTGAAGCTTAATTTTGGAATTTGGTTTAGAGTGATGTTTAATTATGGTTTGATGTTGAGAATACCTTAGAATGTGATATTAAATGATTATGTATGATCACATTTGGTATAGGCATTGAGGGAGGTTGATTTACTTCATCCAAGTGGTAAAGGACAAGTTGGAAAGATAGGATTGGAGGTTGTGTTAAGCTTGCTTTGGGTTGCTAGTAGAGGTATGTACAAACTATGAATATATTGTTTATATTTGCATGACATTTGGGCTTAATATATTTTGGTTGGAAAATGTGTTAAGTTACTTGGTTCATTGATTGTGCATGAATAATGTGCTATGACATTTGCAATGTCATATATGTGTTAAATGCATTGTGAAAAGCCATTGATAATGGCTAAATTGTGTAGAATGTGAAATATGTATATTATGTGAAAATACCCAAAGTAATCGAGTAATGTGTTGTGAATGCAAAAATGAGATATGTGGAATAATGAAATGAATTAATATTGATAAAATGAGAAAAGTTTTGATAAAGGAATTATGAAAGAATTTGATAATGAGAAATATGAATAAATTGTGTGCCTAGTATGTTATTCAATTTTCAGAGTTCTGAGTTTGGCGGCATGCTTATGATTGCCTACGGGCTAAACACTGGAATGGTGAAAAGACTGGGTCGTAAGCCAGGCCAGCTGATAAATATGATGTTTTTGAGGTGAAAAGACTGGGTCGTAAGCCTCAAAAACTGTAGCAGTCTAGCCGGGTTGAGGACCAAGATACTGAGGCCTAAGAGTCTAGCCGGGTTGAGGTCCAAGAGACTGGGGCTGTTACATTATCCATGGATATATATATATATATATTGCCTACGGGCTAGACACATGGTGTCATTATGGACCAAAGCAGTAACTCTGAAATTTGAATAGCATATTAGATCCTTTTTGGGCCTATGCTTGTCTTTGCTTTAATGTGAATTATGAATTGTGATACAATTAAGCAATATAATACTATGAGTTGTGATTATGAAATTTTTGAAAAATATAAGAAAGTAGAATGATGTGACATCTATATGCATTGTGCATTGGAATTGCATTGAGTTTTATTGTTATTATTAAAAATTATACTACTAGGCTTTGGCTTAGCGCGATTGTAATTCGTCGCGCAGGTGTCATGGATGATTTGGTAGAGACGGAGAGTTCTACTAGACCTGGTCGGGCCTAGGTTTGTATTTATTGAGCTTGAAAAGTTGTTTTTGGGTACATCAAGATCAGAGTCAATTGCCAGCATGTAGATATTTGATATTACATTATATTTTGATATTATATATGTTATGATATGCTTTTTGAAGTATATAATATAAATTGTAAAGAATGATTCAAATAATTTGTTTAAGATGGGATCTTATATGTGATGTGATATATATACCTATATATAAGTATTTTGAGAAAATATGAAGAAATTGATAAGTATTGGTGAAATGGTGAATTGATTTTATTTGGAGTGTTTATTTTATGCAGGTTGTGTTTTGTTAAATTTTGGGAACGTCCAAATTACAAACAAAACTCTAGCAAATTTTTCCCAGAGATTTTCATATAAAATATTTATTTTGGATTCCTATAACAAGCAAAGAATATTTATATACTGTTTATTTTATATATTAGTATTTGAAATCTTAAAACATAAATGAGAAAATTTTTATTAAATCAGTCTTTGACATTTTTATATTGTATATGCATATATTACATTTTCTAAAAATATGTATTGTACGTATATATGGTATAAGGGTGTTACATTTTTTTGGTATCAGAGCCTAGGTTTGAGGTTCTCGACCTAGGTGGGTTCTTAGAGAGAGAAAATTGAAAATTTAAAAAAAATAATTTTCAATTGTGATGCATGCATTGGCACTGGCAATTTATCTGATCCCTGATGTGATAATATCAATTTGATATAATGGATATGAGTTGAGATGGCGTCTAGTTTGCATAGATCAAAGTGGCGCAGTGGAAGCGTCATTCTAGAGATTATGGATTAAGAATTTTTGGAACTTTTATTTGAAATTTAAAATTCTTAGCTGATTCAATTGATAAATAAGTGAAATTAGAAAAACAATCTAGGAAATAATTTAAGATATAAAAATAAAAAGTTTGAGAAATGAGCATGATAGTTACAGAAAATTTTATAGGTATACTTCAAAGTGATATTGTCTAAATTTTTGGACAAATCTAGAAATGTTGGATGAGTTTGAACATTTAATAGAAAGTTTTTTTATATGTTAGAATCCAATGTATAAAATTCTATAAATTTTAAAGATGGATCTCTAATTAAGAAAAATAGAAGAACACAGATTGTTGGAGAAATTTCAGCAATTCAGAATCTGTAGAAATTGAGAAACATATTTAAAAACTATGGTAAAACAACCCAGAAAAATCTAAAAATTTACACACAATATCATATATATTCCTATAACATATGGTTAAAATTTCATAAATTTTTATTAAGGTTTGTACCTAAAAAAATGGACAATAGGGTACTGCCAGAGAAATTATTAAAGAGACAGATTCTCTGATTTTGGAAGATTTAATTTTTAAATATATTAAATCAACTTGGAAAAATCTAAAACTTTAAATATAAGTACATATATGTGTCAAGTGCATATGGATAAAAGTTTACAAGCTTTTATAAAGAATTGGTAAGGAATATAAAAATTGAAAGTGAGATTGATATGAAACTGAGGAAGTCATGCAGTTTTGTGTAAGTAAGTAATAAATTAATTTTATGAGACAAATGAATGAAGAAAATTATAAAACTTTATATGCATATGGGTATAAGTATATAAGGAATATGGAGTTTTTAATAATTTGCAACAAAGAGTTCATAATTAAAATCAAAGAGTAAAATCATATATGATAATTATTTATTATGAAATAATGATGCATGATTTAGGGTTGAATGTGTAAAATTAAAGTATCTAAATGGATGATGTTAATTAATTTAAGGAAATGAATTAGTGTTGTTTAAAAGTAAATGTTATGATCTTAAGATTAAGAATGTGATATGGATAAGATTTGGTGAGGTTCATGTTGTTGGTTGCATTATATGAAATTTGAATTTTTGAAATGGGTTTTCATAATTGTGAAAGTGATGTGTTTTGATGTTATATTAATATAAAAATAAAGTTTATAAAGTTAGCTCTTGAAAATGAGATTAATAGAATGAAGTTTAAGTAAAGTAGTAAGTTAAAAATTTAGAGTTGTAAGGGAATTTCGATGAGGATTGTTTAGATATTGATAGTTTAATGTTTAATAAGCATGGGAGTAATTTTGAATGAGTAATATTATTTATAAAAGTACTAACTAAGGTGTAATGTGGTTGATAATATAGAAATTTGTTATGAAATAAAAGGAAATGATTAAGTAAAAATGAGTTACTTTAGGTAATTGAATTGAAAGTGATGAAAAGGGATATGAAGGGTATGATAAATGCATAAAACAAATGAGAGAGAGATGTCATATTGGAAATGTGACTAAGATTTATGTGAAGTGTTAAAAAAAAATATAATAAGAAACTTATTTAAAAGATGGGCGATTAAATAAGAAAGATGTTAATTATGTTGTGGTCAGAGTATATATATATGTTGAATTGATAAATAACCTAAGTAATGTCAAAAGAATGAGAAATGATAATGTTCTATGAAAGGTGATAAATAAAGAAAAATTGCGTATAATTGTATGATATGTGTGATGAGATTTTTCAATATGAACACAATTGTGATATATAAGAAAATGTGGAAAGTGAGTCACATTGTGAATATGACTTACGAAGGTGTATGTGGATGAAAAAAAAATGTTATCGAGTGTTTGTTACCTTATACAATTACTTGTTTATTTATATTGAGAATGATATTGCAAGTATTAATATACCTACGAGAGATTAGGTCTTGACCTGCGTAGAGTTAGGTCATGTGATGAAATTGAGATTGAAAATGGGTACGAGCAGCATTGGACGATGAAATTGTCATTGTAATAACTGAACTTGATGATTGTATAGTGTTGAGCCCGATGTATATGTTTATTAATAAGAGTTTGTAAGAAAAAGGAAAGTATAATGAAGAAAGTATGAAAGTGAAAAAAAAATGAATGAAAATTTTTATAAGAGATAGATTAGAAATGGAGTAATAAATGGAAATTGTGTAAAATTAGCGTATGAACGAATGTGTATATGTAAGAGATGTTAATGATAATATTGTTGAAACTTGAGTTAGGCTAATGATGATCAAGTGATTAAGAGTAAATTATTTAGAAACAGAAGTGATCAAAAGTAAATTACTTTGAAACAAAGCTGAAATGTATTAACTCTTTGTGTAGCAAAAGATTAAAAAAATGAATATGTGATTTTTTGAGATACGAACTTAACATTGTGATTGGAAATATTTGAAGAAGAATGATAGAGGGGCAGTATTTATTTATAAGCCACAGGCATGACCATTATAATGTCATGGTCGTATGATTTGTTTAGTATATTGACCGATTAGTTTTGTTATCCACGGGGCATGGGCCTGAGATGACATGACCATTGGATAGATTTGGTGAGATTGATAGTTATGCTACAAGAAACATGGTCAAGATTTTATGTTTTGCATAGTTGTATCTTATAATTTTATGTTAGAAATTTGTTTATAATTATAGAGAGTGTGGAATAGAAGAGAATTGTGAAAATATGATGAGTTTTAAATGATGTGTAAGAAAATTGATTTGTGTAAATAAGGTAACTATTAGAAATGTGAGAAAATGGTAAATTAAAGGAATTATGAAATGTGAGTAAGAGTTAAATGAATATGTTTGAAAGTGGTATAAAATAAATAAGTTGATGAAAATGATGTGTAAAGTAAACGAGACTAGGGGAAATGAATATTATCTGTAATGATGAATTCGAAGAGAATTAAAATTTGAGAATAAATTTGACCTAATAGAATTAGGTCATGAATTGAAAACAGATTGATGAATTTAAAATAGACTAAAGGTTGGTCAGAATAAATAAGGTTGTGATAGTCATATTGTGATAGTTAGATCAATTGATCCGATATGTAATAAGTTTACAAGTATTTATTGAAATTCAATGTATGTAGTTGTATTAAGAATATACAAGCTATGTGATAATGTGCATAATACAGCGTTCTGATATGTATATGCATATGAAAGGAGCTAAGTTATGTTAGTTATAGTATAATTGGAATGAATCTTAATAAGGAAATAAGATTTTGTTGTTGTATAATGGTGATATTAAATTAATATGTGGTAATTGTATAAAGAGTAAGATCAAAGTGAAGATATGTAAAATTATTGTGTTAAGATAAAAGTTATAAACATTTAAATTTAAGGTGATAAGAGTATATTTTTAAGATATTGAAGTGATCAAATATCTTTAGTACAATAGGTGTGTGGTGTATATATATTAAAGAGATGAACTAATTTTGTCTAATGGCAATTCGATTGATAATATGATAATCTATTGTGATTGTTTGAGTAAATAGACAGTGTAATGATGAGTTATGGAATGATAAAAAGGTAATTGTGAATGAACCTAAGGGGGAGAATATAAATTATGCAATTTGATGAGATTTTAAGATTATGTTTCATTTGAATGATTTATTACCGTACTGGATAATTTCGAGGACGAAATTATTTAAGGGGGAGAAAATTGTCACATCCGTAATTTTGGAGATATAAAATTTTATATATACTCATACTCAATATATATATATATATATATCTAGAGTATATATAACATATACATATGGTATATTAATTGTATATGTTGGATTAATACATTACATACTTAATATTTAATACACATATAAGGTACATTTGATGTGTATATAAGATACACATTTTATGTGTAATATCCCAAAAATTTGAAAAGCTCTAATTTTTGAAAATTTGATAAAATAAATTATAATTTAAATGGATAAATTAAATTAATGGTTTTAAATGAAAAATGAAGGGGTTTTAAATGAAAAAGGTGGAACACATATGTGATATATATGTAAAATATACATAACATATAAAAGTCAACACTTCTTAAAAGAAAAGTCAAAGTAAAAGGGTATTTTGGTAATTAAATTTTAGAAATTCAAAATTAATAAAATAATTCAAAAATAAATTATTTTTGAATGGAAGAGGGAATTTATGACTTTTAATTTATTAAATAAATAAATAAATTATTAATTATTAAATTATTTTAATATATACATATGGTTAAAAATAAAAGATGAAAAGAAAAAGAAAATTTAAAAGTTTTTCATCATCATCTTCTTCTTTCCTTCAAGGACGACTTTCATGGCCAAACAGGGAGATTTTTAGCTTCTTCCATCATCAGATTCTTCAAGCTTTCAAGGGAATAAGAGTAGTTTTGGTGATTTTCCAACAAGTAAGTTTTATTTCCAAAATTATGAAGTTCTTTAAAGCTTATGAATATGTATGAATTGAGTTTTTGAAAGAGCATGTTATAATTGTTAGAATGGGTATGGAAGATGTTCTTTTGATGAGTAAATAATGATTTTAAGGTTGGATTAAAGAAATTGTTGAGTTTGGGTAAGATTGGTGAAGAGAGAGAATTTAGGTTTATGGAACATTTGAGTTTTTGAAATCATGATCTTTAATTGTGCAAATTGATTCCAAATGAGTTGTTTTGATGCATAAACAAGTATTTTAAAGTCAAATATTGGATTTGGTTATGTTTGGTTAGAGTTTGAAGAGGGTAGTATTGATATAGGGTTTTGGAAAAGTGAATTTTTAAAGAATGATTAATTGTTTGATTTTAGTGCTTAAATCATGTTATTTAATGATATAAGTGGTGGAAATAAGATTGAAATGATAATTGGATTGAGTTGGAATGGAGATCCTTCAATGGTGAAGATTATGTCATTTTAGGATTTTGAGCATAAGCATGTGGTTAATTAATGTAATTGGTTTAAACATGCTAAAACATGTTTCTAATGATATTAATAAACTTAAAACACTAATTTAAATGGCTTGATATGGTTTTTCAATGTTAAAGTGAGGTGAAGCTTAATTTTGGGATTTGGTTTAGAGTGATGTTTAATTATGGTTTGATGTTGAGAATACCTTAGAATGTGATATTAAATGATTATGTATGATCACATTTGGTATAGGCATTAAGGGAGGTTGATTTACTTCATCCAAGTGGTGAAGGGCAAGTTGGAAAGATAGGATTGGAGGTTGTGTTAAGCTTGCTTTGGGTTGCTAGCAGAGGTATGTACAAACTTTGAATATATTGTTTATATTTGCATGACATTTGGGCTTAACACATTTTTGTTGGAAAATGTGCTAAGTTACTTGGTTCATTGATTGTGCATGAATAATGTGCTATGACATTTGCAATGTCATATATGTGTTAAATGCATTGTGAAAAGCCATTGATAATGGCTAAATTGTGTAGAATGTGAAATATGTATATTATGTGAAAATACCCAAAGTAATCGAGTAATGTGTTGTGAATGCAAAAATGAGATATGTGGAATAATGAAATGAATTAATATTGATAAAAATGAGAAAAGTTTTGATAAAGGAATTATGAAAGAATTTGATAATGAGAAATATGAATAAATTGTGTGCCTAGTATATTATTCAATTTTCAGAGTTCTGAGATTGGCGGCATGCCTATGATTACCTACGGGCTAAATGCTGGAATGGTGAAAAGACTGGGTCGTAAGCCAGGCCAGCTGATAAATATGATGTTTTTGGGGTGAAAAGATTGGGTCGTAAGCCTCAAAAAATATAGCAGTCTAGCCGGGTTGAGGACCAAGATACTAGGGCCTAAGGGTCTAGCCGGGTTGAGGTCCAAGAGACTGGGGCTATTACATTATCCATGGATATATATATATTGCCTACGGGCTAGATACATGGTGTCATTATGGACCAAAGCAGTAACTCTGAAATTTGAATAGCATATTAGATCCTTTTTGGGCCCATGCTTGTCTTTGCTTTAATGTGAATTATGAATTGTTATACAATTGAGCAATATAATGTTATGAGTTGTGATTATAAAATATTTGAAAAATATAAGAAAGTAGAATGATGTGACATCTATATGCATTGTGCATTGGCATTGCATTGAGTTTTATTGTTATTATTAAAGTTTGGAGTACTAGGTTTTGGCTTAGCGCGATTGTATTTCGTCGCATAGGTGTCATGGATGATTTGGTAGAGGCGAAGAGTTTTACTAGACCTGGTCGGGTCTAGGTTTATATTTATTGAGCTTGAAGAGTTATTTTTGGGTACATCAAGATCAGAGCCAGTTGGCAGCATGTAGATATTTGATATTACAGTATATTTTGATATTATATATGTTATGATATGTTTTTGAAGTATATAATATAAATTGTAAAGAATGATTTGAATAATTTGATTAAGATGGGATCTTATATATGATGTTGATATATATACCTATATATAAGTATTTTGAGAAAATATGTACAAATTGAAAAGTATTGGTGAAATGGTGAATTGAATTTATTTGGAGTGTTTATTTTATGCATGTTGTATTTTGTTGAATTTTGGGAACGTCCAAATTACAAACGAAACTCTAGCGAATTTTTTCCAGAGATTTTCATATAAAATATTTATTTTGGATTCCTATAACAAGCAAAGAATATTTATATACTATTTATTTTATATATTAGTATTTGAAATCTTAAAACAGAAATGAGAAATTTTTATTAAATCGGTCTGTGATATTTTTATACTGTATATGCATATTTTACATATGCTAAAAATATGTATTGTACGTATATATGGCATAAGGGTGTTTCACTTGAGCAGAGCTAAGTCTTGATATTGAAAATGAGATTATAGAAATATGATTTGATGAGATGAATAATTATGTGATGTGTGTATTGCCCTGAATAATAAATTGTTTCAAAAAATTGATGTTGGGGATTATATGATGGCTAGCCCGATCAGTGCTGGGCCAAGACCTGAGTAGAGCTAAATCATGAGATTGAGGACCTGAGCAGAGCTGGGTCAAAAATTTGAAATGATTTTGCCTACAGGTTAGACAATGGGTGTCACAATGGACCAAATCAATTATTCTAAAATTGATTATTGTGTAGGGAGTAGTTGGGCCCAACGTGTGATGTGATGCCGTGTCTTTTACAGTTTTGGTAATGTTGTAATGAAATGATGAGATGAATTAAATGAGTTTAGTTGAACATTGTACTGTGTTAGTAATGTGGCAACAAAATGTTGAGTTGATAAATATATATCTGTATGGTTGCCATATATTTGTATATGAATTTTGTGATGATAATGTTGTGTGACTCATATAGATATAAATATATTTAAAGAATTAGAGGATAGATGATGAGTAATTTGTGATGAATAATTGTATGTATATGAATTATAAGGTAAAGAAAATACAAAAATAATAGTGCATGTATTGATAGTATGATGATAAAATATGAGTTGAAAAGTATACATGTGTGTTATTTAAATTATTGTATGGTTTTATTATATACCCCTAAGCCGTATGGCTTAGCGTGGTTGTGTAAATCATATAGGTACCAGAAGTGCAGATCATGGTGAACCTACGTATGATTGAGACTTGAAGTTATAGGTACCACAGGACTAACTTAGAATGTGATGCATTCATGTATAATTATATGTGCGGTGTAATGTGGATTTTGTATATTAAAGATATTATATGTATATTAAACATATTTTGGAAAATGTTATTTATATGTGAATAATTTGATAAGTACTGTTACTTAAAACATAAATTTGGAATGTCCATTGATTAAGTTCATGGTTTTTCTTGAATATTTATAAAATGAGAAATAATTGGTAAGTTTTGAAAAGTTTTGGAAAAAATGCTAGAGATTATATTGTGAATATTTGAGAGTAAAATTTTCCATGCAGGTTGTGCGTTTGTTGTTTTGGAAAATATTCAAATTACAGATAAAACTCTAGCGAATTTTTTTTAGAGATTTTCTTTATAAATTTCTATTTTAAGAATTTACTACTTAAATATATATTATTTATTATTAATTAAATATTGTGATTAAAATAAAAATTTTATTATGGTGTGTCACTTTTATATTCTGTATGTGTATTTTACATATACGAAATATATATAATGTACATATATAGTGTATAAGGGTATCATATATATACTTTGTATCAACTCTATATTTGGATAACGGGTTACTAATTGCAAGTAAATGCATATTTTAAAGTTTAATTATTGTCGATGATCTATTATGGTACGAATGCCTACTATCAGTAGTGATATAAAGTGTCCACTGATGGCATAATGTGTAACACCCATATACTCTATATAAGTACTATACTTATACCTTGTATACATACAGTACATATATAAAATATAAGGATGTCACTTTTCATTACTGTTTAAAACCTTTACCTTAGTTCCAAACAATAATACATTTTATTTAAAGAACATTTACAAAATTATTATACTTTTGATGATATTACATATATATAAATTACCTTGTCTTTTCCAAAATTCACTTATGTATATATACATTTTTATCAAAATACAACATAATAAAATTGTACATGTATGCACCACCTTCTAGTTGGTCTCGAAATACTCTTACCCTTCTTTTGGCATAACGGTTTGACTCCCAGATCAACCATCTACTCACCTGCGCAATTTATACAACCGCGCTAAGCTCGAAAGCTTAGTAGTATAAATAAATATTATAAACATACACTACAAAAAATCATACTCATATATTAACATCATGTATCATCATTTTCTTTTTATGTTTTCCATTTTCAATGCACTTTTCATATCTTTCCACTAATTTCATAATTTATATATATATACACATATATCATTAACACAAACAACAATTCAATGGCTTATCACAACATTCATGAAATAATACACATAATTTCTCACATCCATATACATATTACACATCACATTGTATTCTCATAATCTCATTTCCAATATCAAGACTTAGCTCTGCTCAAGTCTTTCAACAATTCATTTCTCATCACTTAGTATAGTTTCTCAAGCCTTATTCCTTTTTAGTAATTTGTTCATGTGTTGTGATCATATCATTCCATGATCACCATCATATATCTCATAACGTTATATCTTATTATATCATATATCCCATAACATTATATCTTATTTCATAATTCACATTAAAACAAAGATAAGCATGGGCCCAAAAGAAACTAATATGCCATTCAAATTTCAGGGTTACTGTTTTGGTCCAATAATCACATTTATCAAGCCCGTAGGCGAATCATTATCACAATGAGAAATATCTCATATGTAACATCCCAACTAGGCTTCAAAGACTAGGCCCAACCAAGCTTCAAGGGGAGCTCAGCATCAATCCAACTTGGCTTCAATTACCAAGCCCAACCCAGCTTCAAGGGATTGTTACTTTTAGGCATGCCACCAATAATAAAACTCTGAAAATTGAATAACATATTAGGCACACAATCCTTTTATTATTTCATTATCAAATTATTTCTCATTATCTCCTGATCATCTAGGCACAATACCCCAGATATTTTATTTACATCTTTATAGCCATCAACAATGGCTTCACATTTCATCATTGGGTATACATAACAAATTACATTATTCATATATTTTGAATCCTCAACATATATTCCACATAGTTCACATAATGCAAATCATAACACCATTCTCACAAATCAAAATATAATAGGTAACTTAACACATTTTCCAACCGAATGTGTTAAGTCCTAAAGTCATGTAAATATATACAATCATGTAAGGTTTGTACTTACCTTATGGAACACTCCAAAATAAACTTTAAAACTTCCTTTAACCTTCTCTTCCAAGCTGCCCTTCAACACTAAGGTTGGGCAAACTATTTTCTCTCAATGTTTATACCAAATGTGATCATAAACAACCATTTAGTATCACATTCTAAGGCATTCTTAACATTCAAATCATTTAAATAAGAATTACAAATGAAAAACAACAAAATGAGTTATTCTCAAGTGACACGCCGACCAACACAGGTGTGTTAATGACCATGTCATTAACTTATTCATACAGAAACATTGACACGTCCAATGACATGGGCGTGTCACTGTCCGTGTCATTCATTCTGCCTCACAGAAATATTGACACACCCAACAACAAGGGCGTGTTCATGGCCGTGTCAATTATTTATCTCTCAGTAGCTATGACACGTCCGATGACATGGCTGTGTTAATGGTCGTGTCACAAACGTTAAACTCGGCACCGTTGACACGTCTAATGACATGGCCGTGTCAGGCAAAAGTTATGCATTTCGAACTCTCATTCATATTAACACAATCACTCCAAAATCCATACTACAACACCCTTAATCAACATCTTAGTTTATATTCATAATTCACCTATCAATTCAACACTTATATAACTTCAACATATCATAATAATAATCATTATATACATCATCCATGTACCAATTTACTCAATTTCCCAACTCATTTATATTAAACCATTACTAAACAATTTCAACAACTCATCATCATCCTCACAAATAACCATATTTTCATCATCTAAACACCAATTCAACATATATATATACTTCAATATTTCATCATGTGAATACTCGAATTTTGAGGCTCGAAAAGCCGATTTTCTTAGACTGCTGACGACCGAGCCGGACCAGAGGTCCACGATAAAGTTCACCGAAAGTATATCTTCATGGTACTTGAAATGTCTGGAATGACGCGAGGATCACGGATATGGTCCCGAAATATTTTTTGGAGGTCTGCAGCTCCCGAAAAATCAGTTTGAGCGAAAATCGTGCAACCCGATGTGCTATTTTGGCGGCTGAACCGCCGCATGCAGCGGTCCAACCGCCGTCCAGTCCGAATTTTGTCTATAAAAGCCTCCAAATTTTCAGAAAATGGGTTTGGCTTTTGGTTCGGTCTTTTCGGGCGGACGAATTCTTCATTTTCCATACGCTTAAGAACTTCTCTTAGGCTTTTCTTTGCATAAATCTAACCTTGTGCTGCAGGAATTAATCCGTAATCAAGAATCATAATCCAAGGTCCAAGAAAACGAGATCTGGAACTTCGAAGTGGGAAAATCCTAAGCAAGGTAATATCCTAATTCATCCTTTGTCAATTCAAGCATGCCATAAGCATTCCATCTTCTTCTTAATTTCTTTTTGGTCAAAGACCTAATCTTTTTAGGTCTAAGGCCTAGTTAACTAATCAATCAATCTTTTGGCATTAAGCCCTGAATCAATCAATATTTTTGGTCAAAGACCTAATCCTTTTAGGTCTAAGGCCTAATTAAGTAATCAATCAATTTTTGGCATGAAGCCCATCATAGTTAAAATCAATAGTTTGGCACGGAGCCTAAATTGCATTTTCTTTTGGTACCAAGTACCCAAATTTTATCAAATTTAGCACTAAGTGCTCAAAATCTCATAATTTTGGCAAAAAGCCTGACAATGCACGAAGCATACACACACATACATGCACACATGCATAATTGCCTTTAAATAGGCTTTTCCGAACTACATGGGCTTTGATCTCTCATAAAAAAACGAGAGTATGTAGGCATATTTGGGATTCACCCCAAATAGCAAGTCCACAATCTACTAACAATCTGTTTGTCTTCCTTTTTGTGTTCCTCTTAGGTTCATTTCTTCTCTGGCAAATTAGTCAAATACATGACATAGTCCCCGAATCCTCCTTGGGTTCGTAGATTAGAAACCTTTACATTGGATGTATTATTGGAGTCAAACAAGGGTTTTCTTAGTTTTTCCCTTTGAACAGAAAAAAACTGAGTGGCGACTCCTAACAACAAGTGAACGTTCATCCGAATCCTTTTCGGGTGGAATTAGAGGTTCACAACTTGGCGACTCCACTGGGGACCATAAAAATGATTTATGGGATCTTAGTGGACTACAATTGTTTATTTGACTAACTTGCCCTTCTTTAGGGTACTTTTATTTATTTTACAGGGTACCTTAGCAATATATCCTTTCCTTAAGGATATGGGAATAAAATTGACAAAAAAGAATCTTTTTCCTTTGATGGACCCCTTGTTTGATTAATTGTGCAGTTGTTTTGTCATTTAGAGAATCTTTTTCTCTTGCATTATATGGGGGAATCATTTTCCTCCATTGCATGAAAAAAATTTTCAAATGAATTTCTTCTCTTTCTGTTCAAAATTCTGAGTCTGGATAGCAAGAGCGCTGACCGGCAGGTCTCCTTGATTATGCCGGCGGACAGCCAAAGCGTCCTTCCTATTGTCACAAACCATTCCAATCCTTTTGGAGTGGCCTATGAGTAAACATACTGTTGGACCCACGCGAAACTCTTTGTTTCACATGTGGTTAGGTATATCTTACTCAAGACTCAAGGGTCCCTATTATAAGCCTATTCTCTATTTTTCATGTAACAATAGAACCCTCCCTTAGGTTGTATGTACCCAATAATAGTGCCACATTCCATTAAAATGAATTATGATGTGATGAGGTGCATTCATGCAACATAACAACATTGTTTTGGGGAAAACCTTTTGATATATGCAAGTGGACCAAGAGTCTTCCTACCCTACACACTACCCTGATCCTTTACCCTTAACCTTTGCAGGTACCCACTATCCGTGTGCCTTCACCTACACAAGCTACACCAACTCCGACTGTGCAATCACCCACAAGTCCTACTATCCCAACTTCACCAACTACTCCAATTACTGAAATGGCTACTATGGAACAGATTAAGGCCTTGCTAGATGGACAGGTTAAGGAAATTGAAGCTAGGATGCAAGAAAGAATTGATGAAGCCTTGACAGCCCAAAGGGTAGCCATCTTGGCCAAATTGGGAGGGGCACCAAAGACAGCCACTACTCCTGGAAATCTAGGGAAGGAACCTATTGTCGGACAAACTAGTACCCCCATGACTACTCAGAATAATACCCCTGTCATCAATTTGGAGGATTCACCCTCTAAGAATGCTACTGAAACTGATGAACTGAAAAAGAAACTTGAATTGCTTGAAAGGTCAATCACTGCCATGAAAACTCATAAAGAGGTGGTAGACATGGATTCCTTATCCTTGTTTCCCCAAGCTAGGTTGCCTCCAAAATTCAAGATGCCGGGGGATGGACAGATTTGATGGGACTACTTGCCCTAAAACTCACCTGAAAATGTATGTGGGGGCCTTAAGCCCTTGGGGTCTAAATGACGAGCTCTTTGCTCAACTCTTCCAACAATCCTTGACTGGTGCTGCCCTTAAGTGGTTTGTAAGCCTGGATCGTGCCAAGATTAAGACCTGGGAAGACATCTGCAATGCATTTAACACTCAATACCACTACAATATTGAGGTAGATGTCACTAGAAGGGAGCTTGAGACTACCAAGCAAAACAACAATGAACCCTTCTCCTCGTTCCTTACGAGGTGGAGGGCGAAGGCTGCCCAAATGATCAATCGCCCTTCAGAACAGGAGCAGATTGATATTATAATCAAGAATTTAAGGCCTACATATCAAGCTCAACTGCAAACCCAATACCTACCTACTTTCAAATCGCTCATTGCGACTGCAACTAAGGTAGAAGATTTGATACAATTGGGTAAGATAGTGGATGAGGGAGCTACTTCAAAGTATAAGAAACATGACCAAGTTGCTTCCTCAGGCAAGGTTAATGAAGTGGCCAATATTGCCCCTACGAATCCTTTACGTGTGGGCAATCTTGGGCAGAGAAATCAGCCAAGAAGGCAATATACCGACCTTGGGATGCCCCTTCATCTAGTGTTTAAAAAGGCTGTGGAAGGAAAGTACTTGAAGCCTTTGGACCCGAGGCCTCCTCCAAACCCATTACCCTCCAATTATAGGGCCAATGAGTACTGTGAATACCACCAAGGAAAGGGGCATAGAACAGATGCTTGCTGGACCCTGAAAAACCGCATCCAGGATTTGGTAGATAGTGGTGACATCATTCCTCTCAGGAGTCAACCAAACATTAATACTAACCCTTTGCCCAATCATTCCATCCATGTTATCACTGTGGAAGAAGAGCTGTTTGATCCTTTCAAACTTCTCTTAGAGATGAATGAAGTATGTGTGTTGGATTTGAATAACCTCGTTGAAGAGGTCGACACCCTGACAAGAAGTGGAAGGCAATATCAGCCACTCGACTTGGGAAAAGCCCCTAAAACCCTAAATCACCCCTATAAGAAGAAGCCATAACCAAAAGAAGACTCTGTCCTCTCTCAGCTTAAACAAACTCAAGATAAGGTGTCAATTTGGGAGCTCCTTGCTTCCTCATTCCCACACCGTCAGGCTCTCAGTAAAGCTTTGAGTCAACTTGATACATCAGTAGACACAAGCCCAGAAGCTTTGGTGGCCACTTTGACCCAATCAACCAAGGCATTGAGTATCAGGTTTTCTGATGAAGATTTACCAGAAGATGGCATAAAACACAATGATGCTCTATACATCACCATACAAACTAGGGGAAAGACTGTGCCCATGGTTCTCATTGATAAATGGGTCAGCCTTAAATGTATGTCCCTTGAAAGTAGCAAGCTGTCTGGGATTGGAGGCTATAGATCTTACGCCTTCTGATCAAATTGTTAGAGCATATGATAACACTCGAAGAGAAATTTTGGGTGTTGCTGCTCTGGAAGTTGCTATTGGAATTGGATCGGTGAAAATGGGAGTGCCGTTCCAGGTCATTGATGTACCTGCGAGCTTTAATCTCCTCCTTGGAAGGCCGTGGATTCATCAGAATAATGTTGTACCTTCTTCATTACATCAAAAACTTAAGTTCCCTTTCGAAGGAAAAATCATCACTATTAAAAGAGACACATGTAAAATCAACAAGAAAACCACGGATCAGTCTCTCTTTGAGGTTGTTCCTGGTGAAACTGCTATGGCCTTGACTGGGTTCCATTATGACACTGTTCAATGCATTGAAGGAGAGAGGCCCAAAGGGCCGTTTATCCTATATGACTTTGGGGAGGTCCAAATCAATTGCCTGGTGGGAATGATGTTAAGGGTAGGTCTGCTACCCGGGATGGAAATGATGAAGTCTGGGAGGAAATCATCCATAGTGCGGCCATGGGAAGAACCTGAGAATAATGGAACTTTTCGATTGGGGTACAAACCCACAGACGATGAGATAGAAGAGTTTGAGCATGGGAAGAAGGGAAAGAAGACTTGGGGGGCAAAAAGCCTCAAAATGCGCCCTTACTTTAGAACTCTGAATGGTCACTTTTGCAAACCTGGAAAAACAGTTCCTTACTGTGGTTTTCAGGAGCCATTCTATTCTCCTATGACTGGAAAGAAGCTACCGGGTTTTGAGATGTTTGCTGATGTTTTAGTCATAAAGGAAGAAGAGCCAGAACCTATAACTGACCCACAAGTGAAAGATTTCATGCGGCCTAGTCTCTTTGATGAGGTTGCTATGATAACCAATTTTGAAGACAAAAAGGACTTCACGAAGCTGATCAAGACAACAGATGGACCACTGATGAACTGGTATGCCGAGGAGGGACAAGTGGCTATAGTCAAACCTAGTCCTGTGTCACACCCCAAACCTGAATCTTGTACTGAGTCAAATCTTGAGTCAAACACCGAGTCAGAGTTTAGTTCTGAGTCTCCCTTAGCTTCAAGAATAGAAAACCCTGATGTCGAATGTAATGTAACTCTGGAGGATGACTCCGACATTATTAATGAAGCTGTTCAAGTTCTCGATTACCCTGTGTCTTTTGCTTTCCAAGTATTATCTAGCAAAAATGAAATAAATGAAATAAAAGAAATGAATGAAAAGATAATAATTGGCAAAGAAAATGAATATACATACATTGCATATGATTGTGTGAATAAGGAACAGGTTGTTGGGTGCATCAGAAGATATGTCGACTGCTTCATGTGGAAGACAAGTGATGTCACGGGAATAGACCCAACAATAGCAGTTCATAAGATTCCGCTATACCCCGATGCAAAGCCGGTTAAGCAGAAGTTGAGAAGAATGAAGCCAGAATGGTCTTTGAAAATTAAAGATGAGATTGCCAAGCAACTGGATAATAAGTTCATAGAACCAATTGTCTACCCTTCCTGGTTAGCAAACATTGTGCCAGTCCCAAAGAAAGACGGAAAGGTCAGGATGTGTGTTGACTATAGAGATTTGAATAAGGCTTGTCCCAAGGATGATTTCCCGCTACCACACATCGATTTGCTAATAGACAGGATGGCTGGGTATATGATGGTTTCCATGACTGACCTTGCGGTTGGGTACAATCAGATCATGGTGCATCCATCGGACAAAGAAAAGACAGCTTTCATTATAGAATGGGGCACTTTCTGCTACAGGGTTATGCCTTTTGGATTGATAAATGCAAGGGCTACCTACCAAAGGATGGCAACAACAGTCTTTCATGACATGATTCACAAAGAAGTAGAAGTGTATGTTGACGATATGATTGTCAAGTCAAAATCTTCAGAAGAGCATGTTGAAGCACTTGAGAAGTTCTTCCTTAGATTTCGCAAGTACAATTTGAAGGTTAATCCTGCAAAGTGCCTCTTTGGTGCAACATCAGGCTTATTTTTGGGATATTTGGTCAGCAAGAAAGGAATAGAAGTTGATCCAACAAAGTCAAGGCTATTCTGAAAATGCCTCCACCAAGAACAGAAAAGGAGATTCGAGGCTTGCTAGGTAGATTACGGTATATCAGTCGATTCATATCGCAGTTGGTAGAGACTTGTGGTCCTATCTTTAAGCTACTAAGGAAAGGTGCTTCACAAGAATGGAATGAAGATTGCCAGAAGGCCTTTGACAAGATCAAAGAATACTTGTTAAGTCCGCCAATTCTGCAACCTCCCAGAATGGGAAAACCTCTGCTCTTGTATTTGTCTGTAACAGATGAAGCCATGGGTGCAATGCTAGCTCAAGAGGCCGAAGGTACAAAGGTGGAAAATGCAATTTATTACCTCAGCAAAAGGATGTTGGACTATGAGTTAAAGTATAACAAGATTGAGAAGTTGTGTTTAGCGTTGTATTGGGCTTGCATGAAGTTACAGCACTACTTGTCTTCTTACACTACTTATGTCATCGCAGAACAGAGTCCCTTGAAATTCCTTATGGAGAGGCCTATTTTGGACAGCAAAATGGCAAAGTGGGTGTCAACATTGGCAGCTTTTGACTTAAAATTCATTCAAAGGAAAGCTATGAAAGGTGGGGCAATAGCTGACCAGTTAGCAGAATTACCCATAATAGACGAGATGCGAGAAATGGATTTCCCTGACGAAGACCTCTTGAATGTGGAAAGAAGTGTTTGGGAGATGTATTTTGATGGGGCGTCCAATTATCATGGAAATGGAATTGGGATTGTGTTCAAAACTCCTTGTGGAGAATACATTCCCTTTGCAGTTAAACTTGACTTTAGCTGCACAAACAATGAAGCAGAATATGAAGCTTGCATCAATGGGCTTGAAGCCACTCTGGAATTGGGGATTAAGAACCTAAAGGTCTACGGTGATTCTATTTTAATAGTATCACAAGCTTTAAGGAAATGGAAAATAAGAGAAGAGCGTTTGGTTCCTTACCTACAACGCCTTGATCATTTGGCACAACAATTCGATGATCTGTCCTTCGAATATCTCCCAAGAGCAAAGAATCAGTTTGCTGATGCCCTGGCTACTTTAGCTTCCATGATCAATATCAAGGAAGGGAAAGCCATTCGTCCATTAAAAGTTCAACTTCAGAAGCAACCTGCCCACGTAATGCATTTGGCCGATGGTAAACCATGGTTCTGGGATATCAAGAGTTATCTCAAGGATGGAAGTTATCCGGAGGGATCATCAAGGGTTGATCAGAGAGCAATAAGGCAGCTAGCCACAGGTTACATTCTTAATGGAGATATTCTCTACAAAAGAAGTTGGAATGGAATGCACCTAAGTTGTGTGGATGAAGCAGAGGCTAAGCGGATAATGGAAATGGTACATGGTGGCGAATCGGGACCGCATATGTATGGGATCACCTTGGCTCGAAAAATAGCCAATCTAGGATATTATTGGTCCACCATGAATACAGACTGTGTGGCATTTGTGTAAGAATGCCATCAGTGCCAGATATTTGCTAAGCTACAGAAACAACCTCCTGTTGCTCTGAATCCAATCACCTCTCCATGGCCCTTCGCTACTTGGGGAATAGATATAATTGGCAAAATACATCCAAAAGCGTCGAATGGATATCAGTTTATCTTGGTAGCGGTGGATTACTTCACGAAGTGGGTTGAAGCAGCTTCCTATGCAAAATTAGATGCCAAAAAGGCAGCACAGTTTGTCCGAACCAACATCCTTTGTCAGTACGAAACACCATTCGAGATTATCACTGATAATGGAACTCATTTCCAAGCAGAATTTGCTAAACTCTTGAAGGATAAGAGGATCCAGCATCATAAGTCCTCTCCTTATAGACCTCAAACAAATGGAGCTATAGAAGCAACAAATAAGTCTATAAAGGTGATCATACAAAAAATGATCAAGGAATATAGGGGTTGGCATGAGAAGTTACCACTGGCCTTGTAGGGATATAGAACATCAATTAGAACTCCTACTGGGGCAACCCCATATTCACTGGTGTACGGAATGGAAGCGGTACTCCCCATTGAACTGGAAGTTCAATCGACAAGGATAATTCAAGAAAGTCAGATAAATGAAGCTAAATGGATTAGCAATTATCATCATCAGTTGTTTGGTTTGGATGAAAAAAGACTTCAAGCTCTACATCAGATTCAGGGGTATCAGAGGCGAATAGCCAGACATTTCAACAAAAAGGTCAAAGATCGAAAGTTGGAAGAAGGTTGTTTGGTTTTGAAAGAGATCAGAACACCTGTTACAGATCCTCGTGGGAAGTTTCGTCCTCTTTGGGCTGGACCCTACATTGTAAAGAAAATACTTTCCGGCAGAGCCGTCATCTTGTCTGATTTGGATGGTCTGGAATTCACAAACCCATGCAATCTGGATCAATTAAAGAAATATTATGTATAATCATGCATTGTAAGGAACTACATTAGACCTGATTCTCGCAACTAATTCGAGATATGTAGGCAGCTCTCCTTGAGCACGGTCTAAATTTTAATGAAAACCATTGATTCATTTTTCTTTTGCCAAACATAAAAATAAATAAATAAATAAATAAAGAAAAGAAAGAAAGAAAAATCCTGCTAAGTCAAAAACCCACAAAGGGCGGCTTAGGCAATAGTGGGGCCCGCTAAGTCGAAAACCCGCAAAGGGCGGCTTAGGCAAGAATGGGTAAGAGCTCGCTAAGTTGAAAATCCGAAAGGACGGCTTAAGCAAAAATTAGAGCAAGTAAATAAAGTAGATAATGCTTGGAAAGCAAATAAAAGAGTCATTCCAAAAAGAGTCATTCATTCCGAAAAGAGTCATTTCAAAAAGAGTCATTCATTCCAAAAAGAGTCATTCATTCCAAAAAGAGTCATTCATTCCATGAAATATCAAACCAATCAAAAGAGTCAAGCCATAAGTCTAAAAATGTCAAATGAACCAAAAAAAAAAAAGAGTAGACAATAGAGTCAACCCTAGGATCTAAATCCTACGTCTCCTACGTGGGGCAGAGTCTTCGGCATCTTCCTTAGTTCCGGAACTTTCTACAACATCTATCTTCCCCTCGTTAAGAGGAACCACATCCTCTCCCTCCAACTCCTGCAGCAATGCATGCCTCCTTTGCTTTTCAATTGGCCAAACTTCGGCTATAAACCAAGTTCTATACTCTGGAGAAGGCTGGACAAGGGAAGGCTCTGCAAAAGGCCTGATCATCTGATGGTTCCTAACCCAAGTTTGAAGAATAGCTCGAGTAACTCCGGGAGTAATAGGGGCAGCAATAGTAAGCCCAACAGGAAAAGAAACCCAGCTAACAGGCAGAAGACAAAAGCTCGCATCCTATGCTTCAGTTGAATCTCATCTTCGAAATTAGCAGTCAGGAATGCATCACTCAAAGGAAGCAGCATCGCTTTATTCCCATCCACAATCATAGCTTGAGCTTGAGGCCTTATAAAGTTGAAAAGCCTCTTAAAAGACCCCACATAGCTAATTTGAACCTCATGCCTTATAAGAGGGGCATTTGGGTCACATCCAATAATTGAGCAGAATTCCTCAAAAAGAGGACACATCTCGTCCATCCGGGCACCAAATCTGAAGACGTGAGCTTGGGGATCCCAAAATCTGATACAAGCATGCAAGAAATCCCAATCTACAGCTACACCTCTAAGAGTAGCAACAGTTTTCAATCCATATCTTCCCATATTGATCCTTTCAACATTATGGAGGCTCTTGGTCCATTCATGCATCACATGGTTAAAAAGAGGGTTCATTGTTGAGGGTCCATATTGCACCTTGCTCAAAATTCTCGTTTCTGACGACCACTGAGCTCCATAAATCATTTTTATGGACCCCAGTGGGGGGCAATTGTGAATACTCGAATTTTGAGGCTCGGAAAGCCGATTTTCTCAGACTGCTGACGACCGAGCCGGACCAGAGGTCCACGGTAAAGTTCACCAAAAGTATGTCTTCATGGTACTTGAAATGTCTGGAATGACGCGAGGATCACGGATATGGTCCCGAAATATTTTTTGGAGGTCTGTAGCTCCCAAAAAATCAGTTTAAGCAAAAATCGTGCGACCCGATGTGCTATTTTGGCGGCTGAACCGCCGCATGCAGCGGTCCGACCGCCGTCCAGTCTGAATTTTGTCTATAAAAGCCTCCAAATTTTCAGAAAATGGGTTTGGCTTTTGGTTCGGTCTTTTCGGGCAGACGAATTCTTCATTATCCATACGCTTAAGAACTTCTCTTGGGCTTTTCTTTGCATAAATCTAACCTTGTGCTGCAGGAATTAATCCGTAATCAAGAATCATAATCCAAGGTCCAAGAAAATGAGATCTGGAACTTCGAAGTGGGAAAATCCTAAGCAAGGTAATATCCTAATTCATCCTTTGTCAATTCAAGCATGTCATAAGCATTCCATCTTCTTCTTAATTTCTTTTTGCTCAAAGACCTAATCTTTTTAGGTCTAAGAACTAGTTAACTAATCAATCAATCTTTCGGCATTAAGCCCTGAATCAATCAATATTTTTTGTCAAAGACCTAATCCTTTTAGGTCTAAGGCCTAATTAAGTAATAAATCAATTTTTGGCATGAAGCCCATCACAGTTAAAATCAATAGTTTGGCACGGAGCCTAAATTGCATTTTTTTTTTTGTACCAAGTACCCAAATTTCATCAAATTTAGCACTAAGTGCTCAAAATCTCATAATTTTGGCAAAAAGCCCGACAATGCACTAAGCATACACACACACATGCACAAATGCATAATTGCCTTTAAATAGGCTTTTCCGAACTACATAGGCTTTGATCTCTCATAAAAAATGAGAGTATGTAGGCATATTTGGGATTCACCCCAAATAGCAAGTCCACAATCTACTAACAATCTGTTTGTCTTCCTTTTTGTGTTCCTCTTAGGTTCATTTCTTCTCTGGCAAATTAGTCAAATACATGACATAGTCCCCGAATCCTCCTTGGGTTCGTAGATTAGAAACCTTTACATTGGATGTATTATTGGAGTCAAACAAGGGTTTTCTTAGTTTTTCCCTTTGAACAGAAAAAAAACTGAGTGGCAACTCCTAACAACAAGTGAACGTTCATCCGAATCTTATTATATCTTCTTTACATATTTCACCAACATACTCTCACAACTACTATTCCAAAGTGCATCAAAAATCGGGGTATTACATAATGTGTCCAATAACACAATGGACGTCTACCCTCTGGCTAGCTTTTTAATCCAATAACTGGGTTTATCACAAGAACAATCGAGCAATTTACTTATTTCCTTATTCCAAACAATTTCACTAATATAATGTTAATTTTTATAAAATATTTCTTTCTTTACCAATTTTAAATCTTTTCACCTTAACATCACAATAAAATGATTTTTATTTCAATTAATTCTAAATATATATATCATAAATTATTTTTAAATCTCAATGGAGTTGTTTTTAGGTATTTTACAAGTATTCATATATTCACTCAAGTTTTTCATTTGTCTCTCATTCACTTCTTATTACACTTACTTGTTTATACATGTCATTCTTGAATTACTTTACATATCTTTATAAATTTTATAGGCTATAAACAATTCTTTCAATTACATTTGATATGTATATAAAATATACTTGTACTAAAATAATTTGACTAACTTTATTCATATATTTGCTTTATCTCTTCACTTTACATTTCACATTCTATAATTTTTATCTTCTTAATCTCATATTATATAATGTAATTGTAACAAATAAATTCTAATGAATATTTCAAATTCGCTTAATTAGTTCATTCCAACTATATAAATTATACAAGTTATCATCTTTATTCCAAAAGTGCATATTTTATGTATACACTATGTATATCTTATGCATATATGTATATTCTATACTTTATACTTCTTCCCACTAAAACTTCACCATTTCCCTATTAAATCTCATTATACATTAAGCTGAATCTTTAAATATCTTTTCCTTCAACTCCAATAGTAAACCAACATGTCCTCATTAGGTTTTCTTTTATATGTAATAACTTTTTTTCTCAAACTATTAATAATCAATATAATTTGATTGTCCAAATACTTTCATATACAATTTACAAATTATCCTAAACTTCCAAGTGATGTTGCTATTTGGTATACAGTAGGTATATAGTCTGTATATATAAACTTTATATACAAAATTTAACTTTCATCACTTATTTGATTCCTCACTACTCTTTCCTTATTTTTACTAACATTCTTCCTAAATAATTTTGAATCACTAGTGATAAGTCATCCAATCAATTCCCTTACATTAATTTTCTAATATTTCCTATTTCTTTCAAGAACATTTCAATATTTACTAATTAATCACAATTGTTTGTTCCCCACTATCTAAGTTTCACCATTAAATGAATTGATTTTACTTCAATATTGTAACAATCTTCCATTAATTACAAAACTTCCAAGATTTGATCAACAATTCACTACTGGCTTCACTCACTTAAACCAAATAAACAACATCTAACACTCTAAGAAAACAATTAAATTCCAACCTAAACTACCATAAGCAAAACAATTAAATATAGTTCAATACACTTACTTTAAATTTCAATAGGTTATATAGTAGAATTTCTTACTAAAGTTAATTTTCTCACTTCAATTCTCATTCAATGACACTTTCCTTTCTCTTTTCTTCACAACCTCTTGCTTATGCATAACTTAACCATTTATCTTCATATACATTTTCTATCCATAAAAAAATAATTCTACATTTTAATACTTCAACTTATATACGTCAAATAGCCATTTAATTCCATAAACACAATTCACTTCAAAATTAATTAATTTAACATTCTAATAACTCCAAGTATCATTTGAACTATGTTTATCAAAATAAAGGATTTTTCTTTCCTAAATGTCAAACCATAACCTTATTATTCAACTCTAAGATTCTTCCCAAATTTGGTTTCTAATTAATTATCTAGCAACAACACTTTTAATTATTATACATATAATTATACTTCCAAAATAAAAGATTCCATAATCTTAAATTCTTCCAAAACCCTAAACTTACCAAAATCCTAATTTGTTCCATAACCCTAAATGTTTCAATCATTTATGTTTATATTTTTAGGGTAATTTTATTGGTTTTTAGTTAATTTTTCTTTTAATTTGTGTTTAAAGATTGTTTGAAGTGTTTTGTAATAACCCAAAGTATACCCTAAAAGTTTTGGAGTATTTATTGTTGTATTTGGATTAAGTGTATTTATTTTAGTGGTAAGAGACGAGGTTTTGAGTAGAGTGTATATGTTGTATATATTGGGATATATACAACATATACAAGTCAATGTATGAAGGGTTAAAGGAATTAATTAATTTGAATAAGAGTGAATGGAAGTGGATGGACATATTTTGGATTATTTTATTGTATATTGCTTGGTAGAGAGGGTTTTGAGGAAGAGAGTTGGCTTTGCTTTCTTTGTTTTCTTCTTTCCTTCTTTCTTCTTCGTGGCTCATTTTCTTTCCTTTTCTTTTCTTTTCTTTTGGCCGGCACTCCATAGCAAGAGAGCAAGAGAGAGAGATTTGATATTTCAAACTCAAGATTGAAGGAAGTTTTCAAGTGATCAAGTTGGAAATTTAAAAGTTTCTTCATCCTTGGTAAGTTTTCCACTTGATTCTTTGATTTTCTTTGAGTTTGTGAGTTGAGGTTGTGGTTGATATGAATATGTTTGATTGTGATGTATTTAAGAGTGTTTGGTTCAATTGATTTTGGATTTTGGGGTTGGATTGAAGGAAAGAGTAAGTTTGTTGCAAGAGAAAGTGTTGTGGTTGTGTTTTGGGTTTGTGGTGATGATTATGATTTGTGTTTGATGTATGTTTTAAGTTGTTTTGGTGTTTTTGCAAGTTTGTTATGGTTTTTGGGTGTGTTTAGTTAGGTTTGTTTGAAGTGGAAAATGGTGGAAGTAAGTGGTTTGTTGGATGTAGTGTTGATGTTGCCGGAATTTGCATTTTTGGCCTAACACGCCCGTGAGCACGGCCAGGTCTTTGGGCGTGTCAGTGGTTCTATTTTCTGAGATGGGTGACACAAGCAGTGACACGCCCATGTCACTGAGCGTGTCACAGCTTCTGTGTTGTAGTAGCATTTACACGTCCAGTGACACGCCCATGTCACTGAGCGTGTCATAGCTACTGTGTTGGTGAAGAATTGACATGGCCATGAGCACGCCCGTGTTGTTGGACATGTCAATGTTTCTGTGAGACAGAATGTATTACACGTCCAGTGATACGCCCGTGGTTCTGAGCGTGTCAAAGCTTCTGTTTTGTGGAGTTAGGGCACGGTCAGGGACACGCCCGTGTTGTTGAGCGTGTCATGTGTAGAGTTTCCCTAGTTGGTTTTTATCTATATTATCTCATGTGTATCTCTAAGTGAGTGTGTATTATTCCTTTTGGATTAGGTTGTGAAGAGGTTGAGTTGCCCTAACCTAAGTCTTGAGGATTCTTGGAAGAGGAAGTGTGTAGATTGGTTTGAGTTGTTCTTGAGGTAAGTACAAACCTTACATTATTGCTTACATTTACGTGACATTGGGACTTAACACATTTGGTTGTAAATGTGTTAAGTAATCTATTGTATTGTTGATACATTTGCTTAATGCTATGATTTGTATAATGTGAAAGATATAATGATTGTTCAAAATGTATGTTCAATGCATTTGGTTATGAATACTTTAATGATGAATTGCTTTAATGTGAATTGAGATATGATGTAATGTGAAGCCATTGTTGTTGGCTATGATAGTGCAAATGAAATGATTGGGGCATGGTTGCCTATTTGATTATGAAATATGAAATGAGAAATGAAATGAATTGAGAAAGAGATTGATAAAGAGATAAATGAAATAATTGTGTGCTTAATATGTTATTTAATTTTCAGAGTTCTGGGTTTGGCGGCATGCCTATGAATTGCTGGATAGGTGAAAAGACTGGGTCGTAAGCCGAGTCCAGCTGAAAAATGTGAAATGTGATGTTTTTGGGGTGAAAAGACTGGGTCGTAAGCCTCAAAAACAAATTCTTAAAACTAGATTGAGTGAAAAGAATGGGTCGTAAGCTCAAATCTAGTTGATTATCCATGGATAAATGTATTGATGATTCTGATTATGGACCAAAGCAGTAACTCTGAACTTTGAATAACATATTAGTGTCTTTTGGGCCCATGCTTGTCTTTGTTTCAATGTGATTCATGAATGGTGAAACAATTGAATAAAATAATTGAATGTGGTGTTATGGAAAATATTAATCTACCTTTTATGAATATTGTTTTTATTGTTGAAAGTATAACATTGACATTGCATTATAGCATATTGTTTTGTGGTTTGTACCACTAAGCCGTTGGCTTAGCGCGATTGTGGTTCATCGCGCAGGTGACAGGATAGAACCAGAGAGTTCAGCTAGACCGAGTTGAGTCTAGATTCTGAAGCGTTGTTAGAGGGCTTAAGGATCAAAGAAAAACTGCCAAACATGTATAAAGTTTATGTTTTGTAACTATTGATTTTGATGTATTTATATATGTAAATACCGCTACATTTTCCGCTGCGTATCACATAAATGTTTTATCTATTGTACTTTATAATATGATTTGAATGTTTTCAAGTTTTCTCATATTATTGTTAAAAGGAATGAGGGGTTTGTTTTGTAAACCGTAGCATTCCTATATTCAGTATACGTATATTACATATATGGTGGTATGTAGTGTGCGTATACGGGGTATAGGGGTGTTACAATTATTTTGGTATCAGAGCCTAGGTTTGAGATTCTCAACCTAGGTAAATTGTAAGAAAAAGAATATTTTGATTATGTTATTGTTGTAAGTTGGATTGAATGTTTATGTTATGTGAAGAGAAAAGAAATGGGAAGAGAAGGTTTATGTATTTGTGTTTTGGGAAAGAAAAGAGGGTTTAGAGAGAAATGTATATGTTGATTATATGGTAATATATATAACATATAAGTTGGTCAAAAAGGGAGAGTCAATGCAAGAAGATATTTTCATTTATGATATGTGAAATTACTATAAAGGACATGTGAGTTAAAAGAGAGCTAAAGTAAATGGTTAAGGGCATTGAGGTAATTCTCTTTTGGAAATCTCTTGGTGGAGATTAAAAGAAGGAAAGAAAGGTTGACTTGTTAATTTCTTTTCTTTGTTTGAAGTGGTGGCCGGCTATCCAAAGGGAAAAGAGAGCAATTGAAGTATTTTGGTTTCTAGCATCAAATTGGAAGAGGAATCAAAGGATTGAATTGAAGATTGGTGAAATTTCTTCATTTAAGGTTAGTACTCTCTTGTTTTCTTTTGTTAATCTTGAAGTTGTGTCTAAGGTGAATTGTGATTTGTTGATGTGATGATTTGGTGTGTTTGAGTTGTGATTATAAGTGTTAGAATTGATTGTAAGTTAAAAGATTGAGTTGGTGATTGGTTTGGTCTTGAATATGGTAAGTTATGTGGAGGTTGATAGTGGAAGATCAAGATTGAATTTGGTTTTAGGGTTTTGGTGTGATGAATGATTAAATGTATGGTTAATTGTGATTATTGTGTTAAACATGCAAAATAAGTGTTAATGACTTTGATTACATCCATTTGAATGAGTTTATGTTGTGTATCATGTGTTTAAATGCAATTAGAAGTGTTTTGGCCACAAATAGGGTTTTGTTCTTGAGTGACACGGCCAAAAGCAAGGAGAGACACGGCCAATTCATGAGAGACACGGCCAAGTCAAGGAAAATTGAGCCGTGTTGGATTGATTTTGGAGGGACACGGCCGTGTCTTATGCATGTGTTTGCTACTGCCAATTGGTTTTGAGAGACACGGCCACAAGCTTGGCCGTGTCCCATGAAGGTGTTTGCTACTGTGATGGTTTTTGGTTCTTCATGCATTGTTTGATTCTTTAAAAGTCTTTTGTTCCTAAACATTTTATATACACTCTAAATACTTTGTAATCAAAGAATGACTTAAACAAATGTATGTGGATGATTCTAAACCTATGAATAATGATCTTTGAATTAGGTTTTGAAGAAATTGTGTTGCATTAATCTAAATGTTGAGAATTCTTGGAAGAGGAAATGTATAGATGGATGGGAATAGTTCTTGAGGTAAGTACCAATACATACGAGTGTATTTATTTATATGATTTGAGGCTTAACACATTTGGTCGCAAATGTGTTAAGTGGTTTACTATATTGTTAATATAATTGGATCAAGGTGATGATTGAATGATGTGAAGGATGTGAAGATCATTAAAAAGGTAAGCATGAACCCTATTTGATTGTATATCCTTATATGTCTTTGAACCTTAACACATTTGGATGAATGTGTTAAATACTGTATTATATTGTGAATGTAAATGAATAATGTAAATTGTTATATATATATATAAAGGATGAAATATGAAATGGGAAAGGTAGGAAGAAATGAGGATCATTCTTAAGGTATGTGCAAATTTGTTATGATAAATGCTCTAATAATGAATGGTGTTAATGTGTTTTGAGAAATGATGAAAGGTTATGTTATATGCATTGTGAATGGCAATGTATTATATGAATAATAGATTTTGAAATGTTATATCAATGATGTTATATGTGTCATATGAATTGAGATATGATATGTTGTGAAGCCATTGTAATTGGCCATGATGATTGAAATGTGATATGAAGCCATTGTGATTGGCTATGACAATTCAATTGAGATATGTGAGGCATGTTTGCCTAAATGATGATGAGAATTGTGAATGATATTGATGATAGAATGATCAATGAATTGTGTGTCTAATATGGTATTCATTTTCAGAGTTTTGTTGTTGGTGGCATGCCTAATAGTAACAATCTCTTGAAGTTAGGTTGGACTTGATCCTCGAAGCCAAGTTGGGTTGAAGTTTAACATGTTTTACTCCCCTTGAAGCTTGGTTGGGTCTAGCCCTTGAAGCCTAATTGAGATGTTACAACCCTTGAAGCTAGGTTGGATTGGTTCTTGAAGCCAAGTTGGGTTGATACTTAGCATGCTTTGTTCCCCTTGAAGCTTGGTTGAACCTAATCCTTGAAGCCTAGTTGGGATAATGAAAAATGTGATAATTAAACCAAAGCATTAACTCTGAAAGTAGAATGGCATATTAGTGTTTTGGGCCCGAGTCTGTCTTTGTTGTCAATGTGAAATACAAGTGTTGAAAGAAATGAGATCTATGGTGGATTCCATTGGGAATGTGATTCATAATTGGTATGATATATAATGTGTGTATTGAAATATTGATTGTGAGTATTAATAATGAATCATGATTGGTGAATTGTGAATAAAATAATGTTATGAGGTGTGGTATGTAAATGAATTGTGGTTGATGATAAGGATTGTCTTCATTTGAAATGTGATTCATGGTTGGTATGGTATATATAATGTGGATGTATTAATATATTGATTTTGAGTATTGGTGATGGATTAGGGTTGGTGATATTATTATGTATATATGTAAAACATATATGAAAATTAGCTAGGATATATGAAAGATGCAATTAAAAAGAAAAGAAAATATGAAAAGAACTAATTATACCTTGAATTGATATATCATTATATGTTAATACTCCTATACTATATGTTTATATTTTATATTTGGACTACTAAGCTCTCGGGCTTAGCGCGGGTGTTTATTCGCGCAAGTATATAGATGGAAGATATGAAGTCTTTTGTTATGCCACGAGAAGAGTAAAGTTTGTCGAGACCAACTAGAGGGAAATGCATATATGTATAACTTTTATATTGATGTATTTATGACAAGAAAGTAATTATATGTATAAATGAAGTTTTTGATAAAAATGATGATTTTGTAAATGTTATTTAAATTAACGTATTATGGTTTGAACTCTGTTACAGGTTTTTAAAAGATAACGAAAAGTGACATCCTTATACTTTATATACTTACTGTATGTATACTAAGTATATGTATAGTACTTATATAGGGTATTAGGGTGTTACAATTATTTTGGTATCAGAGCTTAGGTTCGAGATTCTTGGCCTAAGTGAAACTAAAAAGAGAATTTTTGAAGAAATATAGATAGAATTAAAAAAAAATGTTTTGAAAAGTTTAAATAGAAGTAAAAAGGAAAAAAAAATTTGGAATGAAATTTGTAATATGTGCATATGCATTGACACCTAGGTTGGTCTCGGATGTGGCATTATATGAATTGTAGAGTATTTGTGTTATATGAGATGTTTAACATAATTGATGATATATGTGTATACCATTTTGATTTGATGAGAAACCATGATTGTTGGCAATGATGTTGGAAATGAATTATAATTGAGGCATAGTGCCTAATTGATTATGAGAAATTAATTGTGAAATGTAATGTGATATATGTATATTGATGATGCATATGAAAATGTCATGTTGTGTGCAACATGGAATGTAATGTTGATGTTTATGAGCAATATCATTTAGGACATAATGTGAATTGAAACATAAAGAGAATAAAGTTGAAAATGAGTAGAAATCAAAATCAAGATTAAAGTATGTATTCTTTCCTCTATACTTTGAACCTCTTTATAATAATGTTTATGTCGAGGTTGTTAGACAGAGAAAATATTGTTGGATTGTTATTATTGAAAGATATGTTACTAAAATGAGGAAAGAATGGTAGAATATTAAATGAGTTGGTTATTATAGACAAAGTGTGACTATTTAAAGTTGGGATATATATATATATAAAGTTAAGGTTTTGTTTAAAGGAAAAAGAGATGATATTGGTTAAGTAAGAAAATAAGTTGATATTGTTATTTTAATGCGAACATGGTAAATTCAATGTTAGAAATGTGAGATGCTTGGATATTGTGAAAGCTCATGATAATGGTGATAATATGTGATATTTGAGATTTTTGAAGTGAGCTTTATGATTGTGGAAATTATATGTTTTAATATTGCTTTGTGATATATATTTATAAGATGTTTTTAAAGTGATGTTAGAAAAGATGAGTTTGGCAAATTGAAGCTTAAACGAAGTAGTAAATTGAGAAGTTAAAGTTTTAGTGGAATTTAAAAAAAAATTTATTGGTATATTGATGGTTTAATGTATATTCAATATATGAGCTAGGTGAAATGACTAATATTCCACATTAAAGCATTATGAATTGAGTAATGTGATTGATAGTATGAGAAATTGTTTTAAAGTAAAAAAGGGAAGTGGATAAGCAAATGAAAATGAGTTATTTTAAGTTATTTTAACTGCAAAGAGTAAAGATGGTTGTGGAAGTATATTAAATGTTTTTTTTTAAAAGACGAAAGTGAAAGAGATGTCACATTGGGAATATGATCAAGATGAATGTGAAGTGTTAGTATAGTCAGAATATATATATATACATTGTAGTGTGAATAAATGCTTTACATCATATTGGAAGAATGAGAATGACAATGTTTAAAAGAAAATGATAAACATTAAATTTGTATTGAATGTATGAAAAGGGAAATAAAATAAAAGCATATAATTAAGTGTATACATGTATATGATTTATGAAATGAGTTTTTCAATATGAATGAAATTACGATATAAAAAAAGTGAAAATTATTATGAAGGTGAGTTACGAATATGTATGTGGTATAATTATAGAATTTGTAATATGGAAATGATGTTGTATGTATTAGTGGACCTAAGAGAGATTAGGTCTTGAATTGTGTAAAACTAGATGGATTATGTGGTGGAAGTGAGCATGAAAGGGACTTGAGTAATATGGGACAGTGGAAATTGTTATGATGAGCATTGAATGTGATGATCATGTGATATTTAGAATTTTAAGGTATTCACATATGGAAAGTTCTATATATATATATTATAAGAGATTGTAGATGGATTAGAAATGAAGTGACGAATAGAAATTGTAAGGGAACTGCATATGACTGAATATGTATATAGTAATATTGTTGAAATATGAATTAAGTTGATAAAGATCATTTATTCGAGTGCAAATTGGTTTGAAATAGAATTGGAATGTGTTAACTTCTGATATGGTAAAAATACAAAGAAGGAATATGTAATTTTTGAGATATACCTTAGTCTTGTATTTGTATAGATTGAGAATAAAATTATGAGAAGAACAGTATTGATTTGAAAGTTCCAGGCTTGAATATTAATCTCTTAAAGCCATGTGCTTTGTCTAGTATATTTGATCGGTTAATTTGTTATCCATGGATTTGGATCTTAACTAAAATGATTGCAATACTGGTTTGGTGAGATTGAAAATTTTGTTTAAGGAGTATAGTTAAAAGTTATGATGGATAAAGTTGTACTTTATCATTTTATGTTAAAATTTGGTTATAATTGTGAAGAGATATTAAAAAGGGAGAAATTATAGAATATGACTGAAAGTTATACTGAATATGTTGATGGTATTTAACTTGAGGTTTAAGTGAATAAACTATGCGTATATTAAAAGATAATTTGAAGTGATTTGTTATTATGATAATTTGATTGATTAGGGATCGGAAGAGATCAGGAATTAATCATAAATTTGCCCTAATGGAATGAAGTTATATATACATATATGACTATGGTGAAATATTATGATAAGTCAAATATATTAATTGTTGGTTGGAGTTGAATAAGATTTGAATGTGGATATATTGTGACAGATAGATCAATGGATCTAGAATTGGCTAAGATTATGAATCATTATTGAAATTTAATGTGGATAATAGTACCGAGAGTGTAATTATTTACATGGTAATATACATGATGTAAAATTTTTAAAGGGTGATTGGATGAATGAATGAAGTTATAGTAATTGTAAATCATGATAAGAAGAGAAAAAGATTGGTTATCTATAAAATAAGTTGAAAGATAATGTATTAATATGTAAGTTAAGTGAAAAGCATGCTAAAGAAATAACTCCATTTATGAAAATCAGGATTTTGTTATCTATTGAGGGTGATAAATGTTTATTTAGACAGTGATTGTAATGACGGGATAATTAATGCTAAGGTATAAACCAATGATTTTTAAGGTTAAAGTTAAGAGAGTAATTACAAAGAGGTGGATGAATAAAATATAGTGAAAATAAAGATTGGATGAAGTATAAGTGTACTATAAATGATTTGATTCTTGTATAAAGATATTAATAAGAAATGTAATGAGTTCTTTTGAATGTTTGATTAAGGAAGTAATGAGATATATAAACATATAGAATGATGAGTTATGGAATTTAAAGAAGATGGTTGATTCTAAAGGGGAGAGTAAAGTTATATGATTTGATGACATAATAACTTAAGCATATAATTAACTTCATATGGAAATTAAGATGATATTTTGTTAACAATGAACTGTTACGATACTGATAATTTCGAGGATGAAATTATTTAAGGGGGAGAGAATTGTAATATCTTCATGTATGCCTTAGAAGTTTTGATTATGTTATTGTTGTAAGTTGGATTGAATGTTTATGTTATGTGAAGAGAAAAGAAATGGGAAGAGAAGGTTTATGTATTTGTGTTTTGGGAAAGAAAAGAGGGTTTAGAGAGAAATGTATATGTTGATTATATGGTAATATATATAACATATAAGTTGGTCAAAAAGGGAGAGTCAATGCAAGAAGATATTTTCATTTATGATATGTGAAATTACTATAAAGGACATGTGAGTTAAAAGAGAGCTAAAGTAAATGGTTAAGGGCATTGAGGTAATTCTCTTTTAGAAATCTCTTGGTGGAGATTAAAAGAAGGAAAGAAAGGTTGACTTGTTAATTTCTTTTCTTTGTTTGAAGTGGTGGCCGGCTATCCAAAGGGAAAAGAGAGCAATTGAAGTATTTTGGTTTCTAGCATCAAATTGGAAGAGGAATCAAAGGATTGAATTGAAGATTGGTGAAATTTCTTCATTTAAGGTTAGTACTCTCTTGTTTTCTTTTGTTAATCTTGAAGTTGTGTCTAAGGTGAATTGTGATTTGTTGATGTGATGATTTGGTGTGTTTGAGTTGTGATTATAAGTGTTAGAATTGATTGTAAGTTAAAAGATTGAGTTGGTGATTGGTTTGGTCTTGAATATGGTAAGTTATGTGGAGGTTGATAGTGGAAGATCAAGATTGAATTTGGTTTTAGGGTTTTGGTGTGATGAATGATTAAATGTATGGTTAATTGTGATTATTGTGTTAAACATGCAAAATAAGTGTTAATGACTTTGATTACATCCATTTGAATGAGTTTATGTTGTGTATCATGTGTTTAAATGCAATTAGAAGTGTTTTGGCCACAAATAGGGTTTTGTTCTTGAGTGACACGGCCAAAAGCAAGGAGAGACACGGCCAATTCATGAGAGACACGGCCAAGTCAAGGAAAATTGAGCCGTGTTGGATTGATTTTGGAGGGACACGGCCGTGTCTTATGCATGTGTTTGCTACTGCCAATTGGTTTTGAGAGACACGGCCACAAGCTTGGCCGTGTCCCATGAAGGTGTTTGCTACTGTGATGGTTTTTGGTTCTTCATGCATTGTTTGATTCTTTAAAAGTCTTTTGTTCCTAAACATTTTATATACACTCTAAATACTTTGTAATCAAAGAATGACTTAAACAAATGTATGTGGATGATTCTAAACCTATGAATAATGATCTTTGAATTAGGTTTTGAAGAAATTGTGTTGCATTAATCTAAATGTTGAGAATTCTTGGAAGAGGAAATGTATAGATGGATGGGAATAGTTCTTGAGGTAAGTACCAATACATACGAGTGTATTTATTTATATGATTTGAGGCTTAACACATTTGGTCGCAAATGTGTTAAGTGGTTTACTATATTGTTAATATAATTGGATCAAGGTGATGATTGAATGATGTGAAGGATGTGAAGATCATTAAAAAGGTAAGCATGAACCCTATTTGATTGTATATCCTTATATGTCTTTGAACCTTAACACATTTGGATGAATGTGTTAAATACTGTATTATATTGTGAATGTAAATGAATAATGTAAATTGCTATATATATATATATAAAGGATGAAATATGAAATGGGAAAGGTAGGAAGAAATGAGGATCATTCTTAAGGTATGTGCAAATTTGTTATGATAAATGCTCTAATAATGAATGGTGTTAATGTGTTTTGAGAAATGATGAAAGGTTATGTTATATGCATTGTGAATGGCAATGTATTATATGAATAATAGATTTTGAAATGTTATATCAATGATGTTATATGTGTCATATGAATTGAGATATGATATGTTGTGAAGCCATTGTAATTGGCCATGATGATTGAAATGTGATATGAAGCCATTGTGATTGGCTATGACAATTCAATTGAGATATGTGAGGCATTTTTGCCTAAATGATGATGAGCATCAATGAATTGTGTGTCTAATATGGTATTCATTTTCAGAGTTTTGTTGTTGGTGCCATGCCTAATAGTAACAATCTCTTGAAGTTAGGTTGGACTTGATCCTTGAAGCCAAGTTGGGTTGAAGTTTAACATGTTTTACTCCCCTTGAAGCTTGGTTGGGTCTAGCCCTTGAAGCCTAATTGAGATGTTACAACCCTTGAAGCTAGGTTTGATTGGTTCTTGAAGCCAAGTTGGGTTGATACTTAGCATGCTTTGTTCCCCTTGAAGCTTGGTTGAACCTAATCCTTGAAGCCTAGTTGGGATAATGAAAAATGTGATAATTAAACCAAAGCATTAACTCTGAAAGTAGAATGGCATATTAGTGTTTTGGGCCCGAGTCTGTCTTTGTTGTCAATGTGAAATACATGTGTTGAAAGAAATGAGATCTATGGTGGATTCCATTGGGAATGTGATTCATAATTGGTATGATATATAATGTGTGTATTGAAATATTGATTGTGAGTATTAATAATGAATCATGATTGGTGAATTGTGAATAAAATAATGTTATGAGGTGTGGTATGTAAATGAATTGTGGTTGATGATAAGGATTGTCTTCATTTGAAATGTGATTCATGGTTGGTATGGTATATATAATGTGGATGTATTAATATATTGATTTTGAGTATTGGTGATGGATTAGGGTTGGTGATATTATTATGTATATATGTACAACATATATGAAAATTAGCTAGGATATATGAAAGATGCAATTAAAAAGAAAAGAAAATATGATAAGAACTAATTATACCTTGAATTGATATATCATTATATGTTAATACTCCTATACTATATGTTTATATTTTATATTTGGACTACTAAGCTCTCGGGCTTAGCGCGGGTGGTTATTCGCGCAGGTATATAGATGGAAGATATGAAGTCTTTTGTTATGCCACGAGAAGAGTAAAGTTTGTCGAGACCAACTAGAGGGAAATGCATACATGTATAACTTTTATATTGATGTATTTATGACAAGAAATTAATTATATGTATAAATGAAGTTTTTGATAAAAATGATGATTTTGTAAATGTTATTTAAATTAACGTATTATGGTTTGAACTCTGTTACAGGTTTTTAAAAGATAACGAAAAGTGACATCCTTATACTTTATATACTTACTGTATGTATACTAAGTATATGTATAGTACTTATATAGGGTATTAGGGTGTTACAGGTTTATATTGAGATAAATATTTATTTAAATTGATGATGAGATAATTTACTCATGCCATGAGCTGTAGTAGATTTGATTAAATGACTTGATTTTATAATTTCATTAGTATACCTTGTTATTGGTTGATTGCATTATACTTAAAGTTAGATTGATAGATTGGCCACCAATGATGGACTGAGAGGTAAAATTTGATATCAGAACTATGCAATTAATCACCTTAAGAATGAATTAGAAATATCAGTTCTAGGGTTTTATTAATTTGTGATTTCAAAATAATTGGTTATTGTTAATTCATGAAAGTGAAAATTAATGAATTGGTAATTACTAATTAAACTCAAGGAACAAATTAAAATACAAGGCTATATTAGTGGATAATTTGAGAATTAAGCTTTGATTAAATTGATCTACAGCCCTAGAAACTATTCCTAGAATTGAATTAATCTTGCACAACATCACTCATTTAACTTTTCAATTTTAATTGCTTTTCACCACTATTTCAAACATCACACCCTTGTTTTTAAATTTACTTGTTAATTAAACTATTGTAAAATAATTTCTTCCTTATGAGATGACCTTGGGGCAATCACCGTTGTTATAAATACCTCGTATACTTACGAGTGTCACTTTGTAGTAGTAATTAATTGAGCGCAACAAGTTTTTGGCATCGTTATCGGGGAAGGTAGTTTTTGTTAGTAGTTTGATTCTTTTATCTTAATTGTTTAAAGTATTCCTTTTTGAATTGCCTAGGTGATTTATGCAAGGATGAAGGTCTCAAGGAAACAAACTTGTTCCATATATAGATAATATTCATAGACTTCTAAGGACCGAAGGAGTAGATCCTTTGGGACAAGAAGGAGAAGAAATCGACGAGCAATTTGAGGAGAACACGAAAGTAGAAATGGGTGACGTAGAGGAACCACCTATGAAGGAGTTTGCCCGACTAATCATTGGAGTAACCACATCATGTATTCAGTTGAGCAACGCAACAAGAAATTATGAACTCAAAAACACTCATTATAGTATGCTGCCATCCTTCTATGGATTGCCGAATGAAGATCCTCTCAACTTCATTCGAGATTTTTATACAACATTGCGTACTTTCCCTTTGCAAGCATTAACAGAGGATGAACTCAAAATGAGATGTTTCCCATATAGTTTGAAAGATAGGGCAAAAGCGTGGTTGATGACTTTACCGGAGAATTTCTTGACCACTTGGACTGAAGTGTATAACAAATTCATGGGAAAATTTTATTCACACCAAAAGACAAAGGAGCTTAGGGGGAGTATTGCAACTTTCACCCAATTTGATGGGGAACCATTTCATGAGGAGTGGGATCAATTTAAATCTTTATTGTTTCAATGCCCTCATCACTATTATCCACAAAAATTGCTCAATCAGTTCTTCTATGATGGGATAACTCAACAATGTCAAAACACAGCGGATAATGCTGTAGGAGGGGTAATGGGTGAGAAAACAACTGCTGAAACAGTTGCATTATTTGAAATGTTGGGAGCAAATTCTCAATAAAAGAATAATGGGGAAAGGAGAAGAGAAGCATATGAGCTTAATGCAAACTCAGAAATGGCAAGGCAAATTACCGAGTTGACAAGGCAAGTTAAATTATTGAATGCTAGAGGAAACTTGTTGGTGCCAAGCCAAGAATCATGTGCATCATGTGGTGTGGTAAGCCACAATGCAAATGTATGTCCTTCAAACTTTGACCAATTCCAAGAAGGGCAAGAGCAAGCTTTTGCTTTTGAAGGGTTCTAACAAAGGGGAAGGAATGACATGTACTCAAATTCTTATAACTCCAATTGGAGAAATCACCCTAATTTTTTATGGAAGAACCAACAACAAGCTTCACCTCAACATTCATTCCAACCTTATCAAAGAGGGCCCAACTTCTAAGGGCAAACTTCAAATCAAGAACAAATAATGAAACCTTTACTTAAAGATAATTCGAATGCTTTCATTCAAATAAGCACTCAAAATGAAGAGGTGAATAACAAGCGGTTTGACTCTTTGGAAGCATCACTTAAGAAGGTGAAAACTCAACTGGGTTAATTGTCTAATCAATTTCAAGCTCATCAAAAAGGAAAATTTTTAAGTCAATCGGAGTAAGCCAAAGCAATCACGATCTTAATAAGTGGTAAGGTACTTGATAATAGAATCAGCGATAATAACATTGATTATTCTTTAGATGCAGGAACATTTGAAGAAGATGGCGAGGATATGCAAGAAGGAAAAGCTCAACCAAGTGAGCCAAAGGAAGTTAGTGAGGAGGTATCAATTGCACCAAAGCTGCACAAATCTTCAAATTCTTACAGACTACCAATTTCGTTCTCGAGCAGGTTAAAAAGTGAGAAGCATGATAAATAATTTCCTGAAATTTATAATATGCTCTCCAAGGTAAGTATAAATCTTTCTTTACTTCAAGTGATCAAGAACATCCCGGCTTATGCCAAATTTTTCAAAGAACTGATCACCAAAAAGAGAAGATATGGGACAAATAAAAATGTGATGGTTTCAAAGGTGGCAAGTGCTATTTTACAGTGCAAGTTATCTCCTAAGCTTAAAGACCCTGGAAGTTTTGTAATTAACCATTCCATGAGAAATGGGAAAGAAGCATCCGACATGTGTGATTTGGGAGCTAGCATAAAATTTAATGCCTTACTCAATTTACTTGAAATTAGAGCTTGGGAAACTTAAACTGACCAAGATGGTCATACAATTGGCTGATAGAACTCTTATGTTTCCTAAGGGAATCATAGTGGATGTTCTAGTGTAAGTTGGAGGTTTAATAGTTCCTGTGGACTTCATAGTCCTAAATATGGGGGAAGATATCCCCAAGAATGTTGAACATACAGTTTTGTTAGGAAGGTCTTTCATGGCTACAACTAATACCTTGATAAATGTTCAAAATGGAAAACTATCCATGACTATCATAGGACAAACTGTGAAACTTTTAATTTTTAACACTTCTCCTACTCCTAATATTACTATCCATGAAAATTGTTCTTTTATTGATTATTCTGATTCTATGGTTAAAGAAGTTTTCTTGCAGAAAATTAATAAAGACAAGCTAGATAAGGCTTTTCCCTAGAGAGAAGAAGTTGAAATATCTGAAGTGAAAATTGAGGACTGCAAGATAGAAGAGAAGAATCTACCCAAGGCGACCTTTACCTACCCCTTTGGGACATATACTCTTCATAGGGTGTTGAAAAATTCTAAGCAAGATGAACTAAAAAATGAAGCCTTTATGAGCTCAAGGATCTACAATGAAAAAATAAAAGTGATGCGTGATAAAATAATCCCTAGTAGAACCCTTGAATAAAAAATGAAGGTCCTTTTGTTTAACCTAAATATGAGATTGTTTCCCATAAAATTGAAGTTCTTTTGGAGTGGAACATTTCAAGTCATTCAAATACTTCCATTTGGATTTGTTGGATTGTTAAATTTGAAAACCACTAAGACATTTAAGGTGAATGGACAAAGGTTGAAGCCCTATTTTGAAGAAATTGAAGTTGTAAAATACCATAGGAAGTATGGTATTCTTTTGACGAGTGATGCAACAATGTCCAGCTACACAACATTAAAGAAGCACTCAATGGGAGGCAACCTATTGGTTTGTATTTCTTTTTATAGTGACATTTTCGTGTTTTGCAATTTAAATTTTGTTTTTGGTTTTAAGAGAATAGAATGGGTGTTTTGATAGGTTTTTATTTTTTTTTTGGAGTTTCAGGGTGAAGCCAGGAAGAAAAATTGCATGTATTAGACTTGGGTGACACAATGAAAAAAAAATTAAATTAAAAGGCAAAAATGGCAGTGAAGGACACTGCCACTTGACACGGCCAAGTCACTGGCCATGTCAAGAGAACCCAGAAAGTCTAGACGTGGACACGGCAAGAAGGCTTGGCTGTGTCCTTGGTCGTGTCACCCATATACAACCAAACCGCCTAGCCTGCGTTTCCATTTCTTCACCCAGACAAATCCCACAGTGGTGGACACACCCAAGGGACATAGCCAAGCCACTGGTCATGTCCCTCATAAAGAATCAAACATGGCCAAACCATTCCCAGCTTGGCCATGTTAATCCTTGTTAAAACCCGATCTGGTCTTCATTTTCAAAACCTAGCTTTCGTTTGTCTTTCTTCTTTCTCTCATCTCTCTCTCTCTCTCAAACCTCCATTTCCATCCCTAAAAATATCAAAATTCCACCAAATCTTCCATTATTCTTAACTAAAAACTCAATTAAACCCATTAAATCTTCCAATTTTCTAATAAAAAATTAATAAAATCCATCAAAGCTTTAATTTTCACTAAAGAATCAAGATGCCTAGAATAAAAATGATGTCCCATCATAAGAGGAGGCAACCTTCATCATCCTCTTCATCATCTTCAAAGAGATTGGCTCTTCTAGCAAGGGGTTTCTTTCCAATAAGGTATGTAAGCGAAGAATCCCTTGATACTCTCCAAATTAGAGAAAATTTTACTAGATATGTTCAAAACCTTGGATGGGAGAAATTAGTTTTCCTTAAACCTTTGCAATTCCAAGAACTTACCATGGAATTTCTAACCTCTCTTAAGGTTGAAAAAGATGAAAAGAAGATCTGTATTAGGTTTAGCTTTAAATTGCTTGAAAAACCATGTGTTCTTGATATTGAACAATTGAATATTATTTTTGGTTTCCATTAAGAAGAGGAAAAATGTGTGCCTAAAGGTTTTAGACAACAATTTGCATGGGAAGCAATAGGCTTGGGTGGAATGTATGTGGCCAAATCGGTCAAGGCAATAAAATTGATAAATCCCACCTTGAGGTATTTATATATTTTTATGTCTTGTGGGTTATTTGCACTGAAAGAAAGTACGGGTGTGGTGGAACTAAACAATCTATTTTTGTTAGATTGTGCTAGCAATGTTATACCCGTGAGATTGGCTATTGGTTAGCCGATGTTTTTGATAGTATAGCAAATAGAAAAAGGGCACAATTCATATAGGTGGATTGATGACCACCTTAGCTATGGCACTTGTCGATGGTTTTGACCTGAGCACTTGCCATATGACTAGAATTTCTAGAAGTGATTCATTAGACCTTGATACTCTTGAGAAGATGCACATGGTTACAAAAAGGGGAGGGGCTTATGTGATGGCTTCAGATGAGCGAGTTGCACCAGGGGACCGGCAAAAGAGACCACAAGTTGATGAGGAGTCCGACTCGGATTTACTCAATTTGGATGAAGATGCTCTGGTTCCGAAAAATTAAGAGATTATTAGTAGGATAAAAACATTGAAAAGTAAGGTAGATTATAATCATGTTGAAGTCCTTCACCAATTGGAACAAATCAATAGCAACCTTGCCAAGATTCTTCGCCTCCACCCTTCAGCAGTATCATCGTCACATCCTCCATTACTATAGATCATATCAGCTTCTGCCCTTTGAGACACTTCTTATTTTCTTATTTTCAGTTGTTGGATATTTTAGTTGCGATTTTTCTTACCACTTTTTGTTATTAAAACTCTATGTTTTTTGTTATTTTATATATATTGCTTTTTAATCTTGAACAATTAATGTTTTGCAGATAAAAAGGTTGCACTTGCCTCATAAAGAAAATGATGGAAATCAGGCTGTACCTTAACTCTTACTCTTTTAAATTATCATAGTCTCCATTGAGGACAATGTTAATCTTCAAGTGTGAGGTGCAAAGTTTTTGTTCATAAATGCAAAGCTTTTGTTTTTCGTAATTTAGTCGTTGTTTTAGTCATTTTGTTAAGTATTTTTCCTTACTTTACATATTATTTTGAAGTATATTTTTAAGTTCAATTGTTATAAGTTTATTAGTAGATGACCTTTTAATTTTTGAAGCATGAATTGGAGAATTGGATAAAATTGGTGCTTATTGTTGATTTGGTGGATATTCCTTGCATTGCCTTTTAAACTTGTGAAAAATCGAGCCTATTAATTTCTTAGCCAACTTAATATTCTTTTTTGTGTGTGAGCATCTTTGATTGATGAATTGCTAGAACTTACTTTGACATGCATTTTGAGACTACTTAAAAATTTTAATTAGACATCAATATGATTAAGGCAATTAGTTGAACCCATTTTATCTTAAAAAGACTAACCTTATATCCAACCTTAGTTTGCCAATTTTAAGCCTATTTCATTTCTCCTTTTCTTTCTTTTTCACAACACTACTAGCCTTGAACCATACTATTTTGTCTCTTACCTTTTCATTAAGTCAAGAGCATTAATGATTGAGTGTTGTGTTAAATAAGTGTGGGGTTAAATTTAGTGGGTTTAAGATTACAAACTATTGTGTTCTTTAGTTGCAAACCATAATTTACTAGAAAAAAATAAATAAAAATAATAAATAAATAAATAAAAATAAAAAATGGTAAAAAAACAAAAATTGTTGTTCTTGTTGGAAGGGTTGAAATGAGTTTGGGAATGATCTTTGCAAATTTAATAAGTGGAGTTTCTAAAAAGTGCTTTAATGTCTAGTGCTAAGTGATTGGGAGGTACGTTGGGATTGTCGATCATACTATGTTGCTTACTTCACTCTTGAAGTGCTCTTGAACTTAGCAGATAAACTCACACACCCAAATGTCATGCCCTTACCTTAGCCTCATTATAACCAAATGAAAAACCTTATGATTGATGATTGATTAGAATTTTATAGTGGAAGTTTGATTGATAAACAAGCTTATGATGATAATTTTTCATTGAATGTTGTGAGTGTAAACACTACCTTATTAAACACTTCAAAGAGTTGGTGAGGGAGTGACAATATTGGTTATGCATGGAGAACCACTAAATTACATGAGTATTGGCTTTGTTTGATTTGATATTGATTGCAGATTTAAAAAATTGAAAGTCTTGATATATTCTTATAACTCTTAAACTTGGCTAAATTTTCTTGTTTAGTTTATTTTAATTTTAACTTTGCTTGGGGAAAAGCAAAGAATTAAGTGTGGAGTATTTGTTTCAATCATTTGTATTTATATTTTTAGGGTAATTTTATTGGTTTTTAGTTAATTTTTCTTTTAATTTGTGTTTAAAGATTGTTTGAAGTGTTTAATTTAGGTTGAAGTTCAAAACAATGGAGTGATGGATCAAAGTTTGTGGAAAAGCAAGAGACATGACCAAGACACCACTTAGCTTGGCCGTGTCACTCATTAAAGGCAAGGAAGAAGTAGGACACGGGCTGAGGCAACTTGGCTTGGCCGTGTCCTTTAGAAAAATTGGGCAGAAGCAAGCCACTAGCCGTGTCACACTTGGAAGAGAAAAGAAGGAAAAGAATGCAGCCATGGACATAGCCTAATGACTTGGCTGTGTCTAGTCAAAGTTTGAGTGACACGGCCAAGTCACTTATGACTTGGCCGTGTCCTGTTTGATTTCTTGAATTATTTTCACGATTGGTTGAGGGACAAGTGGGAGACAACATCAATATCTTCTAAAAAGAAATGATAAAAATGAGTAAAAGAGGGATGGTTTTATGGGATGAAATATTAAATAAGAAAAAAGAGGGAGACAAAGAGGATTGTGTGAGTTGGCAACACATGCTTGATGTCTTAAAAAATTAAAAAGAATTGGAAGTGGAGGAGGATGGAACATACATACACGTTGGGATTGATTGAAGAGGGCTATCTAGTTCTTAGTTTTTGTTCTTATTTTTGGGAGACAAGACATCATTCTCTTTTCATCTTCATTTCCATTCATCTTTCATTTCTTTCATAGACAAGACTTAATCAAGTTTGGGGATTAAATTGGGTGAACAAACTCTTTAGAAGATTAGGGTGTGAAGAAAGCTTGATTGGAGTTGTAAGCTTAAGAGAGTTACCATTTCCATCTTTCAAGAAGAAAGCCATTGATTGAAGAGGGCTTGAAAGTTGTTCATCATACATCAAGGTGAAAGCTAGGAGGAAGACAAGTAGTTCAACTCTTGGCGTCTACAAGGAGTTTTTCATATTCTCTCATTTAATTCATTTCTAGATTGTTGTTATTTTATTATGAACATTAATATTATAATGTATAATTTTATTTAGTTTATATTGAAATGAATATTTATTTTAAATTGATGTGAGCTAATTTACTCATGCCTTGGGTTGTAGTAGATTTGATTAGATAACTTGATTTGATAATTTCATTAGTATACACTGTTATTGGTTGATTGCATTGTACTTACAGTTATATTGATAGATTGGCCACCTATTGATCACTTAATATTGAACGATGGACCAAGAGGTGAAATTCGATATCGGAACTATGTATTTAACCACCCTAAGAATGAATTAGAAATATAAGTTTTAGGGTTATTAATTTGCAATTTTAAAATAATTAGTTGTTGTTAATTCATAAATGTGAAAACTAATGAATTGTTAATTACTAGTTAAACTCAGTGAACAAATTAAAATACAAGGTTATAGTAGCGGATAATTTGAGAATTAAGCTTTGATTAAATTGATCTACAACCCTAGGCACCATTCCTAGAATTAAATTAATATTGCACAACATCACCCATTTAACTTTTTAATTTTAATTGTTTTTCACCACTATTTCAAACCTCACACTCTTGTTTTTAAATTTACTTGTTAATCAAACTATTGCAAAACAATTCCTTCTTTATGAGACAACCTTGGGGCGATTACCGTTACTATAATTACATCGTGTACTTGCGAGTATCGCTTTGTAGAAGTAATTAATCGAGCACAACACTAAACCATCACTTAAATAATTCTATAGTTCATTTAATCGTAATTTAAATTAAAGAACAACATAAAAACTCTACATATATATTACAAAGATAATTTATTTTCAAAGAATCAAGATTGCACTATCATCCTCTTCACAAATGACTTCATAAATAAAAATCAAAATAAATTTAATTAATACCAAAAAAAAAAGTGAAATACAAGCCCTAACCTCATTAAAGTGACTCTTCCATCACTTTTCCATTCAACCCTTTGATTTTATATTAGTTTTCTTGAGAGATCACTCATAAAGTAGCTAAATCCTCTCAAAACCCTAAAGTATTTATAAGGAATCCATGGTTTTAAGTTAGAAATGGAAGAAGAAGAAGAAAAAATGAAGAAGATGATGGTGAAGACAATGAAAATTTCTTCCACTCTAGAAGGATGGAGAAGGTGGACTTCACTTTATATACTATTTAGGATTTTAAGTACATACAATGCTCATACCTTTATTTCAGTACACATATTTTCTTTAATTAACTCTTAATATAATTTTTAATTTTGTAAAATAGTAAAAATAATTACTTTAACTATTTTAAAGACCCATTATTTATATTTCATATCCCAATTATAGTAGAATTTAATTCTAGAGCTACATAGACATTTTTATAATTTTTATATCGATCTTAAATTTTTTTTCGAAATTTACGATTAAGTCTATACTCGAATTTAATTTTTTACTTTTTAATGTTTAATCAACCTTAATTTTACTAATTTTAAATACTCAAACCACGTATAATACCATAATCAATTCGATGTACACTTATATATTCATTTAATACAGGAAAAGTATTGCTTAAATTTTTCATACATTACATAAAAAGTTCTGTCCGATTTTGTATGAAGTTATATATGTTTTCGACTGACCCATATATTTTAAGTTTGGCCAGATTTGATAAGGTTAAATCGGATTATACAATATATATAATATATAGTATAAATATATTCAATATATACAATATTATATATACATATATTGGGTTTAGTTAGATCGGATCACATAATATATATTATAAATATATATATATAATATATATTTGTTGGATGAGTTCATTGAAAAAATAAATCTTATTCCGATCATTCAACCGAATCTAAAATTTTTTTAAAATATAAAGTTGATTTTCTATTCAGCCCGACTTAATTGAATTCGAAAAATTTTCACTCCCTGATTACACATGGCAAGTGCAATATGTCAACAAATACACAGAATGTGTTGACTATAATTGTGTAGGTACAAGGAATTCTTGCCACGAAACAGTGGTTATCTTAACTTTTTTCTTAAATCTTATTTACTAAAGCAAAAAACAACATTTGATTGCTTTTTAAGAAATCAGGATTTTGTTCATGGTGAAACTCAATTTCTAACAGTTTTTTATAGACCTCCCCACCGACTTCGGCCAAGTCTGTTAGCTGAAAAATTAATTAGATTGTAGCTGCTTCAATGGGTCTCCTACCTTGTTGATAGTATTGAAAGTAAAGATTAACATAATCTTTCACTGTCTTGTATAATCTTGGCCTCATTTCATCAGTCAGAGCATCAGCTGGTTTGATCTCATTATCTGAATCTGGAATGCAGAACACAGCAACTGTAATCCTCTCCTTTTCTGAGTTTGTCACCACCCTATGTACTGGGCTCTTAAATATTCCATTGCTCATTATCTACATATAATAAGAATATTAATTCAAGATTTAATTAAGAACGCAAAATCTGCATTAACTTGATCTTGATAACTTTCAACTCCTATGCATATTTATATCAATTCAGAGAGTGGTTTGGTCTTGAGGTTGAAACTGTATTTCCATAAAGTATTAATGTTAGCAATATATATATATATATATATATGTATGTATATATATATATAGTTTGAGGATACTTTTATAGAAGCTTTAAAGTTTATGACTTTTAACATATAAATTCACCATGAAAATAAAATAATTTTCTTTAATTAACATTTTCATCGGTACTGTTTTTCTTAACAGTAATTCGAACAGTAATCCAAATAGACCAGAGTATTTACCTCAACTTGATCGCCAACATTGACGAGAAGAGCTTGTGGAATGATAGGAACTCTAAACCATTGATTGTCTTTCAGGAACTGAAGACCTTCCACTTCTTTATCTTGCAATAGAATGGTGATTGCTGATGCATCTGCATGTGGTTTTACACCATGAATTTGATTAGGCCTTGGACAAGGAGGATAGAAGTTGAACCTTACAGTCATAAGTGCTCGATCTTGTTCTCCATACTGATCCAAAATGCAGATCTCCTCCAACCCTAATGACATTGCCATTTCTTTAAGCAGAATTTCACTTATCTGCTGTGATTTCATAGAAAATTCATCTAGGATTTCCCTGCAGAAATTTTTATTTTGTTTGGTTTGTTCAAGTATTAATAAACTTCATCTATAAATAATAGAATTTAGTTTTGTTAAGTTAAATTCTATAAAACTGAATTCATATATAGAAGTGAAATCAACATTTTCAATATTACCGAACAGAAAAACATAAATTGCAAAAGCATTCTCCTATGCTTAACTAGACATAACAAGCTCTACGTATTCCCAAACAATTATAAAGGACTGATAAAAATTTTGGAATTATAAACGCTTAGTTGAGTTCATTATGTGTGAGTATTGCAAGACAAAATGATTGAATTACCTAAAAGTCCGAGGATTTTGAGGCCAGAATTTGAGCTGTCGCTGATGTGGTGGGTTTAGTGCGAGATAAAATCGATCCATCCAATCGAGTGTTTGATTTGTAGAAATAAATATGGAATCAAAGTTTAATTTGAGACAAATAAAATAAAAACTCAAACTTCTTTTATTAATTCAAAACATTAAATCACTCTTACAAAATATGACAATCTCACAAAACACATTTATTTTTCTCTCCACTCTTTTTTTTTTCTCTTACTCTTTTTCCTTCTCTCAAATCTACGTTTCTCCAAATGTTTAATGGTCATATATATAGAAAACAATAGCCTACTATAATTGACTAATTTCTAACTTTAATTATCTTAATTTTGGACGGTGCCCATTTTTTTTTACCAAGTTTGGCCGGTGCATATTTTCAACACTAAATAAAACATTTTCATTTAAATGTATGGCTGGTGTATGGCCGGTGGATGGACGGTGCACATGTAAATTGAGTTTAATATTTTCCAACAAATCTCCCCTTTAAACTCAATTCTCTTCCATCCTTCATCTCAATCGCCACTTTACATTTTTCGAGTAGAATAGTTGGTAGTGGCTTTGTGAAAATGTCAGCCACTTGATCATGACTCACAACATGACTCATTCTTACTCGTACTTTCTTCACTTGTTCTCAAATATTGTGAAACCTAACATTAATGTGCTTGCTTCTTTCGTGATGAACGGGATTCTTTGCTAGCTCAATTGCTGACTTATTATCAACTCGAATCTCTGTTGCTTCATGTTGTTGGAGATTCAGATCATACAGCAGATTTCTAAGCCAAATTGCATGACACACACACCATGATGCTGCACATATTCTGCTTCACACGTTGAAAGTGTCACAATTGGTTGCTTCTTTGATTGCCATGTGAATGCCGTATCTCCTATAAAAAATACATATCCCGATGTACTTTTTAAATCATCTATGTCTCCACACCAATCACTGTCCGAATACCCCACCAATTTATATTCTTCAGTCTTTGAGTAAAATAATCTAAGTGATTGTGTTCCTTGAATATATCGGAGAATTTTCTCCAATGCTTTCCAGTGTGTGTGGATTGGTTCTTCCATGAATCGACTTACTACTCCAACACTGTAGGATATGTCTGGCCTTGTGCATGTGAGGTAACAAAGACTTCCCACAAGACTTCGATATTTTGTCGCATCTACTCGATTTCCGCCGTCAAACTTCGAAAGCTTTGCACCTGGTTCCATCGGTGTTGAGACTGGATTGCAATCTGCCATGTTATTCTTTTTCATGATATCTTTTGCATATGCTTCTTGTGACATAAAGATTCCTGTCTTTCCTTGTTTAACTTCCAGACCAAGAAAATACTTCATCAAGCCCAAATCCGTCATGTCAAATTCTCGCTTCATCTCCTCTTTGAAACTTTCAATCATCTTGGCATCATTTCCCATAAAGATGAGGTCATCAACATAAAGAGCAACAAACATCAAGTAACCTTCTTTCTTCTTCACATATAGTGCATGCTCATACAGGCATTGGATGAACCCGTTCTCCTTGAAATACATATTGATGCGAGTATTCCAAGCTCGAGGTGCTTGCTTTAATCCGTAAAGTGCCTTTTCTAATTTCAGCACCTTTTGCTCCTTTCCGATTATTGTGTAACCGGGTGGTTGTTCAAGATAGACTTCCTCTTCTAGCATACCATTCAAAAATGCTGATTTGACATCCATCTAAAATATTGGCCACTCAAATTATGATGCTTGAGAGATTAGAAGTCGAATTGTCTCCATTCTTGCAACTGGAGCAAAAACTTCATCATAGTCAATTCCTGCCTTTTGTCTGTAACCCTTTGCAACAAGTCGTGCCTTGTATCGCTCAATCTTTCCTTGAGCATTCATCTTTTTCTTGTATACCAATTTTACTCCAATGGGCTGACTTTCTTTTGGCAATTCTATGAGCTCCCAAGTCTTATTTTGCTCGATCGATTTTATCTCCTCATCCATCGCTGCTCGCCATTTCTCATTCTTCACTGCTTCTTCAAAGCTTATGTTTTCAGCATCTGCCAGAAGACATACAAGATGTACTTCTGCTGTGGAATCATATAGATCATGCAGACTTCGCATCCTTGGCTCAATTGGTTCTTCCTCACCATCAGTCATTTGCGAACTCCTTGCTTCTGGAGAGTATTCCAGTATTTGAGAACTTGATAATGGAATGCTTAATGATTCTCTTGTTTCTACTGCTATTTCCATAGATTTGTTCCAATCCCAATTGCTTGCTTCATTCACCTGAACATCTCGGCTCACCATTACCTTTCGGTTTATTGGGTCGAGCAATTTGTAGCCTTTGGTTTTCTCGTCATAGCCAATGAACACAAATTTCTTGCTCTTATCTTCTAGCTTTGTGCGTCATTGATTTGGCACATGTGCGTAGGCCACACTGCCAAATATTTTGAAGTGTGAAACTGTTGGATTTTGACCACTCCATACTTCTTGTGGAGTTCTATCTTCCAATTTTGTATGTGGACATCTATTCTGTACATAAATTGTGCACTGCATGGCTTCTGCCCAAAATTCTTTTGGCATCTTCTTAGTTTTCAACATTGATCGAACCATGTTGAGAATGGTCCGATTCTTTCTATCTGCCACGCCATTTTGCTGCGGAGTATACGGTGCAGTTAAGAGCCTTCTTATTCCATGCTCCTCGCAATAGCTTGCAAAATCTGTTGAGTTGTATTCGTCACCTGTGTCTAATCGTAGAGCTTTAATAAACTTGCTAGTTGCCATCTCCACCATGATCTTAAACCTTTTGAATACCCCAAATGCCTCCGATTTTTCTTTTAAGAAGTAGACCCAAGTCTTTTTGAAAAAATCATCGATAAAAATAATAAAGTACTTTTTGTTGCTGAACGATTCCAGAGTGATTGGCCCACAAATATCAGTATGAATTACTTCAAGAGGAGCTTTTGCTCGATATTCTGCCTTTTTCTAAAATGAGTTCCTCGCATGTTTTTCGAGAACACACTCCTCGCAAAACTTCTCTGTATAGTCTATATTTGGTAATCCATGCACCATCTCCTTCTTGGACAACATGTGTAATCCGCCATAGTGTAGATGACCAAATCGCAAATGCCACAAAGAAGCTTTGTCGTCAACATTAACTTGCATGCATCATTCTTTCACATAACTGAGGTTGATTTTGTACATCCGGTTTCTCGCCATCTCGACTCGTGCAACTAGACGACCATTCATGTCTTTTAGTTGAAGATCTCGACCTTTCATCAGCACCGAGTATCCTTTCTCCATTAGTTGTCCCATGCTCAAAATATTATTTTTGAGATCGGGTACATAATAAACATTTTGAATTAATCCGTTCATGCCATTCTTTTGCTGAAAGGAAATTGTGCCTCGACCTTTCACTTGGATTCTAGACTCGTCTCCAAATGAAACGTGCCCATCTTCAATGATTTGCATTTTTATGAATAAATGCTTATGCCCGCACATATGATTGCTCCCAGCAGTGTCGAGATAACATATTATCTCGTTGTTGGTATTCTTATTGTCATAAGCCATCATGAGAAGCTCATTTGATTCTTTTTCTACGACTAGATTAGTGTTTTCTTCAACTTTATTTTCAGCATAGCAGTCTTTTGCATAGTACCCAGACTTGCCACAATTATAGCAATTGTCGAAATTACAGTCCTTTGTATAGTGACCAGGCTGACCACATTTAAAACACTCGATATTCAAGTGGTTTGTTCGACCACCTCTGCCACGTCCTTGTCCTCGACCTCTCCAATTTTGTTGACTTGATTGCCAATTTTCTCCAAAATAATCATTTTGACCACGACCTCTACCACCGCGACCATTTCCTCGACCTCTTCTGCCGCGCCCTCTTCCTCCAGAATTTTAAAAATAAAGTGTTTTTTCATCTACGATTGTTGCCTTTGAATGAAGAGCCTCTTCAAGTGTCTCCTTCTTTTTCTTCTTCTTACGTTGCTCGTGTGCTTCAAGCGAACCAGCGAGCTCATCGACTATTAATGTCGTGAGATCCTTTGATTCTTCAATAGCGCATACAACATTCTCAAATCTATCTGTTAGTCACCACAATATCTTTTCAACAACTCGCGAATCATTTAACATCTTGCCATTTCGCTTGAGTTGATTCACAACAGTTTGAACTCGTGTGATGTAATCAGATACACCTTCTGAGTCCTTCATCTTCATTCCTTTGAGCTCACCTCGAAGGGTTTGGAGGCGAACCTGCTTGACACGATCAGCTCCTTTGAAGACTTGCTTTAAAGTGTCTCACGCTTCTTTTGAAGTTGTCGAATTGGCAATCTTCTCAAAGCCTGACTCGTCTACTGCTTGGAATAACAGGTAGAGAGCAGTTTTATCTTTTGCTCGTATCTCTTTTAACGCTTTTTGTTGGTTTGCCGTCATGCCTGCAATATCTGTTGGCTCAGTAAAGCCTGTCTCAACTATCTCTCATGCATCCTGTGCGCCTAGTAGTGCTCGCATTTATATACTCCAATTATCATAATTCAACTTTGCAAGTCGTGGTAGAGGTATTTGCCCCAACGCACTTCCTGAACTTGCCATGGCCCTGATACCAATTTGTAGAAATAAATATGGAATCAAAGTTTAATTTGAGACAAATAAAATAAAAACTCAAACTTCTTTTATTAATTCAAAATATTAAATTACTCCTACAAAATATGACAATCTCACAAAACACATTTATTTTTCTCTCCACTCTTTTTTTTTTCTCTTACTCTTTTTCCTTCTCTCAAATCTGTGTTTCTCCAAATGTTTAATGGTCATATATATAGAAAACAATAGCCTACTATAATTAACTAATTTCTAACTTTAATTATCTTAATTTTGGACGGTGCCCATTATTTTTTGACCAAATTTGGCCGTGCATATTTTCAATACTAAATAAAATATTTTCATTTAAATGTATGGCTGATGTATGGCCGATAAATGGACGGTACATACGTAAATTGAGTTTAATATTTTTCAACATGATTTTCAGAAAGAACCATATCATTCCCATAACCTTCAATGCTGCCAGCTTCTCTGGAGTATTTTTGCTTCTCTTCCATTGGTAATGCGAAAAATTGCTTAGCAATTTGGCGAATTTCGTCCAAGAATGAACTTGTCATGCCATGATTTATTACCTGAAAACGTTAAAAGTAGTAACACAAAATTATATTCAATGAATGCTATTCAAAATGAGCATATCAAATTAAGATTCTTTTGTAATATATAAACAATGAGCAAATATTAAATAATAATAGAAAAGAAAAGAAAAGAAAAAACACCTGAAAGCAGCCTCAGGTGCTGAGAGCTAATCGAAATTTTTGAAGCTCTTCTGTTCTTCTGGTTGATGAAGATTGGAGGAGACCAAGATCAACGACAGGAACTTCGATCAGTGGAACACAAGCATCTAATTTTCCACTATCATTTCCTTTTTGGAAGTAATTTTCTGTTGGATCTGCGCCGTTGATGGCTAATTCTTGGACGGATCTCGATTTGGACTGTATCTCTGCAGCCTTTTTGGTGGCCAATTATCAATTCAGAGTTCTTAGCATTAAAATGAAGTTAATTTATGCAGCTTTATTTGGTCAAATAATAAAACAAACAGTGTGCTGCACAGGGTTTAGCGCCACCGTCTTTGAAACTTTTTGAGCTTTGAAAATTTTAAGACAAATTAATAAAATACTAAATTAAAAATACTAATATGTAAGCCAATTTTAATCGCTAAATAAATAAATGAAATGACAAAAAGAACATATTTGAATAATGTGTTAGAGGATTATTTAATTTTGATGATTAGATTAATTATTTTAGAATTTGATTATAATTTGAGATTTTAAATTTTGATGACTAGGTTAATTATTTTATAATTTGATTATGATATAACTTGAGAGTTTAAAATTTTATTATTAGGGTAATTATTTTACAATTTGATTATGAATTGGGTTTAGGATTTTGTGATTATATTGATTATTTTACAAAAAATATTATATCATATAAATTTATTAAAAATAATTAATTTAAATATTTTTTTAAAAATATCTTTAAAAATATATATGGATATTATTTAAAAAATAATATATTGTGTAATCTTTTAAAATAATATTTAAATATTAAAATAAGAAAGATAAAAATTAAAATATTTAAATATTTAATAAAAAAATAAAATTGAATATAAATATTAATATCAACTATTTATATTAATTTTTTAATATAAAAATAAAACTAAATATAAATTTATTTATAATTTTGTTGCATAAAAATTTTACTTCTCTTCATCTAAATTCTAGTTTCGCCACGAAAATACTCAAAACTTTTTATTTATTTTTATTCATAAATTTCTGTCAAATAACATTTATATTTAAGAAAGAAGAAATTTTTTTTTAAAAAAAATAGATTGAATTTATTGCATTCTAATTAAGAAAATAGTTTGTTGTGAGAAGTAAAAACTATTGTATTATCATAATAATTTTTGAAAACACGATCAAAAATTTATCTAACAATATTTATTAAAGGAAATTACACTATTTATTATATTTTTAATTTTATTTTTCATTTTTACTATTATTTTTTTTATTTTTTATTTTTTCTTTAAAAATTTTCAATTTTACTCTTTCTTTTTTTACTTTATAGAGTCTTTATCTTCTTTATCTCTCTTTTTTCTTTTGTATTGAATTTTAACTAAACCTCTGTTCTCATCCTCCATCATTGTCGTTATTTATCTGCCACTGGCATCTCTCTCTTCTTCATATATGATCTATATTTATGTCTTTTTTTTATTTGTTTTTATTTCATAAAAGCGAAGACTAAATATGAATCTAATGCAGTTTTTTAATTTTGATTTTAGCTTTTTATTTGTAAAATTTTCTTTTTTTTTTTGTTTTGAATGTGTTTTAGGTTTCAACTATAAGGAATAGGTATTTTTTTTTTCATTTTTCAGCTGTAATGCTCTTCATTTGTTTGATAAAATGCTCTAAAGGAAGAGTTTTTTAATTTTTGTTTTAACTTTCCATCATATTTAACATATTATATAAAACATATATAATATATTAGAGATTATTTATATATATAATATATAATAAATTACATGTCATATATGTTGTATATATTATTAACATTTATCAAATTATATGTCTCTTAATATGTGATGTATCACATTTATCATAGATTATATACAATATATTATATGCAACATATAAAATATGTTATATATGTCATATATATATTTTAATTTTTAGTTTTTTATCATATTTTAACATATTATATAATATATATATATAGCATATAAATATTATATTTAATATATTATATGTAACATATAATATATTATATGTAACATATTCGATGACATATATACTATATAATAAATTATATATAGTAAATATATAATATATATAAGGACATATATACAACATATATGTCATAAAAAATTTATATAATAGATTTGTGTTTTTTCGTATGTAATTTATGAAACTAATCATACTATATATATGACATATATAAGAAAATATATGCAATATATATATCATATATATAAAGATATATATATATATATAATATGTCAATTTATTAAAATATGGCAATTTTGTAAATTAAGGCTCCCATATTTTTAGTGTCTCTAGTTTTTATCGTATTTTTGATACTTTTTTTGTTAGTGTTTTTGAAATTTTTTTATGCAATATTTTTGAAAATTACTTTTTTTAAGTTATGTAATTTTCCCTATTTATTATTTGAAAATTTGTATATGGTCAAGTTGATCTGTTAACCCACTACTCTGTTGAATAATGGGATATAGGTCTAATCATCAAACTGATTTGCCACCACTTTAGGCCCATTATTCTTTGTTATCTCACTTATAAACTAGTGACAAAAACATTAAGGAAAATTACACCCCCCATTCTTTATAAAATATTTTTTACGTTTTACTAAAAGTATTTTAGTTATTTTTATAAAATTATATAATAAACTAATTATTATATATATAATAAATTTATAATAAACTGATAATAAATTATATAAATTTAATAATTAATTAATTAATCATAAATTTTTATAAATTTGAACATATTTTAAAAATTTTGTAAATTTGAATTTTTTTTTATTTTTATTTTTTTGACATTTTTGTCAAAAACCCAAAACATTAATATAGCTAATAGGCTCAAATATGTTTAACCATAGATCATCCATGTTTAACAAACTAGCCATTCAATCACAGATAATGCAATGATATATTTTTTTTGTGAAAATTTTCATGCTATGATAAATAAAAAAAAAAAGAACTGGACATAGGGATAATGTTGCACTGAAGTAATTGTACGATAAGGTTAAATGGGAATTCCTAAAAGACATCATGCTTAAAATGAATATTAAAAGGTTATGAGTTGAGCTATTGTGCATTGTGTTTCACTTTCTCTAACTCTAAACCATGCCCTAGCTAATTTTTTCACTCCATGTAAAGGATTTAGATAGGGTGATCCATTATGTCCTTACTTTTTTCTTGATATGTGTAAAAGGGCTATCATCTCTCATTAGAGACGTTGAAGTGAGAAAAGGAAAGTCATTGTGCTAAAACTGCACATGCCATTCCTACCTGTATGATGAGTTGCTTCCTGATTCTAATGTCAATTATATATTGAAGAAATGAACCATATATATAGTGGCTAGGTTTTAGTAGAGATAGAAGCAAAGAGAGAGAAAAATTCACTATGTTTCTTAGGCAAAAATTATGTCATTTAAGAGAGCAAGTAGTAAAGAATTTCGTGATCTATATTATTTCAATATTGTTATTCTTTCAAAGTAGGTTTGGAGATTATGTTAGAGCTAGAACTCCACTATTAACCTAAGTGTTGGTCAATCTCTATTTTGATCTTGACAATCAAACTGAATTTATCTAATATTTGAATTAATTGTCTTCCTAGCAGGTAAAATAATTAGAAATGTTAGATTTCTAGAAAATCCAAGAAAAACCTAAATGTGCAAATGAACCTTAAAGTCGTATCCATAACAAGGAAAGCGGGACTGCGACCTCGCTTGGCCTAAGAACATAAGTCACATAGAATGGATTGCAGTGGAGGTTGCGCTTGTAAAACTGGATGCGAGAGCACAACCATGACCACAACTTCCCTATTGCAATCTCGAAGCAACAAGGGCAGAGAAAGCTACACGAACTAGAGATCATGCCAAAGGTAGTAAGCGTAATCTGGGATGTGATGAGGAGATTGCGCCCATGACTTAATTTCAACAGGAAGTCTTAAGATACAGTAAGATTCGCGGTAACGAGCAAGATACAGATTTCTAGATGAGAAATAGGAATCATGATTACGAAGGAGATTTTGCATATAACAAGTATAGAGGCCGGTGAATATATTAAACCATTATTTTATGTAAACATCTTCCATCAGAGACGGAGCCACGTGCATGGTAGGAGAGGCCAAGACATATTTTATTGTTTTATAATATATTGTATATACATATTAATTTTTTGAAAAATAAATTGATTTTGACCCCTAAATTCTAAAAAGTATATCTAATTATGTCATTGATTATTTTAACTTATGTGATTGATTATAAAAAAAATCAATAATTTAAATATTTAGTTGCATGATTATTAAAAAAATCTAACAATACTAATTATTTAGTCATATAATCTTAAAATATTAATAAAAAATATCATCTTCAATTAAAATAAAAAAATTTATTTTTTATCATTTTAATTTTTTATTCTCTAGCCTTATAAATTTATGGATTTTCTTAAAATTGCAGTTTTAAAAATCATTTTTAAAACTCAATTGTAATGCATTTTTATTTATTTTTTATTTTTTTGTTGTCATGGATTCAATTATAATATATTTTTTTAGCAATGATAATGGTTTAGTAATATTGAAATTAGTAATTTTTTAATTTTTGATAATATTAATTAAATTCTCTCTTTTTGGATCAATTTTTATAGACATAATATAAAATTAAAATTTTTTTAAACTTAAAATATATTTCTACTTGTTGATTTAGTGCTGCATGACTAAAATTAAAATTTTATCACATTTAATTTATTAGTTGAATAATAGATTTTTTTTTAAAATTTATACTTTTTTATAAATATTTGACTGATAAATATAATTAAATTATTAATATAATAATTATATTGTAAAATTTTCATACATTAAGATATATTTATATATATATGTATATATCGGTAAGTTTGGATGTTGATTTTTAAAAAATTTGGATAGTAATCGACTTGGCCTCTTAATATTCAATTGTAGATCCGTCCGTCTTCCATAATCATTAGACGATATATCATTGACAAAACAGTTTTTTATCTTAAAACAAGTCAATTATGTTAAATCAACATTTTATTTAAAGCAAGCTACAACTGTTGAAGGATAAAAGGATGGTCTACACAAATCCTTCACCATTTTCCTACAAAATTTGAGGATGTGAGGATTTTTAAAATTAAAAGTAAATAGAAAGTAGAGATTTATTTTCAATAGTAACATCAATAATGACTAGTAATAAACAATTTAAGACTTATATTTTCACTGTGTCTAGTGCCACTTTCCCACTTTGGAAGCATTGAAAGTTGATAGCAGCATAATTTTTAAGCTTCCTATATTGCTGTGGTCTTTCTTCATCAATCAAGTCTTTCACAGGTTCAATATCTACTTCTGTATTGGGAAAGTGGAATATTGCTTGGGATATTCTATCTTTTTGTGAACTTGTTGATACCCTGTGCATTGGGCTCTTGAAGATTCCATTGCTCATTATCTGCAGTAAATTATAAACAAATTGTCTTTTATTTCAATTTATAAATATGCACCCTAATAAATTAGGAATAATTCAAGGGCCTAGCAATTTTTTAAGTTTCAACTTCTAATATTCTATATTTGGTAAGCCAAGTTGCAATTAATATTCAAATTTGCAACCTTATAATAATACTTTAGAACATCATTATCACTAATGAGTTGGACCTCAGTTTAAGTTAATTTTAACTAATATTAAAGAATCCTTCAATTCATATATAAGAACCTAATTACTCCTTTCAAGTTTCAACTTCTTTATTTATTTATTTATTTATTTATTCCCTTTGTTTCGTTTAATCAAGTTTTTATTAGAATTGGAATTTCAACTTCATAAATAAAACTCACTAAGTCATATTTTACCTATTACTACTAATTAAGGACTCTTTAGCATATAATTTAAACTATTAATACTAATTAAGAACTCTGCAATATATGAATTTATGGGTAGGAGAGTATTTTTCGTTTGGTTAGAATCAGGTGGCTAAGGTTATTAAAGCCTTATAATTAGGATTCATCATTCATTATTATTTATGTTAAAGCTAGTGAAGACTTATTTGTCTGAATCCAGAGTGTGGAAACTGTCAAAATATTAATTAATACTTAATTACCTGCATTTGGTCACCAGCATTGACAACAAAAGCGTGAGGAATTATGGGAACTCTATACCATTGATTATCTTTGAAGATTTGAAGACCTTCCAACGTCTTCATCTTGCAAAAGAACTGTTATTGCTGATCCATCAGAATGAGCTTTAACTCCGAGAACTGAATCTGGTCTTGGACATGTAGGGAAGTAATTAAATCTTGCTGCCATCATTTCTTGGTCTCCATATTGTTTCAAGAAGCAATCTTCTTCTAAATTCAACGATCTTGTCATAGCCTTAAGGAGAAGCTCTACTATGAGCTTCATTTTTACTGAATATTCATCCAATATTTCTCTGCCATGATTTTGAGCAATCTTACAAATTAGCAAATTCATAATTACGAAAATGATTCCAATCAGTTTCTTGGAAAAAGCTCAGGTGCAACCAATTTCAAGAAATGAAATCTTGCAGCTATAGTGTAAATGAAAATAAATATATACAGTTGTAATTGGTACCTAAATTCACTTGGATTGGCTGGCCAAAGTTGAAGCTTTCTTGACTCTTGTGGGAGCAAGTTAAGGAAGAGACGATCACACCAGTCATACACTTGCTTATCTGAGAGAACTGGGTCTTTCCCATATCCTTCAACATCGTTGTCTGCTCGGGCATATTTTTGTTTCTTGGCAGTTGGAAATGCAAAAAAATTGTTTACAAGTTCCCGTATTTTGTCAAGGAAACCATTTGAAATCCCATGACCTGTAGCCTATTATTTAACAATTCACCAATTTTATAACACAATCAAGAAGAAGCATAAGATCAATAATTTATCAAGAAATTTCCTGTAAATGATATATTGCAGACAAAATAAATTAAAAAAAAAAACCTGGAAGCAACCCCAAGAAATGAGAGCTTCTTTAAGTTTTTGAAGCTCGTTCTCTCCTTCCTTGTTAGATGATGATAGTAGACTAAGATTGATGATAGGAATAGAGACTAATGGTGGAGAAAGATTTGGAATTTCATTGATTATATAGTTTGGAGGTAGTTCATCTCCATCAATAGACATTTCTTGCACATACTTAGACATTATATCGATGATGATTTGATTAATTCAAGTGCTATGTCAAAAGTGACATTTATTGTTAAAGATTTTAAGAAAAATAATAGTTGACCGGTTAGATAGTTTTCAAGATAGAAAACTTTTTTTAATATTTTATTATTTATAACTTTTAATAAAAAAGTTTAATTTATGATGTAATAATTTCGTCTCACTTAAAAAAAATCAAAAGATGTGGAATATTTGGTGGATATAGCATTGGTTATGCCTTAAAATAAACGACAATTTCAATAAAAACTATGAGAATTTGTAAATTATAAAGACTAGTAGCCACATAATGCCAATATCAATGACAATAACAAAAACATTTTAAATTTTTTCTTGAACTGGCTAGAAGTGATTATTCAATTTATCCTCATCGTCTAATTTGTTTTTTTTTATAAAATTTTAAAATTTTAATATAATTTGAAAAGTTAAAAATAAATATGGTGCAATTATTAATTAATAAAGTAATAGAACTAATTTATTTGAGACTGTCTTTACAGCTCCTCATGGGCGGAGCTGGGGGGTCGTGTGGGGGCTGACGACCCCCCCTCGCCGGCGGCACAGACGTAGTATATAAGGGGTCTGCGCCGACGGTGGTGATTTTGCAGAGAGAGAACGGAGAGCTCCGCCCCCCTTAGCCCCTGCCTTGCTGCGACTGCTGCGAGAGAAGAAGAAGAAGAAACAGGCTTGCCCCCCCTCAAAAACTGTCTAGTTCCGCCACTGCAGCTCCTCTCTGACTTTCATCGGCGGCCGACATTCTTCCATTGTCAGTGGTCCTTAAGAAAAGTATGGGTTCCTGTAACTATTTTTTTTTCATATATATATATATATATATATATATGAGGAGGCTACAGAGAGCCATGGGATTTTAATTTTTAATTTTTGTATGAAAATTATAGTTCTAATTTTTTGAAGGCGTTGTGTGTGTTCTCAATTTACACCGTCGATGCAGTCTAGTGAAGATGTAGCACCGCTTCTCTCTCTCTTTCTCTTAATTTTCACCATTGATGCAGCCCAGTGAAGATGTAGCATTGCCACCGGTGTCGTCCCAGGTAAGTTTTTTCACCACCAAAACTCTAGATCAATATATAATAAAAAAAATAATGACGTATGCTTTCATTGTCGTCCAGCGGTTAGGATGTTTGGCTTTTATTCAGGAGACCCGATTCAACTCTCGGCAATGGGAACTTTTTAATATTAAAAATAAATTAGTTACGGTTTTTTTTTTCTTTTTGTCTGATTCTCAAAAAACTAATTTTTTTATGCTAGAAATAAATCAATATACATTGATACCAATAAATCCAATTTGTTTTGGATTTATTGGTATCAATATATAACATTTTTATTTTATTATTGATGCTGAAAATAAATCAATTTATTATAAATTGTTAAGTATTTATTTTGATAAAGAAATTTTTTTTATAATGAAAATAAATAGTTTTTGGATTTAATTGCTATCAAAATAATTTTATTTTTTTATTGATACTAAAAATAAATCAATTTTGGATAAACTCTCAAGCATTTATTGGTAAAGAATTTTTTTACTGATAGATAAAATCAGTTTTGGGGACATTCTTAAGCATATATGTATTGTTAAATTTTTATATTTTTCATCAATGACTGTTTTATCTCAATATAATTAGACAGCTACTCAAATTTTGTAATCAACGATAATTAAAAAAAAAAAAAAAGAACATATGAAGTTACATTTGCATACGCACGGAAAATCCTTACAGCTTATCAGCTGCAATTGATCTGCAATCCAATCCAATGTGTGTGACATTATTAGAAAATTTTTAAATCCCATGAATTACAGAATTTGAGCATATCAAATAAGTTGAGAATTGAAGAGAACTAAAATTTCACAGTTTCAATAGCGACCAAGCCCTTTTGGTAGCACTCATAATTGATAGCTCCATAGTTTTTAACATTTCTGTATAATCTTGGTCTTTGCTCATCCACCAATCCATCTACAGGTCCAATCTCTTTTTCTGCTTCTGGTTCATGGAATAATGCCACTGATATCCTTAACCTTTCTGAGCTTGTTGCTACTCTGTGCATTGGGCTTTTGAATACTCCATTACTCATTATCTATATATATATGCATTAATAATTGATGTTATTCTAAAGAGTGTTAATTGAAAAAAATAAAGCTAATTCTATAAAAATTCTTGATATACACATTTTTTATTTATTATAAATTATAATACATATATTATTAATTATGTCAAATCACTATTATATTTATATACACTCTCATTTATTAAAAATATTTAATATATATCTAATAGTAAAAAAGTAATATAATAAAATTTATATATATAAATTTATATTTTTAATAAAATTAATTAATAATAAGTGTTTTTTTTTTCTGAATAAATCCAAGTTCGATTCTCCAGTGGAAGGAGTTAATTTTTAAAGGGTTTGGGAGCTGAAATTGCGGCATACCTGCATTTGATCTCCGAGATTGACAACAAGAGCATTAGGGATAACGGGAACTTGAAGCCATTTCTCATTAACTAAAATCTGAAGCCCCTGGACTTGTTTATCTTGCAAGAGAATAGTTATGCCTGATCTATCAGTATGAGGTTTGACTCCAAGAACCAAATCAGGTCTTGAACACTTTGGATAGAAATTAAATCTTGCTTGCATTAATGATCCTTCGCCGAATTGGCCTGAGAAGCTTTTCTCTTCCAAATTCAGTGATCTTGACATCGCCTTATATAGAATATCCATTACTGATTTTATCTTCATTGCATATTCTATCAACATCTCTCTGCAATGAATAATTGAATTGAAATGTCATAAGGATTATTATTCCTAACATTGAACATATAGATAATAACTCAATCTATTTTATTACCTTTATTTATCTAACAACAACTAATAGTGTTGAAATTTTAAAATATTAGGATATATATTTGTGTTAATTGAATATAAATCAACTTCTATTATATTTAATTAATTTAATTTTTTCTAATAATATGACATTATATCTTTTTTATTTTCTTTAGAAATTAATTTTTTTCCTTTTTTTTATTTTGAATTTCACATTGAATAAATATAGTTATTTTGTAATATTAATAGAGAAATAGAGTCTAATCTTACCAATGAGCAGATTTTTCTGAATCAATATGGTACAGAAGTGAAACTAAAACATATTAATGCATTTGTAATTAACCTACATGTAATGCTCTAAAGTCATTTAAATGATAGAAATTGAAAGAAATATCATTTGATCAAAACAAACAATTTGTAATTTTCATGGAACTGAGACTAAATTTCAAATTCAGATTTTTTAAAAAAAAAATTATGTGTAAAATAGTTCATTTAGGATTCATCTTTATTTGCTAGATTTAGGAACAATAATAAAGCCAAAGATTTAATTAGACCTGAAATGAGTAGGATTTTGTGGCCAAAGATTGTATCTTCTTTTATCTTCAGGAAATACCCTTAGAGTTAGTCGATGAGACCAATCAAGAACTTGATTTTGTGAAACAATAAGGTCACTTCCATAACCTTCACTTTCATTCACAGACCTTCCATATTTCTGCTTCTCCTCTATCGGTAATTCAAAAAATTTGCACGCCATTTCACGTACTTTGTCAAGGAATGAAGTTGACATTCCATGTCCTATTGCCTGAAATAGAATTTTTTTTAATGTTTCTTTAACTGCTTCTACTAAAATTACCCAATCAATCTTATCTTCATAATGAATCATAATCAATCACAATACCACAATCTGAGTATTATGCACATAAAATTTTACTATACAACTTAAACTCACTCAGCAAAACTTTAATTTCAAATTAATTGAGATAAACTATATGAATTTTCTTTTTTCCATTTAAAGTAATTATGGGTAATTATATGAATTCTCTTTTTCTATTTAGAATAATTATTGATTACATCTTCCGAGAAATATAAAGTTGTAGGATAATGTTGAACCACTCTTATTTAATTTAGTTTAAGTATATTATGTCTCTTTTTGTTATATCTAGAGATGGACACAATTCAGTTAACCGACTGAATTTTTTATTAACATACCAAAAAATTAATTCGATTAACCGACCGGTAGTTTAATTCGCTCGATTCGATCGAAGAGTTGAGAATATTTTGATTTTTAGTTCGGTTAACGGTTAACCGATTCGGTTTGATCGGTTAACTAATTAACCAAACCATTTTTAAAAAAAATTAGTTATTTATTAATTTTTTGTTTAATTCTTTAATTATATAAATTTTTATTATAAATATACATTTTTATTACAAAATAAGGTTATATTTTATTTATTTTTATAATAAATTTTATTTAGTTATTTAATTATATTAATTTTTTTATAAATATAATTTTATTATAAAATTAAAAAATCGGATTCGGTAAATTAACTGAACCGACCAATTTAGTTCAGTTAATTAACCGAATCGACTGAAATAGAAATTCGGTCGATTCGGTTAATAATTTTCTTATACTTCAGTTTGATTAACCGATCGGTTTGATCAATTAATTAATCGAATCGATCAATATTCACCCCTAATTATATCGATATTAATTTATTTATTCTGACAAATGCTATTACCAGGTCTTTGTTTCTTACTATACAATCTATAAAAAAAATCTAAATAGTTCTTAATTTTAAAAGAAATGTTTAAAAATTTAAAATCTCTCAATTTCCAAACATCATCCTTAATCCATTCATCTATAAATTATTTGTATTATTATACTTTTTATATTGACATCCAAAATAAGGATAATCTTAGGATTATAGCCATAGGATATATATATTGAGTTATCACATCATTCATAAACTAAGTAAAATATTATTCAATTTATTAAGTGGTAGAATACATTCTAATGGCAAAAATTTCTTTTTATAATTTTTTTTACACAAAATTTGTATTGCTTGCTTAATTTTATAGAAGTTAATTAATCAAGTATTATTATTAATTAATTAGTCAAATAGATTAGGTTTAGAATTAAGTTTATCTTCTAGTTTTCGTTCTTTGTTAATTGATCACCATTAACTTAAGCATCGAAGTGATATATATATGGTGTAAATTATTCTTTCGAAATTGAGCTAAATATGACTAAAAAGACGTTAAACTCTTCCTGTTAAGACTAAGAACAAATCCTTGAGATATCTAGAACGATTCAGATATTCAAACCGAAATATCCAGAATAAAAAAGATCCATTGATTTTTTCACTTTCTCTGAATCGAACCATATCTATTTTTTTTAATATGGGACGATTATGGATATTAGGCTATAGCCGCGCCGAAAATCATGCCAAACCGAATCAAAATAATAAGCAATTTATTATTAATAAAATGAAATTATATTATACTTTATTAATTTATTATTTAATATTTGATATTATCAAAATGTGTTATAATTATTTTATTAATTCATATTATGTCATGTTATACATTCACTTTGGAATTTTTAATTTTCTATATTATGCTTTTATATATATAGATATGCCATGAATTTTTTATTTTCTGTTATGTTAATTGAATAAATAGATGACATTAGAATATTTTGATAATACTCATTTTTAAACTATAAAAACTATTTTTTTCGGGTTCATAATTTTATTTTAATTCATAATATTAATTGCATAAGTATTAACTTAAACATAAGTAAATAAAAATACAATCAAATACTTATTTTTCTAATTTAATTTCAAATTTTACAACTACATATAATTTATTAACATATTTATATGAATAATTGCTACCACTAGTACTAAAAATAATAATTCATACTAATTATAGTAATTTATACTTAATAAAGTAACTCAATATAATAATATTAGTAGTTTTTAATAACAATAATGAGAGTGAATATTAACAATAATTAACACTAATGAGTAATGATAGTGAATATAAATAACATTGATATATATATATATATATTTATAAATATGAATAATAACAATTAACAAATGAATAACTGTGAATGAATTTAAGAAAAAATACGAATAATACAAATACAATGAATATGCGTGTGAATATATATCAAATTATATATTAGTAGTAGATAACAATTTACATGAAAATTAATATTAGATTACAATTTATTTGATAATAATAATTTTTTATGAATTGTGTTAAAATATATCTATTTAGGATTTATGAGTTCTTTAAATTTATGAAGTTATTTCATTTTGATTTTTGTAATAACTTAAGCATTTTATTTAAAATTTGTAATTATTTAGAATTTAGACAATATTATTTGATGTTAGATGTTGAATATTTTAATTTTATGAATCATTTATAATGAGTATGTTGGAGTCTAAATAATATTATTTGATGCTAGATATGAAAATTTTAACTTTATGAATAGTTTGTAATATAAATATTGGAGTTTAACTTTTATTTATAGGTAAAACAATTAAATATTATCCTATTGCTTAAATTTGCAGAAAAAAAATAATAATTCTAAATCTTTAAATATTTATCTATGTTTGGAACCGAAATCACTCCATTAGAACTGAATATTTGAATCGAACCGTATCCATTTTTTCAAAACCATACAATGTGAATATTTTATTTGTACGGTTCGATTATGATTCCAATAATTTTAAAATCTCTGAACTCTAATGCGCTTTCGAAAATTTCTAGATCATCGAACCGAATCGGACCATGTTAAGCCCTATCTCTTATCAAATTTTAATGCAATCGCATACCCAATAACTCAAATTGGAGACCTTTCATCGAGCTATAACAAATCTTTATCAACTAGCCTACATATTTGGTAGTAATATATTTGAAGTAACACTGGTAGCTATAATACCATAAAATTTATCTTTTCATCTCTTTCTAAATTTATTAATTTTATTCATATTAATTACTTTTTAATTAGTGCCGTTATCCTAAAAAAAACCGTAGTCTAAAAACTTGTAAGGTGGATCCATCATTTCAATAAGACCAACCCAAATTAATTGGAGACTTTAATCATTTATGAAACCTAATAGTAATAATAAAATAAAAATACATATAAAAATCATGAAAAAATCAAAACATTTATTATATGAAGGTGAAAAGTAAAAAACCTGGAAGCATCCGGTAGAGCTGAGAGCTGTTCTTAGTGTCTGTAATGCATTAGCTACCTCAACGTCGGATGCTGAAGTTGAGGAGAAGATACTGATATCTATGATCGGAAATGAAGTCGGAGATGATAATGAAGACAAATCTGAAGGGGCAAAATTGCATTCTTTGACTCTGTATTGCGTTGGAGGTTCATCATCTGCCATCGACATTTCTTCTACGCTCTTCTTGGACGGTGATTCCATTTTTTTTCTTTTTCCTCTAGTTTTCGTGGTCAACGAGAGTTATAAAATGAATCTGTATTATTGTCTGAAGAATTAGGGCGTATAAAGTTTATTATAAGTGATAAAAGGACTAAAATGTCCTAGCCAAGTTGCCAAAATTACAATCCTAACCAAATAAAAATATAATTTCGCCCATACTACAAAATAATTGTAATTACAAATTTATAATTCTCAAAATCCCCTCACAAAATGGAGATTCATAAAATATGAATCCCATCTAGAATATACATAAATTATGCATTGATGAACTTAAGGAGTTTTTTGAATAAATTCGCTAGCTGCAACTTAAAATTAAAAAAAAATCCTTTATTATATTTTTTCTTAACCATATGGCAATCAATCTTTAGGTGTTATGTCTTTTTATGCAATACAGCCGGATTGGCATTAATGTGCAGAATAGCTTCATTGTCACATATAAAGGAATAGGCAAAGAAGGTTAAACTAGAATTCTTGCAACAAGTAATATTGTAAATCATATACAGTTTGAGTACACATTTAATATTCAGATTCAACTAAAGATGTAGAAATAGTAACTTGTCTTTTTATTCAAAGCAATTAAAGAAAAGTCAAGAAGAATACTGTTAGTAAATTGGTTGGACTAATCTTATTACAGAAGTCTTGAGAAAAAGAAAAAAAAACTTAATACAGTAGTAATCTCGGTTTACTTTAAATTTCTAGCATGCCGATTTCCAATATGTCCGGTGACTACTAGAGTCGCCAAAATTAGTCATACCCTAAATCCAAAAGATTGTTTTGATGGTTTTCTTCTTTAGTATAAAAGACTATGAATTTGTGCGTGCTTTTTTAACCAGATAGTAACCTCCTTATCTCTGTACATCCTTTATATATTATTTTACGTATTCATTATAGTAGGTAACTATTATATAAATAAAACAGAGACTGTTTTTATTAAAAAGGAAATAAAAGAAGCTGCCTACTATGCCACAAAGGCGGTACTGGCTATTTCAAAAGAAAATGTGCGATACTCTCACTTGGCTACACAAGCTACACATATCAAAACACAATGTTTCATCAACATCTTACACTTTCATACAGTAAAATGGGATCTGCGACCCGGTAGTAACCAATGCTATTATATTAAGTAACCATCTAATTAACATAACACTTTCACATCCACAAATTGAAAGGGGAAGAAAACCTGATTCCCCAAAAACATAAAATATGCATAGATTACTATATTATTCAAATTAAATTGCAAAGGGGTAAATTGCATACCTGACATCATCGTATGTTGAAGCTGAAGACGATTTTGGAGTTTGTCGCCTTCCAGGAGATACACACTTTAAGTTTAGCGGAAGCACTACTGAAGGAACGTAATGTTCTCTCAAAATTATTATTTTTCCCTGGAGACCACGACCCCTTATTTATAACCGATGATGATAGTTTCTATTTTGGTCCTTCAACAAAATAGAAACTCTTATCGGTCTCTACACTTATAATCCAATTACGAGTAGGACACCTCAATAATCAACAATCCTTATTTGATCATAACTTTAATTTGACTATTTTAATTTGACTGCAATACATATTTAATATTTAAATATATTTAGCCCACACTTATGATTAATTAGAGGATTAATTTTAACAATTTAAAATTAATTCTAACAATCTCCAACTTGGGCTAACATATATTAAATATAAATGTATATACCTTAATGAGCTCATAAAAGCAGTCATACTGAAGGTGCCTTAAATAATCTCGTCCATTGATTATATCGATAAAGGACTGAAGGGCCAGTCGCCACATTCATCGTGACTCGAACCACCATCAATCACATTACCAATACTCTCAAATGACATAGATCAATAATAGGAGTGTAGCATGGAAACTACATGTAATATGATCTAATCATGCCTGTTTCCAACTGGTCACACTTAATTGAGATCAACCACAAAAATAACACAGAGTGTAATAAACAAAAGTGAATACTTCATTTTCTGCAGAAACTGAATTAACATATCCAAAACCAAATAGAGCATTCAAAATAAAATGAAAACATAATGAACAAAACTCCCACTGAAACTAAACATCCTCAAACAATATGACACCCATATGAGCAGTGTGCTCATGAAAGACTTTCGGTATCAATGCCTTAGTAAGAGGATCTATAATTATGGAGTTCGTTCTAACATGCTCTATGGATATCTGTCAACTCTGTATTTTCTCCATTTACAGCCAGAAACTAACTACCAAATAGCTCCTACTGTCATTGGAGAATCAAACTGCTGAATTAATGTCACACTTAAAACTTTATTAGCATTTTCAATGCTAGCCATAATGTGCAGCCCTGTGACATTCAGCAAAGTCAAAAAAAATTCATGATCAAATGTCTCATAGCATACTACAAATTCCAAAACCATGGAATGTAGTCTAATGTGGATCTTTTGCTACTCAAGACATTCGATAAAGTCAGAATCAGTATACCAAATGATCTCATACTAATCTGACTTTCTGTATGTGAGCATATGTTCCTTTATTCTCTGAATATATCTTAAAACCTTATTGGCTGCCTTCTAATGATCCATTCCTGGATTGCTGAGATATCGTCCTAACATGCCAACTATGAATGAAATATCTGGACGAGTGCAAACTTGAGCATACATCAGACTCCCAACTGCTGACGCATAAGGAATCTTCTGCATCTCCTGAATCTCAAGTTCACCCTTTGGACACTGATCAAGACTGAATTTATCTCCTTTAGCAACTGGGGTATCAATTGGTCTACTGTTGTGCATACTAAATCTCTTGAGCACTTTCTCAATATAGCCCTTTTGTGATAATCCAAGAATACCTCGAGTACGGTCTCGATGTATTTGAATTCCTAATACAAAAGAGGCTTCACCTAAATCTTTCATCTCAAAGTGTTTTGAGAGAAAGACTTTGGTCTCGTGCAGCAAGTCCTTACAGTTAGTAGCAAGCAATATGTCATCCACATATAAGACCAAAAAGATAAACCTACTCCCACTGAACTTGTGATACACACAATCTTCCACAGCATTTGTCTCAAAACCAAAAGAGACAACTACTTCATGGAACTTGAAGTACCACTGACGAGAAGCTTGCTTGAGTCCATAAATGGATTTCTTTAATCTGCATACCAGTCGCTTTGGGTCTCCAGACACAAAGTTTTCTGGCTGCACCATATAGATGGTTTCATCAATGTCTCCATTGAGAAACGCAGTCTTCACATCCATTTGATGTAACTCAAGATCAAAATATGCAACTAAAGCCATGATTGTCCTAAAAGAGTTCTTCGATGAAACCGGAGAGAAGGTCTCTTTATAGTCAATCCCCTCTTTCTGAGTGAAGCCTTTAGCTACAAGACGTGCCTTATATCTTTCCACATTACCTTTAGAATCCCTCTTGGTTTTAAATATCCATTTGCAACCAATAGGTTTCTTTCCTTCAGGTAATGGGGTAAGATCCCAAACTTGATTGTCTTTTATAGATTTATATTCTTCACTCATTGCCTCAATCCACTTATGAGAGTTGGAATCCTGCATGACATGATGAAAGCTGATTGGATCATCTTTCACCATGTCTACAGTGTCCTCATGTTCCTGAAGATATACTACATAATCATCTGGAATAGCATTTCTTCTCTCTCTAGTGGACCTCCTTAAAGGCACAGGTTCTAGCTCAAATTCTTGAGGTTGTTGAGCTTGTACTTGAGGAAGAACAACTTCTTCATCCTGATGGGAAAGTTGATCAACATTGTCTTGTATTGGATCCGGAATTGCTTCTGGGATATTAATAATTCTAGGAACCTGAACAGCCCCAGAGCAAAGATAGAAATCGACACTGAGTGTTCCTGACTCGATCCCTCCTCAAAGACAATGTTTCTAACCTTATTTCTCCCCCCAAACTCAACATCCTCAAAGAATGTTGCAATTCCCGTCTCAAAAATAGATCTGGAAGTAGGATTATAAAACTTAAAACCCCGAGATCGCTCAGAATAACCAACAAAGTAGCTACTAACAGTTTTGGAGTCCAATTTTGTCTCATTAGGCCTATAAGGCCTAGCCTCAGCAGGACATCCCCAAACATGAAGGTGCTTTAGACTGGGCTTGCGTCCAGTCCAAAGCTCATAAGGTGTTTTTGCAGCTGCTTTAGTTGGTACTCTGTTAAGAAGGTAGACTGCTGTCTTTAATGCTTCTCCCCCCAGAGACTCAGGTAAAGAAGAATGACTAATCATACTTCTAACCATATCCATAAGAGTCATGTTACGTCTCTCAGATACACCATTCATGCTGGGTGTACCAGGCATGGTGTATTGAGGGACTATACCACAGTCCTGTAGGAAAATAGCAAATGGTCCTGGACGTTGTTCACCTGAACCGTCATATCTGCCATAGTACTCACCTCCACGGTCAGATCTAACAGATTTAATCTTCTTTCTGAGTTGATTTTCAACTTCGGCCTTATAAGATTTGAAAACGTCCAGAGACTCAGATTTCTCATGAATGAGATATAGGTACCCATAACGTGAGTAATCGTCTATGAATGATATAAAGTATCTTTGACCATTCCTAGTTGCTGTAGGGAATGGGCCACAGATGTCCGTATGTATCAACTCTAAGACGTTTGATGACCTATTGGCACCTAATCTCTTTTGTTTAGTCTGTTTACCTTTAATACACTCAACACAGGAGTCCAAATCTGTGAAATCAAGTGTGTTTAGAATACCATCTGACACAAGACGTTCTATTCTAGATTTGGATATGTGACCCAAACGTCTATGCCAAAGTTCAGCTGAATTATCTATATTTCGCTTTCTTTTGGTACCTATAGTACTTACCTGCAGGGTTTCATTATAAGAATCATTAATATTCAACATATATAGATTATCACATGCATTCAAGAAGCTAGTACCAAAAATTTTTGAATCCATAGATAAAGTAAATAAACTGTCTCCAAATGAACAAGTAAAACCAGATTTGTCCAAATAAGAAACAGAAATTAAATTCCGTCTAAACGTCGGAATAACAAAAGTATCTACAAGATCCAAAAAATAACCAGTTCTTAAACACAATCTAATATGCCCAATTGCCTCTACTTCCACCGGATCGCCATTTTCCACATAGACGTATCTTTCACCGTCAGTTGGCTTTCGGTAGCTCAGGCAACCCTGCAATGAAACACTTATGTGAGCGGTAGCACCAGAATCCATCCAATAAGTGTTTCTAGGAGCTAAAGTTAAATTAATCTCAGAACAGACTAAAACAAGGTACTTACCCTTCTTGACACGCCATGTGGCGTATTTAGGACAGTCCTTCTTTAAGTGTCCAGACTTGCTGCAGAAGAAGCATTTTAATTCCTTAGGCTTCTTTTGCACCGGACCTTTATCAGCAGTCTTATTCTCAACAGTCTTGTTTCTCTTCTTGTTCTTGCCCTTATCTGCTGAAGAGACCAGATGAGCACTCTCCCTCTTAGTAGCCAACAACTTTTCCTCCTCATCCACACAATGAGCAATGAGCTCGTTAAGAGTCCATTTGCTCGGCTGGCAGTTATATGAAGTCCTGATCTGCCCATACTGTGGTGGAAGAGAATTCAAAGCTAGATGGACTAATAGGTCATCTGGTAAAACCAAATCCAGGACCTTTAGCCTCTTGGCTATTTGGGACATGCTCAGTATATGCTCCCGAACACTACCATTGCCAGTATACCTTATGGAGGTGAGTTTTGCTAAAAGCGTCCCCACTTTGGCCTTGTCATTTTTGACATAGACCTTCTCCAGCTCAGCAAGATAGTTTTTAGCATTACTTTCTTCAGCAGAAATGGCTCCTCGAACATGTTCTGGGATTCCCTGCTGCATGATCATAAGACCTAAGCTGTTAGAACGCTCCCACTTCTCATACTGAACCCTCTGAGCATTTGTGCTCTCTTCAGTAAGAGGAGCAGGTTTGTCCATCCTGAATGCAAGGTCTAAGTCCATACAACCTAGATAAATCATGATGCTTGATTTCCATGAACCAAAGTTTGGCCCCTCAAGCATAGGGACAGTGTTAGGATTATACGGCATGCTAGCAGAATTCAGAGAAAATAAATAATAAATAAATGACATAAGCTCACAATCCACAAAAATTGAAACAAATCACAGAAGTAGAGTTTAAATATTGGAAACAAGATACCGGACACAACATTAATATTCTCATCTTTGGACATAAAATATTAACTGTAATTGGTATCTCAACGCAGTAATCAAATATTGACAATTCAGTCCTGTCAAATAATAAACCTTCCTTTGGGCCGATTTATTATCCACATGGATGAACACATAATAATTATCACATATTTATTACCGCAATGTATTCTCAATTCAGCCAGATAGCAACCTTCTTTTGGGCCGGTATACTACCCGCAATGAATTTTAATACACCTGTCTAATACCCAAATAAAGTAATCTACACAATGGAGGTCACTTTGGCGACATATTGCTTCAACCAATTTATCCGAAAATATTAGACACAATCATGACTAAAATTCCAAAATTCGAACTCAATTTAATAATAATTTTTTTATTAAAAAAAATACATTTAAAAAACCAAAAGTTGCAATTTTAAAAAATTTAACTTTTAAACATTGAATAAGTTTGCCCCCGGAAAAATAATTTAGTCCCAATAAACTTAATTTAGTGACTAAATTATAAAATTGGGCTAAAGTTAATCAAAAAAAATTACGAAAACAGTTTCTTTTTTTTTTTTTTTTACAATCATGAAAAAAAAATTGTTTTTACTGTTTTTGTAAAAACACTTTCAGTTTAAAAGTTTTTTTTTTCACAATCATGAAAAAAAAAATTGTTTTTACTGTTTTCGTAAAAACACTTTCAGTTTAAAAGTTTTTTTTTAATCTTTAATTAATTGATTTATATAATTAATTAACTAAAAATTAATTAATTCCAGAAAAATTACAAACCAAAATTCAAGTCCAGAAATTCGATTTTTCTAGAATTAATTAAATAATCTCAGTAATTTAATCCAAAAATAAATCAAACCAAAATTGATTTCAGATTACCAAATTCGATTCCAAATTAATTCTAGAAAATTACAATCACCGAATTAATTTTCTAGAATCAAAATAATAATCAATACCGCAATTTAATCGGAAAATCTAGCAACCTAGCATAGGGCTCTGATACCAATTGAAAGGGGAAGAAAACCTGATTCCCCTAAAACATAAAATATGCATAGATCACTATATTATTCAAATTAAATTGCAAAGGGGTAAATTGCATACCTGACATCATCGTATGTTGAAGCTGAAGACGATTTTGGAGTTTGTCGCCTTTCAGGAGATACACACTTTAAGTTTAGCGGAAGCACTACTGAAGGAACGTAATGTTCTCTCAAAATTATTATTTTCCCCTGGAGACAACGACCCCTTATTTATAACTGATGATGATAGTTTCTATTTTGGTCCTTCAACAAAATAGAAACTCTTATCGGTCTCTACACTTATAATCCTATTACGAGTAGGACACCTCAATAATCAATAATCCTTATTTGATCATAACTTTAATTTGACTATTTTAATTTGACTGCAATACATATTTAATATTTAAATATATTTAGCCCACACTTATGATTAATTAGAGGATTAATTTTAACAATTTAAAATTAATTCTAACTCAAATACCCCAAATCTTCTACGTATCACTGATTGATAGCATACATTGTCCTTTCATGCTATGTTTATGTCACTTGGTTATATGCACAATTTAACTGTCCGAGCTTGTGTGGTGATGTTAGAAAGATTTTTTGTTAAACACATGAAACTTAACAGTTTTCCTAATGTGCTCTGTTGAACCGCATAATTCATGGCTCTTGAAAACATATTAAAGTAGCAATGTCAAAACTTGACTCCATAACATATATTTAAAAGAAGAAAAAGGATAAAGACCGCTAACCCAACACATGGCACGATTGACCCAATCAGCCCAAAATAACCCATCACGTTCAAGTTTAAGATCGAATTATGAACTATATATTCATATTTGAACTATACTTTAGCCGAGCTGCAAGCTTAGACTAAACCCGACCGAAGTACACCCTTATTTTTTTCCTTTCAGAAGTTTTATTTTATAATTATATGATTTGAAAATTTATTTCTTATATTAAAATTTTATCTAATAGATAAATTCATCTTGAAATTTATATACAGTTATGTTTTTTTATTAAATTCATTGTAAATTAAAAATATAGTTGTAATTATCAAGAGTTACAATTATTAAAAAATATTTTATTAATTAATTATCAAAAAAAGTAAATTAATTAATATTTAAAATTATTGTAACATATTATCAACTTCACATTAAAATTTTAATTAATTTTTTTAATAATTTAAAAATTATTTTATTATTATTATTTTTCAAAAATTTATAAATTTAGAGAGTATAATTAATTATAATAAAAATTAAAAATATATATTAATATTTGATAAAGTATGAAAACTCCGCCTATACATGTGTTTCTTGTGTATAGCCGGTCTTAAGCCCGGATAAATGAGGAAGATTGCAGTAGGTGACAACTAGCATAAAATTTTATCACATCTCATGATATGAATTCTAATTATAAATTTATTGTTGTGGCATCCCTTACTTGCGGGCCGCTACATGGGAGCTCTGGGCGTCATGAGAAATAGGCAAGAGTGTAGAGCATTTTCCGAATGCGATGCTCCATGTCGATGCCCGAATGTGGCACTAAATAAGCAAGGATTCTCACATCAAGGACGAGTGTGAAAAAAGAAGTTAGTCTAGAGTACGAGTATTATGAGAGATATTGGTTCAATTAATTGTAAAGGCTTTTATAGGATGAGATATAAAAAAAAAAAAACAAGTGGAAAGTAAAATTAGAATATGAACTTGAAATATTGGATCTCTTACAGGTAAATTGAGAAAATTTGTTGATACTATGAAGAGGAGAAAAATCAGTATTACTTGCATTCAAGAGACTAAATGAATTAGAGCGAAGAGTAAAGAAGTAGAGAACATAAGATATAAGGTGTGGTATATAAAAACAGACAAAATAAGAATGGAGTACTAATAATTTTAGATCATAATTTTAAAGAGACGATTGTATCGGTAAAAAGAATAGAGAATAAAATCATTTCACTAAAACTTGTGCTACAGAAGGAGACCATCAGTATAATTAATACATAAGCCCCCCAAGTTGGACTAGATAGTGAGAGCAAGCGAAAATTATAAGAGAATATGGATGAGCTTATACAGAAATTTTCTAATGATGAGAATATCTTTATAGGAGAAGACTTAAATGGACATGTCAAAAAAGACAGAGTAGATTTTGAGGATGTGCATGGTGGTTATAGTTTTAGAATTAGAAATGAAGAAGGCAAAGTTATCCTTGATTTTGCTATAGCTTATGGTTTATTTTTGGCAAATATATATTTTATAAAAAGAGAATCTCACCTAGTAACCTTTAAAAATAAATAAAATAAAAGTCAGATTGACTTCATACTCACAAAAAAAGCTAATCGAACTCGATGTAAAGATTTTAAGGTTATCTCAGGTGAGGCTTTGACCACTCAGTATAGGTTAGTAATTTTAGATGTCAAGATAAAGAGGTCGAATAGTAGACCTAGGAGAAACAACATTCCTACGATTAGGTGGTGGACCTTAAAATGTGAAAAATAGTTGATATTTAAAGATGAGTTGGTTAAGGCAGGAGGTTGGGAAGTGGATATGAATATGTCTATAAATGATAAGTGGATGGACGTGTCTACAAAAATTAAGGGAGTAGCTAGAAAGGTACTCAGAGAATCTAAAGGGTATGAGCATCCCTCGAAAGAGTTTTGGTGGTGGAATGAGGAAGTGCAAAAAGTAATAAAAAGTAAAAGAGAATGGTATAAGAGCTTGCCAAAGTGTAGTGACAAGGATGCTTTTGAGCAATACAATAAAGCGAAAAAATGTTTAAAAAAAAGCAGTTAGATAAGAAAAAGTACAATCTTTGGAGAGTTTATATGAGAAACTTGAAACAAAAGAAGTAGAAAAAACTATTTATAAATTGGTTAAAATAAGAGAAAGAAAATGTAAAGATTTAAACTAAGTTAAGTGCATCAAAGACGAAGAAAATAGACTTTTAGTTTAAGAAGAGGATATCAATGAGAGATAAAGAAATTAATTTGAGGAATTTTTTAATTGTTACCATAGCAGAAATATAGAGGGATTGGATAATATAGCCGAGAAAAATGTCAAATATACTAGACGGATTAGGTTCTCCGAAGTAAAGATATTTTGAAGAGAATAAAAATTAATAAAGCCTGTGGACTGAATGGAATATCCATTGAAGAGTGAAAATATTTAAGAGATGAAGAAGTTACGTGGTTGACCGCTTTGTTTAATAAGATCCTATGTACAAAGAAAATATTTGATGAATAGAGACAAAATAATCTAATATATATTTCTAAAACAAAGAGATATTCAAAATTACTCAAACTATAGAGGTATAAAACTTATAAGCCACACTATGAAATTGTGGGAGAGAGTGGTGGAACAACGTTTGCATTTTGACACTTGTATCTAACAAAATTAGTTTAGTTTTTATGCCTGGTAGATCAACCATGGAAACTATATTTCTTATTAGAAATTTGATGAAAAAGTATAAAGAGATAAAGAATGATTCACATATGGTTTTCATTGATTTGGAAAAGACTTATGATAGAGTTTCTAGAAAAGTTTTGGTGGCCCTAGAGTATAGGAGGGTATCTATTAGATATATTAAGTCTTGAGGGATATGTATGATGAAGCTATCACTAGTGTCCGCACTATTAGAGGGGATACTATGGATCTTCTTATTTCTATTGAGTTACATCAATGTTTAGTTTAATCTCTTATCTCTTTGCCTTGATCATGGATAAGCTAACAAGGTATATATATGATGATATCTCTTGATGTATGATGTTTGCATATGATTTGATAGACGAGACTCAAGCAGAAGTAAGTCAAAAATTAGAGCTATGGAGAATTACTTTGGAATCAAAAGATTTTAAGTTTAGCAAAACTAAAATAGAATATATACACTGTAGATTTAATAATGTGAATGAAAAAAGAATGTGAAGTTATTTTAGATAAAATGAGAGTATCTCATAGTACTCATTTTATGTATCTTGATTTTATTATTCAAGAAGATGAAGGTTGTGAAGAAGATATAAGTCATAAGATTAAAACTGATTGGATAAAGTAGAGAAGTGCTACATGAGTATTGTATGACCGAAAAATTCCAGCTAAGTTAAAAAGAAAGTTTTACCGCACTACAATACAGCCTGCAATGATGTATGGTAGTGAGTGTTGAACAGTGAAAGGACAACACTTGAATAAGATGTATGTCGCGAAAATGAGAATGTTAAAATAGATATGTGGACACACTAGGATAGATAAAATCCGTAACAAGTGCATTAGAGATAAGTAGGGGGTAGCATATCGAGGATAATATAAGAGAGCATAGATTGAAATGATTTGATCATGTGAAATGTAGATATAGTGATGTGCTAGTTAGAAAAAATCAAACAAATTATAGTGAAAATAGCTAAATGAGGCAATGATAGAGCTAAACTAACTTGAAAAAAAGTAGTTTAAAATAATTCTTCAGCTCTATATTTATTAGAAGAGGTAGCTCTAAATGAAATGGAGTAAAAAAGAATAATTCATATAATCAATTATTTAAGTTGAGATTAAGACTTTATTGTTATTGATAAATTGTGAAGGAATACATATGATGAGATCTTTGAGTCCCAAATTTATGTAAGGAATACATATCAGATTTTTGACTCCTTGATTTAAGCACTTTTGTCCAAACATCATATTATTTCAAAATTAATTTCACTTTTTATTTCGTAAATTAATATGAAAATTTAATGACTCAAATTATAATAAAATACATAAAAATAAATTTACTTGTTAAACATGAAATTTTAAGATTTTTTTTTTTTGGATTTTAGCTTAGTGCTTGTTTTCTTATTTATTACATTCATTAAATATTATTTTTCTTTCATTGAAAAATGAGTAAAAGGGCGATTGGCATATTCGGTTGCAAAACGTTGCCCAATGCCACCTCCCCTTTGATTTGTGAGTTTTTAATTCACGAATCATTTATTATTTTGAAAGAACCTTTTTGTTTTCTCGACTTTCAGGGCTGCCCTCGTGCCAACCCATCTCTAGACAATTGTATACTCCACGTGAGAAATAAGAAAATGATTAAATATATTTTAAAATTTTTAAATATATTTTTATTTGATAAATAATTATATTAAGTTAGATATAAACTTTAAAGATTATAAAATTTCATATCATATAATTAATAACTATACATTTTTTGAGTGATAGCTATTAATTAAATGTTCATTGTAATTAAAAATAATTAAAAAAATAAAGGTGAATAATTTCTAATTAAAAATCTATAGTCACTTTTATACTTTGTTTATGATTTTCTATGAACTTGGTATGAATATAATAACACAAACTTAATATGATAATTGTTATAAAACCAGCAGAAATTCGCATAGTAGCAAAATAATTTTTTATCAAGAATTATTTCGTTACTAATGCGAAAAGTCCTTATGATTTAACAAATTCTTCTGAATTTGAGCAAATTGGGTTACAGAACAACAAATAAGAGAATAATAAAGATACCTAAAAAATACGGAAGAGACTAAGGTAAACGTTAGAAAAATATTTTTGTTTTATTCATATTAAACTGAAAAATATACAACAAAAAAATATTCAATAGGATAATCATTCTGTTTCATATAATAAGCAACATAAAGATGGTGGAACAAAAAAAATAAGATAATGGATAAGAGGAGTTATTTTAGGAATAAAAAAATACTAATGATAGTGGAGATTTTGTGGAATAGAAAACACCACGTTAAAAAAAAAGCATTTTAAATAAGGCTTTGAAAACAAAAGTAATAAAAAGTGTGCTTATATTGGACCTCGCATATGTCTCGCGTGTGAATCACTTATTTGAACACAAAAGAATATACCACTTTATCAAGTTTTTCGTCCATAATTTTTATTATTAAGTTGATAATAAAATTTATTGACCGATATATATAGAATAATTTTATAATTATATTTTTTTATCAATAATAAAAATATTAATAAAAAAATTTTATTAATAAATTATGAGAGAATATTTATGTCAGTATTTTTCAATATAAATTTTATCGATAATCTTTATTAATAAAAAAAAATTATCGATAATACCAATGAAATTTTTTTTATCAATAATATTAACAAAAATATATCGTTCATCACAGTAAACAATGAATGAGATTGCCGATAAAATATATTTTCGTTGATAATATTGATAAAAAAAAATATGTCGGTATTACCGATGAAAATATATTTTATCGATAATCTCGTTCATCATTTACTATGATGGCTAACGTATTTTTCATTGATATTATCGATAAATTTTTTTCATCGGTATTATCAACCAATTATTTTGTCGGTAATTTCGTCAGGAAATTAAATTTAATTTTTTGAAATTTAGAATATATTCTTTTGAATTTTTAATTTTATAATATATTTTTTATTATTCTTTTTTACTTTTTATATTTTTATATAAAATTTATAAATGAATTAAATATTAAAAAAGAATAAATAATATTAGAAAAACGTAATAAAAGTACATAAATCAAATAAATATACATAAAAATAATAACATGTATATAAAAGTATAAAATTAAAATACAAAGTATATATAAAAAAAATTAAAATCAAGTAGAAAAGGAGGCGGTGGAGGTGGAGGTGGAGGTGGAGAAGAACCACCCGAAGGGAACTGTCATGATAGATCGAAGGTTCTTCGCATAAAGTTGATCATAAACTCATTAAGCTGCTGCTAGACCAACCTCTGTACCTCGGTCTGCACCTACTCCTGCACCTGCATCGCCTCCTGAATTTGCTGCTGAATTGTCGGATCACATTCCACTAACTACTTCTTCAAGTGCTCAATCTTCTCCCGTAAAGTAGATGTACTAGAAGACAAAGAAGAAAAAGTTGTGCTGACATATTGTGAACCAAGTCCATATAGCTTCTTCTTCTTTTATCCGCCCACAGAAAATCTAAATAGGCTATCATCATCAGTAGGTGTGTCAGACTGAGAGGCCTTATCTCTAGATGTAATGAAACGATCCTATAAAATATAATAAGATTAATAACTGTATATTTTAAATTTAAAATTTAAAAATTAAATAAAATTATGAAATAACTTACATTAACGTCTTATGACTGATGATCTACAAATAAACGTTCGTCGTGACCCCTAGTGTACGTATGTACAAATAGCTCATAGCTGCTTAGTTGTAGACCCAAGGTAGACTCCTATTTAATTAAAAAATATTAGTTTGATAAAACTAATAAATACAAATTCAAATATTTTAAAAAATATATAATTATACTTACTAGTGAATGTGTATGATCATAATGAGATCTGCTACCTCCCATATGCGTGGATAGACCTGTACCATCCATAATATAGGACATTTTGTTTCAAGAGGCAACGACATAACATGCTCGCCCCTCGGGAGAGCTTCATCCGGCCTGCAGGTTGGCCTACAACTGATCATCAATAAATGAAGGTTGCTTCTCTGCAGCCTTCACCTCGCTTAGTATTTCGCTATAGCGAATAGTTGCCTTCTTCATGAAGTCAATCTGGACCAGATTATCAATACTTTGGTCTCAATGAAAATATTTCTGCAAAAAAAAAAGAGTTTGTAAGTATCTGATAATTATAAAATTTTTACTTTTAAATATTAAAATTTAGATAAATCTTTACCTTAAACTCCTTGAATCAAAAGTTCTTCATCTCAGAAGAGACGCTTTTCTAGTTAACTCCTGTAGGGTCCAGCTTCTATGCCATGATCTTCTTGATGTGTCTCGTGGAAGACCCAACTGGATCCATCATATAACTGCAAAATGAATAAAAAGTACTTAATTAAAAAAATATCCACCGATTAAATTTTTAAAATTTAATCCAATTAATGTAAAATATTAAAATACTTACTTCGACTTCCGGACAGTCAGATGTTGCATTCTGCCATCAGGACTTTCAGTTGATGCTGTAATACTGGCATCACCCATGGGGGTATTTGTAGGGGGCCATGACTGAAGAAGAACTAGGATCCTCTATAGGGGCCATGTGAGAAAAAGTAGGAACCTTTGTGGTCATATCGTTTGTAGCCATGTTAATAGAAGGATTCTTAAGTGGGACATCATCTAGGACATCACGCAGCTGCAGAAGCGGCTGGCCTGTACCACCATATCCTCGACCTCCACTGAATCGACTACTAGATCCCGATCGATTCGGTCCTCTTTCAGGTCCGCGATACATGTCTAAAAAAATATATTGAATTATACAATAAATATAGAAATAAATCCAATAATATTTATAGTCTAATTATACATACTTATTATTTTTATTCATCGATTTCATCTGATTGGGACGATTCAGATTTAGATTCAAGTAATGATTCATCTGATTCAGATTTTACATCCATAGCATCAATATGCATGAGTTTTCCAGTTGGATCATTTAAAGGACCTGGATCAACATTATTTGTCCTATCAACAACTTGTATATTTTCAGGACTATCTTCTTGAAATGCATTATCAGGCTCCTGATTATTGACAGATTCTTCGGGTATATCAATTCATAATCTAGCTTTTATTTTTCTAACCGCCAACCAATTAGAAGTGTCTCACCTTGTGCTAGGGTAATGAACATAGTACACTTGGGCAGCTTAATTGGTGAGAATGAATGGTTTATATTTAGCATATATTCTTCTTTTGTTCACATCCACTAAATTATATAGTGGATATAACCTTGTTTGATTTATAGGGTCATATCAATCACATTTAAATAACACAACTCTTTTAATTAGTAGCATTGGATATTCAACCTCTACAATATCCACTAATTAACCATAGAAATCAAACGAGTTTTCATCATAATTGACCCCTTTATACAAATACCACTATTTATAGTTGTTCTCAAAGTACAGTGAGATTTAATATAGAATTTATAACTATTAACAAAATACATCATATAATATCTAACAGTTGGTAATGGACTCTGAGCTAAATCCTTCAAATATTTATCAGGAATCATACACCCATTTTTAGTTGTCAAAACCAATAAGAAAAAAATGCAAAAATTCAAATTACAAAAAATTAATTAAATAAAGTGTATATGTGATATTAAATTAAATAAAATAAACTAAAATTAAATTAAATTAATTAAATAAATAATTTAAATAGAAATTTAAAGGATTTTAATTTAAAAAAATAAAGTGTATATGTGATATATATGTAAAATATATACAACTATACAAAAGTCAACTCTTAAATAGAAAAGTTAAAAAGTCAAGTTGTATAATTGTAAATATACTTTAAAAAATTAAAATTATTTAAATAAAATATTTTTTATTGGAAGAGGTAATTTATGGTTTTTTAATTAATTAATTAATTAATTAAAAATATAATAAAATAATATATATATATATATATATGGTCCGATTTTTTTAAGTGGAAAGAGAGAAAATTTCAAAGTTTTTAACATTTCTTCTTCTTCCTCTAGGAGCCAAATCATCCAAGGGAGCTTGTTTCTTCTTCCAAGCTTCATCAATTTAAAAGGATTTCAAGGATTCAAGTGAGATTTTGATAATTTTCTTTTGAAATAGTAAGTTTTCAACTTATTCATTCGGAATTATATGGATATATGAATATATTGAGTTTGAAAAATTTTATCTTAGCATGATTTAATAGCTTGAATGGGTATGTGTGAAGTTATTTTGATTAGTTATTAATGATTCTTAAGTTGGAGTGAAGAAATGATTAAGTTTGAGTTAAGTTTGGTTGAAAGAGCTAATTTAGGATTATGAAAAATATTGACTTTTGGAATCATGTATTTTAATTGTGTAAACTGATTTTAAATGTGTTGTTTTGATGCATAAATAAGGATTTTAAAGTCAAATGATTGATTTAACCAAGTTTGATTAGAGATTGGATAAGATAGTGATGAATTTAAGATTTTAGAAGGGAATTTTCAAAGTATTGGATGTTTGTTTGATTTTAATGTTTAAATCATGTTATTTAATGATATAAGTGATGGAAATAAGCTTGGATTAATAATTGAAATGAGTTGGAATGAAGAACCTTCAATGATGAAGGTTATGTCATTTTAGGATTTTAACAAAGTATATGTGTTTATTTAGTTTGAATGATTAAAATATATTATAATATGTTTGTATAATATAAATAAACTTAAAACACTAATTTAAATGGATTAACATAGTTTTATAATATTAAAGTAAGGTTAGGCTAAATTTTGGGTTATTGCTTAGAGTGAGATTTAATTAAGGTTTAATACTTGTAATGCTTTAACATGTGATTCTAAATGATTATATTTGATCACATTGTGTATAGGCATTAAGAAGAAGTAAAATATCCAATCCTAGTATTGAAGGGCAAGTTGGAAGTGAAGGTTGGTGGGAGATTTTTAGCTTGCATTTAAGTACTTTTTAAGGTAAGTATAAACTCTTGATAAAATGAGATATAATTACATTACATATGGCTTAACCCATTTTGGATGAGAAATATGTTAAGCTACTTGGTAGCTTGAACATTCATGAATATTGTGTTATAACATGTGACTTGTTATGTATGCAATATGTATATTATGAAAAGCCATTGATAATGGCTAAAATGAATGAAATGTGAATTATGTGCATTATGTAAAAATAACCTAAAAATATTTGGATAATGTAGTTTTTATATAAAATGACATACATTGTGATGAAAAAATGAGATATGATAAATTGACATTGATATAAATAAGAAAAATGAGAAAATGAGACAATGTAATGAGAAAAATGAGAAAATGAAGCAATATGATGAGAAAATAAGGAATTTAAGCAATGTGATAATAAAAGTTGATTATGAGAATATGAATTATTTATGTGCCTAGTATGTTATTTAATTTTCAGAGTTCTGTGTTTGGTGGCATGTCTATGAGATTATCCTCATTATTTACTTTCAAGGCTAGACGTTAGGCATCACTGATATATTATTTGCCTTCGGGGCTAGACGGTAGGCGTCACTGATATATGATTTGCCTTCGGGGTTAGATGCTATGCGTCACTGTTATATGATTTGCCTTCGGGGTTAGACACTCGGTGTCAATATGGATCAAAACAGTAACTCTGAGATTTGAATAATATTTTAGTTTATTTCGATCTATGCTTGTGTACGTATTTATGTGAGCTATAAAAGATGAAAGATTATGCTTTAAAACCGAAATTGTATGACACATTGTGACATCACATATAAAAGCGTTATGCATTGGCATTATATTAAAGTTTTGTTATTATTAAAGTTTATACCACTATGCTTTTAGCTTAGCACGATTGTCATTCATCGCATATGTTACAGGATTGATCTAGTAGATCTGAATAATTCTTCTAAACCTGGTAAGATCTAGCTTTGTGGTGATTTTGCTACTTGAAGATTAGAGGCATTTGCCATCATATATATATATATATATATATATTCTATATTATAGTAAATTTTGTTATTTTGTATATTTTGGTTATGTTTTGAGTACATTGTAAATGATAAGGAATATTTTGGATAACTGATGTAATGTGAGATTTTATATGTGTGTCTTGATATATATATATATATATGCATACGTTTAAATATTTTGAGAAAATATAGAGAAATTAAGAAGTTGAGGTGAAGTGTGTGATTTGTTTTTTTTTTTTTAGTTTGATTTTATACAGGTTGAGTAATTGTTGAATTTTTGGGATGTTCTATTTACAGACAAAATTCTGGCTAATTTTTTTTAAAGATTTTTATATAAATGCTTATTTTGGGACCTATAATTAATAAAGAATGTTTAATTTACTATTTAAATATACATTTTAAAGTATTTGGGATTTTAAATTAGAAATGTGAAAATTTTATTAAGCCGAGTTGTAGCATTTTTATACTTTATATGCGTATTTTATATATACTGGATGTATATATTATACATATTATAGGGTATAAGAGTGTTATAAAATTAGTACTTACATATTTTTGGAACCATAATGAAAAATTTGTAACACCCTTATATTCTATATATATATATATATAATGCGTACACCTAGTATATATAAAATATCCGTATATGATGTAAAAATATTACAATTCGGTAAAATAAAAATTTTAACATCTCAAACTTAGGATTCCACATACTAAAAATGTATTTTTAAATAGTAATAAATTATTTCTTTTTAGTTATAGTTTTCAAAATAAATATTTTATTAGAAAATCTCTGAAAAAAATTCGCCAGAATTTTATTTGTAATTTGGACATTTTAAATTTTTAACAATTACTCAACCTGCATAAAATAAACTCCTAATAAAATAAATCATACATTTCCATGCCAACTACTCAATTTCTCCATATTTTCTTAAAACATTTATTTATATACATATATATATATATTAAAACACATATAAACAACCCACATTATACAATTTGTCCAAAGAGTCTTTATAATTTACAATATATATATATATATATACTTTAAAAACATAAATGTAATATACACAATATCAAAATGTATTATAATATCAAATATGTACATACTGGCAAATGGCTCTGAACTTGATGTATCCAAAAATAATTCAAGCTCAATAAATACAAGCCTAGACCCAACCAGGTCTAGTAGAACTCTCTAGCTCTATCGTATCTTCCTTGTCACCTGCGCAATAAATTACAATCGCGCTACGCTAAAAGCTTAGCGTTACAAACTTTGATAGTAATAAAACTATAAAACAATGCCAATGCAAAATGCTTTCACTTGATATTTCTCAATGTGGTACTTAATTTCACCATAAAACATATCCTTTAATCATTTTAAAATTCATAGTGGAATAAACACAAGCATGAGCCTAAAGGATCTAATATGTCATTCAAATTTTAAAGTTACTATTTTGGTCAAAATTGACACCAAGTGTCTAGCCCCGAAGATAAATCATAGTAATGCTCAAAAGCTAGCCCCAAAGGCAAATCATATCACAGTGACGCCAAGTGTCTAGCCCTGAAGGTAAATCAAAGTAAAGCTCAAAAGCTAGTCCCAAAGGTAAATAATAGCGATAACCTCATAGGCATGCCGTCAAACACAAAACTCTGAAAATTGAATAACATATTAGGTACATAATTTTTTCATATTTTCCATCATCAATTTCTTTTTTATTTTTCCATAATCAACTAGGCACATTGCCTCTTTTCTCATTATCAATTAGGCACATTGCCTCATTTTCTTATTTTTCTCATTCATATAAATATCAATTCATCATATCTCATTACATTCCATCATTTCATCACAATGTATGATATTTTACATCAAAATTATATTACCCAAATATTTTGGATTACTTTTACATAACTCACATAAAATCACATTTTATGCAATTTAGCCATTAATAATGACTTTTCACAATGCATTTAATGCATATATAACAAATCACATATCATAGTACAATGTTCATGAATGTTCAATGTTTTAAGTAGCTTAATACATTTTTCATCCAAAATGTGTTAAGCGAAATTTATTGCCAACATATCTAGTTTATTACAAGTTTATACTTACCTTAGAAAACACTCAAAAGCAAGGTCAAAACTCCCACAAACCTTCACTTTCAAGCTGCCCTTCAACACTAAGACCTGACAAATCACCTCTCCTTAACGCCTGTACCAAATGTGATCAAATACAATCATTTAATATCACATTCTAAGGTATTACAAGCATCAAACTTTAATTAGACATCACTCTAATCAAAATTCCAAAATATAGTCTTTTCTTACTTTAACTTAGAAAAATCATATTAAACCATTCAAATTGGTCTTCTAAGTTTATTTATATCATTATAAACATATTTTAACATTTTTAAACCAATTACATTAATTAAACATATACTATTGTTCAAAACCCTAAAATGACATAACCTTTACCATTGAAGGTTTTTCCTTCCAACTCAATCAAATTATTAATCCAATCTTATTTTCATCACTTATGTCATTAAGGAACATGATTTAAGCATTGAAACCAAATAATTAACTAATCTTTGAAAATTTCCTTTTCGAAACCTTAAATCCAACACTACCATTTTCAAACTATAACCAAACTTAACCAAATTCATCATTTAACTTTAAAATACTTGTTTATGCATCAAAATAACAAATTTAGAATCAAATTGCACAATTAAAATGACATGAATTCAAAAATTTAAATATTTCATAACCCTAAATTCATTCTCTTCAACCAACTCATCTCAAACTTAATCATTTCTTCAATCCAACTTAAAAATCATTGTTAACTACTCAAAATAACTTCATTCATACCCAATTAAATAATTAAATCATGCTATTCCAAAAACTCAATCAACACATATTCATTACTTTTAAAGAATCTTGAAAATACAAGTAAGAAACTTACTTACCTGTTGAGAAATCACCAACTTTACTATTAATTCTTGAAAATCCTTGCTAAAGTTAGTATTTTGATGAAGAAAAACTCATCTCTTAGCCATGGAGAAAAAAGTGTTTGAGAGAAAAGAGAGGAAGAAGATTTTTGTTTTTTTAAAATTTTGACTTTTTCTTCACTTTTTCACTTATGACCACACATATATATATAATATTTATTTATTTATTTATTTATAAAATTAAATTTTCATCTTCCACTCAATATTAATTTCTTTTTTATTTAATTTATTAATTTTTATTTAATTTATTTAATTAATAAATATTTAATAAATATCTAACTTTCCATCATTTTTCATTATCCAAAAATATATTTTTAATTATGATTTATTTTAAAACTCCAATTTTCTATCTTCCATTCAAATTATTTTAAATTTGGATTATTTAATAACTTTAAATTTTTTCCATCATCTTCCACCTTTCATTTCCACCAATCATGTTATTTCCTTCTTTGACTTTCTCTTCTCTTATTATTATTATTATTATTATTATTATTATTATTATTATTATTATTATTATTATTATTATTATTATCACCTTTTTCACCACCAACTTATACTTGATATTTATATGTGGTATATTATATATATATATATACCTTATTTATTTTTCTTATATGTTATGTATATTTTTACCTACATATATATATAATGTATATGTAATGTGCATTCTATGTATACATCATGTATACACAAGGGGCATATCATATATATATTATGAATTCAACATATTTAATAAGTATATGTGAGATATATATTATGTATACAGTATGTATATACTATATATATACCTTTCTCAATACTTTAATTAACCTTCAAATTAATTTTTAACAATATCTAAAATCTTTGGATGTTACAAAATTACTCTCGACCTCAATATTAACTTGTGAACTCATTATATTTTTATCTAAATCTCATAAGTGTTCAATGAATATACTGAAGATTATAAAAATATCATTATAATTCAAATTTGAAGATTTTTTGTTATATGTAAATTTAAACTTGTTTTACTTTAGATTTGCTAACTTACTTGAAATAAGGTGTAACTTCATCACAATTCAACAATATGTAAGTATGAGTTGCAGAATACTCTCTCTATTTTAATCTTCGCTTATTTGGTTTCGCTTATTTGGTTTGCAGAATTGTCAACCCGGATGTTTGAAAATAGATAGAAGACATTCGGATTGGTCTTGTATATTTATTCCAAGGAACTTCATGCAATTTTGTTATTAAATGAGGCTCAAAATAATAGGAATATAAAGTCAAAGCCTCTTTAACTATAAATGCATTACAAATTGATGCTTCTACTTTCACTTTATTTTTAATATTTTTTTAGGTGTCGTAGATATCTTTCAAAAGGATACATCCAATGATACTGTACTGGTCCTACAATTTTGGCTTGATATGGCAAATGAACTGGTAAATGTTTCATTAAATAAAAAAAAATTCAAAAGAAATATTTGCTCTAATTTACAAAGAATAATTGAGATTTCTTCTTGTAAATGCTCGACTTGGGAAACTTTTAGAGATGTTGGAGTATGTTAAAAAATAAGCTTTACTCCGTTAGAGACTGTCAAACTTTTTTTTGGCAATAACTCCCTAAATGCAATGGGTAATAGTCTCTGCATAAATATGTGGCAATCATGACACTTTATCCCGAACGATTTATATTTTCTCATATCAACACACCTCGATAATTTCGAGACATATCCATCCAGAAACTTTTAAATTTTTTACCCATTGGCATATTAATTATTTTTTATCACAATCCAAAGTGTAATTCGCTTTAGGATACCTCCCGGTTGCTTCATCTTATTCCAACTCCGACCTTCTACAAGATATCTTTAACTCTTCTCTTGACTTTGCATTATCTTTTGTTTTACCCGAAAAATTCATGACAGTATTAAATACATTATCAAAAATATTTTTTCAATGTGCATGACATTTAGATTATGTCTTATAAGATTGAACACTAATAAGGAAAATCTCAAAAGATATTTTTTTTCCATCCACAGTTCTGACATACACTGCTACTTTTTTCATTATATTCAGTTATCTTTTAAAGCCCTAATTGCTTAATTTGAAATAACAAATTATCCCCATTCAATACAGGAGGAGCATCTCTCCTTATTGTAATGTTTTTTTTTGAAATATTTTTTATTCCTTCTGAATAGATAATATGCTTTCAAAAATTTTCTGTGATTATTAAACTAACTTATTTTTCCTCCACTCAGAATAGTAAATGCTTCAAAATCAGTCATGCAGTAAGGGCATGCTAATTTTCCTACAGTGCTCCATTCAGATAACATCGCATATATAGGAAAATCACTTATAGTCCACATAAGTACTGCTCTCAAACAAAAATTATATTTTTTCAAATAATCATAAGTCATGACTCCATCATTCCATAACTGTTTCAACTCAAATATCAACTATTGAAGAAATACATCAATTTGATGTTTTGGGTTATTTGGACCAGATATGAGTACAGACAAAAATAAATATTACTCTTTCATGCACATCCATGGTGACAAATTATAAGGAGTGAGTATTACTATCCAACAAGAGTATTATTGTCTTGATGGCTTAAAAGGTTGAAAATCATATGTACACAGACCCAACCTAACATTACGATACTCACTTGCAAAATCAGGATGTAATAGGTTGAAATGCTTCCATGCCTCAGAATCTAAGGGATGACACATGACTCCATCTTCTTGTTCATGCTTATAATGCCATCTCATGTGTTCTATTGTAGCATGTGAAGCATATAATCTTTGAAGTCTAGGTTTTAGTAGAAAATAATAGATTCTTTTAAAAGGCATGAAATTTTATCTGCCTGTAACACAACTCTATTTGAATCTCATCTCTTCACAAAACCTACATATTATGTCTTCTTAATAATCACCTTAATATAACATGCACCCAATTTGGAAGCAACCAATAGCTTCTACTGGAAGTCCCAGCACTTGAACAATTTTTTTTGTAGAAGCTATCAAACATTTCATTGTCTTCAGGAATTATCTCTTTGATAAATTGAATCCATTGATCAAAAGAATTTTTAGTAATATGTTGCTCAGATTTCATATTCAAATAGCTAGCCATGATAGATAGCTTAGTATGTTTTTGACAATAGGGTCACACCTCTGTATCCAGTGAATTCAACAAATTATAGAACCGTTAAGCTTTTGGGTTTGGACCCTCATGAACTGGTTCATTCTGAACCTCACTAATTCTAGCTACACCAATATTTGGTATGCCCCATTCAAACACATTAGGCCCAACGACATTATATACCATTTGTTGGTACGAATTTTCAAACACAAATTCAAATTTACTATATTGTTGTTGAGTCGATTGGTTGATTATATTTTCTTCCCCATGGCTATTTCAAATAAAATAATCCGGTGCAAAATCCCAATTGACTAAATGAAATTTCACTTCATCAACTTCCTAAAACCTACGATGATGACATTTTATGCAAGGATAATGAATTTTATCACTTTTGCATATAATCCCTTTGACTAAATGCAAAAGCAATAAACTCTTATACCCCATTGACAAATGTCATATTAAGAGTGCGATCTGAATTGAGTCGTTCATACATCTGAGTATGTATAGTATTCATTTTCCCTATGTATACAAAAGAATAATGTAATTAAATATTACTAATTAAATCTCCTTATTTCTCCTTCCTAAAGAGTAAGGTCCCAACCAATTCAAAAACACAATATATATCTTAATTAACATAATGTAAGACTTAATACAAATTTTAAAAAAATATTGCAGCATTTTTCTTAGGTTCTCTAAGTACATTACTTCAAATATAATAAATATTCAAAAAATTTTATATTTTGAATATTATTATGTTTGGTATGCATTCAGAGAATAAAATAAGAAAAATACTACAAGTTTTCTACAAAATTTGCATTCAATAATGTCTTGCATTAATGTTAATTAAAATAGATATATTATTATTTCTAAACTATCCAAATGAGATAATTCGGTGAGTTCTAATTTTACAAAAAAATAAAAAAAATGAGTAACTCACCAAACGGGTACTAAGGTGTATTTTATATTATATGAATTTAAATATTTACATATTTTTAATTATTATTTATTAAATAATATGAGATTTCATACTCCTAAATATTTGCTCTTTAGATATTTTAAATTATTATTTATTGCATATTATAAAATTTTATAGGTCTTAATATATGGTTCTTTGGATATTTTTAACAATTATGTATTACATATTATGAAATTTTGTAGGCCTAAATATATGGTTTTTGTATATTTTAACTACTATTTATTGAATGTTATGAAATTTTTGTAGGTCTAAATATATGCTCTTTGGATATTTTTAGCTATTATTTATTACATGTTATGAAATTTTATAGGCCTAAATATATAGTTCTTTTGATATTTTTAACTATTATATATTACATATTATGAAATTTTATAGGCCTAAATATATGGTCTTTATATATTTTTAACTATTATTTATTAAATATTATAAAATTCTATATGCCTAAATATATACTCTTTGAATATTTTTAACTATTATTTATTACATATCATGAAATTTCATAGTAAAAAATATATGCTCTTTGAATATTTTAAATTATTATCTATTATATATTATTGAAATTTATACTTCTAATTATTTGCTCTTTGAATTTCATAAAAATATATATATTATAATTTATCAATAAATATCAGAATACTTAATTTATTTCTTATTAACTCTAATATAAGTGAAAATTAATTTAATACATTTACATATTCGATTAATGAATCATTTTTTAAAATAAATATCTAACTTTTTAAAAATTATTAATTCAATAGACACATAAGAGCTTATCACCAAATTTGATTTATATTTAGTACAAAATTGAATAGTTAATTCATTTTTCATATAGTTTAATTTTTTAATCTAATTTTTAAAACTATTATTTTTCTAAAACATTGTGAATTGATATATATTATAAATTCTTAAAAAAATTATTTTAATTTTCTTTTCAATGTTAAAAAATAAGAATAAATTATTATTTACTATTTTTTATAAATAAAGATTTTTTCAATTCGAGATAAAATAATAAGAATTTTATTATATCTCTATTAATTACAAAATTGAAATTATATTGATCTTAATTTTCACTTAAGTTCTAAAAATACATATGCTCATAAAAATTTAAATAACAAACGAAATTACATGTATAAAAAATATAAACATATATATTTAATAACTCAAATAATATAATAAAAATATTAACCCAAAATTCATGAAATGTTTTTTTACAATTTAAAATTTGTAGCATACATACAGTTAATCATTAAAAACGCTAATGTACTATAAATTAACAAAATATTTTCTAAACATGTAAATTTTCATAATAATTAAGATAAAATCCATAAAATTAGTTGAAATTGCAAAACCCTAAATTGTATGTTTTAGAACTAAACCCTAAAATTTTAAAAAAATTAAAAATTTTAATTTAAGTGTAAACCTAACAATCACAAAAATAAAAAAATATATATATTTTTAAACACTAATTTTCTATAAAATAATGAAATAACCATGAAATTTTAATTTTTAATAATAAATAACTAAAAATTCATAAATTAAATAACAAATGCAAAAAGAATTTTAAATATTACTAGATATAAATTAATAAAATAATGAAAAATCCTAAAACTAATTAACTAAGTATCTATAAAATCACAAAACACACTCTAAATTGTATTTTTTAAACACTAAACCAAAAATTCTGTAAAATCATAGACTAAATAACTATGTTTTGTGTAATTAAAAAAATTTAAAAATTATTTTATTTTTTTAATTCAAATTCTAAAATTTATAAAAATAATTTAGTTTTACCTAATTTTTTTTTAAAAGATCATATAACAAAACATAAATTAATTTTACCTAAAACCTAACAACCTAAAATAAATTTTAAAAAAAATTTCTAGATATATTATGAACATTTTAAAATTACTTAAGAAATATATATAATTTTGGATTAATTAAAAAATATACAAACTTATTTTTCTTAATATTTTTTTCTCTACAATTAAGAAAATATATACCGTAAACCTAAAATTTTTAACCAATAAGAAAAAAACCCTAAAAGAATCTAACAACCTAAAATAAATTCTAAATACCAAATATCATTCTAAATGTGTTTTTGAAAATTTTTAAAATTTCCTAAATATATATATATATATAATTTTTGGATTAATTAAAAAAATATAAAATTCATTTGCTTTTAAATGTTTTATTCTGAAATACAAAATAAAATAAATAAAATTTTGCTAAAGTTTTTAAATCATCAAAGAAATGCCCTAAAAAAAATCAAACAAGCCTACAAAGAATTCTAAATACCAAAAAATTTATAAATATATTATAAAAATATTAAAATTTACTAATAACAATTTTATAATATTCGGATTACATAAAAAATATACAAATTTTGTTTTTTTATATTTTTATTCTGAAATTAAAAAAATAAATACCCTAAACCTAAAATTTTTTAAACAATAAAAAAATACCCTAAAAAAGCCTTACAACCTAAGAAAAAATTATAAATACCAATATCATCCTAAATGTATTATTAAAATTTTAAAATTTCCCTATATATATATGATTTTCAGATTAAACAAAAAAGATACAAAATTTATTTTTTCTAATTTTTTATCTGAAATTTAAGAAAAATAAAATTTATCTAAAATTATTAAAAAAATTAGAAAAATTACCTAAAAATAAAATAATACACATGCAAAATAAAATTAATCAACCTAAACTACAACACTTACAAAACCACAATAAAATATCAAAATTGTAGAAAATAACAACAAATCATAAAATAAAAAATTAATTAACAAAAAATATATATGTATATATATACATACCTCCTCCTCCTCCTTCTCCTCCTCCTCCTTCTTCTTCTTCTTCATGGAAAGGGTGGCAAGCGGCACAAAGCAGAGGCAAAGTGGCGGTAAGAAAATGTAAAAGAGCAGCGACAGAAATGGGGAGGGGGAAAGAAAATTTAGGTTTATAGGTCAGATATTTACCTAGAGTTTTTAGTGTCTCTTGGTATTACAAGTATAAATATATTATCTGTCAATAATACCAAGATAAAAATATTTTTCTTGCTAATATTGATAAAAAATCAAAATCTCTCGGTATTACCGATAAAATTGAATTTATATTGGTAAACACATAAAATGTCCCGCCCACTTTTACATTTTACCGACAGATTATAAAATCTCTCGGTAATACCGACAGAATATAAATTCTCTAGGCAAACAAAAAGTCTTCTTTTGTAAACAATTTACCGACATATAATCTCTTTTCTCGCCAATACCGACGTAAATTTAAAATCTCTCGGCATTATCGACAGAATTGAATTTCTATCGGTAAACACATAAAATGTAATTTCCACGTACTTTTATATTTTATCGACAATTTAGAAAATCTCTCGATAATATCGATAGAATATAAATTTTCTAGGTAAACAAAAAGTCTTTTTTGTAAGTAATTTACCGACATATAATCTTTTCTCTTGCTAATACCGACAGAAAATCAAAATCTCTCGGTATTATCGATAAAATTGAATTTATATTTTTTCTTGCTAATACATACAGAAAATCAAAATCTCTCGGTATTACTGAAATAATTAAATTTTTGTCGGTAAACATATAAAATGTGATTCCACCTACTTTTATGTTTTACCAACAAATTAGAAAATCTCTCGGTAATGCCGACATAATATAAATTCTCTAGGTAAACAAAACATTTTTTTTGTAAATAATTTACCAACAGATAATATTTTCTCTCGCTAATATCAACAGAAATTCAAAATCTCTCGGTATCACCAACAGAAATGAATTCTCTAGGTAAATGAAAAGTCATTTCCTATAAATAATATACCAATAGATAAATTATCTCTTGCTAATACCGACATAAATATTTTAAGTCAAAAAGTTTTATCGTAAAAAAAATTTGTTAAATAACTAGCTCTAAATATTATCGTCAAAAAATGTTGCTTCTGTCGGTAAATTTTTTTGGTAATTATTCGCGTCATCACCTAGCACTATTATTACCAACAAAATATTGGTCGGTAAATTTTTTTTATCGATATTCTGTCGGTATGCTATCAGTGTATTTTCTAATTTATTTTTTTTATTTTTTTCTCATATTCTGTCTGTATTGCCAATAAATATTTTTCTATCGGTAAAATTTTTTCGGTAATCTGATACATTCTTGTAGTGACAAATTTGGTTTTTAGCTCATGTCTCGTGCATACGAGACTCATCTCTCTTGCCACCCTTTACAAGTCCATTAACATAAGTTTGTATAAAAAGAAGATGTAAAGTTTGTAATTAAGCTTTCAATGCGAAATTCTTTTGAAATACCCAAAACACATCCAACAATCCCCCGCATATTACAAAAGATTTCAAAAATTATTTGGGTAAAATATGAGTGTCAATGTTTTGAATCTAGTATTTTTTGGACTATGAACTAGACCTAGACCAATCACATTACACCCACACATTTTTTGTTGTTGACACTATTTTGTGCAAATAGGCCATGCACTTGCCTAGTAGTTCATGAATGCTCTAGAGATTATGCCATAATCTCATAGGAGCAGTCTCACTCTATATTTATATAGGTGATTTCATCAAGAGTATACTGCACTATATAGATTACACGTAAGGAATATAAAAATCATTAAGAGTTTTTAGCTCATCCTCTTACTCAATACAACCTAGCACCACATACATTATAGGAAATGATCAAATTAATAGTGTTACCACAAACATGTAATATCTCAATTTTTACTGTACATTGAAATTATTGATATGGAAGATTAAATAGGTATGTTGGGTTAAGAGAAATATAAAATGCGTGAATTCTAGATATTAGATATATACTTGTTATATATTTGAAATATAAATGAGATATATAAGACGTATACATATACATAAAATATACTACTCATATATGTCAAGTATAAATTGGTGGTGGAAAAGGTGGTGGTGGTGATGATGATGATAATAATATTAATATTAATAAATATTAATATTAATATTAATAAGAAAGAAGAGAAAGTCAAAGAAGGAAGAAAGATGATTAATGGATTGATATTTAAATTTAATTAATATATATAAAGGATAATGATAGGAAATTAATGGGAAAAAAGATATTTTCTTCTTTTTCTTCTTCTTCTTCTTCTTCTTTGTATTAGACGTGCACTTGAAAGGAGGTGAGAGCTTGTGATTTGGTTCATGTCATACATTAAATTTTACAAGGGACTTCAAGAGGATTTAAGTGGATATTGAAGGCTTAGCAAGAAATTAAGTAATTATTCATCTTTGAGCTTATTTTATGTGGTTTAAAGAGTATGTTTGATATGTTAGTGAGAGAAAATGGTAGTTATTTGAGAGAGATGCTAGTTATGATATGATTGGGATGTGTATGTGTTAGTTTGATGAATAATTCATAGAAATGAACTTAAATGATGAACTAGAGTTTTATTATTAAATATGTGTAGTTGGGGTTTGTCATAACGATTGATATAGTTATATAAATGAGTTGTTTTATTATTGTATTCATGTATATATGATGAATGTATAATTAGATGTTGAATGTGGTTATGGATAGTGAAATTAGGTGATGAATAATAAGGAAAGGAATGAGGGTGTTAAAGGTAATAGATTGGTAGAAATTAAGTACATTGTATGGAATTGGTATGTGGATAGTTGTGTAATGAATAATGTGATGATTGTTGTTGGATTATGTGTATAGGCCAAGATGGATCAAGTGGTGAAGAGTAGAATCTCATTAAAGTAAAGCTTGAAAGTTGGCCAAGGTTAGTACATATCCTTTTCCTCATATGATGTGTGTGTTATATTGAGTTAAATGTGTAAAATGTGTATTTTTACAATGCCAGTGCATGGTATTAAAGGAGCATGGGCATGGCATTGAAGTTGGGACTGCCTAAGGAAGGAATGTTTCGAAGGCAGTGACAGATCCAAATCTACGAGCATGGCCATAGGAAACCACGACTGTGGGGTTGGTCACGAGATATTTGGCAGCCCTGTTTCAAAGCCCACGGGCATAGCCCTTGAATGTCATGGCCGTGGGATTGGTTTGATGATGTTGGTAGCTTTGTTTCATGATATATGGGCGTGGCATGTGGCTTGCATGGTCGTGTCTCTTTATCTTGTGTTGGGAGTTCATATGTGATTATAGAAAGTGTGGAAAGAATAAATGACTATGAAATGAGTTGAATATGTTGAATGATAAAGTGTGTGTGTAGTGAGTCACTGTCACACCCTGAATTTAGAGTGCAACAATCTTAGGGTTTGGGTCGGTATAGTGCGTCGGAATCTTGTAGAACCCAGATCAGAACATAAAAAAATGAAACTTCACTAGTTTTTCTTTTTAAATTTATTTTACATATACAAATATTTTTCTCATATTACATTCAACTCAGTGTTCTTTCCTAGTTATCTTCCTTGTTACTTTTGGATACCATAGTGCCTCTTCAGCCAAAGTTATATGACCTATAAAACAATACTAAAACAATACTAAAAACAACAGTAGGTGAGGGGTGAGCTGCGACTCAATGAGTGTTCAGACTTATTAAATATGCTTTAATTTCCAGTTTAAGTTCTTAGTAGCTTAATTAAGTAGCTTATTAAATCTTAAGAAGATTCTTGTACTCTTAGATTATATTCAGATCTACAAAAATAATTGCAATCTTACATCTATTCTTAAATTAAACTCACACCCTAACTTTAGGATTCCCATAATTTTTTAAGAGCACCTTCTAGTTCAGATTACTATAAAACTTATAGTATCTTTTCTTTCAGATTTTGAAACTGATTTCGTTTAAACTCGGGTGGGCTTATATTTCCTTTATATAGTGTTCTTTAGGTATTTCCCTATACCTTACAGGTTTTGTAGTTTATTCATTCTCATTCTTAACTTATTTTCACTCTAAATGTTTTGACCATATTTACCTAGCTTTAGGTAAATACAAGTATTAAAATTTAATTTATAATTTGTCATTCCTTATGAATGTTTTAATTTAGAAATGTAGATGTATCATTTCAAAAAGATATGATAAGTAATTTAGGTATAGAAATTTAAATAGTAATAAATTAATCATTGGTAAATACCCAGTATAAATCATATTATATCATAATTAATATTATTCACAATTAAGCATATTGAAGAAATCATTTCAGAAAAAAAAGATCATATGACAGATCGGAACAGACATGATAAATCATTTATTAGTCATAGTATTAACCTCATTTACCACCTTGTTCACCTTATGAAATACTTATATATATTACTTATACTCAAGTATCTTAACTTGTTTAAAGTATTACTTAATTTGTCTAAACCCATCCACAATTCAAATATCATACTACTTTAGCATATTACATAATTTGTGCAAACCCTCACAATTTCTAGTGTTGGTAAGTTTTAAATATTCCTTTAATGGATATAATCCATTCCTAGTTCCTAAACCATCAATACATTCTTAATCTCTTCTTGGTATATCTATTTTCACCTAACTTCTTGCCCCATAAATAGCACTATTTAATACACATACCACTTGGTTGATATTGACATTTTCAGAAATCCCTCTTATTAATTAACTTCTTTAAATCATTTTAAAATTCAATTGTTATTCATACATTCATATATTTCAAGAATATACATATATTTCTTGTTTGAAATCCTTTAAGAAAGAACTTGCAAATCATAATTATTCATATTTTTCTCATTATTTAATAAAATCTTTTAATCTAATAATAATTATATATATTTATATTTTTTATAATTTCGAAAATAACCATCCATCTCACATAAAAGGATATAATATGACTAGAAATAGAAGCGTTTTAACCAACTTTTATCAAAGAGTTTCCTAATTTTTTTGTCAACATTCCTCTTAATTTTCACATTAAAATTTAGTTATATTTTGATATTCAGATTCAGATTGATTTAATCAACACATCCATATAAAATTTGTTTTTTTGTATGAAAAATTTGATAGCATGTATATTCCGTGTATACAAAATATATTACTTTATTAAACAATCTAAGTTCTTTCATATATTTGAATCATAATACCTCCATTAAAATTTCATCAAAAATTGCATATACTCTCCTAACACATTTACAAATCCATTTGCAAAACTTCGTAATTTTTCTCCTTTATTTACTATTTTAAACTTTATTTATTTCTTGACTCTTCAAATATGCCAGCACCCAAATTTTCTTGATAGCTTTACCTTTCTAAGTTTATTTCATTTTTAATTCTTTATAAACAAAATTATAAAATTTTAACCATATTAACTAGACATATATATAAACTTATATATAAAAATCAGATTTTTTTGGGTTCATTTACTATGTTTTTATGTTAGGTTTTCTCAAACCTATAGTTTATGGTTCCATAATCACTTCTCAAGCAATACCTCTTTTTTATTTTATTTGTATTACTAAACCTTCATAACAAATTATAACTTTTAACCATATCTTTTGGACATATATATATATATATAAACTTGTATTTAATTCTTTTATATTTTTTTCTAAAATCGTTTTGTATGGTTAAAAATTGGGTCTCTCATCACCATTAGATTCTATCCAGAAGTCATTTACCTAACAATTAAAATTTTTCTATTTTTCTTTAATAGTAAAACCACTCTAAAAATTATAAAATTTCACTCATATACTACTAACATATAATATTACTTACAGTTAAAATTTTTAAACCACTAAGCTTCTCCATGTCAATCTAAAAATTCAGACATCTTAAACATATCCAATAACGCATAAATTCCATAATCTAATGCTTATGTACTTCATGTTTCATTTTATGCATTTAATTAATTAGCTCAATCCAATTTATCACATTTAAGCTTCATGTGTTATAATATTTTAAGAATAAACATTAACAATTTTAAATGATCTTTAATTTTAGTTTAAAACACTCACCTAATTATAGCCTCAAATTTCTCTTCCTCTAACCATCTCCATCACTAGTTCAAGCATTCTTGTCTTCTTCTCAATTTTTGGCTGAAACAAACTAATGACTTCCTAGTCTATCACCTGCTAGCTTTTAAGATTCTTACTGAAGTTTGTTCAATCAAAGGGAGAACATAAATTATAGTTTTAAGAAATGGCAAAAATTTTGGTTTCCTTTTGCTATTTTGGTCCTCAACTCTTCTTGTTAAAGATGAGAAGAATATATATATATATATTCTTTCATATCTTTACATATATTTGGTTTCCTCTTTTCCTAGTAATAAGACACTTGTTGATTGGTTATGCTTTATAATGCCACTAAGCAACATGTGTTTAGCTAACAATTTATTTATTGCAAAAATCTGATTTTGTGTTCAGTCCCACCACCAATTCCTAGGCTTGGTTTTTGGTACTACCCTCCTTTAACCGAGCTTAATGACTAGTTGCCCCTTAGATGGGCTCTCAAGAAGACTCAACCTTGACTCTAGTCACCCCTGTCCTATCGAGCTCCCTGGATATCCTCTGACACAGCAAGCACACAGTCCCGATGTGGCAGGCGCACCATTCCGATATTTTAAATATTCTCTAATACATGCAGGTTTTGTCCCCCGTGCACTATCTATATATAGGGGCAGACCCCCACAGGTATAGGGGCTATTCTCTTCTCTCCACTTTCTTTTTTTATGCTCAGACAGGCCAAGCATTGTCTTAGATATCGAAGCCTCTCCCTAGGAGTCTGATCTTCCTCTCTCTCTCTCTCTCTCTCTCTCTCTTATCTTATAGGTGGGAGACCGAGTACAATCAGCACATGTGCCTGAGCTCAAAGAGCTAGGGAGACCCCCCTAAGGTAGCCCCAACATTAGTAGTGTGGTGAACGTGGACATGCTACTCCCTAATATAAGTGATGGAGCCTCAGCTACTCCACAGCTTCCACAAGGGAAGCACTCTAATCGTGTGATACTTCAATAGTTCATATTATAATGCCTTGTACCCTTGGCTTTTAAGGTAGCACCATGCTATTATAGTGCCCTCTTGCACTAACATAAATTGCAGCTTGTCGTGCCTCACACATTGAGTACTATAGTGCTTTAGGTTGCATATTGATAAGTACAAATGGTACAACTCACCGTACCTCGCACACCAAGCCCCTTAGCGCCCTCATTGCACTTAAATTCTTTAAGCACTTACGGTGCATATCACCGCGCCCTCGCTGTGCTCAAATTCTTTAAGCACTTACGGTGCATATCAATGCACCCTTGTTGTGCTCAAATTGTCTAGGCACTTAAGGTACATATCAACGTGCCTAACCGTGCTCAAACACAAGCACTCACAGTGCCTATTAGCGTGCCCTACCCGCGCTCAAAGCTCAGCACTCTGATCATGCATATTACAATGCCCACGCATGCCCTAAGCTATTATAGTGCTCTTACTACGCACCGAGCTTCTATTGCACACCGAGCTCTGATCACCATGATTGAGCATTAAGGTAAGCACTCTAGCCATGCATCACTTTTTACTATAATGCTATGTACTGACACTCTGTCTGCATCTGAAAGTTCCTATTTTTAATATAATGCTAACTCTTTATTACTGTATATGATGCCTTTACAACACACCAAGCTCTAACAATAATTACATATCTTAGTGCTCAAACCGAGCTCCTCATGATACTCTATATGACATCTCTATATTTTCTATTCCCAAGCCTAATCTATTATTGCAGTAATTAGCCGATCCAACATCCAATAGCACGCCTAAGGGACTGCTTGACATGAATGTCAAGGCAATGAAGGGGGCACTGACATCCCTGATTATTGATCATGGGCATCCAGAACAGCATGTCCCTAAGGGCTAAGCATACACTCAAGCTCATCAAAGATCCGAGCACAATCAAGCTCATCATAGAGAAAAGCTTCGCACTCTTACAAACCAAGCCATGGTCAAAGTAAGTAAAATGAGCAGTCTGAGCCCCATGCTCAGTTTTGGAAGGCCTTCCCAAGAGCCATACTATAGAACAAGTCAGGCCAATCGACCGTCATAGATAGTACCTCAAAAAGGTCACCCATACATACTCTACAACTTCACTTTTTTTTTCATTTTTTATTTTATAAAATTCTTAAAGTGCATGTATACATTCACATCGTAGCATAGCATTAAGTGAAATTCGGGTTAATCAACCTACCATGCTTAATAGACCGCTCGATACATGGCTGATAGAGCTTGCAATATAGCCCGAGCTTGATCTATAACCGTTCCCAAGGCACATTGTAATATTAGAATGCTCTGATGCACCTCGTGCTCGAGCAGATTGAATAGCACTCACAAATAAATCAACATAGCATAGCAAGATGATTATTTATTTCAAGTATTAATCTTAGGACTCATCATCCTAGACTTTGTCCTCTTGATTTGAGTCCTCATCTTCCTCTTCATCATCGTCCGTCCCATACTCGGCAGCCAACTTACTGATGTCTATCTCCATGATCTAGGACAAGTCCATGCCCAGATTCTCCTACTTCAACTGATTCGACATAGCCTTCTAGTAGGCGTAAACACCCCGAGCATAGCGCTTATTACTCCTCATCTGCTCGGCAGCCAGCCTTACTAGAGAGCTTCAAGGGTGCCCTTTGCTAGCCGCAGATTATCCTTGGATTTTAGAGCTTCCCTCGCCGAGCATAGCTCTTCATTTTTTACTTTTATAGTTTCTTTGGTTGAGCCCAACTTTTCAGTTTTCTTCTTTAAGGCTTCTTGAGCCTGTTTTAGCTCATCTTGAGTGTGATTTAGCTCTTCATCTTTGGCCTTCATGGACTCCTCTAACTCGACCCTTTTTATTTTTTCTCCATTACGGTCCTTTATGGCTCTGTCAAAGTTAGTTGCCATGCCGGCCACCCGGTCTTTAATGGTGTATGCTGGCTGTGTGACTTGCAAAATATTATTCAGTTAGCCTTTGTACTGAGCGTTGAGTATAACTTCAAATCTTCCAGTCATCCCTTACCATTTGATACATTGTCACCATTTCTTTTTCTACCTCTTCCGAGCTCTTCGGCGAATTCTCACGCCTCTCATTTGGTATAACTTTGAATATTTGTTTGAGAACTTTTTGAGGCCCGATGTCTACCAAGGAGTATATGGTGTTGTGAGAACCAACCAATTTATCATTTACTGCCTCCACTAGCAGGACCAGACTGTGCTGGTGGGCTAATGGTTCTTCCATTTCTATCATTGACTGATTCTTTGCCACCTCAGTTCGGGGCAATCCCTCTTCTACCCCTCTATGGGGTATAATGTCTTCCACCTCTAGGTGTGGCGTGATCTTAGGTATTACCTCTATAGGAAGAGTCAAGTCCAGTATAGAATCTTTCTCCAGAGTGGAGTTGGTCCAGTACCCTGCTCGTTCGGTTGCCTATGAGCCGTCCTAGCCTTTTTCCAAGTGCTCTTTCTGGTTTCCCTTTCGACCAAGTATTTCATCTCTTTGCCTGCTAATTTCAAGCTTGACTTTGCATAACCAAGCCAAAATTTAGTGTATTGACATATTCACAATCGGTAATAACCAAAACCAAGTGTTAAACATAAAGTATACCTATTCAGTTTTCTAGCTAAATTTTGTTCAGAGCCCTCCCAAGGGGGAAGTACTCCCTTATTAGGGCAATGGCATTCCTCTTTTCTTTTAGAATGTCATGCTCCATAGTTGTAAATGTTATGAGCTTGTCCTCACTCAGTTTCACTCTGGTCACTTGTTCACCAATAGGATTAACATACTAAATATTTTTGTAGTCGAATCCCTCATGTTCTAGAATAAAGAACAGGTCTTTCTAAGCCTTGATTGAATATGGCTTTCCTTTGAACCTAGCTAGCCCAGACCGTCCTTGTAAGTAGAGAAAATCTTTGTCTGCTTTCGAGTGTAATTTGAGCACACTGAAAGTACTTAGCAGTTGCGGGGTGGGCGCCACCCCGAGCATCCCACAAAGAATTTCAAACCCTGTAATAGTACACCATCGTTAGGGATGAGCTAGCTAGAAGTTATCCTATGATAGTTCAGGAACTCTTGAGCGGAGGGGCATAGAGGGAACTTCACTCCCGATCTCAAATCCTCTTTGAAAATCGTCAGTTGATTTTCAGGAAGTGTGTCATAGGATGGGACATCCTCTCTAGGGATGGGCATCTTGTATTCTTTTGGTATTTAATATTTCTTTTAGATCCTTACCAAGTCTATTTCTGTTACTGAGGATCAGATGTCTCTCACCCGAGCCTTCTCTGAGCTTGGATTAACTTGTTGAGATTTAGCTGCATCTTCTTCCTCCTCCTCCATTAGAGTTACAGGTCTCATGACATTTTGCTCTATGATCTCGATCATAGTTGACCCAGCCTTAACCTGAGCTCCTTCCTCGTGATGGGTTCCCTCACATATAGAACTCAGAGAGCCTTGCTTTCCTGCCTCTCCCGGGAGAGATGAACTCATTGTTGCTCACACCATCTTGCTACTACTATTAAAATGCAAAACTTAAAACTAACCTTTGAAACCAAGCTCTTAAGCCTTTGCTAGTCAGACCAATAGAGCTTCTCTCTGTTGACTCATGTGCCGAATGATGACCCACTATCCTCTATTTATAGGATCCACTTTAGCCATGTGAACCAACATTCCTCTTTAATACCGTAGATGTTACGTCTTTTCGATACCCATCTAACCATTACCTCAATTTTTGAAGCATCACCTCACCTCCACTTGAGGTGTGTCCTTCTAGATCTCAACCATCTCTTTTTGGCTTAAATGCCAATACTTCTCAGGGGGGACTAGTGGTACTATCCATACTACCCCCACTTATCGAGACTCCCTACGGAGCTTTACACTTAAGCACTATATATTGTGATACAATATCTACTTCATGAGTCAGCATAGTTACCCGAGCTCATCTGAGCTCCCTTGCATGACACCTTTGAATCTAAAATAAATGTCAGATGACTTGAGGGTGTCTAGTGGTACTACCCCTCCTTTAACTGAGCTCAATGATCGGCTGCCCCTTAGATGGGCTTTTAAGAAGACTCAACCTCAGCTCTGGGCACCCCTGTCCTACCGAGCTCCCTGGACATCCTCTGACACAGTAGGTGCACAGGCCTAATATGGCAGGCGCACCATCCTGACATTCCAAATATTCTCTGACATATACATGTTTTGTCCCCCATGCACCATCTATATATAAGGACAACCTCCATAGGTATAAGGGCTCTTCTCTTCTCTCCACTTTCTCTCTTTACGCTTAAATAGACCTAGCACTGACTTAGGCATCGGAGCCTCCCCCGTGAAGCCTAATCTGTCTCTCTCTCTTGTCTTGCAGGTGGGAGATCGAGCACAGTCAAGACACGTGTTCGAGCTTAGAGAGCTAGGGAGACCCCTCTGAGGCAGCCTCAACATCAGTTTTCATGTAAGCATGCTACACTACTCACCCACTTATCTAGGTTCCCTTTGATTGGTTCAAGTACACTAATATACTTTAACATCTCCTTCCTCCCTTTGGCTTGGTTTATATGTTTAACTTGTTTATCCCTTTGGCTTGGTTTATATGTTTAACTTGTTTATCCCTTTGGCTTGGTTTATATGTTTAACTTGTTTATTTGTTAACTTCTCCATATTGTTGTTTTATTCCATCAATATCAGAATACTCTTGCTCAATATGCTATAATCCAACTATAGGTTAATAATTTATGTAATAATTCCACATTTAATTCTTAATAAATAACATGTTATTTATTCTAACAAAAATTTAAGTTTTATTAATTATCATAATTAGTACTAATTAATTATTTTATTCACCTGAATTTCTTTATTTATTGTCGAATCAGATTTAAATTTTTAATTTTTTGTTAAGTAAATCTTATATATATATAATTTGATTTAATATGTATCTAGATGCATACTTATATGTTAATTCCCTTAATTCTACTAATTATTAAAAATTATCTCTATCATGAGCACAAGATTTTCCCTTTTGAAAATTTAAAATTTCCAAATTTAAATGTTTTGAATTCACTATTCTATCGACACTATTAACACATCACTTGGGTCGGAGTGTTATAGTCACATTGTAGATGTGGCTCATCTATATGTGATATGATTGTGAAATGATGATGTTGAATGATCATGATGAGTGATGATCTCTTGGAATGTATAGAACGAAGAGAATGTAATGATGAAATGTTAAATGATGTTGTTTGTGAGTAACCTATATAATTATCTGTCCAGTTATATGAGACTGATTAGATATGCATGGGAGGTCCTGAGCAGAGCTAGACCTTGAGTTACCTATGTTGATGAATTTAAGCAGAGTAAGGTTTTGACATGAGCTGTTCTAGATCATGATATTGAGATTAATGATGGTTCCAAGCTGAGTTGGACTAGGAAATTGTGTTAACTAGACATGATAATTGTATAGAGGTATTGGGCCTGATAGTTAAATGTGTTTATGAATATTATGTGTGCATGAGTATGTGATGTGATTTCAACATATGTTATGTTTTTAAATGTACCATTAAGCTTTCAAGCTTAGTGTGGTTGTGTGAATCGCGCAGGTGAGTAGGTGCTAATTAAGGAATTGAGTTTTTGTGCCACAAACAGCTTTAGGGTGCTTCAAGACCAACTAGAAGGTGGTGTATGCATGTACAATTTGGTATTTCATATTTGGATCATATGTATATGTACATAAGTGGATATTGGAAAGAACAATGTATACCTTTATATTTGTAATCAAATGAATAGGAAAACGATACAATGCTTTTGGAAATATTATTTTTATACAGATGGTGTTTGGATAATTTGGGATTCTCCATTTTTAATTATATTGAATAGTTTTATTGATAATGATTTTGGAAGTGTTATTTTTATAGATATTGTGTTTTTAATAAGTTGAGATTTTCTTCAATGAAACGTATAATTATTTTGAATGTTGAACAAAAAGGTTTAAATTGAACTGTAATGTGATATCCTTATATTTTATATGCATATTATACATATACAGGATATATGTATGGTACGTTTATAGGGTATAAGGGTGTTACCCAACAAGTCTCTTGTTACACTCATATGGACCTTTTTCATGGGATCTCTTATCACATAAGTTGAAATACTACCTCTGTTATTTTCTCAACTTGGCTTAAATCTCATTCTCCTTGATGTTTTATTTATTAATTTCATTTCCAAAGGTTTAGTCAAATGATCAACCAAGTTCATATATGACTTCACAAAATCAATGGATATGATTCCATCTTTTAGTAGCTACTTTACCATGTCATGTGTTAATTGAATACATCTATTTTTACTATTGAAATTTTTATTCTTTGCAATGGCTATTGCCACTTGGCAATCACAATTCATAGACACAGATGTTGTTGGCTTTATACCCAATGGAATATTTGCTAAGAAGTTCTTTGGTTGTTTAGTCTCATTACCAGCCAAATTGAGAGCTACAAACTTTGACTCCTTTAGCTATTGTTTGTTTGGCTAATTTCCACGTAACTACAACACCACCTAGGGTGACTACATAACCATTACTAGGGGTGTGCATTCGGTTAATCGAAACTGAACCAAACCAAAATATGAAGTAACTGAATTTTTTGAAATTTTATAAATGTTTACCGAACCAAACTGAATTTTTCAAAAAACTAAATTTTAGACTAACTAAAATGTTAGTCAAATAATCTCAATTTTGATCTTTGACACTCAGATTGAATGATGTATTTAACGTGTTTGTAAGACACTTGTTCCAGGAATAGATTTCTCAACATATTGCTAGAACAGGGGAAAATGTGAGGTCATTACAGACCCAAGGATGCCGCCCCTGATAATTTGAAGAACAAGTTGAGTCACAATAAGGTACGTGAACAGAATCTCCACCTATGGCATGACCGCGAGACAATATAAGTGACCGTCCATTTGTTGGAATGATCACACCTTAAGTGACCAAATCTCTAATATTCACAGTAGGGAACACGGTGACAAGTGCGGTCTGAAGAGCGGCCTCTCTGTACGTCGTCACGACCATCATCCATTCTAAGAGAAAATCACAAGGATTGGTAGTAGTGTTCGCGACCTTGGGTGCCCCCAGGAGTTCGATGCAAGACACTTAATCTGACAGCCATTTCAGTCATAGCGCAATCGCTACTTTCATATTTTGCAAATTTTTAATTTGTCCAATGAAGGAGTGCCATGTGGAATGACCATTGTAAACCCACTTTCAGATTCAAAAAGGGTGACCACCCCTTTACCTTGGGCGACCGTCCCGATAGCCATATCATGGGCAAGATTCCACCAGCAGAGCACTTACATTTGACCGTTGAAAAATTTTTAAAAGGAGCGATCGTCCCAAGCTTAAGGACGACCTCCAATTGTGTTTGGGCGACCATCTGTGTGCCAAGATGACCATTACCTATTGATATTTTCTATCAAAACAAAGACTAACATACTAAAGCACATCATAAGACCTATAATGACTAGTTGGACAACATTGGCTATAAATACCCCAAGAACCATCTTGTTAAAGTGTAATCTTTGATTGTGAAAGCATAAGTAACATACTTTCTTTTCATTTACAACAATTAATAATTAAATTATTAGAGTGTTGGGTGTGAGCATTAAACATCAAATTGTAAGTTTGAGTGTGAGCTTGGAAACACTTAGGTTGTGAGAGTGAGCCTGGGAAAACTCTTATAAGGGTTGTGAGGATTGATCTCAAATCATTGTAAAGTTTGGTGCGAGCTTGAGAAAAATAGCAAGTTAGAGTTAAGCTTGTAAAAAACTCAAGACTAGTGGAACCTTAACAAGTTGTTAAGGAAGTGGATGTAGGATTGAGGTAATCCGAACCACTATAAATCTCTTGTGTTCATTCTTCTCCACTATGCTCTTCTACTACTCTAGCTTTGGTTTGATTTTGATTTAATTTCTTAATTTGCCTTCAATTCTTCAAACCAACCAATTCACCACCCCTCTTGGTTACTATCTTGGGACAACACAAAATATTTTAGTTTGGTTAATTAATTATTTTGTTTAACCAAATTTTTTCCTTATATGTAATAGTAAAACTTTTCAAATCAATCAATTAATAAATTTTCAAAATAAGTAAACTCGTACTAGTTGTTTAGCAATATTATTAGAAGTTATAGTTAAGTCAATATTAAATATATTAATATTTAATATTAACAAATATCACTATATAAGTAAGAATAGCCTAAAACATATTTTCAATGGATAATAATATTAAAATAATCAATGTGTTTATATTTTTAATTACATTATAAAAACTTTTAATTTCATACATCAAATAATTGAAAATATCATTATGAATTAAGATAGAATGTGTCATTTTAAGTTAAGAAAATAAGTGTTAATAAAATATTATGTTAATTAAATTGCAAAGTTTTCATTTATATAATTAACTATAATATTGAATTAAAACATAAAAAGTACAATAAACTAATATGTGTTTATATATAACTAAAACAAAAATTCGGTTATTTTGGTTACTTTTTATATTATCATAAAACTAACCAAACCGAATACCGAATTCCAAAAATTTTGTGTATTAATAATTGAATTGAAAACCGATTATCCCTCTACCGAAACAACAAAATTTTTGAGGTTTGGTTTGGTTATTCAGTTAAAACCAAATAATGCACACCCCTAACCATTAGTGGACTTTGTCTCATCTAAATATGAGATCCAGTTTGCATCATTATATCCTTCTAATATGGCAGGGAATCCACTATGTAGAATACCATAATTTATGGTATCTCTCAAATACTTCATTAATCTAACTAATGTAGCCTAGTGTTCATTACTAGGATTATTTGTGTCTAATACCTATTCAATCTACACTTAACATATGCTATGTCAGGTCGAAAAAAGTTCATCAAATGCATCAGACTCCCAATGATCTATATATACTCAGATTAAGTAATAAGATCATCTCTATTATTCTCTAGTTGAGTGTTTGCGTCATAAGGGAGTACTCATAAGTTTAACATCGAAATTGTCCAAACTTCTTTAGAAGTTTCTCAATATAATGTTATTTATGATAGCTGTTAGACAAATGATCTCAATTTTGATCCTTGACAACTCAAATTGAATGATCTATTTAACATGTGTTTGAAGACTCTTGTTTTAGGCTTAGGTTGCTCCAAATAAAGCTGAACAGAACATTTATAGCGGTCGCACAAGACCTGAATACGACTACACCATTCAATCAAAGGATGAAACCTTATCACAGTAAGTTTCGCGGTCAGAAACCCGACCTCAGTAGCGACCGCACTTAAAGAAGAGCGATCGTCCTAAGTTATGGACGACCACCACACAAGGAACCCAAATCATCCTAATCACAGTAAGGTTCGCGGTGACAAGAACGGCGAAGGATACGTCCTCGCTTATCACTTTAGCGACCGCCCGTTAGTATTCACGACCGCTCTGCCAATTCAGGAGAAATTTGCTTAAAGAGACAGTAGTGTTCGCATCCTCAGGTGCGTCCAGAAGTTTGACGCGAGTATCTTAACTAGACCGCGAGATGTCACCTAGGGCGACCGCGAAATTCATATTTAGGCGGACATCATTTTTGCCCAGTCAAAGAATGCCACATGTGATGACCGTTATAAACCCACTTCAACATTCAAAAAAGGACGACCGCACCTTTGTCATGCGCGACCGTCCTGACAACCACAGCATGGGCAAGATTCCTGCTGCAGAGCACTCAAATTCGACCGTTGAAGAATATTTAAATTCAGCGACCGTACCTTGTCCAAGGACGACCGCATATGACATTAGCGTGACCATCCTTATATGAAGGACGACTGCGAAATGCTTCGGACAGTTTACTGAAGAAGGTCTAAACTGCCAAGACTTTATTCTCACTATCAATAACGGCTAGTAAGACCACATTGGCTATAAATACATTGCTTCTATAAGAAAAAGAGAATGAGAAGTGAAAAAAAAGAATTTCATAGCCAAGCAACAAACTTTCTTTTACTTAAACTTATATTTGAATTGTAAGGAAATGGGATAAAGAAAAGAAAAAGTCTCTCAAAGCCACATGGGATGACTCTTCTTCAAGTGAAGAAGAAGAAGAAGAAGGAATTGCAAACCTGTGTCTCATGGCTATTGAAGATGACTTCAATGAGGTAAGTACTCAATCCTTTGATCTAGTAGCACATAATGATATAAATGAGCTAGATGATAGTGATTTGATTGAGCACATGAACTTTAAAATAGAAAAATATTTTTCTAAAATGATGCTCTATAAAGAGAAAAACTCTAAGTTAGAAAAGGATTTTATATGCTTAAAGAACTCTACCTTAGAATTGAAAACCTCAAATGAACACTTGATGAATACGATAGGAGAGTTAAATAAAAACTCACATGACTTAGAAAAAGTTATTAAAGAAAATGAAACATTGAAGCATGAACTAAAAGAACTAAAAGAATCAATTTCCAGATTTCATAAAGGAAAGGAAGCATTAAACACATTAATTAATAACCAAAGATCACCCTCCTTAAAATATGGATTAGGATTCAATGGCTCAACCAACATTGCACCAAGCAAACCAACATTTGTAAAAGCATCTACAATTGAAATTTCTGATGTTCATATCAAAGATGCTTACACCAAGTCTAAAAGTACAAAAAGAACTTCTTATGGTTCACTAGGAAATAAAGCCAAAAATAATTATGCATTTTTGTACACTAAACTTGCACAAAAGCAATCACATACTTGTAGTTGTATGCATAATACTTTGAATACAAAAAGAAAAATGCAGAAATATAGAATACCATGGCAATGCACATATTGCATGAAATTCGGACACAAAAATTTTTCTTGTCAAATAAGAAAGGCTCATCTCAAGTTAGAAGGCACTTTTACTACTAACCATCAAGGACCCAACTTCATGTGGGTACCTAAAAGAAGATGATCACTATTGCCTTGCAGGTATGCCTAAAATCTACTATCAACGAAAGCACATGGCTTGTGGATAGTGGGTGCTCAAGGCATATTTCTAGGATATTCATCATATAGCAAAGCATATAGAGTATTTAACATGAAAACTCTAGTTATAGAAGAAACAATGCATGTTGTATTTGATGAATCATCTAAACTTGATCAAAAGAAAGGTATTACTTTCAATGACCCTGCAGGTACTCTTGAACCTCTTGAAACTATTGATGCTCCAAAGATCAATCAGTATGACCTTGAAGAAAAGACTCAAGATCTACCTAAGGATTGGCAATACAAGAAAGACCATCCTAAGGAACTCATCATTGGAGAAACATCTAATGGAGTAATTACTAGATCTAAAATTAATCATATAGATGTTAATTTTGCTTTTGTTTCTCAAATTGAGCCAAAGACTGTTGAGGAGGCTTTAAATGATGAAAATTGGATAACTGCAATGCAAGATGAACTTAATCAATTTGAAAGAAATAATGTTTGGCAACTTACTCCCAGACCTACAGATCACTCTATCATAGGATGCAAATGGGTCTATAGGAATAAACTTGATGAAAATGGTCACATTGTTAGGAATAAAGCAAGATTGGTAGCCAAAGGCTATAATCAAGAAGAAGGTATTGACTATGATGAAACTTTTTTCCCTGTAGCCAGATTAGAAGCTATTAGAATATTACTTGCTTTTGCATGCCACATGAACTTTAAACTCTTTCAAATGGATGTTAAAAGTGCATTTCTAAATGGACTTATAAGCGAAGAAGTTTATGTAGAACAACCTCCTGGTTTTGAAAACTACAAATTTCCTGATCATGTTTTCAAACTTACCAAAGCTTTATATGGATTGAAACAAGCACCAAGAGCTTGGTATAATAAACTAAGTGCATATTTACTTGAAAATGGTTTTTCAAAAGGAAAAGTAGACACAACCCTCTTTGTTAAAAAGGACAAGCATAACATTTTAATTGTACAAATTTATGTGGATGACATAATATTTGGAGCTACTAATGAAGCCTTGTGCAAAGAATTTGCTTCTTGTATGACTAGGGAATTTGAAATGAGCATGATGGGTGAACTCAAGTTCTTCCTTGGACTGCAAGTCAAGCAATGTGAAGATGGGATCTTCATCAACCAATCCAAATATACAAAAGAACTCATCAAGAAATTTGGAATGGATGGCTGCAAAACTAGCAAAACTCCTAAGAGCACATCCTTGAAATTAGGTAAAGATGAAAATGGTAAAGCAGTAGATGAAAAGAAATATCGAGGTATTATCGGATCACTACTTTACTTAACCGCTTCTAGACCTGATATAATGTATAGTGTATGTCTTTGTGCTAGATTTCAAACTTGTCCTAAAGAATCACACTTAAATGCTATTAAGAGAATTTTGAAATATTTAAGTGGTACAATGCATTTAGGACTTTGGTATCCTAAAAACACATCATTTCATATCATAGGCTTTTCAGATGCAGATTATGTTTGTAGTATTTTAGATAGGAAGAGCACTACAGGAGCATGTCACTTTCTTGGTAATTGCCTAGTTTCTTGGCATAGTAAGAAACAAGTATCGGTTGCTTTATCCACAACGGAAGCCAAATATGTTGCAGCATGTTTTTGTTGCACACAAATATTATGGATGAAACAACAATTGCTTGACTATGGCAAAGTATTTAACAATATCTCCATTAAATGTGACAACACTAGTGCTATCAATTTGTCTAAAAATCCTATCCAACACTCTAGATCCAAACATATAGATATTAGACATCATTTCTTGAGAGAAAATGTACAAAATCAGAATATAATCCTAGAATTTATAGATACACAAAATCAACTTGCTGATATCTTTACAAAACCTTTGAATGAAGATAGACTTAACTTCATTAAACTTAATTTAGGAATGATTGATGGAATTACTTTGAATTAATAAAAAATTGCCTATCAATGAAGTTTCTATGTGCATAAACTTTTTGCCTAAATATTAGAAAAATCTTCCATATTTCTTTGACTCTTTCATTTCTGAATCAGTCGTGTTCGCTCCAGTGTCCTTAGCGATTGCTATCTTGTCTGCCAGATACATCCAAATAAAAACCTTTGTGCGCGGTCGAGAAATCTTGTGCGCGGACGCAATAATTTGAACAGTTTCGACCGTTACAGACAACTTTTGCTCCCGCTAGCGCACTAATCTTGATAATGGTTGCTAGATTACATTTCGCGATCGCACCCTTGCAAATTTGCGACCGCACTCTGTACACTTTGCTCGAAATTTTATAACCGTTGGTTGTATGACAAGTCGCAACTCTTAACTTTCAACAGTCATAAACGACTATTTTCTTAATTTCTTCTATTTAAGAGTATAATACATCAGTTTCTTGGATATTTTGCTTCTTACAACATACAAACTTCCCTCTAAATCTCAAAAATCCTCTCAAAATCATCTTCTTCTCAAAACACCGTTTGTTTTCCAGTTTTCTTCCTGTTCTTCAATCCTGATGGCTCCCAAAAAGAAGATAACCTCCAAAGTAAAAGGAAAGGGAAAGAGATCTTCAGGAATCACAATAAGAGAACCAATAGATGATCCTCCATCTCCTCCACAGTCTAGAAGATGTGAGAAAATTCACAAACCTCACCACCAAACCTCTGAGGAAGATGTGAGATATGCCATGATGAAGAGAAAGAAAGTTGAGGGAACCAAATCTCCTTTTGGTGGGATGCTTTCTACCCTGAATATTAAGGATGAGATTGAAAGATTACTGGATGTTCTTGGATGGAGAAAATTTGTATTTCCTGAGGAGGTAGGTTATTCTAGTTTAAGCAAGGAATTCCTTATGTCTTTTCAAATTGAACTAGGATGGTATGGGGTTAGATTTAAGTTGTTTGATCAATACCAAGCCTTAACCCTAGAAGACTTTGGCAAATCTGGGACTTTCCTGCTGATGGTAAAACCTCCTACAATGACTTAACCTTCTCCAACGAAACACTCTCTGCCTTTTGGCAAGAAATTTCTGTGGAAACATCTTTTGAAAAAGAATCAAAAGCTAGACACATCAAATCCCTCACCCATTGGATGCTTCATAGGATCATCACCTACACCATTCATCAAAGAGCTGATGGGAATGAAAAGGTAACAAAAAGAGACCTCATATTTTTATATGCTTTCACCCACAACATCCAAATGAACACAACCAAGTTCTTGATTGACACCCTATATCATCATGCAGTTACAAGAACTGGAACCTTCTTCTTATCCTCACAAATAACTCAAATAGCTAGGCACCTGAACTTACTGAATGATCTCAACTTAGCTACATTGAGAAACCCTTTCAATCTTGCCTCTAGTGCCATCACTATTGACTATCTAGAACATGCTGGATGTGTAAGGAAGATTGAAGGTACATATGTGTATTATTTTGGCAAAAAAGGAATTGTGGATAGACAAAAGAAAAGACCAAGATACACAATTGAGGAAGAAGGAGACTCTCTGGAAGTTGCTGTTGAATTACCTCCAAAAGCTGCTTCATCAAAATCTACTCAAGAAACTACTTCATCCTCTACACAACTCATCCTCAATGCTATCAAATCTCTCTCCAGGAAACTCTCTAGATTCAAGAAAAGTGTCTCCAAGAGATTCCATCACTTGAATTAGAGAATTGACCTTATATCTCACATGCATCATGATCTCTATGATATGCAAGGCAAACTGGACTTACCTCAATGCAATCTTGAAGATTGGGATATAAGTGATCATACACAAAGACTTCCTGAAGAAGAAGAATCTTTTAGTACTAGCTCTACCTCTTTTGTTCCTCTTGATAAAGGAAAAGCTCCTTTAGTAGAAGAAGAGATAGATGAGAATGATGATTCTGAATAGTTTACATTTTTATTTTGTGTTATGACTTGATATGTTGCTTTATCCTACATTTGTTGCTTGGTATGTTTACTATATCTTTGTACTTTCCTCTATCTTTTATAAACAAGATGTTTAGTAGCTTAACTTCTTGCTTTATGTTATGCATTTTGCCTATGACAATGGGGGAGAAATAGTAAACAACTTGGAATGATTGTTTAACTAATGCAAGATAATCAAATGATATCTTTCTAATGCATCAATGCACCAAGATAACCATGATTCATGCATATGTTAAGGGGGAGCATTAAAACAAATTCATTAACATTCAACACATAAGCAAATGATTAGACTTGTTAATCTATCCTAATGAGTAAAGTTATTTTGATAATTTATATTATCATTCCATTTGATTGTCAAAGTCAAAATGGGGGAGATTGTTAGACAAATGATCTCAATTTTGATCCTTGACAACTCAAATTGAATGATCTATTTAACATGTGTTTGAAGACTCTTCTTGCAGGCTTAGGTTGCTCCAAATAAAGTTGAACAGAACATTTATAGCGGTCGTACAAGACCTAAATACGACCGCACCATTCAATCAAAGGATGAAACCTTATCACAGTAGCTTTCGCGGTCAGAAACCAAACCTCAGTAGCGACCACACTTAAAGAAGAGCGACCGTGCCAAGTTATGGACGACCGCCACACAAGGAACCCAAATCATCCTAATCACAGTAAGGTTCGCGGTGACAAGAACGGCGAAGGATACGTCCTCGCTTATCACATTAGTAACTGCCCGTTAGTATTCGCGACCGCTCTACCAATTCAGGAGAAATTTGCTTAAAGAGACAGTAGTGTTCGCGTCCCCAGGTGCGTCCAGAAGTTCGACGCGAGTATCTCAACTCGACCTCGAGATGTCACCTAAGGCGACCGTGAAATTCATATTTAGGCGGACATCATTTTTGACCAGTCAAAGAATGCCACGTGTGATGACCGTTATAAACCCACTTCAACATTCAAAAAAGGGCGACCGCACCTTTGTCATGCGCGACCGTCCTGACAACCATAGCATGGGCAAGATTCTTGCTGCAGAGCACTCAAATTCGACCGTTGAAGCATATTTAAATTCAGCGACCATACCTTGTCCAAGGACGACTGCATATGACATTAGCGCGACCATCCTTATATGAAGGACGACCGCGAAATGCTTCGGACAGTTTACTGAAGAAGGTCTAAACTGTCAAGACTTTATTCTCACTATCAATAACGGCTAGTAAGACCACATTGGCTATAAATACATTGCTTCTATAAGAAAAAGAGAATGAGAAGTGAAAAAAAAAAGAATTTCATATCCAAGCAACAAACTTTCTTTTACTTAAACTTACATTTGAATTGTAATGAATGTTAGGTGTAAGCATTGAAAACACCATTGTATAAGTTTGAGTGTGAGCTTGGAAAACACTTAGGTTGTGAGAGTAAGCCTTGTAAAACTCTTGTTTAGGTTGTGAGAGTAAGCCTTAAAAACTCCTTCAAAGGTTCTTGAGTGTAAGCCTTAGCAAAACACTTGTCAAGTTAGGTGTGAACTTGTAAAAACACCAAAGTTGGAAGTGAGCTTGTAAAAACTTCAAAGATTAGTGGAACCTTAACAAGTTGTTAAGGAAGTGGATGTAGGATTGAAGTAAATCCGAACCACTATAAATCTTGTGTGTTCTTTCTTTCTTTCATTACTCAACCATTTCTCTATTCCGCATTTCTTATTTGTTGAGTTTTTTAAATTGTCAATATTTCTTGAGGAAACCAATTCACCCCCCCCCCTCTTGGTTGCCATCTTGGGACAACAATAGCATTATGCTATCACTTCTCCTTATGATTTTAGCAGCCAAAATCACACTAGATTCACCCATGTCTTTCATGTTGAACTTTTTTGCAAGAAAATGTTTTATATTGTGTACTATATCTACACAAGTACCAAAAAATGAGCATGTTATCCATATATAAACATATAACCACACATTCATCATCAACAAGTTTAGCATATATACATTTATCAACTTCAATAGAATAAAAACCATCACACATTAAAACTTAGTCAAATTTCTCATACCATTGTTTAGGTGCTTGTTTCAAATCATATAAAGATTTAAGAAGTTTGTGAAATTTATTCTCTTGACATAAAATGACACAATTGTTAGTTTGTAACATATACATTTATTCTTCCACTAAAAAGTTTATGGATTGAAGCTAAAGCAATTAAAACTCAGATAGAGTAAAATCTAGCAAAAAAGTATCAAATAATTAATATTTTGTTTTAGAGTAAAACCTTGCAACCAATATGGTTTTATATTTTTCAATAGATCCATGAATTCATATTTTCTTTGAAAAATTCTTTTGCTACCAACAGGTTTATCTCTTGGATGTAAATCTACCAAAATTCAAATATTATTTTGAATGATTGAATCCATTTCAGTTTTAATGGCTTCATTCCAAAGTGGAGCATCAGAAGAAGCAATAGCCTCATAAAAAGTTAAAGGGTCATTTTCAACATAATATGTGTAAAATCATTTCCAAAGAAAGTTGTTACTCTTTGCCTTTTGTTTCTTCTCAACTCCTCAAAAAAGATTTTTAGAATCATGTTATATAGTTGAATGAGAACAATTTTTTAGACTTTAAAGGAAAAACATGTTCAAGAATTCAACATTCATTATTTCAATTACTGTTTTGCACTCAAGTACATCACTTTTCAAAATAAGAAATCTGCATGTAGTATTATGCTTAGCATGAGTAATGAACATGCAATCAGATGTTTCTGAACCTATTTTTCTCTTTTTAGAATCAGGTAGAATTACTTTCGCAAGACACCCCCCCATCCTTTTAGATATTTCATGTTAGGTGAATAGCCTTTGCACAACTCATATGGTGTCTTGTCTTATTGGTTTTCTTATATGAATTCTATTTTGTAAATGATATGCAGATAAAATGCCTTCACCCCATAGATTATTAGGTGCAAAAGAACTCATATTCATCATTTCTTTTGAAGTCTTTTTTTTATACTACTCCATTAGACTCTAGTGAATAAGGATGAGTAATTTCATGAATTATTCATTCTTTTTCACAAAAATCATTAAACAAGATATACTCACCATATTTATCAAATCTAATCCTTCTAATCCTTCTGATATTTTTATTTAGTTGATTTTCTACTTCAACTTTATATGGCAGAAATAAATTAAAGGTCTCATCTTTATTTCTAAGCAAATGTATCATAGCATATCTTGAAAATTGTTAATAAAGGTTACAAAATTTTTTTTACAACCTCTAGTCATAGTTTATTTTAAATCTCCTAAATCTGTATGAATTAACATAATAGTTTAGATTCTCTATGAACAGACATGCAAGCTTTCTTCATTAATTTGTATTTGGCACATATTTGACATTTATTCATACATGTATTTTTAATACTAAAAATTAAATCAACTTGTTGCATTTTACTATTGCAAGAAATACTAACATCTCCTAATTTGATATTTCAAACATCATAAGGATCAATCAAATAAGCATCAGATTGCACATTTTTATTCATAATTTTAGAAACGTTAAGTTTAAAGAATCCATGAGTACTATACCCTTTACCAACGAAAATATAATATTTTGTCATTATAATCTTATTATATTCAAACGACACTTTAATCCTAATTTTGGCCAATAAGGCCATACAAATTAAAATTTTCCTTATGTTAGGTGCATGAGGTAGTTCATTAAGAGCCATGGTTGTTTGGAAAATTGTGTATGCCATAATTCAACACTACAAGTGCATGGATTGTAACAGAGTAAAGTGATTGTAATGATCATTTCCATAGAGAATGAGTTATTTGACTAACCTAAATTCAATTTAACCATTATTTAAAAATTAATTAATTAATTTATTGTTCAAAAATTAACTAATATATTCTTAATTTAAAAATTCAAAAATTAAGCTTTAAATTCAAATTGGATTAAGCTAATTATCTATTTAATTCAAACTTTAAATTAAAATTCAAATTCAAATTTCAAATAAAGCTAGATTAATAAGTAAAATTAGGTTTCATTAGAATTATTTTAAACAGGAAAAAACTGATTTTTTAAATTAACTCAAATTATTCTTGAATCAAAATTATAATATAAATTAATTAAAATTTAATAACTGATTTTTTAAATTAATTCAAATTATTCTTGAATCAAAATTATAAATTACTTAAAATTTAATCTTCTTCTTTCACGAGCAAGAAGATCAATAATTGCTGAAATTTATATATTCTACTCTCATGAATATAAACTTTAATAATTGATTAAGCTCAAAGGAATTAAAAATTAGTCTCTAGAAAAATCTTTTATCTCTAAAATAAATTTCTAAAGTTATTGATTTTTATAATCTAAAATCACACCTAGCTTTCACTCAACATTTGATTTCAACTAAACAAGTAATTGGTAACCAATCAATCATAAGCGTTAAGATCAAAATCAGCAAAACACAAATTGAAGAAACTAATGAATTAATAAATTAATTCAATTCAATACTCATAATCCATAATCCTAAATTCACCTAATCCCACTAAGGAGATTAGTTGTTTATAGCTAAATCAAACACAAAAAACAAAAGAAATGAAGAAATAAAACATGGAATACACAAACTCTAAAAATTGACTTTAATGAAATAACAAAGAATTGAGAGAAAATAAAATTAAAATTCTAAACCAAAATTAATTGTTTAAACTAGATGGACGAATCCTTGTATAGATGGTAGAATCCTCCTCAAAGCTCAATCTTCTTCTTCTTCTCCTCTCCAATGCTAGATGAAGCTTTTTTTAGAGAAAGTAAAGATGGAGAAGAAAAATACTCTAAGGAATGGCTAATGTTGACTGTTGGAATTTTCCTCAAAAAGATACTTTTATACTCTAAGAAAAATACCGCTAGGGTTAAATGGTCATTTGCCACTTCGGCAGGTCAAAGTTGCACATTTCATTCTAAATGGGCATGTTGGGTAAGTTTAACACGCCCATGTTAAAAAAAAAAAAACCCTTCAATTTAGTAATTCCAAAAAAAATGGCAGCTTCAAAATTTTGAACATGGGCGTGTTGAAGAATCTAACATGCCCATGCTGAACTTGTCTACTCCAATTTTACTCCTTTTTCACTCAAATTACTTATTTTGTGCTCTAAATGCTTAAAAAAAATACTCAACTTGCCAATAAAAATCTATAGGAAATACAAAATTAAATGCAAGATGAACTTGTTTCAAGTATAAAAATCAAAGAAAATATAAGTTCATCAACTCCCCCAAACTTAAGATATTGCTTGTCGTCAAGCAATTTTCAAGACTTAATTTCAAGAAATTGTGGACTCTTTTATCATATTTTTGGCTCAAAAAGAAATTTCAACATGTGCAAATGACTTTCATTCCTCAATTCAGTCAGTCATACATCCCACATTACAAATTTTTCTCTAATAGTATACAAAATCCACAAGCTAAAGTGCTTGCACTTCAGATATGCACATACTCCCGCCTCTTATCAAGAATACATAGTTCTTAAAAAACAAGGCATGTCTCATATGCATGCTTATAAAGTCTTCTCCACTAATTTATCTTACTAATTCTAAAAGAATCATCAAGCCTTTAAAAGCTTGTAGCATGGCTAAATGGGTTTTGGCTAAAGTAAAGCTAAACAATCTTCAATGGAAATAAACTTTCCAAGGACACCTAGTACTTAACTTGAGTGATTCTTCAATTGACTTAAAATTTGTTGCACTATTTCTCTTCAAAACTTTGAATTTCACTTTGAGGTATAAAGTATTATTGTTAATTTTCCCCCAAACTCAGACATTTGCTATTACTAGAGAATTTAACTTAAATATAGCAAATTCCATAAAACATTTCAGCTTTTCTGTCAATCATCTTCATTTATATAACTAATGGTTCTCAAACAGTTCAAATATGTTAGGATAGGATTTCAAGGCTTCATATTTAACAAAGAAATACAATCCAAAACAAAATTTAAGCTCAACAGGGTAACTAGCGGAAAAAATTTAAAATTTGGTGGATACACAAATTGAGCTAGTCAAAAAGGCCTAAATCATATTCTCCTATGCATAGCAAGAATCCCATTTCACCTCAAAGACTATTTAAGCATGTTCTAGGCTCAGACACAAATTAAGCTTTCCTAACAAGATTAAAGGAGCATGAGCCCTCTCTAAGTATACACCCCTAAAGCCAAGAATTATACTAAAGGAGAAAACTATAATAAAAGATGCACTCTCTTCCTCTTCAAGGTTTATCAATCAAAATACACATAGAAATTTATACCATTTAGACAAACTATCTATCACCAACGAAAATAGTCCACAATACAATCAAATCTAGCACAAAGTAATTCAACACAAATGATCTTAAATCAAATGATCCCAACAAGTTTTTTTTTAAATAACAAAATCCATCATAGTATCCAATAATTAAAATCCAAAATCCAGCATCCAAACCAAAATAAAATCATCCAAATAAAAGATAAAGCAGCTAAAAATATAAATTGTTCTAAAATAACTAAAAAGTAAAAGCAAATAAAGCAATGTTTAAATCCAACCATCATCTAAAAAGATGAAGCAACTAAAAATACAAATTGTTCTAAAATAACTAAAAAGTAAAAATGAAATAAAGCACACAACGTGAATTTCTCCCAAACTCAGAATAGATATTGTCCCTAATGTCTATGGGAAAATCTCCATTTTGCATGTGCAGCTGGAGGAGATGAAGAATGCCTCTTGATGACGATCCACCCTTCCTTTTTGACCTCTTGTGAGCAACCAACTTTGTTCTGGGAGGCATGGTTACTTGACTCAACTAGAAATAGAAACAATTAAAGTTTTAAAGTTAAGAATAAACATGCATTATCTTCAAAACCCAACAATTATCTCTATAACATTAAAAAAAATTTACAAGACTATGGCTAAAATCTCTAAAGGGCCCAAGCAATAAGAAAAAAAATTCAAAGCTCAACCAAACCCCTCCAAATTCTAACAAAATTATCTCAATATTCATCAAAAACTCTAATAGAAACAAGAACCACCCAACAATAAGCAATAATTAATAAAAGATTGTTCATAATACTCAAAATTCACATGTAACCTTGAAAAATCATGGTGTAATTGGCTAAGAACAACAAAATTCTTCAAAGTGGATGCAAAGTTCATACCCAATAAAATTATCTATAATCTTGCAATATCCATCACAATTCCAATTAATTCCAAAAAAACATCAAACAAATCACTATTGCTAACTTGTAATCAACAAACGCCCCTTTACATAATTCAAAATTCACATGAAATTCTTTAGATTATTTTTTCAAAGTTGAAAGTATAATTTTCTACAAGAATGTCATAGATTACCGATAAAAAAATCTGTCCATCATTCTATTTTTTGTTGATATCATATTTACCAACATATTCTTGTTAAAAAAATTTAATAGTCATAATCTTTTCCGATAATGGAAATGCCGAAGAAAAAAAAATTCCATCAATAAATTACCTATATAAAAAATTTTGTTGGCTTTACCGATAGACCATTCGTCGGCAAAAATTACCAATAAAATATATTTTCAGTTGCTAATATTAGCAGAAAATCTGTCAACCAATATCGAATACAAATCCATGATACTACTGACAAAAGTGTTTTCTATCTATAATAAGGACAAAAAATCTATTGGTATTACTGATAGAAAAATAAAATTTCTCGGCAATGTTGACAAAATATTTCAGTCAATAATACTGACGAAAAACAAATTCATCGGTGTTACTAGTAAAAATTCTATCGGGATACAATGCCACCTTTGTATTTAATTTGCCGACAAATTATTTAAATATGTTAATAAATTAGAATATGCATTTTTTATTATTTTTGATTATTTTTATGATTAAAATATCAATTTTTTATTTTTTATTATTCTTTTTAGTTTTTATTTCTTTATAATTTATATATAAAATTTATTAAAGAATTAAATATTAAAAAGAAATTAAAATATAAAATTTATATTTATATTTAAATGAAAATTAAATTTAATAAATTAAAAAGTATAAAATAAATATACATAAATATAATAAAATGTACATAAAAGAATAAAATTAACATAGAAAGTACATAAATACAGTAAAAGAAAAAAAAATCTAAAATTAGGTAGAAGCATGAGGCGGTGGAGGTGGATACTGCCATGATGATCAACGGTCCCTCGTATAAAGTTGGTTATAAACTCCTGTGTTTGTTGTTGGACCAACTTTTATACCTCGATCTATATCTGGTCCAGCACCCAGATCTATACATACTCCTATATCTGTTGCTGAACAATCTAATCACGCTCCGTTTACTATTCCTTTAATTGCTTTATATTCTGCAGTAAAGTAGACAAACTAGAAGACAAAGAAGAAGCTATGATGACAAACTAGGAATCAAGTCCATATAACTTCTTCTTTTACCTTAAAGTCCTCGAACCAAAAGTCCTTAATCTTCGAAGGGACGGTCTTCTAGGAAATTTTGACATAATCCATCTTCTCCGTCATGATCTTCTAGTTGGTCTCAAGAAAGACCCAGATGGATCCATCACGTAGTTCCAAGATGAATAAAAAGTAATTAATTAAAAATTACTCACTAGTTAGAAATTTATCATTTAATAGAAATAATACAAAATAAGCAAAATATTAAAATACTTACTCTTCCTCCCGAATGCTGAGGTACTTCATCTGCCACTTGCACTTGTAGCTGATGCTACAGTACTAGCATCACCCATGGGGCCATTAGCAGAGGGCGGGTCACTAGAAGGAGCAAGATCCTTTGTGGCCATATCCTCAGCAGGCATGTCAACATCAGGATCCTCAACTGAAGTATCATCTGCAATATCTCACAACTATTGATGCAACTGGCCTGTACCACTAGTGGATAAACCACCAGAGCGTCGACCTCCACTAAATCGACCGTTAGATCCTAATCGATGCAAATGTCTGCTCGATCTGCGATACATATCTAAATAAATAACACTTTATATAATTAATTTACATATTACAATTAATACAAATATTATAAGCCTAAATAGATGCTTTTTGGAATTTTTTTTATTTATAAGTTTTGTAATTTATAATTTATGGACTTGTATATTATTTATGTTAATTGATTTTTAATTTCTAATTTTGTTATGTCTATTACGAAATATTATGGGTCTAAATAGATGCTCTTTGGTATTTCTTTATTTATAAGGTTTGTAATTTATGGACTTGTATATTTATTTATGATAATTGTTCTTCAATTGCTAATTTTGTTATGTCCATTATGAAATATTACGGGCATAAATAGATGCTTTTTGGAATTTCTTTATTTAAAATGTTTCTAATTTATAATTTATGGACTTGTATAGAATATTAATTAAAAATATTAAATTAATTGTTATCTTTAAAAAGTTAAGAAACAATTTATATTATGTTCTTTGCAATATGAGTTTAAGCCCAAATTAATTTTATGTTTTCTAAAGGGATTTTTTTATTAGTTAACATATACTATTTATTTTAAATACATATGGGCTTTTATCCAAATTGAAGTTATATAATAAATCCTTTAATGTCCATTAATCAAATTGTTATTTTTAGATGTTAATATACAATATTTATTTGAATTATTCCATATGGGCTTAGGCGTAAATTAATTTTCAGTTTCCTAAAGGGGCTTTTTTACTAATTATTGTTATTATTTTTAAAATTTAATATATATTATTCTTTTTTCTAATTATTTCATATGTTCTTAGACACAAATTAATTTTAGATTTCCTAAAGGGGCGTTTTTTTAATGAATTTAGTTATTAGTTTTAAAATTTAAAATATGAACTCATTTCAATTACAATTCCATATGTTGGTAGGCCCAATTTAATATTATAACCTAAATGGGTTTTGACCCAATTCTATTTGTGGATTAATTAAAATATTATCTAATATTTTTATAATTTATTATTAATTTTAAATAACTATATAATTAATTTTATAAGATCAACTAATTTTAAAAATATAAAAATATTATATTTGAACTGTAAAAAATTTATGCTAAACCCATAACAGATTTATATCTTCTTAGCATAAGACCATGAGCCCCAAAGACATGCTCTATTAGCCTTTTATCATTCATTTCTTTCCATGTGCGATTTCTATCCACCCACTTCTTATTTTATCCCTCTCTCTAGATATTGATATTTTCCACTTATTTTTTCATATAACAAAATCAGTTCCCAAATGAATATGTCCAAATTCATAATTAATCTCGCAAGTTGAAATTACATTTCAAAAACAAATAAAAGCATTTCAACATTATAAGCACAACAAATGTTTTCCAACTATATGGTTTAATTATTCAAAAAACAAAAACAATCAAACTTCACTTAACTTGCATCATGTTCCTATATTCAAACAGCAACCACAATAAAATCACAATATCCACACGCTAATACATCAAGTAGCAGAATGAGAAATGCTTTATCAACCTATACTTTTCCACCTATCTGTTAACTCATATTTGACCAATTTCAGTTGCAATCAACCAAAATAAAAAATATAGTATTAAATGTTGGGGACCCATTTTTAAAATATACAAATTAAGTATTATTACAATCAAAAGAATGAACATGTGTATATATATATATATATATATATTTAACAACAAATATTTTGAAACTTCCACATATTTTTATTTAATAATAAACATATAGGCCTGATTATTACATAATCCATTACCCCTTTTTCTTATCTTTTTATTCTCATAATTATAAATTTTTCCATATTAGTTTGTACATTAAAATAACAAGATTACATAGTCATCTAATTTCATTCTTGTAATAGAATTAGTGCTTAAATTGGTAAAATTAATTGAATACAATAACAATAAATATTAATTTTTGACATAAACTTGGAACATAATCATAATTTGAAATTAGAACCTAAATAGGTTTTGATCCAATTCTATTTGCGGATTAATTAAAACATTATATAATATTTTTATAATTATTATAATTATTTTCGAATATCCTTTCTAATTAAGAACATTTTCTCTATTTTCATTATTAATTTTATATTTTCTAGACAAAAAAAAAATTATAAATTTAAGATGGAACAGTAATTTTAATTTTTTTTTCAGTTTTTCTCTATTTTTTTATTTTGCTAACATTAATTTTAAACATCAAATGCTAATAAAAAAATAAATATTTTTTAAAAAAAGCCCTAAAACTAAAGTTATTTTTAAAAAGTACTGTCCAATTATTTTTTTCCAAAAAATTTCAACTTGCTAATTTTATAGTAAAAAATTATATAATCATCCCAACCCAACAAAAAATATCCCTCAAAATCGGTAGCCCTAAATAGGTAAACCCTAAAATTTAAATTCAAAAAATTAAGCACAACAATATTATAACCCACAAAGCAATAAAATCCTAAATAATCTCTACAACCAGTTAATTTTTACAATCAGTTAATTTCTACAATCAGTTAATTCAAAAAACAAAATCACCCAAAAAGCATATACAATAATCGGTACAACAACAAAATCAACTAAAATAAAATAAAATCTAACAAATTGCGTAAAATCTAACAAGTTCGCAAAAAGAAAAATATGCCATAAAAAATATTTTTTCGCAAAAATTTCTCCAACAAATTCATGGGCCAACATATTTTTCTTCATTTTCTACCAAAAATTTTAAAAAAATAAAGAAAAAATTAGAAACAAACCGATTTTGGAGAGCTTAATTTAACTATTCAAGCAACTCAAAGACCCAATAAAAAAAATCCTAGATCTGCATTCAAATTTTTCAGAAAAATAAAAAATTAAAGCAAAAAAAAAAAGAAAATAGTTAAAAAAATAATCACTACAAGAAAAATTGAATCAGACAACGGTCATCAGACAACGGTTAAGGAAAAAACCATTGTCTGAAAAAAACAGACAACGGTTTTTTTTTTTTTTTCCAAAAAAGCGTTGTCTGATTAGTTTTCAGACAACTGTTTTTGGTTTTTTTTTTAAGCGTTGTCTATTAGCTGTCATTTTGGTCACACCAGACAACGGTTTTTTAGGGACCGTTGTGTAATATATGTTCAGACAACTGTTTTTCTGGTAATACAAAACCGTTGTCTGATATGATTATCAGACAATGGTTATTTCGAATGTGTTGTATAATTCAGCGTTTCAGACAACGGTTTTAAAAAACCGTTGTCTGAATTAAGCATACAGACAACGGTTTTAAAACCGTTGTGTAATATACGTTCAGACAAGTGTTTTTTGTAAAAAAAAAACCGTTGTCTGATAAGATGTTTCAGATAATGGTTTTTTAAAAAGTTATCTGATTAACAGTTCATACCATTGTATAATATATGTTCAGACAACGGTTTTTCGTAAGAAACCGTTGTCTGATTAACTGAGTGTGAAAAAAAATGCCTTCATTCAAGAGGGTAATCCCTATACACAAATGAATCCAAAAACACAAATCAAATGAAATCCTCCACTGACAAGTGTTAAACCAAATCCACGAGCATGGTGTCAGAGCAAAAACCACATGATTCAATAAATTATATAACCAAATCTTTGAACAAAGTGTCAAATAAAGATACAAATCGAATGATAGGTACAAATGAAACTTTCAACAAATTTAAATAAGAAACACAAAACTTTCAACAAAGCGTCCAAACAATCTTTCATTAAATTGTGAATGATATAAACAATTTATTCTACAGGCAGCAGGGAGTTGTGACAGGCATTAAGGATGTTGGACCTGCAAGTATAAACGATGGAAAAATTAATGGCAGGACATAATTTCAAAATAGAACTTAAAACAAATGAAATTATTACCATCATGACAGCTGAATCAATTCATCTTCCTCCCGCATGTAACTACTGTTTTCTTCATCGAGTTCATCAACATATGGGAACGTTGGCAAATGTAGCTCATTCTCAAGTTCTATTTCTACAGATCCCTCATTTTCATCATCACTTTCATCATAGTACTTGTCAGGTAATTTTAAGACAACTGACCATAATTTTTCAAGAGGGTCATCTATGTAACAAACTTGCTTGACATGTTTTCCTAACACAAAAGGATCGTTTAGAAAACCTAATTTGTTCAAATTAACCAATGTATATCCCAAGTCATCTACTTTAACCCCTTTGTTCATATCTACCCAATTACAACGAAAGATAGGAACCCTAAAGTGGTTATAGTCCAACTCCCAAATACTTGTAATAACTCCATAAAATGTATGTGAAGTATGCTCGATATTTTTATCCTTACCCTTCACAAGCATTGTATCGGCATCTACACAAACACCGCTGCACTGAACTTGCCGAGTATCATCACGTTCTTTGGTGCTGAAGGTAACACCGTTGATTCTATAGCCACTGAATGTAGCTACATCCTTGTTAGGCCCTGCTGCAATCCACATTATATCCTTAGTTACTGTATTCTTCTCATCAAGTAAATCTGATGCAATCTGTCCAAAAAATTAAATTGGCCATAAGTATGATATAGCCTTTGAGAGAAGATAAATATTGTAGTATTTCAAAAGAATTCACAAGTACAGGGCATTCATTATTTTTCAGTAAAATATATAAAGAAACAGGCCTATTTTTGATGCAAATTGCAGGTAAATTCTTGGGCTATAAGATTTAACCTTTTTATGAAACCACTTAGGGAATGTTTCATTTTGCATGTTCTTTAGCCACTCTTCATCATTTTCATGTTGTGGATATATTTTCACCAAAGAAGCCATATGTTCACTGCAAGTAAAATCAACTTTATTAATTTTTGAAACAAAATGTAGAAAATAAGGAAATAACAAAAACAAATTGAAGTAACTTACTCAAAATATGGTCGAACGTCATTACAATTTTGGAGAAGACACAAATGTGCTAGGTGCAAGTCCTTCTTACTTGGCGTTATCACTGTTGCACCAGATAAGGGTCTATATTTTGCGTCGTTCTTATCCCTACTATTTTTCGGCAATCCAACAGTTGCTTCTTCAAAGTTGACCAAACACTCAATGGCCTCTTCTGCAACATAGGCCTCAGCAATGCACCCTTCCGGACGAGCCCGATTCCATACATAACCCTTGAAAGTCTTCATATATCTCTTAAAAGGGTACATCCAGTGAAGGAAGATTGGCCCACAGAGCTCAACCTCTCTCACAAGATGAATTGAGAGATGGATCATTATATCAAAGAAGGAAGGGGGGAAGTACTTTTCTAGCAAGCATATGGTCTCCACCAACTGAGCTTGCATTTTTTCCAGTTTATCCACCTCGATGACTTTACTGCAAATTGCCTTGAAGAAGAGGCAAAACCTAATAATAGTGCACCTAACCTGTTTTTGTAGTACTGACCGAATTGCGATGGGGAGTAAGTGATGCAACATTGTATGGCAGTCATGAGATTTCATTCCAACAAGTCGAAGATTTTCCATTGATACTAGACCCTTAATGTTTGAACAAAAACCATCAGGTAACTTCATGCCAACCAAGGAGGAGCAGACAATCTTCTTTTCTTTATGCAATAAGTTCCAAGATGCCGTCGGCAACTTCTCTTTTTTTCCGGGAGTTTTTGGCCTCACCTCCGTTCTTATTCCCATTTCAGCCATATCAAGACGGACAGACTCCTTATCTTTTGACTTCCCTGGTATATTTAGCAAGGTACCAGTCAAAGCTTCACATATATTTTTCTCGATATGCATCACATCAAGGACATGCCTAACCGGCAAAAATTTCCAATACTCAAGTTGGAAAAATATAGACATCTTCTTCCAAATAGGTCGAGGTTCACATTTATTCAATCGAGGTTGGCGTTGTGTCTTACCATAGACATGACCCCTTAGTGGTTGTACCCTTTCAAAGACCTCCTCTCCAGTTAACGGAATAGGAGCCGACAACTTCTCCACGGTGTTATCAAAGGCTAATTTTTGCCTTTGATATGGATGATAACGGGGCAACCACCTACGATGCCTCATAACCACCGTCTTACGATAATTTGCCAACCTGGTAGCTTTTGTTTTATCAACACAGATAGTACAAGCATTATACCCTTTAATGATATTGCCCGACAAGTTGCCTAAGGCTGGATAATCACTAATTGTCCACAACAAAATTCCCCTTAGCATGAAGAACTCTTTCTTATATGCATCCTACACTTGTTTCCCATTCCATAACACTTGAACATCTTCTATAAGTGGCTGAAGGAACACATCAATATCATTTCCGGGCTGATTCGGTCCGGATATCAATAAACTTAACATAATATACTTTCTCTTCATACAAAGCCAAGGTGGTAAGTTGTAAATACATAGCAAAACAGGCCAACATGAGTAATCAGTTGATAATCCACGGAAGGGATTGAATCCATCGGTAGATAAAGCTAACGGAAGGTTTCTTGTCTCCGAAGCGAACTCAGGCCACTTTTGGTCGACAACCTTCCATGTCTGTGAGTCTGCCGGATGTCTAATTTTACCATCCTTTTGTCGCCCGGTGTCATGCCAAGTCATTTCCTTTGCAATTTGAGCTGTATTGAACAAATTCCTCAACCTTGGTATTAATGGAAAATACCATAGAACCTTAGCAGGGAACCCTTCCAATTCTTTTCCTTTCTTGTCCAGCTTCCATCTAGAGGCTCCACATATGCGGCAAATTGTCTCATCTTCATCTCTCTCACCACGATATAAGAGACAATCATTCGGACACACGTGTATTTTTTCATACTCCATACCCATAGCACATAAGGTTTTCTTGGCTTCACTGAATGAAGAAGGGATACTATTGCCTTCTGGAAGCATTGACCCAAGCAAAAGAAGAATATCAGAGAAGCATGTATCATAAATGCCATGCTTTGCTTTCAAGTTATATAACTTAACTAAAGCTTTCATCTTAGTATAACCCTTGCATCCCAGATAAAGGGGTTCATGTTCACCTTCAACATGGTTAATGAAATCAGAGGAATCTAATGAAATATCATCATCGTCGACATTATCATGCCCAGTTCTTATGTTAGTTTGATCAACTGATTCTGAGAAACAATCGGTTTCAGCAACTAAAGGACTCCCTTCTGGATTTGACTCTCCGTGCCATATCCAGCAAGTATAGGTTTGATCAATACCTTATTGGAAAAGATGATCCCTAACAGTTTGAGCCTTCCACGATTTACTGTGAGCGCATCTTAAGCATGGACAACTAATTTTTGTTTCATCAAACCCATTCTCAAATGCAAACATTAACAACTCTTCCACACCTATTTGAAACTCTCTTGTTCTTCTATCAGCCTTCAACCAAGATCTATCCATCTTTAAGTTGGACCAGTTCTGCAATTTTAGCAATAATTCAGTTAGTTGGACCACTGAATTATGCCCAAAAGTCAAATAGAACCTGGAAGGGAAGTATATTCACCTCAGATGCGAGAGCAGATGTTGCAGCTAACTTCTATGAAGGTTTCTCGAGGACAGCTATCATATGGTTGTTGTGGTTTGAATAAAGTTGCATGACGAAGCTTGGACTGTTATGTAATTGTTCAACCTGAAGGAGAAAGAAAAAGGGTTCACATATAGAACTTAAAAGTTGTCATTGAAAAGAAAAGCTAGCACCAAGAGCAAGGAAAGGGGTATTTCTTGGTTACAAGTCAGGAGTGAAAGGTTTTCTGTTTATAGATCTCACAACAAAATAAATTTTGATAGACGTTTTAACAGACATTCAACTTCATTCAGAACAACCTGAATCCACAAATAATCCACAATTCACTGACACAACTCAACATACCATTTCAACTGATAGGCATCAAATTTTAGCCAAAGACTTATAAACAAGCAGAGAAATCAGAAGCATGGACACATACTGTAGATCTTGAAATTTAAGCAGAAAATTGAAGGGACAGAACAACATTATAGTAACCTGAAAATATCAATGCAACATTATAGTAATCTGAAAATACAATGCAATAATTCAATTAGATTAAACAGAGGAATGAATTCTATGGGACGATCTATATGGGACGATTACTTACGGCTCATAAGTAAAAAAATAATCTTCTTTCGACTTAATTGGGACAATGCAGTTACTGACAAATGAGACGGCCGGCAGCAAGGAGACGGCCGGTAGCAAGGAGACGGTCGACATTAATGAAGACCGCAGCAAGGAGAGTGGTGCTTTAGGAGAGTGGTGCTTAGGGTTTGGCAGCGAGAGAACCACGACTAATGAAGCTGAAAGAGGAATGAGAGATGAAGCAGAAATAGAAGCTTGGACGTTTAATGGAAGTTAGATTTTCTTCCATTTTCACTTCGCTAAGGATCCAGTGGCTATTTGCAATGTATGGAAGTTAGGCTTTCTTAAGCCAAATAAACTTGACTAAGTATTAAAAGCTAAGGTTTGGATTTATAAATATTTCATTTACCCATTAAAAATTTTAAAGTCCACCGTTAAATAATGATTTAGATATAATATGATATTATATAAGTAGGAATACAAGTATATATTACAAATATATATATGTATATACATGTATATAGAAGTATATATATAAATATATACAAGTATATACAATTATATATTAGTATATACAAGTATGTATATTAGTATATACAAATATATATACTTGTAAATATATAAGTATATACAAGTATATATATTAGTATATACAAATATATACAAGTTTATATTAGTATATATACAAGTATATAATATATATATATTAGTATATGTTAAATAATGATTTAGATATAATATGATATAATATGATATAGATATATATAATATATACAAGTTTATATTAGTATATATACAAGTATATAAAGTATATATTATATTAGTATATAATATATATATATTAGTATATGTTAAATAATGATTTAGATATAAATATGATATAATATAAGTAGGAATACAAGTATATATTATAAATATATATAAGTATATACATGTATATAGAAGTATATATATAAATATATATAAGTATATATTAGTATATATACAAGTACATATATATTAGTATATGTTAGTATATATACAAGTATATACAATTATATATAAGTATATATTATATTAGTATATAATATATGTATATATATATATTATATTAGTATATGTTAGTATATATAAGTATTCATTAAAATACAAGTATATGTTAGTATATGTTAGTATATTAGTATATAATATATATATATTAGTATATTAGTATATGTTAGTATATTAGTATATGTTAGTATATGTTAGTATATTAGTATATAATATATATATATTAGTATATTAGTATATGTTAGTATATGTTAGTATATTAGTATATGTTAGTATATGTTAGTATATATTAGTATATGTTAGTATATTAGTATATAATATATATATGTTAGTATATGTTAGTATATATACAAGTATATATAAGTATATATTATATTAGTATATAATATATATATATATTAGTATATATTAGTATATACAAGTATTCGTTAAAATTTTTCAATGTTAGACTTATTCAGTTTTTGCTCAATCTAATTTACATCAACACTAAATTTTATAATTATATAGGGTTCCATAGAAATTTATCACTACTAATTATTTAAATTGTATTGCCTTAAGCACTTATGGATGAATTATAAATTGAATTTTATGAGTCATCTATATAAGTGAATTTGTAAAGTTAATTTAACAAAAATTTGAAAAATTCATTTTGTTTCAAAAGAGGGATGTCAAAACTTGAGCAATATTTTGAACCCCCTTTATTTCCCAAAAAAATTTTCATTTGCCCCCATTTATTTCCCAAAAAAATTTTCATTTGCCCCCATTTTAATTTCAAAACACGGCCGTTTTGAAAATTAACAATAAACCTAAACAGACCCTCTTTCGATTTCTCTCTCCTATCTCCTCCTTCCCTCTTTCGATTTCTCTGTGTATACCTAATTTGTTTCCATTCTCACGGGTAGAAAGATTCAGAAACTAAACCCAAATTTGTTCTCCTCCTTCCCTCTTTCGATTGCTAGACCTAACTTTGTTCTCTTCCTTCCCTCTTTCGAAATCTTCAGTCTTGACCTAAAAACGCACGGCACATCCATATTTCTTCTTCCTCTTATACCTTTCTCTCTAACCCGCCCGCCACTCACTGTGGCTCTGCATTCACTCCCTCAGTTCCAGCCTTTGAGGTTCGTTATATACTTTTGTCGCTCTGCAATTTTTTTTAATTTTATCTGTTATTATGTTATTGTATAATATTTTCTTCCTCTTCTTAGTTCTTAGAAGTTTTTTTTTATAAACCATTTTCATGAGACTTAGTTGCTGTTGTATTTTCTGCTTCTTTTTGTTTCCGGCTGCAATGAGTAGAATACTGCAAATGTCGCTGTTAATATTTTTTCCTGCTCCGAAATACAGTCCATGTCCTGTTTGTTAATCTTTGACTAAATTTTAGCCATGTGAATATTTTTTTACTGGAAGAGATAGATAAGCCTTTCACTGGTTTGGACACATGAATTTGAAATATTGAGATTTGACTTAAATAATGCATAGGTTTTCTTTGATTTGATACAGTTCAGGTTCATGGTTGTGGACACAGGTCTTGTTGAATGTGGCTTTAGAATAGGTGTCATTTCAAATGCACCTGAAATAAGTCCTTAACCACTTTCTGTTTTGTTTTAGTATCGTAGTAGGATTTTAGTTTAGCCGTGTCCCAATTAAATTATGAGTTATTTGCTTAGCAACGTGATACAATGCAGGCTTAAATCAACATTCTACAAAAATGCATTTTCACATATAACTGGATGATTTCGTACAAAATGTAACTTTTAATTTGTGAATGCAGGTGCTGATTATGGCTCCTTCGAAGAAGAAACAATCGTATCAACTACCCACCCGTTCTTCTCCCCGTGTATGTAAACAACAAGCCCGGTCTTCCCCAAATCCAGCCACAATGAGAGTGGTGAAGGCTATCTCCAGGACACGGACAATGCACCCAGAAAAGCCATCGACTTCTTCCCCCGTATCTTCGAAGAGGAAGTCGATCTCTGAAAACTTGGAAAAAAAACTGTCCAAGAAAAGAAAGCGAGTGGATAAGGTTAAGCCAAAATCAAATGAGGACGATGTTGCAGGATTAAAACTGCTAAAACGAGGGTGTGTCTCCATGCACCGAATTGTTAGACGGAAGTTCAGTAGCCAAAAGCCTACAGTTTCATTTAATGCAAAGGAAGCACCATTTGGCAGGGCTGCTTCAGAGATGCAATCATATATCGGAGTTTTAGCAAGGTCTAAAGCCCCGATATGGCATGATTCCTGGAAGGAAGTTGCTGAAGACGTCAAAACAAAGATTTGGGATTGTGTCCAGGTTATGCAAAATCCTTCCCACACAATTAATTTATATACATTAGTTTTTCAATTGCTTTATACACGTTGGGTTTTCAGTAACTTATTCATCTAATTTTATTTTTGTGGTTTATGTATGTAGATGGCTTTCGTTGTACCACCGACTTCCAAGAAAATGGTACTGCAGTCTGCTGGTAAAAAATGGAGGGAATTCAAATGTCGGTTGACGAGACTCTATGTTCTTCCACACCGTGATGAACCAGAGAAGTTGCGGTTTCCTCCAGCTGACTTCACATTCATTGAGCAGTCGCACTGGGACATTTTCGTTGCTGATCGTCTGGGAGTCGAGTTTAGCGTAAGGAAATCTTCAATTTTCTTGTTTCTTAATTTAGTTCCAAATGGTAATCTGGATTCCTTTTTCATACTTATGATGTTTTGTTCCTTTTTGTCTTAGAAAATTCATGAAGAACAACACAAGAGAAGTATGCAGAACGAGTATCCTCATCGTTTGTCTCGAAAAGGATACGCGAACTTGGAAAGTGAATGGGTTAGTGTTGACTTGTGTATTTAATTTTGCTTTCTATGACTTGTGTATCGTCAATATCGATTTATAATGCTTCTTAAAACATGTTTATATTACTAATAAGGTCATCCTCTATATATATACATGCAGACTGAATCCCATCCTGAAGGGATTTCAGAGATCGATCGATCGAAGGCTTGGATCCTTGCAAGGCAGGACAGACAAGGAAAGTTTAAAGATGAGAGAGTGAAGCACAAAGCTGAGGAAATCGTAAGTTCTGATTTTCGATTCAAGTTTCAACTCAATTCATCAGCTTTTATTGTTTACTAATTTATTAACTACATCCATTTTGGGTCTATTTTTTAGGAGTCATTAAAGGAGCAAGTTAGTTTAGGTGAAGTAGTTGAACAAGGCGCTGATGATGTGTTATCGAAGGTGCTTGGTAAACCGGAGCATTCTGGCAGAGTACGTGGCCAGGGAAGGCACGTGAAGCAATCTGCCTATTTTGGTCTCCCAAGACAGAGAAAAGCAAAGAATTTTGATGAAAAGATACGGGAGGGGGTTCAAATGGTCATGGAGGAGGAGACCAAGAAAATTATAGCACAGAGAGATGCATTTTGGGCTGCTGAAATTGCCAAGCTTAGAGCAGAATTTTTGTCAAAGCCTGTGTCTAGTCCAAACATGCCTTCCCAACAAGCAAGTTGCTCCAATTCCATTCCTATTGTGAAGGATCAAAAGGTGCAAGTGCCGGTTGTGAGGAAGAATTTGAGTACTGAATTTGATGCAAATTCTGTTGAAGCAAAAAGGAGTCTCAACTCAGATGAAGCAAAAAGGAGCCCCAATTCTGTTGATGATGAGAAGGTCCTTGCTTTGGAGAAACTGGAGGTGCTTGATAAGGATGATGTTCATGAGGTTGCTGCTGAGATTGTTGCAGATGTTGATGAGGTTGCTGCTGCTGAGGAGGCAGAACGTATCGAGGTTGTTGCTATAGTTGCTGATGCTGAGGAGGCAGAAGGTATTGAGGTTTCTGCTGATGTCAAAGGTCCCAATAATGAGGAGGTTGAAATAAAAAATGATGACATTGTTAAAAAAAATGATGATGATGGGTTTGATAATCAAGTGAAATTGGCGAAGCTGGCCATAGGATCACCGAGCAATATTGTTGCTTATGCAAAGGTTGTTGAAGTCCCGGTTGTTGAAGGACATGAGCCATCTCTCCATGGAGTTAAGATTGCACAAGAGAATGCAAGAGTGTCGATCACTCGTACAATTCAAGGTTTGAGGATACTACTTAATATTTATTCAAACTTATAATGATTATATTCAAACATATAATTAAATGCAATTTTTCCATGTTTTTTATATTTACAGACGTCAATATCCCATTCCCAGTCGGCGATGAAATTGTTACTGTGGACCAAGCCGTGGGTACTTTTATAGCATGGCCGAGAAATTTGATTGTGCTGGATGGGGTGTCTAATCCAAAGGTTAAGTTTTGAGAAATGAAACTTTGCATAATTGCTTTTTTTTTTTGCTATTTACTGTGTTCACATGCCCCCCTTTATTTTCAGAGTTTTAAAAAAGCTTGTGTGAAGAAAAAAGCCTCCAAGAAATTAAAGAAGCCTGTTGTTATAGAAGCTGATATGTTTGAGGAGGAGCTGCATGTTCAAATGGGTGCTGATTATCCAGCGTCTTTGAAACGTTTGTGGCTGTGGGCGAAGGATGCCTTAAGCGATGATCGAACAGTTAGTTTTGCCCTAAGTGAAGAAGCATTTGGTGTGAGCAAAAAGCAAGTTGTGTTCTTACAAGATCTACATGCTGTGTGCGCCGGAGGTGAAATGTCCGGATCCATACTTACCATATTTATTCAGTAAGTTTCCAAGTACAATAGCTTTTTATTTTATTTGTTAATTGTGCTGGAATTAAACTGATAATATGTACTAACTATTACTTCATTTTGTATGCAGCTACTTGTATGAATATGTCAAAAGGCATAAAATGGTTGATATGATTGGCTTTGTGGATCCCAGCATGATTGGTGCCATTGGATGTGGTAATTCAGGGGGGAGGTCACGTATACTTGCGAGTCGATTTAAGGGGGCTAAAGAAGGGCAATACTTTCTCTTGCCTTTCAACGATGTGTGAGTATTTCTTTACCTTTCTTTTTTATCTGCTATTGTAGCTAATGAGAGTTAGTAGCTAAATAACACTGCTTCTGTATGTGATTGTGATTGATGTTATGAATTGAGCCTTTGTGATTGCTATTTTGGTGATTCAAATCACTGTTTCATTGTCAGTTCTGTATTTATTCAGATCTTTTTGTTCAATGAATTGTTTGGCATTATGTTCTTCCAAATATGAAGAATTGCTTGTATTTTATTTTGTTATTTCGTAGGAATCACTGGGTATTGACTGTTGTAAATCCGACGGGAGAGGTAGTCTACCACATGGACCCTCTTAAACGTCGCATTGCTAGCCAGGAATGGATAGAGGTTGTTGACAAGTAAGTTGCGAGTCTGCCTATTTAGTCTTAAGTTGTTAAATTTGGGGAAAATGCAATTTTGTTAACTTATATTGTGTTTCTTGTAGTGCCATAAAGTTATACAAAGAGAGTGTCAACAAGAATGTGAGGAGGAAAATTTTATGGGAGAACATGGCAGTATTGTTTTTCTCATCATTTCTGATTTATACAATTTATACAATATGTTCATTGCTTGTTCTATGAAAGAAATATTGCAAAATTTGGACTGCATTTTTTCATTTGAGTACAAACTTGGAGTCCACAAAGCATTTTCAGTTGGTCTGCATTTTCATTTCCAATTGCAGCACTGCTGGCATTACTTGTATACTTGCTCGTATATATTTGGATTGCATTTTTTCAGGTTAGATTGTGTGATTAGGTTGATGTGTTGGTTTGCATATGGGTTTACATATGGATGTAACATGTGGTACTTCATTTTTGTTTTCATTTGCTATTTCAGGGGGTTCCTGTGCAGAAAGAGGCCACGGACTGCGGCCTCTTTGTCATGAGGTACATGAAGGAAATCTGTTATGACAAGGAGCTTCAGTTTGCAGCTAAGGTGAGAATTTTAATTATTTTCATTTTTTATATAATAGTTTTGTATTTACCACATGTGGCTAACCAAAATTTGATTCATTTTTCAGTGGCTGCGCAGAGGCAACTTGGAGTATAGTGATGCCGACATCAACGAGATTAGGATTGACTTCGCCAAATATTTCATGAAGCGTCATTCAAGTTGAAGTTAATAGTATAATTCAGTGATATATGTATAGTGTTGATTTTATTTTAGTTTTTTAATATGTTGAATGGTTGAATTTGTGGAGGTTTTTTTATTCCCAAATTTGCAATCCTCCATTGTAAAGTGTTGTCTTATATGTATAATGTACAGTTTAACAGACAATGGTGGTGAAATGAAAATGAACATTGAAACTATTGTCTAATATTCAGTGTGCACATATTAAGCAGACAACGGTTTTTAATAAGAAAGCATTGTATAAACCTTAATCAGACATCGCCTCAATAGACAACCGTTTTTTTCTTCATCAGACAACGGTCAAAAAGCGTTGTCTAATCCTTCATCAGACAACGGTTAAAAACCGTTGTCTGATAAAACTAAAAATCGTTGTGGAAACAATCTTCAGACAACGGTTATAAACCATTGTCTGAAATGCTATCAGACATCGCCTCAATAGACAACGGTTTTTGTCTTCATCAGACAACGGTCAAAAAGCGTTGTCTAAACCTTCATCAGACAACGGTTAAAAACCATTGTCTGATAAAACTAAAAACCGTTGTGGAAACCATCTTCAGACAACGGTTATAAACCATTTTCTGAAATGCTATCAGACATCGCCTCAATAGACAACGTTTTTTTTTCTTCATCAGACAACGGTCAAAAAGCATTGTCTAAACAATCATAAGACAATGGTTAAAAACCGTTGTCTAAAAATTTAGAAACCGTTGTCTGAAAATTTACAAACCGTTGTTGAAACCATCATACAACGGTTAAAAACCGTTGTCTGAAAAATTAGAAACCGTTGTCTGAACTATAATCAGACAACGGCCAAAAACCCTTGTCTGATAAAATTAAAAACCATTGTGCAAACCAACATCAGACAACGGTTTTAAAACCATTGTCTGAAATGCTATCAGACATCGCTTAAATAGACAACCGTTTTTGTCTTCATCAGACAACGGCCAGAAAGCGTTGTCTGATTCAGTTTTCCTTGTAGTGAATTATCGATGCAAGCTACTCTGTAGACTCTTAATTCTGGCCCTACGAATAAATCTGATCCCAATTAAAAAAGCCCAAGAAGTCCAAAATTACTGGGTGGGCCCATAGAAAATTGGCAAAAAAAGGTTTCATTACTGTGTTTTAACCTAAAATACTTCACATGAAAATAACAACACAATTTATTTGCCTAATCTCTGTGTTGCTTTGCTCGTTGCTTTTTAATATGTTTTGTGTGTATTATTTCATTTTTGTATTATTTTATGCTCATTTGATTTATTTGATATTTATGTTTATTTATGGCAAAATGTTTTCATTATTATTATCATCGTGTGTTTTTTTTTTATTATTGTGAGGAAATAACTATGTATATTGGAAGAGAGATATATGATATAAACATAAGATATACATAATATATATGCCTACATAATATAGACACTGAACATATAATGTAAAAAAAGTAAGATGCATATTTATGGATGAGAATTTAAGAAAAATAAAATAAAAATATTTATATAATAATTAATTTCATTAATTAAACATATATATATGCACATTTGTGGTTGGGAAAGTGTTTTATTAGTTTTTGTTATAAGTTTTGTGTCTTGTTTATTAGGTTAATTATTGTTTTATTTAGGTATTTTGTTAGTTTTTATCGGTTTGTCTAGTGTTTTCTTTAATTGTGAAGTTTTAGTTTATTTTTTAGTTTTATGTTGTTTTTGATCTAGTTTTTAGTTTGTGTTTATGTTTTGTCGGTTATTGTTTATTTACTTCGTGTTTTAAGTTTGTTTTGAGTTTTGTGTTAGGTTAAAACAGGCAAGGAAACGAATTGAAGATGAAATGGGCAGTAGCTGACACAGGCAGAGGACACGGCCAAGTCACTGGCCGTGTCCCATACCAAGTTAAAAGGAAGAACAAGTCCCAGTAGCAGACACAAGCAAGGGACACGGCCAAGTCATGTGGCCGTGTCCCTCTAAAGAAGAGCAACACGGCCAAGTCACCATGACCTGGCCGTGTCCCACTTGTTACCAAAGGAAAGGGAGGTCAACAATTACACAGGAACGAACACAGGCAAGGGACACGGCCGTGTCACCTGGCCGTGTCCCTCCCATCTCACTCACACGGCCAAGTTAAGCTCCACTTGGCCGTGTCACTTAACAAAGAAGAAAAGAAGACCAAAAGCAACAGAGGAGGACACATGCAGGGGACACGGCCGTGTCACCTGGCCGTGTCCCTCCATCAAGCCCTCACACGGCCGTGTCCCTTATCACCTGGCCGTGTCCCTCATGTTCCAAGCCCGCATCGGATTTTTAACGCGTACGACTCATATAAAAGGAAAAGAAAGTTAGGGTTGAGGAGTCTTTTGACGATTTTGAGAGCAAATTAGCCGTCTGAGAGAGATCTTAGGGTTTAAACATTTGTTTTCTTGGATTTTGATTTTACTTTGGATTAAACTAGTTTAGATTAGATTGTTCATGCCATTGTTTCATCCTTTTTGCAAGATTCGATCAAGAGATTCATCAAAAGCTTCAAGGAGTTTGTAACTTGGTTTTATTCTTAAACTTTGTCTCTTTAGTTTCATTGAAATTGTGTTTATGAACATTATCATGTCTAAATTGATTTCTTTGATTATTAATGAGATGAGTATGCTTGATAACATCATGAACTAATTTAATCTAGTCTAGGGTTTGTATGGATTTGCTATGAATTGTATGAATTGGTTATTCTCTTAACTATTGATTTCTTTAGCCTTTATTGAATGAAAAATTGTCACATATAATTGATTGGCCACCAATTGTGTGTTTTAGGTATTAGATGATGGATTGAGAGATGAAATCTAATGCTGGAGCAATTCAATTAAGGACTTAGGTGAACTAGAGATATAACCTATTAAAAAGATTGTTTCAATTATAACAAGATTAGTTGTAAGAGGTTTGAATGCGAGAGCTTATTTCCTTGACTCAATTAATTAAGTTGCTTGAGATTTAATCTTAGAAATTAAATTAGTTAAGTGGAATAACCGTTCATACATATGAGTAGTAAAGAAGTGCAAACCCTAGACCATTCTATCAAGTGAATCAAAACACAACTCAATTTACTTTTATTGTTTTAAACTTTAATCAATCTTCTTCATTATTTAGCAATTTATAAATCTCTTTAGTACTTGTTAAACATAATCTGATAAGCAATTAACCACTTTGGCTTCCTTGAGAGAACGACCTTGGGGCAATCACCTTTGCTACAGCTATCTCGTATACTTGCGAGTGACGCTTTGTGGTAGAGTTAATTTGAGCGCAACAAGTTTTTGGCGCCGTTGCCGGGGAAGCTAATTGGTGTAATTGTTTATTTTTCTTTTAAAAAATAAAAAAATTCACATTTCAGATTATTTTCATTGCTTTTCATTTTATTTTATTTGTCTTTTGCTTTTGATATTTCTTTTTCTAGAAATTTTTGTTTATGCAAGGCAGGAGATCACTTGAAGGAGAACTGCATCCATTCATTCCAGAAATTCAGAGAATAAAAAGGAGCAGAGAGGAGTTTGAGCTTTTCACAGGATTTGATACTTCAGAGGAAGACATTTCGGATTTTGAGTTAGAATCTGAAAAATCTGTTAAAATGGCTGAAGAAAGACAAAGAACCATGAGAGATTTTGCTAGACCTGTCATTGGAACTTCCACTTCTTGCATAAGACTGACAGATGCAGCAAGGAACTATGAGTTGAAGAATATTCACTATAACATGCTGCCATCATTCTATGGAGTTCCAAATGAAGATCCTTTGAATTTTATTAGGGACTTCTACTCCACCCTCAACACTTTTCCTTTGGGAGGACTAACAGAAGATCAGTTGAGGATGAGATGTTTCCCTTATACTTTGAAGGATAGGGCAAAGAGCTGGCTCATGATGTTGCCTGAAAATTCACTGACAACTTGGGAACAAGTTTACAATAAATTCATGGGCAAGTTCTATTCACACCAAAAGACAGCTGAGTTGAGAGGGAAGATTGCTACATTCTCTCAATTTGAAGGAGAGCCATTTCATGAGGCTTGGGACAGATTCAAGATGCTATTGATCCAGTGTCCACATCATCATTACCCACTTCAACTCCTTAATCAGTTTTTCTATGATGGTCTCACTCAGCAATTTCAGAACACTGTTGATAATGCAGCTGGGGGAGCCATGGGAGAAAAGACAGCTGATGAGACTTATGAGATCTTTGAGATGTTGGGAGCTAATTCTCAACAAAAGAGTGTAAGGGGAAGAAGCAAGGGGGTGAATCAACTGGAAGCCAATACTAAAATGGTTAGTCAAATAGCTGAGTTGACAAGACAGGTTCAGATGCTAAACATGAAGAACAATATTTCTTCATCTACTCAAGAAGTGTGTGGAATCTGTGGGACATTAGGGCATGGAGCAAATATATGTCCCTCTGCATATGAGTCTTTTGGGAATGAACCTGAGCAGGTCAATGTTATGGGAGGATTCCAACCTAGGGCCAGAAATGATCCTTACTCCAACACTTACAATCCTGGTTGGAGGAGTCACCCCAATTTTTCCTGGACGACAAATAATGCTCAACAGCCTTTTTATTTGCTCCAGAGACAGAACCAGCAGCAGGGCCAATCCTCAAGTCAAAATCAAGGTCAGCATAAAAGAGAGAGTTTGGAGGACAGTTTACAAGCTTTCATCAAAGTCAGTGCTCAAAACCAAGAGATGAACAACAAGAGGCTGGATTCCTTGGAAGCATCTTTTAAGAAGGTGGAGACCCAAGTGGGGCAACTTGCACAACAGATGCAGATTCAACAAAAGGGGAAGTTTCCAAGTCAACCTGAGCAGGCACAAGCAGTGACTGTTCTTAGGAGTGGCAAGGTAATTAATAACAATGTTGAAAATAATTCTGTGAATGCAGGTGAGCAAGAGAAGAAAAAGGAAGGAGAATTAGAGAACAAAGGTGCTGAAGAAAGATCAATGGAGAAGACCCCTACACCAGATTTGCACAGGGCAAGCAATCCATACAGGCCACCTATACCATTCCCTAGCAGGTTGAAGGATGATAAAAAAGATAAGCAGTTTTCAGATATCTTCAACATGCTATCTAAGGTAAGTATCAACTTACCATTACTTGAAGCAATTAAGAACATGCCAGCTTATGCTAAATTCTTCAAAGAATTGAATACCAAGAAAAAAAGGTATGAGTCGAATGAAAAGGTGATAGTTTCTGAGGTAGCTAGTGCTGTTTTGCAGCATAAACTACCTCCTAAGCTAAAGGATCCTGGAAGCTTTATTGTTCAAATTGCTATGGGAAATGGAAAATGTACTGATGGCATGTGTGATTTGGGAGCTAGTGTGAATTTAATGCCTTACTCTGTGTACCTTGACTTAGAATTAGGGGAACTTAAGCCAACAAAAATGGTGTTGCAATTAGCTGATAGATCTCTTAGATTCCCGAAAGGGGTTATAGAAGATGTGTTAGTTAAAGTTGGTGGTTTGATAGTTCCTGTTGATTTCATTGTTCTTGACATGGAAGTAGGTAATTCTTCACCATCTGCACACACCATTCTACTGGGTAGGCCTTTTATGGCAACTACCAACACTTTGATAGATGTTAAAAATGGAAAATTATCAATGACTGTTTTGGGACAAACTGTAGAATTTTCTATTTTTAATACTTCTCCTATTCCTACAACTGCTTTATATGAGGATTGTTCTTTTATTGATTGTATTGATGCAGTTGTTTCAGATGTTTTCTTGCAGACAGGTTCCTCTGATAAATTGGAGTTGGCATTGACTTTGGATAGTGATTTGGAAATTTTTGATGCAGAACTAGCCAGTTGCCTTGAGACTTTAGAGGGTGCTGAAATAGAGGAGCTTAAGGAGGACCCAATTTTTGAACCTTCCCCCATTGAAAAAGAAGAGAAGAACCCCTCACTAGAGTTAGAGCTGAAAGAGTTACCTAAGAACCTGAAATATGTGTTTTTGGGAGATCACGATACTTTACCTGTAATAATATCTAGTGAACTTAGTGAAGGGGAGGAGATGAGGTTAGTGAGTGAGCTTAAAAGATTGAAGAGAGCAATAGGATGGGGATTGAGTGACATAAAGGGTATTAGCCCTTCCATGTGCATGCATAGAATCACTTTAGAAGAGGGAGCTAAACCTGTGAGGGAAACCCAAAGGAGACTTAACCCAAATATGAGTGAAGTGGTTAAGAAGGAAGTGCTCAAATTGCTGGATGAAGGAGTAATTTATCCAATTGCTAATAGTGAGTGGGTGAGGCCAATACATGTAGTTCCTAAGAAATCTGGAATCACAGTGGTGAAAAATGAGAATAATGAGTTGGTTCCTACTAGGACTACTACTGGGTGGAGAATGTGCATTGATTATAGGAAGTTGAACAATGCTACAAAGAAAGATCATTTTCCTCTTCCTTTTATTGATCAGATGTTAGACAAACTTTCTGGACACTCACATTATTGTTTTCTAGATGGCCTTTCAGGTTACTATCAGGTGCCAATAGCTCCAGAGGATCAGTCAAAGACAACCTTTACTTGCCCTTTTGGGACTTATGCATTTCGACGTATGCCCTTTGGCTTGTGCAATGCACCTGCAACTTTTCAGAGATGCATGATGTCTGTCTTCTCGGATATGATCGACGATTTTATTGAGGTATTTATGGATGGTTTTTCTGTTTTTGGTAATTCTTTTGATAATTGCCTTGATAAACTTGTTCGTGTGCTTGAGAGATGCATTGAATGTAACCTCACTTTAAGTTGGGAAAAGAGTCATTTTATGGTTACTCAGGGCATTGTCTTAGGTCATGTGGTGTCGAGTAAAGGGATTGAGGTGGATAAGGCTAAAATTGAATTGATTGCTAAGTTACCCCCACCTACCTCTGTTAAGGGAATAAGAAGTTTTTTAGGGCATGCAGGATTTTACAGAAGGTTTATTAAGGATTTCTCCAAAATAAGCCAACCATTGTGCCATTTATTGGGGAAAGATGTTCCATTTGAATTTACACCACAATGCATGCAAGCTTTTAGTTCTCTTAAGGAAAAATTGACTAGTGCACCTGTGATTGTAGCTCCTGTCTGGTCTTTACCTTTTGAAATCATGTGTGATGCTTCTAATCATGCAGTAGGAGCTGTTCTTGGGCAAAGGGTTGACAAATACTTAAGGGTAATTTATTATGCTAGTTTAACCCTGAACAGTGCACAAATGAACTACACCACAACTGAGAAGGAAATGTTAGCTGTTGTTTTTGCTTTAGACAAATTTAGAGCATATTTAATAGGGTCAAAAATTATTGTTCATTCTGACCATGCAGCTCTTAAATATCTTTTAACAAAACAGCATGCTAAACCGCGCTTAATTAGATGGGTGTTGTTATTGCAAGAGTTTGATTTCCAGAACAGGGATACTAAGGGTAGTGAGAATGTTGTTGCTGATCATTTATCCAGATTACCCTACTTTAATGAAAATCTTGCATCTGATAGCATTCATAAAAATTTAGAAGCATTTCCTGATGAGCATTTGTTTGTGGTAATTGATGCACCGTGGTTTGCAGATATTGCTAACTATCTTTCTTATGGTATTTTGAGATCTAACATGTCTTTTCAGGAAAAGAAAAGGTTTCTACACTTAAGTAACTTTTATTTTTGGGATGAACCTTATCTATTCCGGATTTGCAAAGATGAGATAGTTCGCAGGTGTGTTTCTGAGGAAGAACAACTGAGTGTTCTTCAATTTTGTCATGACCTTCACTGTGGGGGTCATTTTGGAGGAAGAAAAACTGCAGAAAAGGTGCTTCAAAGTGGTTTTTACTGGCCCACTTTATTTAAAGATGCTCAAGATTATTGTAAGCACTGTGATCGTTGCCAAAGAGTAGGTAACATTGGGAGGAGGAATGAAATGCCCCTTCAGTCATATGTTGTTGTTGAATTGTTTGATGTGTGGGGAATAGACTTCATGGGTCCTTTCCCCAAGTCCTTTGGTTATGAATACATTTTAGTTGCTGTTGATTATGTTTCCAAATGGGTGGAGGCAATCCCCACCCGTACTAATGATGCTAATATTGTTGTTAAATTTGTGAAGGAAAACATTCTTAGCAGGTTTGGCACACCAAGGGTGATAGTCAGGTTTGGCAAGCAGATTGCACGATGCACTATGGGCATATCGGACTGCTTTCAAAACTCCTCTAGGTATGAGTCCATATAGATTGGTGTTTGGAAAAGCTTGTCACTTACCAGTGGAGTTGGAGCACAGAGCATATTGGGCAATCAAGACTCTGAATTTGGACTTGGACAAAGCGAAGAAAGAAAGATTTCTACAAATTTCAGAGTTAGATGAGCTGCGGAATGAGGCTTATGAAAGCTCGAGAATTTACAAGGATCGCACTAAAGCACTTCATGATAAAATTATAGTGCGAAAGACATTGAGTCCAGGTATGAAGGTTTTACTTTTTAACTCACGACTCCGTATTTTTCCAGGTAAACTCAAGTCTCGATGGAGTGGTCCTTTCGAGATAACTCAGGTATATCCATCTGGTGCAATTGAATTACTTAACTCTAGAACAGGTGAGACTTTCAAAGTAAATGGATAGAGAGTTAAGCCATACAATGAAGGATTTCAAGAAGTAAGGGTCATTGATAGTACTTTGATTCATGAACCCTAGACCTTGCATGATGTCCAGCTTTATGACATTAAAGAAGCGCTAAATGGGAGGCAACCCATCGGTTTGCATTTATTTTTCATAGTTGTACTTTTAAGTTTAACAAGTTTTGATTTATGTTCGGTTTCAATAATTGGACTGTGCTTTGATCGGTTTTTCTTTACTTTGTGTTTCAGGGTGTTTAAGGAAGAAGGGTTGCAAAATCATTGAAAAAAAAAGTTTAAAGTTTATAAAAAGGCAGAAGGTGACACGGCCAAAGGACTTGGCCGTGTCACACACTGGACACGGCCAAAAATTCTTCAAAATTTGAACGATTTTGCAATGTTTTACAGATTTGGACACACCCAGGGGACACGGCCGTGTCACCTGGCCGTGTCCCCCAAAAACTATGAGACACGGCCGTGTGCTCTCCACTTGGCTGTGTCCCTTCACTTTCACACACAGACACGGCCAAGTCAGCACACACACGGCCGTGTCCTTCAATTTTTGCCTTTTAAAAGCCCGATTTTGCCCAGTTTTATTTCATAAATCCCTAACTTTTCTATCTTCTTCTCTCTCGCTCTCTCGTTCTCTGCAACACCAAACCCTTGATTTTTATTTTCAAATCTCCATCTCTTCCGTTAAAACTTCAAATTACTCCACCAAAACTTGAGATTATCACTTAAAACTTGCTCTTTACTCATATTATTTTGATTTAATTTAGTTTTGGGTGTTATTTTCTCAGATTTCATGTCGCCGAGAACTAAAATTGTACCACACCGAAAGAAGAAGAAATCTGGAGCCGAAGGAGCTTCGTCATCTTCCTCAACTTTATCTCACAAGAGGGCAAGTCTTTTGGCTCGGGGTTTTTTCCCGACAAGGTATGTGAATGATGAATCTTTAGATGCCTTGCAAATGAGAACTGCTTTTTATAGATATGTGCAATATCTTGGGTGGGAAACTTTTGTTTCATTGAGACCTCTGCAGTTTGAGGAGCTCACCCTAGAATTTTTGGCAACTCTTAAAGTGGAAAGAGATGATAAGAAAATTTGCAGGAGACTGATGTTTAAATTAATGGGTCAATCATTTGTGCTTACTATTGATCAGTTGAATGATATATATGGTTTTCATCACCATGGAGAAAGATCGATACCCAAAGATTTTAGACAACAGTTTGCTTGGGGTGCCTTAGGTTCGGGTACTTATGTGGCCAAATCGGCCAAAGCATCTAAATTACGGAACCCTACCTTGAGATATTTCCACAGGTTTATGTCATGTGGGTTCTTTGCAAGGAAGGAGAGCCCGGGTGTGGTTGAGTCGAGTGAGCTATTTTTCTTGGACTGTGTTTTGAATGAAATGAATATTAGTGCCGGCTATTGGTTAGCCGATATTTTTGATTCTGTAGCTAATAAAAGGAGGGGGGCTATTTGTGTTGGAGGATTGATCACTACATTAGCAGTAGCCCTTGTGGAGGATTTTGACCCGAGTACTACTCGGATGACTCGAATTTTGGGTAATGATTCCTTGGATTTAGCTATACTGGCGAAGATGCACATGGTGGTGCATAGAAGAGGGACCTTTGTGATGCCGTCAGCTGAGCCTGAAGCAAGTTTATGGCAGTATGCACTCATGAGTGGTATGAGTGATTAACCTTTGAAATCGAGTGAAACACTTAGTTGAGAGATAAGATTTGTATGTCTGGATCAATGAATGAGTTAAGAATATCTTGATTGAAGGAAATTGCAATTATTTATGTCTGATGTCTTAAAGTATTTCATCTATGTTCTGGAATTATAGTTAAGGTTGTTTGAATTTTTAATTTATGCCATGTGAATTTGCTTGAGGACAAGCAAAGTTTTAAGTGTGGGGTAGTTGTTTTATTAGTTTTTGTTATAAGTTTTGTGTCTTGTTTATTAGGTTAATTATTGTTTTATTTAGGTATTTTGTTAGTTTTTATCGGTTTGTCTAGTGTTTTCTTTAATTGTGAAGTTTTAGTTTATTTTTTAGTTTTATGTTGTTTTTGATCTAGTTTTTAGTTTGTGTTTATGTTTTGTCGGTTATTGTTTATTTACTTCGTGTTTTAAGTTTGTTTTGAGTTTTGTGTTAAGTTAAAACAGGCAAGGAAACGAATTGAAGATGAAATGGGCAGTAGCTGACACAGGCAGAGGACACGGCCAAGTCACTGGCCGTGTCCCATACCAAGTTAAAAGGAAGAACAAGTCCCAGTAGCAGACACAAGCAAGGGACACGGCCAAGTCATGTGGCCGTGTCCCTCCAAAGAAGAGCAACACGGCCAAGTCACCATGACCTGGCCGTGTCCCACTTGTTACCAAAGGAAAGGGAGGTCAACAATTACACAGGAATGAACACAGGCAAGGGACACGGCCGTGTCACCTGGCCGTGTCCCTCCCATCTCACTCACACGGCCAAGTCAAGCTCCACTTGGCCGTGTCACTCAACAAAGAAGAAAAGAAGACCAAAAGCAACAGAGGAGGACACATGCAGGGGACACGGCCGTGTCACCTGGCCGTGTCCCTCCATCAAGCCCTCACACGGCCGTGTCCCTTATCACCTGGCCGTGTCCCTCATGTTCCAAGCCCGCATCGGATTTTTAATGCGTACGACTCATATAAAAGGAAAAGAAAGTTAGGGTTGAGGAGTCTTTTGACGATTTTGAGAGCAAATTAGCCGTCTGAGAGAGATCTTAGGGTTTAAACATTTGTTTTCTTGGATTTTGATTTTACTTTGGATTAAACTAGTTTAGATTAGATTGTTCATGCCATTGTTTCATCCTTTTTGCAAGATTCGATCAAGAGATTCATCAAAAGCTTCAAGGAGTTTGTAACTTGGTTTTATTCTTAAACTTTGTCTCTTTAGTTTCATTGAAATTGTGTTTATGAACATTATCATGTCTAAATTGATTTCTTTGATTATTAATGAGATGAGTATGCTTGATAACATCATGAACTAATTTAATCTAGTCTAGGGTTTGTATGGATTTGCTATGAATTGTATGAATTGGTTATTCTCTTAACTATTGATTTCTTTAGCCTTTATTGAATGAAAAATTGTCACATATAATTGATTGGCCACCAATTGTGTGTTTTAGGTATTAGATGATGGATTGAGAGATGAAATCTAATGCTGGAGCAATTCAATTAAGGACTTAGGTGAACTAGAGATATAACCTATTAAAAAGATTGTTTCAATTATAACAAGATTAGTTGTAAGAGGTTTGAATGCGAGAGCTTATTTCCTTGACTCAATTAATTAAGTTGCTTGAGATTTAATCTTAGAAATTAAATTAGTTAAGTGGAATAACCGTTCATACATATGAGTAGTAAAGAAGTGCAAACCCTAGACCATTCTATCAAGTGAATCAAAACACAGCTCAATTTACTTTTATTGTTTTAAACTTTAATCAATCTTCTTCATTATTTAGCAATTTATAAATCTCTTTAGTACTTGTTAAACATAATCTGATAAGCAATTAACCACTTTGGCTTCCTTGAGAGAACGACCTTGGGGCAATCACCTTTGCTACAGCTATCTCGTATACTAGCGAGTGACGCTTTGTGGTAGAGTTAATTTGAGTGCAACAGAAAGAAGAAAAGAAATTAAAAACTCACCTTCTTCTTCCTTCTTCCTTGCTTGGACGATTTCTTCAAGTGAGTAGGAGGAGAATTTCTTTTCCTTAAACACTTAAATTTTCACCAAAAACCTTAGTAAATCAAGCGAATTTTGAAGAAAAAATAACGATTCAAGTAAGGTCTTTTCCTTTAAGCTTGATTTTCTTTAATTTTAGATTATGTAACTATTTGGATTAGAGAGAGAGAGAGAGAGAGAGAGAGTTGGTTTTAATTGTTAAAATAGATAGTAATGAAGTTAATATGATGGATATATGATGATTTAGTGATTAATTGGTTAAAGTGAGCTTAATTGGTGAAACTAGGGTTTATGAAAGTTTGGAAATTTAGGGTTTTGGTGGGAATTGGTTAAGTTCAATATAATTAATGATTAATTTAAATATAAATATATTTTAATTTAATGAATTGAACTTTTGTTTTGGTTTAGGAGAGGTTAGGCCAAAGTAGCTCAAGATGTAAAGTTTAGGGTTATTTGGAATTGAAGCTTGAAAGGTGATATTGGAGTGGTTTTAAAGCAAAGTAAGGTATGTACATAATTTGATAATATTTATTTTAAGTGTTTTTATTTTATCATAAACCACATTGAATTTTTTTAAAAGTGGTTGTTTTAGTGTTAATAAGGTTAATTACAAAATTATGTGATTTGAGCTTTGATTTGAATATAAAAACTACCATTATATGATGAATTGTAATGTTTATTAAATACATTGGTATGGTGGAAATAAGGCACATTGTGAGTATGATCAAGGAAATTATGTTTAATGTGATTGAGAAATATGTATATGGTGGATTATGTAAAAATATGGGAAATTAATAAATGAGATGAAATATGAAAGTGATCATGAAATGAGTTGATCACATGAAAAATATGGAGAAATAATGATATAAACTGAGGATATGAAAATGTGATTAGATGTTGTGTGTTTATTTCCTTGGACAATTACTTATTCTAGAATATTGACTTTGGTACTATTGAGTTGGCATGCCAACGATACGTAATGACATTTTATTATGCCTTAGGGCAAGGCACGCTGGTGTCAGGCACTTTTGTCTTTAAGGAGACGACGTCGAAATGGGACGGCCTTCGGGTGATATATGACACTTAGTCCCCGGTGTCGGACTATTGGATTGCGATAGGCCAAATTAATCTTTTTAGAATTTGAATATTGTGTAAGAATTTATTGGGCCTAATGTGTGATGGTGTGTTGAGTTGATATGGTTTATAAGTTAATAAATATTAATTGAGCATTGCATTTTTTTGGATCTAAATGCATTTTTATGTCATAAGAAAAAGCTTTTATTTTAAATATTTATTATTATTAAAGTATATACTACTAAACTTTTAGATTAGCGCAGTTGAATTGTAGAACAGGGAAGTCCTGATAGACCTAAGCTGGTCTACATTTTGAGATTGATTGTGAAGTTAGATTTTTGGCCACCATATCAAACTTATTGGTGTTGCATATATGCATAATTTTTTTTTCCATATACTTAGGTTTTGTATATTATAATCATAATATATATCAAGCAAGTTTAGGAATCGTATATATGTATCCATGATGTACATTATTTATACTTATTAATATTTTGGATGTGAATTGATAAAAGGTGGATTTAGAGAAAATGAAATTTTTGACAATGTTTCTTTTTGCAGGTAGTGAATTTTGGATTTGGGGATTATTAAATTTTTAAATAGAACTTTAGCAAAATTTTTAAAGAAAACTTTCTTTTATTTAATTTAATAATTCCTGTATTTAAATTTATTTTGTTTAACTACTATATATTTATAAGCTTAAAATAAATTAAATCTTTGGAAGGAAATTCTATTTTTGTATTAATATTTTGAGGAATTTTTATAGATGGACCACTATAGCATTCTTGTATTCTATATATGTATTTTACGTATATAGGATATAAGTTTATTTTATTTATTTTGGTATCAGAGCTTAGGTTTAAGATTCTCGACCCAGGTGGGTTTTAAAATTTTTTTTAAATGGTGATTTGAATTGTGATACATACATATATATTACCACATGTGTTTATCTCTAATGTTGTAATATTTATATATTATGATAGATATAGGTTGGGATGACATCTGGGATGCATAGGTTAGAGGAGGAGAGTGCTGAGAGTAATGCTCCAAGCGAAGAAAAGGTTGGGGCTAGATTGAGTGTTAATGTAGAGAGTGTTGGAGAGGCTTCAGAGGTAGCAAGACTAGGGGTATAGGCTCTTCTAGTGTAGATGCAGTAGATGGTATAGTATTTTCATTATTTTCTAGTACCTCAGGAGAGTATGAAATATGAAAAGGTTAGGAAATATGTAGCTATAGATTTTGTGGGTACTAGTGATCTAGCTGAAACAGAACAATAGTTGGATAGGGTGGAGTGAGTCTTTATACAGCTGGAGGCTACATCATAAGAAAAGTTTGAATATGTTGTATCTTTTCTACAGGCTGACACCCATGATTGGTTGAAAGCTATTCCACATGGTTTGGATAGACCACCATTATTGACCTAAAAATTTTTTTTGATAGAGTTTGAAGAGAAATACATGTCCAGGGATTACAAGGATGAGAAAAAGAGGGAGTTTTTGAATCTTAATTAGGGGACTATGTTAGTGATAGAGTATGAAAAAGAATTCTTGTGATTTAGTAAGTATACTAGTAGGATTATTTTAGATGAAAGGGATAGGTTTGTGAGTTTTGAAGAGGGGTTGAAGCCTATTATCTGATGTCAAGTAGCAACAGTACGATATGAAGTCTTCTCTAGATTAGTATCAGCTACTAGGAGTATGGAGAAAGCTTAAGAGGTTGCAGTTGCTATAGGGTTGGAAAAGAGTAAGAGTAGGGGACTTCAATCTAAAGTGGAGTCATCATCCCACAAGAGAGGATGAGAACATTCTCTACAAAGTTTTAGTAGGAGTCAAGAGTAGCCTAGTATACCATTTTAGTTGAGGCAAAGGCCTGCATTATCAGTTGCTAATGCTCCTATAACCCTTTTCAGAGATTTGTTCCATCCACTTGTACTTAGTGTGGTAGGGCACACATGGGTATTTGTTGGAGAATTAGGTCATTTTAGATGTGGATCCAGAGATCATTTTATTATGGATTCCCAGAGACTGATGTGTCCAAGCCTAATGGTAGAGGAGGCAGAGGTAGCAGAGGTGGTTGAGCAGGGTAGACCAGAGAAGGCTGGAACTTTACAGAGAGTTTATGTGATGTAGAGGAAGCAGAATGCTGCAGAAGTGGATGTTGGCAAATTCTCATTACTTGGCATTATTGGTCATGCATTGATTGATCTTGTATAAACTTATTCTTATATCAGTGCATCCATTATGCATGCTGGCGATATGCATTCTGAACCTTTAGAGTATGATGTGCTAGTTTGGGATTTGAGGGGATAGTGCTATATTGGTTGGGTTTGCTTACTAACATAATTAATTTTGAGGATGAAATTCTTTAAGGGTGAGAGAAATGTAATATCCATAATTTTAATAGGCATAAGATTAATTAATGTGAGGAAATGACTAAGTATATTGGAAGAAAGATGCATGATATAAACATAAGATATACATAATATATACACTGTATATATAATATTTATGCTAGTTATACATAATATATACATTGGACACATAATGTAAACACAATATATGCACACCTATAAATATACATTTTTTTAAAAAAAAAGAGAGTAAAAGTAAATAAAAAAGTCAAAGTAAGATGGATATTTATGGATAGTAATTTAAGAAAAATAAAATAAAAAATATTTATATAATAATTAATTTAATTGTTTAAACATATATTTATGTGGTTGGGAAAGTAGAAAGAATGTAACATCCATATTTTTGGTATGAATTGGAATAATTAGTTTGTAGGATTAATTAGGTATGTTGGAAGAGAGGGATGTAAGAAATAAATATAATATATATATTGTATGCATAATATATACACATAAGTAAAGATATACATAACATATGCCTAAAATATACATGACATATACATATACATAAAATATACATAATGTATATACAAAGTATATATGATATATATATTTATTGATGGAAGCTGATGATGATGATAACAACAACAACAACAACAACAACAAAAGAAAAAAAGAAAGTCAAAAGAAGAAAGAAATATTAAAAGTAATTTAAGTAAATAATTAATTAATTAACAAATTTATATATATGTATGGATGGGAAATTAAGAAGAAACAAAAAAAAAGAGTCATCTTCTTCTTTATTTTCTTACCATGGCTAAAATTTGAAGGAAGAGAGATGGGGAGTTTTGTTCTTCAATGATGCCAAATTTTACAAGGTTTCTAAAGGATTCAAGGTAGTTTTGAAGATTTAATAAGGATTTCAGTAAGTTTTCTATTATTTAAGCTTTATTTTCTTCTTATTTCAAGTTATGTATCAATTGGTAGAGAGAGAAAATTTATGTAAATTATTAAAAGTGATAGTAATTGAGTTAATATAATGGATATGAGATGATTGGTTGATCAAATGTTGAGATGAGCATAGTTGATGAGATTAGGGCTATAAGATGGATATGTGGAAATTACGATTTCAATATAGGTATTTATAATTATGGTAATGAGTTGATTTAGTACTGTTTTAATATATATGCCGTGATTGTATAGTTGAAAATTGAATATGAGTGGGTTTTGATGAAGTTGGAATTTAAGAGTAGGTTATGTGAAATTAGGGTTTTGGATGAAGGTTGTTATAATTATTGAAATGAATTTTTTTGTTATTTTGATAAGTAATGATTTTATAGTTAGATGTAGGAAATAAGTTGGGTAGGATGAAGTTTGAATAAGGTGGAAGGTGTTGAAATTAGAGTTTTGTTGGAATTTTGATGGAAATTGTATATTTAATAATTGTAGAATCTTAATTTTTGACCCAGTCCGGTCCAATATATTTTAATTAGTCCAAAATAATTTTTGTGTTGTCCAATATATTTTAATTAGTCCAAAATAATTTTTGTTATCTTAATTAAGTAATATTTGCTTTAGTATTTAATTTTTATTAATAAAAAATAAAAAATAATAATAATAAACAAATAAATAAAAATAATAATAAAAAATCGACGACGGAAAATTTCATCGCCGAAAAGAGTTGCGGCGAAATGACCTTGGACCATTTCACTCGCAGGAAAAACCTACGGGTGAAATGGCCCGCAGCTCGCAGCCAGCTGCGGCAGTTTTTTCGCCAGCGCATTTTTTCTGCAGCAGTTTCTTTTTTGCCAGCGCAATTTTTCCGCAGCAGTTTTTTTCACCAGCGAAATTTTTTCGACGCAAATTTTTCTGAAACCAAATACAATTGAGTTTCGTTTTTCTTTTCTTAATCAATGTTAGATTTTGTGAATAACTAAAATTAATCATAAAATTCTTCTATAAATAAGGACAATAACAACACAAAAAAGGGATCGAATTTTGGGGGAGGAAATTTGAGAGCTGAAAATTTAGATCGAAATTTGGGATAAAAAACTAGGAGCAATCGGACTGGGATCAAAGAGTGGAATTTGAGATTTGAGAGGAAGAAGCAAGCAAGCAATTTAATAGAGCAAAGGCAGCAAAGCTTGTCTTTGTTCTTGTTCATCCAAGGAGCAATTTTGGTGGAACCAACAAATGGAGATATGAATTTCTTTATTTATTTTTCTTCACAGTAGCTTAAACCATCCAATTGTCTCTTTTGATTCAAAAACCCTAAAACTTTAATTTACCTTTTCTAAAGCTTAAAAACCTTAATTCGTTTATTTATTTTTCAAAAATCTTAAAATTGTTATTTTTGTTTCTTCAAAATCTCAAAATCCTAATTTGCTTTCCAATTTTTCAAAACCTTAAATTGAATCTGTTTCTTTCCAAAAACCCTAGAAAATATCTCTTTTGTTTCTATAAACCTTAAATCATTTTGTTTATTTTCATAAAACTTCATAAAACTATAAATTGTTTCTCCAAATTCTAAAATAAAATATATTCTCCGAAAATACTAAACCCTAATTCAACTTTAGAATCAAGACAGTAACCTCAAACCAAATTATTCTAAACCCTAGTTTTCTTAAACCCTAATTCCCTTAAAACCTTAAACCCTAATTTTTCTATATCTTAATATTTAAAACCTTAAAACCATATAAATTTAAATGTTATAATTCTACACAGTAAGTAACCGTAAATCATAAACCTAATGTTTTAAAGTGTCCAAACCCTAATTTCATGATTTCACTCCTCAAACACTAATTTGGTTAATCGAAGAATCTTATCAACCTCTTAAATTATAAAACTTTAATACATTTTAATTCCATTAAAACTCACAGTAGCTTAAACACATAAATTCTAAAACCCTAAACACATTAAATAAAGAATCTTAAATAGAATTAGTAGCCCTAATTTGAATCTTTACTTTCTTTATTCAATTTTATATTTGATTATGCTTTAATTTATTTTCAATGCTTTGTTGATTTATTTCAGTTCAATGCTTGATTATTTTAGTTTACCATGGATGAATTTTTAATTTATATTTTGATTAATACCTTTGATGAATGATTTATTTATGATGAATGGTTATTTACTTTTATTGATTTATTTAGATTTCCAAATGTTGTAAGAGGTATGTTTCCACTTGGTGGGTACCTCATTAGTTAAATATCATGTATTTTAAATTGCTTTTCTATTTTAGAACCAATGTAAAGGACATGTTTCTACCTTTCGGTGGGTGTCCTATTTAGGCATGGATTATGTAAGGGCATCTTTCCATCTTCGGATGGGTGTCCATTTATTTATATTGCTTGGATATTGTTTTGATTTTCAATATATCGATGCTTTATTTTAATTATTGTGTATAATATGGATAATGTTATTATATTTAAGAATTTTATAATATTAAGACCTGTAAAGGAGGCCGGTTCCAATGAGCCGGGCGTTGTGGGGGTGCTGGGCCATTTCTCACTTTCCCCACACGTACCCAACTTTCCGAATCCATTAAGGGGTTGGGGATTCCATAGGAATCTAGTCATCCACCCCTTTCTTTTTTCTGGCCAGTCCGGGTGGCGACTCCATTTTCTCTGGACTTAGGTCCATGTTCTCTAAGACCCGAGCCTAAACAGTGTCGAAGTTGCAAGAACCATTCCACCGGGAGTGGGGGAGAAAATCCCCACTCACAGTGGCGACTCCACTGGGGATAAGAGAAGTTGATTTCGTTGGTCTTTATATTATTATATTATTTCTTCTAATGATATTATCTATTGCATCATATTAGATTCGTGTGAGTGAGTTAGCCCGTGTTACCCGTGTTGTGTTATGTAAGGGATACCATACTTTCACTCAAGGTGTGGAGATCGAGCATGGCATAACCACTCATAGCCTAGTACCATTTGGTATATACTTGTTATGGGAACCTAAGCATTTTAACCCAAAGACTAAAGCTCATGTAATTGGCCTAGTTACTTTCCTTAGGTTTTACCCCAAATGCATGTTGTTTGACTATGGTTAATTTATCTTGGCTTACATCATGACTTATTTGGTTTGTTCTTTTTCTAATATGACCTAAGTATATTGTAAGCTCAAAGTAAATTTTTCTTTAAAATCCAAAAGACCTAAGCTATTTTCAAAACTTTTCAAGATAGTCTTTGGACATAAAACTTTTCTAAAAATAAATCAAAAATTCTTTTGCTCATGGCCCAAATACTAAGCCCAAAATTCATTTTTTCTAAAATCTTTTTACAATGGGCTTAGAATAAAATTATTTTTCATTCAAACTTTTCTTACAAAGAGCTTGCAAAATATTTAGGTCAATTAAGAAATACTAAAAATCAATTGTGAGCCTAGTTTATACTAAGAGTAATTAATCATGGGCTTGTTTTTGGTATGAATCATTAGTTACTTTTTTCAAGTGAGAAGTCTATTTATAATAAACCTCTTAATTTAGTTTTAATCCAATATATCATAAAAGCTACTTTAGTTGGTTGAATGGATTAAAACCTAATTAATGGGAATTATCATGAACTGATTTCCACTTTTAAAAATATAACTATTGGTTGAAACATTCGAGGGAAATATTCAAAAACAAGGTACCCCATGTTGGTATTTTGTTAACCATATACCTAGGAAAAGAGACTCGCCATTCGTATGTGGATGTTATAAGGTTGGAAGGAACGTCCTATTTGTCCTTGTTTGTCTATTGTTTGTGTATACATGCATACATTTGCATCTCATTATTCCTTTCTGGCTCACAGCCCTGGATTACGATAGTTTAAAAGCTTAAAACAATCCGATCTACGCCGGAGACGAAAAATCTAGCGACGACTCAATCACTTGCTAACCAAAAATAATGGATCTCGAACAAATTCAAAGAATGGTGGATGAAGCCCTCAATGCTAAACTGGAAGAAATAAAAGAGGCCATGACTGAGACCATAAAGAATCAACTAGCTGCAATTTTAGGAAACAATGCCGAAGCATCTGCTAGTACCAAGAAAGTCAAGGGGAAGGCTAAAGTTGATGAAGTAGCTTTTGATGATGATAAGGTGATCATTGATGATGATGATTTGGCTCAATACTACTAAGATCCTCAAGAAAAAAAGGAGCCGAAGGTTGTTGAGAAGGCAACTATTGAAAAGACCGAGACATCTGATATTGAGAAGATGATTATTGATTTAGAAAAGAAATTTGAGAAGAAACTGAAAACCAAATAAATGTCTGAAGTCGATAAACTATTTGAGCTAGATGAAGAAGTTCCATACAAATTCAAGATGCCCTCTTTTGCAAAGTTTGATGAAACCGAAAATTCCCATCTCCATGTGAAGCAGTATATCACTGCTATGCAGTCTGCCCGAGCTACTAAGGCTCAAACTCTAAGGTACTTTATGCTCTCATTGGATCCTGTTGTCCAAAATTGGTTCAATACCTATGAAGGAACACAAAAGAGTTAGGATTTGCTATACAAGGCCTTCATCCAACAATATGGATACAATGTTGAAATAGAAGTTACCTTAATGGAAGTTAAGTCCATTAGGCAAAGGCCAAATGAGAATTTTGTGGATTATGTGAAGAGATGGAGAAACAAGGCTGCTTTGCTCAAGAAGAGGCCCGATGAATCTGATCAAATAAGGATGATCGTCAGAGGCATCCTGCCCAACCTCCGTGAAATGATGTCTCACACCCTTATAAAGAATTTCAAAGATCTTCTCCAAGCTAGTCTATAAATTGAAGAGTGGGAAAGGGAGAAGAATCACTTTTCAATAAAAAGGAATGAGAAAGGGAACTACCAGTTGGGCAATCAAAGCACACAAAAAGAAGTTGATGTTAATGCCACTAGTCAAGGAGGAATGAGGCAGTTTTCAGAATTAGGGAAGCCACTGTCTTGGGTTCTCAATAAGTTACAAAAGAAGGGATTGTTACAACCCTTGACTCCTCATCCTTTGCCTAATCCTCTTCCACCTAACTTTGATACTAGTGCATTTTGCCAATTCCATCAAAGGCCTGGACACGAAACGGACAATTGCATGAAGTTGAGGCTTGAGATCCAGAATTTAATTGATAATGGCAAGTTGCTCGAGCCGGATAAGCCCAATACCAAAGGTAATCCATTTCCAAGGTTCAACAGGATGCCACCACCAGCAACCTTCATGGTAGGAAAAGGATTAGAAGAGGATTTTGTTTTATCATCCTTTCAAGATGTGGATATTGAAGATATGAAAGGAAAAGAAGCTTAAACTCAACGGACTTTCCTTAGCTTGAATGTTGCTTTTCAATTTTACTTTCTTTAATATTTAAATTGGAAAAATCTTGTTTTTCAAATTTAAAGTTGCTTGAATAAATTACTTTCATCAAAATTTTTGTTGGTCTTTGTTCATTTTGATGCTCAACCAATGAGGAATCTAGCTTGATAATTCATGAATTAATATATTTATGCATCATGACTCGAATGACTTTACTAGGTGAGGGAATTGCTCTATAGCATTGAGTTGTGTATGCTTACTTAGAGAGGGCTCCTACATAATTATCTTTATCTAGGTCCTAGTTAGTCTTAGAACATGTTTTGACAAACTGTCGAGGCGAAATTGAACTCTGCTTATTTAAGGGAGAGATGATCTAGGCATTGTTTGGTTAACCAACAACTAGTATCCACCCTATTAAATGTCAATCCCTAGTTGTCCCTTTGAGCCTTCATAAAATTTTAAGCTTTTTTTCATTGGCTTAAAAACTCTAATAACCTACCCTGAGCTGTTGTGATACTTTTGATAAGTCTTATGATCACTAAGGTGAAGAGGCAAGAAGATCAAAGAAAGAAATGAATACCATGAAGATAGTTGAAGTTCTCAAGACCATAAGAGTGGTTGAAGTTCTCAATACCATAAGGGTAGTTGAAGTTTTCTTAGTATTTCCAATATATCAAGACAACATCAGAGTAACAAATGATTTATTCCTGTTAAAGAAGATTTATGTTACTCCACTCATCCATTAGTGGAAGCCCAAGTTGGTACAAATAAGGCAACTCTTTTAGAGCTAGAACTAAAAAAAAATAAACAAACAAAAAAAAGAAGAAAAGAAAAGAAAAAAAAAAGAAAAAAAAGGACAAAAGAAAAAAGGAAAAAAGAAAAAAGGAGAAGAAAGATAAAACCCAAAAAGGCAATTTAGAAAGCCAACTGAGTTCTCTTTTACCTAAAGGTTTCCATTTGGTTTATAAAGACATTTTGACTTGAATTGATCCAACCCAACCAAAGATTCAATCAAAATTGGAGAAAAAGGAGGAAGACCATCCAGCTCTTGAAAATTCTATACTTAACAATCCAATAAGGAAGAAGGACAAAATGATAAAATGCTCAAAGAAAGGGAAGAGTACGAAAAATAAAAAGGAAGAAAAGGGTAAAGAAGGAAAGAAACGAATTTGGGTACCAAACTTATTGTAAAGACAAAGACTTTCCTAATCAAGATCCAGATTAATGCTAAGAAGATAGAAGGAATTTGGAGTCTAGCAAGATTGCCTCCAAGCTGCCTAAAATTCAAATCAGAAATTTATAGTGTGAGGGTTTGTCCATTGTGTCACATCAGCTCCTATCTCAAAATGGTCTTCATTTAAACCTATGTCCTTTATAGACCCCATTTCAAGCCTATTAAAGACTTGTTGATCTCTCTTGGTAGGTAGAGTCTATTAGTGGAGATAGTTTGAATAAGCATGCATATGAGATAGACAGTATTTAAACTCAATGAGACCTTTGGGCAAGTAATGTGTATGTGCCTATATGAAGTGCAACAGTTCTTGCTTAAATAAAAATGATTCCCGAGTTTAGTACGGTAACTAGGGTTGTCATGTTATATATATGTTAATTTGGAAAATCAAGTCCTAAGGTGCATTGACATTAATTTGGCAAAGCCAACATTTGATTTCAAAATCAAAATCCAAAAAAAAAATAAAAAAATCAAATAAAAAGAAAAAAAAAGAGAGTTTTGTCATACAAAGCCTTCAAGTTAAAGGAAGTATGTTGAACTGTCGAATCTCCAAAGGACATATTGGGCAAGGAAATGATTATTGGCAAGTTCATGAAGAAGCTATCAACCGACATGCTGAAACATAGTTCAAAATAGATGCATCCCTGACTCTGCTGCTTAGGGTCTCCACCACTCATGTTTTCAATATCTCAAAGATAAAAGTCATAAATGGAAAGCATTCTTTTATTCCTATGCAAGACCTGAATGAGTATATGAAAGGAACCAATGAGAACACTTCTGCTGAACACCTCGGTCTGTGAGTCGATGGAACGACTGTAAGTATCATTCATGCATATCATGCATACATGAGCATATGACATCACACTTTCTTGTCTTGTATTGTCTATTCTTTATTAAGGTGAACAACAAACACTTTGTAAAGTAAACAATCAAAAGAAGATATCAAATCAGGGGAGCATAGAAAGCCCATTGCTTGAGAAAGCTCCAGTAATCTTGCAAAGAGAAGAAATATGTGCTTGTGTGAAGAACTCGACAACAAAAACATTAATCAAAGCTTGCATGGAAAAAATCTTTGGTTTGAGCCTACACAGGGGGCAAAGTTTCTCCTTTTCAATTTTTTAAGTTTATATGCCAAACATTTTCAAACTCACTTGCAAATATTTTGCCACGCAGGGGGCAGGAGAGGATATGAGAGCCAACTAAAAATAGCTAAATTTTTGTAAAAAGGAAGAACAAAAGAATGGAACATTAGAACTATCAAAAGAATGAAGATGCAAAAGACGAAAGATCAGTTCAGCTAAAATTTGGATTCTAGGTTTAATTTACCTTTTCTAAAGCTTAAAAACCCTAGAACTTTAATTTACCTTTTCTAAAGCTTAAAAACCTTAATTCGTTTATTTATTTTTCAAAAATCTTAAAATTGTTATTTTTGTTTCTTCAAAATCTCAAAATCCTAATTTGCTTTCCAATTTTTCAAAACCTTAAATTGAATCTGTTTCTTTCCAAAAACCCTAGAAAATATCTCTTTTGTTTCTATAAACCTTAAATCATTTTGTTTATTTTCATAAAACTTCATAAAACTATAAATTGTTTCTCCAAATTCTAAAATAAAATATATTCTCCGAAAATACTAAACCCTAATTCAACTTTAGAATCAAGACAGTAACCTCAAACCAAATTATTCTAAACCCTAGTTTTCTTAAACCCTAATTCCCTTAAAACCTTAAACCCTAATTTTTCTATATCCTAATATTTAAAACCTTAAAACCATATAAATTTAAATGTTATAATTCTACACAGTAAGTAACCGTAAATCATAAACCTAATGTTTTAAAGTGTCCAAACCCTAATTTCATGATTTCACTCCTCAAACACTAATTTGGTTAATCAAAGAATCTTATCAACCTCTTAAATTATAAAAATTTAATACATTTTAATTCCATTAAAACTCATAGTATCTTAAACACATAAATTCCAAAACCCTAAACACATTAAATAAAGAATCTTAAATAGAAACAGTAGCCCTAATTTGAATCTTTACTTGCTTTATTCAATTTTATATTTGATTATGTTTTAATTTATTTTCAATGCTTTATTGATTTATTTGAGTTCAATGCTTGATTATTTTAGTTTATCATGGATGAATGTTTATTTTATATTTTGATTAATACCTTTGATGAATGATTTATTTATGATGAATGGTTATTTACTTTTATCGATTTATTTAGATTTCCAAATGTTGTAAGAGGTGTGTTTCCACTTGGTGGGTACCTCATTAGTTAAATATCATGTAATTTAAATTGCTTTTCTATTTTAGAACCAATGTAAAGGACATGTTTCTACCTTTCGGTGGGTGTCCTATTTAGGCATGGATTATGTAAGGGCATGTTTCCATCTTCGGATGGGTGTCCATATATTTGTATTGCTTGGACATTGTTTTGATTTTTAATATATCGATGCTTTATTTTAATTATTGTGTGTAATATGGATAATGCTATTATATTTATGAATTTTATAATATTAAGACCTGTAAAGGAGTCCGGTTACAATGAACCGGGCGTTGCGGGGGTGCTGGGCCATTTCTCACCTTCCCCATACATACCCAACTTTTTGAACCCATTAAGGGGTTGGGGATTCCTTAGGAATCAAGTCATCCACCCCTTTCTTTTTCTCGGCCTGTCCGGATGGCGACTCCATTTTCTCTGCACTTAGGTTCGTGTTCTCTAAGGCCCTGAGCCTAAACAGTGCCGAAGTCGCAAGAACCATTCCACCGGGAGTGGGGGCGAAAATCCCCGCTCACAATAATAGTTTGATATAAATTGACCATGGAAATGAATTTAAATTAAACAATGTTTCTTGTTGTTGGTTTATGTGTGATAGGTCAAGGTAGTCGAAGGGAAGATAATTATGGTTTTAGTAAAGGAAATAAGTAGAAATGGAATTGGAGCTCAGAAAAAGGTTAATACATATTTTGATATTGATTTTTACATATAGTATGCATTATTTTGAGTTAAGTTGTGTGATATGTGTTGAATTGGAAATGCAAGGGCATGTTCTTATAGAACTATGGGCGTGGCTTTGAAAATGGGATTGCCTAAAGAAGAAGTTTCTAAGGGTAGTAACAATTTGAAATCCATAGGCATGGCCCCAAATTACCATGTTCGTGGGATTAATTTTGTAAGGTGTGGGCAGTGCTACTTTAAAATACATGGGCATGGCCTTTAGGCTTGTACGACCATGTCACTTAAGTTTAAGTTTAAAATTTATATGTGATTATGGAAAGTATGAAAATAGTGAAAAGTTATGAAAAGTGTGTTGAAAATGGGAAATAATAAAATGTGTGGAATGAGTCACATTGTGAATGTGACTCATGATCATGTAATGTGATGGTGAAATAGTAGTGAAATATGATCAAATGCAGGGTAATCATGAAAAGTGATGATCACTTGGAAAATAAGGAAAAAAGGGAAAATATGATAATGAGATAAAAATGTGAAATGGAAAAGTGACATTGTGTGTTTATAACCTATATAATTACTTATCCATTAATGTTGTGATTGATTATGCATGCATTGATAAACCTGAGCAGAGCTAGGTCATGAGATTGAGCTTGAAAATGGACCCGAGCAGAGTTGGGTCGTGAAATCGATGGGTGATAACTAGACTTAGAAATTGTATAGGGGTTTTGGGCCCAATGTGTGTGTGTGTGTGTAAGCAATGTTTATGAATGTACTGTGTGTGTATGGATTATGAATTAAAATAAAAGATTTTGTACAAGTATTTTAAATTACATTATGAGAAAAGCATTTCGATGAATATATGCATAAATGTTGTTTTTATATATGTACCATTACACTTTTGAGCTTAGCACAGTTATATGGATTGCACATGTGAGAGAGTTACCTATCAGAGGAATCTAGTTTGTAGATGATATCTAAAGATTTAGGGGTGGAACAAGAGCAACAATGTCGATTACATATATGTATAATTATAGTTTATATGATGTATCTTGGTTTACGTATATTAATTCATAATGCTTGTGTATTAAGTAAGAATCTGGGATTATTGTATATACATATATATATATATATATATTCAATTATGATAAATAATATTTTGCTACTATGTTAGAAAATATAAATTTTTATTATGAGGATTTTGGAGAATTGGAAGGATTTGTTGTAATAAGAATATTGGGAGTGTCTATTTCTATGCAGGTTGAGTTTTTGATTTTGGAAATATTAAAATTACAAACAAAATTCTAGCAAATTTTTTCGAGAGGATTTCTTTTTATAAATTTATAAATTAATTTTAATAGTAAAGTGAAGGTATTTATATGTATTTATTGTAGTACCTTTGTATCCTAGATATGTATTTTATATATACGGGGTATATGTATTATACGTCTTTAGGATATAAGGGTGTTACAAAGAAAATTAAAAACTAACCTTCTTCTTCCTTCTTCCTTCCTTGGCCAATTTCTTTAAGTGACTATGGGGAGAATTTCTTTTCCTTAAACACTTAAATTTTCACCAACAACCTTAGTAAGTCAAGTGGATTTTGAAGAAAAACCAAAGATTCAAGTAAGTTCTTTTCCTTTAAGCTTGATTTTCTTTAATTTTAGATTATGTAACTATTTGGGTTAGAGAGAGAGTTGGTTTTAATTGTTAAAATAGATAGTTATGAAGTTATTATGATGGATATATGATGATTCAGTGATTAATTAGTTAAAGTTAGCTTCATTAGTGAAACTATGGTTTATGAAAGTTTGGGAATTTAGAGTTTTGTTGGGAATTGGTTAAGTTTAGTATAACTAATGATTAATTTGTTAAGGAATTGGTTAGGTTTAGCATAATTAATGATTAATTTGAATAATTTAAGTATAAATATGTTTTAATTGAAAGAATTAAACTTTTGTTTGGTTTAGGAGAGGTTAGGCTAAATTAGCTCAAGAGGTAAAGTTTAGGGTTATTTGGAATTGGAACTTGGACGGTGATATTGGAGTGGTTTTGAAGAAAATTAAGATTTATACATACTTTGATAATATTTATTTCAAGTGTTTTTATTTTAGCATAAACCACATTGAATATTTGTTTTAAAAAGTGGTTGTTTTATTGTTAATGAGGTTAATTATGGAATTATGTTTTATTAACAAGTATTTGATTTGAGCATTGATTTGAGTTTAAAAACTACCATTATATGATGAATTGTAACTTTTATAAAATACATTGGTATTGTGGAAATAAGGTACATTGTGAGTATGATCAAGGAAATTATTTTTAATATGATTAAGAAATGTGTATATGGTGGATTATGTGAAAATATGGGAAATTAATAAATGAGATGAAATATGAAAGTGATCATGGAATGAGATGAACACATGAAATGGAAAAATGATGATATTGTGAGTGGAGATTTTCGCTGCCACTCCCGGTGAAATGGTTCTTGTGACTTCAACGCTTTTAGACTCTAGGCCTTAGAGAACTCAAGCCTAAACTTGAAGAATTGGAGTCGCCACCCGGATGGGTTGAGAAGATAGAAAGCGATGGATGACTTGATTCCTAAGGAATTCCTAACCCCTACTAGGTTCGGAAAGTTGGATATGCATGTGAAAGGTAAGAATGACCCAGCACTCCTATAGTGCCCAGTTCATTGGATCCGGCCTCCTTTTTAGGTCTAAATATTATTTAGTTCTTAATTATTATAACATCATCCATATTACATGCAATTTTAAAAAAATAAACATTTATCATATTATTGAAATAAATCAAACAAAATCCCATCTGAAGATAGAAACATGCCTTTATAATGTCCAAATGCCCTTATAATTAAATAATAAAATAGAACACCTATCAAGAGATGAAAACATATCCCTTACAATAGTTCCAAAGTTCATAAAATCAAAACAAACAATTAAAATAAGGCACCCACAAAGTGGAAACATAACTTTTACATTTCCCTTAAAATATAAAGGATGACAATAAAATAAAATAAAATCATTCAATGTAAACCAATCATATCATCCATCATAAGAAAATAAAAATAACTCCATAATTAAAATTAGGGTTTCACCATCAAATTTGGGTTAGATTGTAAAATTAGGGTTTTAGGGTTTTTAAACATGCAACTAGGATTTTTCATAAACTAGGGTTTAAACATGCAAATTAGGGTTTTAGAAACAAAATTAGGGTTTAATATGCAAATTAGGATTTCTTATGCAAACCGAAGGTTCAATATGTAAATTAAACTAAAACACACAAATTTAGAGTTTGATATGCAAACTATAATTAAAACATGCAAGATTAGGGCTTCATCATGCAATAGTAAGATTTAATCCTAAAACTAAGATACAAAATTATAAGATTAGGGTTTTGGATTTATAAAAGTAAGGATCACAAGGGCAATCGACGTTTTTGTCTATTTTAATCCCAAATTTGTGGTTTATTATGAATAATTTACAATATCTCTATTAATGGAACAATTGAATTGGTTAAAGGAAATTAACCCGCATTTGTTGGCTCCACCAATTTGATGCGTTGAACCAAGCACAATGTTGCTACTGCTTGGATCAATTTGTTTTTTAGTAGAGGGTCAATGATTTGAAGATCACTTTTGGCCACTGCCTCTCTTTGGGTTTTGCTGATATCTATTCTTTTTCTTAATCATGGATACTAACCTTAAATTGCCGTGTCTTATTTTTTAATTATTTTTTGCCCCCTAATTGCTCCTTTAATTCTTGCATTTATAGACCAATCCTAGGGTTAATCAGGTTTACCAGTCTCAACCCTATTCGATTATTTAAATCCTTTGGATACTAAACTCAGTTGCTTATATCGAATTGAACTGTGGCCAATTCAATATGATCTTGTGCTCATTTATTGTTTTCGTACATCTGGCATTACCTCTTAAAAAAATCAATACGATCTTTTTCCATTGTCAACCAGTAGTAACCTTACCGGATTATCTTCTTAACCAAGGCTAAGCTATTTATGTAGGGCCCACAGCTTCCTGTATGTATTTCTGACATGATCTTCCCAACTACAAACTTTCTAAAATATCTTAAATGCACCCCATCAGGCCATCTTCGACATAGTTCTCCTTGGAAGGAGATGTATTGCAAAGTCTATCACCTTATAGCTCTCCTTTTCTCCTATGTTGCCTCTTGTCGGTATTCCCTGTTTTCTAAACATTAACTTAGAGTATCATACCATGCATCATGGTCCGTATAAGTTTTCATGACCATTTAATACTCATAGCAAGGAGTTGATGAACTTGTTAAAACCAGAGGTTTAAGGAATAATTTGACAGAATCCCCCCATACCAAAGCCAGTGTGACTAGGGCATCGGTCATCTGGTTTTCTTCCCTCGACAGGTGTATAAACCTACAATCCTTAAAGTTCTTCAACACCACGGTCAAGTAATCATGGTATGACTATAGCTTTTCTTCTTGCAACTCCCATTCTCCTTTCAATTGGGATATCACTAACAATGAATCACCAAAAACTTCCACTTTATCGACCCTCATAATCATCAAGGTTTTCAAACTAAAGATACATGCTTCATACTCTACCATATTGTTGGTCGTCCTAAATCCTAATTTCTTAGCTAGAGGAATAAGTTCTCCTTCTCGCGATTCCAATATCACTCCTAAGCCAACTCCTTTTCTATTCACCACTCCATCAAAATACATTTTCCATTCTTATATTTATATAGCCTCCAAATGTTCATCTGAAAATTCTAAAGTTACTTTGTAACATCCATTAATTTACTAAAAATTTAATTAAATTAATTAAAAAACAAGTTAGAGGGTTAAATGAGATGTTGGAAGTGAGAAAATAACAAGTATATATGTAAAATATAAAGAAAATATGCATAACATATAAATTTAAACAAAAGTTGGAAAAAGACAACAGATGAATAGTAAAAGAGGAGCAAACTAGTAAGTAAACTTTATAAAAAATAAAATTAGTAAAATAATTTAAAAAGAAAATATTTTTGAATGGAAGAAGGAAATTAGGATTTTTTAAAATAATTAAATAATTAAATAATATAATAATATATATATGATCTTAAATGAAGAAAGAAAATTAAATTAAGTCATCTTCTTCGTTTCTTCTCTCTTTCAAGGCCGAACCACCATGGCCATATGATGGTGAATTTTTTGGCAAGGATTTTCAAGAATCAATTGGTGTTTTGGTGGATTTCCATCAAGTTAGTAAGTGTTCTTTCATAATTTTTGGGTTTCATTAAGAAGTATGAATATGTGAAATATGAAGATTTGATTGGGCATGTTATAATTGTTGAAATTGGTTTGTATGATGTTAATTTGATAAGGAGAGAATGCTTTTGTAGTTTAATGGTTGGTTTGGTTAAGTTTAGTTAGAGTTTGGGAGAGGTAGTGACAATTTAGGGTTTTAGTAGGATTTTGATGAAGAATTGAAGTAAATTGTATTTAATTGATTAAAACATGTTATAATATACTTTTAATGATAGAAATGAACTTAAAATACCATTTTGATTTGAATAGAATGATGTTCTAAAATTAAAAAGATTAAGGCTAAAATTAGAAATCTTGAGGTAAATGTGCTAAATTGAGTGTTAGTAGTTTAAATGTGTAGAATTGTAATTATAATGCATTATATATACCCACATTTTGGATAGGAGTTCAGTATGGGGTTGTTACCCAAGTCTAGTAGTGTAGAACATCTTGGAAGTGAAGGGTAAAGAGTGATATTAGCTTGGATTTGGATGTTAGATTAAGGTATGTACATACTTTTGATAGTTTGAAACATATTTGCATTTAATTTGGCTTAGCATATTTTAAATGAAAAATGTCTCAAGCTACTTTGTCATATGAATGCTTATATACATTTTGATATTAAATGTGAAATGATATATATGCATGATGTGCATTATGAAAAACCATTATTAATAGCTAAAATGAGTAGAATATGATAAATGTGAATTATGTGAGGATAGCCTAAAGTGCTTATGTAATATAGTCTTAATGTAAAATGATTTTCATTGTTGAAAATGTGATGATTTATATTGAATTAAAGTGAATGTACATAGTTATGGTAGCAAAAAATGAGTCAAAGAGACAACGTGATTAGAAAATAGATTGTGAAAATATGCATTATTTATATGTTGCCTAATTTACTATTCAATTCTAGAGTTTTGTGTTTGGTGGCATGCCTGATTTGCCTTTGGGCTTGATGCTGGGTGTCACCATTCTATTATGTACCTTCAAGGTAGATGCTGAGAATCATTATTTTCTGCCTATGGGCTAGACACTGGATGTCAAAATGGACCAAAATAATAACTCTGGAACTTAAATATTATATAAGGTCATTTAGGCCCAATGCATGTGAATGTAATATGTGATGACTTAGAATGAAGAATGTAAATGAACTAATAAACTATTGCATGTCATCTAATATACTATGTGATGACTTAGAATGAAGAATGTAATTACTTCAAGTGTATTAGCATCTAATTGAAGTCCAACATCAATAAATCACAAAAAATGTAACCATATATCAATATTAACCAACATAAGTTGTATTCATAAGCTAATCAAACAACATATACTCCACATTAAGATCAAAATTTCTCTTATTTTAATACTGACTTAAATTGGTATTAGCATAGAGGCAGATCTTGCATTTCGTTTCCTATTCTTTTAATTTTTTTGAGATTATTATTTTATTATGAATATTATATATGTTGGGTTTTCTCATGCATCATATACAAAAAAGCAGCGGAAGTAAACCGAAACCCAAGCAAAGGACCTACTTATGTAATTTAATTTTGACGATTACCTAGATAAAGGAAGAAGTCATATTACATTGTTATTAAAAATTTATACTACTTTACTTCAAGTTGGGTTGTAGCAAACCATAATAATCCAAAGTAAAATTGTCTCCATTGATAGTTGACAAAAGAAAGCAAGAAAATAACTCAAGAGAAAGAGCTATAGGGTGGCCAAAATCTCTTATGTGATAGATTAGGGAATTCTGCTATGAAGAGAGGAGTTTGAAGGTTGTATGGCTGAAATATCCTTGTTGCAATAGTATCTACTTTTCCTTCATATGGAAGTATTTATATTAGCCACAGTACTTCTTCTTATAGGATTTTAAAACCTTAGTGGGCTATTTTAATTAATTAAGTAATTAGGACTTATTAATAACCATTATTATGGGTCCTTGATTAATTAGTTTAATTAAACTCTTATCCATAGCTATTATGGACCTTAATTAAATAAGTCCATATCCATATTTTAAGTGGGGATTTTTGCCCCCACTTCCATGTGGAATGGTTCTTGCGACTTCAGCACTGTTAGGCTCAAGGCCTTAGAGAACACGGGCCTAAATCCGGAGAAAATAGAGTCGCCACCCGGATGGGCTGGAAAAAGAAAGGGGTGGATAACTCAATTCCTATGGAATCTCCAACCCCGTTTTTGGGTTATGAAAGTTGGGTACGCGTGGAGAAGGTGAGAATGACCAAGCACTCCCATAGAGCCCGGTTCATTGGAATTGACCTCCTTTTTAGGTCTAAACATTATACAATTCTTAATTATTGTAATATTATCCATACTACATGAGACAATTAAAATAAAACATCATTGTATTAAATTAAAGTAATATTCAAAATAAAATAGTAAATAGGCACCTATACTAGATGAAAATATGCCCTTGCAACCAATGTCCAATAGATTAAAATAAAATAAACAGGATACCCACCAACAGGTGAAAACATATCCTTTTACATTAATCCAAAACTTTAAATAATAAACTAAATTACATGATAAAAATTGAGGTACCCACAAAGTGAAAACTTGCCTTTTACAATTCAAGAAGTTAAATAAATAATTAATTAAGCAAATTAAATCATTCAAGTATGATAATGAAAACAAAACATCCATCATAAAGTAAAATAAACCATCCATATTACAAATAGCAAACAAAATAAATAATTAAAACTAGAGTGTAAATCATTAAGTAAATAAAATTAGGATTTGGGATTTTGAAATTAAGGTTTTAGGGTTAGGTTTATGGTTACTGAGTTAGGATTAGGGAATTGGAAAAAATAAGGTTTTGGATTTTGGGGTCAAGGAAATTAGGGTTCTAGAGCTAGGTTTATTGGAATTAGGATTTTAAATTTGATAGATTAGGGTTTTAGGTTTACTTGATTAGGGCTTTAGGAGGTTGATGAGCTGGTCCTGAGGTTTTGGTGTTTTGGTTTTAGGAATTAAGGTTTTGGAATTTTAAGGTCCTAGATTAGGGTTTGAGAAAATTGGGTTTTGATATTTTGGAAACAGATTAAGGTTTACTGGATTAAAATTTCAAAAGAGGTTAGGGTTTTTAATTTATTTTCTTAGGAAAACAGCTTAGAGTTCGGGAAATAAATTAGTGCCTTTGAAAAAAAAACAAATAGGGTTTTGGAAATTAATTAAACAGTTTAAGTTTTTGGAAAAAAACTATTTAGGGTTTTGAAAAAAGCAATTTAGGGTTTTTGGAAAATTAAGAAAATAATTAGGGTTTTTAGAATTACAAAGTAGATTGGGGTTTTTTTAGCAATTAATTTGAACCTTAAACTACTGGATGGTCCAATGGATTGAGTTTTGGTTTTATCAAATACATGATTAAGGTTTTAACAATTAAACTCCTGGATTAAAGTGATAATCAAAATAAATAAATCAAAAGGTGAAAAGGTAACCTAGCTACTGCAATGGCTCAAGTCAACCTAGGCCGCCCCGACTCAAATTACACTCATATTTTTTTAATTTTCGGACCGAAAAGTATTAATTTGGACCTAAAAAACTTAATTTAGGGTTTTATAGTTGAATTTGTGCCTTTCAAAATCGGACCGACTTATTTAAAAGTTGTAAACTAAGTTTACATCTTTTAAAGTTGGATCGAATTTATTTTGGTATTTTTTAATTAAGATCGTACTAACTTAGGGCTAAAATTAAGGGTCTATACATATCCTATATGGACATTTAATTAATTAATCTAATTAATTAATTTATCCATTATGGGCTTCTCCAGACCTAAATCCATAGCCATTATATATTTAATTAATTAGTTAATCTAATTAATCTATTGATCTCTCTATTCATTAGAATCAAATGCTAAAACATAGTTTACATTTTCTTAACTTTCTTTATATGTGTGACTAAATAGGTTTCCAATCATGTAGGCAATTAGAATGAATTTAGAAATCCTTTTTGAACTAGGATTCTTATTAAATCCTAATCCAATTAGGATTTAGCAATCCTAGTCCATTTAGCATTCTATCTAGGAATCCTAATCCAATTAGGATTTCTATCCTACATCCCAAAATTAATTTACATTCATTCTAATAGATCATGAGCGGTGTCTAGCCATACATCATGACTATTCAAATGATTAGAAAATCAAGTGGTTTGACTTATAACCTTTCACATTACAATGTATTTTGCAAGTCATCCTTTCACCTCCTTATGCCTCATTTGGTTGTGAGTATGGTTTATGTATCAACTCCAACTAGCCTAGATATGGCACATTGATCACAAATGATAAGTATCTTATTTATAAGTCATTACTCCATTAAGATATGTACTTGAAAACTACTTTTCAACACATATCCACTTCAGCTAAGAATTTATAAGTAATGTCTTCCACAAGAGGCCTTAGGCATACTCTTCTTCTATTAGGAGTGGTGAATCCTTTGTTGATTATTCAACTATCTTCGAATACTTCATGTTATACCCAATCAACACACTATAGGTGACCTTGAAAGGCAACTAAGGAATGAAGTCAAATTATAATAATTTATAACCAAGATACTCTTGACTATCTCAAGTCTAAGGATCTAAGCACTATTGCATGATGAAACATATCATTAATATTAAATAAATAACCATATGATTATCTCATGTGGGTCATCCAATGAACTTGAATACTCTTGATAAGCATCCACATGTTAACTATAAAGATCCCTTATGTTTGCAACTTATGAGATCAAGTAGTATAACATGTGCTAGGTTAACCGCATTGGCAATGTCCTTTTCACCAATAGTAAATGATTAACGATATATTTTAGTATAAATACAATTACACAAGATTGAATCTCATAATTATGATCTCTACCATAATTTCTCTCATGTTGTATTATTTTATACCAAGGATAATTTTATCGATCAATTAAGTTTAATACAAATGAATGCAAATGCATATTTAATATGTTGAAAGATAAAAACATGCCTGTAACACCCTTATACCCTAAATACATATATTTTGTATGCATACAATACATATTTAGGGAATAAAGGTACTACAACAAATATCTGTTAAATATTCCATTTAATAATAAAAATATAACTATTAAAGATATAGCTTTATTTGAATCTTTATACAAAATAACCACTAATTACACCAATTATAACCAAACACCCAATAAAACCCTAATTCTCTTACTGCCTTCCTCAAACTTCATTCCCGATCACCAATAGTGCCTTTTCAAATCCTAATACATATTGGTACTCTCAGGAGCATAGCATAAAGAGATTCATGTGCATCCTCAAAAATCTTCTTTTTCAACTTAACATCATCAAGAACACATAAGTGATCTTGATACCACAAACTGTCATCACCTCTAACCTAAAAATCTTACTCTCCCCTTTATGACTCTCCTCAACATTCATCTGAAGTTTCAATTCTCCCTTCTATGCTTCTTTAATATGATCAAAGAGCACCAACTAACTTGCAATTGAGCTATAATAGCACCATCATCACATATTTCCAAGCTAGCACTCAAAACTCTAAACTCAACCATCAACAATAGAGAGTAAGTAGTTAACCTTGCCATGAACTTCTGGCTCAAGACCAACAATAATATTTGCCTTACCCGGGTGGTAGCCAATCAAACAATCATAATCTTTAATCAAATCTAACCACTATCTCTATCTAAGATTCAGCTCCTTCTGAACACTCAGATATTTTAAACTCTTATGATTTGTGTAGATGAAACATTTCTCTCCATACAAGTAATGTCACCAAATCTTCAATACAAACACTATAGCTTTCAACTTCTTACTTCTATCACATTCTTTGGTGGACTCCAATTTAAGATTGTCTCCACCTTACTCGGATCAACTCTAATACTATATGTTGAAACCACATGTCTAAGAAAAGTAACTTTTTCCCACTAGAATTCACACTTAGATAATTTAGCACACAATTGCTTCTCCTTCAAAGTCTATAATACAATCCATAGGTGCCTATCATAATCATCCCATTTACATAAGTAAACTAAAATATCATCAATAAATATCACCACAAAATGATCCAAGTCTGACCTAAAGATTCAATTCATCAAATCTATGAAAGCTGCTGCAACATTTGTTAAGCCAAAAGGCATAACAAAAAACTCATAATCGTCGTACCTCATGTAATATCCCAAATTTTTAAAAATTTTTAATTTTTGGAAATTTGATAAAATAAATTATAATTTAAATGGATAAATTAAATTAATGATTTTAAATAAAAAAAATGAAGGGATTATAAATGGAAAAAGTGGAATATATATGTGATATATATATACAACATATAAAAGTCAACATTTTAAAAGAAAAGTCAAAAGTCAAAGTATAAGGGTATTTTGGTAATTAAATCTTAAAAATTTAAAATTATTAAATTAATTCAAAAATAAATAATTTTTGAATGGAAGAGGGATTTTTATACTTTTAATTTATTAAATAAATAATTGAATAATTAATTATTAAAATATTATAATATATATATGGTTTAAAATAAAAGATGAAAGGAAAGAGAAATTTAAAAGTTGTCATCATTTCTTCTTCTTCTTCTTCATCAAGGCCGAAACCACCATGGGAGCATAGACCAAGGTTTTGATTTTTCCATACTCCACAAATTGAAGGATTTAACAAGTTTAAAGTGGATTTTTGGTGATTTCCACCAAATTTGGTAAGTTTCCAACTCCTTTCTTTGAATTCCATGAAAATTTTGATTATGTGTGAATTTGGATTTTTAAGTAGTATGTTATAATTATTGGAATTGGTGTGTATGATGTTATTTTGGGTAGTTAACAATGATTTTAAGGTTGAATTGAAGAGATGATGGAGTTTGGATAAAGAATGGTTAAGTGAGAGAATTTAGGGTTATGGACTTTTAGGGTTTGAGAAATCATGGTTTTTAATTGTGAAAATTAGTTCTAAATGAGTTTTTTTTTGGTGCATAAACAAGTATTTTAAAGTCAAATATTGGATTTGATTGTGTTTGGTTGAAGTTTGAGAATGGAAGTGGAGATTTAGGGTTTTGGAAAAGTGACTTTCCAAAGTTGTTGAATTGTTTGATTTTATTTGTTTAAGCATGTTGTTTAGTGTTAAAAGTGATGAATATAAGCTTGAAATGATTAATGGATTGTGTTGGAATGGAAAACCTTCAATGGGGGAAGGTTATGCCATTTTAGGCTTTTGTGCAAAAGAGTGTGTTTTTGTAGTGTAAATGGTTTAAATGTATTAAAATATGTTTCTAATAATATAAATAAACTTAATATATTAAAATGAATGGCCTAGTATGAGAATCCAAAGTTAAAGTGAGGTTAGACTTAAATTTTGGATTTTTACTTGGTTCAATTATGGTTTAATATTGGAAATGCCATTAAATGTGATACTAAATTATTATTTGCTATCACATTTGGTTTAGGCATTGAGGGAGGTTGATTTGCTTCATCCAAGTGGTGAAGGGCAAGTTGGAAGGATAGGATTGGAGGTTGTTTTAAGCTTGTTTTGTTTTCTATTTGAGATAAGTACAAACTTTGAATACATTGATTATGTTTGCATGACATTTGGGCTTAACACATTTTGGATGGAAAATGTGTTAAGCTACTTGATACATTGGTTATGTATGAATAATGTGCTATGATATTTGTATTGTCATATATGTGTTAAAAGCATTGTGAAAAGCCATTGGTATTGGCTAGATTACATTAAATGTGATTAATATGTGAATTATGTGGAAATACATAAAGTAATTGGGTAATGTGATGTAAATGCAAAAATGTTGTATAATATAATGGGATATGTGGAAACATAATGAAATGAATTGTTATTGATATAAATGAGAAATATGAATAAATTGTGTGCCTAGTATGTTATTCAATTTTCAGAGTTCTGTGTTTGGCGGCAAGTCTATGATTTGCCTATGGGCTAGACGCTGGGCATCATCACTGTGAAAATATTTTTGAGGTGAAATGACATGGTCGTAAGCCTCAAAAATAAGTTCTTGAAGCTAGGCTGAGTAAAATGACAGGGTCGTAAGCTCAGACCTAGTTGAATTATTACATTGATATATTGCCTACGGGACTAGACACATGGTGTCATTATAGACCAAAACAGTAACTTTGGAATTTGAATAGCATATTAGTTATCTTTGGGCCCATGTTTGTGTTTGTTTTATGAGAATTATGGATTGTGAAATATTTGAAAAGTATGAGAAAATGGAATGATGTGATATCCATAAGCACTTTTCATTAGCATTGGAATGATGTGATATCCATATGCATTGTGCATTGGCATTGTATTTTAGTTTTATTATTATCAAAGTTTGTATTACTAGGCTTTTGGCTTAGCTTGATTATTTACATCGCGCAGGTGACAGGGTAGATTCGACTAAGCCGGAGAGTTCTTCTAGACTAGGTCGGGTCTAGACTTGTGTTTGTGCTTGTAGAGTTGATATCAAGATTATAAACACTGTCAGCAGCATGTATATATTTTATGTTATTGTATATTTTGGGTATCATGCATAGTATATTATGTTTTTGGATTTTATGTATTGTAAACTATAAAGAATGTTTGGGTTAAGTTATTTGAAATGGGAATACAAATGTGTTCTAAATTATATATATATATATATAAATAAATGTTTGAGAAACTTGGTGAAATTGAGGAGTATGGTTGAGATGGTGATATGAAATTATTTGGGAGTGTTTTCTTGTTGCAGGTTGTACAATTGATAAATTTTGGGATATCCAAATTACAAATAAAACTCTGGCAAATTTTTTCCAGAGATTTTCATATAAAATGTTTATTTTAGGCTCCTATAACAAGTAAAGAATATTTATATACTATTTAATTTTATATATTTAGTATTTAAAATTTTAAATCAGAAATGTGAATTTTTTTATCAAACCAGTATGTGATTTTTTTGTACTGTATATGCATATTTTACATATGCTGAAAATATGTATTGTACGTATTTAGGGTATAAAGGTGTTACACCTCATGTGAAAAGTAGTTTTAGGTACATCTGCTTCTTTAACCCCCCAACTGGTGATACCTTGATCTCAAATCAATTTTAGAAAATACACTTGCCCCCTTTAATTGATCAAAGAGGTCATTAATGTAAGGCAATGGGTACTTGTTCTTAATGGTCACCATGTTCAACTGGTAGTAATCAATATATAACCGCAAAGTGCCATCCTTCTTCTTGACAAATAGAATAAGTGATCCTCATGGTGAAACACTAGGGCGAATAAATACTTTATCAAGCAACTCCTACAACTACACCTTCAAATCTTTCAATTATGCAGGTGTCATCCAATAAAGGATAATAGAAATGGGAGTAGTGCCTAGTATCACATCACTACCAAACTCTAATTATCTCATAGGAGGTGAATCTGGCAATTTGCATGGGAACATATCAGAAAACTCTAAAACAGTGGGAATAATACCAAGATTAGACCCTTTAACCTTTGTATCAACCACATGTGCCAAGTAAGCTTTACACCCTTTTCGAATCATTTTTCTAGCTGTCATAGCTTAAAGAAAAGTAGATAAGAGGTGTTCTAACTCACTTGATATCACCACCTCCTTCCCATTGCGTGATTTTAGAGTAATATTCTTCTGCTGACAATCTGGTGTCTAAATAACCAATCCATCCCTAAAATGAGATTAATATCTTTAAATGGCATCTCAATCATATCACTTAAGAACCCTTCATCATACACTAATATAGAATAATCTCAGTACACCCTACTAACAACTGCATTATGCCCTAAGGGATTACTGACTAACACATCATACCCTAAAGACTCAAAATGTATATTACCAATGTAGTAATACCAAATAGCGAAATTTACCAACTATCACATCCAAGGTATTCTGTTATTGTTGCATCACAAATACTCTCCATGAAGTCATGATCTCCTCTAGTTTGCTCACAAATATAGACTTTCCTCTTTGACTAGGTCATACTCTGCCACCTCCACCTCTTCTAACATTAGGTCTTGACACAATAGCCTCTGTCTGTCTAACCTCTGATGACTTTGGACAATCTTTAACATAGTGGTTTTTAGATCCGTACCTAAAATAGCCTCGTAGATTAACTCTTCAACAGACTCCATTGTGTGCTCTATCACACTGAGTGTAAGTGGGCGGAATAGGTCTCTGGGAAGAAGGGGTAGGGGCAGAAGCCACTGATACTGTAGGCTTTTGTCTATGCTAAAATGACCTACCAGACTACCATTGGTTCCTGCCAAATCTCTATGGTGGATTCCCTCGACCTCTCTTATGGGATGATGACTCTGCCTCAAATTGGGGTCTCCTTCCCTTATTCTCCTCCAACACTACTATAGCTGCCACCTCCTGAACCTTCTTCATGCTTCTAGCTGCTGATACTAGTCTGCAAAAAATCTCATACTAAACTCCTGCTACTTGGCATCTAATAGCAGGCTTCAATCCTTCCTCAAACCTCCTACATCTGTCCCTCTCATATGATACAATCCCATTAGCATACTTGTTCAATCGCAAGAACTCCTTATTATATTTTGTTACAATCCTCACCCACTGTTTCATATTCAAAAACTCCCTCTTCTTCTCATCCTTATAATCACTATGCATGTATTTTTCTTCAAACTCTGCCAGAAAATCATCATAGGGCAACATTGATAGTCTATCCAAACCATATGGAACTGTCTTTCACCAGTCATAGGTGTCAACCTGCAGTAATAAGACAACATAATCAAACTTTTCTTCTGTTGTAGCCTCTAGTTGTACAAAACTCACTCCACTCTATGCAACCATTACTCTACCTCATCTCAATTACTAGTACCCTCAAAATCTGTGGCTCTACTTTCTTAGGTTGTCATACCTCCTACTCTATTGAGGTATTGGGGTTTGATGGAAATGCTTTGCCATCCGCTGAACCCAAGCTAGAGAAACATATTGTGCTATTGGTATAACTGGTAAAGAGGCCTCTCCAACGTGCCATGCACTAGCTCCAGCTCTACCATCACCTAAAGCGTGTCGCTCTACACTATCCTCCTCTGATCTATTTATCTTAGGATCCATCTCAATTTATATATGTTATAACAAATAAATATCGCCACATTTGAGACCTATAAAGGTGCTCATGCATATTCATGTATTACAACTCAAATCACAATTTAAAATCCCCTCCTTTTGTTTTAAAACTCACCTAGGTCAAGAATCTCAAACCAAGGCTCAGATAACAAAATAAATTTAACACCCTTATATCCAAAATATATAAAATACATATATTTTGTATACATACAATATATATTTAGGATACAAAGGTGCTACAATAAATATCTGTTAAATATTCCATTTAATAATAAAAATATAACTATTAAAGATATATCTTTATTTGAATATAAAATATTTAAGAAAAATTCAACAAAATTTCATCTACAATTTCAATAAATCTCAAAATCAACAAAACAAATCCTGCAAGGAAATAGCACTCCCAAAAATTCACATTTCATTTCAAACTCACCTCTTCATAAATTTACAATCCAAAATTTTCATATTTTAAAAACATTGTTCATCAAATACATATATATGTACATAATACTTTAACTTTGTTTAAGTTTAATATACATATGGTTTGATTGTAAATTACAACCTATCTATATTTATATAAAATAAAATTTTACATGCATGTAGAACCAAAAGGGATCTGGTCACATGGAAAAAACTTTACCTCCAAAATCAGCCTCAAGTCCTAGGCTCTCTCTTAGGTACACCAAGGTTTTCTGTATCAATCTTGTCACTTGCGCGATAAAATTGAATTGTGGTAAGCTACAAGCTGAGCAGTACATACTTTGATAACATAAAATATTTTAACAAAATAATGTTTGCTTTATGTTATCATTGTAATGCAATGCTCATTTACCATTTAGTAACCCTTAAATTTTATAACACATCACAATATGACACATTGTCCCAACTAGTCCCTTCATAATTTTTAAGTTTTAAAAAAATTACTTTAGCCTATCACGACCCAAAGGTCGAACACCGGGGATCTAAATGTTATATATATCACTCAAAGGCCGTTTCCTCGGCACAAAAGTTTCTGACACCATCTTGTCTCGCCCGAAGGGGTAATAATAAATATGATACCGGTGCATGTTGCCCTAAGGTATATAAAACGTCATTACATATTGTTGGCATGCCAACTCAAGAGTACTAAAATCAACATTCTAGAACAAGTAATTGTGCAGCATAACAAACATCACACATTAAATCACATTTTCCTCATTCTTATCACATTTATCATTTTTTTTCTAGATTCCATAACCATTTTCCACATTTTCAATCACATTAAGCATCACCCTTAGTCGCATTCATAATGTGACTCATTTTCACATTTTTAATTCATTATATAAAACATTATCATTTTCCATAAAATAATATTCTTTAAATCAAAACTAATGTACAAATCATGCTTTCTAATAATGCATAAAGTAATGAATAGTATTACTTTAAAGAATAACAACATTATTTAAAGTATGCCAAGCATAAATATTCAATTTAAATATCAACAAAGTATGTACTAACCTTGTTTAGCTTTAAAATCAATTTAAAACCACCCTCTAAGCCTTACTTCTAACAAATCCTAAATTCCTTCACATAGAATCATTTATTCAATCAGAATCACTTTCATGCTTAATTTATACAAATAACCACTAATTAAACCAATTCTACCCAAACACCTAACAAAACCCTAATTATCTTATTACCTTCCTCAAACTTCACCAAAACAAAGTCATTTTCATCATCCAACCATAAAATCAATACATACATATCAAAATAACTTCAAAATAATCTATTTCAATAATTATAATCACCTCCATCAAAAATCAAAATTTCACATAATCTTGATTGTCAAGAAAAGCTAATTAAATTGAAAGAATTCTTACCTAATGCTTAATTAATCTTCAAAATCACCTTGAATCCTTGGAAATTCTTGTAAAATTTAGTGTGTATGATGAAGTTGAGCTCCCCTCTGTCACTCTAACGATGGCCGGCCCAAGGAAGAAGAAGAAGAAGAAATTTTTAGTTTTATTTTTTTCTTTCTTTCTAACCACACATATATAATTATTAATAAATTAATTATTAAGATATTTTTATTCTTCTTGCTATCCAAAAATAATTTTAACATTTTTTTAATTATTATTATATTGACTTTTAACTTTTACTTTTTACCTAACATTGTTTTTTGGTGACAATGTATATATAAGGTATATACCATGTATACATTATGTGTTTAATGTATATCTTATGTATACATTAGAGATATACTATGCATATCTTCCTTCCAACACATCCATTAACCCTCCATATTAATTAGTTAATTGTATTTAATGAAAACATAGGTGTTACAATGTCTTTTCAATAAATAAAGTATTACATCATGTCCCAAGCAATTGGTTTAGAGAGTCTCTCTAACAATCTCCCACTTGATGTGTAGCTAATTGCCTACGTATTTACTACCGAAGGCAATTACATGACCATCATGTTTCTTATAAGATAATGCTTTAGTCAGAAGATCTGTAATGTTTTGATATGTAGGAACTTTCTCTATCTTAATGTCTTGACTATTAATAATCTCTCTGTAGACCCCTAATTTTGGCCCTAAGCTAATCCGATCCCAATTAAAGAAGGCCAAGCTAAAAGTAAGTTTGATTATAAAAAGCTAGTTTATAGCTTTTGAATAAGTTAGTCCGACTTCTCAAGGCCTAAAATAAGTTGTTTTGATTTTTAAAGCCCTAAACCTAATCTGATTTATTATTTAAAAATTAAAATAGGTTTGATTCAATTTTAAAATATAAAAATAAGTAGAACCATACCCAAAATGTAAAACCATGATGAATTGGCTTAGGGAATTCGTTGTGGAAGGCCTCCATAATGAATTGGCTAAGGCCAATTCGCCATGTGGTGACCATGGCAAATTGGCCATCCATGGCGAATTGGCACTAGCCAATTGACCATGGTCCATTAAGCCTGCCCTAACTCGGTTTATTAATGTCCTAATTAAGATTGGATTTTTTTAACTATTAGATTAACATATTAGGGTTTTATTTTAAACATCTTTCGTCTATAAATACTAATAATTAATATTGAAATAGGAGGAATGAGCAAGAACAAAAAATTAGAAATTAACAAAGAGCAACTAAGAAACTCTTGAGCAGCCACAATTAATAATCTAAGTAGCAGCAATAATTAAATAAGGATCAACACACAACAATTTCCTCCAGCAATTGCTTCACTCAACAAATACTCTCAGTTTTGGTGAAGCCAACAAATGAAAGTATGTTTTCATCCTTTTAAATTTAACAAAAATTGTTTTTATTTGAGTCTTAAGCATTGTTTATTGTTCATGTCCAGCAGCTCACTTTTATTTGTTTTAAAGTCACAGTAGGTTATTTATTAAACATTGCTTCGTCCAAAAGCTCCCTTAATCTATATTCATTAATTACATATTCACAGTAGCTTATTTAGTCATTATTCGAAAAAATTTTTTAACTTATTTCCGCATAGTTTAAATGTCCAGTAACTGAAGATTTAAACCAATACCCTAGCTTAACCATCCAAAAAATTATTTGCATGTTTTAACAACCAAAGCCCTAATTCCTGTTTAAAACCCTATAATCCATAAAACCACAGACTCCCATTCGAAACCTTAATTTCTAAACCAAAACCCTAATTTCTAATTTGATAACCCTAAAACCCTAATATCACATGGCTAAACCCTAATTTACATGTAAACCATAGTTTAGAAAAAATCATAATTTCTATAAATATAAAACCCTAGTATAGATAGAAACCCTAGCGAGACCGCCGTACGTGACTCCTCATCAATGTGGTCAATATTTATTTGAGGATTGTAATTCTTTATGATTAACCTTTATTTCCTTTATTAAATCCTAATTTATTATTATTTTTGTGATGATTAAAACTACATGTTTGGATTATTTGTTTTGTAAAGAATGGTTGAATGATTATTAATTTTATTATTTGGATTTTAAGGATGTAAAAGGCATGTTTCCAACTTGTGGGTGCCTTATTTGTTTAATTTATTTATTTTATGTAATTTATTTATTTAAGAACTTTAGGACAATTATAAGGGATATGTTTCTTTTTAGTGGGTGTCTTATTTTATTTATTTTCTTTGTGAACATTTAAGGACTGTAAGGGTATGTTTCCATCTAATGGGCACCCACGTTGTTTTGTGATGTACTATTTTATCTTATTTTATGAATGGGTCCATTTTTTTTAATAATTGCATGTAGTATGAATAATATTATAATGTTTAAGAAATTAATAATATTTAGACCTAAAAAGGAGGTCGGTTCCAATGAACCGGGTGTTATAGGGGTGCTGGGCCACTTCTCACCTTCACCATACGTACCCATCTTTCCAAACCTAATAGGGGGTTAGGGATTCCTTAGGAATCGAGTCAACCACCCATTTCTTTTTTCCCGACCCGTCAGATGACAACTCCTTTTTCTTCGGATTTAGGCCCGTATTCTCTAAGGCCCTGAGCTTAACTGTGCCAAAGTCACAAGAGCCATTCCACATGGGAGAGAGGAAAAAATTTCCGCTTACAATGGTGACTCCATTGGGGATAAAAGAAGTTGATTCCATCGGTCTTTATATTATTTTATTCTTTTTTATTATGGTATTGTCCATTGCATCATTTAGATTGCACTATGTGCGTGAGTTAGGATGCTCGTGTAACTTGAGTTATGATATGTAAGGGATACCATACTTTAACTCAAGATATGGAGATCAAGCACGATATAACCACTCATCACCTCGTACCTTTTGGTATATACTTGCTATGGGAATCTAAACTTTTCAACCCAAAGACTGAAACTCATGTAATTGGTCTAATTACTTTCCTTAGGTTTTTACCCAAATCCTTCTTGTTTGACTATGATTGAAACATCTTGGTTTGAACCATGGATTATTTAGTTTGCTCTTTTCCTAATATGACCTAACCATATTATAAGCTAAAAAATAATTTTATTATTTTAAGCCCAAAAGACCAAAATTATTTTCAAAACTTTTCAAGATGGTCTTTGGACACAAAATCGTTTAAAGATTGGTTAAAAATTCTTTTACCTCATGGCCCAAATACAAAGCCCAAGATTCATTTTTAAATAAATCTTTTACAATGGGCTTTGAAACAAAACCATTTTTCATTTCATTCAAATTATAATCCTTTTCTTAAATGGGCTTACAATTAGTTAGGTCAGTTATGGAATATTAAAACAAATTGTGGGCCTAATTTATACCAAGACTTATTAATCATGGGTTTGTTTGTGGCATGAACTATTCATTGCTTTTCTAAATGGGAAATCTATTTATGATAAACCTTATAATTTAGTTTTAATCCAATATAGCATAAAAGCTATCTTTTTATTGGACCAAAGGATTAAGACTTAATTAATGAGAATTATCATGGGCTGACTTCTAAGTTTAAAAAATACAATTATTGGTTAAATCATCCGAGTGAATTGTTTCAAAAATAAAATATCCCATGTTAATATTTTATTGGCCATATACCTAGGAAAAGAGACTCACCATTTATTTGTAAAAGATATAAGGTTAGAAGGGTCATTCCTACTCGTTTGATTTGTTTGTTTGTTTGTTTATTATTCATGCATACATATATGCATTACATTACATGCCATTATCCTTTCTGGCCCACAGACCTGGAGTACAACAGTTCAAGAGCTTATGACAATCCGACCTAAGTCAATAACTTAGAGTTTAGTGAGAATTTAGTCCATTTCACATCAAAAGCAATGGAGCCTAAACAGATTTAGAAGATGGTTGATGATGCACTCAACTCCAACATAGAAGAACTAAAGGGTGTCCTAGCTGAGACCATGAAAAGCCAGCTGGCTGCACTATTGGGGAACACTGTTGAGGCATCTGCTAGTACTAAGAAGCAGAAGTGCAAGGGAAAGGCTAAGGTTGGCGAGGTAACCTTTGATGATGGCAAGGTGATAATTGATGATGATGATGATTGGGCTCAATACTTCCAAGATTCTCAAGATAAGAAGAAAGAAATGAAGGCTATAGAGAAATCAATTGTGGAAAAGACTAAAACTTTATATGTGGAGAAAATGATTAATGATTTAGAAAAGAAGTTTGAAAAGAAGCTAAAGTTTGATGAGATGTCGAAAGTAGACAAGCTGTTTAAACAATATGAGGAAGTCCCTTATAAGTTCAAGATGCCTTCTTTTGCTAAGTTTGATGCATCTCAAAAGATTGGGATCTGCTGTACAAAGCCTTTAGAGGAGAACTGGTTCATGCTCTCAAAAGATTGGGATCTGCTGTACAAAGCCTTTATTCAGTAGTATAGGTATAATATGGAATTGAAAGTTATCTTAATGTAGAGTCAATCAGATAGAAGCAGAACAAGAATTTTATTGACTATGTGAAGAGGTGGAGGAACAAAGCTGCATTACTTAAGAAGAGACCAGATAAGTCTGACCATATTTGAATGATAGTAAGGGGTGTTCAACCTAGCCTACATGAACAAATGTCTCACACTCTCATAAGGGATTTCAAAGATCTTCTCAAAGCTAGCTTATAGATAGAAGAATGTGAATGGGAGAAGAGCCATTTTTCTGGAAGAAAGAGTGAGAGGGGGAATTATCAGTCTGGAGGCCAGAGTACACAGAATGTAGTGGATGTCATTGTGGTAACTAGTCAAGTAAATAGAAGATAATTTTTTTAGGGTTGGGAAAACCCTTATCTTGGGTTTTCAATAAGTTGCAGAAGAAAAGGCTATTATAGCCATTGGCTCCTCAATCAATACATGATCCTCTGCCATCAAACTTTGATCCCAAGGCCTTATGTCAATTCTATCAAATGCAAGGGCATGATACAAATAAATGTGCTTGATTAAGGCATGAGATCCATGATTTGATTGACAGTGAAAAGATGCATGAGCCTGATAAACCCAACACCAACAATAATCCATTGTCTAAGTTTAGAAGAGTGCCACCATAAATGACATTCATGATAGAAGAAGGATTGATGAAAATTTTTGTGTTTCATCTTTTCAAGATATAGATGGAGGAATTATGGATGAGGAGGTGATGACCATTGCCCCTGACATGTCCAAGTAGATGAAGCACCATCGATTATAATAAAATAAACTTTCTTAGGCTTGAATGCTACTTATTTTATTTTTACTTTCTTGAATATTTTTGGAATAATTTTTTTAATTAAGATTGTTTGAATAAATTACTTTCATTAAATTTTTGTTGGTCTTTATTCACTTTAGTGCTCAACCAATGATGTGTCTAGCTTGATATTCATAAATTAGTGTATCTAAGCATTATAATTCGAATGACTTTACTAATCAAGGGAATTGTTCTGTAGCATTGAGTTGTGTATGCTTACTTAGAGAGGGCTTCTACATAATTACTCTGTTTGGGTCCTAGTTAATCTTAGAACATGCTTTAACATACTCTCAAGGCAAAATTGAACTCTGCTTATGAAAGGGAGAAATTATCTAGGCATTGCTTGGTTAGCCAACAACTAGTATCCACAATGTTAACATCAATTCTTAGTTTGTCCCCTTAAACCTTCATAAGATTTTAGCTTACTTTTTATTGACTTGTAAGTAAAATAACTTACCGTATGTTGTTGTGGCACGTATGACAAGTCTGATAATCACTAAGGTACTAAGGACTAAATAAGATCAAGAAAGAGGATTATAGCCAATACCACAAAGATAGTTGAAGTTTACCTAAATTGGACTCAATATCTCAGATATATCAAGACACCAAAGGGTCCGTCCTCACCGAAGTAGACTCACTTTAATTAGACTCACTCTACTCCACTCATCCATAGTCAAAAGCATAGAATAGTGCAAACATGACAATTGTCTTGCAGCTAGGACCTAAAAACACAAAAAAAGAGAGAAAACAAAAAAAAGAAATGAAAGAAATGAAAAAAAAAAAGAAAAGAAGAAAACCCCCAAAAAGGGCGGTTCAGAAAGCCAATAGAGTTTTTCTTACCTGAAGCATCCAAAGACTCTCATTTAGTTATGAAGATAGATTGACTTGAATTGGTCCAGTCTAGCTAAAGATTCAAATAAAATCATAGAATTAGGTGAAAGACCATCTTTTATTTTTTTTCAACATAGCTCCAAGTTAGCAATATTCCTAATGGGAAAAGGACATAAAGAAATAGGAAGGAAAAGGGTGGTCTAAAGATCAATATAATACTTATTGGATCCGGATTTCTGCCAAGAAGATGGAAGGACATTCAAGCTTTGTATTTTCATGATGTCAGAAGATAAAAGTGATGCCCAGAGTTTAAGAATACTTCCAACAGGATATGGCTCCAGTAGAAAGTTTGTAGTGTGAAGGTTTGTCCATAGCGTTACATCAACTCTAATTGGAAAATGGCCTTCATTTAAACCATGTCCCTTATAGACCCCATTTCAAGCTTATTAAAGAGCAGTTGATCTCTCTTGGTAGGTAGAGTCTATTAGTATAGCTTGTTTGAATAAGAATGCATATGAGATAGATAGTATTTAAACTCAATTATACTTTTAGCTAAGTAATGTGTATATGCCTATCTGAAGTGCAACAATTCTTGCTTAAATGGAAATGATTCTTGAGTTTAGTATGGTAATTAGGGTTGTCATATTATAGATATATTAATTTGGAAAATCTAGCCCTGAGGTATATTGACATTGATTTAACAAGGCTGAAATGTGATTTGAAAATTTAAAAAAACAAATTGACACATGAGCCTTCATGCTTAGGGAGGTATGTTGCACTATCGAACCTTAAAGGACATATTGGGCAAGGTGGGCTAATAAAGGGGCTATTTGCATAGACATGAAGAAGTTACCAATTAATGTGTTGAATCATGGGTTGACATGGATGTCTAACTATCCTGGTTGTGCCCCCACAACTCATGTTTTCTATATCATGAAGGTACCAATGGGAGTGTTTCGAACTACCATCTTGGTCTGTGAGTCAGTAGAACTACTATAAGTATCACCCATTCATATCATGCATACATGAGCATATCACACTATATTTTTGTCTTGTATTATCTTTTGTTTGTCAAAGTGAACAGCATACATAGTGAAAAAAACAATCATAAGAAGATATAGAATCAAGGGGCATGAAAGGCCCGTTGCTTGAGAAAGATCCAATCACTTTGCAAAAATGGAGACACATATGTGCGCAAAGAATAAGACAAAAGTATCAGTTGAAGCATAATGGACACAAGATCATCAGTTTGAGCCTACACAGGGGGCAAAGCTTTACCTTTTGATTTTTGATTTTATGCATGTATAAAATATTTTTAAACTATCTTTCAACAATCTGTCATGCAGGAGACAAGAGAAGATAGGAGGGCAAAAGGGCTAAAAATAGCTGAACTTTTTTACAAATAGGAAGCCAATAAGGAATCAAAAGCAAAATCCAATAAAGAATGGAACAAATGAATGAAGATACAAATGATAGAAGGTTCATCCAGCTAGAAGAGCTAAAATTGATCCATTAAAGAATGGAACAAGTGGCTAAAAGAAAGCCCATACCCTCAACTGACAGAAGGCCAGACAGTTAGAAGAACTGAAGTTAAAACAAGATGAAGGTCCATCCTCAAGCAGAATCCATTGAAGAATGGAACAAGTGGCTAAAAGAAAGCTCGTACCCTCAACTGACAGAAGGTTAATCGGCTAGAAGAGCTGAAATTGATTGGCTAGAAGAAAGCCAGAATTCTCAACTGACAGAAGGTCAGTCAAGCTAGAAGAGTTGAAGATTGATGGCTAGAAGAAAGCCAAATCTCCCAACTGATATAATGTCAGTCAGCTAAAAGAGCTGAAATTGGTTTTCTAGAAGAAGCCAAAATCCTCAATTGATAGAAGGTCAGTCGAACCAATTCACAAACCCAATCTAATCTCGAGTCTAGAACCTAAACAATCCAGTCTCGGGTCGATAACTTAAACTAATCTCGGGCCCAGAACCTAAATTTAGCTCGGGTTGAGCACCCAAATCTAATCTTGTGTCAAGAACCCAAAACCCAGCCTTGGGTTGAGAACCCAAATATAGCATCAGGTCGAGTTCCCAAATCCAGTCTTAGATTGAGAACCCAAATCTAATCTCGGATCGAGAACCCAATCTAGTCTCAGGTCGAGTACCCAAATCAAGTCGCGGGTTGAGAACTCAAAATTCAGTTTTGGGTGGAGAATCTAAAATTTAATCTTAAGATGAGAACTCAAATCTAGCATCAGGTCTAGAACCCAAATTCAATTTCGGGTTGAAAACTCAAATGCAATATTCAGTCCAGAACCCATCTTCATCCAAAATTAACTCAAAGTCATGTTGCTTTTTGCTGTCTTCTACTGAAGTCTCAAATTGCTGAAGTAGGAGGTAAACTGTAGAACCCCTAATTTTGACCCTAAGCTAATCGAATCTCAATTAAAGAATGCTAAGCTAAAATTCAGTCTGATCGTAAAAATCTAATTTACAGCTTTTAAATAAGTTGGTCCGGCTTTGCAAGGCCTAAAATTAGTTGGTTCCTTTTTTAAATCCCTAAACCTAGTCTGATTTATTATTTAAAAATTAAAATAGGTTTGGTTCAATTTTAAATTACAAAATTAAGTCGGGCCGGACCTAAAATGTAAAAGCATGACAAATTGGCTAAGCCTAATTCACCATGTTATGGTGACCATGTCGAATTGGATCAGCCCTAACTCGATTTATTAGTGTCCTAATTAAGATTGGATTTTGTATTAACCGTCGGATTAATGTATTAGGGTTTTATTTTAAAACTCCTTCACCTATAAATACTAACAATTAATACTGAAATAGGAGGAATGAGAACTAAAAGCAAATTAGCAATTAACAAAGTGCAACCAAGAAACTCTTGAGTAGGCACAATTAATAAACTAAGCAGCAACAACAATTAAACGAGGATCAACACACAACAATTGCCTTGGGCAATTGCTTCACTTGCTTTGTCCAAAAGCTCCCTTAGTTCGTATTTATTAATTCCAAATTCATAGTTGCTTACTTAGTCATTATCTAGAAAATTTTTTAACTTATATCCATAGAGTTTAAGTGTCCATTAGTTTAATATTTAAACCAAAACCCTAGCTTAGCCATCCAAAACTTTATTTGCATATTTTAACAACCAAATCTTTAATTCCTGTTTAAAACCCTCTAATTCATAAAACCCTAGGCTCCCATCCGAAACCTTAATTTCCAAAACCAAAACTCTAATTTCTAATTTGATAACCCTAAAACCTTAATATCACATGGCTAAACCCTAATTTACATGTAAACCTTAGTTTAGATAGTAACCCTAGCAGGACCACCGTACGCCTCGTCGATGGGATCAATATTTAATTGAGGATTGTAATTATTTATGATTAACCTTAATTTTCTTTATTAAACTCTAATTTATTATTATTATTATTATGATTAAAGCTACATGTTTAGATTATTTATTTTACAATGAATGGTTGAATGATGATTAATTTTATTATTTGGATTTTAAGGATATAAAAGGCATGTTTCCATCTTATAGGTGCCTTTTTTGTTTAATTAATTTATTTTATGCAATTTAATTTATTTAAGGACTTTGGAACAATTGTAAGGGACATGTTTCCACCTTTTAGTTGGTGTCCTATTTTATTTATTTTCTTTGTGAACATTTAAGGATTGTAAGGGTATGTTTCCATCTATGGATGGATACCCACATTATTTTGTGATGTACTATTTTATCTTATTTTATGAATGGATCCATTTTTTCAATAATTATATGTAGTATGGATAATATTATAATGCTTAAGATTTTAATAATATTTAGACCTAAAAAAGAGGCCGATTCTAATGAACTGGGCGTTATGGGGGGTGATGGGCCACTTCTCACCTTCCCCATGCTTACCCAACTTTTCAAACCCAATAAGGGGTTGGGGATTCCTTAGAAATCTAGTTATCCACCCCTTTCTTTTTTCCTAGCCTGTTTAGGTGGTGATTCTATTTTCTCCGGGTTTAGGCCCATGTTCTATAAGGCCCTAAGCCTAATAGTGCCGAAGTCGTAAGAACCATTTCACATAGGAGTGAGGGCAAAAATCCCTGCTCACACTCTCTTATCAAATGGTAATGCATGAGTACATGTTTTGGTCATTGATGAGACTGTGGCTCCTTTGCTTATGCAATGGCTCCATTATTATCATAATACAAAGGCATTCGATCAATAATGCTAGGGAGCACTCCTAAATCTATGATGAACTTTATCCAAACTGCCTCTTTAGCTGCCTCAAAAACTGTTGTGTACTTTGCTTCAATTATAGAATCAGCAGTTGTATCTTGCTTGAAATGTTTCCAACTGACTACTTCACTATTTAATATAAATATGTAACCAGATTAGGATTTGGAATCATCCTTATCTGATTGGAAACTGGCATCTATATAACCATTTACTTTTAGTTCCCCATCTCCATATATCAAGAATGCATCCATAGTTCTTTTTAAGTACTTTAGGATATTCTTGACAACCACCCAATGTCCATCACTGGGATCATACTAGTACATAACATGGCATACATGATAGATCAAATAGCAAAGCATATGGGATCCTGCTCATGTGTTCCCTCTTCTTATGTAGAAGGACACATAGTCTTAGAGAGTTGAATTTGATGCACCATGGGCAAGAATCCTCTTTTACATTCTTCCATACTAAACCTCTTTAGAATTTTATCTATTTTATGTAGATTGTGAAAGGCAAAGCTACCTTTTTGATCTATCTCTATAAATCTTTATCCCAAAATTGAAGTTCCTTCTCCTAAGTCTTTCATGGAGAAATTCTTTGACAACCAAATGTTGACAAACTGCAAGACAGAGATATCATTTTCTATAGGTAGTATGTCATCCATATATAACATAAAGAGTAAGATTGCACTGCCACTAACCTTCTTGTATACACAAGGTTCATCCATACTTTATAAGAAACCAAACTCTTTTATTATCTCATCAAAGTGGATGTTCCAACTCCTATATTCTTACTTCAATTAATAAATTGATCTTTACAGTTTGCATTTTTTTTTTTTGCTATTGTTAGATGTGAAAACTCCAGGTTGTGTCATGTACACATCCTCAACTAGGCTTCCATTAAGGAAAATTATTTTCACATATATTTTCAAATCTCATAATCATAATGAACAGTAATAGCTAGAATTATCCTAATGGATTCAAGCATAGGAATAGGAGAAAAAGGTTTCATCATAATCAATTCCTTGCTTTTGACGATACCCTTTTGTAACTAGTCTTGCTTTATAGGTAATCACATTATCTTTCAAGTCGATTTTCTTCTTGAAAACCCATTTACACCCAATGGGCTTTATCCCTTCAAGTGGATCAATCAAAGTCCATACTTTGATGTCATATATGGAATCCATTTCAGATTGCATAGCCTTTAACCATTTATCCATTTCTAAACTTTTTAGAACTTTTAAATAGGTAATAGACTCATCATCTTCTCTGAGCAATATGTCATTATAATCTCGAATGAGAAATCCATATCTCTTGAGAGAATTACATATCCTACTTAGCCTGCGCAATTCTTGTGTATCTTGAGGTTGTTCTATTACTTCATCTTAATGACTAATAGGTATGACATCCATCAGTTGTTCAATGTTTCTTTGATTGTCTTGAACTTCACTAAGTTTTACTCTCACTTTCCACTATTAAAAAAAATCTTTCTCCAATAAATTAGCATTCCTTGAATCAAACACCTTTTGTTGGAATGGATGATAAAAGTAATATCCTCTTATTTCCTTAGGATATCTTATAAGCAAACATATATTGGATTTAGCCTCCAGCTTATCTAAAATTGTCCTCTACACATAAGCAGGACAACCCTACACCTTTATAAAAGAATGTATTGGTTTCATACCATTCCATATCTCATATAGAGTGGCATCAACTGATTTGGAAGGAACTCTATTTAGTCTATAAACTGTAGACTCGAGTGCATATCTCTAAAAGGACTTGGGTAACTTTGTGAAACACATCATTAATCAAACCATATCCAATAGAGTTTGATTTCTCCTTTCAGCTATACCATTATATTGTGGTGTCCATTGTGAAACAATCTCATTATCTCTTAAATAATTTTGAAACTATTGACTTAAGTATTCTCCATCGATCAAATCCAAATGTCTTAATACTTTTTGTCAAGTTGTTTTTCTTCAATTCTTTAAACTTTTCAAAGATTTCAAATTTGTATTTCATTAAATACAAATACACAACTCATGAATATCATCAATAAAGGTTATGAAGTAGATGTACCTTCCTCTAGCATGTATAAACATTGGTCCACATACATCTATATGCATTTGATCCAACAAATCTTTACTTCTTTCACCTTTTCCACTAAAATTTATCTTTGTCCTTTTGCCAAGTAAACAAGATCCATATGTTTCAAATTATCCATAATTAAATGAACCTAAATTGCCACCCCTGTGTAACTTAGTCATGTGTTTCTCATTTATATGGCATAAATGACATTGCCAGAGATAAGATTCTTCAAAATTGTCCCAAATTCTATAAAAAAAAATTAAATAAAAAATTAAACAAATAAGGTACCCACATAGTGTGGAAACATGCATTTTACAATTCCCTTTGAAAATACATGAAAATCCAAGAAAATTAACAAAGCAAGGAAAATAATACAAATATACATGAAAATAATTGAATAATTAAAAGGAAGACAAACAAACATATCTTAATATTAATTCAAATTATAGAGGGTTAAGGAGGCAGCGCCCCCGAAGGGTAACCGTTTTATAGGATTGGATTTTGTTGTAGAATTAGGATTTGGTTATGGAATTAGGGCTTTAGCATACAAATTAGGGTTTTAATTCTAAACTAGGGTTTTAAAATACAAGTCAAGATTAAAACATGAAAATTAGAGTTATGATTTAATTTACACCTAAAATGGTTTGTTGCAAAATATTTTGAAGTTGACCAATTAATCTAAAACAATAATGACTTTTAACAGTATTGCAAGATGAAGATAACAAAAGGAATTTATATGATATTAGTTAATGGGACACACCTGCATTGTTGGTTCCTTGAAGGTAAATTTTTTGACCCAAACTAGACTGCACAATGGCTTTTGGATAGCTTAGACCGATTGAATTCTTGGCTGGACTTCAACAATTAGAAATTACTTTAGCTACTGCCTAAATTCTGCTTCTTTGCTCTATTTTTTAAATCCTTTTAATCATGGCTCAAGGTTTTGTCTTTTTGTTCATTCCCATGCATGTTTCTTAAACTTGTATTTATAAGCAATAATTAGGTTAATGCCGACTTAATAACCCTAATTTTCAAAACTCATACTAAATTTGGCTCGGATTAAGGAATAAAATAAGGACCCATGTCGAATTAGACCATGGTCAATTTGATATGAACTAAAGCTCATATCAAACTGGACCATGGCCAATTCAATGTGAGCTTTGTGCTCATATCAAATTGGACATGCTCCAATTAAATATGGCTAAGGCTCATATCAATCGAACCTTGTCCAATTTGATATAAGCATTCTTATATCGAATTAGAGTGAATTGGCATAGCCCATATCGAATTAAACCAAACTGAACCCACTTTAACTTCGAATCGGTCCTAACTCGGACTTCAAAAATTGAATTGGCTTAAATTGAGCCTTTTGAAATTGGACCATTCTAATTTAAAGCTTTAAATTAGATTTAAACTATTAAAATTGAACATAATTTGACTTGATCTCTACTAATTAGGAATGGACCTGCTTAGGGCCAAAATTATGGGTCTATAATTTTACCCCTTGCTTGAATTGTTAGTATATGTGCCCTAGGCCATTTATTTGGATCTTTATGTTATACATGCATTATTAATAAATGAGGTTTTATTATCCTTATTGTTTGTTTTCATGTTACACAATTTTGATATTTGTCCCTGGTTTATTATTGTTATAGAGATAAAAAAAATAATTCTTAACTAGTATGAACATTGATTTGATAATCATCAGATGGTTATGTGTATAGTGATACAAATCAATTTCATAGATACTTGTTAGAGAACAATGTATTGGATAGACCCATCATGAGATTACTACATGGGTTAGTGTCATAAGTAAATCTCATGATAGTTATGTATTAATTCTTTGACTTGAGATTGTCATAGTTTCCAATATAAGGACTATTATATTTTGACATGATCAAACATTATCCGTAACTGGATAGTAATAAAGGTTATGATCATATATAATATAAATTATGTAGAGGATAATGAACAATAAAGATAGAATTTGTCCCTCTCTTTGAGAGAGATATCTTTTGGGCCCCTCGATAAGTGAGACTGTGAAATGTATGGTTGTTCTCAAATGAATTGATAGTGTGATCAATTTCATTTGTTTTTTATCAGTCTACTTAGAGATCGAGTAATCATAAGTTTGGACAATATAAGTATGACGTTGACCATGACTTATGTTCAAGCTAGATATCATGTGACAAAGGGATTAATGCATATACTATTATTAGGCAAATTGGACATTCCTTATATTAATTGGGTAGTTGTAACGACTTGCTAGAGGCCAATTATGACTTGTTGGTTTAATAGAGATTAAATTGACTGCCAATTAATATGGGCCTATCGGGTCACACACAAGAATGCGCTTTGGGCTGGATATAATATTAATAATATTAATATTAGATATTAATATTTATTATTATTATTATTTTCATTATATATATATATATTATTAGATAATATATTCAGAATCCTTATTAGATTTGGATTCTGATTTTGACTTACCTTATCCAATTTCGAATTGGATTCTGGAGTGATTATATTCACTCCAGACGTTAAGTCTTCTTAGAGGTAACATTAGAAAATGAAAGAGAACGAAAAAAAAAGGAACCCTAATACGTTTTAGAGAAAATATTTTTCCAGCCTTTGCCATTGCAGAGAGCTAGCACTCCAGACGGTAGCATTTGTGTGGATACGCGATAGAGGGTGTTTTGCAATCGAGGCATCTCTTCCAAACTGTGATTTCGAATCATCAACAGGTTAGTTCTTTGAACACTTTCGTCGAATTAAACGAACAGCATGGATCCTGGTGGGAAATCAGAGATCAAAAATTTTTCCGCTGCGTGTTTTTGGTTTGCAGTGATCTCCTTGATTTCCTAACATGAATGATTTTGAATTCATTCAGAGAGTGAAAAGTAATATGGCTTTGAGCTTATCTTGGATAAGGGTAGGTTTTGGAGCTGTAACCTCCTAGTTTGGGTTTTGGACTCATGAATTGGTTTGGGTTTTAGATCCAAAACTGTATTTGGATTCTGAACTTGAGATTGGATTTGGGTTCTAGACCCGAGATTCAGTTTTTAATTTTATACCTAAGATTGGATTTGGACTCTAAACCAGAGACTAGATTTAGGTTCTGGACCCAAGACTAGATTTAGGTTCTGGACTCGAGACTAGATTTGGATTCTGAATCAGAGATTGGATTTGGGTTCTGGACCTGAGATATTATGGATGCTTTAAAGTGTCAAGAGAAACCAGTTCAACTTTAGCTCTTCTAGCTTGATTGATCTTTTGTCATTTGAGAATTGTGGCTTTCTTCTAGCCACCTGTGAGATGGGATTTTTGCCCCCACTCCCAGTGGAATGGTTCTTGTGACTTCAGCACTGTTTAGGCTCAGGCCTTAGAGACTACGGACCTAAGTCCGGAGAAAATGGAGTCACCACCTGGACGGGCCGGAAATAAGAAAGGGGTGGATGAGTCAATTCCTAAGGAATCCCCAACCCCCTAATGGGTTTGAAAAGTTGGGTACGTATGGGGAAGATGAGAAATGGCCCAGCACCCCCACAACGCCTGGTTCATTGGAACCGGCCTCCTTTACAGGTCTTAATATTATAAAATTCTTAAATATAACAATATTATCCATATTACATGCAACAATTGAAATAAAGCATTGATATATTAAAAATCAAAACAATCTCCAAGCAAAATAAATAAAAGGACACACATCCGAAGATGGAAACATGCCCTTACATTATCCATGTCTAAGCTAAATAGGACACCCACCATGAGGTAGAAACATGTCCTTTACATTGGTCTAAAATATAAAAGCAATTTAAATTACATAGAAATTAATTAATGAGGTACCCACAAAGTGGAAACATACCTCTTACAACATTTGGAAATCAAAATAAATTATTCATCAAAGATATTAAACATCAATCAAAATATAAACATTCATCTATGATAATTTAAATAAACCAAGCATTGAACTTAAATAAATCAAAGCATATAATAAACTACATAATTAAATCTAAAAATAAAGTAAGTCAAGATACAAATTAGGGTTACTGTTTCTCATTTAAAGTTCTTTAATTAATATTTAGGGTTTTGGAATTTATTAGTTTAGGCTACTGTAAGTTTTAAGGGAATTGAAATGGATTAAGGTTTTATAATTTAAGAGATTGATAAGGTTCTTTGATTAACGAAATTAGGGTTTAAGGGATAAAATCATGAAATTAGGGTTTTGATACTTTAAAACATTTGAATTTAGGACTCACAGTTACTAGATTATTATTTTGGATTTACTATATTGGGTTTGAATGTTTAGGTATATAAGGTTTTAAGGTTTTAAGGATTAGGGTTTAGGAAAACTAGGGTTTAACGTTTTAAGGGAATTAGGGTTTAAGAAAACTTAGGGTTTAGATTAGCTAGTTTGGGGTTACTGTCTTGGTTTTGGAATTGAAGAAAATAGTTTAGAGTTTATAAAGTTTTTGGAAATAGGCAAGATGATTTAAGGTTTTTGGAAACAGAAAGTATTTTTTTTTTTTGAGTTTTTGGAAATAAAAGGATCAATTTAGGGTTTTAAATTTTAGAAGAAACAAAATTAGAGTTCTTGAGTTTTAAAAGAAACAAAAGGAACATTTTAAGATTTTTGGAAAACAAAGAAACGAATTAAGGTTTTTTAAGGTATTTAGAAACAGAGGAAATCATTTAAGGGTTTTTGGAAACGAAGATCAAATTATTACATATTCAAAGATTAAATTTTTGTGTGTATAATCTTATGAATCAAATAAAGAATGAAGCTACTGTAAGAAATAAAAAGAAATTAAAGATTCAAACCTTCGTTCGTTGGTTCCACCAAAAATTGCTTCTTGGATGAACAAGGACAAAGGCAAGGTTGCTGCCTTTGATAGCTTGATTGCTTGCCTGCCTATTCTCTTCTAAAGAAATTATCTGTTTCATGCCCTTGCATTTGAAGAAATTAATAGAAGGCCTCGGCATTAAAGTTTGATGGTAGTGGATTATGTAACGGTCGAGGAGCTAATGGTTGTAACAACCCTTTCTTTTGCAGCTTGCTAAAAACCCAAGATAGAGGTTTCCCCAATTTTGAAAATTGTCTTTTATTTCCTTGACCGGTCACATTAACATCAACTTCTTTTTGCGTGCTTTGATTGCTAGGCTGATAATTTCCTTTCTCATTCCTTCTTATTAAAAAGAGATTTTTTCTCCCTTTCCCACTCTTCAATTTGTAGACCAGCTTGGAGAAGATCTTTGAAATCCCTTATAAGGGTGTGAGACATCCTTTCACAGAGATTGGGCAGGATGCCTCTCACGATCATTCTTATTTGATCAGATTCATTGCGCCTTTTCTTAAGCAAAGCAGCCTTATTTCTCCACTTTTTCACATAGTCCACAAAATTCTCATTTGGCCTTTGCCTAATGGACTCAACTTCCATTAAGGTAACTTCCATTTCAACATTATACCCATATTGCTGAATGAAAGCCTTGTATAATAGATCCCAATTCTTTTGTGTTCCTTCATCTAAGGTATTGAACCAATTTTGGATAACAGGATCCAATGAGAGCATAAAGTACCTTAGAGTTTGAGCCTTAGTAGCTCGAGTAGACTGCATAGCAGTGATATACTGCTTCACATAGAGGTAAGGATTTTCGATTCCATCAAACTTCGCAAAAGATGGCATTTTGAACTTGTACGGAACTTCTTCATCTAGCTCAAATAGTTTGTCGACTTCGGACATTTCTTCAATTTTCAGTTTCTTCTCAAATTTCTTTTCTAAATCAGCAATCATCATCTCAACATCAGATGTCTCGGTCTTTTTAATAGTTACCTTCTCAACAACCTTCGGCTCCTTTTTGTTTTGAGGATCTTGGTAGTATTGAGCCCAATCATCATAATCAATGATCACCTTATCATCATAAAAAGCTACTTCACCAACTTTAGCCTTCTCTTTGTCTTTCTTGATGCTAGCAGATGCTTCGGCATTGTTTCCTAAAATTACAGCTAGTTGATTCTTTATGGTCTCAACCATGGCCTCTTTTATTTCTTCCATCTTGGCATTGAGGGCATCATCCACCATTCTTTGAATTTGTTCGGGCTCCATCGCTTTTAGTGAGCAAGTGATTGAGTCGTTGCTAGATTCTTTGTCTCCGGCGTAGGTTTTAAGGTTTTAAGGATTAGGTTTTAGGAAAACTAGGGTTTAAGGTTTTAAGGGAATTAGAGTTTAAGAAAACTTAGGTTTAGATTAGCTAGTTTGGGGTTACTATCTTGGTTTTAGAATTGAAGAAAATAGTTTAGAGTTTATAAAGTTTTAGGAAATAGACAAGATGATTTAAGATTTTTGGAAACAAAAAGTATTTTTTTAAAGTTTTTGGAAATAAAAGGATCAGTTTAGGGTTTTAAATTTTAGAAGAAACAAAATTAGGATTCTTGAGTTTTAAAAGAAACAAAAAGAACATTTTAAGATTTTTGGAAAACAAAGAAATGAATTAAGGTTTTTTAAGGTATTTAGAAACAGAGGAAATCATTTAAGGTTTTTTGGAAACGAAGATCAAATTATTACATCTTCAAAGATCGAAGTTTTATGTGTATAATCTTATGAATCAAATAAAGAATGAAGCTACTGTAAGAAATAAAAAGCAATTAAAGATTCAAACTTTCGTTCATTAGTTCCACCAAAAATTGCTTTTTGGATGAACAAGGACAAAGGCAAGGTTGCTGCCTTTGATAGCTTGATTGCTTGCCTGCCTATTCTCTTCTAAAAAGTCTGATCAATTTGTAAAGTTCCAGTTCAAAATCCAAGTCCCAGTCCAAAGTCCAATTCCTTCTCTTTTTCTGTGTCTTTTTAGTGTTATTTATAGGAAATTTTGGAAGCTTAATTCCAATTGTTTAAGGAATTTATCATTAATTAGGAAAAGGAAACCGAAACTAAATAGAATTTGGTTTCGGAAAAAATTGCGTCAAAAAAATTTCGCTGGCAAAAAAACTGTTGCGGGCTGCTGCAAGGAACAGTGTCGAAAAATTGCGAGGGGCGGGCTGCGGGCCATTTCATCCGCAGGAAGCTCCTGTGGGCGAAATGGCCCAAGGCCATTTCGTCCAACATTTTCTGCGATGAATTTTTTCATCTCTGATTTTTCCATCTCAAATTTTTATTTTTATTTTTATTTATTTATTTTTATTATTATTTTTATTTTTATTCACTTCACCATAAAAATACTAAAATAAATATTAAAATATCACAAAATTTATTTTGGACTATAAAAAATAACGGACCATACTGGGTCAATAATTAAGGGTCTACACCACCTATTCCTTAATATATTCAACTGACATTCTATCATCTGATCATTGTAGCTTTCTTATAGTCATTTGTTCCATTCTTTAATGGATTATGATGACCTTCTATCACCTAAGAGTTTTAGCTTTCTTCTAGCCAGTTGAATCATTCTTCAATGGATTCTGTTGACCTTCTTTCAATTGAGAGTTTTAGCTTTCTTCTTACCAGTTGTTACATTCTTCAATAAATTTTGCTGACCTTCTATCATATGAGAGTTTTGGCTTTCTTCTAGCCGGTTATTCCATTCTTCAATGGATTCTGCTCACCTTCTATCATTTGAGAGTTTTGTCTTTCCTCTAGCCATCAACTTTAGCTCTTCTGCTCAAACATTAGGTCTTCACATTTCACAATCAATCTATAAACATTGGGTCTTCACCCTTTACCATAGATCTTCATCCTCAAGTATCGAGTCTTCACCCTTCAAAATAGATCTTCATCCTCAAACGTCGGGTCTTCACGCTTCAAATGGATCTTTATCCTCAAATGTTAAGTCTTTACCCTTCAAAATGGATCTTCATCCTCAATGTTGGGTCTTCACCCTTCAGAAAGGATCTTCATCCTTTGACATTGGGTCTTCATCCTTCAAAATGGATCTTCATCCTTGGATATTGGGTCTTTACCCTTCAAAATAGATTTTCATCCTTCCTGTCTTCTCTTTAAATCTTTATCTTTCTCTTGCTTTGTTGCAAAAAATTTAGCTCTTTTTAGCTCTTTATCTTTCTATCTTTCACAATCGGATTAGATCCTTTTTCAAGCAATGAGCCTTTCATATCCCCTGATGCTGCAGCATGCTTCGCATTGTTTGCTTCATAGAGTATTAATTGTTCACTATGACAAAGGAATAAGCACAAAAGTGCAATGTGACATGCTCATGTATGCATGGTATGCATGAGAGATACTTACAGTGGTGGTATTGACTCATAGACGGAGGTGATGGACCAAAATACTCACATTGGCTCCTTCTACATGCTTATTCAGGTCTTGTAATAGGACAACAGAAGACTTCACTTATATGGCTTAATCTCTAAGATGAAAGCATGAGTAGTGGGGGCCCAAGCATGGTAGTAAGAGTCATAAGAGATACACATTTCAACCAATGATTCAATATATTAGTTGGTAACTTCTCCATGACCTTGCAAATGATCCTTGCATTAGCCATATTTGCTTAATACGTTCTTTAAGATTCGACGGTACAACATACTTCCCTAAATATGAAGGCTTGTATAACACTTTCTTTTTCCTTTTTAAACTTTTAAAATCACATTTTGGCTCTGCCAAATCAGTGGAGTCACCATTATGAGTCGAGATTTTTTCCCCCACATCCAGTGGAATGGCTCTTGGGACTTCGATACTATTAGGCTCTAGGCCATAGAGAACACGGACCTCAACCTGGAGAATATGAGTCACTACCCAGTTGGATTCCTAAGGAATCCCCAACCCCTACTAGGTTTGGAAAGTTGGGTATGCATGGGGAAGGTGAGAATGATCCAGCACCCCCATAACGCTCTGTTTATTAGAATCAGCCTCCTTTTCAGGTCTAGATATTATTAAATCCTTAACTTATCATAATATTATCCATAATACATGCAACCATTTGAAATAAAAAATCATATTATAAAATCAAACGAGTCTAAATAAATCAACAAAATTGGCACCCATACAAGATGGACACATGCCTTTACAATGTGTAATGTCTAGAATATAAGTATATAAAATAGGACACCCACCATTTGGTGAAAACATGTCCCTTTAATCCCAAAATTCTTAAAATTAGAATAAGAAATTAAAATAAATAAGGCACGCACAGAGTAGAAATATGCCTTTTACATCATGCTTAAAATCCAAACAATAATAAATAAACAACTCAATCATCCATCATAAGCAAATAAATCATACATTATCATATCATCCATCATAAGCAAGTAAATAACAATAAGTCAATAATTAAAATTGGGATTCCATCATCAAATTAGGATTGATTGCTAAATTAGGGCTTTTAGGGTTTTTAAACATGCAACTAGGGTTTTAACCTAAAATTAGGGTTTTGTAATTATGCAAATTAGGGTTTAAACATGTAAATTAGGGTTTTGGAATAAAACTAGGGTTTTAAATCTAAACCTAGGGTTCAATTTATAAATTAAACTAAAACATGCAAATCTATGATTTAAGATACAAATTAAGATTAAAACATGTGAGATTAGGGTTTAAGTCTTCAAACTTATACAATTAAGATATGAATCAAACTAAGATTGAGGTTGTGTTTTACTGGATGGATTTCTAAAATCTAGATACAATAAATTCTATGATGTTAATAATAAGGATGATAAACATAATTTAATTAAAATGAGTTAGTGAAATCAAACCTTCATTGTTGGCTCTACCAAGGTCTTTTATTTGAACCAAACCTTACCCAAGTACTGCAATTACTCTACAAAATTGATGTTATAACTTGTTGAGTCAAACATATCTTGGTTGAGTTAAATAATTAGTGGATCATCCACTAATTTTAGCCACTGCTTCTTTATTGCTTTATGTCTCTAGTTGGCTATTTTTGTTTCTATTTCTATTGTTCACTTTTGCTCTTTGTCTATTGCCTTTTTTAATTTGATAATTTTATAGCTAAACCTAATTATTGGTCGCTCACTAACCCCTAATCTTTCTATTTGCCTTTATATTTATATGCAGCATTAAGGTTTTAATCAAGCTTACCAGTTCTAAAAATGTTAGAATACTTCTTGATTATCTAAACACCTGCAAATTTTGCCTCGATTAGGTTACTTGAACTTGATTTAAAGTTGAATTAAATAAAAATTAAGGGCCTATGTCGAATTGGATGTCCAATTTGCTCATTTCAAATTTAGCCATGGCCAAAGGCTCATAATGAATTGGCTATAAAAAAATGGCCATTTATCCTAATTTTTGGGTCGGTTTAGCTTCTTGAATCGGATTAGAATTGGTTTTGGTTTTTAATTGGATTCAGACTTGATTTGGGCTTTTTAAATTATATTGCTCCTGGTTTAGACTTTTAAAATTGGATTAAACTTAACTTGGGCCTTTAAGATTGGATCGGTCATGGTTTGGGCTTTTAAATTAGAACTAAACTCATTCAGGGCCAAATTTAAGGGTCTATAATTTTTTTCCTACTTGAATGATCTGAGACTTTAGTAAAAGAGAGTGAAAAAGCAATGATACAGCTTCTCAATTTTGCACCAAGCATCTGCAAAATAAACCAAGAGACAAGTGAGTAGAAATCCAAAGGATGAATACCCTATGGTGAGGAACCATTGAGTATCGACATTCAATCATTGAATGATTCTAATATCTCAATGGGCTATTAGGCAACTCTAATATCCCAATAAAAACCACCAAGCAACTCTAATATGTTGGTAAAACAAAACAATCATCGGATTCTAATATCCCGATGAAAACCATCAAATGACTCTAATATCTTAATGAAACCACCAAACATCGAGCGACTAATATCTCGATGAAACTATCAGGCAACTCTGATATCTTGGTTTTGATGAACTTGAACTGGTTTGGGTTTTAGACCCAGGATTAGATTTGGGCCCTAGACCCTAGATTTGATTTAGATTATGGACCTGAGACTGGATTTTGGATTCTAGACCCAAGACTAGATTTGGGCTCTGGACCTGAGACTGGATTTGGATTTTGGACTCAAGACTAGATTTAAATTCTAAACCCAAGGCAAGATTTGTGTTCTAGACCTGAGACTAGATTTGGATTCTAGACCCATTAAACTACTATAATATTCCAATAGACTATTAGGCAACTATAATATCCTAATAGGTTTATCAGGCTACTCTAATATCCCGATGAAATGACCAAGCAATGAAACCATTGAGCGACTCTAATATCTCAATGGGTCATTGGGCAACTCTAGTATCCTAATGGGTTTATCGAGCAAAATTTTGATAAATCACCAAGCGACTCTAATAACTTGGTGAGTGAAAATAGCCATCGAGTTACTCTAATATCTCGATGAAATCTATCAAGCGACTCTAATATACTGGTAAATTAAATTAGTCATTGAGAGACTCTAATATCCTAATGAAAACCACCAAAAGACTCAAATATCTTGATAGCATACTGAGCAACTCTAATATCTCACTAAAAACAAACATGGATACTTCAACATATCAAGAAAAACTGTGCCATTAGGATACTTCAATAAATCCAATATAGGCTAGAGATTGTGTCATCAGGATACTTTAACAAATCCAATATAGGCTGGAGATTGTACCATCAGGATACTTCAGCAAATCCAATATAGGTTGGGTAGTGGATGCTTCAACAAATAAGCTTAAAAATGTCTGCCTCTACAGAAATGAATCTTTATCTTGATTCTTTATTCTTGGGGATGGAACTTTGTTTTGTCTCGACTATAGCTCTTTTAGCTTGACTGATATGATCTTTTTGGACCCTTATCCTTATCTTTTATCTTTTGTATCTTCATTCATTTAAGAGTTCTGATTTTCTTCTTGTTCCAGTCTTTTAGTTCTTCAACTATATAAAAAATTCAGCTATTTTTTAGCTATCCCTCATATCCTTTCTTTTCTCCCTGTGTTACAAAATATTAAAGTTTAAAAATATTATGTTCATGCATAAATTTAAAAATTAAAGAGGAAGTTTTGCCCCCTGTGTAGGCTCAAACCAATGGTTTTGTTCTCAAGTAGGCTCTGATTAATGTTTGTGTTTTGTCTAGTCCCTTGCACAAGCATCCATCTCTTCTTTCTTTTGCAATGGCCTTTTCTTACCCCCTGATTCCATATCTACTTTTTATTGTTTACTTCACAGAGTGTCTACTATTCACTTTGATAAAGAATAGGTAACATAAGACAAAAATGCAGTGTGATATGCTTATTTATGGATGATATGCATAGATGATATATACAGTGGTTCCATTGACTCAAAGACCGAGATGATAAGCCAAAGCACTCCCATTAGTTCTTTCCAGATGCTTGTTCAGGTCTTGCATTAGAACAATAGAAGCCTTTATTTCTATTACTTTATTTTAAAAATATTGGAAACATAAGCAGTGGGGGCCCAAGTATGGTAGTCAAATGTTGTCCCAAATTAGCAACCAAGAGAGGGGGTGAATTGGTTGGTTCATGTAGTGATGATAAATTGAAACTTTTAAAGCAAGATGAAAAAGATGTAGAAGAAGATAAAGTTGAGAAGAAACAACGCAATAGATTTATAGTGTTCAGATTTACCTCAATCCTACATCCACTTCCTTAACAACTTGTTAATATTCCATTAGTCTTGAGTTTTTTACAAGCTTAACTCTAACTTGGTGTTTTCACAAGCTCACACCAAACTTTACAATAGTTTGAGATCAATCCTCATAACCCTTACAAGAGTTTTTCCAAGGCTCACTCAAAACCTAAGTGTTTCAAAGCTCACACCCAACTTATAATGGTGTTTTTAATGCTTACACCTAATACTCACATAATTCAAATGTTAATTAAAGTAAATGAAATTGAAAGTATATTGCTTAGGCTATTACAATCACAATTACCCGCAATAAGAGGTTTCTTAGGGTATTTATGGTCAATTAGTCTTGAACTAGCCATTTGAGGTGGTTCCCACATGTTTAGTGCTTGTCTTCCACTAATTTAGTGGCCGAACCTCGGTGTGTGATCGCTTGGCTCGGTGTGTGGTCATACAATTTAAAAATTCTCTGTAATGGCTGTTCCAATGGTTAGATTTTATTATTTGACAGAATCTTGTTCACCCATACTTTTGTGTCTTACGGTCGCCCAGCTCAGTGTGCAGTCACTAGGCACAAAGGTTACTGTTAAATTTAAATTTCTTCATCCACGTGTCAAAATGTCATTTGTCCAAGGTATTTGGTGCTAAGATTCAAATCTACCAAATATATGTGGTCGCTTAGTTCTGTTGAACAGTCGCACAAGACTTTAAGCATTGAGAAAGTACTATGAGAGTTGGCCATTATCTCTTCTGCTACTTTTAGGTTTTTAGTCATTGCTTTGAGTGGTCACTTGGGCTTCTTTTGCAATCAAACAAAGTTATGGAGTCTTGACTTCATCACATGATGAAACCATGATCCTCTTTATGAGTTTATGAATTTTTAGCTTAATTTTGGTGCAATCGCTCAGTGCTCGAGTATGGTTGCACACCTGTCTTGCGACCTGACTTCACTGCTCATTGACAATCCAACCTCTTCTATGAGATATGTGGATTTAGCTCAGCATGGTTGTGCGTTCACTCATTTGCTCGGGCAATCACAAATATAGCTTACTACCTGCTTAGCTCGATAATTCTATATGCGCAATTCAGTTCTCTGCTCGAGCTACTTTTATGTGGTCGCTTAGTAGTTTGGGTGATCATACAAAGGCTTGATTTTCATTCCTGCACTCAGACTTGTTTGGAATCTTTAGTACTTTAACAATTTGATTGTCAATGATCAAAATAGAGTTTGATTATCCAAAAATCTCAATAATATCCTCATTTTTTACTTTGGCAATTAAATTGAATTTAATTTAAAAATAATCAAGTGTATGCATCAATTGTAATTCAAATGTAAGTGTTAATGCCAATGATATTTTGATTTTAGTTGCTTTCCCTTAAATTATTAATGTTTATGAAATGCATGATCATAAAATTTTAATATTTCTCCCCCTTCTCAACCTTTGTTTATCTTTCCCTTTATAGATTATTTTATCTCCCTTTGTATACTTTCTCACCAATAGGTCACATAATTTCTCTTCTCCCACTTTGACAATTAAATTCAATCACATTTCTCCCAGTTTGACAAAGGCAAAAAGGAAAGTGAAAAAGAATATAAGTCATAGAAAGAAGATTTAAAACAAGATAAAATTTATTGATAATAAATTTTAATATAAGATAAAAATAAAAGTAAATGCAAAAGCAATACTAGAAAGTAGCTAATCCAAGACTTTTTTTCTTTTTCTTTTCTTGATGGTGGAGGTAGAGTTAGAATGTTATCATCATTATTACCATTAATAGAAGAAGAGGGAGAGTAACCACCAGATGATTGAGTGGATTCTTCATAAGGGCTTTTAATATGCTCACTTGCATCCCATTCACTCAACTTATATTGATCAAGATCAAACTTCCCTTGTAAATCATATATGTCATGATGAATGCGGGAAATAAGATCAACCTTTTTGTTAAGTTTTGTGACTCTCTTGGTTACATCCTTCTTAAAATGATTGAATTGCTTTTGAAGAGAAGTTATGGTCTTGAGGATGAGCTTTAGAGTTTTGGATGACTCACCCTTTTCTTTGAAAGGTTTGGAAGGTCTAGGAGGATGCTTCACTTCTACATGAGTAAGATCACCTTCTTCTTTTATAATGTGATACCTAGGTCTCTTTCTCTCTCTTTGCATAACTTCCTTTCTCCCAAAGGTAAACTTATAGTGGTCATTAACCTTTTAGATGCATCTAGCATGCTCAAGGTAGTCTAGGTTGATGGAATTTATGGCTGGATTAAGGGGATCACTTAGGGTTGCAAGATTTTTAGGGGTTAGAAGACCTAAGTGTCTAGCAAGTTGTGTGATTTGGGAGAAGAGAAAGAAGGTGCCTACCTTATACTTTCTAAGGCATAAGAAGGTCTCTATGAGGAACCCAATACTCTTAATCGGCTCATTATGCACAAGAGCATACAAGAAAAACAAGTCACATTGAGTGACCTTTTAATTTCCATCACTTCTTTGGGGGATAGAGTAAGTGATGATTATAAGCAAGAGCCGAAAGATAAGGATCCTAAAATGAATGGATTTTGAAGACCTATTATTGTTTTGGGTTTCAATGGAAAGCTCACTCCAAAAAGAAGAATGATTTCTCAAAGAAAAATCTTTGTCCGCATAGGCAAATGCTCCATGGGTTTGGAATCCCCAAACTTCACCAAATTCTTCTAAGGATAGAGTAAAATCTTAGTCAAAAAGCCTAAAATAAACTCCATAAAAGCCTATGGGTGTATTATATTTTTTTCTCTACCCTTAGAGACATTAAGAATTCCCTTATGAGGCTAAGATAACCTAGTTCATTTGGGAATGCAAAATGCCTCCACCTAATCCTATCAAGGTAGCTATAAATTTCATCTTAGATATTTAGGGCAAGGAGCATCCCTTCTGCAAGCATTTTGGTTGGCTTTATGGTCTTTTTCTTAAGCATTTAGTATTTGGCTTTCTCTTCTTCATTTTTGTACTTGGGTTTGTGTGGTTGAACACTCTTCCTAGTGAAATGTTTAGGTTTAGGTTGAGGTTGAGGTTCACTAATCACAATCCCCTTTCCCTTGATTTTGTCTTTCATTTTGGTAGTCTTGGTTTTAGGCTCTATAACTTTAATAAAAGCAAAACAAGAAAAGAAAATATAGAAATGTAGGAGATAGAAAGAAAGGTAGAAGGTAGAATGTTGATGCAGCTTCAAAGCCTTCAAAAAAAATTCTTCTTGATGAACTAAGGCTTGAAATATTGATTGAAATTGTGTATGTGAGTTTGTAAAGATCTATTTTTATGCAAAAGAAGGGTATTTATAGAAAAAAAATTGAAAAAATGGATGTTTTTGACCATTGGAGATTAAGAAATTTGAAAGTTCCAATGTTCAAAAGAAAATGTCAATTATACCTGTTATGCGGGTGGCATACCTCTTTGTGCCACCGCAAGTTCAGTTTGGCAAGCTCTCGAGGTAGAGGGCACTCGCACAAGTCTAAAGAGTGTGTAATGGTCGATAAAATTTGAAAATTTGAATTTTTGGGCGATTGCATGAATTGATGTACATTCGCGAAAGAGAAATCTTTAAGTTCAGGCTCAGGATATATACATTTTTAAAGCTCAGCTCGGGAGAATGCAGATGATGTGTGACCGCTTGGTATTTTTAAGCGATCACACAAAGGCAACAAATAGGGGTTTTTATGATTTTTCAAATACAAATTATCAAAATAGATGTGGAAATGACAAAGAAAAATCATATAAGGGATTTTCCATCATTCATACCAATGTGTTGTTTTATGAAGTTCAATCTTTCCTCATCTAAGGGTTTCGTGAAAATATCCGCAAGTTGATTTTGAGTTTCAACAAATTCTAAAACTACATTATGATTTTGGACATTATCTCTTAAAAAATGATGTTTGATATCCATATGCTTTGATCTGTAATGTTGAATTTGGTTCTTGGATAAATTAATTGCACTTGTGTTATCACATTTAATAGGAATGTGATTAAATATTTTTCCATAATCAAGTAATTATTGTTTTATCCAAAGAAATTGTGTGCAAAAAAACATGCATCAACATATTATGCTTCACCGATAGATAAAGCAACCGACACTTATTTCTTGCTAAACCAAGAAACTAAGCATTCACCTAAAAAGTGACATGATCCTATGGTGTTTTTCCTATCTAGTAGGCTACTGGTGAAATCTGCATCCAAAAAACTTAATATATCAAATGATGTGTTTCTAGAATACCATAGATCTAAATGCAATGCACCACTCAAGTATTTTAAAATTCTTTTAGTTTCATTTAAATGTGATTCCGTAGGACAAGATTGAAATCTAGCACATAAATAAACACTATAAATTATATCCGGTCTAGAAGCAGTTAAGTAAAGTAGTGATCCGATAATACCTCAATATTTCTTTTCATCTACTACCTTACCATTCTCATCTTTGTCAAGTTTCAAACATGTGCTCATTGGAGTCTTTCTAACTTTGCAACCATCCATTCCAAACTTCTTGAGGAGTTTCTTTGTGTACTTATATTGGTTGATGAAGATCTCATCCTTGCATTGCTTGATTTGTAGTCCGAGGAAGAATTTAAGTTTTCCCATCATGCTCATTTTAAATTCCATAGTCATACATTAAGCAAATTCCTTGCACAAAGATTTCATTAGTAGCACCAAATATAATGTCATCAATATAAATTTGCATAATCAAGATGTTATGCATTTTCTTTTTAGCAAAAAGAGTTGTGTCAACTTTGCCTTTTAGAAATGCACTTTTAACATCCATTTGAAAAAGTTTAAAATTCATATGACAAGCCAATGCAAGTAATATTCTAATGGCTTTTAATCTAGTAACGGGATCAAATGTCTCATCATAGTTAATGCCTTCCTCTTGGTTATAGCCTTTGGCTACCAATTTAGGCTTGTTTCTAGTAATGAGACCATTTTCATCAAGCTTATTCCTATATATCCATTAACATCCTTTAATTGGATTATCTTTAGGCTTAAGAACAAGTTTCTATACTTTGTTTCTCTCAAATTGGTTAATTTCATTTTGTATAGCAATCACCCTTCACTCATCACTAAAAGCCTCTTCAAAGGTCCTTGGCTCAATTTGAGAAACAAAAGTAATGTTAGCATCCAAGTATTTAGATTGAGATATAGTAGTTACTCCCTTTGAGGTATCACCAATGATTAGTTTTTTTAATGATCCTTCTTGTATTGCCAATCTTTATATAGTTCTTGAGGTTTTTCTTCTTGTTCCATCCTTATCTCAATTTCATTGTTGTCTCTTAGAACAATATTTGTCTCATATTCTTCAAATGTACCTATAAAATCATCAAGAGCACTACCTTTTCTTTGATCAAGTTTAGAGGATTCATCAAAGATAACATGCATTGATTCTTCAACTACTAGTTTTCTCTTATTAAATACTCTATATGCTTTGCTAGAATATACCTTCATTCGATTTGGATGAGATTTTCCAAGGTTATCCTTCGTATTCGATATGAAGCATTTTCATCTAAACACTCTAAGGTATGAGATTTTGGGTTTTCTTCCATTCCAAAGCTAATAAGAGGTTTTGTTTGACAAAGGCCTTTTGTAAACACAATTTGAAAACATAACATGCGGTATTAATGGCTTCCACCCAAAAGTAAGATAGTAAATCATACTCATTGAGCATTATTCTAGCCATTTCTACCAATGCTCTATTTTTTTTTCAACCACACCATTTTGTTGTGGTGTTCTAGGAGCTAAAAAGTTATGTGAAATCCTAAACTCATTGCAAAAATTTTCAAAGTTCTCATTTTCAAATTCTTTGCCATGATCACTTTTAATAAATGTGATTACATAGCCTTTTTCATTTTGAACTCTTTTTGCAAAAATTTTAAAATGATTGAAAGCTTCATTCTTTTGAGCTAAGAAATTAACCCATGTAAACTATGAGTAATCACCAACAAGTACAAATGCATATAACTTGCCACCCAAGCTATCAACTCTATTTAGACCAAACAAATCTAAATGAATTAGTTCTAGTGGTCTAGAAGTGCTCACAATGTTCTTGTATTTAAATAAACTTTTATGTTACTTAACAAATTGACAAGGTTCACAAATTTTATCCTTATTAAATTTTATTTGAGGGAGGCCATCAACAAGTTCTTCTCTACTTATGCATTGCAAATGATCCATGCTAGCATGCCCTAATCTCCTATGGTAAATCCATGCATCATTGTTGATGGTAATCAAGCATTCAAAAACATTATTGGAATGTAAGTCAATTTTATAGGTGTTGCTAATTCTAGCTCCTCTGAATACAAGTTCATCATTGGAAGAAGTAACCTTGCATCCTTTAGAGTCAAAATTTACAACATATCCTTTATCACATAATTGACTTACACTAAGCAAATTATGTTTTAACCCATCAACAAGCCATACATTTTCAATCATATTCTTACCAAGTATGCCAATGATTTTACCTTTAGCGTTGTTCCCAAAAGTTACAATAACTCCTTGTTTGTAGGTGAGAGTTGTAAAAAGTTTTACATTGCCCATCATGTGCCTTTAACATTCACTATCCACAAGCCAAATATTTTCATTAATAGTGGATTTTAGGCATGCCTATAAAACAACAATGTTTATCTTCTTTTAGGCACCCAAATGAACTTGGGTCTTTAGAGGTTAGTGGTAGAAGGATCGTCTAATTTGAGATGAGCCTTCCTAATGTAGCAAAATGTGCTCTTATATCCAAATTTCATACAATAAGTGCATTGATACAAGGTTTTATACTTATTTACTTTCCTATTGAAATTCAATGAACCATGTACACAATTGCAAGTATGTGTTGAATGAGATTGTTTTTGTGTACTTTTATGTTTATATACATATCTTGTATACATAAATGCATGGTTTACTCTTGAAACTTTAGTTCTAGATCCTTGTGAACTCAATGTAATCCTTTTAGGGCTTTTAGCCTTAGTTTGTGCATTAGTGTTCTTTACAACTTCAATACTAGAGGTTTGAGTTGTAGATGCTTTTATAAATGACGATGCACTAGATGTAGTGATGGATGAGCCATTGGACCCTAAACCATGTTTCAAAAAGGGTGACCTTTGATTATTGATCAATGTATCTAAGGCCTCAACCCTTATGAAATTTTGAAATATATTCTTTTAATTAATTTATTTCATCCTTCAAAATTTTATTTTCCTTTATCATATTTTCTAAGTTATGTGAGTTCTTAGTCATTGTATTAATAGATTCCAACAATTTTTCATTTGATTACTTTAATTCTAATTTGGAATTCTTTAAAGATACAAAATCCTTTTCTAGCTTAGAACATTTATCTTTGTAAAATTTCATTTTAGAGAAATATCTTTCTACTTTATGGTTCATGTGCTCAATCAAATCACTATCATTTAAGGCATCATCAACATTATCATCATATGTAATTAAGTTCAAGGATTGAGTACCTACTTCATTAGTGTGATCATCATCATCAATAGCCATGAGATATAGATTGGCAATTGCTTACTCTTCTTCCTCTTCTTCCTCACTTGAGGAATCATCATCCCATGTGGCTTTGAGTGATTTCTTCTTTTCCTTATCCCACTTCTTTTTGTTCTTCAATTTGAAGCAATCGGATTTGATGTGACCAATTTTGCCACATTCATAACATTTTACTTCATTCTTTTTCTCTTTATCTTTAAAGGGGGATTTAGGAAATGTACCTTTGTTAGCTTGTAGTCTTCTTTTTCTTTTCCAATCACTTATGCTTTTGGATAACATAGCCATTTCTTCTTCATCATCATTATCTTCATCACTTAAGCTCTCAACTTCCTTGATGGCTTTCAGAGCTATTGCTTTCCTCTTATCCTTTTCACCTTGTTCATATTCCTTTTCGGTGTGAAATTCAAAGGTGAGTAGTTTTCCCACTAGTTCATTGGTTCTCAAAGAGCTAAAGTCATAAGCTTCTTCAAATGAAGAAACCTTAGACTCAAAACTCTTCTTTGCTCTAAGTACTTTCAAGATTTTGCTATTAACATCACCTTAATCATAGACCTTGCCATATTTCTTTAGTTCATTGATAATGGTAAACAAACTATTTATCATGTCGGTGACATTCTCGTTGGGCTTTATCTTGAAAAGTTCATGCTCATGCACAAACATTTGCTTCTTGTTTGGACTTGAGCCTAGCTATTTGCAAGTGCACAGGTCATATCAAGTAATAAAGTGATTAGTAGAGTATCATTCCCATGAGAAGGGTTGTTTTAAGTTCTAAACAATTAAATTAATCATTATTTAGATAACAGAAATTGATTAAATTAAACTTTAAACAAAATAAATTACTTGGATTTTGAAACTATAATATAAAAACTTAGGGTTAAGTCACCTTTATGAGTTTATTATGAATTTTTTAAATTATTGATTTTAGTTTAGTTTCTTTTTTGAATAATGGTTTAATTCTCCCTAATTAAGCTTAGGTCTCTCTTAAGTACTAAAGCTAATATCTATTTAATCCTTATGTCTACTCTCATGATCATAAGTAATTGAATCAATTCATTAAGTTTTATGAGAACCTTGAATCAACCTCTTAAGTGTTTAACTTATCTCTAAGTAAAAAACTTTCTAAGATTGCTATCTCCATGGACGAATGTTATGCTTCCACTCTAGCTCCATCATACAACATCTCAATTCAATTAATTATTGGCCAAATAATCAAAGCATTAAGATCAAAGATAACAAAATAATCAAAGATAAACTTGGTTAAATATAATAAGCATAAATTGTTCCATAATAAACTCAATACAAGGGAATAACCCTAAAAATAGTTTAGTGCCTCATATTTGAAGTAATAACACAATAATTATAAATTGAAAACATAAAAACAAGAAAGACCAAACTCTAGTTCTTTGAATTGGAGAAGAACTCCTTTTGGACTTCTTGAATCTCTTCCTTGAAACCCTAATTCACTTTTCTCTCAAAAGAAATCTTGAATCTCTTTCTTGAAACCCTAATTCACTTTTCTCTCAAAAGAAAGACTAGAACTCAATTTAATATAAGTATAATAACAAAGAATTAACCTTACTACACTCACTCATATTCAGATTCTCCCTTACCCTAAAAACTCAATCTAACTTCAATCTCCAACTCTTTTTTGAATCCTTGGATGAAAGGTGTTTATATAGAGTGTGTGGAAACTTCTTGGTGGCTGCAGGCTGTCAAATACATGAATCTATCAATTTATAGCTGCTTGAATATTCAACATTCAACTTTTTCTAGCTAAAATCACAAATTTCTACCTTATGGTTTTGGCCTGGGTGGGATTGGACTATTTTGAGTCATTTTTCAACTGTATATGGCAGCTTTATGGGCCAAAGTCATTCCCTTTTGAATGCCACGATCATGGAATTTGAACAAAGGCTGCAAACTCTAAATTTTCTTCTTTTTCTTGGCTCAGGCAGTGGAGAAATGCATCCTACATGTGTGGCCATGCAATGCGACGGTCGTGGCATCCATTTTGCTTCTGGAACTTTTGTTTTTCTTCAATTTCTAAAGTGGCAGACTCAATTTTGATCCCACGGTCGTGGCATTGTAGGGCTATGGGTGTGGCACTTGAGTCTTACTTCATTTTGGCTTACTTTTCTTCAAATTTGCACCATTAATCATTAAAAAACCTTTAATCTTGCCTTTCCAAGCTAAAACACTATAATTCTAACTAAAACAAATAAAATCCATTAAATTCTATTGGAAAACAATTAAAATCATGGTTAAAATTACATAAAATATTGATCATAATTCCACTCTATCAAACTCCCCCAAACTTAAATCATTGCTTGTCCTCAAGCAATTGAGTTTAGTACTATAGATTTCTTTGTATGTTAAGTTTATATGCAAAAACTTTAAATAATTAAAACTTTAAAATTTTATGTCTTAATTTATTTTTATAACTTTACCTATTTCATTCTTACCTCCTTTACTCAATAATTTAATTAATTGCAATCAATTATCAAACTTTAGATAAGCAAATATTCTTTTGATGCAAACTTAACCTAGTCTCATATTCATCCGTAATTGAGATTTCTCCGCTAATAGACCACACTAATTCAAGGAAAATTAAAAGGTCTTTGATAGGCTTGTATTGGGGTCTATAAAGGTGAGGGCTAACATAAGGTTTAAATGAAATAGGTTAAGTATCTTTCAAAACTTCCTCTTACCTTGTAGCTTTTGTAGAGAATTCTTAAATATTTTACTCCTTTCCTAACTCCTTTTTCTCATCTAGAATTTTTTTTAAAATCAAATAAGCATATATATATAAGTAACTCCCCCAAACTTTAAACTTAGGAGTCTCTAATAGATTTTTAAGGAGAAATTTTTCTATACTTTATCCTCATAATCGAATAATTTGATTTTGAGAAATTTTTTCAAAAGATAATCAACATTGAAAAGGGTAGTTTATATGGCTTTATTCAATCAAAGAAAATCTCATGCTAAAATTTATATTAGGCTCAAAAAGGGACAACTAAGGGCAATGTTAAAATTAGTGGGTATAAGAATTTGGTTCTACAAACAATGCCTAAATCATTTTTTTCTTTTACTTAGCAATGTTCAATTTTGCCTCAAAAGATCTTTTAAACATGTTTTAGGCTTGGGAAAATAATAATATGAAAGAATATAAACTTAATCTAAAATTCAATAACTAATCATTTTTTATTAATTTGAAGAGCTCATTTGGTTAAAAATCCATAGGATATTATTATTCTACCAAATCTTAACCTTAAAATTTCAAAAATTTTAATTTAAAAATTTTAACATATAAAATAACATATAAGGAAATAATATATACACAACTTATTTATTGAACCAAACTCAATAATTATCCGAACTTCAAATCATAAATATTCAATATATTTGTAACACCCCTATACTCCATATACGCACACTACGTACCACCACATCTGTAATATACGTATACCAGATACAAAAATGTTACAGTCTATTTCAAACCAAACCAATCTTTTAAATTATACAATTTAGAAAAGTTAAAACATTTAATTTGTATTATAAAACAAAATAGATAAAACGTTTATTTATTAAGCAGCGGAAAATGTAGCGGTATTTATATATATGAATACATCAAAATCAATATTTACAAAACATAAAGTCTATACATGTTTGGCATTTGTCTCTGATCTTTAAGCCCACAATCAACACTTCAAAATCTAGACTCAACTCGGTCTCGCTGAACTCTCTGGTTCTACCCTGTCACCTGCGCGATGAATCATAATCGCGCTAAGCCAACGGCTTAGTGGTACAAACCACAATAACAATATACTACAATGAAATGCAAATGCCACACATTTCAACCATAAAGACAATATTCATAAATCATATATTAATATTTTTCCACAACACTACATTTCATTATCTTATTCAATTCTTTCACCATTCATGAATCATATTGAAACAAAGACAAGCATGGGCCCAAAAGACACTAATATGTTATTCAAAGTTCAGAGTTACTGCTTTGGTCCATAATCACAATCATCAAGCCCGTAGGCTATATATACATTTATCCATGGATAATCAACTAGATTTGAGCTTACGACCCAGTCTTTTCACTCAATCTAGCTTCAAGGTTTTGTTTTTGAGGCTTACGACCCGGTCTTTTCACCCCAAAAACATCACATTTATCAGCTGGACTCGGCTTACGACCCGGTCTTTTCACCTATCCAGCGATTCATAGGCATGCCGCCAAACTCAGAACTCTGAAAATTTGAATAACATATTAAGCACACAAATATTTAATTTATCTCTATCATTCTCTTTCTCCATTCATTTCTCATTTCATATTCCATAATTAAATGGGCAATCATGCCCCAATTATTTCATTTGCATTATCATAGCCAACAACAATGGCTTCACCTTTCATCATATCTCAATTCACATTTAAGCAATTCATCATTAAAGTATACTTAACCAAGTGCATTAAACATACAGTTTGAATGATCATCATATCTTCCATATTATGCAAATCATAGCATTAATCAAATGTATTAACAATGTAATAAATTACTTAACACATTCACAACCAAATGTGTTGAATCTCAAAATCATATGAAGGTATGCAATCATGCAAGTTTGTACTTACCTCAAGAACAACTCACACCAATCTATACACTTCCTCTTCCAAGAATTCTTCAAAATTAGGATTAGGGCAACCCAAACTCTTCAAAACCTAATCCAAAAGGAATGATAAACACTCACTTAGAGACACACAAGAGATAATAAGGTTAAGAAACAACTAGGGCAAACTCTACACATGACACACTCAACAACACGGGCGTGTCCCTGACCGTGCCCTAAACTCACAACACAGAAGCTATGACACGCTCAGCAATAAGGGCTTGCTCATGGCCGTGTCAATTCTTCCCCAACACAGTAGCTATGACATGCTCAACAACATGGGCGTGTTACTGGACGTGTCAATGCTACTGCAACACAGAGCCTGTGACATGCTCAGTGACATGGGTGTGTCACTGCTCGTGTCACCAACCCAGAAAATAGAACCAACAACACGCCTAACAACCTAGCCGTGCTCCTGGGCGTGTCAGGCAAAAAATCCTGATTCCGGTAACAACAACAACACTTCCAACAAACCACTTACTTTCACCATTATCCACTCCAAACAAACTTAACTAAACACACCCAAAAACCATAACAAACTTGCAAAAACACCAACACAACTCAAAACATACATTAAACACAAATCATAATCATCACCACAAACCCAAAACACAACCACAACACTTTCTCTTCCAACAAACTTAATCTTTCCTTCAATCCAACCCCAAAATCCAAAATCAATAGAACCAAACACTCTTAAACACACCACAATCAAACAAACACATATCAACCACAACCTTAACTCACAAACTCAAAGAAAATCAAAGAATCAAGTGGAAAACTTACCAAGAATGAAGAAAACTCTTAAATTTCCAACTTGATCACTTGAAAACTTCCTTCAATCTTGAGCTTGGAAAACAAAAACTCTCTTTCTCTCTATTGCTTTGTGATGCCCGGCCAACCAAAGAAAGAAGAAGAAAATGAAGAAGAAAAAGAGACAAAGTCAAACTCTTATTCTCCACTTAAACCTCCACTAAGCAAAAAAAATCATTAAAATATTCTAATATATTCTCTTCCACTCATTTTTTTCCTTTTAATTTATTTCACTAATTTAAAATAAATAAATATCTTCTTTTGACTTTCATTACCTTAACTTGTATATGTTGTATATATATCTATATATACAACATATACACATCTCTCTTTACTTCTTTTCTCTTCTCACTTAACATAAACACTTAATCCAAATACAACAATAAATATTCCAAAACTTTTAGGGTATACTTTGGGATATTACAATATTAAACCAAACATAAATCAAAACAACATAAAATAAACCATAAGTATTCTCAAAATGCATAATAAAACTACATAAATTAAAAATACCACAAAATTAAAAAGTACCACAAGTTTGCATAAAACCAACAATTTTAAGGGAAAACTTCCTCAAACTTGAATCACCACTGTCCTCAGTGGTCTCCATCATCAGGATCATCACCAAGTGGAGTGGGCTGCTATAGAGGTGGATAGTACAATCCGAACTGGGCAAATAAATTATTGAATTATTCATTGAGTCCTATCATCTGAGTGGAAATAGTTCGCACCTCATGCTCAACTCCGCCAGCCCGCTGCTCCATATTGTCAAAGCACTGGTCCCAAGTTGCATTCCTGCAGTTTATCTCTTTTTTAAAGAATCAAGCCTGATAGAAATAAAATCAAATTTGTTTGGTGGCGGAGCAAATGGATTGTCCTCAGAAGGTAAAGGTGGAGTAGATAGACCAGCCTCAGAAGATGGAGGTTGTGGTTAGTCTGCCGGATCCTCAAAATCACCTTCCTCGCCAAATAATTCCTCCATTTCAATATTAATATCGTTATCCGGTTGTCCTAAAACTTCATATTGGTTCCCTCTTTTTCTTGCCAGTTTCATGGCTAAAATGGTACCCATATCAATTGTAATTTTACCCGGGATAGGTGCAAGGTGATCAAGATCTATATTAACATAGTGAGCATTTTTTGTAATCATCCCCCAATGACAATTTTCCTGCTTTGCCTAACTACTTCCTCACATCGCTTAGCAAACCAGTAACCGACATTAAAAGACTTTTCTTTCATGTCACAATAAAAGAAATGCAACTCTTTATAATTAATGCTTCCTTGGCTCTCCCCTCTCCCAAAAATTGTGTTTTCTAAAACAATATGGATATACCTATAAAATGGGTATGCAAAATTAGAGCCCTTAGAAATTTTACTATTAAACCTTTTTATGCCCTCTAATCTAGTCCATGTTTCATTTTCATCAAACCCCTCAGTTCTCCTATAAGTTCCTTGTAGTTCAATAAATCCAAGAGCATGCACAAATTTAATAATTAACCAATTATAATTTTTATTGGCTAACTTAAATTCTACCTTCCCATTATGGGCAGGATTGCTATGCACTAGGATGAATCAAAAACTACTCAAAAATTCTAAGGTTAATTTGGCATAAGTCGAGTAACACATGCTAGCAAACATTATCCATTGCATATCTTTAAACATTTTAAGTAATAAGTCGTTCCATCTCAATTTTCTAATAACATTTCCATCAATGAATCAAGAAGGAATATTTTTTGGGAACTCAAATGATGGTACCTTTTTCGTTGTTCCTCATTACTGAAATGAATTTTTTAATAAATATGTGGTCTTTGAGGTTATAGAGATGAAGGTGGAGAAGGTGCTGATGAAGATGATGATGATCCCTCTTGTCGCCTTCTTTTAGATCCGCCACCCTTTGATCCATCACCACCCTTTGATTTCTTGGCAAGGGTCTTACTTCTAACCATTTTGATGTTTAATTTGATGAAAATAAAGAAGAATTGAAGAAAATTGGATGAAAGATGGAGTTTAGGTCATGGGGTGCCACGGTCGTGGCATCTTTGTACCTTAAATTCCTTATGGCTTTGTACTTTAAATCACCTACATAAAAAATTTAAACAACAACAATAAAAAATTTAAAAAGAAAATTAATTAAAAAATAAAATAGGAAAGAAATTGGGTTGCCTCCCAAAAAGCACTTAATTTATAGTCGATAGCTTGACATTCTCCGATTGAATGTTCATATGCTGAAATGACAGACGTTCCCGACGTCTATTGGGTCACCAATGAAATAAGGTTTCAATCATTGGCCATTTACTTTGAAGATTTCACCTTTTTAATTTTGTATATTTACTGAACCATAAGGATAAATCTTCACAACTGTAAAAGGTCCCGACCAAAGAGACTTAAGCTTCCTAGGAAAGAGTCTTAATCTTGAATTATACAATAAAACTTATTATCCTTCATGGAATTGCTTAAATTTGATAAATTTAACATGCAATGTCTTGATTTTCTCTTTATAAATTTTGACATTTTCATAGGCTTGAAATCTAATTTCATCTAATTCACTCAATTGCGAAACGCATTTTTGTTTGGCCTTATTCAAATCCATATTCAATTCTTTAATAGCCCAATACGCCTTATGTTCTAGCTCAACTGGTAAATGACATGCTTTCCCAAAGATAAGTCTATATGGTGACATACCAATTGGAGTTTTATATGCTGTTGTATAGGCCCAAAGTGCATCATCCAACTTAATTGACCAATCTTTCCTTGAATTACTCATTGTTTTCTCCAAAATCCATTTAAGTTGCCTATTAGAAATTTTCACTTGTCCACTAGTTTAAGGGTAATATGGTGTTGCCACCTTATGGTGTACTCCATATTTCCTAAGAATAGCATCAAAACTTTTATTATAAAAATGAGTTCCACCCATTTTGAAACATAATCTACAGCAACTAAAATGTATTGATTATTAAATGATGGTGGAAATGATCCCATAAAATCAAATCCCTAAACATCAAACAATTCAACTTCAAGGATTGTGTTAAGGGGCATGTCTTGTCTCTTTAAAATATTACCTATCCATTGACATCTATCATATGATTGAATAAATTTTTCATCATTATACATAGTTGGCTAAAAAATTCAGACTACCAAATTTTAGTAATTATCTTAGATGTGCTAGAATGACCCTCGTATTCTTTCGAATGATAGAATTCTAGAATACTTTTAATTTCTTCTTTCAGGACACATCTACAAATCATTCCATCCCCATAATGTTTAAATAATAAGGGTTCCTCCCACATGTAATGTTTAACTTCAGCAAGAAATTTTTTCAGTTGAGCATAAGTCAATTCGGATGGAAGGTGTAATATCCTCATATATAGTCTAGAAGTTTTGATTATGTTGTTGATGTTGTTGATATTGTTGTTGTAGTGACATATTGGATTGAATATATGTGTTAAATTGCAAGAGAAAAGAATTTGGAAAGTGAATGCTTGTGTATATGTGTTTTGGGGAAAAGAATTAGGGTTTAGAGAGAATGGTATATGTTGTGTATATGATGATATATATATAACATATAAATTGGTCAAATGAAGAGTCAATGGAAGAGATATTTATTTGTGTTGAGTGTGTAATTACATATAAGGGCTTATATGAAACAAAAAGTTAGTTATATGATTGAGGGTATTTTGGTAATTGCTTGGATAAGATCACTTGGTGGAGATTAAAAGCAAAATTTGACTTTGCTTCTTGATATTTTTCTTCTTCTTTTCCATTGTGGCCGGCTCCTCCTTAGACAAAGGAAGCAAGAGGCAAAGAGAAGATCTTGTTGAGTGAAGCTCAAATTGAAGAAAGATTAAGTGATCAAGTTGGTGATTCAAGAAGTTTTGTAACTTTGGTAAGTTCTCTTGTGATCTTTGTGTTTATTTGAAATGATATTTGAGTTTGATAGATTTTTAAGAGTGTGTTGGTTGATTTTGAGTTGTGAGAAGTGTTTGAGTGATTGGATGATGGATGTTGAGTATGGATTGAAGAAAAGAGTAAGTGGTTGGAAGAGATGATGTTGTCTATGTGGTAAGGGTTTTGAGATGATTTTGTGTTTGGTGTTTGATGTGCGTTTTGGTTTGTTTTGGGTGTGTTGCAAGTTGAGATGAGTTTTGAGTATGTTTTGTTAAGATTATTTGAAGAGGATGTTAATGTATAGAAGTGTGTTGTTGAGTGTATGGTTGTTTTTGATTGGAGTCTTGATTTGTGGCCGGACACGCCCATGAGCACGTCCAGGGTTTTTAGATGTGTCAATTGTGTTGGAGTCAGTAGGTTTGACACGACCAGTAGCACGCCCGTGTTATTGAGCGTGTCATAGCTACTGTAAGATTTGAGAATTTACACGCCCAGGAACACGCCCATGTTGTTGAGCGTGTAAATGTTTCTATATTGTGGAGTTAGGGCACGGCCATGAACACGCCCGTGTGGGTGAACGTGTCAGGGTTGAGGTTTGCCCTAATTAATTCCTAATTGGATTATTTCTTGTGTATCCCTAAACAAGTATATGCTATTACTTTTGATTTAAGTCTTGAAGATAGTGATTGACCATTGATCTAAGAGGTTAAAGAATCTTGGACAAGGAAATGTTAGGAGTTGTATGAATTGTTAGTAAAATAAGTACAAATCTTGTATTATTGCATTGTTGCATATGATGATAATGGTAATGTATATGATACTATGTGAACAATGTGATATTTCATGTATTGTGACTCATGTGATGAGTAATGTGTTTGGTTATGTTTATATCAATAATGCTATATGTATAATGTGATGGAATAAAATGCCATTGTGATTGGCTATGGTAACTTATATGTGATATGAGGCCATTGTTATTGGCTATGATGAGAGTTGAGAATGGAAATGATAATTAAATAATAAATGATTTGTGTGGCTAATGTGTTATTCCATTTTCAGAGTTTGTTGTTGGTGGCATGCCTAATAAGTGTAACAATCTCTTGAAGTTAGGTTGGATTGAATCCTTGAAGCCTAATTGAGATGTTACCACCCTTGAAGCTAGGTTGGGTTGGTTCTTGAAGCCAAGTTGGGTTGATGCTTAGCATGCTTTGCTCCCCTTGAAGCTTGGTTGAACCTAATCCTTGAAGCCTAGTTGGGTTTATGATATTGATAAATGTGATGATAAAACCAAAACATTAACTCTGAAAATTGAATGGCATATTAGTGTGTTTTGGGCCCATGCTTGTCTTTGTTTAGTGTTGATTATGAATGATTAAATGAATACTAATGAGGTATATAATAAGATGTTGAAATATGATATGTCTATTTATGTTGAGTTATGAAATGTAAAGGTATGTTGTTAGCTTTGCATATATGATGTTACATGTATAATATGGATTGAGAATTGGCATTGCATTGCATTAAAGCATAACATTAGCATGCATTATCTTACTAAGCCGTTGGCTTAGCGCGATAGTGTTTGATCGCGCAGGTAATAGGGTTGAACCCGAGAGCTCTTCGAGACCGAGTGAGAGTAGACAGTGAAGAGTTGATTTTGGGAACTTAAAGATCAGAGGAGACTTGCCAATCATGTATAACTCTTTTATATTTTGTAAAGTAAAGATTTTAATGTACATATATGTATATTTGTAAATATGAAATTAAATGTTTTCATATATGTAAATATTTGATAAATTCCGCTGCGTAACAACTAAATGTATCTCTATATATATATCTATTTAGTTTTGTATTACAAGTTAATTACTTATCTTTCTATAATGTATACAATTGAAAAATTATGGTATCATTTAAAATGTTTTGAATGTAAAAAAAATATGTAGCATCTCTATGTTTAGTGCATGTATACTGCATTGTGGTGGTTGTAGTGTGCATGTATTGAATGTAGGGGTGTTACAGAAGGACACCATCTGCCAAATAATTCACAAAATCAGCATACCAAAGGATATAAGTTTTAACAGAGAAAAGTTGTTCATCGGGGAATGATTCATTAATAGGCAAAAATCTTGATCTATTTGCTTTTTTAATTTTGAAAGGTGATCTGCTACTAAATTTTCTACTCCCTTTTTATCTTTGATTTCAAGATCAAATTCTTGAAAAAATAAAATTCACCTAATCAACCTTGGTTTGGCTTCCTTCCTACTCATAAGATACTTAATTGTTACATGGTCATTATAAATAAAAACTTTATAGCCTAAAAGATAATATATAAATTTGTTAAGAGCAAAAACTATAGAAAGCATTTCTTTTTCTGTTGTAGCATAATTAATTTGAGTATCATCAAGAATTCAACTTGCATAATAAATGGCATGACTCTTCTTATCTTTCTTTTGACTCAATACAGCTCTAATGACATAGTCACTAGCATCACGCATGAGCTCGAATGGTAAAGACCAATATGGTGGTGAAATAATAGGAGTTGTCGTAAGCGTTGCTTTCAATCTATTAAAAGCAATTAAACATTCATTAGAAAAATTAAAAATAGCATCCTTATTCAGTAATTCACATAAGGGTTTAGCAATTTTTGAAAAATCTTTTATAAAATGCTTGAAAAACCTTACATTCAATAACTTTGATCTTTTCTCTATTCACTTTAATTCCTCTTTTAGAAACTTTGTGTCCAAAAATAATGGCTTCTTCTACCATGAAATGGCATTTCTCCCAATTAAGAACAAGATTCGTTCCTTCGCATTGTTTAAGTACATGTTCCAAATGTTGTAAATAAGTATCAAAAGTGGTACCATAAATAGTAAAATCATCCATGAATATTTCAACAATTAATTCCACAATATCTAAAAATGTGGCCATCATGTATCTTTGAAAATGCATCTTTGGAACGTTGTTGGTGCATTGCATGGTCCAAAAGGCATTCTACGATAAGCGAAAGTGCCATATGGATGTGTGAATATTGTCTTTTCTTGATCTTTCGATACTATAGGAATTTGAAAATACCCCAAATATCCATCAAATAAACAAAAATAAGAATTACATGTAAGTCTCTCAAGCATTTGATCAATGAATGGTAAGGAAAAATGATCCTTGCGAGTAGCTTTGTTCAATTTCCTATAGTCTATGCAAACACGCCATATAGTGACTATCCTTGAAGGAATTAATTCATTATTTTTACTTTTTATAATAGTCATAACTCCCTTCTTTGGAACTACATGTATAGGACTTACCCAAGAACTATCAAAAATGGGACAAATAATTCATGCATCTAAAAGCTTAGTCATTTCTACCTTTACTACCTCTTTTATATTTGGATTTAATCTTCTTTGTTAGTCTATCACAGGTTTAGAATTTTCTTCCAATAATATTCTATATATACATATTGAAGGGTTAATACCTTTAATATTATATATAGTCCAACCTATTACTTTCTTATATTTTCTAATCAAATCTAAGGTTTGACTTAATTCAATTTCAAACAAATTAGCACTAACAATAATAGGTAAAGTATTATTGGATTCAAGATATGCATACCAGAGATGATTTGTAAGAGGATTTAATTCTAATTCCGGTTCCTTTGTTATATAAGGTGGCGGTAGGGTTTTACCTTTTCAAAGAAGTTCAAATTTCTTGAAGTACATAAATGGAGTCTATTGTAATGCTGAGCATAAATAGCTACTTCCTTTTTTCATCATCTGATGTAGAACTCTGTACAAGACATTTTTCTAAAGAATCATTATTTATTTGTTCACATGTTTGCTGTACACATTCATCTATAACATCGATTAAAAAATAATCATCAAGAAATGTTGTATGTTTGGCTGCTCTTGTCGGGTTAAATTCCTCTTTCTTCTCTCCTACTTGAAAAGTAAATTTTCCTCCTCGAACATCAATCATGGCTCCCGCTATAGTCAAGAATGGCCTTCCTAAAATAAGTGAAATTTTGACATCCTCGTCTATTTTAAGAATAACAAAATTGACTGAAATGTAGACTTTATCCACTTTTACAAGAACATCTTCAACTATGCCAACAGGATATTTTATTGAACGATCAGCTATGTTCATTTCAATTGTGTGAGGCCAAGTTTTTTGCAAATAGAACTAGGCATTAGACTAACACTAGCTCCTAAATCACTTAATGCGTTATGAAAATCAACTTCACTGATGGTACAAGGTATTGAAAAACTCCCTGGATCTGTTAATTTTGATGGAAGTTTATTTTGACTAACCGCACTGCATTCTTCTGTTAGTGTAATTTTTGCATTGTCCTTCAGTTTTATTTTATTAGCAAGCAATTCTTTAAGAAACTTCACATATGTTGGCATCTGTGTAAGAGCTTCTGCAAAAGGAATATTAATATGAAGTTGTTTAAAAATGTCTAAAATTTTTCATATTGCTTAACTAATTTTTATTTTTTTAATCGTTGAGGAAAATAAATCGAAGGCACATAAGGTTAAATAGTTTCTTTTGATGCTTCATGTTCTTTAATTTCTTCTTCTTTTTCTTTCTCTTTATCCTTATCTAAGTCTGGAGTTTTATGTGGTTGAGGATCTTTAAGTTGTAAGCCACTTTGCAACATAACAACTTTGCAATGTTCCCTTGGATTAACCTCCATTTTGATAGGAAGAGCACCTTGATTGTGAGTATTAAGTGAACCAACAATTCAACCTACTTGAGTTTCAAGATTTCTATTTTGTGTTGAGAGACGTTCAATTTTTTGCTCAAGTTTGTCATATCACTTTTCAATTTTATCGAATCTCTCCGATGTTCCTCCAATAAATTTTTCTAATACTGATTCAAATCCTGGTTTTTCTGAAGAAGTGGATCCTTGATTCTGGTTTTTCATGTATGGAGGTTGATAGGGGCTTTTTGATCATTTCAATTTCCCCATGACAAATTAGGATGATTCCTCCATGTTGGATTATAAGTGTTTCCTTGAAAATTCTGACCCCTATTTTGATTACCCAAATATTAAACCTGCTCCATAATTTTGTAATCTGATGTATCGTGACTTCTTCCACGTCCTTCACAGGCTGGAGAAGATGGTGATAAGTTGACATGCTGCAACTTCTTAGCAATTGTATCTACCTTAGCTGCAAGCAAAGAAAAATTATCAATTTCATGTAAACCTGCAACTTTTTTATGCATACCTCTTGCTAAAGTGCAATGATAGTTATTCACTGCCATTTTTCAATCAAATCATTTGCTTCTGAAGGAGCTTTAATCTTAATTGCACCTCCCACTACTGCATCAATCGTTACTTTAATATTTGGATGAAGTCCAGCATAGAAACTTTGAATCAAAAGCCATTCAGGTACTCCATGGTGTGGACACTTCCTTTGCAAATATTTGAAATGTTCCCATGCTTTATACAAACTTTCTTCATCAAGTTGAATAAAGCTTGTAATATCATTTCTGAATTTAGCCATTTTTGTTGGTAGAAAATATTTTGCAAGAAAAGCTGCACCCAATTGATCCCATGTTGTGAACTTTCCTAGTGGCTTTGAAGTAAGCCAATCTTTTGCTTGATCCTTTAAAGAAATTGGAAAAAGTCACAAACGAATAGTATCATCGATACACCATTAATTTTAAAAGTATCACACATTTCTAAAAAATTTGAAATATGAGCGTAAGCATCCTCATATGGTAAGCCATGAAAAACATATTGTCGAATTAAATTAATAAGTGATGGCTTAAGATCAAAAGTGTTGGCTTACACTAGTGGTTTGTCTATGCTAGGTCTTGGTTGAGCAGAAGGCATAGCATATTACTAAAGTGTCATATTTTGTGGATCTCTCATGGTTGATTCTTTATCGGATGAATCAGTTGAATTTTCAATTTTAAGAATTGTTGTTGATGTCCCTTCCAATGTTTGTTCTTTTTTTTGTTCTTTCTTCTTCTTCTTGAAAAGTCATTCAATTTCTAGATTATATGGCTCAAGTTTTGTATTTGAATTTCTTCGCATATAAACCGAAAATTCTTCAATTAAAAGTAAAAAAATTAAAACAGAAAATAAAAGGCAAAAGCAAAAATAGTTTAATATTATTAATATTAAAATGGTCGCCTCCCTAGCAATAGTGCCAAAAACTTGTTAGACTCGAACCTAGCTATCTGCAAGTGCACAGGTCGTATAAATAATAAAGTGATGAGCAGAGTATCTCTCCCATGAGGAGGATTATTCTAAGTACTAAAAAATTAAATTGATTATTATTTGGATAATAGAAATTGATTAAATTGAACTTTAAAAAAATAAATTACTTGGATTTTGAAACTATAATATGAAACTTAGGGTTAAGTCACCTTTATGAGTTTATTATGGATTTTCTAAATTATTGATTTTAGATTTCTCTTTTGATTAATGGTTGAATTATCCTTAATTAAGCTCAAGTCTCTCTTAAGTACTAAAACTAATATTGATTTAATCCTTACGTCTACTCATGATTATAAGTGATTGAATCATTTCATTAAGTTTTATAAGAATCTTGAATCAACCTCTTAAGTGTTTAACCTTATCTCTAAGTGAAAAATGTTCTTAAGATTGCTATCTCTATAGACGAATGGTATGCTTCCACTCTCGCTCCATAACACAACATCTCAATTCAATTAATTATTGGCAAAATAATCAAAGTATTAAGATCAAAGATAACAAAATAATCAAAGATAAACTTAGTTAAATCACATAAGCATAAAGCATTCCATAATAAACTCAATATAAAGGACTAACCCTAAAAAGAGTTTAGTGCCTCATATTTGAAGTAATAACATAATAATTATATATTGAAAATATAAAAACAAGAAAGAGTAAACTCTAGTTCTTTGAATTGAAGAAGAACTCCTTTTGGACTTCTTGAATCTCTTCCTTGAAACACTAATTCACTATTCTCTTAAAAGAAAGACTAGAACTCAATATAATCCAAGTATAATAACAAAACATTAACCTTACTACACTCATACTTGTATTCAAATTCTCTCTTGCCCTAAAATCTCAGTCTAACTTCAATTTCCAACTCTTTTTTGAATCCTTGGATGGACGTTGTTTATATAGAGTGCTTAGAAACATCTTGGTGGTGGTAGGCTACCAAATGCATGAATCTATCAATTTACAGTTGTTTAGATCTTCAAAGTTTAACTTTTTTTAGCTAAAAGTCATATATTTCTGCCCCACAGTCATGGCATATAGGTGCCACGGTCATGGCCTAGGTTGGATTGGACTGATTCGAGTTGTAGGCCACGGTCGTGCCCTTTTGAATGCCACGATCATGGCATTTGAATAGAGGCTGCAAACTCTGATTTTTCTTCTTTTTCTTGCCTTAGGCAGTGGAGAAATGCATCCCATAGGCATGGCCATGCAATGCCATGGTTGTGGCATCCATTTTTCTTTTAGAACTTTTGTTTTTCTTCAATTTTTTAAGTGGCATACTCAATTTTGATCCCATGGTCGTGGCATTAAAGGGCCATGAGCGTGGCACTTGAGTCTTACTTCATTTTTGCTTACTTTTCTTCAAATTTACACTACTAATCATTAAAAACCTTTAATCTTATCTTTTCAAGCTTAAACACTATAATTCTAACTCTTACAAATAAAGTCCATTAAATTCAATTGGAAAACAATTAAAATCATGGTTAGAAATACATAAAATATTGATCATAATTTCACTCTATCACATTTTAGTGAGCCTTACTTGGGTGGTGCCTTTATGATAGTTCTCAATAGTTTTCCAAATGCTATGTGCACAAATAAGATGTTGGACTCTTCCACTATCTTCTCTTGATATTAAATTCATTCTTAGCATAATCCCTAAGCTCAATTCTTGCACTATTAAGGAACAAATACATCTTATATTTTCGATAAGAGTAATTGGTTCCATCGAAGTAAGGTCTAAGGCATGGATTTAGGTTTCCATGTGTGGAGTTGGAAGAGGAAGTTGATGTAGAGGTGTTTGTAGGAGGAATGATTGACATTTTGGATCAAATTTCACACTTAAGGTTCTTGAAATTTTAAGGCTCTAAAACCAATTGTTGTCCCAAATTAGCAACTAAGAGGGGGTGAATTAGTTGATTCAAGTAGTGATGATAAATTGAAACTTTAAAAGAAAGATAAAGAAGATGTAGAAGAAGATAAAGTTGAGAATAATCAACACGGAGATTTATAGTGGTTCGGATTTACCTCAATCCTATATTTACTTCCTTAACAACATGTTAAGGTTCCACTAGTCTTGAACTTTTTAGAAGCTTAACTCTAACTTGGTATTTTCAAAAGCTCACACCACACTTTACAATGGTTTGAGATCAATTCTCACAACCCTTACAAGAGTTTTCCTAAGACTCACTCTAAAACCTATGTGTTTCAAAGCTCACACTCAACTTATAATGGTGTTTTTAATGCTCACACCCAACACACACAATTCAAATGTTAATTGAAGTAAATGAAATTGAAAGTATATTGCTTAGGTTATTACAATCACAATTACCCTCAAATAAGAGATTTTTTGGGGGTATTTATAGCCAATTAGACTTGAACTAGCCATTTAAGGTGGTTCCCACATGTTTAGAGCTTCTCTTTCATTAATTTGGTGCCTCAACCTCTGTGTACCATCGCTCAGCTCAATGCACTGTCGGACAATTTAAAAATTCTCTATAATGGCTAATTCCAACGATTGCATTTTGTTGTCTGACAAAATCTTGCTTGCCCATACTTTTGTGTCTTGCGATTGCTTGGCTCAAGGTTACCTTTAAATTTAAATTTCTTCATCCATGTGTCAAAATGCCATTTGTCCAAGGTATTTGGTGCTAAGATTCAAATAAGTCAGACATATGTAATCGCTCAGTTCTGTTGGGCAGTTGCACGAGGCTTTGAGCATTGAGGAAGTACTGCGAGAGTTGACCGTTATCTCTTCTGCTACTTTTAGGTTTTTGGTCATTGCTTTGTGCGCTTGCTCAAGCTTCTTGTACAGTCGCACAAAGTTCTGGCATCCTGACTTTATTGCACACTGAAACTACGATCCTTTCAATGAGTTTATGAATTTTTAGCTCAGTTTTGGCATGGTCGCTCGGTGCTCGAGTATGGTCACATGCCTATCTCACGACCTGACCTCACCGCTCATTAATAGTGCAAACTCTTCTATGAGATATATGGATTTATCTCAGTATGGCTGTGCGTTTGCTCATTTTGCTTGGGCGGTCACACATATATCTCGGTATATAGCTATACTATTTACTTAGCATGATAATTCTATTTATGTTGTTCGGTTCTTTGCTCGAGCTGTTTTTGTGCGATCACTCAGTAGTTCGAGTAGTCCTATAAAGGCTCGATTTTCATTCCTACACTACGTACTTATTTGAAATCATTAGTACTTTATCAATTTGATTGTCAATGAACAAAATAGAGTTTGATTGTCCAATAATCTCAACATCAAAGATATGGGAGATACCCATTTTGGCCTATGGTTCAAAGCATTAGTTAGTAACTTCTCCATGACCTTGCAAACATTTCTTTCACTATCCTACCTTTGCCTAAAATATCCTTTCAGGTTCGATAGTATGACACACTTCCCTAAACTTGAAGGCTTGTATGATAAAAAAATACATTTTTTAAAAAATAAATAAATAAAATTTGGAATCACATATTGGCTTTGTCAAATCAGTGCCAATGTACCTCAAGCCTCGATTTTCCAAATTATCATATCTATAACATGACAACCCTAGTTACCATACAAAACTCGGGAATCATTCTATTTGAGCAAGAACTGTTGCACTTCAAATACACACATATACATTGCTTGGCCAAAGGTCTCAATGAGTTTAAATATTATCTATCTCATATTCATGCTTATTCAAATAATCTCCACTAATAGACTCCACCTACTCAGAAAGATCAACAGGTCTTTAATAGGCTTTAAACGTGGTCTATAGGGGATATGGGTTAAGTGAAAGTCATTTTTATATTAGAGTTGATGTAATACTATGGATAAACTTTCACACTATAAACTTTCTGCTGAAACCGTAGACAGTTGAAAACATTAAACTCTAGACTTCATTTTCACCTTTTAGGCATCTTATTATCTTGCTTCGATAAAAAATAGAACTTGAAATATTACTTTATGAAAAGATAGAGCTTGAATGTTCTTCCATATTCTTGGCAGAAATCTACATTTGATCAGGATGATCTTTGCTTTCATAAAAAGTTTATGATCTTTGTATATTCTTGGCATATTGTTCTTCCCTTTTCTCTCTCTTTTTCTTTTTCTTCTTCTTCTTCTTCTTCTTTGTTTTTTTTTTTTTGTTTTTTTATTCTTTTCCACTTTTTTTCTTCTTTTTTTGGTTTTGTTTTCTCTTTTTTTTTATTATTTTTTTGAGTCTTAGCTCTAAAAGAGTTATCTTATTTTGTACCATCTTCTGCTTCTAACAATGGATGAGTGGAGTGGCATAAGTCTGCTTTAATGAAGATGAATCCTTTATTATCTTGATATTATCTAAATGATGAAATAGGTCTGAGATATTAAGTTCTAGTTTTAGTAAACTTTAACTATCCTTATGGTCTTGACTATGCATCCTTTTTCCTTGATCTTCTTGCCTCTTTACCTTAGTGATCATCAAACTTGTCATAAGTATCACAATAGCATAAGGTAGGTTATCAGGATTATAAGCCAATAAAAAACAAGCTAAAATCTTATGAAGGCTCAAGGGGACAAAGTAGGGATTGACTTTTACGGGGTGGATACCAGTGTTTGGCTCATCAAACAATGCCTAGATCATTTCTCCCTTAAATAAGTAGAGTTCAATTTCACCTCAAAAGTTCATCAAAGTATGTTCTAAGATTGACTAGGACCTAGACACTCATAATTATGCAGGAGCCCTCTCTAAGTAAGCATACACAACTCAATGCTATAGAACAACTCCCTTACCTAGAAAAGTCATTCAGATTATAATGCATAGGTACACTAATTTATCAATATCAAGCTAGACTCATCATCGGTTGAGCACCAAAACAAACAAAGACCAACATGAATGTAACAAAAATAATTTATTTACAAAAATGTTAATTGAAAAATAATTATTCCAAAAATATCAAAGAAATCAAAAATAAAATAAGTAATACTCAAACCTAAGGAAGTTTGTTGAATTATAGTTGATGCTGCATCATCTACTTAGACATGTTAGGTTAAGGATCATGCTAGCTTAGGGCCTTTTCAATTGCTTAAGGATAGCATCATCTTCTTCTTTCCTTCCTTATGTCTCAGCATCTCTACCATTGTCATTCTCTCCTTCTTTTGAAGGAGCCCCTCCATAGGCTTGTTAGAGTGAGTATTTAACACTTTTTCTTCTTCAAGCTCGAACAAGGACTATCCTTCATCCTTAGATTCCAATTCACCATTACTATTAGTTGATTCCAAAGACTCATTTACAACATAATTGATCATTACACTTTCAACCTCAGTTGGTTCAATTTTACTCAACAACATCACCTCTTTAGCGATTTCTCCATCTAGATCTTCAAAAGATGACAAGACAAAAAACTTTCCTTTAATCTTCCCCCTATCATGAAGGTTGCTGGAGGTAACACTCTTCCAAACTTAGGCAATGGATTGCTCTTATTGTTAGGCTTATCAGGGTCAGGTAGTTTACCATTGTCGATGAGATCTTGGATCTCATGCTTTAACCAAATGCATGTATTTGTCTCATGTCCTTGTGTCTAATGAAATTGATAGAAGGCTTGGCATCAAAGTTTGGTGGTAGTGGATTCAGCAAAGGTCAATGAGCCAATGGCTGTAACAACTCTTTCTTATATAACTTTTTGAAAACCCAAGATAAAGGTCTCCTAAAATCTAAGAATTGTCTCCTATTTGTTTAACCAATTGTTGCATTGACATCCGCTGCTTTGTGTGTACCTTGATTGCCAGATTGATAACTCCCCCTCTCACTTCTTCTTCCAAAAAAATGGTTCTTCTCTCTTTACCATTCTTCTATCTATAAACCAGGCTGGAGAAAATCTTTAAAGCCTTTGATAATAGTGTGAGACATTCGTTCATGCAGATTAGGCAGGACACCTCTTATTATCATCCTAATTTGGCCAGACTCATCCGGCCTCTTCTTAAGAAGTGTAGCCTTATTCCTCCATCTCTTTATATGATCAATAAAGGTATCTTCTTGCTTTTGTCTGATTGATTATACCTCCATCAGGGTCACTTCTAATTCAGTATTATACCCATACTGCTGGATAAAGGCTTTGTACAGCAAATCCTAGTTCTTTTAAGTACTTTTCTCTAAGTGTTAAACCAGTTTTGCACAACAGGATCTAATAAGAGCATGAAATACCTTAGAGTTTGAGTCTTAGTAGCTCTTGCAGACTTCGTGGAAGTGATATACTGCTTGACATGCAAATAATGATTCCCAGTTCCATCAAACTTATCGAAGGAAGACATATTGAACTTGTAAGGAAGTTCTTCATCTTGCTCAAATAGCTTGTCCATCTCTGACACCTATTCAACCTTCAGCTTCTTTTCAAACTTCTTTTCTAAATCATCAATCAATTTTTTTACATCAGTGCTTTTAGTTTTCTCCACATCCTTCTTTTCTTTATTCTTTTCTTGAGGATCTTGGGAATATGCATCCTAGTCATCATCATCTATCACTACCTTGTCTTCCTTGGAGGCCACTTCAGCTACCTTAGCCTTTCCCTTATCCTTTTGCTTCTTGTTACTAGTAGATGGTTTAGTATTGTTATCCTCCAATAATGAAAGTAACTAACTCTTCATGGTCCCAACTAGGACCCCTTCAAATTTTCCATCTTGGAGTTGAGGGTATCATTCACCATCTTTTGAATTTACTTAGGTTCCATTTCCTTTGATGTGAAATTGATTGAATTCTTACTGGATTCCGAATCATAGGTCAGGTTTTCTTAAGCTCTTGAACTATTGTACTCTAGATCTGTGAGCTAGAAATGATTAATGCTATATAATGCAATGCTTGTATGCATATATGCATGTGTAACAAACAAACAAAAAGAATTAGAACGTTCCCTCCAACCTTATATCTTTCACACACGAATGGCGAGTCTCTTTTCTTATGTATGTGGTCAACAAAACATCAACAAGGAATATTTTATTTTCAAGAGATCCACTCACATAGTTTAATCAATAATTATCTTTTCAAGTAGAGAAGTTAAGTCCATCCCATTAATTAAGCCTCAATCCATTAGATCAACTGAAAAAAAAAAAAGCTTTTATGCTACATTATGGATTAAAACTAAATTAAAGGATTTATCATAAATAGATTTATCATTTGAAAATAGGTAACTAATGATTCATGCCACAAATAAGCACATGATTAACAAATCTTAGTATAAATCAAGCACACAATTGATTTTAATTTTTCATAATTGACCCAACTAGTTATAAGCACATTTTAAAAAAAAAGTTGTAATTTGAATATAAATTATAAAAAAAATGTTTCAAAGTAAGTTTGTTTAAAAATAAATTTTGGACTTTGAGCTTGGGTCATGAGGTGGAAAAGGATTTTTGTCCCATTTTAAAAAGGTTTTATGTCTAAAAGACCATCTTAGAAAAAGAGTTTGAAAATAATTTGGTTTTTCAAAGTTTAATTTTGTGCTTAAAAGAGTAAAATTCTTTTGGGCTTTAAAATTACTTTGGGCTTACACCACAATTGGTTCATATTAGGAAAAAACAAACACAATGGATCATAACTCAAACCAAAAGATGTTAACCATAATCAAATAGCAAGCATATTAGGTAAACCTAAGGAAAGTTACTAGGCTAATTATATGAGTTTTAGTCTTCTGTTGAAAAGATTAGGTTCTCATAGCAAGTATATACCAAAAGGTACTAGGATATGAGTGGTTATGCCATGCTCAATATCTATACCTTGAATCAAAGTATGGTCTCTCTTACGCAACATAACTTGAGTCATCTTAACTCACTCACACAATGCAATCTAAGTGATGTAATGGATAATATCACAACAAGAAATAATAAAATAATATAAAGACTGATGGAATCAACTTTTCATATCCTCAGTGGAGCCACCACTGTGAGCGAAAATTTTTTTCCCCACTCCCGATGGAATGGTTCTTACGACTTTGGCACTGTTAGGCTCTAGATCTTAGAGAACACGGGCCTAAACCCAGAGAATATGAGTTGCCACCCAGACGGACAGAAAAGATTAAAAGGGCTAGATAACTCGATTCCTAAGAAATCTCCAAATCCTACTAAGTTTTGAAAGTTGGGTACACATGGTGAATGTGAGAATGACTCAGCACCCACCATAGTACCCGGTTCATTAGAATCGACCTCCTTTTCAGGTCTAAATATTATTTAATTTTTAATCATTATGACATCATCCATATTAGATGCAATTAAAAGAAAATAAATATTCATCATATTATTAAAATAAATCAAGCAAAAGGGTACCCATCCAAAGATGAAAATATGCCCTTACAGCATCTAAATGTCCATACAAATAAATAAAATAGAACACCCACCAATTAGTTGAAACATGTCCCTTATAATTATCCCAAACTCAATAAAATAAATTAAATAACAAATTAAACAAATAAGGCACCCACATAGTGTGGAAACATGCCTTTTATAATTCTCTTTGAAAATACATGTAAATCTAAGAAAAACAATAAAGCAAGAAAAATAATACAAACATACATGAAAATAATTGAATAATTAAAAGGAAGACAAACAAAGATATCTTAATATTAATGTGAATTATAAGGGGGTCAAGTTTGCAGCGCCCCTTATGGTGGATCAAGGGCAACGCCCTCGAAAGGTAAATGATTTATATGATTGGATTTTGTTGTGGAATTAGGGTTTGGTTGTGGAAATAGGGTTTTAGCATACAAATTAGGGTTTTAATTCAAAACTAGGGTTTTAAAATACAAGTCAAGATCAAAACATGCAAAGTGGAGTTATGATTTAATTTGAACCTAAAACCGTGGCTTGTTGTATATAATTTTAAAGTTGACCAATTAATCTAAAACAATAATGAATTTTAACAATATTGAAGGATGAAGATAAATGAAGGAATTTATATGGAATTAGTTAATGGGACACACCTACGTTGTTGGCCCCCCCAAGGTAAATTTATCAAGCCAAACTAGATTTCACAATAGCTTTTGGTTAGCCTGGATCGACAAAATTCTTGGCTGGACTTCAACAATTAGAAATTGCTTTAGCTACTGCCTAAATTCTACTTCTTTGCTCTCTGTTTTAATTCCTTTTAATCTTGGCTTAAGGTTTTGTCCTTTTGTTAATTTCGCTACCTGTTTCTTAAACATGTTTTGTAGGCAACAATTAGGTTAATGCCAGCTTAATAACCCTAATTTTCAAAACGCTCCCTTGCTTATCCAAATGCAATTAGAATTTAAACAAAACTCAAACTGAATTTGGCTCGAATTAAGGAATAAAACAAGGGCTCGTGTCAAATTAGATCATGGTCAATTTGATATGAACCAAAGCTCATATCAAACTGGACCATGGATATGAGCTTTATGCTCATATCTAATTTGACACACTCCAATTCGATATGGCTAATGCTCATATGGAATCGGACCTTGTCCAATTCCATATGAGCATGCTCATATCGAATTGGAGTGTCCACTTCGATATAGGCATAGCCCATATGAAATTAAACCAAACCAAGCCCACTTTAACTTTGAATCGAACCTAACTCGAATGTTAAAAATTGAATCAGCTTAATTTAGGCCTTTTAAAATTGGACCGATCTAATTTAAAGATTTAAATTAGGTTTAAGCTATTAAAATCTGACAGAATTTGACTTAGCCTCTACTAATTGGGATCAGACTTGCTTAGAGTCAAAATTAGGGGTCTACAGAACAACAATTGTTCTTAATAGTCAAATGAAAACCTTTCTTATCCAAATAAGAAATAGAAATAGTATTCTTCACTGGAACACAATAGCATTCCTCTAGTTCTGAAACAAGTTCCAAAGGTAAAGTCAAATGAAATGTACCCACATCTTAGGAAGCAACCTTTGCTCCATTTCCAACTCATAGGTCCACTTCTCTTTTTTTTAATCTTTTACTATTTCTATGTCCCTTCATATTATAACAAATATGAGAACAACATTTGGTATCCAATACCCATACATCACTATTAGAAATAGAATTAATCTCAATAACAAATATATTTAAGATTGTACTATGAGAATTTAATCCTCTTTCCTTCCTCAATGACACCATGAGTTTCTTTTGTGCCACTTGTTCCCTAAGTAGCATATCCTTGGGGTTTGGAAGACTATCTTCCATAAGATAAGCAAAATTCTTGAATTTGAGAATCCTTCTCAAATAATTTTGCCCATCCAACTCAGTCAATAAATTCTTTTCAAGAATCGAATAATAATTCACATTAAGTGTCATTATTCTAAACGACCTAGACATTAAGAATGAGAACATGTTATAGAATGTAATAAATGTATGATTCATTAGGTCTTTAATAAAAACGCATTTAACTCCCACTATTTTATTACAAACTCATAGCCATCACTATGAATCCGAGTGAACCCAATGGAAGCTCTCTTATTGGCAAGTATCTCATCACCTTGATGAAGACTAACAAGCTATCTTAAGTTAAAAGGTAGGTACCATATAGTAATTGCATTATATGCAACTACTTGATCATTGGGCTATCAATTCTTTGATACATGTATATCATATATACATATGCCCAACATCACCTTTAATTAGAAATTGACCTTGATGGAGGCCAACAAATCAATTTCCATTAGTTAAAAATGGCTTATTAATCAGAAAATCATATGTTCATGGTTTGAACATATTCGTATAGCATGGGCTTGACAGAGGCCGATAACCTAATACTAAAAGAACTCTAGTTCTCCCCATATTAATGGAAGGTGTTACTTTTAATATTTTAGTTGAGGGATTTACTTATTTTATGTCTCATCAAGAGAATGGCTTTTGCCTTTGCATGCATACTATTTTTATATCATCTAGACATACATGGCAATATCATATATTACATGGTCATGATTATGGACTTATTTGCTATCAATTCCTATAGCCAAGAAGGAATTGATTAGGTCATACCTAGGTAGATGCATAAATTTACAATTTATAGTATTAAAACAAATATCCTAATTCTATACATCTTGAATAATTTTGGATCTCCTTCCTCTATGTATGTTTCGGCCACCATGTGAAATCCACTCGTTGGATTTCGAACCAACATGCATTTCGGTTCCATCATAAATTTTTGCCTACCCTGCTCCAATTGTTCTTCAATTCTATCCTATCCTATCCTATGTAATCTAATTACATAATTCAATTTTAATAGAAGCCTCAGGATACATTTGAGAGGAGTTAGATGAGAAGAGAAATACAATTGAATTAATAGAAGAAGGTAGGGACATGCAAGCCCTATTTAATTCAAAATTAAATTCCATGTATGATCAATCATATTGGTCAAGTTTATAAACATACCATCATGCCTCTCATACACCCCTAGTATCTAAAAATAAAAGGATAATTAAATTGAAATATTAATTTATGAGTTCTACAACAATTCTAGTTTTAATAATTGAAACAATTATTGTGTGTTTTGCTCCAAATCTAAAATTTTTCTTATTCATTTAATCCAATTAAACAATATTAAGACACGCATAGAAACTCTTTCGTAATGCCCCTATGCATTAATTAATTTAATTTTGATCAAATCAAAATTTTATTAATGAAAAATATGTGCTGGAATTTTCTACATTTTTATTAAGATGTATGTCATTTGAAATTAATTTAACTAATCATATTAATAATTAAATCTAACATGATCAGACCTTAATAACATTTATTAAAAGCTTATTTAATGATTTGAATGATGTTAATTATGCTTAAAAGTCGTTCATAATATTTATTTCAAAGAATTCAAATCATAGTTGAACTAGGAAATTAAATTTCCAGCTCATATGCAATTTTTACCAATTGGGACACCTATTCAACTCCAAAAATTTCCAAATTCAACACACTTATCCTAGATATCAAAAGGTTCAGTTTTTTAAAAATTAAAACGCTTTTGAACTTATCCAAATCATTAAAATAATTAACAAATACATATCTGAAATTTTTTACTTCAAAATTTCTAGCATTAGACATGAAAATTTATGAAATTAAACAAGGTTCCAAATCTGATTTTCTTTGAAACTTAAACCACAAAAACATCAATTTAACATCCTATTCATCATGGAAATAGAATGTTAAAACCATATCAAATAAGTTGCATCAAACTAAATTAAAAACTCATAAATAACAACACATGAATTTTCTGCAATATGTAAAATTTATTCTTATCAATTCGGCCAACCAGAGAAAAAATATCAAATAATTTTTATTTCAAATTTCTTTGTTGGTTCCTTAATTAAACATGTTCCTAACATGTTCAGATGTATTTTGTTCAATAAATTAAATAAAAACATCCGGAAGAGCCTCTACAAGTTAAAAATTTTATGATAGAAAACTTTGTTCTTGCTAGAAACAATTTATAGTTGTTTGTTCATGAAATAAATTTAATCAAAACTAATTTTGATCAAATCAAGGTGGTGTTCTACCTCTTCAACATGTTCTAAACATGTTTATAAGTATCTAATTGATCAAATCAATTAAAAGAAACTAGAATAGCCAGTATACTTTAACTTTGCACCAAACATGCTCTTTAATGCATGTATTAAAAATTTTCAACACTAACTCCTATTATATTGATTTCATTAATCAAAATAACTTTATATAGGGAGCCTCTAATACCACCATTGGGTTTTCTCATGCATCATCTACATAAAAGCTGTGGAAATAAATGAAAACCAAAGCAAAAGATCTACTTATGTAATTTCAATTTGACCATGACCTGGCTAAAGGAAGAAGTCATATTACCTTGTTATTGAAAAACTTATCTTGAATTTGTACTATTTTCCTTCGAGTTGGGTTGTAGAAAATCATAATAATCCAAAATAGAATTGCCTTTATTGATAGTCCACACAAGAAAGCAAGAAAACAACTCAAAAGAAAGAGCTATATAGTGGTTGAAATCCCTTGTGTGCTAGGCTTGGGAATTTGGCTATGAAGAGAGGAGTTTGAAAATGGTGTGGTTGAAATCTACTTGTCACAAGAGTATTTATTTTTCCTTCATAAGAAAGTATTTATATTAGCCACAATCCTTCTTATGGGATTATTAAAACTTTAGTGGGCTATTTTAATTAATCAATTAATTAGGCCTCATTAATAACCATTAATATGGGTCCTTAATTAATTAGTTTAATTAAACTCTTATCCATATCTAATATGGACCTTAATTAAATAAGCCCATGTCCATATCCTATATGTACGTTTAATTAATTAATTTATCTCTTATGGGCTTCTCCAAGCCAAAGTCCATAACCATTATGGGTTTAATTAATTAATTAATCTAATTAATTTAATTAATCTCTTTCTTTATTAGAATCAAATTCTAAACCTTATTTTAGATTTTCTTAACTTTCTTTATGCGTGTGGCCCAAGAGTTTTCCAATCATGTTAGTAATTAGAATGAATTTAGAAATTCTATTCCAATTAAGATTCTTATTAAATGCTAATGTAATTAGGATTTAGCAATCTTAGTCCAATTAAAATTCTATGTAGCAATCCTAATCCAATTTAAAATTATATGTATCAATACTAATCCAATTAGGATTTCTATCCCACATCCCAAAATCAATTTACATTCATTCTAATATATCATGAATGGGTCATACGGATCATTTATGATGAAGAGGATGAGCTTCAATAGAATGATTCAGGGTGTTTAGCCACACATCAGGACTACCCAAATTATTAGAAAGTAAAGTAGTTTGACTTATAATCTTTAACTTTGTAATGTATTATGCAAGTTATCCTTTCACCTCCTTGTGCCTCATTTGGTTGTGACTATGGTCTATATATCAACTCCAATTAGATTGGCTATGCCACACCTGGCCCAAATGCTTAGTTTCTTATTTATGAGTCATTACTCTAGCAAGATATGTATTTAAGAACTACTTTTTAACACATATCCACCTTGGCGAAGGATTTATGATTAAAGTCTCCCACAAGTACTCTCCTTCTATTATGAGTGGTGAATCATTTGTTGATCATTCAACTATCTTCGAATACTTCATGTTATATCCAATCCATACTCTATAGGTGACCTTGAGAGGCAACCAAGGAATGAAGTCAAAGTATAACAATTCATATCCAAGATATTCTTAAATATCTCAAATCTTAGGATATATGCACTATTACATGATGAGACATATCATTGATATTAAATAGATAACTATATGATTGTCTCATGTGGATCATCCAACGAACTTGACTACTCTTAGCAAGCATCCACATATTAACTATAAATATCCCTTATGTTTACAATTTATTTGATCAGTTGCTTGATCGTGATCAAGTAGTATAATATGTGTTAGTCTAACCACATTGACAATGTCCTTTTCACCAATACTAAATGACTAGGAATATATTTTGGTATACACACAATTATATATGATTGAATCTCATAATTATAATCTATATCATAATTTTTCTCATGCTGTGTTATTTTATACCAAAGACAATTTTATCGATCAATTAAGTTTAATGCAAATGAATGCAAACACATATCTAATATGTTAAAAGATAAAAATAAGCCCTTATTAATAAATAATGCATTGCACCATATCCCAAGCAATTGTTTAAGGGCATGTCTCTAACAACATAAGGATGTCCATGCAAAACTAATATCTACATATGGTCATGCAAAAATTATGATCACTTATTGGGACTAATAAGTGATGTTTTTTGGAATATATTATTAGAACTAATAAAAAATGTTACTGGAGCTAATAAAAACTAGCATTTGGTCATGTTATTCCAAAATAAAGTTGATCACGTTATTCTAAAATAGCAATATTGGGACTGGGAAAAGATGCATGCATTAATAGTTGGTTATCTTTCCTAGTTATTAAAAGGTTGATTTATAGCAAATATTAAAAAGGATATAATAGTAACTATAAGTTTATATGGACATATTATGGAAATTTTGTTTTGGACTAAAATCTTTATTGATTCTAAAGAAAAGGAGCCACAATTTTTAGAAGTACATTTAAAAAGATGTGAAATTATATGTGGGAAATTACACACCTTGCTAATTTTTTGGGAATCACCTAAAATATATCTTTTTCTAAAGCATTAATATTTTTTCCTATCACCTTAAATGGACTAAAAAAGACTAGAATACCCTTAATTTATGGATTGCTCTTAAACTGAATCATCTTCTTTCAATTCAAATTAGAGCAAAATTAACTCGCCTTCGTCAATCACTCTCTGTCGCTACTGACCTCTCTCTCTCTCTCTCTCTCTCACCATCATTCACTCTTCCTCTCACAGCTTGGAACTTTCTTGCACTCTCAACATTTGAAACTTTTATTTTTCATGATCAATTGGCAAAGTTTCATCATTTTTCCAACATCCACAGTAGGTCTGTATCTAGGGTTATTTGTTTTTGCTTTTTTATTTTTTACTTCAAAAATGAAAAAATATTGGATGTGAAATGTGTGAATATATAATAAAGCAGATGCATTTGTGAAAGTCAATGTCTTGATGGGTGGCAGTAGCTGTTGTTTATTAATGTGTTTTCTTATTAATGTATTGCTTATTTGAAGTATGTGTTTTCAGTTATTTTAGGGTGTATCGTTTGTACAAGTGAAGTTAGATAGAGTTAGTGGAAGTTATGGGTTGTTAGGTTTTCACTATTAACTGCCCTAACTACCCAAAATTTGTCCTAACTCTGGTGAAGTTGCATGTTTCTGCCATCTGAAGCTCTCCAATGCAATTTCTAAGCCAATCTGCACACTTGATTTTTGAAATGGTATATATTTGATTTTTTTTATATTTTTTTAGGAGGAATTTAGTGAATTGAATTACCCTAACTGCCCATAACTGTCTTGACTCTGGTGAAGTTGCATGTTTCTTTCATCTAAAAATATCCACTATAATTCCTAAGTCAATTTGCACACTTGATTTTTGCAATGGTATCTGTTTGATTTTTTTGATTTTTTTAGAGGAAATTTAGTGAACTGAACTGCCCTAGCTACTCATAACTTTCCCTAACTATGGTGAAGTTACATGTTGCTGCCATCTGAAAATCTCCACTGAACTTCCTAAGTCAATATGAACACTTAATTTTTTCAATGGTATATTTTTTATTTTTTGTATCTTTTAGAGGGAATTTAGTGAACTGAACTGCCTTAACTACACATAACCTGCCCTAACACTGGTAAAGTTACACATTTCTTCCATCTGAAAATCTCCACTGTAATTTCTAATCCAATCTACATACTTGTTCATGTCAATGGTATCTGTTTGATTTATTTTAATTTTTTAAAGAGAATTTAGTGAATTGAACTGCCCTAACTACCCATAACTTGCCCTATCTATGGTAAAGTTGTATTTTTTTTCCATCTGAAAATCTCCACTACACTTCCTAAGTCAATCTGAACAATTAATTTTTTAATGGTATTTGTTTGGTATATTTTGATTTTTTTTATGGGAAATTTAGTGAACTGAACTGCCTTAACTACCCATAACTTGCCCTAACTATAGTGAAGTTGCATGTTTCTACCATCTGAAAATCTCTACTGCAATTACTAAGTCAGTCTGCAGACTTGATTTTTGCAATGGTATCTGTTTAATTTTTTAGAGGGAATTTAGTGAACTGAACTTCCTTAACTTCTCATAACTTGCCCTGACACTGGTAAAGCCTATTGAAGCCAAAAAGAGAAAGCGAGTTGTTGAATTTGAAAGTGAAGAAAATGCACAAAAAAGGTAAATGTTGATAGACATCAAATTGATTATATAATTAAACCATCAATGTGGAGATACCACTAGGTTAACACTATTAGTGCTGGCTTAAAAATTATACGTGTCATTGAAAATTCATTTGCTGATAACAATGAAAAGTTAATTGCAATATATATTAACTTACAAGTGATTTATGTTTCTGTTTATAACGTAGTTATTTCTTAATTTCATTTTTAAATTTATGCAGTTTGATGTCTTTTCAAAGTATAATGTTGGCCACTACTAAAAGTGGATGAACAAAAAATTTTCCATTGGCATAGATTCATAAACTATATGTTCTTACAACAAGTTTACAATCTAAAGGTAGATGAGTTGTCATTTAAGTTCGGTAGCAAAGTGGCCACCATGGGAGCAGGAGAATTTTGTCTAATTTCTGGGTTAAAATATAATGGCAATGAGGATTTGGTTACTGCCAGCAGTCCTCTTGTGCATGAGTATGGAAATATGACCCACAATGAGATGCTTACAGCATTTAAAGGTTGCAAGGACATGAATGTTCAGTTTAAGTTAGGGGTTGCATGCCTGATTGACCTTATGGTCTTGGGCAAAGCTACTAAATCAAAAGTTGATTCCCAGATTATGTCACTTGTTGATGATGTTGACACCTTTAACAACACTGTGTAGGGAAAACTAAGTTGGAAGTTTGTATGTTTAAATGTGAAGGATGTTATTTAGATCTTGAAGAATAAGGAAAACGTTTGTGGATACTCCTTAAGTAGATTTTTCGATACCATAACAATTTATAAAATGGAGATATTTCCACCTTTATACAAGGTCAGGGTTAAGAGAATTATTAATCATATACATAGGATCATGAATTAGAGCATAGAGTCAAAAGTGTCTTATTAAAAAATCCACGCAAAAATTTAAGAACCAGTACATTACATTCTCTCATTGTTAACAAATTTATTATTGATAATATGTGTTTTATTTGCTATATTATGGCCTTTCTCACATTAATATGTTGTGTATAGGAGTTGTAAATTGTTCCATTTACCATGACCAAAGAAAAATCAGTTGATCCAGCTTTTTATGATTTACCTCTCAATAGAGAGGAGGGGGGTTATTGAACATTTTATGTTGTCTCCCCCAGAACCAAGCCATACAACCAAAGATAAATGTTCCCAATCTAGTTTTCAATCTTCAAATATTAAAAATATCATGAAATAGGTTTCTGAATTGGAGAGAGAGAGAAGACAACACTTTCTACAGATTTTGAGAGAGAGAAGACAACACTTTCTATAGATTTTGAGAGACAGTTGTCTTCTATGGAAAATCAAAATAAAGAACTTAGAAAATGTTGGAAGAAAACGTAAAGGAGATGAAGACTTTGAGAGATTAAAATAAAGAGTTGCAAATCATGGTTGGTTCACAAAATAAAGAAATTCATGAATTGATTCGGAAGTTAAATGGCAAAATTGCTTTGATTGAGCACAATATTGAAGAGTATGAACAATTTGATTTTCGAACTCCATTGTATAATTATGCACCTACACCTGTTAGTGAACCAAATATGAATGAAGCACATGGAGGCAGTCCATCTCTCTTGACTATTTTAGAAAAATGGATTTGAGTTGGTTGCAGAAAAAAGAAAAATAATTCCCAATCCAAAGTACATTGGTGATTAGACGCCATGTGGAAAGAATGAACTGCAAAGACACAGAGATAATAAGGCACAATTCCATAAAAGAAAATTGGATAATTCAGATGAGTATTCACCTGTTCTTCCCTTGAGTCCTTATTTAGAGGCCTACTTTTGAAGAAGAGTTTGCATTCAACGAATGGTGGAACCTAAATTTCATAAACTATAAATAGTAAGTTAGAACAATGATGTTAATACAACATGACTGGTGATAATTATGGCAGATTATACAAATTTAGGGGAATTAATTAATGTTATTTTATCTTTTTTACCTTAGTGATAAACTTGTGGATCAAATGCTGCTAGATGGTATTGTGTATGAGTTTATAGTACATGTGGTCAAGAATTTAGATTTTTTATAGTTCATGAGGAACTCTGATCAATTTCTTTCTAATGACGTAAGTGTGTATTATCGATACCATATATTTAATACTTAAATATGTGAAGCAATACTCTACAACTAACATGGCTTGACTACAATTGTGTTGCAGGATATAGATATAGTGTTGTACTATGTCAGATAAAAGCAACATTTCATTCCTAGTAGTTTTGATCAGAGAATAATTTGAGAGAATGAATAATTAACTAGAGTTTTATATGGGAACATAGATCATTCAATCAGTCCATTGCTGAAAATAAAATCTGGGTTTCCACGTTGAGTATCAAAAGATTTTTGAGAGGGGATCTTTGGTATGGCAAAGCATCATGGGAGCTTGACACTATTTATTTGCAAGCAAACCACAGAAACAACATTGGTTTATTATGGAGATATCACTTATACATTGGACAATCACTGTTTATGATTCAATGTTCAGGAAAAGGTATGTTAATGAAAGAATGAATTTTGTGACTCCAATTTCAGAAATGCTATTAGTTGCATTAGAGCATGTTGGTTTTTTCAATTTTTGCCCAGAAATTAAAAAATATCAAGGCAAGAAGCTTAATGTCAAATATGACAAGTTGCAATGTCCACAACAGATTGGCAAGTAAGTGACCATATTAGTAATGATATTCCATAATTTTATTGATTGTTAAATAGGGGATTTAATTTCTATTTTATTAACAGGTCAAAATGTGGAATGTTTGCTGCTAAGTTCATTAATTCTTAATGTCCCTAAATTGTTATATCTGACAATGCAACCATGAAAATATGAAGCAAATGAGATACACCACCACATGCTACTTATGGTACCATGCAACACAGAAGAATGTTGGTTTATATCACAATGATGATGAGCAGTGAACAGATTAATACTTGATGTAATTTATTTATATTTTATATCTAACACTGATGATAAGAAGTGAATAACTTAATACCTGGTATAAATTTAAAGTTATATATATGCATAAATATGGTCTAATTATGTGTATTTTAAAAATTCATTGCATAAATGCCCTAACTTGCCCTAACCCCCACTGTGTGCAACCCTGGACCACATGAGATCAATCTAACCAACTTTCCATCCCTACTAGAATGATATGGCTAATTTATATTGAAAAAAGTTTATGAACAATAACAAAGATGGGATTTAATCTTCCTTGTAGAAATTCCTTAACTTGTCCTAACTCCCTCACTGTATGTAACCCTGGATCACATGAGATCATGCTGGCCAACTTTCCATCCCCACTGGTATGATATGGCTAATTTATAGTAAAAAAAAGTTCATGAACAATAACAAAGGTGGAATTTAACATTCCTTGCAGAAATGCCCTAACCTCCCAGTGTATGCAACCCTGGACTACATGAGATCAAACTGGCTAACTTTCCATCCCATTGGCATGATATGGCTAATTTATAGTGAAAAAAAGTTTTGTGAACAGTAACAAAGGTGGGATTTAACCTTCCTTGCAGAAATGCCCTAACCCCCACTATATGCATCCCTGGACCACATGAGATCAAGCTTGCCAACTTTGCATCTCCACTGGCATGATATGGCTAATTTATATTGAAAAAAGTCTATGAACAATAACAAATAAAAAATTCATTGTCTACCTAAGAAATGAATTATCATAAAATATCAAACAGAACAACTATTATATGTTAATGTAATTATGATTTATAAGTTACATATCAATCATATTGTAATGTTTATTACAAATGAGGGAAGACCACAATGTAAATTTTATTTATGAGTAGTCTAGATACTTGCAACTTGTGAATCAGAATGAAATAATATAGGATTTTTACAAGTGAATATATTATGACCTTGCTCCTGGCAACGGCTACACTTAGGCCATGTTTTATCCTCACCCAAAGAAGGAATTCTATATTTTTTTCATCTGTCAGTTGAGGTTCGAATATCTGGAGGTAGAAGAATCATATGTGTCACATTGTCTTGTAAAGTCCAATCTATTATGTGAGGTAAAGGATTTATGAATCCTTTGTATGTTTCATACCAATAATCTCAGGAATAATATGGGGAACATAAGTCATAAGCATTATATTCACCACTGTTCACAACCACAAGAGCATGTACGCATGGAATCTGGTCTAATTGAAAGCTCCTACAACAACAATTCCTAAGTGACATATCCATCACATAGTTATGATCAACGCCGTACATGTCGCACCTCATTTTACTAGCAGGTTTCATTTGACATTAAATGCATATTAGTAAAATTATTATATAATTGATTCATAATAAAGCAGTTGCATGAAATATGAATAATGCATTTGCATCCAATTTCGAAGCATACATCATTCTCTTTTTTTAGCCTTCTTTCAACATCAGGTGCCATCTTGTAGTACATTTTTTTACCTTACTTTGCCTTTCAAAAAACCACCTTTGTAATATCTTTTGCACTTTATTCATAAATGCAGTTATGGAAAGCTCTTGTGCCTTGACAAGTGCAACATTTACAGATTCTAATATGTTATAATCATGATATTGTATCTCTTTTCATTCATATGAGAACATGTCCATCTATCAAGACCAGCCCCTTCAAGATAGTCTTTTGCACCAGGAATAATAATACAGAATGAACCAAAGAGTAAACTGAAATAATGAATTTTATATGATTTGGCCATTTTGTAATAATACTTTTCAAGATCTTTTGTTATATGTCAAAATTTGCATTTGAGATTATTAAGAAGGTGATACATACAAATCCCATGAAAATGCATTTGGAAAGACATCTGATACTACCTTTTGGATTTAGTTAAGGTTCAAAAATCTGAAGGTAGAAGAGTCATCTATGTCACATCGTCTGGTAAAGTCCAATATGTTATTTGAGGTAAAGGATTTATGACTCCTTTATATGTTTCGTACCAATAATCTTAGGAATAATATGGGGAACACAAGTCCAAAGCATTATATTCACCACTTTTTCACAACCATAAGAGCATGCATGCATGGAATCTAGTCTAATTGAAATCTCCTACAATAACAATTCCTAAGTGACATATCCACCACATAGTTCTGATCAACATCGTACCTCATTTTACTAGAAAGTTCCATCTGACATTTAATGTATATTAGTAAAATTATTATGTAATTGATTCATAATGTAGCAGTTTCATGAAATTTGAATAATGTACTTACATTCAATTTCGAAGCACGCATCATTCTCTTTTTTTATCCTTCTTTCAACATCAGGTGACAATTTTACAATACATTTTTCTACCTTACTTTGCCTTTCAAAAAACCAACTTTGTAACATCTTTTGCACCTCGATAAAAAATGCGGTTATGAGAAGCTCTCGTATCTTAACAAGTGCAGCATTCACAGATTCTAATATGTTAGTAATATCCCAAAATATGCCCTAGAAGTTTTGTATAATAATTATTGTAATTGGATTAATTGTATATGTATTTAATTGGAAAAAGAAAGGAAGTGAAGAGAGAGTATATATGTTGTATATATAGTGATATATACAACATATACAAGTCAAATGTAAAGTCAAAAGATGATTAGTTAATGATTTTAAATTAATTAAGTTAATTAAGTGGGATTTGAGTGAGTGGAAGTGGATGGAGATATTTAAAGTATTTTAATATTAAATGCTTGGAGGAGAGGGTTTTGAGGAAAGAGAAGGTTGAGTGTTTGACTTTATTTTCTTTCTTTTCTTCTTCTTATTTGTGTGCCTTCATTTCCTTTCCTTTTCTTTTCTTTGTTTTGGCCGGCACTCCCTAGCAAGAGAGCAAGAGAGAGATTTGATCTTTCATACTCAAGATTGAAGGAAGTATTCAAGTATTCAAGTTGGAAATTTAAGAGTTTCTTCATCCTTGGTAAGTTTTCCACTTGATTCTTTGATTTCTTTGAGTTTGTGAGTTAAGATTGGGGTTGATATGTGTTTGTTTGATTGTGTGTGTGTTTAAGAGTGTTTGGTTCAAGTGATTTTGGATTTTGGGGTTGGATTGAAGGAAAGAGTAAGTTTGTTGGAAGTGAAGGTGTTGTGGTTGTGTTTTGGGGTTTGAGGTGATAATTATGATTTGTGTTTGATTTATGTTTTCAGTTGATTTGGTATTTTTGCAAATTTGTTATGGTTTTTGGGTGAGTTTAATTAAGGTTGTTTGAAGTGGAAAATGGTGGAAAGAAGAGATTTGTTAGAGGTAGTGTTGTTGTGGCCGGAATCTGCATTTTTGGCCTGACACGCCCATGAACACGTCCAGGTTTTTAGGCGTGTCATTAGGTCTGTGTTCTTGGATGGGTGACACGAGCAGTGACACGCCCATGTCACTAGGCATGTCATAGCTACTGTGATGTTGGAGAATTGACACGGCCATGAACACGCTCGTGTTGTTGGATGTGTCAATGTTTCTGTGAGACAGAAGGTATTACACGTCCAGTGACACGCCCGTGGTTCTGAGCGTGTCAAAGCTTCTGTGTTGTGGAGTTAGGGCACGGTCAGGGACACGCCCGTGTTGTTGAGCATGTCATGTGTAGAGTTTGCCCTAGTTGGTTCTTAGTCTTATTATATTATGTGTATCATTCCTTTGGTTTAGATTTTGAAGAGGGTTGAGTTGCCTTAATCCAAGTGTTTTGGATTCTTGGAAGAGGAGTTTGGTGAGAGTTGTCCTTGAGGTAAGTACAAACCATACATTATTGCATATATTATATGATTACATGTGTTAAGTAACTTATTGCATTGTTGATGCATATGAATAATGTTATGTTTTGGCATAATGTGAACTTGGTGGAGTGTATCTTGAAGATTTTAAATATATAATGATATGATTGAATATGAAATGTGAAAGCTATGATAATCATTCAAAATGTATGTTCAATGCAATTGATTATGAATACTTTAATGATGAATTGCCTTAATGTGAATTGAGATATGATGTGACATGAAGCCATTATGGTTGGCTATGATAATGTAAATGAAATAATTGGGGCATGGTTGCCTATTTGATTATGGAATATGAAATGAGAAATGAAATGAGAAATGAATTGAGAAAGAGATTGATAAAGAGATAAATGAAATAATTGTGTGATTAATATGTTATTCAATTTTCAGAGTTCTGAGTTTGGCGGCATGCCTATGAATCACTGGATAGGTGAAATGACCGGGTCGTAAGCCGATTCCAGTTGAAAAATGTGAAATGATAAATGTGAAATGTGATGTTTTTGGGGTGAAAAGACTGGGTCGTAAGCCTCAAAAACAGTAACAGTCTAGCAGGGTTGAGGATTTCCTCGGTTCTAACCGGGTTGAGGTCCAAGAGACTGGGTCTGTTACACTATCCATGGATAGAGATATATATATATATATATATATATATCGCCTACGGGCTTGATGATTGTAATTATGGACCAAAGCAGTAACTCTGAAGTTTGAATAACATATTAGATTTCTTTTTGGGCCCATGCTTGTCTTTGTTTATATATATATATTTGTCTTTGCTTTAATTTGTTTATGGATGTGGAAATTATGAATAGTACTTCATGAATTGCTTATGAAACTTGATTGAGTGACATTGGCATTGCATCAAAGCATAATATTATTATAGTTTGTACCACTAAGTCGTTAGCTTAGCGCGAGTGTGATTCATCGCGCAGGTGACAGGGAAGAACCGGAGAGTTCCTCTAAACCAAGTAGAGTCTAGATTTTTGAGGTGTTGATAGTGGAGCTTAAAGATCAAAGACATACTGCTAATCATGTATTCTTATTTTATATATTGTAAAACTTGAGTTTTGAAGTATATGTACTTGAAAATACTTGTTATGTTTTCCGCTACGTTTTGAGTAAACATTTTGTCTATTGTGTTTTATAAATTCCTTTAAATGTTTTAGAATTGTTCATATTATATTAAAGGGATGGTTTGTGTGTTTTGTAAACCGTGTCATTTCTATATTCAGTATACGTATATTACGATCGTATAAGCATGTTGAGTACGTATACGGGGTATAGGGGTGTTACAAGTTATGATATTATATCTCCTTTCATTCATATGAGAACGTGTCCATCTATCAAGACCAACCCCTTCGAGATAGTCTTTTTCACCAGGAATAATAATACAAAATGAACCAAATAGTAAATTGAAATCATGAATTTTATATGATTTGGCCATTTTGTAATAATGCTTTTCAAGATACTTTGTTATATGTTGAAATTTGCATTTGAGGTTATTAAGAAGGTGATACATAAAAATCCCATGAAATGCATTTAAAAAGACATCTGATACTGCCTTATAGATGCATCAATGTTTGTTTGAAATAATCACATGACCTGATCTTTCACCAAAGGTTGCCTTCAACCTTCTCAGGAACCATGTCCATTATGCATCATTTTCAGAATCAGTTATCCCAAAGCCCAATGGAAAATTTTATTTATTGGCATCATGACAAATGACAGAAGAAGCACTCCGCAGTATTTCCCTTCTAGATGAGTTCTGTCAGTGGATATTACAAGTCTACAGCAGTTGAAACCTTGAATTGAAGCATTGAATACAATGAAGAGATAAAGAAATCGATGATCATCATCACAATGTACATGAATAAATGAACCTGGATTTGTTTCATGAAGCATGTGTAAGTATCCAAGAAGAATAGAGTAAGACTATTCAAGAGTACCCAATATGATATTCTTATAAGCATGCTCCTGCCCCCTCTATGCAACAAAATAACTCACCTCCACCCTAAACTCCTGACGCATATCATCGATCACATCTCTAGGGTTGAATACTCTTCCAGGATTTATCAATCTCTTTTTAACACACTCTGTGATAACCTAACTTGTAGCTTATCTGTGTCTAATTTGAATAAAATCAGTCAAGCATGAGTGCTCTGCCACATATTTCGTTACCATCCAACATGCTTGATTGCCTTTAGCTATACTTTTTGCCCTCAATCTCCATTTACATGATTTATCAATACAACGGACAACGATAAAAGATGGTGTAGACCCTTAATTTTAGCCTTAAGCAAGTCTGATCTAAATTAAAGAAGGTCATGCCAAATTCGGTCTAATTTTAAATGCTTAAACCTAGTTAATAGCTTTAAATTAGGTTGGTCCAATTTTAAAAGGCCTAAAGTAAGTCAGTTTAATTTTTAAAGCCCTAAATCTAGTTTGATTTTATATTAAAAGACCAAATTAGGTTCGATCCAATTTTAAAAGACAAAGCCAAGCCAGACCATGCCCAAAGCTAAAATCATAATGAATTGGCTTAGGCAATTTGCCGTAAGGCTGACCCTTGGCGAATTTGCCTAGGCCAGTTCACCATGGAAGCCCTCTATGGCAAATTGGCCTTGACCAATTCCCTATGCTGGCTGGCCCATGATGAATTGGCCCTTAGCCAATTCGCCATGGTCTTTAAATTTGGCTTTTAATTTTGATTACCGGGCAATTTAAGTTTCCTAATCAAGTTTGGCTTCGAATGGTTTTTAGATTAGCAACTTAGGATTTTTAATTAAGCGATCTTAGCTTAATGATTGCCTATAAATATAGGTTTATAATAAGACCGAGCGGCAAAAACCAATAATAAAGAGAAACAATTAAAATAGTAGCAATAACAACAACAACAACAATTAAAATACAAGCAATCAATACGTAAAAACTAAAAAGACACAATCAATACACAGCAACCAAAAAGACAGTAGCTACTGCCTTTAGATACTCAACTAATATCGAAGTTGACTCAAGAAATAAACAAAACAAAGAGCTCAATTCAACATATTAATATTGGTGGAGCCGACACATAGGTATGACTACTTATTAATTGATTCAATTCAGTTTCATGGTTGGTTTTTATTGATCAATGTACCATGCATCAATGTTGCCAAATCTTTACATAAGTTATAGATTTGGAGTTTGAAATATTTGATAAATTAGTTACACATTTCTTCTAATTCCTAAAACCTTAATCTTGTTTTCAAAATTCTAAAACCTAGATTTGCATAATTATAAAACCCTAAGTGCATACATAAAATCCTAATTCACATGTAAAACCCTAGTTTAGAAAAATCCTAATTTGTATAAATATAAAATTCTAGTTTAGATAGAAACCTTAATTCTCCCCTAATCCCCCTCAAGGGGCTTTCCCCCTTAACCCCCACCTGCTAATCGACTAACAGGACCACCGTGCATGCTTTCTCATCAATTGGGTTAATCTTTATTTGTGAATTATAATTATTTATGATTAATATTTATTTATATTTAATTAAGATCTAGTTTTATAATTCTTAGAATGATTACTTCTATATTTATGGATTTGTGTTTATTTTGTTATTTAGATTTTAAAGGGGATATTAAGATGTAAAAGGCATGTTTTCAATTTGTAGGTATCTTGTTTCTTTTATTTATTTTAAAGACTTTATAATTATTATAAGGGACATATTTTCATCAATTAATGGGTATCCCATTTTGTTTATATTATGAACATTTGAGAATTATAAGGGTATGTTTCCATCTAAGGATGGATACCCATTTTGTTTTGTGATGTACCATTTTTTCTTATTTTATGGATAAATATATTTTTATTTTATTGCATGTAATATGGATAATGTCATAATAACTTAAAATTTTAATAATATTTAGACTTGAAAATAAGGCTAGTTCATGGGGTGCTTGATCATTCTCACATTCCTTATGCATACCCAACTTTCCGAACCCAATAGGGGGTTTAAGATTTCTTAGGAATCAAATCATCCACTCCTTTCTATCTTTCCGGCCGATCCGATTGGCAACTCCATTTTCTCCAAATTTAGGCCCATATTCTCTAAGGCCCTGAGCCTAACAGTGCCGAAGTCAAAAGAACCATTCCACATGGGAGTGAGATGAAAATCCTTGCTCACAGATGGATTTGACTTGAAAATCTTAAATTGAAATTACTCCCTCATTGCTACAATTGATAATATCATAGTCAAATCTCTCTTTGTTCTAAATATTTTACCCTCGCCAATAGAATATTCAATTGAACTTTCACCTAATAGATTTAAATCAAAATCATTGCTCGATTCATGTAACCCTAAATTTGCATCCTCAGTACCATTACACTATTTTGTTCCATCATTCCAATCTACATGAATATAAATTTCATTTTCTTCGGTCATATGGTCTGCAACAGCCATACTGACATTATCTATGGTGTGTGAATGCAGAATGCCATGAGCATCATAAGGCAAGTCATAACCATGTGCAGTATCCAAATGGACAGAAACTTTAGTAATTGCATGGATGTCTTCTACCATTGGAGACATAAGTGAGTCTTCATCCTTATATTGATTATGATATTGATCTTCAGGAATTTCGTCAAGACCATAAACCTCTCCTTCGATAATTTTTTTCATTTCAGATGGATCATTGCTTCCATGTCCAGATTTAAAGACACCTTCTTCAATAGTAACATAAAGAGTATGCTTCAGTATATTCTCAGCCAAAAATGCATGGAACACACTAAATATCCTATCATTTATAACATCAAAAAGTGGTGCTTCATCATATCCGGTAAAAACGTTGAACCCAATATTTGAAGTGCCGTCAATATTAAGCACATTTGATACCGCTTTCTTTGTTTCATTGGAATCCACTTGTTCTGTCCATACAAGAAATTTAGTACACCCCTCCAATATATTTTGATGTCTCCACATTAAAGTTTCCACTATAATGGATGGGGAAAACTACACTACACTTTTACATTTGAATTTGAAGGTAAATGATCAATACCCTGCAATCACAAATAATAAATAAAACCAATACTATTAGATCCTTTCCCATTTTCTATTTTAGATGTAAGTATTTTAATGTGAGTTAAGGCAAGTTAGGGATAGTTAGGGCAGTTCAGTAATTTTTTTCCAATTAAAAAATCAAAATAAATTGGACATATATTATTTTCATTCTAAAGCATACAGAGTGTCTTAGAATGTGTAATAAAACATTTTTTATAGCAGATATAAGTATTTTGATTTGGGTTAAGACAAGGTAGCACAGTTTAATAACATTTTTTTCCACTAACAAAATTTAAATAAATCAGACAGACATCATTTTCAGACTACATCGTATAAAATGTCTCGGCAATGTATTGGAGCTTTTTCTATAGCAGATATAAGCATTTTGTTGTGGGTAAGGGCAAATTGGGAATAGTTAGGGCAATTCAGTAATCTTTTTTTTCATAAAAAAAATAAAATACATTGGACAAACATCATTTTTAGACTAAAGAGTGCAAAATGTCTCAAAAAATGTAATTGAGCATTTTCTATAGTATATAAACATTTTAATGTGGGGTTAGGGAAAGTTATGGATAGTTATGGCAGTTCAATAACCCTTTTTCCATTTAAAAAATTAAAAATAAAGCGGGAAAACATCATTTACTGACTAAAGAATGTAGAATGTCTTAGCAAGTGTAATAAAGCATTTTTTATAGCAGATAAAAGCATTTTAATATGGGTCAGAACAAGATAGAGATAGTTAGGGCAGTTCAATAACCCCTTTATTCTATAAAAAAATTAAAATAAATCGGACGGACATCATTTTCAAACTAAAGCATGCAGTATATCTCAAAAAAGTGTAATGAAACATTTTTCATAGCAAATATAAGCATTTTGATGTAGGTTAGGGTAAATTAGGGATAGTTATGACAGTTTAATAACTCTTTTTTCGCAAAAAAATAAATCGGACAGACATCATTTTCATGCTACAGCGTGCAGAATATCTCAAAAAGTATATTGGAGCATTTTCTGTAGCAGATATAAATATTTTGATGTAGGTTAGAGCAAGTTAGGGATAGTTAGGGCAGTTCAACCTTTGTTCCATAAAAAATTGAAATAAATCGGACAAATATTATTTTCAAACTAAAACATGCATAATGTCTCAGAAAGTGTAATGGAGCATTTTTCTATAGTAGACATAAGTATTTTGATGTAGGTTAGGGCAAGTTAGGGATGGTTAGGGGAATTCAGTAACCTTTTTTATCCACAAAAAAAATTAAAAAAAATCGAACATACATCATTTTCAGACTACAACATGCAGAATGTCTCAAAAAGTATATTGGAGCTTTTTCTGTAGCATATATAAGTAATTTGATGTGGGTTAAGGCAAGTTGGGGATGGTTAGGCCAGTTCAGTAATCTTTTTTTATTAAAAAATTAAAATAATTCGGACAAACATTATTTTCAAACTAAAGCATGCAAAATGTCTTAGAAAGTGTAATGGAGCATTTTTTTTATAGCAGATATAAGCATTTTGATGAGAGTCAAAACAAGTTAGAGATAGTTATAACAGTTCAGTAGCCTTTTTTATATAAAAAAAAATAAAATAAATTGGACAAACATCATTTTCAGGATATAGCATGCAAATAGTTATCATTTCACAGTCAAAATAACTTATATACAACTGCATTATATCAAAATCAAGATCGAATATTTTTCTGCAGATTCAATTAAATGAACAAAATAAAAACATAATGTGTAAAATTAGAGAGATAATGACAAATATTTCTTTCGTCAATCTAAGGATGGTAGATTCGTGTTTTAAAAAATAAAAGAGAAAAAATTAAAAGAAAGAAATAAGATGCATGGAAGATAGTGACATCGACAGCTTTGAGTTTTCTTTTATTAATTTTAGTTTATTAGATATAAGGAAATTATAGTTTTTCCTGTCTATTTAAAATGATATAAATCTAAAAAATATTAATGATTTAGAGAATGGTATATTTTAGGTGATTTTTTTTTAATTTTTTGAAAATTTTACTTTTTTACAAGGTTTTTTTTTGTCATTCTCCGTATGTACTATTTTTTTATTTTTTTATTTTTTTATCAAATTGCTGAAAACTTGTAAAATCATTTTAACTTCTGGGAGCGTTTGCTAGCTGTATGAGGATTATCAACTGCATCTGAACTACGTAGATCATGTACAGGTTTTTGATGCATTATTACCTTAACAGTTGTACACATGCGCTACTTACTGAAAGAAAATAAGTAAAGCATAATGCAGTTTAGAAAACAAGAAGCATCTATTTGCAAGGCGCTATTTATTAACTGTCTTTTTTTTTTTTGGCTATCATTGTGCAAATATATTTGTTCAGATGGGTATCATCATGCAGTGCCTGCCGTTGGCTTTTGATTTTTTTTCCCCCTATCTCCACCTTGTCTTTTTTGTGGAATAAAGTTGAAGGAAAAGGCTACCCTTCAATGCAAAAGATAACTTGCTACAGCATATGTAATTGATCTAATTCTAATTTCAGGATACAAAAATCCTAGGTTCTATTTCTTGTTAATGAAAACATGCTTTCTAGAACCTATATGTAGCACTAATGTTTCACCTTCACCCTGGGTTTGTCATATATTTGATATGTTTCCCACCAATTTATCATGGTTTTCTCATTGTGCAGGAGAGTTCTTGAGATTGGAGTTTTGACTTGGTCATTGGCAACATCACTTCTTCCTTCTCTTGCAGGATTTATGCCAGGACTTATCTTGTCAAGGATTCTGGTATTTGGAAATTATTTGAAGCTCCTCTTCTTTACAGTGAAATTTGCTTTCATCCCTGTTGAAATTTGTAATTTTTCTTCACGTCCATTCCGATGCTTCATACATGATATTTTGACTCTCTCTATCTCTGCATTCCTTATATATAGCATTTGTTTTCTATTTCAAATCTAGGTTGGAATAGGAGAAGGCGTTTCCCCTTCAAATCTATTTTGACTCTATCGCACATTGCCAGGCATGTGCGACAACCTTCTTGATGTTGGGCATTTAAAAAGTAGATGATTTATGTTGAATTACTTGTATTCTTAGTTGCAGCATTTGGCCCAAATTTATCCTTCCCATCTGTTCTATTTCTATTAGATTTATATTTTTCCCTCTTTTTTATCTTAATTCACCATTTTCTCTGTTGATGCTAATGCCCAGATTGTATCCTTTTAACCTTTTTCCCTTTCTAAAGAAATATTTGAACAGCTGATTTCATGGAAAGCATTGTGGGTTTTTTAGTGGAGAATTTATTAATTGTCTTATTGGTGAATTGTTGGGTCTATTAGCTGGTTTCGCTCTGTGGACAACTGCAATGTCACTAGTTTGCACTGGCTTTAGGATTTTAACATTTACTGCTTGGATAATTGAGAGTATTTTGCAGTTAAATAGAGCAGCCTAAACACCATTAACAATTACATAACCATACGCTAACATAATTTAGATGAATAGATGTACAGTTGAAAGGCATACAATAAATTTTTATCCTTCAGGCTTTCCAGATTCTTCTTTACTTTTCCCCCTTCCTTATGTATCATCAGCACTTTCATCACTCTGAGCCTTGTCCTGCATATGTGAGGTCGACTAGGCATCCTGTTTATTTCATTATCTGCTCCTGAACTTCTGTTCTGGATTCCTTGATCATTAATTTATTTAACATCAAGCATGAAATTTTTCAAAGCTGTAATTTTTTTTTCCTTCCGTACTTTCTTTTTATTTCATTTAACAGAACACTGCTTGATAAATAAGCCAGCCTTGTTTGATTTCATACCATGGATGCTATTTTTTTTCTGCTTACATCTTATGAACTTTTATGCTTTCACTTTAAGTATGGCCTGATGATATGGTCACTATCTCATGAAGAACTCAACGCTGCATGCAGGTCAATACCTTTGGAAGAGTTCTCAAGGGCTGTCGCTTTTGTCTTCGGTGGACTGAGCGTAGGAAGTGTTACAGGGTATGTTCTGCTGACTGTGTTTTTATATAAGAACTGCTGACAAGGCTTCCTGAGGAAGGTTTTGCTTCTGATATTTTAAATGGGTCAAACCAGAGTACTCATTCAGAATCTTCTTATTCTTCTAAGGCTTATTTAATATCACCCATATTTAAATGGGTCAAACCAGAGTACTCATTCAGAAACTTCTTGTTCTTCTAAGGCTTATTTAATATCACCCATATTAACAATCAATGTAAACAAAAACTGAATTGGTTTTATGTCTGTGAAGTGAATCTTGTTGACAAATATATGTTGTGCTTATTTCCATTGTGTTTAAGTATCCTATTTCATTTGCTTGTCCTTTCTACCATCAGAAAGAAAATTGATGCAGTCTTCTTTTGGCTCCTCCTCTTATTCAAACTCTTGGCTGGGAATCTGTATTTTACATTTTTGGCTTTCTTGGAATAGCTTGGTAAGTAGCTGTTGAAGTTCATGTATTGCTTCACTTTTATGTATGACTCAAGAGTAAAACACTTCTAAAAATTTGTGTATCATGCACATAGATATTTCTTTCAAAATAGAAGAAAAGAAAAAAAAAAGAAGGAAGAAGAAGAAGAACTATAACTTCTTTTTTTTTAAAATCTTCTGTGCGCTAAATATTGCCATATAATGCTTTCTATTAAATGATTGTATCTTATTGAGTCATTTATCATTTGTCTTGCTAATGAGACCATATAATGCTCTCATTAGTTGATTTTAATTTAATTTATTCATTTTTTTTAAAATAAAATTATGTTTGCTAATGTGGGGAGCTGACTTGAATTCAACTTTATACTTTTTTGGCACCACCAAAAACTATGAAGGTTTTTGATATTTCAGTTTCTTAAAGAGGATCAAGCTTCATATGCTCCTGTACCCACATCAAGTGAGTCTGAACACCTATTTTCCTTTATTATTGTTTGTTTGAAGAATAAAGCTTTCTTTTTGTCGATTGTCATATGAATTATGAATAGTTCAGTTGATTCATTAACTGGAACTGGATTCAATTCCAAAGGTTGGTCATTGAAAATTGTCAATTGTCACAAAATGTGTTAGCTCCACATTCCTAGTGGAGCTGGGATGTTTTCTCTCACTTGCACTTCTCTAGTTTCTAGAATTATCTTTATATTTGCTTTTAAATGGTAATACTAGACAGGAATCTGACAAAAGCTCAAACCTCGGGTGGTGTAGAGATGTTGAACTAAATATAATGCTGCAGAAAGTGTTATCATTTTTCGCCCTTCCCGAATGTTATGCAGGATGTAATCTCTTATTGTGCCTCACAGGACCACAGTCTATACATTTGGAAAAGTCTCTGACTGCTTTGCTTGCAGAATTGGGTGGCTCACTACGGGTATGATGCTTTGAATGTGTGAACTGATTTTCTAGTGTATGTTGAATGTGACCCAAATTTCTATTCCATAGTTCCTTGGCCGATGCATGAGTATCATTTTAAGCATCTCAGATCAGCTAGAAATTGTTTTAGGCATGTGGCACTTCAGTTGAATTTGGTTTGATGTAAAGTTGAGTATTAGTAGCATCTTTATAACTCAAAAGAGATGGTGATGGATGGCATAAATTATGATAATCAACCTTACGTCAAGCCATATTGTGGTTGACACGTTGACTCTTGATGTAGAGAATTACAGTTCCATCATGCCTTGAAAGATATGAAGCAATGATGATTAGACATGTATAAGATTTAGCCAATTTGAAAGTGCCAATGTGCTGCTGCCAAAATCATGTATTTGTATCTCTTTCTTAGATTTTCAAGGACGTATGAGGGTTGAGGAGCGTCTAGGAGAGCCTTGAGTCTTTTGGCTTTGAGCTTTAGAATTTTGATCCTTAAACATTCTTCCTTTTTCTTGATTTTTACCTATTACTAAGTGAAATCGAGCTAAAATTACGTGCAGTATGTGTTTTGAAGGATTTAAGTTGAACAAAAGGTGAAATTGCTGGTTGGAAAAGTGGGGGAAGAAGGACAAAATGGTTACTGGACCTGGCAGAAAATAATCTGCCCTTTTATACAGGTTACAGTTATCATTCTACTGATAACAATCTTCAAAAGTTTGTTTAGTCTTGAGTTTTCACCCTTAATTTGCCCGTGCTAGCTTGGACATTGGAACTAACTTCTTTTTTTTGTTTCATTACTTAAGCTGAGTGGCATCCTTAAAATTCCAGTTGTTTTTCGTCATTGTTTTTTTTTTCCTTAATTTCTTTTGTTCTTTAGATAGGGGCTCTCTTGTGTACTTGGTGCTATCCCTCAGTGCTTTTTAATTTTCGTTAAATATAGAGAAAAAAAAAAAGAACATCAAAGATCTAGTTTTAACATAAAGGAGTATTTTGCTTCAGTGGTAAGCTCTAAATTGTGAAAAAAAAAATTCTATCAACACATCGTGAGAGTCTTGGGAAAAGTTTACCGCAATGGATCTCTGTTTGAGTTTGATATGGCTATTGTAGTATACATAAAGGGCAGCAAAACTAGCTCACAAAATCTGATATTATGAAGCTCCAGCATAACTTTCTAAGTTATGCACCTCTTCCTATTCTCTCAGTGAATTGCCATAATTATAATTTATTCTTGAATTTTCAATCTTGTCTCGCCTACCGCCCAAACCCAAGAACAAATGATTTCTAGTTGATTGAGATGGATTGCTTTATAAAGACTACTACTTGGGGGAATATAGATCAGAAAAGAGAACTAAAACAAAATTCTCTTAAGGAGTTATAGTCGCATATACCTGAGCCAGACCTTCATTGAAGAAAGATATTGTGCTTTTGTGCAAACCTACTTAACTAGCCTGATGCTTTCGGTCATGTAATTGACTTCATGGTCCATGGTTCGGCCAAATGTATAATGACTCATTGAGGTTTGAGAGATTTGTTAGTCCAAGCATAAGTAGTTAGAGCTAATTGTTTTACTCAACACTCCAAACTTCATTGGCAATTGTGGAAAAATCCATTTAAATTTCACTTTTCATGTCAATTACTGAGCATAACTAATGTTTAGAGACATGGTGTGGCAGAACTGCTATTTGCTCACGTATGCTTTATTTTCCTCAATGTAAACTCATATACTTCAGGTTTTCTGTTAGTTCTGAACTTTTACAGACCCTGTATGATTTTATTTAATGCTCTAGGAAAGCAGTGGAGATATCCTTAAAGGCTTAGTATATTGTCTTTACTTTTCTTACTGGCTTTTTTAGGGCAGGATGTACCATGGCGTGCATTTTTTCGGAGTCAAGCTGTGTGGGCAATGATATATGCTCATTTTTGTGGAAGTTGGGGTCACTACACTTGTTTATCTTGGCTTCCTACTTATTTTAGGTAACTTGCAAGAGTATTTTAAAGTCTAAGTTGACTTTCTTCAAGTTGATGTCAGAACCTGCCTAAAATATTAATCTAAGGGTTCCTTTGAAATGATTAGGTTCTGAACTTCATTTCCGAATACTGAATTTCCAGTCAAATCATCCTTAATATAATTACTTAGCATCAATATATTTTTGTTCAGTTTCCTTGATATAATCTTGTAATCTCATGGAAACTAAATATTCAATTGCCATGCAGTGAGGAGCTGAGCCTAAATTTGACAGAAGCTGCATGGGTAAGTGAAGATATATCATTTCCTTTTAGTTGTGGATCCCTTTGTAGTTGGGAAGAATATTTATTGGCGTTAAATGTTTGACATATTCTCTAATATTTATTGGCGTTAAATGTTTGACATATTCTCTATTTGAACATGGTCCTAAAACAGACTTAAAAGTGTCTTCCACGTACAGGAAATCACATGGTTTGACATCGCAAATGGTTTGATATTAGCTTCCTATATATGTATTTCATGTTATTTAGATGTTTTTCAATTCTAAATTGTTCATCATGACGTATCAAATAATATAAAAAAAAATGTTGAAAGACAACACAATAAAGGAGAAAAATATGCGTGATGTGCATAGAAAAATGAGCTCCAATTAGCTTATCAATGACAGAAACTTGAAATTGTCAGTATGTTATACCTTAAAGAATGAGGAAAATGAATTTTACTATTTGACAGGCCATTTTATTCTTGGTTAATTTAATTCATGTAGTATGTTGATAATCATGGGATATGGAAAACCTTCATTTCATTTTCTAGCAGGCCATGATGTGATTCCTTGGTGTTTATCCTTAATTGTTGGGAAGAATTTGTTTAGCTATTTCCTTGGTGACTTGGTAACTTAATGCGTAATGTTATCAAGTGATAACTATAATTGACCTTGAAGTGTTCTGTTACTGTAAAAGTTTATACTCTGTTCCTTGATATATGTTTGAACCATGGCATGACCAAAAATATTTTGTTTTTTTAAATCCATTGAAATAATTTTTAAGATTTATGTTCTTATAAATATTGGTTACCATTTCAGGTTTCCATTCTTCCTTCTTTGGCTTCCATTTTTGTGACTAACAGTGCTGCCCAGTTGGCTGACAGCTTAATTGGCAATGGAGCTGAAACCACAACGGTATGTAAAGACACTGAAAACTGAAAACTTGGTTGTATAGACCAATAATCATGACCTTATCATTAACTATCTGATTACCAAATCAGTTATATGAGCTTTTGGAACTTGGTAAAAGAACATCACTTTTTTTTATCTGCTTTTCTTTTGATTTTCTGACCTTTTCTTACAGGTGCGAAAGATTTGCCAGTCTGTTGACTTTTTGTCTCCTGCCATTTGCATGATCCTCTCCTCTGTGGATCTAGGACTGCCCCCTTGGGAGATTGTGGGGATTCTAACTGGTGGCTTGGCCCTATCAAGCTTTGCCCTGTCTGGTAGAGAACCGCACAGTTCTAGAATTTATTTTGATTTACAAAACAGTATAATAATTATCAAGTCTACTTTTTTTGTAGACTGGCATCTGACCGAATCATTTCTGTTTTATACAGGACTATACTGCACACATCAAGATATATCTCCTGAATATGCAAGTATACTGTTGGTATGTAATCTTGCAAAGTGGAAATGGTTTATTTCTAGTCTAAAACAAAAGAGTGTCTGAGAGAGAGCGAGAGAGTTCATGTTGACCCATTACATTTAGTGTTTATTCTCTTTTTCAGCTATAATCCACTTAATATCATGATTAAGGACATGTCTGGATTAGAGGTTGTAGTTAACTGTTGATGGCTAGTTATTATTAACACTTCATTACTTTACACAAAAGACACCAATTTCAGCTATAGCCTTTAGGTCCAAGCTACATTCATTTGAAATCCAGGACCAACCAACTCTGCTCAAGTGCTGATGCTTTTCGCCAATACCAAGTAAAAGCTTTTACTTTGCAAAGTAAACTAACATGTTTTTCCTTCTTTTTTTTTTTTTTTTTTTGGGTACTTTAGGGTATTACAAACACCGTTGGAGCAATACCTGGAATTGTTGGTGTTGCCTTGACTGGTTATCTTCTTGATACAAACCATTCATGGAGTGTAAGTTTGAATATTTCATCACAGCTCCTACTTTTCATTTTTATCCTCTAATGTTAATTTCCTCTCTCACATTTGTATTATGTAGATGTCATTGTTTGCTCCATCAATCTTCTTCTACTTGACTGGCACGGTTGTATGGTTGGTATTTGCAAGCAGTAAGCCTCGGAACTTTTCCAACACTGATTGACTTGGATCCTTAATTTTGTTTGTTCTCTGAACAATCAAATTAGAGAAAGCAGCATTAAAGATCTTACGAACTTTATTTTCTTCCACTGCTTTGTGGAAATTGACCACATACCTCACTAACTAGGGTTGTTTTTTGTACAATTACAGCCCGCCCCCGATAACAGGAAAAAAAACACGTTGCTTCATTATTTTACTAGAGAGTGTAATTTGATAGGTTGGATTTGTGTAGTTTGGTATATATGTGTATGTATATATATATATATATATGACCTTATGTTGTATCATTATTTTAACAGAGAGTGGATGCTTCATAGGCTTCAAGAAAGAAATAAAAATTACATTTGCTTCTATGTATGCCTTGTTTGATCAACGACTAATCTATCTGGTGCTATGTAATCCCAAGCAGGTAAAATCATGTTGGAATTTGAGTTCGATTCTCGTGTGTATTATTAATTTTAATACTTAAAATTAAAACTTTATTCATTCTGAATTTTTTAATAAATTTGATATTTTGTTTTCGAATTGAGATCTTTCGGTCTGAGTTGACTTAGTGGGCATCACATCATTTTTCTAACTTTTCTGATATTTTCTTTAAAATGTGGACTGCATAGAACCTAATCATCACAAAATAAATCTTAGTCGTGGTGAACTTATTTTTTTTTTTCAATTTGAGACTTAATCAAACTTTATTTATTTATTGAAATAGTTGCACATACACAAAAAAGAAAAAAAAATCATATATTTGTCTGTTTGCTTAAATAATTACCGTATTCTTCACCAAGAAAAAAGAACGTTAAGCTGCTATGTATCGAATCTCTTATTTAAGAAATCATATTATAAGGAACCAATTTCAGTTCCAACCTAATGCCACCTACCCACAAGCAGGAATAACATATGGCAAATTAGCAAATACAACAGAGAAAGGTGCAACCATTATTGGCTTTGATGAATTTACAATTACAGGTTCCAAAATTGGTATATCCCCAGATGAATTTACAGTTAAAATCTTCCCATTAAGTAGCATAGTTTGGCTGTGTAAATTTCCATCATTTGCTGTTAGATGGTATTCCTCTCTTGTTGTACTACTCACTGAATATTCAGGCAGTTTAATGATTCTTGGTTTATGAGACCTGTGACTGTGAGCTCTATAAGATTTGTGATGATTGTGTTTCTGATGCAAAATCTCTGTACCGTTAAATGCAACATTCACTTGAACAGTTGTGCTATTGTCCAGGTTTATTAGCAGTACTGTGATTCCCTTCTGCAATATCATAAAGTTAATTAGATCACTAACTGTTATTATAGTATTGTCTATTAGTATGATAATTGCAGTATGTTAATAACTTACAGACTCCTTTGCGCAGTGAGCATAAGCGCGAATCTTTTTTGTCCCAGAAAAATTTGCTGACAATACATTTCTTCCCATCAACCGGTGCCAAAGAAGCGCACTGCAGTAAAGAATGCAAAGTATGCATGGCTGAGTATTTCTCAGATTTTTGGAAAACTTAGCTATTTCAGATGTTTCAGAAGGAAAAAACAGATTCAAGCATAGTTTTAAGTTATGACTAGTAATTTTAAAAGAATTTTTAGTATTAAATAAAAACATGATCTACTGCACTTCTTGATTTTTTATCTAACGTCTAATCATTTTCGGAAAGAAATAGCTTGCTATGGCTTTAAGTTTAAGGCTTGTTTCCTATAGATTAAGCCTTTGTAAGAAATAGCTTGATAATTGGATATTACCTGTAGTAGTCAGGATTTGGTACGAACGTAGTTGTGTTGAGTAAACCATAATTTCCACCGATTAATGACTGTCTGCAGTATGTTTTTGTATGATAAGTTGACGCCATAGCAAGCTGATCCAGGTACCTGTTTGAAACATCAATTCTCTCGAGTCAGCAAAAAAAAAATCTTTCCAATGAAACCAAAAACTACAAAAGAAGCATAAATTTGATATAATGTACCAGAAACTATATACAAAAGCATTTGAAACAAGGTTACGGCCACTATTATAAGCTCCTCCTGCCTCACCAACCCATGCAATTGCAGAACTAGCAGAATTCTTGAGGGTATTTTGGAGGCCCCTGAAGGTATTAGCCTCACCATCAAGATAGGATGGATTAAGAATCTTTTCAACGAGATGCTCATCAACTCCTATATTAAGAAACAACAAAAAAATGAATATAAATTGTCAAATTGGACTGATTATCTTAGTTATCAAACCAAACGAGTCAATCAATCTCTTCAAGTAAAGATACCTGGACCAAGATTATATATGTGGTGGGTGATTACATTTATAGAGATTCCTGTTTTATCTATGAATTCTTTGAACCATTTTGCATCAAAGAATCCTCCAGGTGCTATAACTAGAGGCGTAGGTTTGATATCAGTGTAAATATTTTGCACTATATTATAGAGGGAGATCGTATCAGAAGCATATTGATTGGCTGATATTCTTGCTCCAACTCCACTCCCACTCAATTCATTTCCTGGTCAGCAGATAAAACTTATTGGAAGCGTTTATAAATCAATAACAAGTATGGATTATTACAATAAATGAATAGTGTTCTTACCAAGCTCCCAACCATGAATAGAATAGTTCTTTCTAACAGTGTAACTTATAAAAGATTCAGCATTGGTATAGTTCCAAGCCCCTAATGCAGAACCATCAGGTTGTATGGACCGCCCAGCAAGAGCATTTAATCCAAATATAATTTTAGCCCTAAGTTAAAACAGCGTAAATAAGAGGTAGTTCAACACTTCCAACTCCTAGAAATTTGAAATTAATGTGAAACAACAAAAAAAAGATTTTTGTATTTTTACCCTGTTTTCTTGAAAAAGGCATTTAATTCATCCCATCTATACATAGGTAAGCAACCCTGAGTGAAACCAAACAGCTGTGTGGTATTTTTAACAAATTGCTTACAGGGTTCTTGATTATCTCCAGTGTCATATATGACCTTATCTTGTAGAGTACCTCCCAATCTGATCTTCAATGGTGAAAAAGCTGAAACATTTTCCAGGGAAATTAAATTTAGCTCCAATCTATATAAAAGATCAGAAAGAATACTTTCTAGAAGAAATTTATCAAAGAAAGTTCTTAGATTTGTACTCTTACCCTTTACTGCATTTAATAAGATATTGTTATTAAGATCCTGTAGTGGAATAACATCAAACAAATTTCAGAAAGGCAATACACATCTGAGCAATTACTTTTTAAAAAATAAAACATTTGCTCATATCTAAAAACACACCAATCGACATTATTAGAATGAAAAAGAAAAAAAAAAGTGAAAATTCTAGACATTTGAAGTTCATAAGCAGCTTCAAAAGCAGAAATGCAGTTTAAAAAAGCAAAAAAACAAAACCAGATTAATAAGAGAAGCATGGTCCCAGCTACAAGTCCCATAATCACATTTCTCAGGAGGCCACCAATCCAAAGTGGCACAAATGAAATCTTCATCAATCTTTCCAATGGTAGATTTCCCATTAATAAAAATAGTTCCTTCTACTACACTGCTATCTGCAGCCACAGTTTGGGAGCTCACAAAAACAAGGCTGCAGCTAATGAAACACACCACAAAACACAACCCTTTTAGCCAAATCTGAGAACCCATCTCTGTAAACAACTAATTGAGTTCAAGATCTAAAGTCTTTCTCTATAAATGGTTAAGGAAGCCATGAAAGTGCAGAGGTGGGGTGCAAGTAGAGGATGGCAGGGCAGAGGCCCACAAAATATTATAATAACTTCATAAGAGAAAAGCATAAGAATTGGACTTTAAGAATAAAATTTTAAAACTTAGTTAGATAAACAAATAAAAATAGAAAAACACAACATAAAAGACAATTAAGTGTGTTTGGTTTACAGATAGCAAGAATGGGAAGCTTGAAGGTGAAAAATTCAAAACGAGTTTTTCTTTCGTTTTGGTATATTTGGAAGCTTGGAGCTGCAGCTTAGAACTATAACGCAACATTTGTTTGAGAGTGGGTCAGTGGGCCATGGTTTTTGTTGGTTTGCTTTGCTTTACTTCAAGAAAGCAACAGCAAGTTGCCAAATGCACCAAATCTTGGAGAGGGCTCTGTTTTTTTTTCTTTTTTACCTTACTGTGAGAACTTGGAAGTTGGAAACCATTTGCCTGATTTCGGACTGGGGGTTTGCTTCAAGAAAGCAACAGCAAGTTGCCAAATGAACCAAATCTTGGAGAGGGCTCTGCTTTTTTCTTTTTTACCTTACTGTGAGAACTTGGATGTTGGAAACCATTTGCCTGATTTCGGACTGAGGGTTAAACCCGACCCGTTGCCCCAAGTTGCACGTGGCTTTTGAACTCTATGATGACTGATGCGATTTAAAGATGAATCTCCTCACGGACTTGAAACTTGCCAATTCAGCCGGGATTGGGTCATATTTAAAAATAAAAATAAAAATCCATTTCACTACACCTCTAAATTTGGTTATTACTTATTTCGTTGGGATTGAGTCGAATGTATGATACGGGGATCTTTAACTAATTCAGTCTGATGACGTAAATAGGGACTTGACCGAATTTACTATTAAAGTAAATTAAATTCAAAATCAATCATTTATAAATTCATAATCAATAATTAATGGTTTTAACTTTAAATTTAATTTAGTTCAAATATAAATGTAACACCTTAAATTCATGCTTTTGCCTAGGCTAGTGACCTTTCCGATGTTGCGATAATCTAGATGGCTGTCTTTGCTCGAGAATGAGTCTATATGTGAATTCATTAGGAGAAGGTAGTGTTTAGTCACTTTGCTATTTTATCATTGTATTTATATATTTTTATTTGACATGAATATAAAATTTTATATAATTAAATTAAAAATTTAAGGTATAAGTTGAAATATATATATATATATTAGGCATTTAATTTATTTAGTTAGAACTTAAATAATAAGTTAAAACTTTTAGTTAAGTTTATTGAGTTAAAATCAAAGTGTACAGACCTAAGTAGATCGGCTCGAGCTCACCAACTTATAAATCATAAATGTGAAGTTCACATGTTAAACAATTCAACCTCTTACTCTACTTTTGTGTATAAATGGCCAATCACTAATGTGTCAAAAACTTAAGTATGAAAAGTCAGAGTAAATTATATTGATCGTCTCTAAAGAATTTATTAATATATATCGTCATCCCTGAAATTTAAAATTTACATTAATAATCTATAAAGTTTACACTTTTTTAACACTAAAATCCCAACATTAATTTTTTATTTCCTTCACTAATGATTATTCTATGTGGAGCCATAAATAATTATAACGTCATATTAGAAGATGATATGATATCACATTATACGCCACGTTATCTCCTAACATTTATTTCTTAAAAATTAAATAAATGGAAGAGAGGTGCAAGAAATAGATTTGATCAATGCACCTCACATATTAAAGTAAACGTGTTTTAACCATCCAAATTACTTTTTATATATATATATTTTATCTTTAATTTGCTAAAACATTATAATTTAAGATATTAATATTTATAAAATTACAAATTTTAATTATTATTATATTATTAATATTTATAAAATTCTGTCACTCAAATATAATAATTAAATATTTAAATTTTATAATTAATTATAAATATTAATATTATGATAATAATTTAAAATATTATAATTAATTATAAGCATTATTATTGATAAATATTAATAATTATAAATATTTAAAATATTATAGTTAACTATAGAATTTTATAACTATTAATAATATAATAATGATAATAATTAAACTTTAGAATTTTATGAATGTTAATAATTATAAATATTTTTAAATATTTAATTTATAATATTTTAAATAATTATCATAATATTAATATTTATAATTAATTAAAAATTTTAAATATTTAATTATTATATTTGAGTAATAGAATTTTATAACTATTAATAATATAATAATAATTAAACTTTAGAATTTTATGAATATTAATGATTTTAACAGAATTTTATAACTATTAATAATATAATGCTAATTAAACTTTAGAATTTTATGAATATTAATAATTATAAATCTTTTTAAATATTTAAATTTTATAATTAATTGTAAATATTTAAAATATTATAATTAACTATAGAATTTTATAAATATTAATAATATAATAAAATTTATAATTTATAATTTTATAAATATTAATATTACAAAATTAATTTAAAATATTATAATTATAATTATTTTAAACTTTAGATAATAATAATTAATAATTATATGGAATTACTATTTAGTTTATAACTTTCCAGCAAATTAAAGTTAAAATAAAAACATAGTTACCTTGTATTAAAAAAAAAAAACATAGTTACCTTGTATTCAAAAAAAAAAAAAACATAGTTACCTTACTTGAACAAATTGATGTGTAGCCTGGATTGTTGAAACATTTGTATTTAATTTGGAGGCGCAGGGATCAAGTCTCTTCCTTCCGCCTCTTTTTCAATTTATTTAATTTTAGGAATAACGAATATAATTTACTCCAAAGTCAAAATACCTATATTAAATCATTAAACACTCATATGATAAAATAAAATAATCAAATATTATTATTTCATCATTAAAATTCATCTAATTTACCAAAACAATTATTTCTTTTTCATTAAACGAAGTAATTTTTTTTTCAACAATATTTATTTCTGCAATATAGTTGATTTTTCCATCTAATTTTCTAATGAATTCTACTAAAAAAAATAAAACAAAATTTCAATTTCAATATCCAAAATAATATCTCATCACGCTCTCTTATTTTTCCTTTCGCAGCTCTCAAGATTCATATTATCAGCCATCGTTATCAATCACTCTCTTCATCATGTTTTTCTTATTTAATTTCTTTTTTTCTCCCTTTTTTTCTTTAGTTTCTCTTTCTTGAACTTTCTTTTTTTTCTTTTTTTTAATATCCTTATATCTAATTTTTCTCTTCCTTTAAAAAATAAATCAAGAATCAAGACTATAACAAAAATAGCAATTGAATGAACTATGATGGAGAAAAAGGATGCGATAATATAATCATGATGATGGCAGAATTTTTACAGTAAAAGTCATTTTTTTTTCTTATACTAATTTTAGGTTAATCATTTAATATGTTAGTATTTACTCATGAATTATACTCTGAACATATATTGAGTTTTTAATATAAATAATTTAGAAAATCTAATTTTAAAAGTTAGTCATTAAAATTAAAATGCTTATTTCAATCGCTTAATATTTTTATATTTACTCAACAAATATGGTCCCATCTTGAATATAATAGAAAGTTATAATAATAGTTATAAGGATTGGATAGTTACGCCCTACCATAAACTGGCTGATAGACAACAACCAAGTATCAACTCACAATCACAATCCCATCATATATATTGTTGAGTAAAAATGGAGTTAATAAAGCTATCAAAACCCATTCGGCATATGACTATTAGAACATATATAGTTTGATTACAAATAAAGGTTATGCATAATATATAAAAAATATATATAAATTTCATTTTCATAATTAAGTTGATTCATTAACTGCAATTCTCTAACTAACTAGTATATTGGGTATGAAGCATCCTCTTTTTCTGTTTATCTTTATTATTTCATGGGAATTAAGTGAAACAAAACCTAATCCATTATATTCAAGGTTAGTTTCTATTTGGTGGAATTTAGTTAATTCCAAATCTAAAACCTTTTGTATTTAATTTGGAAACTAATGATCTTTTTGAGTTATTATCCACTATATAATATTTTTAAAATTGGATTAAATACTGAATCAAATTGATAATTAAAATTTTAAAACAACAAAATATACTTTATCAATTTAAAATATCACATATTAATTTAATACATATAGAAAAGTAATCTACAATTTCTTTATCCTCTTATTTTTATTTAAAAATACTTAAATTTCAGAAGATGGCTCGGTTTAATCTAGACTGATTCGATTTGATTTGATTCGGTTCAATCTGAACCAACGGTTATTTAATAAACTTGATTTTTAAGTATTTTAAAATCAAACCCGCATTTAATTTCTGATTAAATTTGTATGATCGACCGGCCCAATCCAGTTTTCAAATCACTGCAACTATACCAAGGAAAATGGCTACACTTTATGGAATCAATGTCTACTATTCTCAAGGTTATAATTAGCTCTTGCTTTTTTACCAAAAGAGGGAAAGCATGCAAATAATTAAATGATAAAATGAACATTGTTAGTTGTAAATATCTCCTATATATGTTTGGGGGAAATAAAAATAAAATATTCATATAAATTCAAATAATTAAATTAGATATTAATTTCATTTTTCAAATAATTAGATATTAAATTATTAATCAATATATGATCCAACAAATTATTTATATAAATGAAACTAAGGATCAATAGTAGGTGTATATTCTTATAATAATAAGTTAAAGTTGATAATATTATTAAATATTAACATATATTGACATGTTATGATGTTAACTAATCAATATTTATAAATTTTTTATGATGAAAATGTTATATACTTTTCATTTCAAATTGCTAGATATACTTTATATTTTATAAGAATTAAAAAAATTAATTATTTTATTATAAATATAAAATATTTTTATTAGATAACATTAAATATATATATATATATATAATAGAGATTTAACATGTTAATTAATTTATTATAATAGTAACTAAATTATATAATTTGCAATAAATAAAAAAAAATAAGAATATTTATCAATTTAAAACGGAAGTAGATTATAATGATATAAATATTTTTTAAAAAAATTTATGCTTTACATTAGTGTATTAAAACTTAAATCTTACCCCCCTTTATTATGGGATGATATTGATATTTGATTATCATACTACTAATCTATAATTAAAATGTTTAACAATGAAGTGATGTCTTTATATTCCTTTTAAATATTATAATGTAGATGCCAAATAAAAAAGAAGAGTGAAACAGCTCACAAATGATTGATTTTTTTCCCTTAAGAAAAAAGAAATTTTAGGCATATATATTCCAATACACTAGATAACTTTTTTTTACTTTCTCATTTTCAAATAAAACTTTGAAAAAAAAAATTCATTAAACTTTTTCAAATTTTTATATTTTTTATCAGCAGTTTTTTAATCATTTTATAAAAATGTTTAAAAACTCATAATAAAATTATAGAACTTGTTATGTGTATAATAAAATCATAATAAGTTTTAGTGTATAATAAATTCATAATAAGTTTTACATATATCACACAAATTATATATATATATATATATATATTTGATAATTTGATAAAAAAAAAAACCCTTAAACTTCACTAATTTTCTTTCACGACTAATTAATAAATGGTTATGGGTTTTGGATGGAAGCTTCATGCCGGCATAGGAAAGTATAATGTGTGGTTCACGAAATGTCCTCCCTTATGGAACATATATATAATTAATTAATGTCTCCATCTAAGCCCACGCACAAACATAATAATGCAAGACAAATTAGGGCTTCTGAGAAAGAGTAAAGAGAAAGATGAGTTTTTTTGAGTTCATAATTAATTGGATTGATGATCAACTTTATATTGGTATCTAATACTTGTCGTTTTCATCAGTGGCGGAACCAGAAATTCATCAGAGGGGGGGCAAAATTTACGTAAAAAAAATTACCGATCAGAAATTCATCGAAGGTGGGCAAAATTTACACAGAAAAAATTACCGACGAGTAATTATAAATTTATAGTTTCAATGTTATTAACCTAATCACAATTTATAGTTTAAATTTTATTAAGCTAATCACAATTTATATTAAATTTTTATTTTATATTCGACATTTTAATTTATTATATAATTTATATAGTTTATATGTATATATATATACAAATGTGGGGGAGGGGAGGGGGGGGTCCATTGCCCCCCAGCCCCCCCTCTCCCTCCGCCAATGGTTTTCATTGGCTTGATAATGATTTTAACTCAATCATGCTTATTGCTTGTTAAGGATTTAATATTATTAATAATGAAGAAATATAAAGATTGTTAGATGATTAGTCTAGTAGTCGATTATCTTCGTGGAATTAATAGATTAAGAAAAAGATTATGTTATATGTCACTTTTTAATTTTTTTTTAAATACCCTTATGTTTTGATATATTTAATATCAATATATTAAAAAAATACTAAATGTATATCTGTGATGATTGTGTTCATCTTTAGTGAGTGTGTGTGTGTGTGTGTGTGTGTGTATGTTCATCTTTAGTGTGTGTGTGTGTGCATATGAAAGGAGGTATTTTTGAAACAAAAAAAAAATTACAAAGTCAATATTTTTGAAAAAAATTTATTTTTTGAGTTTTTTTTAAAGAAATCCCTAAAATAAGAGGGGCTTTTTACATAACTACTTTAAAAGAAAAAAATAGTTCAATTTCAAAAATATTACACTTTAAAAAGTTTTCAAAAATATTTCAATTTTTTTTTAATTTATAAAAATACCTCCTTACTTGCTTCAAACATTGTTTTATTTATAAAAATATTTCCTCCCTTACTCCAAATAATTTTTATTTCAATCTTCATCTTTTTTAAACTTTATTATTAAATAAATATACTACAATAAAATAAAAAAAATTAGTATTTTAGATTATATTTTCAACATATAAAACGTATTAATTTCTTTTAAAAAAATTTTATTTTTGATTTCAATCAAGAAATAACACTTATAAAATTTATAAAAAAATTTTAATATTTTAATAAAAATTATTAAATTTATTTACGTATTATCTACATAAAAATATTTTTAATATTGTATATATATTAGATATATGTCTATATATATATATATTGTATATTTATTATATGTATATTGCATATATATATTGTGTGTATATCATCTACATATTTGTATATATTATATGTATGTTATGTATACATAAAATTAAAAAAAATTAAGTTTATCATATATATGATGTGTGTATGTCTAAATTTATTGTTTGTATACTATGTACATATTATATTGATGTTATGCATATATTTATGTATATTATGTATATATTGTGTATATATTTTGAATATTATTGAATTGCAATTGATAAAATATATGTTTATTATAGGTTGTTTAATTATATTGTATATATTGTTTATATATTTATATTTATTGTTTATATACTATATATATTGTATGTATGCTATATGTATATTTATTTATTTTGTGTGTATATCATAAATATGAGAAAATAAAATTATTTATGAAAAAAATATAAAAGAAAAAATAAATAACATAAAAAAAATCATAAGGGAAAAACACAGCACCAACAAATCTGAAAAAAAAAGGGGGGGGGGGGGGGGGGGGGGGGGGGGGGGGGAAGGTCAATGGCAATAAACAAAACAAAAAGAAATCAACTATGTAAAAAAAATAGAAATTTCTCAAACAAGACCCATTATATGCATTGCGGGAAAGCTCCAAACCAAATGTAGGGCTAAAGCCATTTAATTGAACCCAATTGGTGAGGCATCCAATACTTTAGGAATTTTTATAAAAATGCCACAAAAAATAAAATTTTTAAATTTATCAAAATTTTAAAATATGTTTAAATTTATAAGAATTTATAATTAATTATGAATTTATTAAATTTATATAGTTTATTATGAGATTATTACATACATGATAATTTTTGTAAATTTATTATGAATTTATTTTGAGTTTATTATATTTTTATAAAATGACAAAAATAACCCTAATAAAATATGAAATTTTTTTTTATAAAAAATGATAGATAGTATAATTTTTTTTGAAAAAATTACAATTTTATAAAATCGAATACAATTTTTTAAACGGAAATACTTATCTTGTAATAGAACATGTTACTTTTGTACATAGGCATATTTTTGTGGCAAATGTATATATTACTTGCCCTCTCACTTCAGTTTAAAATAGAAGAACTAAAACAAAGCATAGACATATTGTTGAGACAGGTCTAACCTTGTTTGCTCAAGGAAAAGTGCCTCTTAAGTATTAGCCTAAAGCCTTTGACATATTTACCTACCTTATAAATAGACTGCTTACTCCCACACAAAACTATTATTGTAGCCTGTCTCGTAATAACTGTTTACCTTAATTGCAAGTGCATAAGTTATTAATAAGTAATATAGCAGTGAGCTGAGTATCGTCCTACGAGAACGGTAATTTTAAATACCAAACAATTAAACTTATTGGATGAATAAAGTTTGAATAGTAAATAAAGATGAGTTGCTTTTGATTTTAACTTAATATGTTTAATCTTAGAGTTAGGCCACCTTAATTAATTTAATATAGATTTTCTAAAGTATTGATTTAATTTAGTTTTTTCTTTGATCAATGGTTAGATTCTCCTAAATCAAGTTTTAGTCTCTCTCAAGTACTAGAACTACTGTCAAATAAATCATTATTCTATTCTCGTTATCATAAGTAATTAAATCGATTCATTAGGTTTTATGAGAATCTTTTATCAACTTCTTAAGTATTTTCTTTTACCTTTAAGTGGAAACTTACTTAAGATTATTACCATCTTAAACTAATGTCATGCTTTTACTCTTGTTCCATCAAATAATATCTCAATTCAATTAATTATTGGTTAGATAATTAATGTATTAAAATCAAATATAATAAAATAATTAAAGGATATATTTAATTAAATCAAATAAACACAAGCTACTCTATAGTAAATTCAATATAAGGAGTCAATCCTAAATAAAGGTTTAGTTCTTCATAATTGAAATGAAAGCAATGCAAAAATTAAAAGGAATAATTGAAAGCATTATTAAATTAAAGAATAAGAAAGATCAAACTCTAATTTTTTACAATGAGGAAGAACTCTACTTGAAACTTGAATTCTATTTCTTGAATCAAACTTCACTCTAGTCTCCAACGAAACTCTAAAATCCTAAGAAAACTAAATTTATTTTTCTAAAAATTCTAACAATGAATTCTTTGATTTTTAGATGAATGGATCAAATCTTCAATATCTTGAACCTTGAGAGGATGCTTGTTTTTATAGAGGGTTTGAAAGCTTCTTTTCTTAGTGGAAAAGAGCTGAAGCACAAATTTTCTTCAATTCTCCCTTAAGATATGGATAGATTTTCTCCTTAAAGTAAAAAAAAAACAAAAAAACCAGCTGTTTAAGTTTCCATGGTCATGGCTTTTTATGCCACGGTCCTGGCCTAGGTGGATAAGAGCTAACTCGAGCATTTTTTTCAATCTGGGAGTGCCTGTTTGATTCTTATGGGTGTGGCTTTTCAGTGCCATGGTAATGGATTTTATTCTGCTTCCAAAACTCTGGCTTTTTTTTTTTCTCTTATTGGATAGTAAGCAAATGATTGCCATGGATGTGGCTTTTGATTGCCACAATCGTGGATTTTAAACCTTATCTGGATCTTCTATTTTTCTTCTTCTTTCTTTTTGGTAGGTTCAAGTTAAAGTTCAGGATCATGGAAATTGACTTTCTCTGTATTTTTGAACATTTTTCTCCAATTTTACACTATTTTAAATTTAAAAAAATCATGTATCTTGATTTTCTAATCTAAAATAAGAGAAATTCAAACTTTAACAAAAAAAAAAAATCAAATTTAATTAAAAATAATTTTAAAATAAGATTAAAATTATCCAAAAATTTAAGTCAAAATACGACTCTATTAACTATAAATCTCCCTTTCAAAACTATAAAACAGAACATCTAGCTACAAAACATTGAAAACCTTTGGATGTGCTTGTTTTCCTTGCCTTAGACCTTATCAGAATCACAAATTTCAAATTTCAATTCCACTCCATAGAAAGTGTGTTTCTGAGGGTACAATAGCCTTTTTAAAGGATACAAGTCTTTGAGTTCAATTGGCATAATGTATATATCTAGACATGTTGTTTTTAATGAACAAGGCTTTCCTTGTCATATTGGCTTTCTAAATACAAAGTTATGAGAAACTAAAACCATTTTTCAATCAAACTGGCTAATCTTTCCGTCTTTTACAAATCAATCTCTATCTAGCAACCACAAACCCAACTTACCAAATAATGGCCTTCAAAGTTTTTCTCCTCCAGTAGTGAATTCTCAAGCTAAGTCTGGAAATTCAAGATCATCAGATGACCAAAGAGGTATCCAAAGTGAAGATCAACTCATTTCTTCTGAATCTGATCTTCAAGATATACCCACACTTGCTGGCATTGAACCACCAATAATAACAGAACCATAAGCAAATGAGGATATAAGTGAAGAGACATCGCAATCCGAGGAATCTGAACAAAGACAAAGATGATAACAAGAGATAAGGCTGGAATCTATAAATGAAAGAAGTATCCCACTAATTATCAACTCTATCTGTCAGAATAGCAAAATGTTCCTGTAGTGCCATACTCAATAACAGAAGCAATAAGTTCAAAAATTTGGAGAGCAGCAAAGATTGAAGAGTTGAATGCTATGAAGAAAAATAATACTTGGGAACTGGTCCCATGTCAGCCAACTTACAATGTAGTGGGAAGCAAGTGGGTATTCGAAGTCAAAACTAATATCGATAGAAGCTTTCAAAGGTGTAAGGCCAGGTTGGTAATAAAGGGTTTTCACCAAACACCTGGTACTGAATACAATGAAACCTTCAGTCCAGTAGCGAAGGCCTCAAAAGTGAGAGTTGTTCTAACCATAGCAGTCTCTAAAGGTTTAGAGATTAGACAACTAGATATTAATAATGCATTCCTCAATGGTGACTTAGTTGAACCTATTTACATGTTGTAGCCTAAAGGATTCAAAGATAAACAAAGACCTAACCATGTTTGTAAACTAAACAAAGCCTTCTATGGACTCAAACAGGCCCTAAGAGCTTGGTTTGACAAACTAAGAATAACTCTATCAAATTGGGGATTCAGAAGCTCAAAGTGTAACTCTTCCTTTTTTCTCTTGAAAAGCAAAGATGAAATCATATGGTTCTCTTCTATGCGGATGACATAATTATAACACGTAACAATGCAAGAATGTTACAGAGATTCATTGAATAACTCAACAAGCTCTTTACATTAAAATACTCGGGGCCACTGCAATTATTCCTCAGTATAGAAGTAACAAGAAATGAAGATAGAATTGTTTTAACACAAAAAAAATACATGGAAGAATTGTTAAAGAAGACATACATGGTAGACACAAAGCCCTGCTCAACACCAATAGTAATAGGGAAAGATTTGATTATGAATGATAGAGAAAAGTTGGAGAATCCTACACCATATAGAGGATTGATTAGGGCATTTCAGTACATAAATCATACAAGACCTAAATTGGCCTTCATAATCAACAAATTGAGCCAATTTCTACAAAATCCAACAAACAAACACCTGTAGGTAGCTAAATGTGTTCTGAGGTACCTAAAAGGAGCAATCATCCTGACATTACACATTAAAGCAAGTGACAGACTTATCCTAACAGGCTACTCAGATGCAGATTGGGCATACAACAAGATGCTAGAAAATCCATTGTAAGCTACTGTGTGTTTCTTGGATCAACTCTTGTGTCCTAGAGCTGAAAGAAACAACATGCAGTCTCAAGGTCAAGTGTTAAATCTGAATATAGAGCATTGGCCCATGCCTGCTATGAGATAGCTTGGCTTGAATCATTGCTGAATGAACTATCATTCAAACCACCAGAGACTCCCATCACTTGGTGTGACAACATGAGTGCTAGTGCTCTCTTAAGCAATCCTATTTTCCACTCAAGAACCAAGCACATTGAAGTGGATGTATCTTTTGTAAGAGAGAAAGTGCTAGAAAAGAAAATAGACATCAGATATGTGCCCTCTCATTACCAAATTGCAGATTGTCTGACCAAGGTTCTCCCAAGCCAATAATTCGAATCATAAGGTCCAAACTGAATATGAGATCTAAACTTGGAGTGATAGAAATCTCCCAAGTTTGCGGGGAAATGTGAGAACAAGCCAGAACACTAGATGACAAAGTGAGCTGGCTTCATATTATGGTAGCCAAGAATAGTGCTAATATATTCACATCAGCAACAACAGTTATAGGAGAATTATTCTTATTTGATTATTTATTCTTTCTGCTGCAAAAGTGTTCAAATAAACAATTGCCACATGTATACAATATTCTAGAACCCCTTGTAAAATCTCTCTATTTAAGTCAATGAAATTGCATCAGCTACTGCAGCTGTGAATTGTCTAGCAGAAAATTTCTTTATCTCCCATATATAAACTTTTATATCTCCAAGTGTCTAAAATGTAAGTTTATCGGATAAAATAACTAAACAATATAAATTTAGAGAAACTATATATATATATATATATATATTTGGCCAATATAAATTATTCCATTAAAAAGATCTAAACATAATTAATTAATAATTCATTTAATGAAATTAATGATTAATTAATTTTAATGAATATAATAAAAAATAATGATAATAATAAGTAAATTTTCCAATTCAACATATATTTGCTCAAGAGTTGTAACCACTCACTTTCTATTAATTTTACTTTCGTTATGTTAAAATTATTTAATTTTAGCTGATTGATTAATTTTATTAATTGCCAATTGACGTAAGAATTGAAGCTCAGAATGATATAATGCTTCTTCAGAGTTTTCATTTTATATTTATATATTATTTAACGTTTTATGAACTAGAACAAGCTAAATAAGAGCAGAAAATGAGCAATTTTCCTTTATTCATTTAATTCTGGCCCTTAAAATAGGGATAACTGTGTCAAAGAGGAACTCCTTTTCTTATTTTCATCTTGAATAGGGATACAGTATATATAGAATTACAGAGCAATAGTTTAGGAGAAAAATAAGTAACAACAGATATTCATAATATACACAGAGATTTGATTTTGCTCAATCAACATTATCTCCACAATAGTAGTCTAAATCTTCTCACATTTTCAACACTCCCCCTCAAGATGGAGCGAACACATCCTGTAAGCCCAGCTTGCATACTGAAGAACGAAAGATTGTAGAATTAACAGCCTTGGTTAATATGTCCGCGAGTTGATCTTTGATTGAACAAAAGGAAACTTGATAACTTTATCATCAAGACACTGTTTAATGAAATGTCGATCTACTTCCACATGCTTAGTCCTATCATGTTGTACTGGATTATGTGCAATACTAATAGCCGCCTTATTATCACAGTGTAAGCTCATTTCAGGGATAGGTCCGAACCCCAATTCTATCAGCAACCGTCTCATCCATAGCAACTCACAAACTCCTTTAGCCATGTCTCAAAATTCAGCTTCAGCATTGGAGAGTGCAATAACTTTTTGTTTCTTGCTTCTCCAAGTGACTAAGTTCCCTCTAACAAAAGTAAAATATCCTGAGGTAGATTTCCTATCCATAGTGTTGCCCGCCCAATCTGCATCAGTGAACCCTTCAATGTTTAAGTGTCCATTCCTTCCAAATTTCAACCCCATTACTGGACTAGATTTTAGGTAACGCAAAATCCTGTAGACTGCCTCCATATGTTCCTCACTTGGGTTGTGCATAAATTGGCCTACAACTCCAACTACATTGGTAATATATAGACGAGTATGAGATAGATAGATGAGCTTCCCTACAATCTTTTGGTACTGCTCCTTTTTCGTCGGGACTTGATCAGGATAAATATTGAGCTTATGATTTTGTATGATTGGTATGTCAACTGGCCTACAATCCAACATTCCCATTTCTGCTAGAAGGTCAAGAGTATATTTTCTTTGAGACAAAAATATAGCTTGATCCATTCTAGCAACTTCTATACCCAGGAAATACCTCAATTCACCCATATCCTTCATTTCAAATTCAGAAGAAAGTTGTTGTTAGAGCCTTTTTATTTCCTCTTCATCATTTCCTATTAATATCATATCATCGACATAGATGATTAAAATAGTAATCTTCTCTCCTCGCCTCTTGATAAACAGTGTGTGGTCACAATTACTCTATTGAAACTTGTACTTCTTCATAGCTAAACATAGTCTACCAAACTAGGCACGTGGTGACTTTTTTAGCCCATACAATGTTCGCTTCAGTTTACATGCTGCATTCTTTCCTGATGCTACTATGAATCCAGGTGAAAGGGTCATGTACACTTCCTTCTCAATATCACCATGGAGAAATGCATTCTTTACGTCTAGTTGACGAAGAGGCCAATTTAAGTTTGCTGCAAGAGAGATTAGTATTCTAATAGTGTTTAACTTTGCAACAGGAGAGAAAGTTTCTTGGTAATCAATACCGTATGTCTGGGTATATCCTTTAGCAACCAACCTCGCCTTATATCTGTCAATGGTACCATCCGATTTGTACTTGATGTTAAAGATCCATTTGCATCCCACCATTTTCTTTCCTTCTGAAACTTCAACCAGTTCCCATGTACAATTCTTTTGGCGAGCATCTAACTCAGCCATCACAACTTCTTTCCACTTTGGACTTTTTAACGCTTCTTCAATAGTTCTTGGTATCATCTCAGCAAACAAATTAAAAGCAAATGTCTGAAGTGTTTTCGGCAGATGCTTGATTGATACATAGTTGTTGATGGGATACTTGGAACCCTTTTTTTTCTACTTCTGGTGAATATCGAGTAGGAGGTTTCCCTCGGTTGTGCTTGTATGGTAAGTGAGACCCAATGCCAATATTTTTAATATTTTCAAACTGAGAGGGAATGGAATATACCTCAGGATCATTCTTGACAAGGAGCTGCTGACCTGGTATTATGGGCTTTATGAGCTCATTATTGTGTTCTATTACATCACTAATTTTCCCTTGAACTTTTGCCTTTTTCAGGTCGGATTCTGAACTGCTAATTTCTGCATTTTTAGCTTCGAGTTTAGTTTTGCAATCAACAATCATTTCAATTTGAGTTTCAATTTTGCTAAGTCTCAAATCTCCCTTCTGCTGCTGGTCATCATCCGAATTCATTTGTGAAAGAGGAGCATTGTCAGCTTGATTTTCTGTAACTCCCTCCCCCTGCTGGTCATCATCTGAATTCAGTTGTGAAAGAGGAGCATTGTCAGCTTGATTTTCTGTAACTCCTGTACTAGCCAACCAGTTATAGTTTTCATGTGTCATTACTTCCTCCCCCTGAAAACCAAGCCTGGTTTGGCTAGAAAAATATGGAATATCTTCCCAAAAAATAACATATAGCGTTGTATATGCCTTCTTGGTGGTTGGGTCAAAGCAAACATAGCCTTTTTGGGTTTTTCCATAACCAACAAAACCACAATGTATAGTGTACGACTCAAGTTTATTACGATGTGATTTTGGTAGATGCGCGAACATTGTTTACACAAATGGCTTTGGCGGAAACATTAATACAGTAGGAGGTGATATGTGTTTTTTAAGCTCTTCTAATGGTGTTTGAAATTGAAGGATTTTTGTTGGCATACGATTGTGTAAGTACACTGCTATAGTTACTACATAACTCCAGTAATAATTCGGCATTTTTACATCAATTAAGAGTGCACAAGCTATTTCTAATATGCTTCTATTCTTACGCTCTGTTACATCATTTTGTTCTAGAGTGTAAGGGCAAGTTGTTTCATGAAGAATTCCATGCTCACGAAAATATGCTTGAAAAGAGTGATTAACATACTCTCTACCATTATTAGATCTCAAAGTTTTAATTCGAGTTGCAAACTAAGTATCAATCATGGGATGAAATGATTTAAAAGTTTCTAGAACATCACTCTTATTTTTCAATAAAAAATCCATCATAAACGAGCGCAATCATCAATAAACGTCACAAACCAACGATAATCATTAATTCTATCCACAAGAGAAGGTCCCCATAAACCAGAATGAACCAAATCAAAAGGTTTTTCACATTTATTTGAGCTACTAGAGTAAGAGGAACGATGACACTTTGCACTAACACAAGTGTCGTACTTAAACATAAAAGATGAAATACTAGAAAACAAGGCTGGAAATAAAATCTTTAAATACCCAAATGAAGGGTGACCTAGCCGTCGATGCCATAACATAATCTAAGCCTCTTTTGAATTGTCTACCACCCAAACATGATTTACTTGCCCGGTTTGCACACGATCCACGTAATAGAGTCCATTCTTCTTAATACCATGGCCAATAAGCCTCCCTGTCAGAAGATCATGCATTAAGCAAAATTTTCCAAATATTAGCACCACATAGTTTAGCTCTTCAGTAAGCTAGCCAACTGATAATAATTTACTCGTTAGTGCAAGAATATATAAGGTATGTTTCAAAGAGAGAGATGGAGTTAAAGATACTATCCCCTCGCTTTCAACCGGATACTTTTCACCATTTGCATTTGTAATCCATTTTTTTCGTGGAGCAACAGGCTGAGTAATTTTAGAAGAATCATTGGTCATGTGATCCATTGCCCCTGAGTCAAGAATCCAATCACGATATTCGGAGTAAGAGGAAGACATTAAGGCAAAACTCATACCTATATCTGTGGTCACCTTAGAATTTTTGAGCGGGAGAAAAGACAAGGATGGCGTAGATGACACCATGGCTGCAGTACCTTCGTAATTCTCCTTTTTCTTCTTGTCTTGGAGTTCATGCCACCACTCCGGATAGCTGTTTAATTTGAAACATGTTTCTTTAGTGTGACGGGTTCCACTGCAATGAGTACATTTCAAACCATCTGTATAGGGTTTTTACCGAGAAGACCCACTAGATTTTCCACTTGGTTTCACATTTCAAACCATCGTGCTACCATCACCATACTGACACTTTGCTTATCACTAGACACCATTATTTGGTGTCGATATTCCTCCTGTCAAACATATGCATAAGCTTCCTCAATTGAAGGGAAAGGTTTCAAATGCAGTACCTCGCTTCTTGTTTTATCAAGGCAGTCATCTAGGCCATCCAAGAACTTATAAACACATTCTTCCTGAATCATGGAATTAAGCTTGTTGATATCTTCTTCATACTTTATAGGATTTGGGTGCTGAAAGTCAATCTCTCACCATAATCCTTGAAGGTCATTGTAGTACTTCTCAATCAGTCTGCCTCCTTGTCTCAAACGAGTCACACATCTACGAAGGTCATAAAATTGAGATGTATCAGATTTATCATAATATGTCAAAGCGACAGCATCCCAAACCTGTTTTGCTGTTGTAAATCGTATAAAATTCGCCACAAGAGAGGGTTCCATGGAAGAGAGCAACCATCCCTTCACAACCGCATTCTCAGTTTGCCACTTGCAGAAACCCAGGTCTATTTCCAATGGTTGAGAAATATCACCATTGAACTAGTGTTTTCTGCCATAGTTTAAAAGCTGAATTTTTTTTTATGAAGATCATATGAGGTCCAAAAGCAGCTCTGATACCATGTGTCAAAGAGGAACTCCTTTCTTATTTTTCATCTTGAATAGGGATACAATATAAATACAATTACATAGCAATAGTTTAGAAGAAAAATAAGTAACAACAGATATTCACAATATACACAGAGATTTGATTTTGGTCAATTAACATTATCTCCACAATAGTAGACCAAATCTTCTCACATTTTCAACAATAACTATATAAATAATAATAAACTTTAAATTGTAGAAAAATAAGTTTGCATATTAACTGTTTCAATTGGCAGCTTGTCTTTAGGGAAAGCGCATTCAGTTCCTTTTTTAGGTAATGCATCGCATGGTTTAAGAGTCACATGGCTTGAAACTCCATTTATATTAGTGCAGTTCCATTGCAGCTTTTTGGCATTTTCACTCAATGACATAGTCACATTGAAAATGCAAATTCTAGAGAAGGAATTTGTAGCAAATCCATCAAGTGTAGCTGAAATGGTAACATTATCTGCAACAATGTCTCTGTAGTTTATGTTTCTAATATCATCCAATGCTTTTGGATCAAACCCATCATCTGGGTGTGTTTTATAAGCGCCCGACATCCAGAAAACATAATGCATAGTCTTCAGTGTCATTCTTCTCACAAAAATGTCTCTAACAAAGCCACTTATCCCAGGTGCAGTTTTGATTCTAATAGCATATTGTGTGTTGATTGCGGTGATATCTTCAGCTCTAACATCCTAGATTCCACCTGACATTTCACTCCCAATAGCAATGGTAGCACTGTCAGTGGAAATGCAAGTTAGCCTTCTTATCACAAGGTACTTTGTGGGCATTGCAGTTCTAATTCCATACTGATCCCATCCACTTTTGACAGCAACACAATCATCTCCAGAAACAATGTAGCAATCTTCTATCAGACAATTGGAACATGAATCTAAAAAAAAAAGGAAAAAGAACATAAATAAAAATGCTTAATTGTCATCAAAACTCGATCTTATTTGAACTGTACATTATCTATACATCCAATCATTATTCCCTTTAAGAATTTTCTATAAATCCAAAAGAAAAAAAAACCAACCTGGGTTAATTCCATCTGTATTGGGGACTTCAACCGGAGCAAGAATTGTCACCCCTTTGACCAGCACATTACTACATATTTTGACTTCCATTAGAATGAATACGACATTATAAAAATGACAGACAATGGTAAGTTATTAAGAAAATAAAATTGCAGATAATATAAAGATTAATAAACCTACAATAAATAGGATGAACATTCCCAAATGGAGCATTCAAGAAAGTAATATTTGATATTAGAAGAGTGCATAATCTCAAGCAAGTATGGACGGGTCGACTTAAATTCACCCCTCTTGAACTTCTCCCACCAGGGAGCACCCTGTCCATCAATTGTGCCATTGTTACCTGATGATTAGGAAAAAAAAACCTAGTTAATTAATGAAAGTATTAAAATTTGAATATATGTAGTTGATTATATATGCAAGAATGAGAAACATTAATATGAGTTATCATTAATTCATTACCAGTAATTACAACATCGGTGAGGTTCGTTCCAAAAAGGAGACTACATAATCTTGGTTCAGGAAACAATTTGTCTACCCCATAAGAAGGCAATGGAGCAATTTTAGGCCAGAGTGCTTCATTTTGTCAATAAGATCTTCTAGGTTAATATTGTTAAAAAAAATACAAAATATTTTATACAGTTGCCATTGAATTAGGAGCATCCAAAAGAAAATTTTTGACATAGGGGTTACCTGAGATGCAAGTATAACAGCTTCCTTATGGAGGAAAAGTGTGAAATGGCTAGTGAGATTGAAGCTTCCAGTTAACCATCTACCTAGAGATACAATAAGCTATGCACTACCATGTTTAGCATACTGGCTTAGATTAGCAAAAGCATCTTGAAATGCTTTTGTGTTTAATGTTTTTCCATCGCCAACTCCTCCAAAAATAGTCAGAGATGCGCTGTGCCTACGACAATTTATGGCCGAGTACTACACTGTGTATTTATTGACCATTACATTTCCACTTTCTGCTATCCCGGCAACACCTGATCCCACAAGGAATGTGATGCAGATATTCTCCAAAACCTGTACAAATTTCAATTTTTGTATTCATTTTTTTCCCTTAATAATCAACATCAATGAAATTTAAAAAGAAATATAGAATAATATACTAGATAGAGGAAGAAATTACATTTATTTGATTGAATTTTGTACGCATTGACATATTTATTCTCTTTGGACAGAACTACTCTGAAACAGTAATTTTAAACAAAAATAATTAAATTATTTTGAGATAATTTTAAGGAGAAATAAAAGTGGAGATTGCAATCACTATCATCACAAGTGATAGGTCATTATCACCATTTTTTACTCTTTTAATTTATTTTTAAATTTATTTATTTAGTTTGCTCGAATTATTATTTCTCAATGATGACTTATTTATAATAGAGAGAAACATCTAACAATAGAGTTAACTTAGAAAAAGGGATGATATAAATATAGGAAAATTTCTTAATAAGGTGGAGTTATTTTTAAAGTTTGAAAACTAAAATAAGTTAAAAATAACGGTCAACTCAAATTTGTGTTGTTGGGCATTGCCGGTCCATTTACATGCTTTAGGGATATGAATGCGATTTGGGGTGTTGTTGGCAACTCTTTTGATTCTTAGCCAATAATTAGTACCGAAGTCCTTGTTTATCTTGATAAAAAAAATGTTCACCTTGCCAATTTATTATTATAACTTGCTCTATTTGATTAGGGATAATTAATAAAATTTAGAAGTGTGTGAAAGCAATTTAAAGATTATTTTAGCATTATTAATTGTTCATTTTTTATATTTAATCTTAAGATAATTTTTAAATAAAATATCTATTTATATATTTTTTTTATCTCTTTACAAATAATTCAATAATGAGTTAAAGAATAATGTGTTAGAAGAAACGCAGAAATGAAATATTTATCTAGGTAAAATGTGATAAACAAAATAAAGAAAATAATGAGAAGATAAATAAAAATACAAATTGATATAGTTCGACATTAGCTTACGTCTACAATCGAAGGATATGAGCAAATTTACTAATAATCAGGAAGTGGTACAAAATAAGAGAAAATAATCACTCTACATTCATAACCCAAATACACCTAATGAGCTCACCTCTCATAAAGTTACAAAAGAGAAGATAAAAAACTCTCAAAATGGAAGAAATAAAATAGCTAGGGTAATTATCTTACAAAACTCTCCCTACGAGAGACTTGGCCTTATTCACTCATAAGAGTCCTATTTATATTGGCTTATGAAGGAGAGAGAAAATGCTTCCTTAAGAAAAGTTTGATTTGATTGGCTAGAAGAACTTGTTAACCAAGTTCTTTAAACTCAATTAATAAGGCATAATCAAGATATTTTGGAAGGAAAGTGATATGATATACTTGGACATATCACAAATTCAAGTCACCATTAACAAATCTCCACCTTGATTGGTATTTTTTTATACCACAAAAATTAACTCTACCTTCTCCAAATAGTTTCAAAAGATAAAATAAAAAATTACCACTACTAATCAAGTCCAAGCAATGCTTGAACTTGCTCACGGAAAGAGGCTTAATCATCATATCGGTTGGACTATTTATAATACCAATCTTCTTAACTAAAATATTGCTTTGAGAGATAATATATATATAAAAAAATGGTACTTCACATCAATGTGCATTGTCCTTTCATGGAACATATGATCTTTTGTCAAGTTAATAACACTTTGACTATCATAATGGATGAAAGTCATCTGCAAGTAAGCCTCTTAGCCAAATAACTTCTTTTATAGCTTCAACCATTGCCATATACTTCGCTTTGTAGTGGATAATTGACACTGTAGGATATAAAGTAGCTTAATTTTCAACTAATAGCACAATCGCTAAGGGTAAACACATAATAAGTGAGGGATATTCTTCTATCTAGGTCATTTGCATAATTTGAATCAACATAACCAATAACATTTTCCTTACCTTTTCCAAATTTAAAACTGCTACTATTACCTCTCAAGCATCTTAATATCTATTTCATAGTTTGTCGGTGCTCTTTAGCCGAATTAGCCATATATCGACTAACTACACTGACTGCATATGCAATGTTTGGATGGGTTGAAAACATAGGATACACAATACTACTAACAACACTAAAGTAAGGAACAAAGTGACATATACTTAATATCTTTCTCACACTATGGTCACAAAGCTGCTAGAAGCCTAAAATGAGCAGCAAGTGGAGTACTTATAGGCTTAGTATTATTCATCCCAAAATGCTGCAAAACCTTTTTAACAAAACTCTTATGAGTTAAATAAAGTTTGCTTGAAGATTTGCCCCCATTGAATCTCCACACTAAGAATCTTCTTAGCTACTTCCAAATCTTTAATCTCAAATTTACCACTTAACTCTTCTTTTAGTTTGTTGATCTTAGACATATCCTTGGCGGTAATAAGCATATCATCAACATAAAGCAATAAATAAATAAATTAATCATTACCAAGATTTTTGAAATACACACAACTATAATATTGGCTCCTGGAATAGCTATGCCCCACCATAAAGGAATCAAACTGCTTATACCACTGTTGAGGAGACTGCTTCAAGCCATACAATGATTTTTCAATAAGCAAAGTAACATGGTCTTCTTTGCCTTCTATGTCAAAACCCTCATATTGTTCTATGTAATTTTTTGCTGAAGTTCACCATGCAAGAAGGTTATCTTGATATGTTGTTGTTCTAACTGTAGTTCATGTATAGCAACTAGAGCAAGCAAGATATAAATAGAGCTATGTTTGATAATAAGAGAGAATTCATCATTAAAGTCGACTCCATGTACATGAATATTACCTTTAGCAATGAATTGTGCCTTGTACATGGCATCCTCAATACCTGGAATGCCATCGTTCATTTTAAAGACCTATCTAAAACCAATAGTCTTCTTGTCTTTAGGCAGTTTCATTGTATCCTAAGTTTTTCTCTTTTAGAGAGATTTCACCTTCTATTGCATAGTAATCAACCACTTAGTAGAATCATTACAAGAAATGGCTTCTGAATATGTGGAAGGATCATTAGTTCCTTCAATTTCTTATGTAGCAACATAGGCAAATATAACATAATTTGGTAATTATAGAGGCATTTTTTTTTCTCTCTTCGTGGTATATTTCTAGTAATGGAATACTACTCCTTTTTTGCTGACTTTTCTATTTATATAGAAGTAGGAAACTAAAATGAGTTTTGAGTGGAATTCTTTTGTGAAGTTTTTTCTCTACCTCAATATCAACCTTCACCTGCTTCTCTGAATTTTGCATAAATGTGTCAAAAGAAATAATCAATTGCTTTTTCGAATGGAGGAGCATGGCAGACTAATCAAATGTAACATCTCTATTAATAGCAACTTTGGGTATTTTGGATCAAAAAGCAAAACTCTATATCCTTTTACACTAAATAGGCAATCAATATATCTGCCCTTTTTAAATCTATGTTCAAGTTTTTCATCAATAATATGAACATAAACAGGGCAATCAAATTGTAACACCCTTATACCCTATATATGTATAATATATACACTCCGTATATGTAAAATATACATATAAAGTATAAGAATGTCACAACACAGTTTAATAAAATTTTTCACATTCCTAATTTAAAATCACAAATACTTTAAAATCTATTTTTAATAAACCAATAAAATATTCTTTATTAGTTTTAGGTTCCCAAAATAAGTATTTTATATAAAAATCTCTGAAAAAAATTTATTAGAGTTTTGTCTGTAAATTGGATATGCCAAAAATTTCAACATTACCCAACATATAGAAAAATACACTCCCAATAATAATAAATCAAACATTTCACCCAAATTCTCAAACCCCTCCCATTTTCCTCAAAACATTCATACACACACACACACACATATATATATATATCAAAACACATATATACATTTTCACATTATACAATTTATCCAAAAATTCTTTATAATTTACAATACTCTAAAAAATATAAACATAATATACATAATGATAAAATATACTATAGAATAGAATATACGCATAACAGCAATTGGCTCTGATCCTGTAGCAGTAAAATCACCTCAAGCTCAACCAACTCAAGTCTAGACCTGACCAGGTCTAGATGAACTCTCCGGATCTACCAGATCAACTCTGTCACCTATGCGATTAATTCAATTATGCTAAGCTAAAAGCCTATCAATACATACTATGATAATAATGAAACTTTAAAAGAAAAAATAATGCATTATGCTATATCATGACATTTTACAATATAATATGTAATTCCACTTTAATTCGTTATATCTTATCACTTTATCACTATGTATGTCATTTATCATTACAATCATATTACACAAGTATTTTTGGATTATTTTCACATAATTCATATGAACCACATTCCAAATGCTAATCTAAGCCCATTGCCATCATTTAAATCTTTTAATAACATAATTTATTTATTAAAATCAAATAAACAACCTTACTTTAAAAATTCTCTTCCAAAACTCTAAATTTACACTATATCTTCATCCAAACTCAACCTAAACTTAATCATTTCTTCTATCTAACTTAAAAATCATTACTTAATACTCAAAGTAGCATCATACATACCCATTCAAGCAATTAAATCATGCTTATACAAAAATCCAAACTTCACATATTCATAGTTTCATGAAATTTCAAAGATTAAGATGGAAAGCTTACTAATTAAAGAATAAATCACCAAAACTCCAATTAATTCTTGAAAATCCCTTCAAATCTTGGTGTATGGAAGAAGAGAAGACCTTATTTCTCTCTAATGGAGGTTCAGCCACCTTGAAGAAGAAGAAGAAGAAGAAATGAATTTGATATTTTCTCTTTCTTTTCACTTTTAATTCAAGACCATATATATATTAATTTAATATTTTATTTATTTATTTATTTTAAAAAATTATAATTTTTATCTTTCAATCATAAATAATTTATTATTAAATTATTAAATTAATTTTAATTTTACAATTAAGTCATTTGACCATTTGACTTTCTTCTTTAATGTTGACTTTTGTATATGTTATATATATTTCATATATTTTTACATATACACCTTATCTTCTTACTTTTAACCCTTCAATTTTTTATTTAAATTTTTTATTTAATTTATTTAATTTAATTTTTGAAAAACTAATGGATGTTACACAAATACTCGTAAATCAAAATAATTAGTAAAATTATCAAACCATACCTTCTCAGGAGTCCTGCATTCAATTAATGCAGATGAAGAATGATTCACCAAATAGCAAGCTGTAGAAGCTGGTTTTACCCAAAAATCTTATGCCAAACCTAGATTAGACAACATGCATTAAATTGTTTCTAATAGAATTCTGTTCATGTGCTCGGTTATGTCATTCTTTTATGGAGTTCCTCTAACTATGAAATGTCTCATAATACCCTCATTTTTACAAAATTTATTGAACTCCCCATTATAGAATTCTAACCCATTATCAATAAGGAGATGCTTCACTTTTTTACCTATCTGCTTTTCTACAAAGTCTTCCATTGCTTTAAAGTAATAAAGGCCTTATTTTTTTTACTTCAGAAAGTAAACCCATATCTTTCTAGAGCATTCATCAATGAAGATAAGTATATATCTAGTGCTACCTTTCGAAGGAGTATGTATTAGTCTCCAATGATCTAAATTGTTAACACTTGTATTGAAGCTGGCTCTTTTGTGATTGCCGAAAATATAATGTTTCTAAAACTTTAACTTTGATGCACTTTGACCAACTCAACATTGTCCAACCTTTCTTGCTCATATGTCATAGCCTCATGTTTCATAACTTGATCACATTTGAATTTGACATATATGAAGAAATTGTAGTTGACCACAAGGCAGTAGATCTTTGCAATATATATAATTTACCAATTAGGTTAGTTTACATCACAACAAGAGCACCTTTCAAAATCTTCAAAACTCCACCTCCACTAGAAAACCTACAGCGAATCCAAAGCAAAAAAAGAGATGTGATTATTTTTCATATTAGGAATATACTGGATATCAATCAATGTTTTGATCACGCCACCATGCATCCTAATTTTGACACTACCAATTTCAACAACTTTAAAAAGATGATCATTGTCCATCAAAACAATTTCTCAATCTTTAGTTTTAAAAGAGGAAAACCAATTTCTATAGAGACATATATAGAATGAGAAAGCAGAATCTAAAATATATCCTTGTTTGGATTTGGCACCACCTTCGATTATGGCATAAAAATCATTGTCTTCAGCCTCAAACTGAACAGCACTAGCTTTAGCAGATTTCTCAACTTTTTTTTTTATTTTGAAGCTTGAAACACTTAACTTTAATATGTCCTTTCTTCTTAAAGTAATTGCAAGTCAAATGACTATTTTTTGACTTTAAGTGTTTTGAGATCACACTATAAATAACTCTAAATTTTATAGAGTGCTTTGATAAAGAACTCTTCACTAACCATTCTAATAATCTATCATATGGTTTGGTTGATAGAGGTAGGTCCTAAATGGTACTGGATGGCTCACGCTGGCTCTCTTAAGGGAGAGGTCAGATGTTTGATCCGGGGAGGTGACTTAAATGGTTTGTACACCATTTAAGCCAAATAAACAAATCCTACCGAAGGGCCCGCGAGGCGATCCACTACTGTGGCGCCCTGCCGGGTTGAGGGCTGAGACTACGGTTGACCTACGGGAGAAAAGGCCCAATAGACCAGCTATCGTAAGACTGCGCAGGTGGGGTCGTTACAATAAGTCCTTCAAATTTAGAGACTTGTCATAATATAAATCAATGTTTCTCTAAACTTATTATATGATGGAGATAGTGAACGAAGTAATATAAGAGTCTAATCTTCATCTTCGTACTTAATTTTCATATTCACTAAATCTAAATGAATGGAAAAGAATTCATCAATAGGTTAAATTTTCAATTAAGCACCTCAATGATGACTTTAGTAGCAACTAGACACCTAATTTTTTTTTTGAATCATTCAGACACTTTTTTTTGTTCAATTTGGATGAAATAAATACCTCCATTAATGGCAGCTCAGTTTGTGATTAAAAAATACTTTGCTGGCCATTGTGGGCCCCAGATGAGCCCTAGGCCTTAAATTTGAATATAAATGGAATTTTCACTTAAATAACTCAACCAACAACTGAACTCTTGACTTTTTTTTAACCACTTAGACACTCAAATTTAACTTAATTTTATTATTATTAATATTATTAAAATAAATATATCTATTAATATTAAATTAAAATTATAACAAATTTAAATGAATTTGAAATTATTAACATTATTAATTATTATTTAAATATAATATAGTAGCAAAAACACTTTAAGAAATTATACAAAATTTAAATAATTAATTAAAAGATTTTTAGTTGTGAAAAATATTTTCCGTTTTAATTTTTTAATTTTTTTTTCTGATTTTGAAAATTTTCATTTTCTAATTATTTTTCAAATAGAAAATTTTAAAAAATAAACAGTAAAGTATATAATCCAGTAACTAGCTCGACAAAATCCAATGTTTTTAAATTAAAAGATATTTAATTACTTAGCAATCCAACATATATCTATCATCTAGAAAAATCATCATATAAATCACTTGTAAATCTTTTAAAATGTGAAATTTATAGAAAAATGTTATATACATCGATCTTCTATCCTATGCATTGTTATAAAAAAAAAATGTATTCCTAAAACTAATTGTTTTTTTAAATTGTTCTATTTACATCAGTAAAGTACATAAATCTAAGGGTGTAGATATTTGCACTGCCAAAATTACTAAATGCACTGTTGTGGTTAAATACTTAAAACAAAATTATAATTTTTTTAATATATAAATACACCACTATGAAATTACCATTATATCCCTAAAAATACTAAATACGCATCTCCCTTCATCTTCTTCCTATAAACTTCAAAACAAAAAAATTTTGCTTCAATTTTGCACCGCATTGTTGCCGTTGTCGAATCCATTGCCATCAAAGCTATTTGATGTCATCGCCGAAGTTATTATCTTCTATCACTAAAATTTCAAGGTTATTGGTTAGTTATTTGTATTAATTTGTTAAATTTGTATAAATATATATTATATTTGCTTTGATTATTATATTTTGATACATATTTGTATATAAATTCAAATTTTTAAATATGTGTATGTAGAGAAAATTGCTGGTTAGTTGTTGAATTGTATGGTGTTCATAGCATTAGGCAAGGTGTATTTAGTATGGATAATCACATTTTTTTATCCCTAATACCTTTCTTTTTACATTCGCATCACAGTTTGACTAAACATAATTTATATATTTTTCACTTCTTTTATATGCTAGTGTCACTCTTGTAATTTTTCTTGACTTAGATAATGTTGAATATTTTATTATTACCACAAATCCAAGTTGTTTCGATGTAGTACGAACCCACGATATCAAATAATCTTTATCCTTAAATACCTATAACAAAAATGACATATTATTTGGAAATATTAGATATATATGAAGACATAAATAACTTATCATAGTAACATAAAAATGACCATATTCATATTACCTCATTTGAGGTAAAATTGTAGGTATAATTAATAGCTACTCTTTTATCATCATTCTATATGTTACGTAAATAAAATTATTCATCAAATATACAAAATTATATCCCATAATATAAAATTAAATAAGTATTTGATTGATTGAAACAAACAATCAAATATAATATGGTCGGCCATAGTGGCTAACCGGCATGCATATGATCGATTGTTATAGCCAAGAAGAAGTATGTTAGTCAGTCATAATGCCCAATTGATATTCATTTTATCAGCTATTATGGTCAATAATATATCATTGGCTGTCCAAAAAGGCCAAACAAATTACCATATGGTCGGCCAGTGTGAAATATGGTTGGCTGTCCAAAGCAATCACATATCATTGACTACAATAGTTAAAATGTAAATAAAATCTGTATACTTTAAACTCATCTTTTGTGTTTGAATTATTGATGGAGCTTGTCATTATCTCCAAACTTATGAAAGGAATGATAAAAACACTAAATAAAGGGAATGAAGTGGTTTGAAGAATTTATTGATGAAAATAGTTAGAAGAAGAATATTTGAAGAAATAAAGTGATGGGTTAAAAGAAAAGAGTGTGTATTTAGTAATTAAATATGATATTTTGGTGATTATAAAAAAAATTATCTTTCAATATCTTTTTACATAAGGGTATTTTAGTAGTAAAAATATAGTGGTGCATTTAGTAATTTTGGCAATGCAAATATCTGCACTCTAAATCTAAAAACTTAAATAAAAGAGTTTCATTACTTAATATATCTTTTATATTGTTTACAAAGAACAAAAAAATATCCTAAAAAACATTTTCAAACTTTTATTGAAATAAATTTAATTTTTTATCTAGTAAAAATCACATACCCTTATGTTTTATATTGTGTCAACTTTCAAAACATAATATTAATATAAAACAATTAATTAGCTAATAAAATTAATTAAAATAAAGATTTATCATATAATATTATTTTAGATTGACATTTTTATTTGTGTGCCTATGTGTATTATAAAATTTAAAGCTATTATATTTAGTTATTCTAAATAATTAGCTATTATTAATAAATATTTATTAATAATAAATATACATTTGTCATGAGTTTTACAATCATTTGAATTACATATAATAGCCAAAAGAATTACCATAGGAATATTAAATATCACAATAATTTCCATCTTCAAAAAATATATATATCACACTAATTTCTAAATAGTTAATATAATAAGTGAAGGAATAATATATAAATTTCAAACAACTTATTGTATGACTAGACCTAGCTATGGATCAAGTTTGGGCTAGGCTTAATGCGGGTCACATTTTATATGGTTGAGAACAAGCCCAAATTGGCCCAAAAAATATTTTCTTCCTCTTGACCAAATTCAACCTTGAAAATTTTGCACAATCTTAATTAATAAGTTAAATTAAAATAAAATTGAAAATGAAAATAGAAAGAAAAAAGTAATAAAGTAAAGGGTATTAGAAAGAAAAATAGAGGATCATTTTTCATTCTAAAATCTAAAAAACGCTAAAAACTTGATACAAATATACAAGTAAATAAATACTAAATAAATAAACTAAAATAAACTATCAAAATAGAAAATTTTTTTTTAGTGATTTTTGTATTGATTCAAAGAAAGTTTTTTTTGAATGAAGTTATACAACACAATTTTTATTACTTATTATTAATATTTTTTATTTTTTTAATATTTAATTGTTGTAATATTAGTTTTCTATTTTATTTCTCAAGAGTTGTCTAACGGATCTCTTGATTTGGAATCCCGGGAATAGAATATAAGTAGATACCATAGATGAAAAGTGGATTTTTTTTTACCTATATCATTCTATTTTATTAGTGCCGTTTATAATCTATAATGACAATGATTGATAAACCTAAAAATAAATAAAAAATTCTCAATTGAACTTATTCTTTTATTTGGTTTTTTTGTTTATCCTCCGAGTCTGGCCTGACCCTATCCAAAGTTATATATTCAATTAAATTTTTTTAAGAAAATTACAAGTCTTTAAAATATTCTCGATTACCCTTAAAATAAAATATTATTTACTTTTAAATATCAAATATTGTCATGTGTGAAACTCTTAAATATTATTAACTTTTAATTTTTTTTACCATCTTACATATATATTTATATATTTTTAAGAAAATATATATATGTTTGATAAGAAGGCCGAGCAGGACTGAACCAGTAAAAAATAATCATATCTAGGCCCATAAAAATGGTAATTTATCGAATTTGAGCCAAATCCGACTTATATAAAAAAATCCATCTCCAAACTCAAAAAAAAAAAAATTTGGGCAGATAGACAGAATCGGGCTGGTATCCAGTTGTATGGCCAAGTCTACATATGACTCATTACAAACAATTTACTAAATATTTAAGTAACATAAATTGTTACATTCAAAACAAACATCTAAACATAATCAATTAATAACATTCATTTAATGAAATTAATGACTAGGTTTTATTGAATATATTAAAAAAATAATGGTAATAAGTAATTTGCACGCTCAATATATTTGCTCAAGAGTATATAACAACTTACTTTCTATTAATCTTACGTTCATTATGTTAAAATTATGAGATTTTAATTGATAGCCAAAAGTTTAACTAAGCACTTCAACTATAATCTTAATAACAATTAGACATCTAATTTTTTTTAGTCATTCAGATACTTTTTTTTTTGTTGAATTTAGATCAAATAAATATTTCGATTAATGGCAGCTTAATTTGCCTTTTAAAAATGCTTTACTGATAATTGTGAGCACCAAATAGACTCTAGGCTACAAGTTTATATATAAGTTAAAAGTTCAATTATGTTCCTGAACTATGACCCTAATAGTAACTAGACACCTATTTTTTTTTGAACCATTCACACGCTTTTTTTTTTTAACTTTTAATTTTTTAGAAATTTTTTAAAGAAAAATAAAAAATAAAATTTATTATTCAGTTATAAATATTATTTATTTGAAAAATTAGAAAAGAATTTTCTATAATTATTAGCTAAGAGTTGAGTTTTAGAAAACTTCTAATTTTTTTCCATACATCAAGTCTTAAAAAATATTGGAATTTTATTTCCTATTTTGTTTGAAATTACTTTTTTATTTTTCATACTTTAATATTTTTATTTGATAAAATTTTTTTATACTTTAAATTTTGATTGTATTTTAGGTTGATTTTATAATAATTTAAAATGTTTTATTTTATTTAAAATTATTATTTAATAATGATTTTAATTTTAATTTGAAATATATATAAATATTTAGATTATGAAAGAGATTTAAAAAAATCAGAATATAGAAAATAAGATTAACTAAACATTTTTTTAATTTTTTTAAATTTCCATTTGAAAAATAATTAGAAAATAAATATTTAAAAATCATAAAATAAAAACAAAAATTAAAAATTAAAAATTAAAAATTAAAAATTAAAAATTAAAAATTAAAAAAAAATTTCACAATTGAATAGCTCCTAATTAATTCTTTAAATTTTATATAATTTCTTAAAATATTTTTCCTACTATATTATCTTTAAATAATAATTTTTATTTTAAAAATTTCAAACTTGTTCAAATTTATTGGAATTTTTATTTTATATTAATAGATATATTTATTTTAATTATCTTAGTAATAACTAAATTAATTTAAATTTGAGTATTTGAATGGTTCAAAAAAATACTTTAAGTACCTAGTTGCTACTAAGGCCATAGTTAAGATGTTCAATTGAATATTCAGTTTACATATATATTTTGGGTATGGGTCCCATTTGAGACCCACCATTGCCAACAAAGTATTTTTTAGCAACAAATTGAGATGCCTATAATGAAGGTGTTTATTTGATTCAATTTTAACAAAAAGAAAATTTCTGAATAGCTCTTAAAAAACTTTTAAATTTATAATTGTTACTAAAACCATAATTGAGGTACTTAATTGAATCTTTGACTTTTTTTTTTATTTATTATGAGCCAGCTAAGTCAAGCCAGTTTGTTGATTTTTTTTTCAATCAACAATTATAATGTAAAAAAATTATAATCTAATAATTAATTAATGCTTAAAATATATTTTCAAACGAATTACTTTTATCTGTTTAATTTGTTATATACATTTAGAATAAACAAATTAAGTTTGATTGACTTTATTATATAATTAAAGTTTTTCATCTAATTATTTGATAATATTTGGTTACAAAAATTAAATTATATTTTTGAGTTATAAGTTTGATTTTGTATTTCATTTTCTTAAAGAAACAATGGTGGATCTAAGAATTAGACGAGGAGGAGACAAATTTTCTAAGCTAAAAAATTACAGACGAATTGAAAATAAAATTGAATATTTAATATTATAGTAAAATTTTAGATTTTTATTATAAATTTCTATAAAAAAATTCTCTATTAAAATTTTATATTATTTATTAAATTCTAAAAATTTATTAATTTTTTAAATATTTTTTCATTTTAATTCTTGAATCTGTTAATTTTTTAAATGTTTGGCTACTTTTGTTAGCAAGATATGTATCCGAATAATTGCTAATAGAATGGCTCCATTACTTGCTCTTATAATCTCCCAAGTACAGACATATTTTTTAAAGGGACGTTCAATTCATGAGCAAATTCTATTAGCAAACGAGCTGGTTAATGATATGGATAAGAAGACTAGGGGACATAACTTAGCAATCAAACTTGACATGGCTAAGGCCTTTGACAGAGTCTCATGGTGCTTCCTTGAGTCAATTCTTCTTAAATTCGGGTTTTCAAGCAAGATTGTCAATCTGATAATGTCTAATCTCAAAGCTACAAGATTATCGGTTATGGTGAATGGAGTCAGTTGTGGGTTTTTCAATCCTAAGCGTGGTGTCAAGCAATGAGACCCTCTCTCTCCGTATTTGTTCATTATAGCGGCGGAATGTTTCTCAAGAGGGCTAAACAAACTAATTGGGGAGGGAAAAATAACTCCATATAAGACTGCTAGAGGATGTGAGGTGATGTCTCATCTTGCTTTCGCTGATGATCTGCTCATATTTTTGAATGGTGATGTTAAAAGTGCTAAGCAATTCAGAGCCTTTCTCACAGCATATCAACAAGGATCCGGTCAATCCATCAACTTTGGGAAGTGTTCTTTCTATTGTTCGAAAAAAGCTAGCCATGGTTTTATAGACAAGATAGCACAGATTCTTGACATCAAGTGACATTCACTTCCCTTCATGTACTTAGGGGCCCCTATATATCAAGGCATCAACCGTTCCACTTACTGTCAATATCTTTTACAAAAAGTGGATACAAAACTTCGTGGTTGAATGAAAAGGTTGCTGTCAACTGGTGGCCGTCATATGCTAATTAAACATGTCTTGAGTTTAATTCTAATTCATACATTGGGGGCTATGCAACTGCCGAAACAAATTATTGATGCTTTGGAACGAAAATTTGTTTCTTTTTTCTGGCATTCAAGTGTTGAACGGCGCTATCATTGGGCCAGGTTTGAAAAATTCTGCTACCCCACTTCTGAAGGTGGTATGGGAGTCCGATCGCTTGTATCTTTGCAAAAGGCCTACTCAATAAAGCTTTGGTTGAACTATCAAAAGGGAGATACTCCTTGGGCAAGGATTATGAGAAAAAAATATGGTAGAGCTGGTCATATGAAATTTTTGCAAACTGACTCCCCTACATGGAAGAGAATTTGCAAGATCTCGACCACTGCTTCTTCTCTTTTTACGCAGTAAGAGAATGGAGATTGGGTTAGTAACAAGACAAGCTCCAAGTCCTTTGTCTTGGTAGAAATTTATGATGCTGTGAGAGAAAGAAAAAGCGAGCTACTATCGTACAAGATGACTTGGAATTCATTAATTCCCATCAAGTATTCAATAATTGCGTGGAGATTATGGCACAATGCCCTGCTGTTGCCGGAAAGACTTCAAATGATGGGGATTCAAATGGCCACCTGTTGTCCATTTTGCTTATATGCTGCAGTTACTACATCTCACATGTTCTACCTCTGTGCTGAAACCATGAAAATCTGGCAGTTTTTCAAATAATCTTTGCAATACAATGCCTCGGTCCAGCGCACAATTAAACAAGAATTCATGTTGTGGTGGTCCCAATTCTCTCCTAACTCGCTGGCAGGCAAAGTCATGGCCTTCATTCCTCAGGTAATTCTCTTTCACATATGGCTAGCCTTTTGTAAAATTACATGGGGTAGTGAGGAGGTATATAGTCCAAGCATTATCAGGTCCATCCTCACCTCAATTTTTAATTGGGGAGTAGCTCATTTCTCTGCCAAATTTACAAAGTCCATGGCTTTATTTCAAGAATTCTTGCCAGATCAATTTGGCAAAAGATGCAAATTAAAGCCAACTCTTGTATATTGGCATAAACCAGTTACACCAAGATTCAAGCTTAATGTCGATGTTTCGGTGACTGTGAATATAGCGACCGGTGGAGCTATTGTCAGGGATTGCAATGGATGCTTTATAGCAGGTCTCAGTTTTTTCTTACGGACTTCTAATCCCAACCAAGCTGAATTGCAAGCTGCTTTTGAAGGAATCCAATGGTTTATTCAAAAACATTACTTGCCGCTGGAAATAGAGACTGACTCAGCATGAGTTCATCATCAAATCACATCCTCCCGGATTTCTACATCAACAACAATGGCCAGCTACATTAAAAGCTTCATTGACAGCTCAAACTCGGCTATACTACATACATTCAGGGAGGGCAATCAAGCCACAAATTTTCTTGCCATATACTATAGAATGAGTATGAAGCCTGCTATTTATTTGTCTTTTAATTCTTTACCAAATTTTCTTAAGTGCATTGTAAACTCGGATAATATTGGTTCTCCATATATCCGTTACAAATAGTTTATCTATAAAAATTACAGCTTCGAAAAAAAAAATACACACACACACATACATACATATGGGGTGGGAGGGGAGGAGGAGGCACTATTGCCCCCTTAAGACTCTCCTCCTTTGGCTCTGGCAAAGAAGTCATGTCCGTTTAAATATATAGTGTTCTTAAATATATAATTATCATATTCTTTTAAAAAATTATAAAAAAAAAGGTGTGCGATGAGAGACTTTTTATTGGCTTAATACATACACATTGTGTAGTACTTTATATTTGACATGATTGTTTAGTTTGCCTTCTTTATATTCATTTTAACCATTTTTAATATTTTAATTTGACTTTTTATACCTATTTGATCCTTAATTTAAGAATATGAGAGAGAAATATGATGTACAAGGCTCATGACTTCTTACGTAGCATGCTTATTTATTATGCTTAATACATATGCAACTCTCTGTACTTAATCTGATTGATTAATTTGCCTTTTATTTTCAGTTTAACCATTTTGATACTTCAATTTGGTTTTTTCATACCTATTTGATTCGGCCATATTTACTTAAGGTCTAACTAATTCTAGGGCCAAGGTTGGGATTTGATGAGTTTTATTTTATAAATATCATGTTTTTATAGAGACAAAATTCTTATATTACTTTTGAACTTTATTGATATTATGACAATAATATTTTTGACTAAAAAACACTCAAAATAATTATCAAATAATGTATGTTTATAAATTATAATTTTAATACTTTATTAATATATTAATAGAGATTGTTGAAGGGAATTTTAGTTAATTTTTTTATTACAAACTATAATAAAATGTTATTTAATTTAAACAAATAGCATAAGGAATTATTCTTTTATATTTATGATGCTTGATATATATATTTCTAAATAAAATATTGTTCTTAAACATAGCTTTTTTAAAAAATAATTTATAAATAGTTATTAAAATAAAAATAAATTACTAAAAATATAAAAGATTTATTATTAAAAAGATAAATAATTTCATAAGCAAATGATAGATACATTCACAATAAAAAAATACATGAATAATACATGTTGTACCATTTCAGTAAACAATCATAAAAAACTACGTAAAAACAAGTTGAAGTGTCAATATGGCTAAGATAAAAGTAGAATGGATAAACTAACTAATCATATATAGAGCTACGTATGTATTAAATATTTTCTTTTAATGCAAATTTTTGCATTCATGCAAGGTAAAAATGTGCATTTTATGCATTCTGGCACTTCAGCAAACAATGGTTAAATAGATGAGAAAATGCCAAGTTGAAGTGTTAAAATAATTACAGTGAAAGTATAAAAGCAAACTGAGCAATCATGTCAAATACAGGGACTGTATATGTATTCAACTTTTTTTTATTCGAAAAATATGAAAATTCAATGAATATACTATTTGCTGTATGTATATACAAGTTGATGACTCGTTGTACCTTGTTGCGGAAACTAGTATTATTATGTGGATAATAAAAAAATAAAGAACAAAATATACTATGTGTAACAGTAATATAAACAAAGTATATACAAAATATACAAAATGTCTTTACATATAAAATATACGGTAAATTACAAAATATTTATTTACTTATAAAATATAGAAAATATAACAACAACATATTTATAAACAAAATGTCTGTTGGGTTGAGATATAAGTTCAAAAAAATGGCAAACTATAACATCATTTTTGTACAATCATTTATATATACAACAAACAAATATTTATATAGAAATTCACGCAACCAAACACTTATCTACTAAAACTCATTACAAAAGTTGGTTTGAAATAAAATGTCCAATAATCAAGAGGAACTGGTTGTTAGATATTTAATGGCCATTTAATTTGTAAGGTTTTTTAGAAATTCCTCTAGTAGTGAACGTAACGTTGTTGCAAATTATTTCCAGAACTCGTTATGAATGTTATCAATTGAATGGTCCTTGAACTTAGCCATTGGTTGTTGAAATATAATAGAAATGCTTCAGTTATATGATTGGTAGACCTAATAATAGAGTATTAATCACTTCTAATGCTGTTAGAGTCTTACTGTGTAGTTTACTTACAAAAAAAGGTATTACTATGTTGAGTGTCAACTATTAACTATTTTTCAGTGACTTAACTTGATTATCATAATTTATTTGATGCTTTATTAATTAACCTACACTTTGGTCATAATGTTACATGTTGTTCGAAGATTGTACCTTTTTTAAGCTTTTGAAAGGCTGCTACTTTTCATTGTGCAATTATGGAAATTAAAATAAAACATCATGAAAAGTTCAATTTTATAGAGTGTGAGGCTTATTGCTGGCTGGCTTTCATCATAAAACATCATGAAAGGCTGGCTTCAATTCTGTGCAATAGAATAGAGGCTTATTGCTCTTATGTCTGAGTTATGGACTACTTATTCTCAAAAGTTCTTCATTTCTCAGGTTCCACCAAGTGAAAAATCTTGAACCCAGTTCTTTTTTTTTTCTTGATTTCTTTGTTTTGATTTAAGATTTGTGTTCTTTCAATTTAAATTTTGGCTATGAATCTCCAAAACTTTTTAGTTTTCCTTTTAATTATTTTGTGTTTAATAACTAATTTGAGTTCTTTGTGATTATTAATTTATCTGATAAAATTTTGTTATCAAATCGATTTCTACTAAAATGAAATAACCGCTTTGTTTGTAGTGGTTATTTTTCTCCATTGTTGGAGGATGGTGGACTTTTCTTTTATTATTAAAATATTTTTATTTTTATGTGCTTGGGAAGCGTACTAAGAGATGTGGGATTTTTTCTGTTTCGATGCCTTTTATTTTCTAATACAATTAGTTAATTCTTTAAGGTTTTTTTTGAGGGGAAGAAATTTGTTTTTAGTTGATTAATAGATTCAGTCTTTGAGAACGCATATAGACCAAAGCATTCTGAAATCTTATTACAGTACATAGAGAAATTAGAAAGTATGGAAATCGCAAATATTTAGAAGAAGAAAAGAGACAAGATTGATACCTAAAACCAAATGTCATGATGTAATAATTGATTTCTTTTTTAGATACATATTATTAGAATATGGCCAAATATAAATGTAGCCCCTTAGACTTTGCTAGTTTAGTTAGATTATCCCTTGAACTTTCAATTTAACTATATAGTCATCTGAACTCACTTTTTTCTTAACTTATAGATATTAATTCACTTAATCATATTGAGTTATACTAAGTCATATTTTTTCTTAACTTGTGAACGTATTTTTTCTCTCTCTAAATCCCTTCCTATTTAAATCTCTTCCTATCTAAACTCTAATTCATAAAATCAAATATCTAAAATCTAATCCCTAAAAATCAAATCTCTAAGCTTCCTTTCAAATTTTCTTCTTCGCTTTTTTAATATTTTTGTACCCTTTTGGTACTTTTGTTGCTAGTTAGATATTTCTTGAATTTCTCTTCTCGAATATAATTGGTTTTTTCTTTTGCAGTGTATATCATTCGAAGGAAATGCATTTTAGGATTAGATTTTAGATTGGAAGGGATTTAGACGGAAAGAAATTTAGAGAGAGAAAAAAAATATGTATATAAGTTTTTTTTTAAAAAAAGCGACTTGGCATGACTTAACAAGTTTATATTTATAAGTTAAAAAAATATAAGTTCAAAAGATTATATAGTTAAATTAAAAGTTTAAAGAAAAAATTGACTAAACAAGTAAAGTTTAGAGATATATATGTGGTGGAGTTCCATTTAAGTGGGACCCATAAATTAAAAAAAAAGAAATAGCAAGCTGTCCAAGACAGCTTGCTCCTTTGCAGCCTACACAATTTGCAATTGCAAATTGCATGTGTCTTCGACACGGGGAAAGGCCTATAAAAGGCCTTTCCCCTTCATTGCTAAATCATCCATTTTAATTCAACAAAAATTTTAGAGAGAGAGGGAGAATAAAATTTTTGAGAGAGAAAAAATATATTTGTGTGAAACATTTTTTGAGTAATAAAAAAGTGAAATTTTATTTTAGGTGTTTGGGAAACACTTACTACTATTTTAGATTTATCTCAATTATGAGTGTAGTACTTCTAAAATACTTTCTAAAAAAGTCCCTCTTGTAACCCTACTATTCATTAGTGAAAAAATTTATTCGGAGTTTGTTGCGTGAACGTAGCCTAAATTAAAAAGAGGTGAACCACATTAAATTCGGTGCTATTATTGTCTCATTTTTATAGCTATTATCAAGTGTAGTTATTTTGTTATATTGTGTTATTAATTATCCTAGTAAAATTCTATCTAAGGAGACTGAATTTTAAGTGTGACCGTCTGTAACCCCTCCAGCCTTTTCTAAAAATTTTTATAGTATTTATTTTTAGTATAATATTTCATATACTATTTACTTATATAATAGCAAGTAATTTGTGTATTATTAACACCCGCTGCGCAATAAGTGGTATCAGAGCCTGGTTGATTATTATCTGTGCAATTTAAAATGGAGGAGTCTTGCAGTATGTTTAAATTGACTTCTTCAAATTATTTTATTTGGAAGCCTAGAATGAATGATCTGCTAATTTGCAAGGATCTTTATAATCCTACTGAAGGTGACAAGAGCAAACCAGCAAATAAATCTAACCAGGATTGGGAGAAAATGAATAGAAAGATTGTGGGTACAATCAGACAATAGATAGATAATAGTGTCTATCATCATGTTGCTCAGGAGAAAAATTTCAAGGCTCTATGGAAGAAACTTACCAACCCGTATGAAAGAAAATCTCCACAAAACAAGACTATTCTTGTTAGAAAACTTGTTCAAATGAGATTTAAAGATGGGAGCAGTATGGCTGAACACTTGAGCGATTTTAAAGATATTGTAAATCTCTTAACCAATCTAGAAGTTTTATTGTTTGATGAACTACAGGCCTATTTGCTACTTGGTACTTGGCCTGACAGTTGTGAGACTTTGGTGGTTGCCTTGAGTAATTCAGCTCCTGAAGGCAAACTATCCACGGATGCAGTTTGTGAAAATTTATAAAATGAAAAAACCAGGAGAAGAGATCAAGGCTCTTCTACTCACTTAGAAGCACTAGTTATTGAAAGGCGTGGTAGAAGAAAAACTAGACAGTCTTAAAATACAGACAAATGATCTGACTACCGTGATAAGTCAAAGGGTAGATCCAAGTCAAAGAAAGGTATCACTTACTATCATTTTGGCAAGCCAGGAAATGTGAAAAGATTTTACAGATAATTGAAAAAGGAGCAGGCAAAAGATAAAAATGAAGAAAAAGAAGATACAACTTTAATTGCACTTGATGGTGACATTGTCATTTCTACTGGAGACAAATGTCTACATCTTGATGACCATGAAATCTCTTGGGTCGTTGATTCTGGAGCTTCTTATCACGTATCTACTAACGTGAATTTTTTTCATCATATACCAGTGGTGATTTTGGCTATGTTAGAATGGATAATGATGCTTTAGTTAAGGTTGTTGGTATGGGACAGTGTACTTTAGTACCAATACCGGGTGCTAGTGTACCTTAATAATGTTAGACATATTTCTGAGATGAGGCTCAATCTTGTTTCCTCTGGCACTCTTGCTGATGAGGGTTGCATAAGTTCCTTTGGTTCTAAGAATTGCAAAATTACCAAAGGAAATCTTGTGTTGGCTAAAGGAAGTAGACAAGACACTTTGTACTTCTTGCAAGCCAGAATATGCAAAAGAGAGGCGAATGCAGTGGTAGATAGTTCATCAGATTTGTGACATAAAAGGCTTGGTCACCTAAGTGAGAAAGGAATTGGTGTTCTCACTAGGAAGAAATTTCTACCATTAACAAGTATAAATCTAGAATCATGCACTGATTGATTGGTTGGAAAACAACATATAGTTGCATTTCAGAGATCACACTCCTCTAGAAGATCAAATGTTCTTGATCTAGTTCACACTGATATTTATTTCATGAGTGATAAAAATCTTGATGGTGTTTCGTATTTTGTTACCTAGAATCATGCACTGATTGATTGGTTGGAAAACAACATATAGTTGCATTTCAGAGATCACACTCCTCTAGAAGATCAAAAGTTCTTGATCTAGTTCACACTGATATTTATTTCATGAGTGATAAAAATCTTGATGGTGTTTCATATTTTGTGACCTTTATTAATTATCACTCTAGAAAAGTGTAGGCTTTTTCTTTGAAACCTAAAGATCAAGTGTTGAATGTGTTCAAATATTTTCATGCCAGTGTTGAAAGAGAAATGAGAAGCCAGTTAAAATGTGTTCGTGCAGATAACGGTGGAGAATAATACAGGGGTCCATTTGAGATGCATTTTAAGGATCACGGCATCCGCTTAGAGAAGATACTTCTAAAGACACCTCAACAAAACGGTATTGCTGAGAGAATGAACAGAAATATTATAGAGAGGATCTAGTGTATGTTATCTCATTCTAAACTCCATAAGTCCTTTTGGGGTGAAGTAGTGAGAACTATAGTTGGCCTGATTAATCTTTTTCCTTCAGTTCCTCTTGATGAAGATATTCTAGAAAGAGTCTGGAGGGGAAAAGATGTTTCATATGATCATTTGTGAGTTTTTGGATGCAGAACATTTGTTCATATTCCAAAAGATGAGAGATCCAAACTTGATTCTAAAGAATTTGGTTACATGCTTTGGGATCCTGTTAATAAGAAAATCATCAGAAGCAGAGATGTGGTGTTCTTTAAAAATCAAACCTTTGAAGATCTTGAGAAGCCTAAACCAATCAAACAAAAGGCTCCAAATCTCACATCAGAATCCTCTAGTTTCGAGCAAAGTAATGTAGATGAATAAGATGTTAATAATGATGGTGAGCCTATTCCTGATGCTGTTGAAAATAATGAGGTTGTTAATGAGCAAGATGATCAGCCTCCTCTTGTAACACTAGTTGAAGTCCAATTAAGAAGATCTACCAGAAATATAGTGGCCTCTCAGAAATACTCTCCCTACTAATATGTGATGCTCACTAACGGAGGAGAACCTGAAAGCTATAAAGAAGTGATGACATGCAATTAGAAAAATGAGTGGTTGAATGCTATGCAAGATGAGATGAATTCCTTGCATGAGAACCACACTTACGAGCTGGTAAATCTACCTAAAGGAAAAAGAGCATTAAAGAATAAATAGATTTTCAGAGTACAGACTGAAAGCAATGCTTCACAGCCAAGGTACAAGGCTAAATTGGTTGTGCAAGGTTTTGGGCAGAAGAAGGGAATTGACTTTGAAGAAATTTTCTCACTTATAGTCAAGATGTCTTCCATTAGAGTTGTTCTTGGTTTAGCTGCTAGCTTAAATTTGGAGATAGAATAACTTGATGTGAAGACAACTTTCCTCTATGGTGACTTAGAGGAGGAAATTTATATGGAGTAGCCAGATGGATTCAAAGTCAAAGGCAAAGAGAATCTTGTTTGCAGATTAAAGGAAAGTTTATATAGACTTAAGCAAGCACCAAGATAATGGTATAAAAAATTTGAGTCATTTATGATAGATAATGGATATGCAAAGGTAGTTGCTGATCACTATGTGTTTATAAAGAAATTTTATGATGATGAATTTATCATCCTATTGCTTTACATGGATGATATGTTGATAGTTGGTCATGATGTTGAGAAGATAAGTTCTTTGAAGAAAGAGCTTAGCAAGTCTTTTGCAATGAAGGACTTAGGATCCACTAAGCAAATTCTCAGGATGAAAATTACTCGGGATAGAAAGAAGAGAAAACTGTGGCTTTCTCATGAGCAATATATTGAGAAAGTTCTTGACAAATTCAACATGAGCAAAGCAAAACCAGTTTGCTCTCCACATGCAGGTCATTTCAAGTTGAGTTTCAAACAATATCCTTTAAATAAGAAAGATAGAGAAAAAATGAAGAAAGAAGAAAGATAGAGAAAAAAAATTAAGAAAGTGTCTTATGCTTCTGCAGTTGGTAGTTTGATGTATGTTATGATTTGCACAAGGCCGGATATTGCCCATATTGTTTGAGTTGTAAGCTGATTCCTTTCTAATATAGGAAAGGAACATTAACTAGCAGTGAAATGGATACTAAGGTATCTTATAGGCACCTTTAATTTTTTTTTTTTTATGTTTTGGAGATGAGAGACTTGTATTGGATGGATACACATATGTAGATATGGCTGGCGATGTTAACTCCAAAAAATCTACTTCTGGGTACTTGATTTTTTTTTGCGGGGGGAGCAGTGTCTTAGGAATCAAAGTTATAAAAATGCATTGCCTTATCCACCATTGAAACTGAATATATTGCAATTACTGAAGCAAACAAAGAGCTACTATGGATGAAGAAATTTTTACAAGAGTTGAACTTTGAGCAAGAGAAGTATATGTTGTACTGTGACAGTTAAAGCGTCATTCATCTCAGTAAGAATTTTACCTTTCACTCACGATCAAAGCATATTATGTGAGATATCATTGGATTCGAGATGCACTAGAGTTGAAACAATTTCGGCTTGAAAAGATTCATACAAATGATAATGGCTCTGACTGATGACTAAAGCTCTACCCTCAAAGAAGCTTGTTACTTGTAGAGAGATTGCTGGTATGAAAATTTCACCCACTTGAGTGTGAAGGGAATATTTGTGGTAGTGTCCCACTCAAGGACCCATAAATTTTTTAAAAAATATCAAGCTGTCAAAAGACAGCTTGCTCCTTTGCAGCCTACACAATTTGCAATTGCAAATTGCAAATTTCACGCGTCATTGACGCAGGGGAAAGGCCTATAAAAGGCCTTTCCCCTTCATTGCTAAATCTTCCATTTTAATTCAAGAAAATTTTAGAGAGAGAGGGAGAATAAAAATTTTGAGAGAGAGAAAAATATTTGTGTGAAATATTTTTTTAGTGATAAAATAATAAGATTTTATTTTAGGTATATGAGAAATACTTACTACTATTTTAGATTTATCTCAATTGCGAGTATAGTATTTTTAGAATATTTTTTAGAAAAGTCCCTCTTGTAATCTTACTATTCATTAGTGGAAGAAATTTATTCAGAGTTTATCCCGTGGACGTAGCCCAAATTAAAAAGGGGTGAACCACATTAAATTTGGTGTGCTATTATTGTCTTATTTTTATAGCTATTATCAAGTGTAGTTATTTTGTTATATTGTGATATTAATTATCCTAGTAAAATTCTGTCTAAGGAGATTGGATTTTAAGTGGGACCGTCCGTGACCCCTCCAGCATTTTCTGAGAATTTTTGTGGTATTTATTTTTAGTACAATATTTCATATACTATTTATTTATATAATAGCAAGTAATTTATGTATTATTAACACCCGCTGCATAACAATATATATGTATTTGGCCTTAGATTATCCTCAATTTTATGTGCTTGGGAACTATTTTAAATTAGGTGGATTTTTTTTGGTGTTTCATTGCCTTCTATTATCTAATACAATGAGTTAATTCTTTAAGATTTACTTTTTTCAAGGGGAAGGAATTAGTTTTTAGTTGATTAACAAAGTTGAATTTTGAAAACACATATAGACTATAGTATTTTGAATTCTCATTGCAGTACATAAAGCAGTTGTAAAGTAGAGAAAGTTAAATGTTTGGGAGAAGAGAAGGGTTAAGAGTGATACCTAAAACCAAATGTTAAATGTAATAAATAATTTATTTTTTAGATATATTCTTATTGTCCAAGAATTTAGAAACTCTAAAGATTGATTCCAAGTCACAAAAGTAGAAGGAAACTATCATGAGCCTTAGAGTTATTTTTTATCTTCTAGGTCTTTGAGTTATTTTTTTTTCTTCTTTCAATTGTGCATGATCCATATATTTAATCGATATCTTATATGTAAATTTTATGAATTTTTTATTCTGGTCTGAATTTGAAAGTCTAGGCTCTATAGTATAGTTATTTCTATCATCAACAGGGAAAATAAATTTTTTAACACTTTTACTTTTTTACAGTAAGACGCATATTTTTCTTAATTAGTTTAGAAGTAACGTGCAGAATTCTATTGCTCTTAGGATTCCATCAATGTCCAATTATAAATTGGAATTTAAATATTAGGCATTTTATGCTTTCTTTTTTAGTTTCTAGATTACGATAGCATGTCAGTTCTGTGTAATATAGTGTTTTTAAGGTTTATCTAAAGTTGTGAAGCTTAATTTTTTTATTAAATATTAATTATTTAATCATTAATCAATTAATGGTTTTTTATTCAAATGGTGAATGATTGATCAAGAATTATAGATTTGATTACACTTGTATCTTTTTTTTTTCTTGCACAAAAACCACCTTTTAACCATTTCTTTATTCCAAATGCTCAAGCAACAAAAATTATCCTTCTAGTTTTATATTTGTCAATGTTCATTATATCAATTTCAGTATTTTTCATAATTAGGTTGGAAGTAAAGTGCATAATTTTATTGCTCTCAGGATTCCATGAATGCCCATTATGACTTGGAATTTAAATAAAGAAAATTATCCTATATATCCTCAATTTTGGTCACTTTTTCAATTATATCATAATTTCAAAGTTATATCAAATTGGAATATGAACTTTACTTTATGTTACAAATCTATCCAATCTCACTTATCTATGTAAGTTTGCAGATATGTCCTAATGATGTGGCTTTAAATAAAATAAATTAATTAATGGCATAAAAAACTAAAAAATAATTATCATATGTATACCCAACTTATGTTACTTTTTCAGTTTTATCCTAATTTCAAAGGTATATCAATTTGAATTATATTTTATTCATCATTATTTATTTAGTTTTTAAAATTTAATCTAATTAATATGTTTGTACTTCTTTATTTTATTAATAAATCATATTTTGTTTCTAATATAAATTTTAAATGAATGAAAAAGGTTATCAAATCTAGTATAATGCAATTTTTTTAAATAAAAACCCCATGTTAAGTATTAATTTCAATAATTGATTTTTATAAAACAAATAAAAATTATTAACATTATATATTTTAAATATTAAAAAATATTTTTACACAATATAAAAAACCGTAGTTTTAGTTATTTTTAAAATGTAAATAATAATTTATGGTTAATATATAATTATTATTATTTTCAACAATAGAAAAAAAGAGTAAAAAAAATTCTTATTATTAAAATAGAAACTATTTTTAAATTTTTTAAAACATAAATTATGTTTTCATTAACTTAAATGTAAATAATATTTTAAATTATATTATAGAATTAATTGAATCTAATTATATTAAAAAATCATTGATCAATTTGAGTCATATATATAATCAGGCTTGTTTGGATACTTTTATTCCTGAATTCTTCTCTTGACTGAAAATTTAAAGAGAAAATTAAATTGCATAATTTTTTTATTATTTGGTAAATATTTTTGAAATTAAAAATTAAAAAATAAAATTATAATAGAATTGAAAAAGTGACAAGTTAGAGATAGATATGATAGTAAGTGACAAGTTAGAGATAGATATGATAGTTTTTCTTTTATTTTTTCCATGTCACCAATTCATTTATATAATTTAATGCCACATCATCATGGCATATTAGCAAATTCATATGAATAAGCAAGATTTGATAGATTTGTAACAAAAGGTAAAGTTCATATACCAAATTAATATAACTTTGGAATTAAGATATAATTGATAAGGTGACTTCAATTAAGGATATGTAGAATGATTTTTCCATCTAAATATTAGGTATTTCATGCTTTCATTTATAGTTTATAGATTTTGCTAGCATGTTCGTTTTGGGTTATCTAGTATTTTTAAGGATTATATAAAGTCATGAAGCTTAATTTCTTTTTTATTAAACATTAATTAATTAATCATTAATCAATTAATGGTTTTATTCAAATGGTAGTTGAATAATCAAGAATTATAGATTTACATGTATACCATTTTTTTATTTTTCAAATTCTCAAGCAAAATTAATTGCCCTTGCATTTTTCTATTTACATGTTCATTGTATCAATTTTTTAGAAATCTTTACATTATGAAATTTATTTTTAGTTTGTACATCTTGAAATAATTGCATTTTTTTGAAGGTACCATAGATTGTATCCGCAATACACAGTCATTGACTCGAAGTCAATAATGCCCTACCATAAAATCTCTTTGGGTTTTGTAGTTTGTTTCATTTGAATTTCAACTTTTGGGTACCATTTTGATAGTTGGCCATCATAAAACTTCTCTTCTCACTGTTTGAGAAGAAAACTTGTCATAACCTCATCATGCCTTCCATATATTACTTACGAGAATGTTTCATTTACACCACTGACCAATTTAAGCTTAAAAATTCCTCTACTTAGCTTTTAAGTTAAGATATGTGTTCTTTCAATGTAAATTATAGTTATGAATTTGCTAAAACTTTTAGTTTTCCTTTGAATTGTTTTGGATTTAATAACTGATTTGACTTCTTTGTGATTGTTAATTGATCTGATAAAATTTTGTGGTCAAATTCATTTCAACTAAAATGAAATAAATGGATTGTTTTCTATGATTATTTTTATCCAGTGTTGGAAGATGGTAGACTTTTCTTTTAATATTAAAATATTATCATTTTTATATTCTTAGGAACTGTATTAAGGTAAGTAGAATTTTTTATTTTAGCATCATTTCTTTTTTTTTTTAATGTAATGAGTTAATTCTTTATGATTTTATTTTTTAAGTAGAAGAAATTAGATTTTAATTAATCAATATAGTCAATTTTTGAGAACACATACAGAATAAAGTATTCTAAAATCTAATTTCAGTGCATGGCGAAATTGGAAACTAGGGGAAACTAAAATGCTTGGATAAAGAGAAGGGTTAAGATTCATATCTAAAGCCAAAAATCATAATGTAATAATTGATTTCTTTTTTGAGATATACATTATTAGAATATTTTCTTTTTATGTACTCGAAAACCATATGAAGGTAGGTGCGATTCTTTTTTATTTCAATGTTTTGTATTATCTAATACAACAAATTAATTCTGTGAGATTTTCTTTTTCGAAGGAAAGGAATTAGTTTTCAGTTGATCAATAGAGTTGATTTTTGAGAACACATAGACCAAAGTATTTTGAAATCAGATTATAGTAAATGGAGTAATTGGGAAGTTGAGGAAAGTGCAATGTTAGGAAGAAAAGAAGGGTTAAGATTTACTATGAGCCACTTTGAGCTAAGGGTATGGCTCCCACTATTTGTAACATTGACAATACTAGGGTCTAACCCTTTGGAACAATGGACTTAAACCTGGTGAAAGGAGTCACCACCTAGAAGACAGAAAAAGAAATGGGTGAAGACTCTAGGCGAGGAATGTCTAACCCCTACTGCATTTAAAAATTAGGTACACATGAAGAAGGTAGAAAATGGCCTAGCATCCCATACATTTGGTTCATTGGAACCAAAACTTTATACATCACAACTCAAAAGCAAATAAATATGTACACGTCACAATAAATCAGACAACACAAGTATGATAATAAACAAAGAATTTAAAAGACAATACCTCTATTGTTGGTTCCTTCAATCTTTAATGTTCGATAACATTAAAGGAGGTCCTTTTGGATATGCTTTAATCACTTTTCGGTTTCTTCCTTCTCAACATTGATGGTAGAAAGCTCATGTGATAGGGGAATTTGTTTTTCTTTCTTAATGACATGGTTCATCTTCTAGGTGTTTACTCAAAGCATCAGTTTTCTCTTCTTTTTTTTTTCTATCCTCTTAATTATTAGTTGTTCTTGTTGTCCTTCTGAATGTGGGTGAAAATGAAAGTTTTTAATATCTCCATGCATTTTCTGTTGCATTGGCAAGAGTCATGCATGACTTTAGATTCTTCTCCAAAAGCTCCTTCCTACTTTTTTTGTCCCTAGAAATTGGCGCTAGGTAGATAGAAGGTCTGGTGAACCAAAAGCTGCTCCTAATAGAGTCTTAAAATGCTTGGCATACATTTCTTTTCTTTAAGTGAATGAAGTCTATGCTAATCTAAACGGTGTTTAGGGTATTTCAAAATAGTGTGTAATCTAGGGTAGGCTTCCTCATCACCTGGTATGAAGGCCATGCCATAGTGAATGGCAAGCATACCATATTAAGTGACAGGAGAGTCCATATGCTTTGATTCCTTTTTTTTTGTTCTTCCGCTCTAGCCCTTTTGGGCCCAGATACATGCATATAAGTTTCTCTAAAGCCACCATATGAAACCAAACCCCCTTTTATCTCTTCCTTTTCCTTATAAAAACAAGCACGGTATCTATAATTGCCTTCTACTCGAGTGAATTACATGTTAGCATTAAACAAGCGAAAGCAATTCTTTGTATGGATTGCATCACATGTCAATAAAGATGTGGCTATCCATCATGTGTTTCTATCCCAAAATTTTGGCAATACATATCGGTGGGGTCTTCATAGCACATTGCCTTATAAGACAAGCATATGTCGATAAGCTAGGCCTATAGTGTGCTAGCTTCTTAAAAAGTTCAAACATGTTACTAGCAGGCCTATAGTGCTTTAACTTGGCCAGAAGTAAGAATGTTAATGAGACAAACCCACAATGTGTTGACATTTTGAAGTTGGATTGATGCATGTCAATGGTGAGCTCATAGTACATCATTTGTTTGATTTCTTTTGATTACTTATATTTGATTAATTTTTTTCCAAAATAGTTACTTTGCTAGAAGAATGAATTTGCAAAAAATTTGGCAATTTTTTAGCTATCACTTATCCACTATACTCGGTCCTAAAGATCTAACTCTCACCATGGTCACTGTATGAGATATGGACATTGATGACTGATGGCTTGCTAGATATGGAGATGATGTAGTGGACTTTCTATTGCCCCTTGAGGAGAGATCCTATATGGACTTCATTGAGCACACCCTCTTTTACTTCATCTAGTATTTACTCTCATTGCAAAAGTTAATCTCGGGCTTCATGCTTAGGCCATAAGGTAAAAACAAAAATTTGTCCCATCTTTGGCGAAGAGGTTTGAAGACTACTTTAAAAAGTTTTGAAAATGATTTGGGCTTTAGGCTTAAAAGAATTTTGTGGGCCAAAAAATAAAAAACAATATTGGGCTTTCAACATAACAAGGTCATATTAGGAAAAAAATAAATCAAATGAGCCTTAACTTGGGTCAAGATATGTCAATTACAGTCAAACAATAAGCATTTAGGATAATCCTGAGGAAATTTATTATGCCAACTACTTGGACTTTTAGTCTTTAGGGTGAAAGACTAAGGTTCCCACGGCAAAGATATACTAAAGGTAAAAGGCTATGATTGGTCATGCAGTGTTTGATCTCCATACCTTGATTGAAAGTATGGTATCACTTACACACACATAACACCGGTTTCATAAGGTATCCTAACTTGCACATACAACGCAATTATAAGTGATACAATACATAATATTATAGTAATAAAAATAAAATAATATATTGACCAATGGAAGTAACTTCTCTTATACCTAATGGTGTTGCCATAGTGAGCAGAGATTTTCATCCCCACTCTCGGTGAAATGATTCTTGCGACTTCGGTACTGTTAGGCTTTGAGCCTTAGAGAACATCAGCCTATGCCCAAAGAATAGAAGTCACTACTTGGATGGGCTAGGTAAAAAATAGAATGAATAGATAACTCGAATCCTAAGGAATCTCTAACCCCCTTACTAGGTTGAAAAAGATTGGTACGTAAGAAAAATATGAGAAATGATCGAGCACCCCCAATATGTCTGATTCATTGAAAGCGACCTCATTTTCAGTTCTAAATATTATTATATTCTTAAATTATTATGATATTATTCATATTATATGTATTATTGAACTTCATTCATTTAAACAAAATAAACAATACACCAAAATAAAATGGGTACCAATATTTGATGAAAACATATCTTTACAAAAGTCTGAAGTTCATAAAAAATAATAAAAGCAACTAAAATAAAATACAATAAAATTAATAAGGCACCCACAATGTAGAAATATATAATTTACATTAATCGCCTTAAATAGAATAAGTAAAATAATAAAATAATCGCAATCATAACGATATCAAAGAATAATAAATAATAAAAATAACACAGAAACTCATAAAATAAATTTAAAATTAAAATCAAAAACATAAATTAGTTTAGAGCAATGAAAGAATAATAAACAGAAATAAGTAGGCAGATAATAAACATTAGTATCCAAATAATTTCACAATGATGTAAATCAATAAATAAATAACATATAATCATCATTTAAACATTTGAGATTAAACAAAGTTTATTTTAACTTCAATTTGATGAATGGTTCTTGTTTTCATAGTAGAAGAAACTAAATTAAAAATAGTGACCGAAAAAAAATCCTAAAGAAAATAATGAATCATGGCAAACTCGCCATGTCCCTCCAGACTCAAGCCTGTCAAAATTTTAAGAAATTATAATGTAACACAAAATCGATAATTAACGACTCATATAAAACATTTAAAGAAAATCACAATTAATTCATTTAAATAAAGATTATGAAATAAAATGAAATTAAGAACTCAAAATCAAGTTACAATTTTTATAAGATGATTTATTCACCTACATAATTTTTTAAAACATGATACAAATAACTAAAATAATTTAAACAATTAAAATGGTTAGTTTATATATAAAAGATAAAAATTATATCGATGTTGTTAGTTCCTCCAATTTTTGGCTCTGACTTAATTGAACTTAAGCTTTTCCTCTTGCAGCAGCACATCTTCTTTGCAATTTGAAAGCCTGCTCTTTTGCTTTTGAAATTCAGCCCTTCAACAATTTTTTTTCTACTGTTGAAGGAGTAAAATTTTTCAGTTTCTTGGATTTTCTGTCCACTTTATTTTTTCCTTTCTTTATTCACTGTTTTTTTTTATCTTCCCCCTTTTCTACCCTCTTTTCCATATTTATCCCCTTTTTTAAAAAATAAAAAATCCAATTTCATATTTTATCTTGTCAATTAAATATTTTATGTTTTTCAAAAAATAATTTTAAAATTTTGATTTAAAAACTAATCTATTGGATATTATTTTTAAAATTCATACCAAATGGAAATTTAAAAAAGAGTCGAGGAAATAAGGGCCTAACCATGGTGAGCTTACCATAGGACATGGCAAGCTCTCCAAGTCCATGTGATATAGCAAGTTCGCAATGTGACATGGCTAGTTTGTCTAGACTCTCGATTTTATATTTTACTCCTTTTTCCTGCCTTTTGTTATTATTATTTTTTACTAATTAACATATTAGTGAACTAAATAATTAATTAACAAATTAATTAACATTAATAAATTAATTAATATTAATAAACAAATATATCAATGCTTGAAATTTTTCAATGCCAAAATAATGGGTCTACAGCTGCTTGAACGATTTGGAACTTTAGTAAAAGAGAGTGACAAGTAATGATATAATTTCTGAAATTTGCACTAAGTGTCTACAAAACAAAACATAGAGACAAACCAAAGGATGGTTACCCTATAGCAAGAAACCATTGAGTACTAACATCTCACCATTGAATGACTTTAATATCTCAACAGGCCATTGCATAACCGTAATATCCCAATGAATTTATTGAGCGACCTTAGTATCTCGATAAATCACTAAGCAACTCTAATATCTTGGTGAGACAAAATAACCATTGAGCAACTTTAATATCCCAATGAAATCACCAAGCGACTCTAATATCTTGGTAAATCAAAACAATCATTGAGTAACTCTAATATCTTGATGAAATTACCAAGCAACTCTAATATCTTGATAAATCAGAGCAACCATCAAGTGACGCTAATATTTTGATAAAATCACCAAGAAACTCTAATTGAGACAACAACCATCAAGCCACTCTAATATCTTGACGAAACCACCAAGCAACTCTAATATCTTAGTGAGAAAATAAACGCATGAAATGATCACCAAAGAAGAGTGATATGTTGCAACATGACTCATCAAAAGTAACCATCAATCAACTCTAATATCTCAATAGGATAGTGAGTGACTCTAATATCTCACTATAAACAAACATTGAAACTTCAATAAATTTGTAGAAATATTGAATATTTGGGAACTTCAACAAAACCCGTAAAACTTGATACTTCAACAAATTCAATATAGGCTAGATGTTCATATGCTTAAACAAATATGAAGAATTCACCATATTTTGATAAATTTGAGTATATTCGGTTGTGGATGCTTCAACAAATCCACTAAAATTCTAACTAGATAGAAACTTGATTCTAGATACTTCAACAAATCAAGAAACACCATATGTCTTTGCAGAAATGAATCTTCATCTTGATTCTTTGCACTTGGGAATGGATGTCCTGCGTTAACTTCAGATATTCTAGATAGATTGATCTTCTATTCTTGGTTCTTTATTCACTTGAGATCTTTGGTTTTCTTCTAGCCATTTTGTTCCATTCTTTCAGCTATTTGCTTTGTAAAAAAATTTAACTATTTTTTAGCCCTTATATCCTCTCTTTGCTTTCTGCATGGTAAAACATTGAAGAGAGTCTAAAAATATTTTGTAAATGCATAAACTCAAAAATTGAATTGGAGAACCTTTGCCCCCCCCCCCCCCCCTGTATAGGCTCAAATCGATGATTTTGTTCCCATGTAGGCTTTAACCAACATTTCTTTTTTATCTAGTTCTTTATGCATGCACCTTCATTTTTGCAAAGTGATTGGATCTTTCTCAAGCAATGAGCCTTTCATACTCCTGACCCTATGTTTGCTTCTCACTTTTTGCTTTATAGAGTATCGATCGTTGACCTTGACAATGAATAGATAACAAGAGGTGACAAAAATTTAGGATGACATACTTATGTATGCATGTATGCATAATACACATGAATGAAACTTACAATGATTATATTAACTTACAGACCGAGGTGATAGGTCCAAGCGCCCATATTGGTACCTTTGGGATGTTTGCTAAAGTTTTGCATTAGAACAGCAGAAGATGTTACATCCATAACATTATCTTCAAGATATGGAGAACATGAATAGTAAGAGTGGCCCAAGTAGAGCAATTAGAGATATAGGAGACACCCATTTCAATCCATGGTTCAACACATTCGTTGATAACTTCTCCATGACCTTACAAATGATCTTTTCATTAGTCCACCTTTGCCCAATATATCCTTTAAGGTTTGACAATACTATGTACTTTCTTAAGCTTGAGGGCTTGTGTGATAAGAAAATACCCTTTTGTTTAAAATTTAATTTTAAAATCACATGTTGGCTTTGTTGAATTAGTGTCAATATACCTTAGGGCTCAGTTTTCAAATTAACACATCTATAATATCACAACCCTAGTTACCATACTAAATTTGGGAGTCATTTACATTTGAGCAAGAACTGTTGCACTTCGGATAGGCATTTACACTTTACTTGGCCAAAGGTTTCATTGAGCTTAAATATTGTCTATCTCATATTCATGCTTTTTCAAACAATCTCCACTAATAGACTCCACCAATCATGAGAGATCAACATGTCTTTAATAGACTTGAAATAGGGTCTATAATGGATATTGGCTAAGTGAAAGCCATTTTTAAATTGGAGATGACGTGACATTACTGACAAATCTTCATGCTATAAACTTTATATTGGAAATATTCTTAAACTCTGGACATCATTTTCACCTTTTAAGCGTCTTATTATCTTGCTTCATGAAAAGATAGAACTTGAATTTTCTTCAATCTCCTTGGCAAAAATCTAGATCTAATTAAGAAAATCTTTACTTTTGCAAAATGTTCAAGGCCCTTATTCTTGTTTCCTTTTCTTCTTTTTCTTCTTCTTCTTCTTCTTCTTCTTCTTCTTCTTCTTCTTCTTCTTCTTCTTCTTTTTCTTTTTCTTTTTCTTTTTCTTTTTCTTTTTCTTTTTCTTTTTCTTTTTCCTTTTTGTTGTTATTTTGAGCTTTTTCCTTTCTTTTTCTTATTTTCTTTCAAGAGAGTCACCTTGTTTGTATTATTTTATGTTTCTGACTATGGATGAGTGGAGAAGTGTGAGTATGCTTTAATTATGATGAACCTTTCATTGTCCTGATGACATCTCAAGAATAAATAGATTTAGGACATTAGGTCTAGTTTGAGTAAACTTCAACTATCCTTATGGTCTTGACTATATGTCCTTTTCTTTAATCTTATTGCCCCTTTAGTAACTCAATGATCATCAGACTTGCCATAAGTTTCACAATAACATAAGGCAGATTATCGAGTATAAACCAATAAAAAGCAAGCTAAAATCTCATGAAGGCTTAAAAGGATAACTAAGGATTAATGATAACATCGTGGATACTAGTTGTTGGCATAACAAATAATGTCTGGATCATCTCTCTCTTAAACAAGTAGAGTTTAATTTCAATCTAAAAGTTCGTCAAAGCATGTTCTAAAATTATTTAGATACAAGTAGTTATGCAGGAGCCCTCTCTAAGTAAGCATACACAGATCAACATCTCAAGAACATAATAATTCCCTCACCTAGTAAAGTCATTCAGATCATGATGCATTGATATACTAATTCATGAATATCAAGCAAAATTCATCATCAATTGAGCACTAGAACGACAAAAACCAACACAATCATAAATTGGACAAAAAAATAATTTTTGATAAAAAATGTTAATTTAAATAAAAAACATAATTGTTCTAAAAACACTAAAAAAAATAGATGAGCAACACTCAAGCCAAGGAAAGTTTGTTGAGTTAGAGTCGAAGATGCTTTATCTACTTGGATGTGCTAAGGGCGAGGACCTTTCCATCGTTGATGAGGTTCTATATTTGATGCCTTAATCGTGTAAATTGGTCTATTTCATGGCCTGGTACTTGATGTAACTGACAAAAAGTCTTTACATCAAAATTGGAGGGCAGAGGATATGGCAAAGATCAAGGGGATAAAGGTTGTAATAACCCTTTCTTCTATAATTTTTTGAAGACTCAAGATAGTGGCTTTCCCAATTCTGAGAATTGACACTTCTTTGTTGGTTGGGTTATTGTATTTATCTTGACATCTTTCTATGCCCTTTGACTTTATCCATCAGATTGATAGCCACTATTATCGCTTCTTATCTCATAGTATATGTTCTTTTCTCTCTTTCATCCTTCTAACTAAAGACCTGCCTCTAAAAGATCCTTAACATCCTTTCTTCAAGGTGGGGCAAGGCGCCTTTGACTACCATCCATATCTCATATGAGTCATTCAACCTTTTCTTGAGAAGAGCTGCCTTATTTCTCCATCTATTTATGTAGTCAACAAAGCCCTCATTTCATCTTTGTTTATGAGACTCCACCTCTATCGAGGTTATCTCTAACTCAATGTTGTACTCATACTATTAGATGAAAGTTTTTTTTATAGTAAATCCCAATCTTGTTGAGTTCTCTCCTCTAAAGTATCAAACCAAATCTACACTATATGATCCAAAGAGAGCATAAAGTACCTTAGTATTTAAGCTTTAGTGGCTCTAGTAGATTGCATAGCAGTGATATACTATTTGACATGTAAGTGAGGATTTTCAGTACCATTGTTCTTAGCAAAAGCTAGCATTTTGCACTTGTATGAGAGATTATCTTCCTCATCAAAAAGCTTATCAACTTCTGAGGCCTCTTCAACTTTCAGTCTCTTTTCAAACTTCTTTTTCAAGTCAGAAATGAGCCTCTCCACATCAGTAGGTTCTGTTTTTACTTCCACCTTCTTCTCTTGCTTCTTTTCCCACTAGGCCTGAAAGTGTGTATCCCAGTCATAGTCATCAATCACTAGCCTCTCTTCATCAAAGACAACTTCAACCATCTTTATATTCCCCTTATCTTTTGACTTCTTGGAACCAGAACAAACCTCATCATCATTATTTCCTAGCAATGCAACTAACTGAGTGTTCACTATCTCAGCCAAGGTCCCCTTTAGATCTTCCATCTTGGCTTCCAACACCTCATTCACAATATTCTTGACAAGATCAAAATCTTTTGTTTTTTGTATAAAACTAACTGATTCTTCACCGAACTCCGAATCACTAGTGTAAGTCAGATTATCATATGTCCTTGAGTTATTATACTCTAGGTCTATGAGTTAGAAAGGATTAATGATATGCAATGCAATGCATGTATACAAGTAGAAAAGATAAATAACAAACAAATAGTGGTTAGTCTCTTTCCTAGGTATAATAAGTAAAATAAATAAAACAATCACAATCGTAAAGATATCTAAGAATAATAAATAATAAAAAGAACACAGAAACTCTTAAAATAAACCTAAAATTAATATCAAAAACATAAATCAGTTTAGAGTAATGAAATATTAATAAACAGAAATAAGTAGGCATGTAGTAAACATCAGTATCCACATAATTTCACAATGACGTAAATCAACAAATAAATAACATATGATAATTTTTAATCATTTGAGATTAAACAAAATTTATTTTAACCTCAATCTAATGAATGGTTCTTGTTTTCAGAGTAGAAGAAATCAATTTTAAAATAGTACCTTAAAAAAATCCCTGCAGAAAAAAATAAATCATTGTGAGCTTGTCATGCCTTATGATGAGCTTACCATATGACATGGCTAGTTCACCATGTCCCATGGCAAGCTCGCCATGTGGAAAGGCAGGCTTGCCTAGACTCAGGCCTGTCAAATTTTAAAGAAATTATAATGTAATGTGAAATTAATAATTAACAATTCATATAAAACTTTTAAAGAAAATCACAATTAATTTATTTAAATAGACCTTACCAAATAAGACAAAACTAAGAACTTAAAATCATGTTACAATTTTTATAAGATGATTTATTTATCCATAGAATTATTTCAAAACGTGATAAAAAAAACTAAAATAATTGAAACAATTAAAACGATCAGTTTATATGTGAAACATAAGAAAAATTATACCAATGTTGTTGGTTCCTCCAATTTCCAGCTTTGACTCGATTGAACTCACCTTCTTTACAATTTTGGTCCAAAAGCTTGCTTTTTTGCTTTCAAAATTGGGGGCCTCCATCAATTTTTCTCTACTGTTGAAGGAACAAAATTTTAAGTTTCTTGATTTTTCTATCCACTGTGTTTTTTGCTTTCTCTCCTTATTGCTTTTTTTCACCTTCCCCTCTTCTACCCTCTTTTCCAGACTTTATCCCTTTTTTAAAGAATGAAAATTCCAATCCCATATTTTATCATTGCAGTAAAATATTTTATCTCTTGCAAAACTAATTTTAAAATTTTGAATTTTTTTAAAAACACTGATCTATCAGATATTATTTTTAAAATTCAAACCAAATGGGAATTTAAAAAGGGTAGAGAAAATACGGGCCTAACCATGGTAAGCTTGCCATAGGACAAGGCAAGCTCGCCATGTCCATGTGATTTGGTGAGCTCTCACTATGTTACATAGCGAGTTCATCTAGACTCTCGGTTTTATATGTTACTCTTTTTCCTGCCTTTTGCTAACATTATTTTTTACTAGTTAATTAAAATTAATAAATTAACATTATTTTGGTTTTATAGGTCTACAGGTATTGTGGATGATGATTCTTTTAATTTTAGGATGAGAGTTGTGCATGATGGTTCAAACGTTATTAATTCATGTCTGGTATATCGATGCATAGATGTTTGTGGTTGAAACACACATTTTGGAATAAGTTGGAACCTCCATTCATAGTCAAATGAACTTCTGCGGGATGTGTAACAGCCACACCATTTAGTATGACATTTATGCCATAAGCAGTGATAGACGTGCCACTCTGATATCAATTTTACTCATCAACATTGTTGTTGTAACCCAATTAGCATTCATGTCATAGTACGTAGACCACACCATAAGGTATGGCCTATATGTCACTTTGAGTGGTTTTTTCCACTTTCGTTGGCTAAGAGGAATCCTATGCCACTACTCATATTCTCATTTGTCAAAATAAATGCAATTTTTTTATTTTAAAGGGTGCATGACTTTTCTTCTCTGGAAATATTTTTTCAAATCTTCTTACCTAAATAACTCCTCCAATCTCCTTTTTTCTTCTTTCTTCACTGAAATCTTTCTTGCCAACATGATAGAAAATGAACTGAGAAAGATGCTAGCCCTTTTCTTTGCCCTGACGCCAGCATGCTGGAACCAATATCCTTGGTCACAATTGCAAACAATGAAATTCTTTAAAAATGTGAGATTAAATCCTCCTTTTTTACATATAACTATTCATTTTAGGATCATCAAACTTGTGCTTTCCATTCAAGGGCTTTAAACATTGCCCTATGTTTGGGGGAGTTTGTTGCTATCCTGGATTATCATCCCATCCAATCCAATTCTTTTGCACTTCCCATTTTGGCTTTTGATATGCATCACAATATGAGAGACTTTGTTCCAAATCTTTAGGAATGAGGACATGCAACTCACTCAAGGTAATCACATTTGTTTAATGATTGATTTTTGCACTGAACGAGTAGCATTGAATAAAGCCTAGGGTAGGATGTTCTATTTGTACTTGCTTGGACAATTTTATTTTCTTTTTTCTCATGATGGAGATAGTGATACACTTGTCATCATGCTTATTGAGAAAATCAAGGACAAAGTAAATGTTATGCTAGTGATCTTAGTAGAAACTCTAATTGGTTTGGACAAATTCAAATATGGAACCGATAGGAGATTAGGCAAGAGCCTTTTATTACTTCAAGTAATCATGTGACACTTCTTTTTTTATTTTTTATTTGACTGACCCTTTTGCCTAAACCTCCCTTGTAGGATTTCAGTTTAATTAGCTTTCCCTAATTTTTGCCTGAGCCACTCTTTCAAGATTTTAACTCAGTGGATTCGTTATTTTCATTATTACTCTAACTTTTGCCTAGGCCACCCTTTTTTATTTTCAACCTAACAAGTTTCTTTCATTTTCTCTATCCTTTTTATCTGTTTTCATTTCATTTCTTTTTACTTTTTCTTTTTTATTTACTATTTACCCTTCTAAGTCTAGCTACAAGAGAAGCTTGCATTATTGGTGTTGTCATCTCTTGACCCATCTAGATAGCAACCTCGTCATCATTGGACTCAATAATTAAACCATCCTATAGAGTCATATACTAAGTATAGGGACTAGGTGGTGACTCTAGGGAGAGGAGACATTTACTAGATCACCCCTTGATGGTGCATTACCAAGATAACCTTAAACCCTAAAGGAACCATATATGTGACTTTGGTTGGACTTTGAAGTGGCACATGTTACATCCCTTTTTACCTTGGCCATCAATAAGCTCAAATCCTTTGAATTGGGGTTTACTGCATAAATTTGATTTTTACATATTGACTGATGACTTCCTCAACCTGCTTCACTGCATGTTGCTATAGAGAGACACCTTTCGCCTGTGTTAAATAGCTGTAAAACCACTTTATTAGTAACAAAGTGAACAACTAGATGAAAGACATGTTTTGTTTTACAATGTTAAAATTAGATGTGTTTATTTAAGTTGTGATGTTTTTATTTTTATTTTTATTTATTATCACCTTTTGCAACATATGCTTATTCTCTGTTTATGATGGTTCAATTTGCATAGATAGCGCAAAACAATAATTAACAAAAATTTTGATGCATTTCATTAGCCAAAGGAACGTCCCTCATTAAATATTACAATGCATTTAAGCAAGCACCTCTGTCATGAAATGGCCTTTTTAGGTTTTCCATTTAGATATTATATTCCTCACTCTAGGCTTTTTCTTTTAGTTGGGCTATCGACCCTTATAGATTTTCAATCCAATGGGAAAATTTCCCTAATTTTTGCCTAGATGACCCATTTTGGTTTTTCACTTAACAAGATCATTTTTTTCTCTTTTTCTCTTCTTCCTTTTTTTTTTTGCATAAAGAAGATTTTCATCTTGTCCACATTCACTAGTTCTAAGAGCTCATTTCTATCCATGTATGAGATTTTGACTACACTTTTCCCAAGACATTCTTCACCAGATAAGGCCCTTCCTAATTGGGTATGAATTTTCCTCTTAGGTCAAGGAGATTCAACTTACACTATTTTAATACCAAGTCTCCAACTTGTTGTCTTGTATATTTCCATTACTTAACCCTCTTGTTGTAAGCTTTGGCTATACTTTTTTGATAAAGTTAGTTGTGATACAAGGCATTGAGTCTATGTTCCTCTAGAAGTGCCAATTGTGCATGTTTATCTTTTACCCATACAATTTATAGTAGTTCTACCTCTATAAAAACTCTTAGTGAGTTTACCTCCACTTGTATTAGAATAGGACTACCTTCATTCCATAAACTAAGGAGTATGGGGTCATTCCTATAGAAGTTCAAATGTTGATTTTCCAACCCTATAGGGCAAAGAGAAACATGTATGACCAATCTCTGTAGGTTTGAGTCATTTTGGAGAGGATGACTTTTACTAACTTATTTGCCACTTCAATAGCCTTATTAGCTTATGAATGGTAGAGAGAGGATTTGTGGTGTTCAACTTTATATTCTTTAAGTAGTTCTCTCACTTCTCCTTGGAACTGCATCCCGGTGTTTGTTACTATATGATGTGGTACTCTGTAGCGACAAAAAATGTTCCTCCGAATAATCTTGGCCACTATTTTGGTCCTAACTTGTTGAATGATTTAGCTTCCACCCATTTGGAGAAATAATCAACTTTATTACTAGAAATAAGTTGCCATTAGAAGCATATGGATGTATTTCTCCAATAATGTCTATTCTCTAAGCTGAAAAAGGCCATGGCAATGTGAAGGCATGAAATTCGGTTAGTGGTAAGTGATTCAGGTTTCCATGGGATTAGCATTGTGAACACTTTCACACAAAATTAATGTAATCATGCTCTATGGTGAGCCAACAGTATCCTCATCTCATTATCTTTTTAGCTAATATGTGTCCATTCATATGAGGCCCATAGACTCTTGAATGCACCTCCAACATTACTTGTTCTACCTCATCTTTCCTCAAACACCTCAAGTTCACTCATCAATGCTCCCTCTAAACAATTTTGTATGAAATGTCATATAATTTAAAGCCCACTTCCATATTGCCCTTTTTCTTTTCTTTTTTATCATATGTAGCTCTATTTAGAGACTTACACTGCTTTAAGTATTACCGTATTGTGTCATACCATGCATTATGATTATTGTGTGCAACTGACACTTAATAATAATCGTAGTAAGGCTGGAAAGAGCTAACACAAATTAATGGCTTCGTGAAAAGCTTCAAGGGGTTCTCCCAATTCGATACAATAGTTGCTAGTGCGTCAACCATCTTGTCCACTCCTAAGTACATGAATAAACTGACTATACTTAAAATTTTGGAGCACCGAATTCAAATGATCTAGATACAACTTTAGTTTTTCCTCCTTTAGCTTGCATTCTCTACTAACCTATTGCATCACTAAAGACGAGTCACCTACTAATAGCTCTTTTCAATCTCCATCGTAATGAGACTTTCTAACCCAAAAACACAAGTTTCCTATTCTCCCATGTTATTTGTCACTCTAAACATACATAAATCAATCAAAATGAAACAAATATTATTCAAAAGAAATGGGATATACTAACTTAGGAATAAAATTTGAAAAAGACAAATAGAAAAAATTTATTAAAAAATTCATTTGAAAAATTTTATCAAATGTGTAAAGTTCATTACAATTGAAAAAAAAAATTGCTATGTATTACAATTAAAAATAAATAAATAAATTTACCGAAAAAAAATTAATTTAATACACCAAATTCAACTTGCCAAATCAAGTTTCATTCTCATTGTCTTGTAAGGAAAAAAAGAGCGTATGAATACTATAAATTTTCTCTATCTAATTTTTTCTTAACAACTAAAGCAATATAGAAATTTAAAAGAAAGCTATAGAATGAACTCATAAAACTTTTGTTTATTAGTGCTACCAAAAAAAAAAAGAAGAAAAAAAAAAGAAATAGTGATAATTTTGAAAATAAAAACTTGTAAAAAATAAAACTAGAAATACCAAAAAGATAAATGAAAAAAGTAACAACAATAAAAATAAAAATAAAACATAAGTAATTTCTAAAAGGGTAATTTACGCAAAATATTTCCATGTTTTCTTATTTTTTCAATTTTACAGTCTGAATGTTTTGTTTCATGTTTACACTTTTTTCATTTTTTATGATTTTTATTTTTTTTTTCAAATATACCTTTCCATCAACATTTTTCTTTGCTTTCCTCTATCTTCTTTCTTTTCATTTTTCACTTCTATCCATCTCCCTCTTTTTCTTCTTTTCTTTTATTTTTTTATTTGCAAAAAATTTGTATTGATACCTTATATAAGTACCGTAAATATACCCCATATACATAAAGTATGTATATAGAATATAAGAATTCCATGTTACAATTCAGTTTAAACCTCTTATGTTCAACATTAAAGCAATTATATATTTTATAATAGAAAATCTCAAGTTATAAAAACTCAGTCTATATAAAAATAACACATCCAAAAATATTATATTACTTTAATATTCATTTGGTTACATAAACACACACATACATATATTGTTTCCAATATCCACTCATTATACATATACATATAACTAAAATACAAATTGTTAAAACTGTACATGAATGCACCACCTTCTAAGTTAATCTCGTAGAACCCTCAGTCTCCTTGTGACATAATAATCCTATTCTCAAATCAACAACCTACTCACTTGCGCGATTCACACAACCACGCTAAGTTCAAAAGCTTAGTGGTACATATACCAATAACATATATGCATTTAAATTCATAAGCACATAGCATTCACATACATACCTATTGGGCCAAATACTTCTATACAATTATCATATCCATTTATCACAATATCAATTTCACGATTCAGCTTTGCTCATATCCATCACTAATCTCAAATCTCATGACCTAGCCCTGGTAAGGTTAATACCTAGCTCTGCTCAGGTTAAAACCTAGCTTTGCTCAGGTCTATTAACATTTACAACACAAGATCTAGTTCTGCTCAAGTCCTTCCACGCATGCATAATAAGTCTCAAACATAACTAGACAAGTTATTGTATAGATTATACACATACAACATCATTCTACATTTCATCATCACATTCTCTTTGTTCTATTCTTTCCAAGTGATCACCACTTTTCATGATTATTCTAAATTACCATTTCATAATCACATCACATACACATGAGCCACATTCATAATGTGACTCACTCCACACACTTTGTCTATTTACACATTCAACACATTTTTCATAGCTCTTTACTCTTTCCATACATTCTATAATTACATATGAATTCCCAACATATGGGTTAAAAGACAGGGTAGTGCAAGCTGCATGCCACATTCGTGTATCATAAAACAAAGCTGCCAATATCATCAAAATAACCCTACGGTCGTGGCATCCTAGGGCCATGCGTGTGGATTTGGATTTGCCACTGCCTTTAGAACATTCCTTCCTTAGGCAGTCCTAACCTCAGTGCCATGCTCATTCTCCCTTAATACCATGCCCGTGGCATCTCTTACTTTGACTTTCTCTTCTCTTATATTATCATCATCATCATCATCATCTTCCAACACAATTATATATTGTGCTAATATGTATTGTATATTTTATGTATATATCTTATATATTTCATGTATACTTCAAGTATACAATAAGTATATGTCTCATATCTATTGCATGTTCATGTTATATTTCTCTCCACCAATCATACTTACTAAATCCCCACATTACTTACTCCAATGTGCCCTACAAAAATGGGGATGTTACAAAATTATTTTGATCTTCCATATTATTTATCTTTTTGTAAAGATATTTGTGTTTCTTTTTTGTGTGTTTTTGTTGTTTTTCAATTGTAGTGTTAAAGGTTCAATTATTCATATATGTTTGATAAAATAATTTAAAGAGAGTTTTGTTTTGTGAAATTTTTTTCAATTATTCCTTTTCAATTTATATTTTTGTTTCGTTAATGTTATTTATTTATTTTTATTTGCATTTGTTTCAATTTGATATTTGTGTGAGTTAATTGTTTATTTCAATGTATGTGTAATTATTTGAGCATATACTCAACATACAAAGATATATTCATAACGTACACTCAATATTTATATGACATACATAACATACAACTATATTCACATGATATATACACAATATATATACAATATCAATGCAGCATATTCGTAAAGATATTTTGTAGATAATGTACAAATATTATATAGATGTTATAAATATTATGTAGATTGTGTAGATATTGTATAGCTATTGTATAGATTTTTTTATATGTATTATTTATTTTAACTACTAAATCATATTTTTAATTTAAAAAAATAAAATTATGAATATAAATTATAAGAGAATGATTTAGATAATAGAATGTATCTCTTTTAGATAGCATAATGTATATGTCTCTTAATCAACATCTATACAAAATATATATAGAATGTTGAAGAAAAAAATATTTTTGAAAATTTTATACAAATTGTTTTAAAAGTATAAATATTTTTATTTTTTGTAAATTAAAAAAATATATTTTATGGATAGTGTTGTTAAAGAGATAATTACAAAACTAACTTAAAAATAAAAACAACTTTCAAAAATATGGGCCTTCAAAAAAAATTTTCAATTTTACCTAACAAAACATTTTCAATTGCAGTGTATGACAAACTTCCTAGAAAAACAGTGGAACAAAGTATAATAGTATATCAACTTTCACCAATATCATAAATTAGTATAACAATGGGCCAACTTTCTACCAATGTCATAAATTAATTAATATATTATCACTGTTTAATTAAATATAAATAGTGGCATCAACTTGTAGTCTATTTGTTTTTATATTATTTGTATTATTTGTACCATTTATTTTTATTTTTTTAGACAATTTTCAAACTAATTTTTTTAAATGCTAAATTAAAAATATATATATTAAGTTTTTACTATATGTAAAAATATACCAACATGTGATGATATATACCAACATAGATAAACATATAACAACATATATGAGTAGATTTTCAAAAAGAAATATCAGTATCTAACTAATATATGTTGTTATATATTACAATATATATCAATTGAATTGTAAAAAAAACAAAAAAGAAAAGAAAAGAAAAAGAAATACTAGTAAACAATTGTTATATGATATGATATGTTCATACATATTACATATAACAACATATATCAATTGATATATGTAAAAAAAAAATCAATATACAATTGATATATGTTGTTATATATTCATATATGTTATATATAACAACATATATCAGTTGACTTGTAATAAAATATCAATGTACAAACTAATATATTTTGTCATATGTTTATTTATGTTATATATAACAATATACATTAGTTGATTTGCAAAAGAAATATCAATATACAACTGATATATGTTATTATATATTCATATATATTACGTATAACAACATATATCAGTTAATTTGCAATAAAATATCAAAATACAAACTATTATAGGTTGTTACATGTTCATATAAAAATTGTTGTTACTATATGGTATAACTACTGTTTGCAAAACTTTAAATGGATCGTGTATAAAAACAAAGAAACCAATGGGATTTATCTAAGCAACAATCAATCAGACAAAAGTCTCACTCTTAGATCTATACAAAATAAAAAGAATAAACGCATATATTAAAAACACATAAATTTAAATAAAAGAATATATAAAAAAAATATATAATTTTATTTGTTAAAATATAAATAAACATACAGAATATAGATTATATGGTATATTGCTTTTCGTTATACCAGGTACCACAGGTTTATAGACTCTGCTCATCGCTAGTAGCCGTTACAACTTATACCAACAAATCTTTATTAAATATAAAAAACTTTATAAGTTTCTGATGGACCAAATCAACTTTTGTTACAATTGCACATCATACTTATACAAAATAAACTTTAAAATATAAAATACAAACTTTAAAATAAATAACTTACAGGAGAATTTTACAATAGAGAAAGAGGATAAAAAATGGAAGAAGGTTTTTAGTGAAAGAGAAAGGGAAAGGAATGCCTAAACTAGAGCTTGAAGGTTCTTCAGAGCTTCTGGAGGTGAAAGGGTTCTGAAAGATGTCCTAGAGCTTCAGAAATGGCTTCTTTAAATAGGCAGATGGCTTTAACTTTACACTATTCATTTTACATGCCTGGTACCTTAGATGAATAGTAACATGTCATTATTATTTGTTTTATGCTGCACCTTCACTAGTTCAGAACTATAGGTAAATAGTACCTTGCCGAGGGTACTATTTACTTATTGTGGAGAACCGTAGATGAATAGTTTTTCTGACTTTACTATTGGTTTCCTCTGGCGAATACTGTAGATGAATAGTATTTTATTAGTGGGCACCGATTTTATTGACTTTGAAAGAATAAGATTCCTTCTGCCTTTAATTTTTTGAAGAGTCTGAGTTAGAGTCTGATATTTTTTTATTTTTATTTTCTTTTTTCTTTATTTTTTTTTATTTTTCTTTTTTCTTTTCTTTATTTTTCTTTTCTTTTTTACTTTTTATCTTTATTGGAGACATAATACCATAGCAATCATCCTCATTGCTGGGGAAATAATCTGAGTCTGAGTCAGATATTTTATCAGTGGAAAATGATGTCATGGATGATGTAGAAGAGGAGTCAGAAGAGGAAGGTGACTTTCTTCTTCTAGAATGAGCTTTATTGGATGATCCAGCAGAGCTAGTCTTACTGTGCTTTAAGAGCTTAGTGGTTGAAGGAAGAGATTCAATTATCTGTTGCATCAATGCTTTATAATCTTCTACAGTTTTGCAGCTTCAAAAAGTGTAACATCCTTATACCCTATATACGTATAATACAAACACTCGGTATGTGTGAAATATGCATATACGGTATAAAAATATCACAATCTGATTTCATAAAAAAAAAATTTTTACCAAATTAAAATCTCAAATACTTTAAAATGTATATTTAAATAATAAATAAAATATTCTTTATAGATTATAAGTTCCAAAATAAGCATTTTACATAAAAATCTCTGAAAAAAATTCACCAGAGTTTTATCTGTAATTTGAATAATCCCAAAATTCAATAAACTCAACCTTTATAAAACAAACACTCCCAATAAAATCAAATCACCATTTCACCAATACTTCTCAATTTTTTCATATTTTCTCCAAAAATTTATACATAGATATATATATATATAAATCAACAAAACATATAGAATTTCATTTTAAACAAATTATACAAAATATTCTTTACAATTTACAATATATACTTAAAAACATAACATAATATACATAATATCAAAATATATTATAATATCAAATATGTACATGCTGGCAAATAGCTCTGATCTTGATGTACCCAAAAATACTTCAAGCTTAATAAATACAAGCATAGACCTGACTAGGTCTAGTAGAACTCTTTGACTCTACCGGATCACCGATATCACCTGCGCCATGAATTACAATTGTGCTAAGCTAAAAGCTTAGCTGTACAAACTTTGATAATAATAAAACTGTAAAGTAATACCAATGCAAAACGCTTATGTATATCATGACACCATATGTCATATCATTTCATTTTAAATATCTTTTTTAATCATTTTACATTTCACATACACAAACACAAACATGAGCCCAAATAATCTAGTATATTATTCAAATATCAAAGTTACTGTTTTGATCCATATTAACACCCAGTGTCTAGTCCGAAGGCAAGTGACGCCCAACGTCTAGCCCGAAGGTAATTCATAGTGATGCCCAGCATCTAGCCCGAAGGCAAATTAAACAATTGCTCAAAAGCTAGGCCCGAAAGTAAATAATGAAGATAACCTCATAGGCATGCTGCCAAACACAAAACTCTGAAAATTGACTAGCATACTAGTCACACAATTATTATATATATTTCATTATCAATATCTTTCTCATTTTCTCACAATTCATTAGGAACATTGCCCCTTTCTTATTGTCAATTAGGCACATTTCCTCATTTTCTCATTATCAATTAGGCACATTGCCTCATTTACTCATTTTTCATCATTTCATCAATGTCAATTCATTTCATTTCATCATGTCTCATTATATCATCACAAGGTATCACATACCACATTAATATCACATTACCCAAATACTTTGAGCTATTTTCACATTATTCACATAATTCACATTTTATGTAATTTAGCCATTAATAATGGCTTTTCACAATGCCTTTAATGCATACATAATGAATCACATGTCATAGCAGATTGTTCATTAATGATCAATGTATCAAGTAGCTTAACACATGTGTTAAGTCTAATGTAATGCAACATATCCAATTTTATCCAAAGTTTGTACTTACCTCTAAAAGCTTTCAAATGCAAGCTCATAACTCTCACCAACCTTATCTTCCAAGTTGCCTTTCAACACTAGGGTTGAGCGAACCAATTCTCCTTAATGCCTAAACACAATGTGATCAAATATAATTATTTAGTATCACATTCCAAGGCATTCTCAACATCAAGCCTTAATTAAACAACACTCCTACAAAATTTTCAAAATTAAGTATTTCCTTATTTTAACTTAGCAAATCCATATTAACCCATTAAATTAGCATTTTGAGTTTATTTATATCATTATAAATATATTTTAACATATTTAATTAAACCAGTTAAATTAACCTAAAATGGCATAACCTTCACCGTTGAATGTTCTCCATTCCATCTCAATCCAATTATCATTTCAATCTTATTTTCATCATTTATATCATTAAAGAACATGATTTAAGCATTAAAATCAAATAATTAATTATTCTTTGAAAATTCACTTTTTCAAAACCCTAAATCAACACTACCTCATCCAATCTATATCCAAACTTAACCAAATTCATCATTTGACTTTAAAATCCTTGTTTATACATCAAAATAACACATTTAGAACCAAATTGCACAATTAAATCATATGAATTCAAAAATCTAAAAGTTTCATAACCCTAAATTCTCTGTCTTCACCAAACTTCACTCAAACTTACTCTTTTCTTCCATCTAACTTGAAAATAATTAAATACTAGCCAAAATAGAATCATACATACCCTTTCAAGCCATTAAATTGCACTTATATAAAAACTCAAACTTCACATACTCATAATTTCCATGAAACCCAAAAATTAGGATAAGAAGCTTACTAATTTGTTGGAAAACCACCAAAATATCACTTGTTGCTTGAAAATCCTTGCAAAATTAATTGTTTAAATGAAGCAAAAATCACTTTTGCTCACCCATGGAAAATTGTCCAAGAGAGAAAGAAGAAGAAAGAAATTCTTTTCAATTTTTGATTTTTCTCTTTCCTTCATTTAAGACCACATATATATATATATATATATATATATATATTATTTTAATTGATTATTTATTTATTTATTTTAAAAATAACAATTTTCATCTTCCATTCAAAAATATTTTTTAAAAATATTTTATTAATTTTAAATTTTATAAAGTATATTTACTAATTTACCCCTCCTTTAATATTTATGTTTTTGTCTTTTTAATTTCTTTCTTCTTTAATTTCTAGCCTTATATATATAAATATTTAATTAATTAATTAATTAATTAATTAATATATTTAATCTTCCACCTCCTAAAAATAAATTAATATTAAATTATTTTTATTTACTTATTATTAATTAATTAATTAATAATGATAAAATATCACACTTTTCCATCATCTTCCACTATCCAATATTATTTTATTATTATTATTTTCATCATTCACTTTTTCAACACCAAATTATATCTCACATATATGTATTGTATATTTTATGTATATGTATATATCTTATATATGTTACTTATATTTCACATATACCATTATATACATATTTATGTAAAGTATATACTATGTATATGTAATGTATATTTACTGAATATAAATACCCATATGCACAAATAATGTGTATCCTATATGCACATCAAATCTACCTTATATGTGTATTAAATATATTAAGTATGTAATTTATATATCCAACATATACAATTAATATACCATATGTATATGTTATATATACACTAGGTATATATATTGGGTATATACAACTTTTATATCTCCAAATGCTTATTTAATTTCTCTAAAATCACAGATATGACAAGAATGGCTATATTTTGGATTCTTTGAGCTTTAATAGAAACAAATAACTTTGGGTCAAAGCAACTATGGTTCCTCTTTAGTAGCCACTGCTTTACTGTGTGCTCATAGGTAGAATTGCAAAGACAATCCATCATTTGATTTTAGTTTTTCTTAATACTATGGATATATTAGTACCTGATTGTATAGCAATATCAAAATACCACTGGCATACCCTAGGTATATAGAAAATCATAAAAAAGAGAAGAAGAGGAGGAAATTTCTTATCATATGGGCTTGGGTTGAAATGGGCTTTAAAGTACTGAAAGGCCAATAATGCATCTTGTGATAATATTTTCTTCTCATTATCACAATAATACCACTAATCAACAAACCATGGGAATGTTGGCAGTTTTATTTTATTATCAAAATATATGAGTCAAGAATAGGTTTGACCAGGGTTTTGAAAAAAAAAAAAGACTTTAGTCTAAGCATCAATATAATCTCAATAATTATAAGAAGAGCATATAGAGTTTTAAGGAAGGGTTTTAAATTGCATAGGGATGTGCAAATGTTTTTCCCACTCAAAAGGATGGAGAATTTTCTTTATGTTAAAAAAAGAATAAGCTATAATTGATTTATCCTTCTAGTTATAATTATGCTTTAAGTAAATAGAACCAAAATTCTCTAGATTATTAAGATAATACTTTTGAGGTTTTGAAAATTCAGTTGGTTTAAAAAATCAATTTTTAGGCCATACAGATTCAATAATTTTTCATGAATTTTGTTGAGCAGGTCCATATTCTATTATTAATTAGTAAACCATTCAGCTTTAGGGTGCTTTAAAGAAAAATTTAAAGAAACAATTTGAGTTGAAGGGTTTGAAACTTCCAACTTGATTTTAAAAATATTTTGAGATAGAGTTTTAGGTTTTGAAGACTCTCCTATCTCTTATTTTAAATAAGGAATTAGAGCATCACTACCTGGGATGTTAGGAGGCTTAAAGCCCATATTGTTTAAAGCTTTAACAACTTCTGGAGAATGGGTCAGCTGGGAGACCCATTGTTCAATATGGGCTTTACTATCTTCTTCGACCACTTAAGCCTAAGGATTTATGGGTTTAGTTGCTTTAGTAATTTTGTCTGAATGATCAGACAGAGCTTTAGGAGATTCAGGCTTTAGGATTTCTTTAGATTTATTAGCTGCTTTCTTCTTTTTATTCCCCATAATTCCTAAGAAGGAATTCACGAGTAAGGAAGTCAGGTAAACTATTATTTTCTCCTTTAATAAACTCTATACCAAAATAAAAAAAATACTAAAAATAGCTTACCATCTAGCAAAAATTTATTTTGAGGAAATGTTTTTAATATCATTTTGTAAAACATCTTTAGCACTTTTACAATCAATACAATGTAAGAATTTTTTATTTAAAGATCAGATTTATCTTTTGAAGTACATAAAATGATATTCAAATTTTTTTTTAATAGTAGAATAATTTAATTGTGTTGGACTCTAATATCCTGAGTAAAATTAGACTATGGTTTCTCTATCCTCTTTTATTTATTTTAATTTCCCATCATAATCTATATCTGAAGTATCAGTCTCAACTATTTTTGGAGCTAATGGATCAGCTATATGTAAGTAGGGAATAGTGTTAACTAAGGTTTTAATTTGCCTAATATACCAGAATGAACCTCAGTCCATGGGCCAGGATTTTTTCTAAGCATATCATGTAATGGTTTTATAATTCTATTTAAGTGTGGATAGAATTCTATAATATAATTTAAACATCCTAAAAATCTCTGTAATTGGGATTTATTTAGAATTTGATCAGAAAACTTATTTCTGAAGGCTAAGTTTCTTTCTATAGGTTCTAAAATACCATGTTCTATATAATGTCATAAGAATCTAATCTTAGTCTGAAATAGAGATATTTTAGTTATACTAAGTACTAGACCATCCATCTTTACCACCATAAAAAATGTTTTTAGGTGTTTAAAATGATCATCTGGAGTTTTAGAATATATCAATACATCATCAATGTATACTATACAGAATTTAGTATAAGGATTAAATATATCGTTCATCACTCTCTGAAATTCAGAGGGTGCATTCTTTAGACCAAAAGGCATAACATTCCACTCATACTATCCAAATGGATCAGTGAATGCAGTCTTATACCTGTCTTTAGGGTTAATTTGAATTTACCAAAAACTAAATTTCATATTAAATTTACTAAAAATATTTGCTTCATATAGTCTTCCTAATAAATCTTTTTGATTTGGAATAAGATGCCTAATCCATTTTAATGCTTTATTTAATGGTTTATAATTTATTACTAATCTAGGATCTCCTTTTTCAATTTCGGAACCCTTGTTGACATAAAATGCAGTACAAGATCATGGCTTCTAGATTTAACAATTAATTTTTTATTTTTCAAATCAGTTACTTCTTTTTTATAAAATTTAATCATATCAGTCGCCATTTGAATGGCCCGAGCTTTAATTGTAATAGATTTTTTATCGAACCCTATTTCATAATGTAAATCAACCATATACTATTTTCGGTTCCAAAATGCATTTGGAATATCAACACATAATTCATTCTCAATTTTAACTTTTAATTTATTAACTTTATCTTGTATGAATTTACTTTTTAATTACTCATTTATTTTTTGTAAATAAAAATTATTTTTTAAATTAAAAAGTTATTCAGACTTTGCTTTTATTAATGCATTTATTTATAGTTCATAAATTGAATGAGCTTTAAGTATATTTAGATTTTTCCTTTTAGGTTTTTTTATAAATGAAAAAATTATTTTTTGATCTTTTATGTTAAAAGTTATTTTATCATCTTTTTACAAAATATAGTGTAATTAGATTCATAAATGGAGTTCTTAATATCACCATATGACACATTTTATTAGTTAACATAAATATATTTTTTTAGTTCTAAATTTTTATCAATTATTGAAGCTTCTGTTTTACCAAGAATATTTAATTTAGATTTATTAGCAGTTGATAATTTTTCATTTATTTTTCGCCAAAATCTTTTAGGAATTAAGCTAGATTTAATACAGTTCTTATATCAAATAAAGCTATAGTTTCTATATTATAATTATTTAAAAACTTTAATTTTATTTTTATTAAATATTTTCTTGATGTAATTTCATATAACATAAAAATTATATTATCATAAATTTTATCTTTATTTAATAAACTAATTTCATTATTATCATTAATTTCTCCTTTATTAGTTATTTGTTTAATATCTTTTTCTTCTTCTTCTTCTTCTTCTTCTTCTTCTCCTTTAGAAGAAGTAGAATTTAATAAAGACTTTATTAATTCAGAATCATTTTGTTGTTTAACATTTTAATTCTTTTAATTCTATTTTTAATTCTTTAATTTTCTTTTGTAAATCATTTATTGTAGATTTATTTTTATTGTTTTATTTTTATTTAAAATTAAAGTTAAATCATATGTTTGTTTACTTGTACTAGGCAATACTGAATGTTTAGGTTTTTCATTAGAATCTTGTAATAATTTATTTAAGAATTTTTCTTAGATTTTAGGATCATTTATATGTTTTGTTACTTTCAATATAGATTCTTGTTCTTTAGTTAAAATATTTATTGATTTATTACTAGTTTCAGAACAAGTTTCTAATCCTATATCATTTATTTGATTTTTTTTTTCAGAATCTGAATATTCTAAATATAATTCATGAACTTTATTTAATACATATTCTTCTAATTCTAGTTTTTATAGTTTTTTTTATTAGACTTACATAATCTAAAAGTATATCATTTTTTTCCACAATTATAACATTTTAAATCTTTATATGATTTAAATTGTTTATCTTTCCTTTTAAATAATTTTGTATTACTGTGTTTTCTAGATTTATAAGGTTTCTGTTTTTTATAATAGTCTTCTTTATTGTACTTTCTTTTATAATTCTTTTTATATTTTTTATACGATTTTTTAATTTTGTAGAACTTTGTCCATTAAAGTCCTTATAATTATGAGTTATGCTGTAATCAAATTGTTTACAAAATGAACCTAATTCTTTTTTATTTTTTCTCATTTCAAATTTTAATGATTTTTGAAGTTTTATGTCTTGACAAAGTTTTAATCCTTCTTTTTAAACAATACTGACCAATTGACCATAATTCAAATTCTTATAAGGAATATTTCTATTTTATATGATTTTTAACTTTTTCTCCTAGAAAGAAGGGCAATCCTACTAAGAATTTTTCCTTCCAGAAAGCCTAATTGGAATCTTTCCTAAGCATAATTCTAGTTTTAAAAGTTGTTTTATAAAATTGAAAATCACTACGTTTTTTACACATGAGGTTACTTAGTAATTCATCATTTTTATCTTTTAAATGGGTAGGATCTCCTATAAAATGAAGTGATATAGTCAGCATTAGCATTGCCACTGCATCCTGAATAGTATCACCATATTCATTTAATTTAAAGGTTCCATCTTTATAAGTTTTACAATGTTTAATATTTCTAAATATTATTCATCAGCGAGATGATTATCTCACCAACCTTTTAATTGACCTATGAAGCTAGCTATAATTAATTCTGATATTGTTCTATCTGATGTATCGGTTTGGGTGCTATAAGCATTGGCAGCCATTATCATCTGTTGTAGAAGACTCAAAATATTATATTCTGATAGGCTATCACTGTTCCATTCATATACTGAAGAGGCATTATATTTATACTGCGATAAGGTATTATGTTTGTCTATAATCCCTAATCTAGTGTAGATATTCTAGGTACTATAGATTGGTGATGTGTTATATAATTTATTTGTGAATCTATATCTTTATTAAAAGATTCAAGATCTTCAGTTTCAGGTTAAGAATCATCAACTTATTCTGAATCTTGATCTTGTGTTACTATACTAATAGTTTTAGAGGTTTTATTTCTTGATCTTTGATAGCTTTTTTTTATGAAGTCAAAATCCTTAGAATTGACTTCTTATTGACCTGTCTTAGGTACCTTAAAGGGTTTAATGTGCTGATGTTCCAAATGCATTTTGAAATATAAAGCAGCATATGATTGATTTACTATATGAAATAGGCTTTGATAAAAAGTCAATTACAACTAAAGTCTGGTCCATTCAAATGACACCTGATATGATTGAATTTTGCAAAAAAGAAATAACTGATTTAAAAAATAAAAAATTAATTATTAAATCTACATGCCCACGGTCTTATGCAGCATTTTATGTTATCAAAGCCTCTAAAATAGAAAGAGAAGCCTCTAGAATAGTAATAAATCATAAACCTTTAAATAAAGATTTAAAATGGATTAGGTATCCTATTCCAAATAAAAAAAAAGATTTATTAAGTAGACTTTATAAAGCTAATATATTTTGTAAATTTGATATAAAATCTGGATTTTGGCAAATTTAGATTAATCCTAAAGATAGATATAAAATATCATTTACTATTTCATTTGGTCAGTACGAATAGAATGTGATGCCTTTTAGATTAAAAAATGCACTCCTGAATTTCAAAGAGTTATAAATGATATTTTTAATCCTTATACTAAAATTTTAATCGTATGTATTGATGATGTATTAATTTTCAATAAAACCCTAGATAAACATTTTAAACATCTAAAAACCTTTTTCATAGTGATAATGAAGAATGGATGAGTCCTAAGTAAAAATAAAATCTCTCTGTTTCAATCTAAGATTAGAGTTTTAGGTCATTATATAGAACATGGTATTTTAGAACCTATAGAAAGGAATCTAGAATTTGGAGATAAGTTTCCAGACCAGATTCTTAATAAAGCCCAATTGCAGAGATTTTTAGGATGTTTGAATTATGTTATAGAATTATATCATAATCCGAATAGAATTATAAAACCATTATATGATAGGCTTAGAAAGAATCTTAGCCTGTGAACTGAAGTCCATACTGATATAGTAAAACAAATTAAAGCTTTAGTAAAAACTATTACTTGCTTAAATATAGTTGACCATTAGCTCAAAAAATAGTTGAGACTAATGCTTCGGATATAAGATATGGTGAAATATTAAAACAAATTAAAGAGGATAAAGAAACCATAGTCAAATTTTACTCAGGACATTGGAGTCCAACCTAATTAAATTATTCTACTATTAAAAAAAAGATTTTAAGTATTGTTTTATGCATTTCAAAATTTCAATCTCACCTTTCAAATAAAAAATTTTTACTTCGTATTTATTGTAAAAATGCTAAAGACATTTTGCAACAAGATGTAAAAAAAACTTGACTCAAAGCATATTTTTGCTAGATGGCAAGCTATTTTGAGTATATTTGATTTTGATATAGAATTTATTAAAGGAAAAAATAACAGTATACCTAACTTCCTTATTCGTGAATTCATTCATAGGAATCATGGGGAATAAGAAGAAAAAAGCAGCTAATAAAGCTAAAAAAACCTTAAAGCCCGATTCTTCTAAAGCTTTATTTGATCATTAAGATAGTATAACTAAACCCAAAGTAATAAAAATCATGGGTCGAAGCAACCCGAAAAGAAGATAGTAAAGCTCAGGCAGAAGCAATAAAAAATTAAATCTCTCAATTGGCCCAATCTCCAGAAGTCATTAAAGTCTTATCAAATATGGGCTTCACATCTCCTGAAGTCCCAGGTAATGATGCACTCATCCCTTTTATAAAACAGAAGTTAGGTGAATCTTCATCTTTAAAAACTCTATCTCAAAATATTTTTAAAAATGGGTTGACTGTTTCAAACCCTTCAATTCAAATTTGTTTCACAAATTTTCCAATAAAAACATCAAAATGATTTAATAAAACATTTTTTAGTACATAATTAATAATTGAAAATGGATCCAATAACCAAGATCCATGAAATATTATTAAGTCTGTATATCCAAAAAATTAGTTTTTTAAATCAAATGATTTGTCAAAACCTTAAGAATACTATTTACGTATTCTAGAGGATCATGATTTGTATATTATAAACATAATTTTGATTAGAATGATAAGAATGTTATCTCTCATTCTTCGATCAAAATAAATAAAATTTCACATCCCTCTGAATGGGGAAAATCTTTGCACATTCTTGTGCAATTTAAAGCCCTTTTCTCTAAAAATATTTGCCCTTCTTATAACTATTGGGATTATATCGATGCATGGACTAAATCTTTATTTTTCCAAAATCCAACTCAAACATACTCCTAGCTGATATTTTTTAATACCAATATAAAAATTAATAACATACCCATGTGATTTGTTGACTAGTGGTATTACTATGGTAATGATGATAAAACATTATCACAAGAAGTGCTACTAGCATATTAGTACTTTAAAGCCCACTTCAATCCAAGCCCATATGAGAACAAATTCCCATGTTTTCTTTTCTTTTGTATGACATTCTTTATACCTTAGGTATATGTGAGCGAGAATTTTTATCTCCACTTCCGGTGAAATGGTTCTTATGACTTTGGCATTGTTAGGCTCAGAACCTTAGAGAACACAGGCCTAAACCCGGAGAAAATGGAGTCGCCACCTAGGTGGGCTGAAAAAAATAAAGGGATGGATGACTCAATTTCTAAAGAATCCCCAACCCCCTAATGGGTTCAAAAAGTTGGGTACGCATGGGGAAGGTGAGAAGTCAACAACCCCATAACGTCCAGTTCATTGGAACCGACCTCTTTTTCAGTTCTAAATATTATAAAATTTTTAATCATTATGATATAATCCCTACTACATGCGATAATTAAAATAAAAGTATCATTGTATTAATAATCAAAGTAATGTTCAAAACAAAACAATAAATGGGCACCCACACGAGGTAAAAACGTACCCTTACAATTAAATCCAATGTCTAAAACTAAATAAATAGGATACTCATCAAAAGATGAAAATGTATCTTTTTACATTATTTCCAAAATCTTAAAATAACTTAAATTACATTGAACTTAAATAATGAGGTACCCACGAAGTAGAAACATACCTCTTGCATTATTATACCAAAACAAACCAATAATAATAACAAAGAAAATATTATCCATTCATCATAAATTAAATAAATCAACCATCAAAAATCAAGTAAATCATTCATGAAAACAGATAACAAATCACATAATCAAATCTAAAACTAAATAAAGAAATATATATATATATATATAGGTTTTACATCTTTAAATTAGGGTTTCTAGGATAAAATTTTGATTTTAGAACTTTAATAACTAAATTAGGGTTTTTTTAAGATGAAGATTATGACTTTAGGGTTTAGGAAAACAATATTAGGGATTTTAGGGTTTAAAAAAACAAGATTAGGGTTTTTAGGGTTTAGGAAAATAAAATTAGAGTTTTTAGGATTTTTGGGATTAAAACTAGTTTTGGAACTTTAATATTTAAAAACCTAATTTTAGGGTTTGGTAATTAAAAATTGTTTTAGGGTTTTAATTTTAAAAATAGATTATTGTGTTGTTTAAGGTTTTAAGAAAAACTGTTATGAAGCTTAAAGGTATTTCAAAATTGATTTTGGGGCTACTGAGATTTAAAAACTAACTTAAACAATTTGTTTTGAAAATCAATCAAATAGTTTAATGTGGTTTGATGAACAATAATCATATAATCCAATTAACATCCAAATGAATTATGTTTTGACTATATAGGTTGAGGGATCAAGGTTACTGGATGCTTGCATCAATGAAACAATGAAGCAAAACAATCACATAGAAATTAAAATAGAATGATTGGATTACTGTAAAGTTAAAATAAATTAAATAAAAGATTGCAAACCTCCGTTGTTGGTTCCACTAATATTTCACGTTGATTAAACTTGTAAAATCTTGGTTGAAACAAGTTGAAGACAGACATGTTCTGCCTTTTGGTTTGGTGGTTTAAAGATTTTGCTCTATGCTTACCTAAGTTGTTTGGCTTTGGTTGCTTGTTTCTTTGCTTTAATGATTGCTGCTCATTACCGTGTTAATTACTTGATAATTGCCAACAACTGTTAATCATATGATCAGTCTATTTAACCTATATTTATAAGGAATGATTAGGTTAAAACTCATAAACCTATCTTCATTTCCTGATTAAACACGATTTCCTGATACATATCGAATTAAAACATATTAATCCGACATGAACCAAGCCCATATAGAACTAAAATAATCTGAATTCAAGGCTAAACTGGCCATATCGAATCGAAAACTCCCTAGGTCAACATGGATTGGTGCCCATATTGACCGGGGCATGCCCCAATTCGATATGGGCATCTCCATATTGAACTGGGCTCTCCCAATTAGATATGGGTGTCCATATCGAACTAGGAATGCCCCAGTTTGATATGGAAACATCCATATCGAACTGGGGAGATCCCCAGTTTGATATGGATACCCTACATCGAGCTGGCCCAATTCGACATGCACGGCCCACTATCAAACCAAAGCGACTTTCAGACTATTTTTAGGTTTAAAAACTCTATTTCGGACTAAACTGAATTCATTTGGACCTCATAAAAATTGGACCAATCAAGATAAAAGCTTAAAATAGGTTTAAGTCATTAAGAATGGACCGATAAGTGCTTAGGCCATCTTTAATCAGGATCGAACTAGGTTAGGGCCAAAATCAAGGGTCTACAGTTTGCCCTTTACTTAAACGATCTTGAATTTATTCAAGAAGTGAAAAGCAACTTGAGTTTGAACTGATTTTGCACCTGGATGGTTTCTAGACCCGAGGATGGTTTGGGTTCTAGACCTAGATTGATTTGGGTTCTGGACCGAGAAGAGTTCTGGACTCAAAAATAATTTTGGGTTCTGGACCCGAATTGGTTTGATTTTTAGACCTTGATTGGTTTGGATTCTAGACCTGAGGTGAGTTTTGGACTCAAAAATAATTTTGGATTTTTGATCCGAGGTGAGTTCTGGACTCAAAAATGATTTTGGGTTCGGGACTCGAGCTGGTTTGGGTTCTGAAACTGAATTAGTTGGGGTTCTAGACTCTAGGCTAGATTAAGGTGTTTAAAACAAGATTGGATTTGGGTTCTCGACTAAAAACTAGATTAGGGTGCTTGACCCAAAACTGGATTAGGGTGCTAGTCCCAAGACTGGATTATGATTCTCGACCAAAAACTGGATTAGGGTGCTCGACCCAAGACTAAATTAGGGTTCTCGACCTAAAACTAGATTAGAGTGCTCGACCCAAGACTAGATTAGGGTTCTCGACCCAAAATTGGATTAGGGTGCTCGACCCAAGACTGGATTAGGGTTCTTGACCCAATACTTAAGCTCTTCTAGCTTGATCATCCTTTTATCATTTGAGAATTGCGGCTTTCTTCAAGCCAGTTGGTCCATCCTTCAATGGATCGACTTCAGCTCTTCTAGCTGGATCGACTTCAGCTCTTCTAGCTAGACTTACCTTCTGTCATCTGTATCTTCATTCATTTAGGTTCTTACTTTCTTCTTTTGTTCTTCCTTTTGCAAAAAAAAATTAATTATCTTTTAGCTAACCCTCATATCTTCTCTTTGTTTGCCCCCTGCTTGAACGATCTTAAATTTATTCAAGGAGTGAACAGCAACTTGAGTTTGAACTGATTTTGGACCTGGATGGTTTTTAGACCTAAGGATGGTTTGGATTCTGGACCCAGATTAATTTGGATTCTGGACCCGAGATGAGTTTTGAACTCAAAAATAATTTTGGGTTCTAGACCGAAATTGGTTTGTATTCTGGACTCGGATTGGTTTGGGTTCTGGACCCGAGGTGAGTTTTGGACTCAAAAATAATTTTGGATTTTGGACTCGAGGTGAGTTCTAGACTTAAAATGATTTTGGGTTCTAGACCCGAGCTGATTTGGGTTCTGGACCCAGATTGATTTGGGTTTTAGACCTTAGGTTGGATTACGGTGCTCGACCCAAGACTAAATTAGGGTTCTCGACCCAAAACTGGATTAGGGTGCTTGACCTAAGACTGGATTAGCGTTCTTGACCATAAACTGGATTAGGGTGCTCGACCCAAGATTGGATTAGGGTTCTCAATCCAAAATTGGATTAGGGTTCTCGACCTAAAACTGGATTAGGGTTCTTGATCCAAAATTGGATTAGGGCTCTCAACCCAAGACTTAAGCTCTTCTAGCTTGATCATCCTTTTATCATTTGAGAATTCTGGCTTTCTTCCAACCAGTTGGTTCATCCTTCAATGGATTGACTTCAGCTCTTCTAGATGGATCCACTTCAGCTCTTCTAGCTAGATTTACCTTCTATCATTTGTATCCTCATTCTTTTAGGTTCTTACTTTCTTCTTTTATTCTTCCTTTTGTAAAAAATTCAGCTATTTTTAGCTAGCCCTTATATCTTCTCTTTGTCCCCCGTGTGGCAAAATATTGAAAGTGAGTCTGAAAATATTTTATACACGCATAAAATCAAGAATTGAAAAGAGGAATTTTTGCCCCCTGTGTATGCTCAAACCAATGATCTTGTTCCCATGCAGGCTTTGATTGATGTTTGCATTTTGTTTGACTCCTTACATAAGCATGTATCTTCATTTCTGCAAAGTGACTAGATCTTTCTCAAGTGATGGGCCTTCCATGCCCCCCTAATTTCATATTTGCTTTTGATTGTTTACTTCACAAGGTGTCGGTTGTTCAAAAAATAGACAACACAAGAAAATAAATTGTAGTTTGATATGCTCATGTATGCATGATATGCATGGATGATACTTACAATGGTTCTACTGACTCACGAACTGAGGTGATCAGCTGAAGCACCCTTTTTGATTTCTTCCAGATGTCAATTTAGGTCTTGCATTAGAGCAGTAGAAGACTTTACATCTATAGCTTTTATCTTCTAGATGTATAAAGTATAAATAATGGGAGCCCCAGCAGTAGAGACACGAGAGACATCCATGACCTTGCAAACGATCCTTTCATTAGCCACACTTTTGCCTAATATGTCCTTTGAGGTTTGATAATTCAACATACTTCCCTAAACTTGAAGCTTTATATGATAAAAACATTTTTTTATTTTAAATCATATTTTGTCTTCGTTAAATCAGTGTCATTTTACCTCAGGACTCGACTTTCTAAATTAACATATCTATAACACGATAACCCTAGTTACCATATTAAACTCAGAAATTAATTCTATTTGAGCAAGAAATGTTGCACTTCAGATAGACACATACACATTATTTGTCCAAAGGTCTAATTTGAGTTTAAATATTATCTACCTCATATGCATACTTATTCAAATAATCTCCATTAATAGACTCCACTTACTAAGAAAGATCAACAGGTCTTTAATAGGCTTGAAATGGGGTCTATAAGGGATATGGGTTAAATGAAGGCCATTTTCAAATTGGAGCTAATGTGATACTGCTGACAAACCCTCACACTATAAACCTTCTACTGGAACTGTAGATGGTTGGAAGCATTCTTGAATTCTGGGCATCATTTCTTTCTTCTAGGCATTTGGTTATCTGGCTTCATGAATAGAGTTTGAATGTTCTTCCATCATTTAGTAGAATTCTTGATCTTTTCCTTTTGCAAAAACTCAGGACCATCATTCTGTCCTTTTTCCCTTTGGAATATCAAATCTAAGATTGCAAACTTGGAGCTGTGATGGATAAGATGGTCTTTCTCTTATTGAATCTTTGGCTGGGCAGGACCAATCCAAGTCAATCTATCATTGTAAACTAAGTGGATGTTTTTTGTTGCTTCCGGTAATATTAACTCTATTGGCTTTCTAAACCATTCTTTTGGGGTTTTTTTTTTCTTTTTCTTTTTTATTTTCCTTTTTTCCTTTCTTTTTTCTTTTTGTTGATTTTTTTTATTTTTTTTGTTTTGCCCTAGCTCTAAGAGAGTTGTCTTATTTACACCAACTTATGCTTCTAGCTATGAATGAGTGGAGTAGAGTAGGTTTGCTACAACAAAGATAAATCATTTGTTGGCCTTATGCTATCTTAATAGATAGGAGATATTTAGGTCTAGTATCAGGTGAACTTCTACTATATTTGTGGTCTTAACTTTGCATTCTCTTCCTTGATCTTCTTGCCTCTTTACATCAGTGATCATTAGACTTGTCATAAGTATCACAATAGCTCAGCGTAGGATATTGAGATTCACAGGCTAATAAAAGCAGGCTAAAATCTTATGAAGGTTCAAAGAGACAACTAGGGATTGATATTTAATCGGGTGGATTTTAGTTGTTGGCTTACCAAACAATGCCTAGATCATTTCTCCCTTAAATAAGCAGAGTTCAATTTTGCCTCTAAAGTTCGTCAAAGTATATTCTAAGATTGATAAGGATATGTAGGAGCCATCTCTAAGTAAGCATACACAGCTGAATGCTATAGAATAACTCCCTCACCTAGTAAAGTCATTCGGATTATGATACATAGAGACATTAATTTTTGAATATCAAAGTAGACTCGTCATCTGTTGAACACTAAAATGAACAAAGACCAACAAAAATTTAATGAAAATAATTTATTCAAACAATTTAAAATTGAAAAACATAATTATTCTAGAAGACAATAAAGAAACAAAAACTAAATGAGCTAAGGGAAGTTCATTGAGTTGAAGTTAAAAATGCTTCATCTACTTGGACATGTCAGGGGAAATGGTCATCACCTCCTCATCCATAACTCCTCTATCCATATCTTGAAAAGATGACAAGACAAAACTTTCCATCAATCCTCCTTCTATCATGAAGGTTGTTGGCGGTGGCACTCTTCCAAACTTAGGCAACAAATTGCTTTTTTGTGTTGGGCTTGTTAGATTCAGGTAGCTTACCACTATCGATCAAGTCTTGGTTCTCGTGCCTTAATCAAGGACATTTATTTGTATTATTCCCTTTCATTTGATAGAATTGACAGAAGGCCTTGCCATCAAAGTTTGGTAGCAGAGGATCGTGTAGCGATCGAGGAGCCAGTGGTTGTAATAGCCCTTGCTTTTGTAACTAATTAAAGACCCAAGATAAAGGTCTCTCCAACTCTGAAAATTGCCTCTTATTCCCTTGGATAGTAGCTGCATTGACATCCATTTCTTTTTGTGCACTCTGACTGCTAGATTGGTAGTTCCCTCTTTCATTTCTCCTTCCATAAAAGTGATTCTTCTCTCGTTCCCACTCTTCAATTTGCAAACCAGCTTGGAGATGATCTTTGAAATCCCAGATGAGTGTATGAGACATCCTTTCACGAAGACTAGGCAACACCCTCCTTATAATCATTCTAATCGGATCTAATTTGTCAGGCCTTTTCTTAAGCAAAGCGGCCTTGTTCCTCCATCTCTTCACATAGTCAACAAAGTTTTCATTTGACTTTTGCCTAATTTACTCAACCTTCATCAAGGTAACCTCCAACTCAACATTGTACCTATATTATTGGATGAAGGCCTTATACAAAAAATCCCAATTCTTTTGGATACTATCTTCTAAGATGTTGAGCCAATTTTGCACAATCGGATCCAAAAAAAGCATTAAGTACCTTAGAGTTTGAGACTTGATGCAGACTGCATAGCTGTGATATATTACTTCACATGAAGATGAAGATTGCCAGTTCCATCAAACTTGGCAAAAGAAGAAATCTTAAACTTGTATGGGACTTCCTCATCTTGCTCCACTTTCGACATCTCTTCGGTTTTCAGCTTCTTTTCAAACTTCTTTTCCAAGTCTGTAATCATCTTCTCCACATCAGAAGTCTTAGTCTTCTCAATAGTTCATTTCTCCACAACCTTCGACTCCTTCTTATCATCCTGAAAATACTGAGCCCAGTATTCATCATCATCTATAACCATCTTGTCATCATCGAAGGCTACTTCGTCGACCTTGTCCTTTCCTTTGTCATTTTGCTTCTTGGTACTAGCAGATGCTTCAGCAACATTCCTAAACATTGCAGCCATTTGGGTTTTCATGGCCTTAGCTAGGACTTCGTTGAATGCATAGTCTATCATCCTCTGAATATGTTCAGGTTCCATGGCTCTTAGTGAGAAGCTAACTGAGTCGTTCTTGGATTCTACATTATTGGCATAGGTCGGGTTGTCATAGGCTCTTGAACGGTTGTACTCCAAGGCTGTGAGCCAGAAAGTAAGAATGATATGAGATGCAATGCATGTATGCATGTCTGTATGGATGCACAATTAAATAAACAACAAGATTAAGGACGTTCCTTCCAACCTTATAACATCCACACACGAATGGCGAGTCTCTTTTCCTAGGTGTATGGCCAATAAAATACCAAGTAATAAAGTAGTGAGTGAGTTATCGTTCCACTGAGGACAAGGTCAAGTACTAGTGCAAACTTTAACCGTTGTTTAGCAAATTAATAGTTGTGTGATGCTTTGTAATTAAAAACAACTAATTTAATAACTGAAAGTAAAGGGAAGTTAAATGTTGTGCAAAAAGGATTGATGATAATAATACTATCCAGATATTGAATCCCCCTAGCCTCAATGATATTTATGAACATCAATTCAGTTAAATCACATAATAGAGTTGAGTTGGCATTCCTCTAACTTAGAATAAAACCTCTCTCGAGTGAATTAATCCCTAATCCCTAAGTAGAGTGCCAGAATCTCTTCTCAAACACAATTAAATAGATCTTGCATTAAGAACAAGAAACTATAAACCAAAGGATCTTGTAAGTCTATCTCTAGCACTCCAATCAATCCTCAACCCTTATGAGTATTCAATTCATATCAAGTTTTTTCAAGTCAATAATATGAAAATTGCAACCAATCAATAAGCATGCTATTATCAATTAGAAATAAATCATTAAGCATCATAAGATTAAAACAACTCAATCAAATGATTCAACTAAATATAATTATTTAATCCATACAAATAAGCTAGGGTTCATCAATATCTAGATAGAGAAGGAATTAGTTCATGTTCAAAACCAGAAAAACAGAACAAGAGAAATGAGTAAAAGAAACCAAACAATCCATGGCGAATAATTCGTATTTCTTCACTTCAATCTTTGATTCTTGGTTTTGGTCTTGTATAGGATGTATCTCCTTCTTCAAACTGAGCTCAAGACTCTCCTCTTTGCTCCAGCAGTTGGCTCCTTCTCCCTTGTTCCAGCCTCCACGTCCAAGTACCCCAAAAACCTCCAAGAACTTCTCTTTTTAACTCCTCTTCAAAACTCACACATGACTTCCAACTCACACCACTCTTCCTTATCTCCCACATTCCTTTTGTTTAATCTTTCTTTCCATCATTTAGGCAAGCTTTTCCTTTATATAATCTTTCTTTTGGCAAAAGCAATTGGTTTGTCCCCCACTTGTTCCTCAACCTGTGCAAAAGAATTCAACATTTTTTAGGTGACACGGCCAAGCCATGAGTGGCTTGGCCGTGTCTCTCATTTTTCTTTGGGACACGGCCAAGCCACTTGGCCTTGTCCATCACTGCCTCTTCTTTCTTTCCTTCTTTTCTTTTATTCTCAAGGAGTGACACGGCCAAGCTTGTGGCCGTGTCACTTGGGTGTGTCACCTTCTGCTTCTTCATTTTGCTTCTTCCTTGCTTGTCTTTTATTCTTTGCATGGGATGGGACACGGCCAAGCTTGTGGCCGTGTCAGTGTGTCAGCTTCTGCCTTCGTTTCTTTCCTTTCTTGGTTTTGTTCCTTGGGTGAGACACGGCCACTGGCTTGGCCGTGTCCCTTAGGTGTGTTAGCTATTGTCTTGGAATTCATTTGAGGGACACGGCCAAGCTTGCTTTGGCTTGGCCATGTCTTGCTTGATTCATGCTCTTTCTTCATTGTTTTGATCATCCAAGGGAGTTTTTGCACTTTAACCTAAAACAAACACTTAAAACAAACTTTAAAACATTAACTAAAAATACATAGAAATCATACTAAAAACAAGTATAAAAATGCTCTTATCAAATACCCCACACTTAATTCCTTGCTTGTCCCCAAGCAAGGCTAAAATCAAAACAAGCCAAACACAAAAATTTTGTCAACTTCAAGAGTTATAAAAAATGCATCAAGACTTCCCTATCCCTAAATCCGCAATCAATATCAAATCGAACAAAATCGATACCAATGCAATTAAGTGGCTTTCCATGCATAACCTATGTTATCACTCCCTCACCAACTCTTAGAAAATGTTTGATCAAGGTGGTGTTTACACTCATAACAATCAATGAAAGATTATTGCCATAGGCTTGCTTATCTATCAAATCTCCACCACTTAATTACAATTAAGCATCAATCAAAAGGTCTTTTATTAGGTTGTAATGGGGCTAAGGTAGAGGCATGGCATTTAGGAAATGTGAGCTTAATCATTAAGTTCAAGAGCACTTCAAGAATGAAGTAACCGATCATATATATATAACCCAACGATCCCAAAACACCTTCCTCTTATCTACCCCTTGATATTTAAAGAACTTTTCAAGGGAACTCACTTATTACATCTTGTAACATATTCCAACCCTTTTAACAAGAAAAATAATTATTCTTATTATTTTTCTTATTTTTATTTGATTTCTTTGTTTTTTTTTTTGCTTTGCAATCTTAAACCTACTAAATTTAACCCCACACTTAATTCAACACAACACTTGGTCATAACGCTCTTAAAATGCTCTTTGACCTAATGAAAGGGTAAGAGTTAAAACAACAAGGTTCAAGCTAATGATGTTGTGAAAAAGAAAGAAAAGGAAAAACGAAATAGGCTCAAAATTGGCTAACTAAGGTTAAAAATAGGGTTGGTTTTTTAAGCCAAAGTGGGTTCACCTAATTGCCTTAATCATCTTGATACCAAATTGAAATTTTTATGTAATCTTAAAATGCATGTCAAAGCAAGTTCTAGTAATTCATCAATCAAAGATGTTCACCCACAAAAAGAATAATAAGTTGATGGCTCAATTCCTCACTAGGTTAATGGTGATGCAAAGAAAAAACCAACAAAATTGACAATAAGCACCAATTCTACTCAATTCTCAAATTCATGCTTCTAGAATTCAAAGGTCATCAATCAACAATTTATAACAATTGAACTTTCCAAAATTCATTTATTCAAAGAAAAACAAAAAAAAACATTAACTAAACTTTAACTAAAAGTAAAAACACAAAATGCACCTTACACTTAAAAATTCACATTGTCCTCAATGTGAGCATGCAAAAAACTAAGAGAGAGTTTAGATGAAACCCTTTTTTTTCTCACAAACCAAAAATACAGGAATTAAAGACATAAAAATTAAAGAACAAATAAAATGGTGGGTTGCCTCCCACCCAGCACTTCTTTAACGTCGTATTAGTTGGACGTTCAGGGCAAATGTCCCTAGTCTTGGAGGTGTAAAACCTCCTTTAAGTCCTGTATTTTCCCTCCAAAATAAAATTTGAGCTTGTGCCCATTGACTTTAAAATCTCCTTTTTTCGGGTGAGTTATTTCAACCACTCCATAGGGGAAAACTTCCTTGACAGTAAAAGGACCAGACCATTGAGATTTCAACTTACCTAGGAAGAGTCGAAGCCTTGAATTGTATAATAATACCTGATCTCCCGCTTGAAACTCTTTCTGTTCCTTAATGTGAGCATCATGCCATCTCTTGGTACATTCCTTATACATTCTCGCATTGTCATAAGCTTGCAATCTCCACTCATCCAACTCGCTTACCTGCAATTTTCGCCTTTCACCTGCACAAGCTAGATCAAGGTTAATCTGCTTTATAGCCCAGTATGCATTATGCTCAATTTCAACAGGTAAGTGGCAAGCTTTTCCATATACCAACCTAAATGGTATAGTGCCCAAGGGAGTTTTGAATGCAGTCCTAAAAGCCCATAAAGCATTGTCCAATTTCTCAGACCAATCCTTTCGGGATCGCTCTACAGTTTTTTTCAGAATTCTTTTAATCTCCCTATTTGTGTTCTCGACTTGGCCACTAGTTTGGGGATGATGAGGAGTAGCAAACCTATGTGTAACTCCTAATCTTTTAAAAACTTTCGCAAGTTGAAAGTTACAAAAGTGAGTACCCCTATCACTTATAATTGCTTTTGGTGTACCAAATCTAGAAAATAACTTCTTCAAAAACTTCACCATAACCCTAGCATCATTGGTTGCCAAGGCTTGGGCTTCAGGCCATTTAGATACATAGTCTATAGAAACAAGAATATATTCGTTACCAAAGGAATTTGGAAAGGGTCCTATAAAATCGATCCCCCATACATCAAAAATTTCACAAACTAAAATCCCATTTTGGGACATTTCATCACGAGATGAAATATTTCCAGTTCTTTGGCAACGATCACAATGATTTATAAATTCGTAGCTATCTCTAAACAAAGTGGGCCAATAAAATCCTGATTCTAGTACCTTTTGAGCAGTCCTATTGGCTCCCATATGACCACCAGCTGGTCTAGCATGGCATTGACTAAGAATGTTCATTGTTTCGGGCCATGCCACACATCGTCGGATCATGAAATCCTTACATAATCTAAACAAAAAAGGATCCTCCCAAAAATAATATTTTAAATCAAAAAAGAATTTCTTCTTTGCTTGATAAGTTAAGTCCTTAGGAAGTTCTCTAACAGCTAAATAGTTAGCAAAATCTGCAAACCAAGGTGTTTCAAAATATAAGTTACTTAGCTCACTTACCATGGCGTACAGCTGCTCATCGGGGAAGTGATCATCAATGTCCCCTTCTTCAAAACTCTCCAAGGTTGGATTCTCCAAGCGAGAAAGATGATATGCTGCCAGGTTTTCAGCTCCCTTCTTGTCTTGAATCGTCAAGTCGAATTCCTACAATAATAAGACCTAACGGATTAGCCTAGGCTTTGCATCAATTTTCGCAAATAAGTACCTCAAAGCCGAATGGTCTGTATAAACAATCACTTTTGACAAGATTAGATATGATTTAAACTTGTCAAAAGCAAAAACCACAGCTAGCAGCTCTTTCTATGTAGTTGTGTAATTAGCTTGAGCTGTGTTCAAGGTCTTGCTTGCATAGTAGATAGGCTGAAAGTATTTCTCCTTGCGTTGACCCAAGACTGCTCCCACTGCAAAGTCACTTGCATCGCACATTAGTTTAAATGGTAGATTCCAATTAGGAGCTACCATGATTGGAGCATGGGTCAATTTCTCTTTAAGGGTTGTGAATGCTCTCAAACATTCCTCATCAAAAACAAAATCCACATCCTTCTTAAGGAGTCTTGTCAATGGACGGGCTATCTTAGAAAAATCTCGAATGAACATCCGATAAAAACCCGTATGTCCTAGAAAACTTCTGATGGCCTTCACAGATGTGGGTGGTGGTAACTTCTCCATGGTGTCTACCTTAGCCCGATCCACCTCAATGCCCTTGTTTGAAATTTTGTGTCCCAACACAATTCCCTCTTGAACCATGAAATGACACTTTTCCCAATTAAGCACTAGATTGGTTTCCTCACATCTCATCAAGACTCTTTCAAGGTTTTCCAAACATCTTTCAAATGAGCTGCCATAGACCAAGAAATCATCCATAAATACCTCCATAATATCATCTATAAGCTCATCAAAGATTGCTACCATGCACCTTTGGAAAGTCGCAGGTGCATTACACAAACTGAATGGCATTCTTCGATATGCGAATGTCCCATATGGGCAGGTGAATGTAGTTTTCTCTTGGTCTTCTGGGGCAATAGGAATTTGGAAATAGCCTGAAAGACCATCCAAAAAGCAGTAGTACTCATGGCCGGATAACCTCTCCAACATCTGATCAATGAAGGGCAAAGGAAAATGATCCTTTCTATTTGCATCATTCAATTTTCTGTAGTCAATGCAAACCCTCTAACCGGTAATTGTTCTTGTTGGAATCAGCTCATCATTTTCATTAGGGACCGCTGTCATCCCTCCTTTCTTTGGTACTACCTGAACTGGGCTCACCCAAGAGCTATCCGAGATTGGATAGATAATCCCTGCATCAAGTAGTTTTATCACTTCAGTCTTCACTACATCTTTCATCTTTGGGTTTAGTCTCCGTTGTGGTTGCACTACCGGCTTGAATTCATCCTCCATCAGTATCTTGTGAGTGCAATAGGATGGACTGATACCCTTGATGTCTGCTATCTTCCAAGCTATCACTTTCTTATGTTTCTGCAACAACTGGATAAGCTTCTCCTTCTGCTCAAAAGATAGGTGGGAACTCAGAATTATTGGCAGTTTCTTTTTCTCCGCCAGAAATCCATACTCAAGGTGATCTGAAAGAGGTTTCAGTTCCAAGTTGGGTGGATCAATCACCGATGGTTTTGGCTTTTCTTCCTTTGGCATCTCAATAGCCTCACATGCCCTGCATTTGAACGATTTGCTTGCTTCAAGAAAAGCAAGCTGCTCCATTGCTTCTTGACCCTCAACATTTTCCTGCAATAAACACAGCTCAAGGGGATCCTTGGAAACAATGTTAGTAACACAATTTACGATCTCATGCTCAATAACATCATTGCATGATTCTGCCTCATCAAGTGAAAGTGGATGTTTCATGGCATCAGGTATCCTAAAAATAACTTTCTCATCACCCACTCTCAAAGTTAATGTGCCATCATGAACATCGATAAGGGCACGGGCTGTATTTAAAAATGGCCTACCAAGAATAAGTGAAACATTCGCATCCTCATCAATATCAATGACAACAAAATCATTGGGGAAAATGAAATCCCCGACTTTTACCAACACATCTTCTATAATGCCACGAGGGTGGACTACTGACTTATCAGCAAGTTGGATGGTCATGAGTGTTGGTTTAGGTTTGCCAATGCTTAACTCTTTAAACATTTTATAAGGCATAATACTTATGCTAGCCCCCAAATCAGCTAATGCACTTTTAACCTCATGGTTTCCTATCAAAAATGGAATGGTAAAACTACCTGGATCTTTTAACTTCTTAGGTAACCTCCTTTGCAAAATTGTCGAACTCTTTTCAGATAAATGCACCAAAGATACCTCCTCAAGTTTCCTTTTATTAGAAAGGATATCTTTCAAAAATTTAGCATACTTCGGCGTTTGTGACAAAGCTTCAGCAAATGGAATATTAATGTGCAATTGTTTAAAAAGTTTAAGAAACTTACCGAACTGAGCATCAATCTTGTCCTTGTTCAACCTTGCCGGATATGGTACTCTAGGTCGGTATTCCTTCATTATAAGGCTGCTTTCTTGTGGCTGGTTCTCTTTCTCACTTCCTATTGCAGCTTTCTCTCCCGCAATGACAATAGGATCGTCTCTTTTTTCTTTTTCTTGTTCTTTAGCCCCTTTCTTTGCCACTTCTTCTCTTTTCTCAACCACATTGCCCTTGATCTCTTTTCCACTCCTTAGTGTAATTGCCTTAAGTTACTCTTTAGGATTTGCCTCAGTGTTGCTAGGCAAACTTCCTTATGGTCTCTCACTGAGCAACTTGGCAATTTGCCCCACCTGATTCTCCAAATTATAAATAGAGGCTTGCTGATTTCTTAGGGTGGTTTCAATTTATTGGAATCTAGTTTCAGAAGCTGCTATAAATTTCTTCATCATGTCCTCTAAACTAATTTTTCTTGGAGCGGCAGCTTGTTGATGTTGGGGCTGCTGGAATCCAGGGGGAGGTCTTGGATTATTTTGATTATTCCATGAGAAATTTGGATGATTTCTCCACCCCGGATTGTATGTGTTGCTGTAGGGGTTATTTTGTTGTTGCCTTGGCATATTTCCCACATAATCTACTTGTTCTTGCCTAGCAAACATGTTGCCACTTTGGCAATCTTGACTTTGATGTCCACCCCCCACACCATTCACAAGATATCATTGCATTACTTTCCCAGAAGAAGAGGCCAAAGAATCAAATTTTTTGTTCAATCCTTCCAATTGGGCTGTTAAAGCCACCACAGGACCTAATTGGTGTGAACCCATGACCTTCAGCTTTCCCTGCTCCCTTGGGGCTTGCCACTGATAATTGGTGATAGCCATGTCTTCAATTAAATCCCTTGCTTGTTCAGGTGTCTTGTTGTTTATGGTACCACCAGCTGCTGCATTAATGGATTGCTTACTTACGTAATTCAACCCATTGTAAAATGTTTGAATTTGAAGCCATAGTGGAAGTCCATGATGAGGACACCTTCTCAACAAATCTTTAAATCTTTCCCAGGCATCATAAAGGGTCTCACCATCTTGCTGCAGAAAGGATGAGATATCATTCCTCAACTTAGCAGTTTTGGACGGTGGGAAGTATTTTTCTAGGAATTTTTCTGCCAACTGGCCCCAGGTGGTAAAAGTTCCTGGAGGAAAAGATTTCAGCCACTTCTTTGGTCTATCTCTAAGGGAAAATGGGAACAACCTCAACCTAATTGCATCATCTGAGACATTATTTATCTTGAATGTGTCACATATCTCCAGAAAATTCTCAATATGTGCATTAGGATCTTCATCAGGAAACCCATCGAATTGACAAGTCTGCTGCACCATTTGAATTACATTTCCCTTTATTTCAAAGTTGTTCGCAGCAACTGTCGGCCTCCGGATACTAGAGTCAGCTCCATTGAGATTGGGCTTAACAAACTCCTACATTGCTCTTGGCCCAGGTCCTTCCATCACTTCAAACTCTTCTTCTTGTTCTATTTCTAGATTTATTTCTGTTTTTGCGTCTTCCAAAACTGCCTCCCCTTCTTCCTTTCGCTTCCTCCTCAACGTTCTCTCTAGCTCTGGGTCTAATTCAAGCAGTTGGGATAAGCTAGCTCTGGTCATAAACTGGAAGAAATACCTAAAATGATAGTAAATAAGCAAGAACCAATGTTAAAAATAAATGAAAATAAAACTAAATCAACAGTCTTAATTATATTACTAATATTGAAACCATTGTCCCCGGCAACGGTGCCAATAACTTGGTGTGCGCGAGCTACGCTATAGCAATACCGCAAGTGCACAGGTCATCCAAGTAATAAAGTAGTGAGTGAGTTATCGTTCCACTGAGGACAAGGTCAAGTACTAGTGCAAACCTTAACCGTTGTTTAGCAAATTAATAGTTGTGTGATGCTTTGTAATTAAAAACAACTAATTTAATAACTAAAAGTAAAGGGAAAAAAATGTTATGCAAAAAGGATTGATGATAATAATACTATCCAGATATTGAATCCCCCTAGCCTCAATGATATTTATGAACATCAATTCAGTTAAATCACATAATAGAGTTGAGTTGGCATTCCTCTAACTTAGACTAAAACCTCTCTCGAGTGAATTAATCCCTAATCACTAAGTAGAGTGCCGGAATCTCTTCTCAAACACAATTAAATAGATCTTGCATTAAGAATAAGGAACTATAAACCAAAGGATCTTGTAAGTCTATCTCTAGCACTCCAATAAATCCTCAACCCTTATGAGTACTCAATTCATATCAAGCTTTCTCAAGTCAATAATATGAAAATTGCAACCAATCAATAAGATGCTATTATCAATTGGAAATAAATCATTAAGCATCATAAGATTAAAACAGCTCAATCAAATGATTCAACTAAATATAATTATTCAATCCATATAAATAAGCTAGGGTTCATCAATAACTAGATAGAGAAGGAATTAGTTCATGTTCAAAACCAGAAAAACAGAATAAAAGAAATGAGTAAAAGAAACCAAACAATCTATGGCGAATAATTCGTATTTCTTCACTTCAATCCTTGATTCTTGGTTTTGGTCTTGTATAGGATGTATCTCCTTCTTCAAACTCAGCTCAAGACTCTCCTCTTTGCTCCAGCAGTTGGCTCCTTCTCCCTTGTTCCAGCCTCCACGTCCAAGTACCCCAAAAACCTCTAAGAACTTCTCTTTTTAACTCCTCTTCAAAACTCACACATGCCTTCCAACTCACAACACTCTTCCTTATCTCCCACATTCCTTTTGTATAATCTTTCTTTCCATCATTTAGGCAAGCTTTTCCTTTCTTTAATCTTTCTTTTGGCAAAAGCAATTGGTTTGTCCCCCACTTGTTCCTCAACCTGTGCAAAAGAATTCAACATTTTTTAGGTGACACGGCCAAGCCATGAGTGGCTTGGCCGTGTCTCTCATTTTTCTTTGGGACACGGCCAAGCCACTTGGCCGTGTCCATCACTGCCTCTTCTTTCTTTCTTTCTTTTCTTTTGTTCTCAAGGAGTGACACGGCCACTGGCTTGGACGTGTCACTTGGGTGTGTCACCTTCTTCTTCTTCATTTTTCTTCTTCCTTGCTTGTCTTTTATTCTTTGCATGGGATGGGACACGGCCAAGCTTGTGGCCATGTCAGTGTGTCAGCTTCTGCCTTCGTTTCTTTCCTTTCTTGGTTTTGTTCCTTGGGTGAGACACGGCCACTGGCTTGGTCGTGTCCCTTGGGTGTGTCAGCTACTGTCTTGAAATTCATTTAAGGGACACTGCCAAGCTTGCTTTGGCTTGGCCAAGTCTTGCTTGATTCATGCTCTTTCTTCATTGTTTTGATCATCCAAGGGAGTTTTTGCACTTTAACCTAAAAAAAACACTTAAAACAAACTTTAAACAAAAATCAAATGAAACATTAACTAAAAACACATAGAAATCATACTAAAAACAAGTATAAAAATGCTCTTGTCATTCAGGTTCCATGGCTCTTAGTGAGAAGCTAACTGAGTCGTTGTTGGATTCTACATTATTAGCATAGGTCGGGTTGTCATAGGCTCTTGAACTGTTGTACTCCAAGGCTGTGAGCCAGAAAGTAAGAATGATATGAGATGCAATGCATGTACGCATGTCTGTATGGATGCACAATTAAATAAACAACAAGAGTAAGGATGTTCCTTCCAACCTTATAATATCCACACACGAATGGCGAGTCTCTTTTCCTAGGTGCATGGCCAATAAAATACCAACATAGGGCATCTTATTTTTAAACAATTATCTTAGACGGTTTAACCAATAGTTGAATTTTTAAATTTAGAAGTCGGTCCATGATAATTCCCATTAATTGAGCTTTAATCCGTTGGAACAACAAAGGATATCTTTTATGCTATATTGGATTAAAACTGAATTAAAAGGTTTATCATAAATGGATTTTCTATTTTAGAAAAATGACTATTGATCCATGCTTCAAACAAGCCCATGAAAAATAGGTTTCAGTATAAACTAGGCCCACAATTGATTTTAAGTATTCCATAATTGATCTAGCTAGTTGTAAGCCCATTGAAAATTTTGTTTAAAATGGTTTTATTTTAAAGCCCATAAAAAGATTCATTGGAAAATAGATTTTGGGCATTTGATTTTGGGCCATGAGGTAAAAGAATTTGTGACCTATCTTGGAAAATTTTCATGTCAAAAGACCATCTTAAAAATTTTTTGAAAATAATTTTGGTTTTTTGGGCGTTCAAAAATTTATTTGGGCTTACAATGTAACTAAGTTATATTAGGAAAAGAACAAACCAAATAAGCTATGGTTCAAACCAAGATATATCAATCATAGTCAAAAAGTAAGCATTTGGGTAACAACCTAAGAAAAGTAACTAGGCCAACTTCCATAGAAAGTATATACCAAAAGGTACGAGGCTATGAGTAGTTATGCAATGCTAGATCTCCATACCTTGAGTGAAAGTATGGTATCCCTTACATGACACAACATAGGTAGCATGGGCGTCCTAACTCACGCACACAATACAAACTAAAATGATACAATGGACAATATCATAACAAAAAAGAATAAAATAATATATAGACCAATGGAATCAACTTCTCTTATCCCTAGTGGAGTCGCCACTGTGAGCGGAGATTTTCTCCCACACTCCCGGTGGAATGGTTCTTACAACTTTGGCACTGTTAGGCTCAGGGCCTTAGAGAATACGAGCCTAAATCCGGAGAAAATGGAGTCGCCACCCGGACGGGCCAGAAAAACGAAAGGGATGGATGACTCAATTCCTAAGGAATCCTCAACCCCTATTAGGTTCGAAAAGTTGGGTATGCATGGGGAAGGTGAGAAGTGGCCCAACACCCCCCATAATGCCTGATTCATTAGAATCGGCCTCTTTTTCAGGCTTAAATATTATAAAACACTTAAAGATTAAAATATTATCCATATTACAAATAATTTAAAAGAAATAAATATTTATTATTTTATTAAATAGACAAACAAAAAATGCACTCATCCAAGGATGAAAACGTGCCTTTACAATGTCAAAGTCCAAAAAAAAGTAAAATAAACAAAATAGGACACCCACCATAGGTGGAAACGTGTCCTTTACAATAGTCCCAAAATTCTTAAACGATAAATTAAATTACATGATAAAAACTCAGGCACCCATGAAGTGAAAACTTGCCTTTTTTAATCTTAAAATCTCAATAAATAATTAACTAAATAAATTAAATCATTTAAACATAATAATTAAAAATAAAAATATCCATTATAAACCATGTAAAAACAAAGTAATCCAATCTAGGTTTTAATCTTAAATAAAACATCAAATATATAAAACTAGAGTTTTAATAAAAGGAAATTAAAGTTAATCACAAAGAATTATAACCTAGAAATGGATATTGACCCCATCGATGAGCCCATACGGCGGTTTCACTAGCCGGTTAGCGGGCGGAGGTCAAGGGGACAGTGCCCCCAAAAGGTAAACTTTTATAGGATATGGTTTTGTTGAGGAATTAGGTTTTATATGTAATATAGGGTTTTAAATTTATAGAAATTAGGGTTTTTAAGGTTTACTGGATATTAGGATTTTGGTGTTTTGGTTATTTAGAAAATTGATTTAGGGTTTTAGAAATTGGGAAACAAAGATAGTGTGATATTCAATTATATGGATATAAACTAAATAAATTACGGGACACTTAAATATGCTACTGTATGATTATATGAAACATGCTCTTGTAAATCATTAATGGATGTCTAGATGGATAGTGGTGCAAAGATGATTTAAAAAGGTTTATATCAATATCATGAACTAAATCAATATGTTACCTGTTAACATAAAAAAAAGTCCTAGCACTATTGTTGTTTTAAATTAAATGGTTTACTTGATATAAACTGGGATTCTCAAACAAGACTACTGGATGTTTATAAAAAATGTAAAAACAAAACAACACAATGAAACAGGAATGAAGGTGTTACTGTAAACCTCTATTACAAACTGAATGAAGGTGTTACAAACTGAATGAAGGATGAAATAAGGATTGCAAACCTCCGTTGTTGGTTCCACCGATATTTTGATCAAATCTCAGTTGAACAGGATGAAGACAAATGTTCACTGCCTTCTTGCTTTGGTGTTTTGATGATTTTCTTTCTACTTACTCAAACTGCTGGATTTTTATTTATTGTTTTGGTTATTGTTGCTTAATGTTTGTTGCCGTGATAATTGTTCCTGCTTGTTGCTGTGATAATTACTCTCCCCTTGATCAGTCTGTTTAACCTATATTTATAAGGAATGTTTAGGTTAAACTTTGTAAACTCGTCTTTGTTTCCTGATTAAACACGATTTCCTGAGACATATCAAATTAAAAACATATTAATCCAACATGAACCAGGCCTATATCGAACTAAAATAATCTGAATTCGAGGCTAAACTAACCATATCAAACCAAAAACTCCCGAGATCGACATGAACTGGTGCCCATATTGAACTAGGGCACCATATCAAACTGGGAATGCCTACCCAGTTTGATATGGACACACCCATATCGAACTGGACATGCCCCAGTTCGATATGGACCCATCCATATTGAACTGGGGAGCCCAGTTCGACATGGATGTCCATTCTCGAACCAAAATAATTTTCAGACTATTTTTTAGGTTTAAAAATCCTATTTCGGACCATTTTAAGGTTTTAAAAACTGAACCAAACTATTTTCGGCCTTATAAAAATTGGACCAATCAAAATAAAAGCTTAAAATAGGTTTAAGCCCTTAAGAATGGACGGTTAAGTACTTAGGCCATCTTTAATAAGGATCGAACTAGGTTAGGGCCAAAATCAAGAGTCTACAGTATATCAATGGTATTTTAATACTTCAATCCAATCAAGTACCAATATATATGTGGTATTGAGAAAAGCTAAAGTCAAGTGGTGGAATGCCTTTTGTAATTCTACCCATGAAAATACAGTAAAGCAATGGATTCTAAAGAGAAATCATAATGGCATTGATCTAAAGTTATTAGTTTCCTTTAGAGCCCAAAGAACCCAAAATGTAGCTCTTTTAGTAACTGCAAAGACTGTTGAAGATTATAAAGCCCTTATACAACAGATGGTTGAATCTATTCCCTCAACCTCTAAACCTATAAAGCCCAGTAAGACTAGTTTTTTGGATCCTCAAATGAGCCCAGTCTAAAAAATCTAAAGCCCATTTCCAAAGAAGAAAATCTCCTTCCTCTCTCACCTCCAAGAAGCTCTGAAGAACTTCAAGCTCTAGTTTAGGCTTTCCCTTCCTCCCTTCTACTCACTACAAACTTTCTTCCATTTATGTATCCCCTTCCACTATTGTAAAGTTCTCCTGTAAGTTTATTTATTTTTTTGTGCTTCTTATCCAGAATCAAACCCTAAATCTGTTTTACAAACAGTAGTAAAGCCTAAATATTCTACATTAGATATACCTGAAACTAATAGTAAATTAAAATTTGTAGATTATAGTACAATTGTACCTCATCCTTTTTATAACAATACAAATAATATGAATCCTATAGAACCAAACCTTAGATATAATCAAGAACAGCATAGAGAATAGTCTCCTTCTCCACCTATGTCACCTACAGCTTCATTTACAACTGAAAAGTTCTCTCGTAAGTTTATTTATTTTTAAAATTTTATATTTGTATTTTATAATTTATATTATATAAGTATGCTCTGCACCTGCAACTCAGTTTGATCTGGTGTATTAGAAATTTGTATTTTAAATTTTATATCATTTTATTTTCTATGCATTCTTTCTTTATATATCTTTAAACATTCATTAAATATTAATATAGATGTAAGAGTAGGGTTTTTGCCTGATTGCCTGTTGCCAAGATAATCCTCTAGGTTGCTTGTTTTTACATATAATCCATAAAAAGTTTTTGTTGGTATCATATAAACTTTATATGTAACATATAACAACAAATATCAGTTAATTTGCAACATATGTTGATATATGTTATATATAATAATATGAATTAGTTGATTTGCAAAAGAAATATCAATATACAACCGATATATGTTATTATATAGTTATATATGTTATATATATCAATATATATCAGTTGATTTGTAATAAAATATTAATATACAAACTAATATGTGTTGTTATATGTATATATATATGTTACATAAAATAACATATATTAGTTAATATGCAAAAAAAATATTTTATTTTATATTCATACATATTATATATAACAATATATATTAGTTGAAATGCAAAAAAAAAATAGTATACAACTGATATATGTTGATTTATGTTATAAATAATAACATATATTAGTTAATTTGCAAAAAAAAAACATTAGTATGCAACTGATATATGATACTAAATATTTATATATGTTATATATAACAGTATATATTAGTAGATTTATAATAAAATATCAATATACAAACTAATATATTTTATTATATCTTTATATATATTTTATATAACAATATATATCAGTTGATATGCAAAAAAATATCAATATAAATATTAATATATTGTGTTATATGTTCATATATGTTACATATAACAACAAATATCAGTTGATTTGTAATAAAATATCAATATATAAACTAATATATATTGTCATGTTTTTATATAGGCCACATATAATAATATATTAGTTGATTTGCAAAAGAAATATTAATATACAACTAATATATATTATTATATGTTGATATATATTACATATAATAACATATATTAATTGATTAAAAAATTGAAAAATTATTTATTTTGAATATTTTATCAAACATGTAGTATGCATTCAGATTGAAAATAAAAAAATTCTCATTCTTTATAGTTAAATCCAAAAAATAAATAATAAAAAATAAAAAAATTTACAGTCAAACAACAATAATTTTTTTTTAAAAAAAATCATTACAATTACAATGACAAGTGAAAATCTTTTCCCCAAATTCAGAATTGAGATGTCAAACCGTGGCATGCAATTCAAATGACCTAAAGGCTTTAACTAACTTTGCCAATTGTTTAGAATCAGCAATTGATGGATGGAATTTGTCCATTTCTAATTTTTGCACCTGGAATGATGTCACTTTTGATAATTTTACCATTTCAACCAAAAGGGTAGTTGAGTTGAACCTTCAACGCAAAAGGCTCTCTATCAATATTTGATCCACAATTTCCATTACTTTTCCATCTCTCATTTTTTGATCCACAATTTTAGGAAAAGTATCAGTATGTTCTGAATTTGAGCCATCCCATTGCCTTTTGAATCAAACACACATCTTTGCCCACCAATAAAATCTAAGAGAACCATTCTGTAGCTATAAATGTTAGATTTCTCAGAAATTCCATTGCAACAACCATTTTAGAGCTAAATAACATCTAGTTCCATGAATATTTGTAATAAAGCAGCTCTCATCTCAAGACTGTCAACCTGCAATCATTATGAAGATAAGAAAGTGCTCTGATTCTTTCTCGATCCATTTCACAGCAACCGCAATTCGATCTAAAATCCCTTTGTAAAATAGAAGCTTTAAAGAATTGCAGCATTCCATCAGACAAGTTAAATGCAATGCTAGAAAATATTGGAAACTTGGCTAAATTGATCAATTTGAATTTGAGCAACAACGATTTTAATCAAGAAATCCCAATTCAGTTAGGAAAGTTATTTCACTTTATCGATGTTGGATAATAAAATGTTCCAATGCTGCAAAGGAAGAAGAAAAGCGTAAAAGAAGAAGATAAGAAAGCAAAAACAAAACTCAAACACACCGTAAATTTAAAAAAAAAAAAAAAACTTATAAGATAGATAAAAATTAAAAATTAAAAATTAAAAGAAAAGAAGGAAGAGTAAACTTAAAAATGAAACATAAAAAATAGTATATGGTGTAAAAGAACCCGCAACGGTGCTCTAATTTGGTCCCAGTCCCACTTTGGCTTATGCAACTATATACCTCCAAAGAGGGATTGTCCCACCTCATGATATACCCAATAAAAGGCAACCCTTTATTAAAAAAAATAAATAAATGAGTAAAATAAATTTTGTTAAAATCAAATTCAACATACAACAGTAACAAATTTTTAATAAAAGGCAACATAAATTTTTAATAAAAGGCAACCCTTTATTAAAATAAATAAATAAATGAGTAAAATAAATTTTGTTAAAATCAAATTCAACATACAACAGTAACAAATATTACCACTGTATTTATTGTTAATGTTGTTTTCAACGATAATAATTTTTTATTTTTTATTTTCTTAATTCTTAAATTTTTATCTATAAATACAATAATTTATTATTAAATTCTACTAAAAATTATATTTCTCCCTCAACTTATTAAAATTCTACTTCACCCTTACTCTATTAAAAGTCATCTACAATTAAATTAATATAAAAATTTACCAAAAAATGATCTAAATCAATTCAATACCAATTTTTTTTTAATTATATGTAAAATTTTAATTTTTCTCAAAATCCAAATTTTCCATAATCTCAATCAACAAATCCAAATCCACCTCAAAATTCAAATTTTTTATTTTCTTATTTTACTAGTAATCAAAATTCACAAGCATATCAATTTTTATTTCTCCCTGTTTTTATCCCATCTCTATAATTTCAAACTCAATATAGTTACGGAGGGTCGGATTCAACCACTTTAAAGGGTTTGTCTAATTGAGTTCCTTAAACGTCCAAAGATTTAATTCTAAATTCGTCATATATATCATTTTTTCAATGATGATGTTGAAGATGATATAAACATCAACAATGACGATATTAGCGTAAAAAATTATGCAAAATAATACTAGTTATTGGCGATATAAAGAGGATAAACTCTTAATAAGTGTATGGTTAAAAGCATCGATAGATCCTATTATTGGTACCGATAAAAATCATGATGCATTTTGGACCCAAGTCCATCAATACTAGGAGAAAAGTAATTCCAATATCATCAAAAAAAAAGGACCAAATGCAATGAAGAAATGATTGTATAAGATCGACCATGGATCTTAGTTACTCGGTAGATGTTATGATCAAGCAATTCGACAAATAGGGAGCGGTTCAAACATGGGCAATATAATGGAGTTGGCTCATCAACTCTATCTTGCTATAGCTAAAAAGAAATTTAATTTTGTGAGGTACTGGATTGAGCTACGAAAGGAACCAAAATGGAGAATTTCTTCAACTAATAACAAATATTCCAAGAGAATAAAAATAAGTATTAGTAGAGCATACTCATCATCATTAAATACCGAAACTATAACAATTGATGATGTTGTAGAGTCTCCAATTCGTCCAAAAGTACCAAAGCAGTTAAGAGAAAAGTAAAGAGAAATCAAAAATTACTAATATTGGAGTCTTCATCAAGAAAGAGATTGAAGCAATTAAATAAAATATACCAAGAAAATTGTCAATCGAGAACTGAAAAAATATCAAGCAAAATGAAATAGACTTAAAGGAAAGGAGATAAAAATGAAAAAATAGGAGATGGAGATGCAGCTTCTTTTTATAGACACCTCCTCATTGAACCAAGACAAACTACATATTTATGCTAAGTTGATAGAATAAAAAATAAAAATAAAAAAGAATAATATTAATTATATTAAGATTTATGGTTATATAATTTTTTAATTTTTTTCAACATTATGTATCTTTTTAATTATATAATGTTATTTGTCATTGTAATGTATTTTTTTATTTAGTGTAATATTATAATTTGATGTTTGAAATTATAATATTTTGTTTTTAATCATATAATTTGTTAATATGATAAAAATATCATTTTATTTATTAAGAATTAATTTTAAATAAAATAATTTAATATTTTTTAATATTTTTACATAATTACAATTTAACTTAATAAAAATCAATAAATAAATTAAATAAATTATTCATGTAACTAAATAATTTTATTATTTAATCATAAAATGTTAATATTTAAAATTCAATTATTAAAAGTAAAATAATAAATAATATAAAAATTAAAAGAATATGATCCATTAAAGTGCGATTTAATTAAGGATTAAGTCTCAATTTTATTTGAGGGATTATTATACTGTGCACAATAAATTTTTTTCCCTATCATAAATACTATACATAGAAAAATATTTTTACTTTTATTTTTTGACTCTATTTTTTCTTTTTTTTTTTATTTTTGTAATTTTTTATTTTCTTTTTTTATAATTTTCTTTTATTTAAAAAAAATTTAATGTCATTTTTTCAATATATACGCAAAAAAAATAAATATATATACACAATATATATAATATACACTCAATAATATAAAATACATGTACAATATTTATAACACATTAATAATATATCTACAACATATCTATGTAATATTTTTATTATTTTTTTAATTTAACTTTTTAATTTTTTTTATTCTCAAAACATCCACACAATATTTATACAATATTCACATAACATTCAACAAATTTTATATAAAATACACATAATTTAAATAACAAAAATATAACATACACACAATATTTATAATACATCTACAATATCTACAACACATCTATAATGCATCTAACATCTACATAATGAAATTATATATATTTTTATTTTTTCATGTGTATAATATATAAAATTTATTTAAAAATAAATTTAATAATTTTTATTAATATATTTTTATATATTTTATTTTATTTTTATTTTTTTGAGTGTTAATTATTTTTTATAATTAAAATTAAAATTTTTTTCTTTTTATAAAAAATTATAATTTTTATATGATAAAAATAATTTAAAATATTATTTTTTATTATTTTATCATAATTTTTATTTTTTGATAGTGAAATTTGAATAAATAATTGAAGTAAAATATTAATTATATTAAAATATATATATATATATATTTAAAAATATATATATATTTTTATAAAAAATTAAATTATTTTTAAAATTTTACACTGATTTTTTTATAAAATTATAAATATTTTTAAATTTTACGGTATTTTTTATATATTTTTTTAAATAGCTACGTTGATGCCCTTTGTTTGAATCCACACTTTTTTATTAGGTGGATGTTGATGGGATCCAATCGGGGAGGAACAGGGTGCTCGATGACTTTATCCGACCCGTTTATGAAGCCAAATTGAAAATTTTCTCAGATTACTGCTCAAAAAAAAATCTCAGATGCCAAATGCTCCACTGTGATTCTCGCAACCAAAATGCTTAGAAGAAAACCAACCAAAATCGAAGTCAAAATCGAAGACAAAGAGGAACTTGAAGAAGCCCGCAAAAGCTCCGCCGCAACCTCCGTTACAGCCAGCACCTCAAGCACCGCCTCAACCTCTCTCCTCCACCTTCTTGACCGCAATCAGACCAACCCCTCCTCGAAATCCCACCGTATCGGCCTTTCTCCTTGAAAGTACAAATACGCACCCTCCCCTCCACACATATATCATGGAAGTGGAGGTGAAATTGCGTATCCTAGATGAAGCCAACTTCAGCCGCCTTAATTCCCTTCTTTCACCGTTTCACCTTAAAACCCTTAACCAGCAAAATTTATTCTTCGATTCTAACGCTGCTACACTTTCCTCTCAACGTGCTGTGCTGCGCGTGCGTTTCTTTGACAAAGACTCGCGCTGTTTCTCTCCCTCAAAGCCAAACCTGTGCTAATTAATGGCGTGAGCCGTGTTGAAGAAGATGAAGAGGAAATTGATCCGTTTATTGGTCGTGAATGCGTGGCTGAACCGTTGAAGATAAGTTCGATCGGAGGATTTTGAGGAGGTGCATAGATGAGTTTGGGGTTTTGGATGAAATGGGTTTTGTGTGTTTAGGTGGATTTCAGAACGTGAGAGAAGTTCATGAGTGGAAAGGGTTGAAACTGGAAGTGGATGAGACTAAATATAGCTGTGGGGTTTGTTATGAGTTGGAGTGTGAGACTGATAATCCTGAACAGATCAAGAGAGAGCTGGAGGGATTTGTAAAATAGAATGGTATTGATTATAAGTACTCAGAGATGTCAAAGTTCGCAGTTTTTCGATCTGGAAAGCTGCCTTAGTAAGTTGACTGAATGACTGATCTCATCGCTGCTGCTGATTTGGAGTTAAATATGATGTTTAAACATTCTTGAAGTGAAAAAGAATTATATTAATTGTTGGCCAATGCTTATTGTTGTGTCTTTGGTGCAAATTGATGTTGCTTTCCAAATTTGCAAACTTTATCAAGTTTAATTGTCAACTAGTTGAGTGTTTAATCCTTTATCTTTTTTATTGGTTATCGCATGTTTTAAGAAAGATTTCTGTTCCTGAGCAATATGAGGTTTAGCATTGGTTGGTGTGATAAGCAATAGACCCTGCTTTTAAAGAACGAGATCTCAAAAAAAAATCTTATTTTGCTGTTTCTCGTTCTTGACAGTAGTCTTATAATGATAATTTGCTTGCTAGTAGAATGAAACTTGAGCGAGATTTGATTAATTAATAGAGGTTCGTTGCCAAGTAGTTCATCCTTGCCTTAATGCCTGAAAATGGGCAACCCTAAGTTAAAGCGTTAAGACAAGACTGAGCCTCATACAGCTTTATAGTTCTGTAGTTGAGCAAAAACGTATGGTGGTTTATAGTATTTTTCTAAAAATCATGTAGCAAGAGATGCAACTGCATGGGGATTGTGAAAGGTATTTGGTTATGGATGTGATTCACAATAGTTAATCAGTTCTTTGATATGTCTATTTACATACTCCATACAAGCCTGAAAAGCAGATTTGTTGAGTTTTGTTATTTAGAAATTGCTACTAATGCAAATTTAGGGATGATAATGAGAGTTTACATTTCTCATTTTGATCCCAATTATATTATTCTGTATGGTTGACTCAATTATATTGGAAAAGAGAGGTTAGTTGGCTGTTGATTTTTAAATACTTATTAATTATACTTGCTTTTCCGGAGTTTTAATTGCTGGTTTTATGATGTCATTTCTTGTTGTTCAGAGATCTGTCTTTTACTTTTGTTGATATCACATGCAGCTAGCTCCCTTTTTTCTTTTCCAATGCCTGTTGATTTTCGTTTCAAGTATCTCATTTTGGTAACTACCTTGACAATATTAATAGGTCTTCAATTTAACCTTAGCAATTAGATTATGCTGTCAATATTCCATCGACAGAAAAGGTGGAACCTACAAGAGTTTGTGTTGTGTAATGCATGTCTACATCTATGGAATTTTCTATGTTGTCTTGATATCATACTTCATTTTGGTTTTAAAACTTATGAAGGCCTTCTTTTATTCCCATGTTTTCCTGTCTCCTTCTCTTACCTATAAGAGAAAAAAAAAATAGCCGTTGCTAGGACCTCGTCGAAGCTAATTCCTAGTTTTCAATATCCCATGAGCTTGTCCGTGCATGCAGCAAGCAAAACGTTTGCACAATCCAATGTTGATTAGCTGTTCGGGCAACTTACCATCAGAAGGGATTGCCTACCATCATCTCATGTTTCTTGAATGTTATTGACAAGAATGACAATAAACCTGCAATCTTTTTTTTTTTTTCCTCTTTTTGGCTTTTTTTTTAGTTTATTTTTTTTACCTTGGTTACCTGGAAATGTGGAAATGTAGGGTTTTTCAAACAGAGAAGGGACATCGGTGGCTGGAATTTGGCGAGTTGATAACAGTGTGCTGTTCTTTTAATGAATGATAATGATGCCTCTTAAAATTGCAACAATAATGTATCTGAAAATGAACTTCTTAGTGGCATCTGTAAAAGGTGACTTATTTGTGCAATTCACTGTTTTGTCGGTCGTCCAAAATGACTGCAGTGAAGCTACTGGCAGAGTACCCTCCAGTGCATCTTATGTTCAACTAAAGTAGACATTTAATTGACAAAAAAACATTAATTTTCTGCGTAGCATTGTTATCTTGTGGACTTTTAACAAATTTGGCTAGCAACTTTATATCATGAAATGTTGAAATGTTTTATCATTTCGGCACCAATTTCTAGCATATGGTTTTATTCATCATTGCGTCCGTTTTGATCCAAAACCTAGTTGCACAAAACAAGAAGCAATATTGCCATGCAAGATCTGTTCGGACATATTGTCAAGAGACAATTCCAGTTAGCCAAGGCTATTGGAAATTCAGCTTATTTTTATGAAATGAGGAACAACTTTCTTTTCAATAAATTTCACGATTCTTCGTGAATTGCACATTCTTAATAATTTTTTCCACTATAAATCATTTTTCAGCATTCTTAATAAGCTGCACAATGCTCCAAAATAAAGCTCACTGGCACGAGTTTGTATCTGCCACAGCCTTTGAAACGTACTGAAGGGCAAAGATCTTCTAGCATACCTGCCTTCCACAGGAATCATTAGCCGTCGTACCGGATGCTGGACAATGACAATAAGATCTATAAAACAATCGCAGAGGCTCAACACTTCTGTAAACAGCACAATTTCAAAATCCCTGTCGATCCCTTCAACATTTTTAACCATGGAATTACAATGAACAAAAATATTAATTATCTTGAACTACTTGATTTAAGATCCCTGGCTACCACTAACTGAAAAAAAAAAGACGGTAGTTCAGGAAAATAAAACATTATACATCACAATAATCTGTGACAACATTACACCACCGGAACAGAGGTTCATTCAGAAAAAGTATGGTAATTTCTACTCTATGCATACTGACAATCTGAATCCTCAGCCTACTAAAAGCTACCTACCCCAATAGGGAAACACAGAGACCTACAATTACTCTCACTTTCTCTTCTTAGTAGGTGGCTGGGGAACTTCTTCTTCCTCCTCTTCTTCCTCATCATCCTCCCCATCCTCTTCATCATCATCTTCATCACCGTCGTCATTATCATCGTCGTCGTCATCGTCATCGTCATCACTTCCTCCTTCACCATTGGCTTCAGGATCATCCTCAGGATCTGCTTCCTCCTCTCCCTCTTCCCCGGAGAAATCCCCATCTCCAGCATCATCATCCTGATCATCTGCATTATCATCATCATCTTCTTCTTCATCATCATTTTCTGAATCACTAGCATCTTTGTTTTCTGCAACGAGGCGCTTCTTCATGAAAAGTTCATCAAAAGGAAACCTACAGTGGGAGTTGCACTACTATTAATTGAATCCCTCTTTACACGTAAACAAAGCAGAACTGAAATGAGACAAAAAAAAAAAAGAAGAGATCTTCTGGTTTACGTCTCATTCACTGCAGTCAGCTTAGGTGATATGTTGATATCATTCAGCAATGATCCAGCCTGAAAAAAAAATATCTAATTACAAAAAGTAGTTAAAGAGTCCTTTTATCCATTTCAAAATCTAACAAAAAGAGAATCAACATTAATGGGCTATACATATATATTACACTGCAAAAAGAACCCAAGGTATACAAATTGACATCAGTTCATTCAGTTAACATATCTACACATGGTTGATAAAAAATAACTTAGGCACATCTTTGCAGGAAAGGCAACCAATTACTCAGATAATCTGACATGCCAAAAACTGGCAAAACCACTTGCATCTTGCTATCCCAATAACTTTTAAAAATGGCACACAATTAAAAGATAATCTTCTCTTGTATGACATATAAAAATTAACAACGTCCAAAAGTAAGTCAAAGGAGATAAACTTCATAAAAAGAAGATAACTTTACATTCGATTGTCGTGCTAGATGAAGAAAAAGCAGACCATATTGAAATGACGCTCTGAAAATTAGAGCCAAAAAGTTGTCTCGAAAAACAGCCTTCTGAGTAGCCAAGATTGCATCTTCAGTTAAAGCTAGGTTTATACTAGTCCTTTAATTTTGCTCTCTAACATTCTCAAATTGAAACTTTTCAATCAAGTGGAATAAAATGGAAATACTATTTAAAAATAAATAAACGAAATAGCGTATAGAGTAAGTACCAAAAAGTATAGGGCAACATCCTCAACAGGTTAAAGTCCAAGAAATAAAAGAAGTGCATTACAACTGAGATATTCTAGGCAAACAAAAATCCTAAAATAGTAAGGCTTCTCAAGCATCTACCAAAATACGAACTCTGTAACCATCAACATTGACTGCAGAAGCAAGACAGTATTTCAAAGCTTTGAAACTATAATGATTAGGCTAGCATAATAATCATAACAGCATCTTATTTCCTAAAAATAAGAATGAACCGCAACAATTAGGATATCACGCAAGAAAACCAAAAACTATGGACAAAACTCCCCCCCCCCCCCCCCCCCCCCCCCCCCCCATTAATATAGGTACAAGAACTATGTCGTAGAATCCCATTAATATAGCACCAAATTTGGACAAGTACTGTTTCAGACCACAAATAAAAGATAAAACCCCATAAAAACCAGAAAAGGTATAAGCAATTAGCTTAGCAAGAATAAGAAGAATGTGCTGTCTGACTTTCCTAAATAAACCAGTTAAATTTTAAAAAGGATTACAGCAAAGGAAAATTGTGCCCCAATATACAGTATCAGTCTAGAACTACTACCTAAGTAGCTAGAGCAAACAAAACTCTTCTTACAAACACAATTTCATAGAGCCATAATCGATAGAAGGCACAGTTTCAAAATAAAACACATTTAAATGCTAGATTTAAGTTCCGTATTTGTCAAAGAAGAAAAGATAAAACTAAGAAATTTCAATAACAGTCATACTCATGCTCACATTAGTAAAGCAAGAAAACCCTAATTGACAAAACGCAGTTCATTAACAACCAGAAAAGGGAAAATTAATCCTTAAACAAAAAAAAAATGGAAATAACCAACAAAAAGAAGCACAAGAGCAGCCAGAGACCTCAACAAAACAAAATTTTTTTCTATAATAAAAGGGTTAATGGAAGATATACCACAGAGAACAGGCAAGTAAGAGACTTCCAAGCAGTAAAAGCAGTCTCCACCATCATGGTTTCCATAACAGAGGATGCCCACAAGGTCGTCTCCACAGAATTGACACTACCCACCTCCATTGCTCGAGAAAAATTAACTGCGCTCAAGAAAAAAATAAAAATAAAAATCAGTAGGTGGCTTAGAGAGAGAAAAAGAAGGTTTATCAGAGACTCGGAGAGAGAGAAAAAGAGAGAAGGGGACCTGATTGGCTTTCTGGGTCTGGATCCGGTTAGGGTAAACGTAGGGTTTGGTCCGATTAGGGGTTTTGTGACTAAATCTGATATTGCCAGATCTATTTTCTTTCATTCCAGACAAGAAAGTTCCAGATTTGTTTTATTTTGGAGGATAACGTGTCATGGAAGGATGGAAAATGGTCTTGGAAATAGTGATTTATTTTTTAAAATAAATTATTAAAAATTATTAAAAATACTAATAAAAATAAAAATAATTCAAATATTTAATCAAATATTTTTAGGTGAAGCTTTGGATCTTGTGCTAGAAACTCACATTAGTACCAATCGCATAAATCATCTGATCACAAGGATGAAAAAGATACCCAATGCGATTCTGACATTTGTCATTTTAAAATGACCCTACGCCAATGCGTTGTTGTGATTGGTGAAGGCTATGCATGATTTACTAGCCTTGCAATTACTATTTTTTTTTATTTTTAATATTATGTTATTTGTAATGATAAATAATAAATTTGGAGGGCATAAATTGGAGTTGGGGAGGATAAAAAATCCATTGAAAGGAAATAAATTACCTCTTTTGGGGGAAGAAAAAGATAGATATAAAAAAAGTAAAGTGATGGTAATTGTGAAGCATTTGGAAATTATCTAATTATAAATGTAATTATAAATATGGGTAATAATAAAATGATAAATATGTATACAAATTGATAATGAATTTTAAAAAATTTTAAGATGAATCAGATTTATGTCTTCACTTATGAACCACATAAATCACAAATTATAATTTAAAAAAAATAAAATTATTTTTAAAAAATATTTTTATTTAAATAAGAATTTATAATTGAACAGATCTATAAATAAAGACGTGGACCAAGTCTATGGTATAATTATTTATAAATTTAAATTTAAATTTTCATTAAAATTATAAAAGTCATTCATGACATAAGTGCTATAGAATGTACATAGGGTTTCTAACAAAATATTATTATTTTCCAACTTTTGGCTTTGTTGGGTTTGGATTAGAGAATTTTACAAAACTACATTCAAAAGAATTTTTAATAAAATGAGAAAGTTAAAATTTTTTAAAAAATATAAATAAATAAATAAATTATAAGAACATGGAATGTTGTCATTCATGAAAAGCTTCATCATTTTTTTTAGATTTGTATATATCATATATATATATATATCAGATATATTATATATATGTTATATAATTTTTTTTAAAAAAATTGAGTTTATTTCAAATACTGTTATGTAAAAATAATAGTTTTAAAAGAAAATAATATTATTTTATAAAAAATTTTCAAAAAAAATTTAATAATGTTATTTAATAATATGATTTTATATATTACAGATATATTGCATATATATTATAAATATGTTGTGTTCAAACATTTATATATTTAGATATTTTACGTATTACTAATGTGTTTGCCTTCCATCATTTATATATTGCTTAATTATTAGTATATATATATATTATAATATATTATCTTCTAGTTTTTATATGTTGTTAATTATATTATATATATTGTGGATATATCATATAAATATTGTAAATATATTATGGACATATTTTATTTCAACCATCATATTGACGAATGTGTTAAATTTCAAACTTCATTTATGAAATATCCTTTTAAATCTTTGTCGCTCTTAAAAATTATAAAATTATAAAATAAAAAAAATATGTACCATATTTTTAAAATAAAATTAAAAAAAAGGTAATTTTTGTAATTTTATCTTTGGATTATACAAACTCAATAAAAGCCAATTTAATTTTCTGTACTTTTGAAGGGAAAATATTTTCAAAATTATTCATTTTTTCAATTCAAAAATACCTTAAAATCAAAATTATTTTTAAAAATATTTATTATCTTTTTATTTCAAAAATACTCATTTTCAATTTAAAAAATACACATTTTTAGAGATTTAATTTTTTATATATATTTAGTATACAAAAAAGTATACTGCATTTTCAAGGTATATATCGATATATATTTTACATATTAAAAATATAATAAAAAGTGGGATTAAAAAAAGGTTAAAAATATGTTATGCATTGCGATTTTTTTTTTTAAATTATCAAAATTTTAACTTTCAATTTCAAAAGCAGTTAAAAAAGGTTAAAATATATTATGCAGGCTACTCTTCTTCCTAAATCTGTCTGCCAGGCCTTTGATAGGAAGGTTCGTGATTTCATCTGGGGAACATTGGCAGGTAGAAAAAGAGTTCATCTAGTTAAATGGGATGATATTGCTAAGCCAATCAGTTCAGGGGGTTTGGGGATTCGCTCCTGTATGGCTATGAATCAGGCACTTATTGCTAAACTTGGATGGAGATTTCTGACACAGCCTAATGTCTTGTGGTGTAATGTTGTTCGACGCAAGTATGTCAATGGTCAGTTTGGAATTGGGAGCTTGATTAAAAAGGCAAGTTCTTCTAACGTGTGGCGAGGTATTACTAACTCTGCTGCATTATTGGCCAGTGGTTCACGGTTTTCGGTTGGCAATGGGCGGGATATCAATTTCTGGTTAGATACTTGGGTCCTTGATGTTCCTTTAGTTACTGTGGCTACAAGTGTTGTGCCTGAGCACTTATGTAGTCTTCCAGTTAGTCATTATTGGCTCTCTAATGGTTGGCGCTGGGACTTGCTTCAGCCTTATTTACCTGCAACTGTACTTCAGCGTATGAGGTCAGTCCTGGTGGTAGATGACCCAGAGTGTGGTGATTTGAGATATTGGGCTGGTTCTTCTAATGGAAGCTTTTCTGTCACCTCAGCATATGATTTTGTTATTTCTGCTGGATCATCTCCTATTTCTTCATTGTGGAAGAGTATTTGGAAACTCAAAGTGCCACAGCGTATCCGTTGTTTTCTGTGGCTGTTTCAGCTAAATAAACTGATGACCAATTTAGAACGTCGACGGCGAGGCTTCACAGCAATTGCGGCTTGTCCTGTCTGTCAGGTTGCTGATGAAAGTGTTGAACACTTGTTTAGAGATTGCTCTTGTGTTACTTGGTTGTGGTTGCAACTTATGGATCATAATTCTTGGACGGAATTTCTTGCTACGCCTCCATCTGAATGGCTAACTCAAGTACAAAACTGGAATTTCTTCTCCTTCTCTGAGCAGGATGCTAGGGTGGTTTTTGGGATCTCTCTTTGGTGTATTTGGAAATGGCGGAATGGCCATGTATTTCGCATGGATAATCAGTCCAAAGAGCAGCTTCTTCATCAAATTCAATACTGGATTAAAGCAAATGTAGAGGCCTTGAATGTTAGAAATGACTCTAATCTTCACTGCAGGAGAGCTACTTTGGTTTCATGGATGCTGCCTCTTAATGGCTGGTTTAAGATTAATGTTGATGGGGCCTCAAAAGGTAATCCGGGGCGGGGTGGTGCAGGAGCTGTCTTAAGAGACAGTAATGGCAAATGGCTGGGGGGTCTTCTTCTTGGCTTGGGTGTATGTACCTCTATGGTTGCCGAGCTCCATGCTTTGCTAGGTGGTTTTCAATTAGCATGGCATCATGGTTGTAGGAGGATAATTTTTGAGATGGATTCCATGGAGGTTCTTCACATGCTGGATGGCAATAAAAATAATAATCCACGTTTTGCAGGTCTGCTTTTTTCTATAAAGCAATGGTTGGTCTTTCCTTGGGAAATCAAGTTCCAACATGTTTTCAGAGAGGGCAACAAGGTTGCGGATTGTTTGGCTAACTTGGCAGTGGATCAGATGCAATATCATCATTGGTTACAGGTTCCTCCTCCGGAGGTTCGAACTTTGCTCTGGCAGGATGTGCAACAGGTGGCTTGGCCACGTTATGTAAGGTCTTAATTCGGGTCAACCCCTCCTCTGTATCCAAAAAAAAAAAAAAAGCAGTTATACATTTAGTATACATCTCATATGCATCTAATATATTAGAATATATAAATAAAATATATTTTTAGTTAAATTTTAAAAATATATATATTTAAATTTTTTTTAAAAAGTACAGGATATCTTTAAAAAAATTGAAAATTTACATACCATCTAAAAATTATATATCATATAATTTAAGAGTCAGTTTGTATAAATAATTATATAAAATTACTACAAAACTAAATTTTAAATGTAAAATTATAAAAAATAGACATAATATTAAATTTTAAATATTTAACTATTTTAAATAATTAGCTATTGAAATGGATGGAAAGATTATCTTCAATTTCATAGATGACTCGTTTCTTTGTCACTGATTAAAATATTTATAATTAGCATAATCTGACTTCTTTTTTCTGTTTTTGGGAATATTTTTGTGTTTATTGCTTATACCACTTTTTGTGGTGGATGATTGCTTAAAAATAATTTTCTTATGGCATTAATCATTAATTATTTTTAAAATTTTTCTCTATTTGTAAACTTCAAATGTCTGCTTTTGTAGCGGAGGATTGCTTTAAAAATAATTTTCATATAATACTGTTATAATTACCTCTCTGATGGAAAGATTGCTTAAAAATTTCTTAGAATACTAATTATTATTATTATTATTATTATTATTATTATTATTATTATTATTATTATTATTATTATTATTGAGCTTTGAGCAAATAAGCACCATAATGAAGAATTTTCTTCATAATTACAGAATATAAATCTTATAAACCAATAGAGAAAAGCAAGCTGATTTTTTTTTAATAGTTGTCATAATTTTTTTTGGGTTTTCTTTCTCTCTCTCCCCCATATTAAAGAAAACACAGAGAATTAGCAGAGCTGCATTTCATATGGTTTTTATTTTTGTTATTTAATTTTTTAGAAAAGAAAAAACTAAACTGCTTTTAATAATACCACTAAATTTTAATTTTTCTTAATTAAATAAGAAATTATTTCATGCTAAATACCAAATTTATAAAATATAATTTTGAAGATTTTAATTTTGAAAAGACATTTATATTAATAAGATTCTTTTTTTTTCCTTTATTGTCTCCTCACATCACCCTCTTTCATGGATCAGAGATAAATTATATTCCCTTTTCATCATAATTTCTATAAATTTTCTTTTTTTTACTTATTTTTTATTTTTTATTTTTATTTTTCTACAAACCTAATTATAAAGATTGTGATTGATGTTTGTCTTTTTAAAAAATATTTTTTATAATTTTATTTTATTTTAATTATTATTTATAATATCTAATTAATATTATGATATATTAATTAGATATATCATTGAAATAAATAATATAATTTTTCTAAATAGGTCAATAAAATAGCAAGAAAATTTAGAAAAAAATATTTAAAGAGTATGAAAATCTGTGTATCATATATGATGATAAAATTGCTAGAAAAGTTAGTTCTCATCATTTTACTAAAAACTCTTCAATTGAAGAAAATAATACACATTTATAGTTCTGATGAAGAGTGTTAAAATATACATAAAAATAAAAAAATTTAAAAAAGAAAATGACGGAAAACCTAATCATAAAAAAATAAAAAAAATAAAAACCATTGACTCAAGCCTTAGTGAGAACTAAAAAAAGTTTGAGAAAAATTAGAATTTTTTATTGAGCTAGATGGATCTTTTATATTCATAATTGATGAGCTTTTAGATTTAAGTATGACAATTATTATTTATTTTTACAATATCCATTGTTTAATATTACAAATTATATATGTACGTATAATTAAAAATTATGATATAGTTTTTAAAAATATAAAATAAAATTTTAAAAAACATAAAATCAAAATCAAAAATAGTTTTTAGTTTTAAAAAAATAAAAACTTACGGCATAAATGAATAAGACCTAAAAATTTATTTAGTTCGCAATTGAAATGGGAATGAAATAAAATGAATTGAACTAAGCCTCTAATTTATTTAGAGGTTCAATTCGCCACTAGGACGGGTGAGTTTGCTAGTCGTAGTAATGTGGCGTCTGTAGGTTCGTCAAATAATGGTTTTTAGTACATTGATATGTGGATGAGTGGTTACAGCAGCATGAGAACAGGAGAGATAAAAAAACAAGTTCAAGAAAAGACAAAAAGATTAGAAAAAGAAGAAATAATGATCAATCATCAATTTTGGGAGAGATCTCAAGAGAAAGAACTGATGATAGTTAACATAAATAGAAACAAAACACAAGCCTAAAATCTGAAGCTCTATAAAGGACACATCTTAACCACCAATGAAGAATTTTTGCAAGTAATTAGGATTTTGGGGACCAACTCACATACCGATAGAAGAACAACGGCATCGACTTGTAGGTATATGATCTTTTTAGTGTACGTACTTAGATTAGGATATTAGTTTAAAATCATTTGCATAAACAATATTGATTATGATGTCATTTCTATGAATTTATGATAATGTGATGATTATGTTTAATTATACTCATTGTCTGATAATTTAATTAATAATTATTGTTTTTGTTATTTTAATTGCTATTATTCCATTGTTCCAATCAATTAATCTATTGAAATTATAACTAATTCAACCTTGATTATAAGTTAAAATTGGAGTCGAAATTACCTTGAAGGACCTTAAATTAATCTGGCATCATCTAGCATAATAAAAATGATATTGTGTTGAGGTTTTGGGAAGAGAGGTGAATTGCCTCTACTAGTGGGGAAAATAGATATAATAAATAGGTATAGGAGAAAAAGGAGATAATGATGATAAAGAGTCTAAGAGAAACAATGAAGGGAAAATAAAATTTATATATTAGGGCTGGGCAAATTTTGATTACTTGACCGAATCCGTCCGACCAAATGTGCAATATGCGGGTTCAATTGAATAAGTAATCTTATTCGGATGGCAACAGTAAAATTTTAAGATTTTTCGTGAGTTCGGGTGATAGGTCGGGTTTAAAGTATTTATTTTGCACTAACTCGAACCTGATCGAAATATATAAATATAAATATATTTTAATATATATATACATAAAACAGTGATGTTTTCCCCTTAAGAAAAATGACGCCGTTTGAGATGCATATATAAGCATCTTTATAACGTTCATTTTTAACCATAGTCACATAACCCTTAATTTCTTCTTCTCTCAAAAGTCAGAAACATTTCTCTCTCTCTCTCTCTCTCCTCTCATTTCTCTAGAGAGTTCTTCTCTCCTCAAGATCTTCTGCCTCCTCCATTCGATCATCTCTATCTCTCCTCTTCCTTTCCTTTACCTTCTCTTATCATCTTTTACTCTATTTCTCCACTTATTTAGTTATTCTCTTGTTTCCTCTCACATAGCAGTAAGAAATCAAAGTTGGTTTGTGACTTTTAACCTAAATCTACCCGTGACTCTCTTCCTTGATTACTAGGTGAGAATTTTGAACTATTTTCTGTTAAAATGAGTGATCTATTGTTTTTTTTTTTTTGAGAGTTTTAAAATGAATGATTTATTTTGTTTTTGACTTGTTATGTATTTGGTTTGTGGTTAATATTATTGTGTTTAAATGAGTTATAATTCATGTGTATAGTGTTTTTTATAATAATATTTAGATTTAATGAAAAATAATTTTTTTTACTAATTCTTCTATATTTGTTTTTAGTTTACTAATTTGCTACTGTTTCCTTTGTTAACTCATTAGGTCTACTGATTATGATAGATCTATTGATATTTAGTTTATTTTGTAGATTTAGTTTATAAATCTTTGTATTTAGGTTTTATATTATGTGGTTAATGTTAGGGATTTTATAGATATATATTTCAAATTGTCTGCTACTTTATTTTGGTTTTGTTTTGTCTAATTTTGAGTGTTTGGTCAATAAATACACCGATTATGAGAGATCCGTCACTGCATGCTTTTTTTCATTGAATTGCTTTACTTTTTTTTTTTTAAAAACTCTTGACATGATTTTGTGTAAAAAAATGTCACTGCATGTTTAATATTTTGATTTACTTTTATATGATTTTATTTCAAGTTGGTTTTTGATTTTGCTTATGTTAGTTCAAAGTTTTATTTTTGTTTTACTAAAAATAATATTTATACATATTCTTGAGAAAATGGTTTTATATAAATTGATATAAAGTATAAACTTTTTACTATTTTTAATTATAAAATATAATATATAATTATATGTATACAAAATATTACAAGAATTTAATTTTATATATTTAATTAATTATTAAAGTTATTTTAGTAAATTATTAAAATTATTATGTTTTTGTATATAATTAAATAATTATAAATTATAATTTTGTGAATAATTAAATAATTCAAAATTTTTTTGTATAATTAATACATAATCTTAATTTATATTATGCATTACTGTATTTGTATAATTTTAAATTTTATAATTATATATATAGTTTTAAATAAAAATTATGTATTTGTATGTAAATAAATAATTTTAATATAGTTTTTTACAAAATATAATTAATAAATAATTTGTAATTTATATTATGCATTTGTATAATTTAAAATATTTTTTATATATATATTTTTAATAATTTATTATAAATTATAACTATTTTCATTTTGAAATTAAATGATCATATATTTCAATTATCTGTTGTGTTTTAGTTCATTAGTTAATCTTTATATAATGTTTAAAATTTAAATGTATATTTATTTATATAACTTATATATGAATTTTTTTCTAAATTATTACTGTGTTTTTTTCTTTGATTCATATGTACTGCAATGGCCAACTTGATTAGAAAAGGGTGAAGACAGGTGGAGCTGACTTGGTGCTATATATTATATATCATTATTTTATTTCATTTTTCATATTATAATGTTAGTATATGTAGTATGTTTTGAATGTATTGTTCTTATTCTTTGTATTATATTAGTTGTTTTGTGTTTAATTTTCATATTTTGTTAGGGCAATATATAATTATTATGTTATTTGTTTGGTATAATTGTTATGCTATTTGCATGTTGTGACTTGTAAATTAGTTAATGCAACATAGAATTGTAATTTGTAACCTATTTGTTATAAATGTTTGTGTATGATCAATTGTATAAATGTTGTTGAAATTATGTTAGGGCAGCGTATAATTGTAATTGCTATATGGTACGATAGCTATTTTGTTTGTGTAAATTGTTTCCAATGTATGTCATTAATTTGTTGGGTCAGGTTAGGTTTAGTATGCTACATCATTTGCTAAGGTAAGTTTATTATTTTTTTTAGCTATATCATATGCTAACTGTGTGAATATTTTGGTTTTATGCATGTTGTTAGTTATCACTTTGTTAGGGCAGTTTAAAGTCATTTAGAATATAGTATATATTATATAGGGTTCCATAAAAGTAAACATACATAAATTTAGAAGAACAACCCGTACAATAATTATATAAACTGATTGTAAATAAAATTAACAATCAGTTTAAAATGTAATAAACTTTGAAGCAATTACATAATAAACCAACAAACATTAGCTTAGAATGAATAAAATTATTAAACTCCAAATTCCAATTAAAATGATAAACTATTAAATATTAACTTAGAATTATTTAATAATTATATAAATAGTACAAATAAAACTTATTTAGATCCAACTTCCAATTAATTTAATAAACATACATGTAGAATTAGTTCTTTCGATTAGTTAGAACTAATTCTTAGTAAGATCAATATCCAATTTAACAATGAAACATTAACTTATCGTTATTTAAAATTATACGAATACTGCAATGGAAAACTTGTTAATTTCCATTTTCCATAGTCCAATTATTTTATTAATTTAATACACAGACACTTAGAATTAGTTGCTTACTTGCAAATCAAAATTAACGAGCTCTAATATCCAATTAAAATATTAAACAATGAAATAATAACTTATCATTATTTAAATTTATATAAATACTGCAATGAAAATCTTATAAATTTTCATTTTCCAAAGTCCAATCATTTTAATAAACATACACTTAGAATTAGATGCTTAGATGCAAATAAAACTTAATCAGTTCCAATATCCAATTAAAATAACTTAGCATGAGATTAATTGCTTGAATGAAATTAAATAGTTTAATCAGGAATATGCAATTAATCATGTTAAATTATTTGCTTAGATACAATTTAAGGACAACTAAAGTCCAAATCCCAAATGTACATTCAATTTAATTAATAAATTTTTATTGAATTCTCTTTAAGGAATTAGGACAATGACCAATAATCAACAAACTGATTTTCGCAATCAAGGACAACCTCAACAACAACTTAATCAACCGAGCGAATAAAATCCAGTTGGGGAGGCAGGAAAATCACATGTTGCTAGGGAAAAGAGAAAACCATTAGTCTCCGGTCTTAAGAAAGCTTCCACAGCTTGGGATCACTTTAGTGAATTGCCCAAAGAGGAAGTTGCTGAACTAACAACAACCTGCCATTATTATGGCAAGAAATATTTGTGTGATTCCAAGCTACATGAGACCTCAAGTATGGTTCACCACTTAAAAAACTATCCGAAGTATCCACACACCCTTAAAAATTATCCTAAGCCGCAAATTTTAAATTTTACTCCTAAATCAGATGATGGTATAGATATAGGTGTTACCTCTCAATCATTTAGTGTAGAGGATTTTAGAAAGGTCATTGCTAGTTTTGATATAGCATATGAGCAGCCATTTAGGATGGTAGAAGATTATGGATTGAAGCATATGATGGGTATGATAGTTCCTTAATTTAAATTCCCTTTTAAGTGTACCGTGGTGAGAGATTATTTTCAATTGTACTTAGATGAAAAAATGAGGCTAAAATCTTTATTGAAGGGAGATTGTGAGAGGGTATGCCTAATTATCGATTGTTGAACTAGTGTTCAAAACCTAAATTACATGACCCTTGCTGCTAATTTTATTGATAAAGATCAACAGTTGCAAAAAAAGATCCTTAATTTCTGCCTAATACTAAATCATAAGGGAGAAGCTATAGAAAAACAGATTGAGTTATGCTTAAATGAATAAGGTTTGAAAAGGATTTTTGTAATCACCGTTGACAATACAAGCTCCAATGATGGAGCTATTGCATACCTTAAGAAAAAAAAACCAATATTAAGGATGGTTTGGTAATGGATGAGGAGTTCTTACACATGAGGTGTTGTTCATACATTTTGAACTTAGTTGTGACTAAGGGGCTTAAGGATATGCACTCTTCCATTGCTACCATTAGACATGAAATTAGTTATGTTAAAGCCTTTCCTTCTAGGTTGACAAAACATATTTAAAATCGACATATTTAGTGCTTGAGGCTGCTTTTAAAATTTCAAAAGGCTTTTGTAATGTTAAGAATTTTACATAGTGATTTTTGATAAATATTGATAATTGATTATGTATGTTGATAAGAGTGATTTGAGAACTCGAAATGAGTAAAATAGGAGGAAATTGGTATTTTCGAAATTGAATCATAAAGTGATAGAAATTTATAAAAATGTTCTTGTGATTATAGAGTTAAATTTTACTTAATTAGGATACAAAATATAGATAGATGGGCTTTAAATTAATCAAACAAAGTTATTTTTACGGTTTTACGAAATAAAAATCGAATTGGAATCAAAAGTTAAAATTGAAGGTATACCATAGTTATTGTGGACATGTCCTCACCCAATCAAACTCTAGATAGTATATAAAGTCAAAGTTGGAAACTTCTTCTTGCTTCTTCCATCTTCATCCACGCCATTCACTATCACTTTCATTATCTTTCATTTCCTCCATCTTTTTTTCATCAAATTAAGCAAGAATCAAGAGTATATTGCATCTAGTTGCAAGTTTTAGGAGAATTCATTAGAGAAGACAAGATTACCAACAAGAAATAAAAGAAAAAGTGAAAGAGAGGAATCCTTGAAGAGATATGTACTTGTGTGTTGATGATGTGTAATCTAATTGGTTTTCTTTGAATTTTAATGCTATTTTAACTTAGTTGAACTATTTTAATTGAATTATTTGTTAAAGAATTGATTGATTGTGCATTGGTGAAAAAAAGATGGTTATTGAACCTTTTAAAACTTTTGTTGTGTAAAAGTGAGTTGATGTTGATTTTTACTAGAAGTGAAGTTTGTGGTGGCTTTTGGCTTATTAAAGGGTGGGTTTTGGGATTAGAGGAGTCGGGAAAGACACACAGCCCATATGGCCTTGTGGATTTTCTAGCTTTTGGAAAATTGATTTTCAGCACAGTTTTGAAACACACGGGCATGTGGATTATTCCACACGGCTATGTGGATTTTTCAACTTCTGAAATTTTATTTTCAGTAATGTTTTCACATGCACGAGCGTGCATGCCCATATCTACTTTGTAATTTCCATTTTCTTCTTTTTCAATCCTAAAACTCTATAATTCTTCGTCAATGTAAATTTTCTTTTAATTAACATTTGTAACATACGTTATTTTTAAAAAATCACTACAAGAACGTACTGGATTACAGACGAAAAAATTTGTCGATAATCTTTATTTTTTGTCGGTAATTAGATTTACCGATTGATGTATCGACAGAAAATTTATGTAGTTATTTCCTTTGCCGGTAATGAAAATACTGATAAAAATAAATATCTGTCAGTAAATTACCGACAGAAAATTCTACTGGTAATGCCAACAAAAAATTCTATCAGTAAATTACCTAGAAAAAATTCTATCGGTAATTACCGACAGAAAATTATATTAGTATATTACCGAGAGAAAATTCGGTCGATATTACCTACAGAAAATATAAAAAAATAAATTTTTCGTTAGTTTATTTTTATGATTAAAATTTTGAAATCAAATTTATCTAAAATTTTTTAAAAAATTTAAAAATATCCTAAAAAAAATCTAACACCCTAAAATATTTTTATTTACCAAAAAAATATTTAAAAATATAAAAAAATTAAAATTTCTTAAAATATATTCTATTTAATTAAAAAAATATTTTTTAAAAATATTTTTATTCTAAAATTTATCAAAATAAATAAATTTTAGTTAATTTTTTAAAAAAAAATCATAAAACATCCTAAAATATTTTTATTTACCAAACAATTTCTAAAAATATAATAAAAATTTTTAAAATTTCTTAAAACATATTGTGTTTAAATAGGTAAATTTAAAAAATTAAATTTTTATAATTTTTATTTTGAAATTTATAAAAATAAATGAAAATTTTTAAAATTTTTTTAAAAATTGGAAAAATATTTTTAAAAAAATCTAACACTTTAAATAAATTTTTAAATAAAAAAATATTTCTAAATATATTATGAAAATTTTAAAAATCCCTAAAATAATTTTAAAATCAAACAATATACAACGAAAATATAAATAATCAACTTAAACTACAACATTCACAAACCTAAAATAAAATATCAAATTCATAAAAATTAAAAAATAAATAAATAAATTTAACATATATTACACAAAATTATCTAAAATTAAAATAAATACATTATTCTTCTTCTTCATCTTCTTCTTCTTCTTTCTTTTTCTTTTTCTTCTTTTTTCTTTTTCTTTTTCTTTTTCTTCTTCTTCTTCTTCTTCTTCTTCTTCAAGCAAAAGAAAATACATAGAAAATTTGAACAGAGACAGATAGAGGGAGAGGAGAAATGATAGCATAAATAGAAGATGAGAGAAAATATATATTTTTATAGAAAAATTTACCGAGAGAATTAAGTATTTGTCAGTAAAATTACTGAGAGAAAATATATTATGTCTGTATTATCTAGAAAATTTTTTTTGGCTAAATAATATGAAGTTTCTAAGATTTTACATATTATATTAGTTAATACTTATATTTTCAACATCTAATTTTTGCATCCTTATATTTTTAAAAATTAAACTGTTTAGTCATTTTGTTAATATTTTTATTTTAAAATCATTAGTCAACTACTTTGATATTATAAAATAACTTATTTGCTCATTCTTTATATATATTTATCTTTATTATTTATTAAGTTTATTTTATTTTTAATTTTATTTTATATATAGATTGCCTGCAAAATAATAAAAGACATTATTAGTATTATTTGAAATTATTTTTTTAGTAATATCTATAAAATTAAAATAAATAATATAAATTAATTGTTTGCAAAATGATAAAAGATATTATTCGTATTATTTAAAATTATTTTTTAATAATATTTATAAAATTAAAATAAATTATTTATAAAAAATATAAATAAAATTAAAAATAAGCAGGACTTAACAAATAATAAAGAAAAAAATATATAAAGTAATGACAAATAAATTATTTTATAATATTAAAGTAGTTGACTAATATTTTTAAGATAAAAATATTAACAGAATGACTAAACAGTTTAATTTTTGAAAACAGAGGGATGTAAAAATTAGATTTTGAAAATATAAGGACTGACTAGTGTAATGTGTAAAACCTCAGGGACTTTATAATTATTTAGCCAATATTTTTTGTCGGTAATTTTACCTATAGAAAATATGTTCTTTCCGTATTAATGACAGAAAATATTTTTTCTCGGTAATTTTACCGACATAAAAATATTTTCTCTTGATAAATATTTCGAATAATGATGGTAAACTTTTTGCCAATTAATTATATTGTGACTATTTATTTACTGAGAGAATCTTTTTCTGTCGGTAATTATACCTACAGAAAATATGTTCTCTCGATATTACTAACAGAAAATATTTTCTCTCGGTAATTTTACCGATAGAAAAATATTTTCTATCGGTAAATATATTAAATAATGGCGGTAAAATTATCACCTAATTAACTGGGTTGCAACTATTTATTTATCTAGAGAATCACTTTTTATCAGTAAAATTACCGACAGAATTTATTTTCTGTTGGTAGTACCGATAAAATATATTTTTTTTCGGTAATTTTACCTACATAAAATATTTTCTTTCGGTATTACCGACAGAAAATATTTTCTCTCGGTAGTTTTACCGACAGAAAAAATATTCTGTTGATATTACCTACTAATTGGGTTACGACTATTTATTTACCAAGAGAATAATTTTCTGTCGGAGAATTACAAAGAGAAACTATTCTCTGTCGATATTACTAACAAAAAATATTTTCTCTCGGTAATTTTACTTGCAGAAAATATATTCTGTTGGTATTATCAACAGAAAATATTTTTCTCTCGGTAATTTTAACAAAAAATATATTCTGTCGGTATTACCTGCAGAAAATAAATTCTGTCTGTAAATTTACCTACAAAAAGTATTGCTATCGGTAATTTTACTTACAGAAAATATTTATGTCGGTAAAGTCTATTGGTAATTATTGGCGCCATTATTACCGATAAAATATTTATCGATAAATTTTTTTATCGGTATTCTGTCAGTGTATTTTTTAATTATTTATCTCTGTATTCTGTCGGTATTACTGATAAAAAAATTTCCGTCGGTAAATTTTTATCGATAATCCGATACATTCTTATAGTGAATGTAAAACTTGTCATTTGAAAAGTTAGCGTGAGGTAACATTGAAAGTGTTGAGTAGTGATTATGGTAAAGTGTATTGTAATGAAGTGAATCTAAATGCTTAATTAAGAATGATGAGATGCCCAAAACATATTGGGGCTAAATCTATTTTTGGATTGAATGGCTAGACATAGGATAGATATTCATAGTGACAGCGGACACATCGTGTCATCAATGATAGTGGGGATATGAGCCAAAAGTGAATACATTGCTTTGACAGTGGGTTATTGGCTATATTTTTAATAGTGGGCATTAATTTACCAATGGTGATCCGTTATCTAACTATAAGGTTTAAATTCAGTGTGTATGTGTAGACCTTTAATTTTGGTCCTAAGCTAGTTCGATTCTAATTAAAGATGTCCTAAGTACTTATCGGTCATTCGATTCTAATTAAAGATGGCCTAAGTACTTACCGGTCTATTTTTAATGGCTTAAATCTATTTTAAGCTTTTATCTTGATTGGTTCAATTTTTATGAGGCCCAAATGAGTCTGATTTAGTTTTTAAAACCTGAAAACAGTCTGAAAGCGAGTTTTAAAATCTAGAAAATAGTTTGTGTAACACCCCTTCCCGACTTATGAATAAGCCGAGAAGGAATGCTACATCGGGATACGAGCTCTGGTTATGTCAGCTTACTTAATGTTCTTTATAAAAAATTTTCAAAAATTTTGACGGAGTCTCCCTTAAAATTCTAGGTTCCAAGTGTCGACAAAACTGATTTTTCTTATTTTTGAAAAATATTTTGTTTCATAATTCAACTCAAGCACACTCTCAATAATCCACCCTTATAACCTCAACTACAACCCTGCAAGAAGAATTCACACTTCTATATTCACAACCCAACTCAATTTAAAACCATACAATTATTATACATTACTAGATTTATATGCTACATCAAGTTATCTCTTTGTATTGTTCAAATAAGTATATGCCAGTTTCTAATACCAAAATACAAAATGAAAAGCACCACCTAAGTTTGTTGATGACCGACAGATCGTAGGACTTCTCTGCTTGCTACTGGCTCCTTGCTAATAACCTACGAGTTTAGAAGAAACTAAACTCGCTAAGCATTGCTTAGTGAGTACTTTAACTAATTACGAAAAATAAATAATAAAAGCATAATGCACTTTTAAAAGCAATGAGTCGTATTGAAAAATAATATCACAGTAAAAACAATCCATACATGTCATATATTCAGTTATTATCATTTTATCAGTTCGCTCCACAAGGTAATTTGGTAGACTAACGTATGGTAAGGAACTGACTGAAACAACTGTATATATATTCTGTGGCTGTGGCCCTAAAAAATTTGCGGACCAAGCCCTGTAGAATCTGTGGCCGAAGCCCTCGGACCGGAGTCCTATATAACTCGGGCGATTGCCCTATATAACTCGGACCGAAGTCCTATATAGCTCGGGTCGTCACCCTATATAACTAGAACCGAAGTCCTATATTAAAGCAGCACTGCATATAGTATGATATATCATACCCTTACCCTACTCAGTACTATCCCAAATACCCAGTGGAGCCAAAATTTTCATGCCATTTCTTAATCGAATATGCATTATACAATTATCGACTTATGTTTCTTATATTATTTCAACATGAAATATCATATTTTGTCATTTTAATAACATATTATGCTCATTTATATGTATAAGGAATCAATTGGATTACTTTTGAAAAATGACCAAATGAATATTAGCAAAATGACCATATGAATAGTAAATTCTGGTTTTGGACTCAACTTGATCCTTATTTTGAAAAATTGTATAAAATAATCTACTTGACTAAAAACTCTAAAATTTTTACAGAATTTAGTTTTACATCTTAAAATCATTCCTTTAAAATTTCAGATCAAACTGGACACAAAATCTTGGTCAAGTAGTTCACCCAACCAGACTGCTCCAGTTGCCCTACATCCTGGCAGCAGTTCTGAATTTTGTGAATTCCTTAAATTAAATTCAATCAATGTGGTTCCAAATTATTTTTCTCAAATACTAGACTCACGAAAAAACAACATATCCAAAATTCACTTCAAGAATATTTTTCTATATTTAATTAAAAATCATACAAATCACAGCATTTCACTAATTCTAAAACAGAAAAATTTCAAGAAAATGAACAAACAATTAGTTAAAGTACCAAACCTTGCTTTTTCTTAGTCCTTTATCTATATCACTTCCTTTCCTTCCTTGTCTCCTTGATTTCCTATGAAATTTAACATCACATATACAAAGGTAAGAACCCTAGGTATAGACATAGTTTTATCTTATGATTTTTCTAATAGTTGCTAGCTTATTTTCACCATTAAACACCATTATTTCTTTCATCAAATCCTTCAAATAATTATTTCTTGAATTTTCTCCAAATCTAGCTACATGAACCCTAATTTCAATCTCTTAAATTAACCATTAATCTATGAAATTAAAACTAGAGATAGGTCTCTCTTACCTTATAATCTTGTTTGACACCAAAATCTTCAACCAAAAGCCTTAAACTTTGGAAAAATCACCTCCTTCTTCCTTCTCTTATGGTTTGGACGAGTTCACCATGTAAGAGAGGGCTTTTATATTCTTTCCTTAGCTTATTTTGATCCAAATGGCAGCCATAAGTGGTGAAAATATGTTGGTATAGATGTTGGCTTCCAATTGGTACACCTTATAGCAAAAATGGCCACTTTTAATTGGTCTACTTGCCTTCTTCTTTTATCTATTTATTTGGCAAGCCATTAGGCTTCCTTTTATTCATATTTTGACCCCCTCAACTTTCTTGTGCTGTAATTTTATAGTCTAGGGTGTGAAAATACCAAAATACCCTCCAGCGATTAATCGATTGTAACTTTTAAACCGTGCATTTTTGGGAAAAATTGAAACCCACGGTTATGACCCGATTAATCTCGAGAATATTCTTCCGGGGTCGGATATGGGCACTATTAAGAACTTCTGACACTTAATTTTTAAGTTTACACAGTTGCCCCTAACTTTTGAGAAATTTCCACTTAGGTCCTCGACCTTTCAAAAAATTACCTTTAGGTCCCGTCGACTTCACAGGCCTCCTTTGCACACTGATTTTATTTTTGATTATCTCGAACCTCTATTTGACCACTTATTTATGTCCTTCTTGCCTAATACTCGACTGCCTAATACTCGACTACCTAAACTTTGAGATGTGACAGTTTGCAAGTCATGTTGGTTCGATAATGGATCTTGCATGTCGAATTGGGCCTATCTGGTTCGATATGAACCATGCATATCAAACTGGGACTTGCCCAGTTTGATATAGGCATGTCCATATCGGACTAGGGCTTGCCCAGTTCGATATGGACACCCATATCGAACTGGACTTGCCCAGTTCTATATGGACACTAATCCATGTCGAATTAAGATATTTTTAATTCGATATGGTCAGGTTTTAGCTCGAATTTAGTCTGTTTTAGTTCGATATGGTCACGGTTTATCATGATTTTTAATTATTTTAATTCGATATGCCTCAGATAAAATCGTGATTAAATAAGAAATTGAGACTTGTTTAACAGATTTTAACCTAGTATTTTTTTATAAATATAGAGGCAACAACAACAAAAGGGTAGGCAATAATTAAACGGAGAAAATGCTAGTAGCCAACATTAAAGCAATATTAAGCATTTAGTGAAGAGAGACACAGAACATCAGACCATCAAACCAGAAGGCAGTGATACATTGTCTTCGCCTTGTTCAACCAAGATTTTACTACTGGTGCAAATATAAAGCTTGGATCAACTTGAAATATCAACGGAACCAACAAACGAAGGTTTGAAATTCCTCATTCAATCTGTTTTAAAATTCAAAGTAGTTTATCCATTATTTCATTGAATTATTTTATTTCTCTCTTCTCTTTGTTTTATAAATATTCAGCAAGCTACTTGAGAATCCATGTTTATAAAATTTATTTTGAACGTCTAGTAAACTGTTTTATCCACGGTAGCCCATTTAATCTTAATGCAATGTCACAGTAACCATAATTCAATATTACAATAGCATTAGTCTCATACAATATCAATTTAAATTAAAAAATCGATGGCTTAGGATTTATCAATATAATCACAGTAGCTTTGTTTCCTGAAACTGAAACCAGAAACCTTAATTCTATTTTCCAAAACCAAAAACCTTAGCTTTGTTCTCTAAACCCTAATTATTATACTAAAACGCTAATTTTTACCTTAAAACTCTACTTTAGAAAAAACTCTAATTTGTATAAATTTAAACCCTAGTTTAGATAGAAACTCTAATTCCCCAACAAATCATATCATATAAACAATTTACCTTTCGGGGGTGCTGCCCCCGATCTTTCGCAAGAGGTGCCACTCCCTTGACTCCCGCCTGTTAACCGGCTAGTGGGACCGCCGTACGCTATCCATTTTCAATGGGGTCAATATTTATTTATGGATTATAATTCTTTGTAATTTACTTTAAATTTTTTTATTAAACTCTAATTTATTATTTTTGTGATGATTAAACTATGTGTTTGGATTATTTATTTTGCTATGAATGGTTGAATAAAATTGTAATTTTTATTTGGATTTTAGGGATTGTAAAAGGCATATTTTCACACTATGTGAGTGTCTTATTTAGTTTGTTATTTAATTTATTTTATAGACTTTGGAACTATTGTAAAGGACGCATTTTTACCAATTGATGGGTGTCCTATTTTATTATTTGTATGAACACTTGCAGATTGTAAGAGTATGTTTTCATCAAAGGATGAGTACCCATTTTATTTTTGAGGTACCCTTTCCTTATTTTATGGATAAATATATTTTATTTTATAATTGCATGTAGTATGGATAATATTATAATATTTAAGAATTTTATAATATTTAGACCTGAAAAGGAGGTCGGTTCTAATGAACCAGACATTATGGGAGTGCTGGGCCATTTTTCACCTTCTTCATGCGTATCCAACTTTCTGAACCCATTAAGAGGTTGGGGATTCCTTAGGAATCGAGTCATCTATCCCTTTCTTTTTCCTGGCCCGCCTAGATGGCGACTCTATTTTCTCAGGGTTTAAGCTTGTATTCTCTAAGGCCATGAGCCTAACAGTGCTGAAGTTGCAAGAACCATTCCACCGGGAGTGAGGGCAAAAATTTTCTCTCACAGTATAAAAAAACAATAAGAAAGCTAGTAAAACAAGAAATTTGTGTTAAATGTGTAAAATTGCCTATATGCCTGAATCTTATGTTTTCTAAGTGTTTGATTGATTGATATATAATATTTATATTTTGTATTGCAATAAGACTTTGAACATTGTTTTCTTCTTAAGTGACTATTTCTCTCTGATATGATCCTTACAAATTGTGAACATACATGCACCTCTAAGCTTTGCTTAGTGTGTTAAACTATTTTGACGTGCAAATCAAGAGAGACATGAAGAGGTTGCTGAGTGAGATTTGAAAGGCCTGGATCAATCGTATCACTATAAGGTCTTTTAAAAAGTGTTTGTATATTGAATTGTTGAATAGTTCACATAGCATAGTGACCATATTTTTGGTATAATCATTGTACATGTTATAGGATGCGAGAAATATGTAATTAACACTATGATTTTAGATAATTAAGTTCGTTTTTATAGAACACATATATATCAAGTATTTGTACATGTTATCTTTAGTTGAGAATTTTGGTAAAATTACATATTGTTTATGATAATTTTTAATGGATTTGAGGAATGTATGATAGGAATTGCTAATATGGAATTTACTTAGGAGGGCAGTGATAATTTGAAACACACGGGTGTGTCTTTCCAATGGACACGGTCGTGCTTCATGTTTTAGGTTTAAAGAAAATAGAAATGGACTTTAACACACAGGCATGTCAACTCCTTTTGACACAGGCATGTTCTAGTTTTAAAAAAAAATAAACTAAGAATGATTTCTTTCCGAATACTGAATAGATAATTGCCTTGTAACATCACTTACAGCCGAGTGTATGGATCGTGTATTGGTGTTACAGCTTTTGAGAGGTTGGAGGAAGGGGATTGGGATTTCTTGTAGTATTGTTTAAATGGTGAAAACAAAGGGACAACTCTTATGAGTTCTAATTGGGATAATGCTAAAATCTTTTTACAGTTTTTGAAAATTTTTTATGATGTCACATTGGGGATTTCTTGCTCTTTATATATAATATCATGTAATGCATTCCACCATTTAACATGAAACCATGTGAAATTAAAAAATGTAGTTGTGGCTATGGAAATGACAAAAAAGCATGATAAATATTGGGGTAAGGTTAAGAACATTAATGCATTGATTTTCAATGGTAATATCCTTGACCCTAGGAACCAATTGTAATACATTGTTTGGTCTTTGGAAGATATTCATGGTCCGAAAAGCAAAAAAGTATGATTGTTTGGATTAAGACCTAACTAAACAGGTTGTATACATGGTATTCCAATGCATACAAGCCTTCAACTTCTTTTGTAGCACAAACTGTTAATTCATTTAATTTTTGTGAGGGGGTCGAAATTATAGCCTCAAAGGCTAGAGTAGCTGAATTTAGGAGCCATTTAAGGCAACAAGATAATGTTAAGGCTCAAAATGACTTGGAAAAATATTTAAATGAGTATTGTGAGTGTGGGAAAGAGTCAAATTTTAATGTGCTAGGTTGGCAAAAGTCAAATGCTATTAGATTCCCTATGCTATCTCATTTAGTACGTGATGTACTTGTTGTACTGATATCTATCGTGGCATTAGATAGTGCTTTCAGCACGAGTGGGAGGATATTGAATGTTTTTAGGAGTTCTTTTTTCTAAAATAAAAGAGCTCTAATCTACACACAAAATTGTCTACAGCTATCGATTTTTGAATTCTAACACTCAGAGCTGTTTGAAGCACTTGAAGAATATGAAAAAATTGAAGCAGGTGATGTGAAATTTTAATTACTCTTTAATTTCTTTTAAAATTGTAATGTTTCAGCTAAATAGCAACTCGTTATATATATTTTTTAAATTTGTAGAACTCACCTGAGGGTCAAAGGATGCTGTCCAAGGTTCAAGTAGTCAAGAAATGAAAATTATTCAATGATTGGTAACATGGTAAGTAATAAAATTTTGGTGCAAACCTACTTCTACTTTTCTTCTTCTTTTTCTCTCTTCTGCCAATTCTCTTCTTCATCCTTCTTTTTTTTTTTTTTTTTTAAATTTGGCATATTTGATTTAGTTGAAAGTAATGAATTTTTTAAGTTTAATATGAATAGTAATTTCTGCCCTACTGTGTCTACTGTAAGTTGTGCCAATTTCTATTATTTTTCCTTTTCATTTTGTCTATTTGTTAGTTTTGATTGTCTTGGTGTTTTTCGTATAATTCTTTTTTGGCAGAGTATACTATCATACTAACTTAAAGAATTAACTGGATGTTGCCCTTGGTTTTGGAGTCACATTGCAACCCTTATTTTGTAAGTTAAAATTTTAATATCTTATAACTTACATTAGTCTTTTAGTTACATAATTAGACATGTAGTTATGTTTAGCTTTGCTTATTTGTTATGGATTATGTTTTACTGAATTGTTTTGGATTGATTTAGTTATATTGTGAAAATCAAATATGATTTTACCTGCTTGTGAAAATCAAATATGATTTTGCATGCTTGAGGATTGTTTGATATATATTATATAATTCTGATTATACTTGCTTGAGTTAGTTTGATATATTTATCTGATTTTGCCAGATAGAGTATGATTTGTTCTATAATTCTGATTTTGTATTTGAATTAGAGTTGGAATTGCTATGTTTCTTTGAAAATAAAATTAGATTTTCCTTGTTGGGTTAGTATATTTGTTAAAGTTTTTTTTTATTCTATTAATTGTTGGCATTGAGGTTTTGAGTGTTGATTGTTGAGCTAATGAAGTTTTGATATATTGAAGCCCAAATTGTTATAATTAGGATTTTCATTTGTAATGGATGAGTGTACCCAGTAGGTTGAGTCCTTGAGTTGCCGGTAACTTGTTTTATATATTTAAGTTGAGTTTTGAATTACTTATTGTGTAATTGCAGGTTTGATTCGTGCTTGTTGATTGTGTTATCCCAATCACTTACAATAGATTGGCTTCACTGATTTGCTTAATGCCTAACCTATCATTTTTTTGGCTTCCATGTAAATTATTGTTGGAAGTCATTAGTTTTAGTACTTTCTATTTTGTTTTTTCTTAAATAAAACTATTAAAATGATCATTGATATATATATATATATATATATAATTTTCTGGTGAGAGATCATGAGCTGATCAGAAATCATAGAAGTAAAACTTTGTCAACCATAAGAGTTTTACTTCCTGATGAGAATGATTCTGATATTACTAAGCTTCCTTTTTCAACCATTTATGAGCTTATCAGAAATCATAGAAGTAAAACTTTTTCTTTTTCTATGTTGTGGGATCGTGCTTTTCCATTAAAGTTATCTTTTTTTGATTGGAGAATTCTTCACCAGGCTTTGCCACTGCATCATCGACTTCAAGTCTTAGGCATTTCGGGACCATCCTGCTGTCCGTTTTGTCACTCCAATGAGGCTTTCCCTTGATCATGTATTTTATTTTTGTTCAGCTTTCCAAGAGGTATGGAGGTTTTTCGGATGCTACTTTTTGAGCAATAATTCTACTCAAAGATCTTTACGGCAGGAGATCATGAGTTGGTGGCTAGTTTCTAAGCCTAAATCTCTTTATGGGAATGCTTCGGAGGTTGATTCCTTAAGCTATTATGTGGCACACTTGGCGGATTTATTGTAATTTAACTTGGGGTGAAGGTGATCTATTTGTCTCTGTCATTCGTCCTCAGGTTGCTCGGTTCGTTTATTGCTAGGGTGTTATTAATTCACACCGCAAATTTGCTCGGACAGATTGTGCTTCAGTTGCCGACCTGTTGCCGTCTAGTTTTGGCTCCTCTCTTCGTAAACCAACTTTGGTGCGGTGGTCTCGTCCCTCCCTCCCTTTCAAGGTAAACGTTGATGCCTCCTACACATCTCTTTTGGCATCTGGAGGGGCAATTATTCGTGATGTTCATGGCCGGTTTGTAGCGGCATGCTCCTTCCCTATTAAAGCTAACAATTCTTTTCAAGCTGAACTGTATGCTACGCAATATGCCATTGCTTGGAGTTCTTCATTTATTAGCCCTCCTTTGCATATTGAAGTTGATTCCCAAGAGGTAATCTCTTTTCTTCAGAGGCGTCCATCAACCAATTCAGCTGCCCTCAGTATATCGAGCTTTCTTCAATCCACAGGTTCTTGCATCACTCATATATTCAGAGAAGGCAATCAAATCGCTCATGGACTTGCTCAAATGGCGAGGATATCACAAGCTTTGACTATTTTTTATAGCTTTCAATCTTTGCCGAATTTTTTCAAAGGATTGGTGAACACTGATTGTATGGGCATTCCGTTTTTGAGATATAAATAAAATTCTCTTTTCTTGCAAAAAAAAAAAAAAAAATTTCTGGTGGCTGTAATTTTAGTGCTTTCTATTTTTTTTTTAAATCAAAAGGCACTAAAATTAATAAAATGATCATTGATGTACATATTTTATTTTTGGTGTTGTAGTTTTAGTGCTTTATATTTTTTTTTGTTAAATCAGAAAATACTAAAACTATTTATTTGATCATCATTGAGTTGCATATGCTATTTTTAGGATTGCAAATATGAAGTAGCAGCAGCATGTATCAACTATTATAGTTGTGATTATTCTAAATTTTGGATATGCAAATTAAAACATAAATAAATTAGGTAAATTGATCATTTGACATTTTAACTGAACTATAATGCTTATTATTCAACAACTAATTTGATTAATGGTTTTACAAATTTTCAATATCTATTTTAGTTTGTTATTTTTACGATGTCATTTATAATATAACTGAAATATTATAGGTTTAGTTGATCGATTTGAAAAAAAAAAAAAATAATCCCTTAATTGAATACAACTCTAAAAAAAAAATTGTCAATTTCAATCTAAATAAGTTAACAACATAAAGGCCTAATTAATAAGCCGAAATCGAGTCCAACTGATACAAATCTACCGAAACTGAAATTCCAGCAGTTGGATCGAAATTACATTCATTTTGGTCTGCTTTCGATTCAGAATTTGATCATTCTTGTGGGTTTGGTTAGTTTGCCAAACACTCTGAACCCGACCAGACCCAACCGGTGCACACTCTTATTATATATAATTTAATAAATTTCATTAAAAATAGAAATAAGTTAATGAAAAATAATTTTCAACTCTCAATTTTATGACAAATAATTTATATATTTTATTTGTGAAATAAAGTAATCAAATTAATAATTTACTAATACTAATTTATATAAAATCTATTTATATGCAAAATCTAAAATTCTAAATGCTATATATTTTGAATATTTTAATTACTTGCTAAATCTATTACTTACTATATATTATGCTATAAAAGCGTACATATATCATGTAAAAAATAAATTGAAGGGAATGAAAGAGAAAAATATTATGCTATAAAAATGCGTACGCATATCATGAAAAAATTAAATTGAAGGGCATAAAGAGAAAAAAAATAAAGAAAAAGAATATGTATAGCCTTTTTTTTTGTTTATTAACTAATTAAGAAAAGTTTGTGGGGGAGAACATGTATAAATTGAGTTGAGTTTATAAATCAATAATAAAATTTTAAAATGATCAATTAATAAAACAAACAGCAACCACATAATAGGTTAAGAGTTGAGGAGTTAAAACAATTAAACAAATAATTTCTTCATAATCATAGAGGTAAAATATCTCATATCAATATACAAAAAATGGTATTAAAATTTAATGATATGTATATCTCTTTACCCATAAGATTATTTGTATGAAGTTAATTTATACTCCAACCTCTCTAATTCGACTCTTAATCTAACATGTGCAAAAATATATTATTATAATTAAAAGAATTAGCATAAGAATGTATCAAATTATAATTAAAAATAAAAGTAAAAACTAAAAGATAAATTGAAAAATAACATATTTATCTTACATAAAACTAGTTACATAAAGTCGGAATAATTAGTACTATATGAAAGCGGATCAAAATTAATTTCATAAAATCCTAAATCATGCTTAGATCACTAGATTATTCAAATTAAAATTGCAAGAACAGAAGATGTGTACCTGGCATCATTGATTGTTGATTCCGTAAGCAAAGAATTGATAGTTTGTGACCTTCCAGAGATTACCCAACGAGAATAGCAGAAGCAATACTCAAGGAACGTAGAGTTCTTTCTCGCTTAGTTTCCCTAGAGACCACGACCATTTTATAATATTAATTTTAAGTTTATTTCTATTTTGGTCCTTGAACAAAATAGAAACCTCTAATTGGTCTCCACACTTTATTTCTTATAATAATTTGACACCTCAATAGTCAATAATCCTAATTTGATCATTACTTTAAATTGACTATTAATTTGACTTCCGTACATAATAATATTTATATATTTAGCCCACACGTAGAATTAATATTCCATATAATTCTAACAATCTCCCACTTGGGTTACCATAAGTAAAATAAAATGCACACACCTTAATGAGCTCAAAATAATGCAGTCATACACAAGGTGTCCCAAACAATCTCGTCCATTGATCATATTGATAAAGGACTGAAGGGCCAGTCGTCACATTCAGCATGACTCAAGCCACCATCAATCACATTACCAATACTCTCAAACGACATAGATCAATTATAAGAGTGTAGCATGGAAACTACATACAATTTGATCCAACTATGTTTGTTTCCAACTAGTCAATCTTAAGTGAGATCAAACATAAATATAATACAGAGTGTAAAACACATAATAAAGTGAAAGAAAAACTCATTTTTCTGCAGAAACTGAATGTACTTTACAAAATATATCCAATGCCAAACAGAGCATACATAAAACATAATGCAAACTCAATGAACAAACTCCCACTGAAACTAAATAGTCTCAAATAATGTGACACCCATATAAGTAGTGTGCTCATAAAAATTTTTTGGTATCACAGCCTTAGTGAGTGGATCCGCAATCACGGAGTTTGTTCCAATATGCTCTATGGATATCTGTCCACTCTGTACCCTCTCCCTCACAGCCAGAAACTTAATCCCGATATGTTTCGATCGAGAAGAGCTTCTGTTGTTGTTGGAGAATAAAACTGCTGAGTTATTATCATAGTATAACTTTAATGGCCTTTCAATGCCACTCATAATGTGCAGCCCTGTGACAAAGTTCCTCATCTAGATTATCTGATTGGATACCTCGTAGCTTGCTACAAATTCTGCTTCCATAGTGGAGGTAGCTACAAGAGTTTATTTTGCACTCTTCCAAGAAATAGCACAACCAGCCAAGAGATATATGTAGCATGATGTGGATTTTCTATTGTCTTGGCATCCAGCAAAATCAGTATCAGTATACCCAATGATCTCAAGTTGATCTGATCTCCTGTACGTGCGCATATGTCCCTTCGTTCTCTGAAGATATCTCAAGACTCTTTTGGTTGCTTTCCAATGATCCATTCCTGGATTGCTGAGATATCGCCCTAACATGCCAACTATGAATGAAATATCTGGATGAGTGCAAACTTGAGCTTACATTAGACTCCCAACTGCTGACGCATAAGGAATCTTCTGCATCTCCTGAATCTCAAGTTCACCCTTTGGACACTGATCAAGGCTGAATTTATCTCCTTTAGCGACTGGGGTATCAATTGGTCTACTGTTGTGCATACTAAATCTCTTGAGCACTTTCTCAATATAGCCCTTTTGTGATAATCCAAGAATACCTCGAGTACGGTTTCGATGTATTTGAATCCCTAACACAAAAGAAGTTTCACCTAAATCTTTCATCTCAAAGTATTTTGAGAGAAAGACTTTGGTCCCGTGTAGCAAGTCCTTATAGTTAGTAGCAAGCAATATGTCATCCACATATAAGACCAAAAAGATAAATCTACTCCCACTGAACTTGTGATACACACAATCTTCCACAGTATTTATCTTAAAACCGAAAGAGACAACTATTTCATGGAACTTGAAGTACCACTGATGAGAAGCTTGCTTGAGTCCATAAATGGACTTCTTTAATCTGCATACCAGTCGCTTTGGGTCTCCAGACACAAAGTTTTCTTGCTGCACCATATAGATGGTTTCATCAATGTCTCCATTGAGAAACGCAGTCTTCACATCCATTTGATGTAACTCAAGATCAAAATGTGCAACTAAAGCCATGATTTTCCTAAAAGAGTCCTTCGATGAAACCGGAGAGAATGTCTCTTTATAGTCAATCCCTTCTTTCTGAGTGAAGCGTTTAGCTACAAGATGAGCCTTATATCTTTCAACATTACCATTAGAATCCCTCTTGGTCTTAAATATCCATTTGCAACCAATAGGTTTCTTTCCTTCAAGTAATGGGATAAGATCCCAAACTTGATTGTCTTGCATAGATTTATATTCTTCACCCATTGCCTCAATCCACTTGTGAGAGTTGGAATCCTGCATGACATGATAAAAGATGATTGGATCATCTTCCACCATGTCTACAGTGTCCTCATATTCCTGAAGGTATACTACATAATCATTTGGAATAGCATTTCTTCTCTCTCTAGTGGACCTCCTTAAAGGCACAGGTTTTGGCTCAAATTCTTGAGGTTGTTGAGCTTGTTCTTGAGGAAGAATGACTTCTTCATCCTGATGAGGAAGTTGTTCAACATTGTCATGTATTGGAACTTGATGTGCTTCTGGAACAGTGACAGGCATAGGAACCTGAACACTGCTAGAAGCAATGATGGGAATCGACACTGAGTGTTCCTGACTCGATCCCTCCTCAAAGACAATGTTTCTAACCTTATTTCTCCCCCCAAACTCAACATCCTCAAAGAATTTTGCAATTCCCGTCTCAAAAATAGTCCTGGTAGTAGGATTATAAAACTTATAACCCCGTGATCACTCAGAATATCGAATAAAGTAGCTGCTAACAGTTTTGGAGTCCAATTTAGTTTCATTGGGCCTATAAGGCCTAGCCTCAGCAGGACATCCCCAAACATGAAGGTGCTTTAGACTGGGCTTGCGTCCAGTCCAAAGCTCATAAGGTGTTTTTGCAGCTGCTTTAGTTGGTACTCTGTTAAGAAGATAAGCTGTTGTTTTCAATGCTTCTCCCCACAGAGACTTAGGCAAGGAAGAATGACTAATCATACTCCTTACCATATCCATAAGAGTCCTGTTACGCCTCTCAGATACACCATTCATACTGGGTATACCAGGCATGGTGTATTGAGGGACTATACCACAGTCCTGTAGGAAAATAGCAAATGGTCCTGGACGTTGTTCACCTGAACCATCATATCTACCGTAGTGCTCACCTCCACGGTCAGATCTAACACATTTAATCTTCTTTCCAAGTTAGTTTTCAACTTCGGCCTTATAAGATTTGAAAACGTCTACAGACTCTGATTTCTCATGAATGAGATATAGGTACCCATAACGTGAGTAATCGTCTATGAATGATATGAATTATCTTTGGCCATTCCTTGTTACTGCAGGGAATGGACCGCAGATGTCTGTATGTATCAAATCTAAGATGTTTGATGATCTGTTGGCACCTAGTATCTTTTGTTTAGTCTATTTACCTTTAATGCACTCAACACAGGAGTCCAAATCTGTGTAATCAAGTGTGTTTAGGATACCATCTGACACAAGACGTTCTATTCTAGATTTGGATATATGACCCAAACGTCTGTGCCAAAGTTCAGCTGAGTTATCTATATTTAGCTTCCTTTTGGTACCTATAGTACTAAATTGCAGGGTTTTATTATAAGAAGCATTAATATCCAACATATATAGATTATCGCATGCATTCAAGAAGCCAGTACCAAAAATTTTTAAATCCATAGATAAAGTAAATGAACTGTCTCCAAATGAACAAGTAAAACCAGATTTGTCCAAATAAGAAACAGAAATTAAATTTCGTCTAAATGTTAGAATAACAAAAGTATCTACAAGATCAAAAAAAAAAAATCCAGTTCTTAAACACAATCTAATATGCCCAATTGCCTCCACTTTCACCGGCTCGCCAGTTCTGACATAAACGTATCTTTCACCGTCAAGTGGCTTTCGGTAGCTCAGACAACCCTACAATGAAACACTTATGTGAGCGGTAGCACCAGAATCCATCCAATAAGTGTTTCTAGGAGCTGAAGTTAAATTAACTTCAGAACAGACTAAAACAAGGTACTTACCCTTCTTGACAGACCATGTGGCATATTTAGGACAATCCTTCTTTACGTGTCCAGACTTGCTGCAGAAGAAGCATTTTAATTCCTTAGGCTTCTTTTGCATAGGACCCTTATCAGCAGTCTTATTCTCCGCAGTCTTCTTTCTTTTCTTGTTCTTGCCCTTATCTGCTGAAGAGACCAGATGAGCACTCTCTCTCTTAGTAGCCAACATCTTTTCCTCCTCATCCACACAATGAGCAATGAGCTTGTTAAGAGTCCATTTGCTCGGCTGGCAGTTATATGAAGTCCTTATCTGCCCATACTGTGGCGGAAGAGAATTCAAAGCTAGATGGACTAACAAGTCATCTGGTAAAACCAAATCCAGGACCTTTAGCCTCTTGGCTATTTGGGACATGCTCAGTATATGCTCCCGAACACTACCATTGCTAGCAAACCTTATGGAGGTGAGTTTTGCTAAAAGCGTCCCCACTTTGGCCTTGTCATTCTTGACATAGACCTTCTCCAGCTCAGCAAGATAGTTTTTAGCATTACTTTCCTCAGCAGAAATGGCTCCCCGAACATGCTCTAGGATTTCCTGCTGCATGATCATAAGACCTAAGCGGTTAGAACGCTCCCACTTCTCATATTGAACCCTCTGAGCATCTGTGCTCACTTTAGTAGGAGGAGCAGGTTCGTCTATCCTGAACGCAAGGTCTAAGTCCATACAACCCAGATATATCATCATGCTTGATTTTCATGAACCAAAATTTGACCCCTCAAGCATAGGGACAATGTTAGGATTATACGGCATGCTAGCTGACATTATAGAAAGTAACAAAAAAAAAATTAACATAAGCCCACTATCCACAAAATAAACAATAATAGAGTTCAAATAATGGAAACAAGATACCGGCACAATATTAATATTTTCATCTTTGGACATAAAATATTAATTGTAATTGGCATCTCAATGCAGCAATCAAATATTAACAATTTAGTCCTGTCAAATATTAAACCTTCCTTTGGGCCGATTTATTATCCACATGGATGGAAAACATAATAATTATCACATATTTATCACTGCATATGTATTCTCAATTCAGCCAGATAGCAACCTTCCTTTGGGCCGGTTTACTATCCGCAATGAATTTTAATACACCTGTCTAATATCCCAAATAAATCAATTTATACAATAGAGGTCACTTTGGCGACTTTTTGCTTCAATCAATTTATTATTACAAATATCAGACACAATCAGGACTAAAATACCAAAATTTAAACTCAATTTAATAAAATAAAATTCTCAAATTACAATTAAAATCAAATATTGCAATAAAAATAAACTTTAATTAATTAATTAAAACGTCCCTAAAAAATTACAATTTAGTCCTAAAAAAAATTTGGGCCAAAAATAAATAAATAGAAAAATTTTTGGGCTAAAATTAAATAAATTAAAAGTTTTATGGGTGAAAACATAAATTACAAAACTTTATGGGTCAAAATTGGATTATTAAAAATTGGAGGGCCTATTTGAAATTTTTTTAAGCAGACAGGCCTTGATCAAATGGGTATGTCCGGTCCAGAGACGCACAGCCCAGAATAGCGTGCCCAGGCGCTCGGCTTGTTCTCCAAAACGCAGCACTTTGGCTCAAAACGGTGCCGTTTTGAGCTGGGCCATCATTTCCAAACGCAGCAGATCACCATGGTCACTGCCTCACCTTCAGTTTTGATCCAGAGCTGCCCACCGCCGATGATAGCCTTCAGACGGTTGCTCGACCACCGAGCAACCTCCGGCCAACCCTTTTCGGTGATGAACGGCGATGAATCGCCTGAAAATAGCAAAAACAAATTGCGATTTTTCTGGAAATCGCAACACCCAAGGAAACCAAATCACCGCTCCTCTCCACCGTTCTCCACCACCAGCGACCATCGTATGAGGGTGTTAACCCTCCCTTACGCCACTGCCGGTCCAAATCCGATAAAAAAAACCATCCAAAATCGCTTAGCCCAATAATTTCGAAACTGTTTTTCAAGAACAATGAAGAACAGTTATGAAATTATTTATTTATTTATTTTAATTATTTCAAAAAATTAATTGAAAATAGTGTTTGATTCCAAAAAAAAATAGCAATCAGAAAATCCAAAGTCTGATTATTAATTCCAAAATCATCAAACAATCACAATAATTTTATTCAAAAATCTAGCAATCTAGCAAGCGGCTCTGATACCAATTGAAAGTGGATCAAAATTAATTCCATAAAACCCTAGATCATGCTTAGATCACTAGATTATTCAAATTAAAATTGCAAGAACAGAAGATGTGTACCTGACATCATTGATTGTTGATTCCGTAAGCAAAGGTTTGGTGGTTTGTGACCTTCCAGAGATTACCCAACGAGAATAGCAGAAGCAATACTCAAGGAACGTAGAGTTATTTCTCCCTTAGTTTTCCTAGAGACCACGACCATTTTATAATATTAATTTTAAGTTTATTTCTATTTTGGTCCTTGAACAAAATAAAAACCTCTAATTGGTTTCTACACTTTATTTCTTATAATAATTTGACACCTCAATAGTCAATAATCCTAATTTGATCATTACTTTAAATTGACTATTAATTTGACTTCCGTACATAATAATATTTATATATTTAGCCCACACGTAAAATTAATATTTCATATAATTCTAACACTATAGTCTTTGTTAGTCACATAAAGCTTTTATCTTACATATCTAAATATATTAATATTTTATTAAATTTATAATCGCCACATGTCTCTCTATAGTCTCGCCATATGTTATATTTAAATAATAATAATAAATTAAAATTATTATTATTATATCTTTATTTATTAATTAAAAAATCAAATTAATGTTTAAGTTTCAATTTTCAAATTAAAATCTTTTAGATAAATTATAAAAGAAATTAAAATCATAAATTTCAAACTAAAAACAAAAAGAATTAATGTTTAAAATTTAATTAATGTTTAAATAAAAATGATGTTGATAGTCAATTTCTTTTTCCTTACACAAAAATAAAATTCTATTAAAATTATAAAGTCTAATATTAAAAACCAAATAATTTATATTAATTTTTTTTTGTAATTTTTAATATGCTGCAGGTTCTTAATTTCCAGTTTAACATAAAACAAAACTAAAAAACATAAAGATGACAAGACTAAAAAATATTATTAGAGATTTTAAATTTAAATTTTGTTCAAATAAATATATTATAAAAGAGAAAATTAAAAAATATTATTAGAGATTTCAAATTTAAATTTCATTGAAATAAATATATTATAAAAAGAAAATAACTATTTCATATTTAATTTATATAATAATATAGTGGATATGATACTAGGCATGGAATACTGTAATGTTTTATATAATCTTCAACAATTGTTAGGTGAATTAAGATAGTCTTTTTTTTTCGCTTAGTAAAATATCATTTATTCTAATTTTTATTTTAACAGATTTGTTGTTTAATGAATATAATTGAATGTGATAATTGTGCATAATATTGCATTTCTATTAAATAGAGATGCTATTGATGTTTTCTAGAACCTTGAATCTCTAATGTGGATAGGCTAGGCTTCGAGTCTTCAAATTGGACTTGTATTGACTGCATATTGCGAAGGATGGGAGTCTACATTTTTTTTTATAATTTAATATGATTTAAAATTCTATATGATTCTAAGTTTTATATATGATTATATAATTCTATAAAAGTGTAAGGTAGTTGGATAATTTCTTTAAATCTCTTTTAAAAATTGTGAGTTTCTCTTGTTATTATGACTGAGTGAAAACATTTATAATTAAGGTTTTTTTTTTATGAGTATTGTAAAGAATGGTGGGTAGAGTTGGGTATGGCCAACCTGACATAGGTTGCTAATTCATATAATCTATATAGATTTGGGTATGGTTATTTTCATCTGAATAAAAAACTTTAGATTTATATTTAAATATTACATATATATAAATTAAAGAACTCTAAAGAGATTCAACCTTATTTTTTGCTAAAAAAATTAATAATAATCTAATTTTGATTATATCTAAACAAGTTTATGTGCTAAAAAGAACTATAGGGAATAAAAATAAAAGAAAAAATTAATTATATTATTTAAAATATTATTATTAAGAGATAATAATTTTCATTTTTGATCAAAGAAGAAAATGGAAGAAAGATGGAAGGAAAATCTGTTGTATTGTATGAATTTTGTTTCAACCTATTGCTATGTATATATATACAACTGGTAGGAGAATAGCTCTAGCTGATGTGTAATAAAATAGTCAACTAGCTAAAACATAATTTACATGTGATATTAGTTCATCATCTCCCCTCAAGTTAGATTTTGGTGATAATAAACCAAAACCATCTTAGAAGCTAGCTGAGAAAATAAAGGAAAAAGAAAGAGCCTTGGTGAAGAGATCAACAATCTATGATGTGGATTGAACATGAATAGGAGAAGTGAGCCCTTCTTTCATCTTAGATCGAACAAGGTAACTATCTATGTCCAAATGCTCTGTTCTCTTGTGGAACATTGGGTTGGATCCAATATGTATAGTAGCTCGGTTATCATAATGAAGTGAAAAAGGGAATGCTGGTTAATCTAAAAATCATGAAGTAAATTCTTCAACCATCGCAATTCACACACTATTGGTGCCATGGAACTATATTTAGCCTCGACCAAACTATGACTCACAGTTGCTTGCTTCTTTGTCTTCCATGAAACTAGAGAAGACCAAAGAAAAATGCAAAATCCAGTTGTAGATCGTCATGTCTCAATGCAAGAAGCCCAACCAGAATCATAATAGGTAGAGACTCAAAGATCATTGCAAGTAGGGAAGAAAAGCAAAAGAGAAAGAGCCATTCTCAGATAATGAAGGACATGATGAGTTGCTTTCATGTGTATCTCATGTGGGTTCTGCACGTGCTAGCTAAGTTGTTGAACACTAAAGGAAATGTCTAATTGAGCAAAGCCCAAGTAAAGAAGCCAACCCACTAAGCTTTTATAAGGCTAAGGGTCAGGTAGTAATGGAGAATCCTCAGAAAAGAGTTTTGTTCCCTTAGGCAATGGAATAAGCTTCGGTTTAGACTTTAACAACCTACTGTCTTTGAGTAATCAATCATATATTTCCTTTGGTTCATAAACATTCCAGCCCTCGATCAAAAAGCCCTAGAAAATACCTTAGCTCCCCCAAACTCTTAATTGTAAATTGAGCATCCAATTTGCTCTTTAGAGCTTCAATTCAGTATTGGAGTTACTAGCAAGTAGCAAATCATTAACATGAACTAGAATGGCAAAGAAAACCCCATCTTTTGAGAGCGTGAATAGACAATTATCATTCATGGACAACTTGAAACCCTAAATTAACCAAAAAGATAGTAAGCTCGCTATTCCACTATCTCAAGGCTTGTTTACGGCCATAAAGAGAGCTCTCAAGCTTGCAAACCTAGCCTTTAAGAGCTTGTTTGTAACCTAGAGGTGGCTGCATATAAACCTCCTTATTGAAAGAGTCATGCGAAAATGCATTATTCACATCAACCTGATGAAGAGGCCATTGTCTCACAGCCATATTAAATTAAAATACTTACATAATAATAACCTTCGCAATTGGAGAAAAACTATCATTGTAGTAAGCTCCATCCACCTGGTGATAACTCTTTGTAACCAACCTGGCTTTATACCCATTCATCGACTATCAAAGTTGAGTTTGAGCTTAAACACCCAACAACAACCAATAACTGACAAGGAGGTAGAGTAGTGAAAGTCCATGTGTTTTTTTTTTCTAGTGCCTCAAGTTTTGCTTCCATGGCTAATATCTGATCTTTTGATTGATTACCCTCAGCAAATGAAGTTGGTTTAAAGACAGAGGTGACATTAGTAAATAAACTATACATTCCTTTGTAATTTGTATAAAAGGGAAAGTGTTTGGAACATGAGGAGAGGTTAGGTAAACATAATTAATGTTATTAGAAATGAAGTCCTACATCTAGGAGGGATGCTTACATTGTCTAGAACTTGTTCAAAGAGAAGATGAAGGAACAAAAGATGTGTCATGTGTTGATGGAATTGGTATGTCAATAGGTAGTTAAGAAGATGAAGGAATATGTACAATATCAGTAGGTGGTTGAGGGTGCTATGGCTGTGATTGAAAAAGTGTTTATGTGGGTTAATGTATAGTTGTGGATTATTATTGTGTGTTGGTATCATGTGGCTGTAGTAGGTTAGGATTAGGAGGTTGTTGTATTTGTGTATTGGTAGGTAATTGAACTAGAATTAGGTCAAGGTTTATGCAGTCACTTGAGGCATCACCATATTAGGATTATCTGCAAATAGAGTTGAATCTTAATATAAAAAAAATGACCTCATGAAAAATAATATCCCTTGACACCACAAACTCCAGATTATCAAGATCATAAACTATATATGCATTTTTTTTCTTTAATGATTAATTTGTATAATTATTTTATAAATGCATGAAATTAATTAATTAATCTTATTCAATATATAGTTTTAACTTGTTCTGAATAATTATCTATATAATTTTGCATATAGATTTTATATTAATACTAATCTTCATATATGATTGAGATTATGATTGAGAACCTAGTAACTTTTTAACTTGAGATTGTATGTGTGTTATTATTAATGTATAAGTTGGTTGTAAGAATTATAATGACATGTAAATTGTGGCGTTAATAATGCTGTCTATTTTTAAGAACATTGTTGTTGAATTGAACATGAGTGCCAAGTTATCTAGGGATAATTACGAGATTCGGAGCATGAAAATTTAATACGTGTTAGAGGAATAGAGGCACTGGAGCCTCTTAATGCCATCATGGATGATCCTGATAAAAAAGGGACTACAACCTAACATATGTGTGATCATGATGCCTTCATTGTCTGAAAGAGGAAGAACTCGCTTGCTCGCATCACATTACTAAGTGTCATTGACGATGATATTGTGAAGGAGTTTAGCAGCTATGAATATGCAAGAGACATATGGGTGGCTCTCAAAGAAAAACTCAATAGATTTTCTCTGACTAAGTTGCACTCGCTCACTATAAAGTTCTAAACTTACAAGAAGCATCCTGAACACAGCATGGGGAAACATCTTCCGACGGATGTCCAACATAATGAGTGAGATTATAATGTTGATCATGAGTTGACTGCAGAGCAAAATCTCTAAGCAGTCATTAGGTCTTTACTAGATAGCTAGGAGCATATGAGAATGCACCTGACATATAGTCTGGCTATCAGGACATTTATTAATGCCCCCCATCACTTATAATTGGAGACTAATAGACTTGCAACTTTATAACCTGGTATGGGGGTGCATCTAGTTCAAGCCAACCCAAATAGGAATCATGGAACCAAGCGCAAGTATTACAATAACAAAGGCAAGGGTAAGGTCAAGAAAGGTCAGGACAATAAAAAGCCAAAGCAAAACAAGAGGAACATCTTAAGTAGAGAAACAATGTAAAGGTCAAATGTTTTAGTTGTGGAAATAAGAGCCTCTATGCTAAAGACTAGTACCTGAGAAGGTACAATCTATTAACTCTTGTGTAAATGGAAAAATGGTTTCAAGTTCAATATTACTAATTGAAATTAATCCTCTATGGGTTATAGATTCGGGAGCCAACAACCATGTAACGAAGGATCATAAAGCCTTCAATTTATTTTTATTGATTACTCGCCGAGGGAAGATATATTGTTATGGAAAACAACGGTCATGTTGAGGTGAAAGGGATTGGCACGTTCAAACTGATGTTACGTGAAGGTTGAACCTTATTGCTCCATGATGTTCTCTACATCCCACAAATAAGATAAAATTTAACTTCTGTTATTGTTTTGCTTAAACTATGTTTTTCCTTGAATTTTCATGATAATTTAATACTTTTAAATTTAAGACAAATGTTTTATGGTTTTGGATATATTTTAGACAACTTTTTTTGTCTTGGATATTAAACATGGTTCTATTTCCAAAAAATAGTTTTTTATATTAACAGTTTCAAGATATTTGACTATGATGTGAACATATGGCATGTTAGACTAGGTCATATTGGCCAATAATGCATGGATAGATTAGTTGGGGCCAGTCTCCTATCGAATTTTAGTGAAGTACAATTACCTACTTACAAATTTTATCTAATGAGAAGAGTTGCGAGAAAATCTTTTGGGAAAAGCACAAGAGCCACCATTCCATTACAACTTGTACATTTAGACATTTATGGTCCAATGAATGTGAGGGCAAGGCACGATGCTTACTACTTCATCACTTTTCATAGATGATTTTTATCATATCCATAATTTTGAAGAAATTAAATAAGTATTTGGGAGTGTAAAAGTCACATATACCCAATGTATACATTGTGTATGCATAATATATACATAGTATATATTAATGGTATATGTTGGATTTATATATTACATGTTTATTTTATTTAATACACATATAAGGTATAGTTGATGTGTATATAGGATACACATTAATTTTGTATATGAGTATTTATATTTATTAAATATACATGGCATATACATAATATATACATGTACATAATGGCATATGTAAAATATAAATAACATATATAAGATAGATACATATACATTAAATATATGTAACACATAAATGAAGTATAAGTAGGTAGTGGATAATTATGGATGAGAAAGAGAATAATAATAATTAAAAAAGAAGAAAGAAAAAAGAAAAAGAAAAGTCAAAGGAAGAAGGGGATTGTGGTGAAGAATTAAAGTAAAATTAATTAATTAATTAATTAAATGAATAATTAATATAATTATATTTACGGATGGGAAATAAGCAAGAATAAAAAATCAAAGCTTTTTTCTTCCTTCTCGATAGCCATGGTCGAATAGGGGGAGAGAGAGAGAGAGAGAGAACGAGAGAGATTTCCCATTAGAACCTTCTAATTTTATAAGAAGTTAAAGAGAATTAGGAGGATTTTGAAGAGAAATTAAGAAAACAAGTAAGTTTTCTCTCTTTAAAGCTTTAATTCTTTAGTTTTATGACTATGTTTGCTATAGTTAGAGAGAGGAAGTAGTGTTAATTGGTAAAATGGATAGGAATGATGTTTAAATGATGAGTATATGATGAAATATTAGTTGGTTGTTTGAAATGAGCTCATATGGTAAATATGTATCAATAAGGATTTTACTATAGGTAGATATAATCCTTTTAATGGATGAATTTAATTTGGTTTTCATATGTATGTGATGATTTTATGATTAGAAATTGGATATGGATAAGATTGGATGAGTTTAGGGTTATGGAAGATTATGGGCAATTAGGGTTTCATCTAAGGGTGGTTCTAATTATTGAAAAGAGATGATTGATGTTGTTTTAATATAAATACTATGAATTTATGGTTAAAAAAAAAAGAGATATGAGTAAGTTTTGGTAAGGCTAGTATTTATAGACATATTATGTGAAATTAGGGTTTTTGGAAATGGTGTTTGGAATTATTGTAATAAGTTGTTTTAATGTTATTTTGATATGTAAATTATGATTTTTAGGTTAAATGTGGGACATGAGTTGAGTTAGTTGAAGTTTGGATAAAGTAGTAAGTGGGGAATTTATGCTTTTAAAGGAATTTTAATGAGAATGGGTTGGATAATGGTGATTTGATACACAATGGGTTATAATATGAATTTAAATGGGTAATGCAATTAATGTTAAATTATATGTGTGTAGGCTATATTGAAAAAAGTGAAAGAGTATAAAGTTTTATCTAGTTAAGACTTGAAAAGGGGAAACAAGGTAAGTACATACTTTGACTTTGTATAATTCATTTGCATGTGATGTGATTTAGCACATTTTGATGTTAAAGATGTGTTAAGCTACTTTGATGTTGAGTATTGTATGTAAGTGTATTGTTATTCATAAAAAGATGTAAAATGTATTAAAAACTTTATGTTAAACCATTATAGGTGGCTAAAACTATATATATATATATATATATTTGGGTAAAGTGGAAAAAATGCCCAAAGCATATGGGTAATGGGGTCACATTATAAATGTGACATACATAATGGGAAATGTGATTAAATTATGGAAAATGTGAAAATATCTAAAATGTGGAAATTATAAAAAAATGATAATATGAGAAAAATATATAGAAAATGATAAAATGTAATTAAAGTTGTGAAAATAGACTATGTAATGTGATTGATAATATGAAAATTGATTAGGAAATAATGTGAGAATGTATTGGAAATGAGGAAAATGGTCACATTGTGGATGTGACTATGAATAATGTTCAATGAGATTGTGATATATGAAATGATTGTGTAATATGTGTATGTTTGTATAAATGTGGAAATTTGAGAAATTGATGAAATACAATAATAAGATGAAAAATGTGATATGTGATTGAGAATATAAGAAATGGTTATGGAATAATTGAAAATGTGATGTGAAAGCGATCATAGCATGGTATGATCACTTGAAAATGAAAAATGGGTATGAAATGTAAATTGAGTAAAGTGATGAAAAAGTGTTGCCGATCAAAGGGATCCAGATTGTGGATAACACTAGGTGACTGGGGGTACTACAAGACCGACTGTGCCATTTGCATATATATAATTTCTATTATAGTGCATTCTGAATTTTTGTATGCATTGTATACATTATGGAATATGTTTGAAGGGATCTGTAAGTAATAACTATGTTTATTAAATATGTACATTTATAAAATAATGAGTTTTGGATGAACTACTTGAGTTAATTGGAGAATTGTTGGTGTTTGGATAAAAATGGATTTTTAGAAGTGTGTTTTATGCAGGTTGAGAATACTTGATTTTCGAAAATATTAAAATTTCAGACAAAACTCTGGCGAATTATTTTTCTAGAGATTTTCCAATAATATTCATATTTTATTAATTAATTATTTGTGCATATATTTATTTATATATTAAAATTATATTATAAAGGATAATTTATTGCTACTAAAAACATAGGCATTTTCTACTGTTAATTATTATGACATTCTTGTATTCTATATATATGGGGCGTATATATGATACATATGTGGGGTATAAAGGTGTTACAATTGTACTAAGTATGGGCATATCTATTTGACTACACATAAATATGAAGTTTTAAGTTTCTTTAAGAACTACCTCAACTTAGTTGAAAATCAATTATAAAGAAAGTGAAAGCAATTTGAACTGACAGAGGTAGTGACTATTTGTCTAATTAATTCAAACAATTGTATGATAAAAAAGGGATAGAGCATCAGTTGACTATTTTTCAAACCCTGCAACAAAATAGTGTTGGTAAAAGGAGAAACAAGACTCTCCTCGAAATGGTTGGGTCGATGATGGCACAAGCCTAATTACCTATTTCGTTTTAGGGTGATGCATTGTTAACTACCCCATACGTACTTAACTGTGTGCCTTCTAAATCCATCATAACAACATCATATGTGTTATGGACAAGTCAGAAACCCAACCTAAGTTTCTTAAAACTTTAAGGTTGCATCGCCTATATGTCTTTGTGAGATATTCTGACCTATCTAAAGGATATGTTTTCATAGGTGAGCAAGAAAATAAGAGGACAACTGAGTTTGAATCATGAGATGTCACATTCTTAGAAAATGATTTTCCTAAGTAAGCCGACTAAATCAAGAATTTTCCTTATATGAAACTGAGGATCAGATTTCACAAGGATCACTTCATCCGAGTGGGAAGAATTTGGTGGACTTAACTCTACCAACTAGTCCAGTTGAGATTGATCATGGTTCGAGTAGAAGTATGAATCCTAACTCCAGTAGGAGTCCTATGGATTTTGATTTAGTCGATGTTCCAATTGAACTTGAAAAAAAATGTTCCTTAAGATTCTGATTTGAGGTGGAGAAATCATGCAATTGTTCTTCACCTTTGATTTAACATTGAAGGTGGTGATGAGGTATTCATGGTTGTGTCTAAAGATGATGAAGAGCCTAGAAACTTTAAAGAGACTCTCTCATGTCTTTCCAAGGATAACTGGATGAAAGTAATGGAGTAAGAGCTAGACTCCATAGGATCAAACAAAGTTTAGAAATTGGTTGATCTTTTGAAAGGATGCAAAGCCATTAGGAATAAGTGGATTCTTAAAATCAAGCAAAAGGCTGATGACAGCATCGAGAGATATAAAGCTCGACTTATGATAAGATATACACAACAAGAAAGAATAGACTATGAAAAAGAATATATATTTTCACCTGTTGTAAGATTTATGTCTATAAGGTTGATATTAGCAATTATTAAAAATTAGATCTTGAATTGCATCAAATGGATGTGAAAACTGCTTTTCTAAATGGTGAAATGGATGAAGAAATCTATATAGAACATCCAATATGTTTCATCAAATAAGGCCAAGAAAATAAAGTATGTAGAAGTCAATCTATGGCCTGAAACAATCTTTGAGACAATGATATATTTGTCAAAATGCAATCACATCATATGGTTTTATCATGATATATAAGGACTATTGCATCTACATCAAGCAAATGAAAAAAAAGTTTATCATAATGTCATTATATGTTGATGACATATTAATTGCTGGAAATGACAAAGTGTTTCTGGATCACATTAAAGGGTGGTTATCAATCAGTTTTGAGATGCAAGACATAGGCAAGGCCATATATATTCTTGGAGTAAAGATTTCAAGAGATCGCTTGAGGAAAGAGGCATACATAAAGAAAATACTTGAGATGTATGTAACACCCTTATATCATATATATGTATAATACATATACTCCGTATATGTAAAATACATACATAGAATATAAAAATGTCATTGTTCTAATCTTTAGAAAATTTTACCATACTTCTAATAGAATAATTTATTCCGTAAAACATAGTTTTATCAGGTAAACAAATGTATATATATAAATACTTAAATATAAAAGTAGCATTTATTGATGAAAATCTCTGAAAAAATTTTGCCAGACTTTTATTTGTAAATTAAAATTTTCCCAAATCACAACTCATCCTGCAAGAAAATTCACACTCTCAAACTATTCAAATAATCCATTTCTTTATCTTTCTCCCAAAATTTTCAAATACATATAAACATACAAAATATTACAAGTTTATAACATTTAACCAAAAGCTTTAAAACTTACATCATATTCATATATAATTATACAATGCACGTAATATATCATGTTTCAACAAAATAAATCTTTACAAGTCAATAACTTGCTCTAGTGTCATGGCAACCTAGCTAACTTCAAGTATAAATCCAAAAGTCTAGACCTAGTCTGGTCTAGCAAAACTGCCCACCTCTAACAAATCGCGCTAAGCTTTTAGCTTAGCGGTACATACTTTGATAATAAAAACAACTTAAAAATAATGCAATATGAACCTTTTATTTTAGAATACATCATAAGTGATATACTTATGTGCATGCATTTTCACAAATTTCATCGAGATACTTCAAACACATGTATTAGGCCAAAATAACCCTATATAGTATTTAGGTTTCAAAGACATTATTATGGTCTATTGTGACACTGGGGATCTAAGTGTCACATCTGTTCCCTGTTGACACCTCTGTGTCTAGACTCAAAGGTAATTAACATTATCAATAGTGACACCTAGTATCTAGCCTGAAGGCACATTCATAGTGATGCCCAACATTTAGCCCAAAGACAAATCATATCAATAATACTAAACACAATTTTCTGGAATAAGATACTATACAAGGTGAACACATTATTTCTCATTTTCATAATGAATTTTATATCGCATTATTTCATTTACTCTTTTCTTTTCCATAGCCATGCATAATTCCTTTAATTTATCCATAACTCATCGCATTTTCAATACTATATGTCAATGTGACTTCTCTACCCATATACTTTAGACATTTTACACTTTTTTCATAATTGTCACATATTATTCATTTTAGCCATTTATAATGCTTAACATAATGCACATAATACATTTTACACCAATTCACAGTCAACAATATAATGCAATTTGAAAGCTTAATTACAAAGTAGCTTGACACATTTTTAATATCAAAATGTGCTAAGCTAAATTAAAAGCAAATGCATTATATTTTATCAAAGTATGTACATACATTCAATCAAGACAATTCTCATACCTTCAATAAAGACAATTCTCAAGTTATGTTATGATAAAACCATATTTTGCATATAATTTTATGATTATTCTGGTTATATTTTTATTGTTATAAATTGAATTTGATCAATTTTTATTGTGAAAGCTAGAATATTCATCATTTCAAGTATAAAATTACAAGTATGAATAAAAAGCTTATTTAAGCTAAAAATATGAAAAATTGGAGAAAAATAAAAAGGAGGTCAAAACAAGCTCAAAAATGGAAGAAAATAAATTTATATGGTCATATAAATCATGGTACATGACTATGAACTTGAAAATAGAATTAAAGATGAGAAATCAAGAGGTCCAGATTCTTTTTGAATCCCAGGGCCATGGCTGTCAAAAATCCATGGCCATGGAATTTGATTTGAAGATGTCCAAATTTTCAATGACAAAAATTGCAAGGGCAGAAGCATTTTGAATGCCACAATCGTGGGGCTCAAAAGCCATGACCGTGGAATTGATTTTGGCTCTGTTTTGAAGAGATTTTGCATATTTCAGAAGCAAATCAAAAACCATAACTGTGGGTCTTAAATTGCCTCTGCCAGGCTAGAAAATTTCACTAAACAACTCATATCAAAGCCACAACCGTGGGGCCAATTTTTATGACTCCAAGCCAAAAAATTAGAATTTTGAAGATCCAAACAGTTGTAGAAAGTTAGGTTCATGCATTTGACAGCTTGCCTCTACCAAGAAGCTTCCAATCACTCTATATAAACACAGTTCCTCTAAGATTTCATGATGAAGGAATGGAGATTGAATTTAGATTAAGTTAATAGACAAGAGAGAAATTAGATACAAGTGAGAGTTGTAGTGAGATCAAAATTTTATTCTTAGACTTGTATCAAATTAATTCATGCCTTTCTTTTGAGAGAAGAGTTAACTAGGGTTTCAAGGAAGAGATCCAAAGAACCCAAGAGGAGTTCTTCTTCAATTCAAAGAACTAGAGTTTGCCCTTTCTTGTTGTTATATTTTCAATTCAAAATTGTTATGTTTTCATTTCAATTATGAGGAACTAAAACTCTATTTAGGGTTGGTCTTTTATATTGAATTTATTATGGAATAACATATGTCTATTTGATTTAGTTAAGTTCTACCTTGATTATTTTGTTATATTTGATCTTAATGCTTTAATTATCTGGCCAATAATTAATTGAGTTGAGATGTTTTATGATGGAGCGAAAGTGAAAGCACAATATTTATCCCCTAAGATAACAAGCTTAAGAAAGTTTTTCACTTAGAGATAAGGTTAAATACTTAAGAGGTTAATTCAAGATTCTCATAAAACTTAATGAATTGGTTTAATTAATTATGATCACAAGAGTAGACATAAGGATTAAATCGATATTAGCTTAGTACTTGAGAGAGACTTGAGCTTAATTATGGAAAAATTAAATATTAATCAAAAGAAAAACTGGATTAAAATCAATAATTTAGAAACTTCATAGTAAATGTCTAAAGGTGACTGGACCCTAAGTTTCATATCATTAGATTTAATTTCAAGCAAATTGTTTTGTTTAAAATTTTAAATTAATCATAAATCGAATTTTGTCATCCAAATAATAATCAGTTTAATTGCTTAGTACTTAGAACAACCCTCCTCATGGGAACGATACTCTACTCATCACTTAATTACTTGATATGACTTGTGCACTTGCAGATAGCTAGGCTGGAGTCCTAATAAGTTTTTCGGCGCCATTGCCAAGGAGGTGACCATTTTAATATTAATAATATTAAATTGTTTTTGCTTTGGATTTTTACTTTCTGTTTTAATTTTTTTTACTTTTAATTGAAAATTTTTGGTTTATATGCAAAAAAATCCAAATATAAAACTTGAGCCATATAATCCAAAAATTGAATGACATTTCAGGAAGAAGAACAAAGAGAAAAAGAAAAGAACAAATAGTGGAAGGGACATTGGCAGCAGCTCTTAAAATTGAAAATTTGACTAATTCATCTGATGAAGAATCAACCATGGGTGATCCTTAAAATATGACCTTTAAGCAATATGTTATGCCCTCTACACAATCGAGACACTTTTGGCTAAACCAATGTTATGGGAGATCCAATGTTGGCTAAACCACCAGTACAAGCCAACACTTTTGATCTAAAGCCATCACTTATTAATTTGATTCAACAATCAGTTTTTCATGGCTTACCACATTAAGATGCTTATGCTCATATTTCAAATTTCTTAGAAATGTGTGACACTTTTAAAATTAATGGTGTATCTGATGATGCTATTCGCTTGTGACTTTTTTCAGTTTCTTTAAAGGACAAGCAAAGGATTGGCTCACTTCAAAGCCACCAGGCATGTTCACAATATTGGATCAACTAGCAGTAGCTTTTCTGGCAAAATATTTTCTACCAGCAAAAATGGCTAAATTGACAAATGATATTACAAGCTTTATTCAACTTGATAGAGAAAGTTTGTACAAAGCTTGGGAATGTTTCAAAAATTTACAAAGAAAGTGTCCACACCATGGAGTACCTGAATGGCTTTTGATTCAAACTTTCTATAATGGTCTTCATCCAAGTATCAAAGGAACAACTGATGCAGCAGTAGGAGCTGCTATTATGAACAAAGCTGTCAGAAGCCAATGATTTGATTGAAGAAATGATAGCAAATAACTACCATTGGACTTCAGAAAGAGGTATGCATAAAAGAGTTACAAATTTACATGAAATTGATAATTTTCCTTTGCTTGTAGCTAAAGTAGATACGATTGCCAAGAAGTTGGAATATGTCAACTTATCGTCATCTTCTTCAGCTTATGAAGAATGTGGAGGAAGTCACCATACAGGAGATTGCAGAATTGTAGAGCAAATTCAATACTTGGGGAATAAAAATAGGGGACCAAATATTCAAGGGAACACTTATAACCCAACATAGAAAAATCATCCAAACTTTTCATGGGGAAATCAAAACAATCAAAAGGCGCCCTATCAACCTCCGTACATGAGAAATCAAAACCAAGGTTCTATGCCTGAGGGGCCATCTTATGAAGTTGCCTTGGAGAAGTTCATTGGAGTCATTTCTGAATGCTTTGACAAAATGGAGAAGCAGTATGAGAAGCTTGAATCAAGGATGGAACAAATTGCAGTCCAAAATAGAAACTTTGAAATTCAAGTTGGTTAAATATCAAGTTCTCTTAATACTCAACCACAAGGAGCTCTCCCAAACCATCTAGAAATTAATTCAAGAGAACATTGCAATGGTATTTTCCTAAATAACATACAACTTGAAGATTCTTCATTAGAGCCCCCAATTCTACAAATCCCTTCTTCTTAACCTACAATGAAAGAAAATACAGTTGAAAAAGAGGAAGCACCAGTAAAGAAAGAGGTTAAACCTTATGTGCCACCTATTCTTTTCCCTGAAAGGCTAAAGAAAAAGATGGAGGAGAATGCAAAGATTGCACTTACTGAAGAGTTTAGTAATCTTCTTCAGGATAAGATCTCTTCAAAATTTAAAGATCCAGGGAGTTTTTCGATTCCTTAAAAAATTGGTGAAATTAATTTCTAAAATGCTTTATGTGATTTAGGTTCTAGCATTAGTCTAATGCCTTTTTCAATTTCCAAGAAATTAAGATTCATACAAATGAAGCCCACAAAGATGTCATTACAACTTGCAAATCGCTCGATCAAATACCCAGTGAGAATTATACATAATATTTGAGTTAAAGTGGATAAGGTCTATATTCCTACTGATTTTTTGATTTTGGATGTAGATGAGAATATAGACATTCCACTAATTTTAGGGATATCTTTCTTAGCTACTGCAAGAGCTATAATTAATGTGGTAGGAATGAATATGTAGAATTCAATATGACATCTTCACCAAAAGACCCCTCTTTTACAAATGACAATAAGGAAGTAGATAATTATCTTATTACTTTTGAGGCAACTCTGCAACCACCAACCACCACTTGAAGGATATCGAGAGTTTTGGAAAGATCACATAGCAAACAATATATTGGGTGAAAAAGTGATTCGTGATCTTCCACGTTAAGGATTAAAAGTTATAGTCAAGCTAAAGACTATAAATTAGCGCCTATTGGGAGGCAACCCAGTGTTTTATTTAAATTTTTGCTTTCTTTTTTATTTTTATTTTAGTGTTTTGGTCTTGTGTTTTTATTTTAGGATGAACTTGGATGGAAATAAGTTTTTGGATGGATTCTTCTTGCAAAAGGAAAAAATGAAGAACGCACATGCATACCCCCTTCTCCACCCAGTGTCTAAACCACCGAGGACAGTGACAAGCTTCAATCTTGGGGGAGAGTTCAACTTAAGAAATTTAGTAAAGTATTTGATTCCTTTTTGAATTCATTTACTCTTTCATAAATATTAGGATATAGGGTACCTACTAAAAAAAGTTTTTCGAGCATGGTAAAAATTTTTAAAATTTCACTTGAAATCTTGTACTTGAATGATTGAGTTCATGATAAGCCAATACTTATTTGTGATTTATTGATGCTAATTATGTTGATATGCTTAAATTTATCTCTTAAAATTTTAAATTTTGAGATGAAGATTTTGAGAAATGTTGTACTTTATGTATTTTGACCCAAATGTATTCTTGATTTTAGTTAAAAGTGATCAATTGTGTATGCTTACTTAGAGAATGCTCCTACTCTTTTGTCATTTATTTTTTATTATCTTATGTCTAAGCCTAAAATATGTTTAAAAGAACTTTTGAGGCAAAATTGAATGTTATTAAGTAGAGAAAAAGATGATTTAGGCATTGTTTGTGTTTATATTCACCATATTTAAACATTGCTTGTAGTTGTCCCTTTTAAGCAAAAATTGAATATTTTTAAACTTTCAGTTCTTTTCATATAAGTAGCCCTAATAACTACCTTTTGAGGTTGATTATCTTTTGATATATTTTCTTACTGTAAATATATTTATGCTCAATTGAATTTAGATAATATCATAGCTCCTACAAATAGACATCCTAATCAAAGTTCAAGATTGGGGGAAAATAAAATAAAAAAATAAAAAAAATAAAGAAATATGTATATCCCCATAAGTAAAGTATGTCAAGATAAGGAATGACAAATTAAGTTAAGAAAAGGAGCAAGACAAATGTAACTTACGGTTGGAACATAATCAAAAGATAAAAGACCTAGTTATTAAACGTCACTTTAGCCTTAATCCTTTTAGACCACATTACAAGCTTAAAAAGACCTTTTGATTTTCCTTGAGTTAGTGAGGTCTATTAGTGGAGAAAGTTTGATTAAACATGCATATGAGATGGACGAGTTTCTTTGAACTCTATAAAATCTTTAATAAATGAAGAGAGTATGTGCATATCTGAAGTACAACCATTGATTACAATTGGCTAAAACTTCTTGAATACATAAATGGAAAAATGAAGTAAGTACAGTTATGGAACTTGATTTAGAATTGAATTTTGAAATTTTATTTTTTTAAATTTTTGTACATCAAAATCCTAAGAATGCTTAACACATAATGAGGCCTATTGCGAATGAAATTGTTCTTGTTGCTTGAGGACAAGCAACGATCTAAGCTTGGGGGAGTTGATAAGACCATATTTTGCATATAATTTTATGATTATTCTAGTTATATTTTTATTGTTATAAATTAAATTTGATCAATTTTTGTTGTGAAAGCTAGAATATTCATCATTTCAAATATAAAGTTACAAGTAGGAAGAAAGAGCTTATTTTAGCTAAAAATATAAAAAATTGGAGAAAAATAAAAAGGAGGTCAAAATAAGCTCAAAAATGGAAGAAAATGAATTTACATGGTCATAAAAATCATGGTACATGACTATGAACTTGAAAATAGAATTAAAGATGAAAAATCCAGAGGTCCAGATTCATTGTGAATATATTGCGCTCGATTAATAACTACTACTAAGCGACACTCGTATGTATACAAGGTAATTGTAGCAATGGTGATCGCCCCAAGGTCATCTCACAAGAAAGAAATTATTTTGCAATAGTTTGATTTACAAGTAAATTTAAAAGCAATAGTGTGATATGTTGGAATGGTGAAAGGCAATTTAAATTTAAAAGTAATGTGTGTAATGGTTGTACAAGATTAATTCAATTCTAGGAATGGTGCCTAGGGTTGTAGATCAATTTAATTAAATCTTGATTCTCAAAATTTTCATTAATAGAACCTTATATTTTAATTTGTCCCTTGAGTTCAATTAGTAATTATCAATTCATTAGTTTTCATATTCATGAATTAACAACAACCAATTGTTTTGAAATTGCAAATTAAATAAACCCCAGAACTTATATTTCTAATTTATTCTTAGGGTGGTTGATTGCATAGTTCCAATATCAAATTTCACCTCTCGATCCATTGTTCAATATTAAGTGATTAATAGGTGGCCAATCTATCAAACTAACTTTAAGTCCAATGCAATCAACCAATAATAACGTATACTAATGGAATTATCAAATCAAGTCATTTAATCAAATCTACTACAACCTAAGGCATGAGTAAATTAGCTCATCATCAATTCAAAATAAATATCCATCTCAATATTCATTAAATCAAAATTATACATTGTAATATTAATGTTCATAATAAAACAACAACAATCTAGAAATGAATTAAAAGAGAGAATATGAAAAACCCCTTGTAGACGCCAAGAGTTGAACTACTTGTCTTCCTCCTAACTTCCACCTTGATGTATGATGAACAACTTCCAAGCCCTCTTCAATCAATGACTCTCTTCTTGAAAGGTGGAATGGTAACTCTCTCAAGCTTACAACTCTGATCAAGCTTTCTTCAAACCCTAATCTTCTAAGGAGCTTGCCCACTCAATTTAATCCTCAAACTTGATTAAGTCTTGTCTATGGAAGAAATGAAAGATGAATGGAAATGAAGATCAAGAGAGAATGGTGTCTCCCCCTCCAAAATCAAGAACCAAAAACTAAGAACTAGATAGCCCCTCCAAAATAAGCCAAACGATTATATCCATTTCCATCCCCCTCCACTTCCAATTCTTATCAATTTTTTAAGAAACCAAGCATGTCTTGCCAACTCACACACCACTCTTTGTCTCCCTCATTTTCTTTGTTTAATATTTCTTCCCATAAATCCATCTACCTTTTATTCATTTTTAATATTTCTTTTTAAAAAGAAAGAGTTTATTTTGTCCCCCATTTGTCCTTCACTTCATGCAAAATAATTTAAAGGAACCATATGAGACACGGCCAAGCCTTGAGTGACTTGGCCATGTCACTCATTCTTCTTGGGACACTGCCAAGCCTTGAGGTCACATACATAATTGCCCATATTTCTTCTTCTTTTCCAGGTGTGACATGGCCAAGTCATTGGTTGTGTCATGTGACACGGCCAGTGACTTGGTCGTGTCTTCTGCTTGTGTTCACCTCTGCCATTCACTTTGCTTCCTTTATTCTTTGGTTTAATCAAGTGGGACACAACCAAGGCCTTGGCCGTGTCATATGACATTGCCAATGGCTTGGCCGTGTCTTTTGCCAGTGTCTACCTTTGCCCAATTTTCTTGATGGACACGGCCAAGCCAAGTTGCCTCAACTCGTGTCCGACTTCTTCATTCTTTTGATGAGTGACACGGCCAAGCTAAGTGGTGTCTTGGCTGTGTCTCTTGATTTTCCACAAACTTTGATCCATCACTCCATTATTTTGCACTTCAACCTAAATCAAATACTTCAAACAATCTCTAAACACAAATTAAAAGAAACATTAAATAAAAACTAATAAAATTAACTTAAAAATATAAACATAAATGATTGAAACAAAATCCCAGGGCCATGTCTATCTAAATATTAGAATTTTAGAGATCCAAACAATTATAGAAAGTTGGGTTCACGCATTTGACAACTTGCCTCCACCAAGAAGCTTCCAGTCACTCTATATAAACATATTTCCTCAAAGATTTCAAGTGGAAGGAATGGAGATTCAAGTTAGATTAAGTTAATGGCAAGAGAGAGTTTAGATAAAAGTGAAAGTTATAGTGAGATCAAAATTTGTTCTTAGACTTTTATCAAATTAATTCAAGTCTTTCTTTAAAGAGAAGAGTTAACTAGGGTTTCAAGGAAGAGATTCAAAGAACCCAAGAGGAGTTCTTCTTCAATTCAAAGAACTAGAGTTTGCTCTTTCTTGTTATTATGTTTTCAATTCATAATTGTTTTATTTTCATTTCAATTATGAGGAACTAAAACTCTATTTAGGGTTGGTCCTTTATATTAAATTTATTATGGAATAACATATGTCTATTTGATTTAGTTAAGTTCTACCTTGATTATTTTGTTATTTTAATCTTGATGCTTTGATTATCTGGCTAATAATTAATTGAGTTGAGATGTTGTGTGATGGAGCAAGAGTGGAAGCACAATTTCCATCCATGTAGATAACAAGCTTAAGAAAGTTTTTCACTTAGAGATAAGGTTAAACACTTAAGAGGTTAATTCAAGATTCTCATAAAATTTAATTAGTTTAATTAATTATGATCATGAGAGTAGACATAAGGATTAAATCGATATTAGCTTAGTACTTGAGAGAGACTTAAGCTTAATTAAGGAGAATTTGACCATTAATCAAAAGGGAAACTGAATTAAAATCAATAATTTAGAAAATCTGTAGTAAACTTATGAAGGTGACTAAACCCTAAGTTTCATATCATTAGATTTAATTTCAAGCAATTTGTTTTGTTTAAAAGTTTAAATTAATCATAAATCGATTTTTGTCATCCAAATAATAATTAGTTTAATTATTTAGCACTTAGAACAACTCTTCTTATGGGAACAATACTTTACTCATCACTTTATTACTTGATACGACATGTGCACTTGTACATAGCTAGGCTCGAGTCCTAATAAGTTCACACTCTTTTTTTCACTCTTATAAAGTTTCCTTAACCCATTTAGTATAGCAAGTCCAATCTACTCAACTCCTATTTAAATTTTGAATTTAAATACTCTATTAGTATCATATTTCTATATATTTTAAGCAATTAAACTTAATTGAGAACCCTCCTTTAAATTGTCAAGTTTTTACCCTAATCTTCTTTAATTTTGAAAAACTATTCCAATCAATTACAAATTGAGTTTTAAGTTCATTTATTTCTTTAAAATCATATTATAACATCATTTAAATATTTAAATCCAAATTTTACCAATTCTTTACAAATTTCCCACTAAAACCCTAAATCTCTTCTTTCTCTCTCAAACCTCAGCTAAACTTAATCTTTTCTACAATCTAACCTTAAAATCATTTCTTCTATATCAAATTAATATCATTTAAAGCCATTTTATGAATTATAAAATACTACTTCAAATTCTCAAATTACGCATACTACAATTTCTAAAGAAAACTTCTTAAATTGAGAAGAGCTCCTTTTAATAAAAAAAAAATCTTTAAAATCACCTTAATTTCTTGAAAATTTGATGAAATCTTGATGGAATAAGGAAGTAAAAGCTCTCTCTTCTTCAAATATGGTGAATGACCAAAGGTGAGGAAGAAGAAGATGGAAAATTCTTTTTATTTTTCTTCTTCTTTTTCTTAACCATCCAAATGTGTATATAATAATAATAATTTAATTAATTACTTAAAATCATAAGTTTCCTCTTCCACTTAAAAATAGTTCAAATTTTGAATTATATTTATCTTTATTATTATTATTTTATAACTTTTGACTTTTACCTTTTGTCTTTTTTACCATTTTACTCTTTACTAATAACATTTATATGTTAAGTATATTTAACATATATTTCTCGTATACATTATATAATTCCTACTTTCAACACCTCATTTAACCCTTCAAATTATTTATTTAATTATATTTTAGTAAAGATTGGGTGTTACATGTTCAATATGCATGACTATAAACCAATGGATTCCCTTGTTGCCAAAGGTGAAAAAGCTTAGCCGAAGGCTATGCCCCAAAACTCTGGAAGAAATAAAACATATGAAGAAATTCCCTTATGCAAGTGTTGTTGGAAGCCTAATGTTAGTGATGATTTGTTATACACCCAATATTTGGTTTTTCGCTGGGATCGTAAGTATATTTCAATCCAATCCAAGTCGGCACATTGGCAAGTAGTTAAGAGGATTTTAAAGTACCTAAAAGGCATTGACAATTACTCATTGTGCTATCAAGAAGGAAGTCTAAGTTTGAAAGGCTATACAGATACTAATTGGGTGGGAGACTTAGATGAAAGGAAATCCACCTCAAGCTTTGTTTTCTTACTCAATAAGAGTGCTATCAAATGGAGTAGCAATAAATAATCCTATATAGCACTATCAACTATGGAGCCTGAATTTGTAGTATTTTCAGTTATAGTATAAAAAGGTGTTTGTCTTAAGAGATTTTGAGAACATTGGGTATTAATGCCGTAAATGAGTTAGTCACGAAATGTTGTGACAGTCAAGCAGCCATTGCCTATACTAAAGACCCAAAGTTCAATTGGAAGACTAAACACATAGACATCAAATATAATTTTGTTAGAGACATAATTACGTGAAAAGAAGTGGATATGAACTGCAACCCTACGCATGATATGGTTGTAGATCCTTTCATGAAACCTATACCTAGAGACATTTTTGTCACACATACTAAGTCTTTAGGATTGCATAGGTGTTGATGTATTTATATATATTCTCAAACATTGTTCACTTGTTATTTATTAATGCTAATACATGATGTTTGTTTTATGTTTACATGAATCTTTAAATGTTTTTATTACATTTGATGAGCATATCAGACATGATAATGATTGACCTTCTTACTAAGTCAATTGCCTTTATTAGTTTGTGTTAAAAGCAAAGATGAGACCATTTCAAACAATATTATATGGGTGAAAATAAGCTCATGTTTAAAGCAAGATGGTTATCTCATTTATTAAGACTCACATGGCTGGTTTATTGTGACTATGCCTAATTCTGTCTACATCACCATACATGAATTATAAGAAAGTCTGAGTAGATATGTGAACTAAAAGTCACTAAATGTGTTTAATCTATCATCTGCATAGTATTTTCTTTTGAGATATGAGCTCCATGGGAAGGAATGAACACTATATGACATATGAATCATACCACATGTGCATTTTCTTGACAAAAAAAGGGGGACAAAAGAATATGATCTCTATTTTGTCAAAGTAAAACCCTTTTAAGAATTTATTAGGTTCTCGGTGTTGTTATCCTTATGACTTTTGATTGGTTTTCAAGGTATGATCAGATTTTTGTTATCTTAGACTATTACAAGAGGATTATGATTGATTCGATCTGATGAGATATTTCTAAAAAGCAAGTTTGATTATGATCAAGAAAATGAAACTTAAAGGAAGAATACTTGAAAGTCACTTTTCTTTTTGTATCCACAGGTCGAACAATTATGTGTGTAAGCTTACGTGATTATGGGTGCAAATTATCCTGAAATCTTATGGGGATAGTGGAAATGTGATAAGTAATCTAGGGTAAAACATACTTTATCTACTCCAAAGTCATTTCTTCAAATGAGACGTTATATATCCCTAACAGGTATATAGCTTAGAGCTCTCATAGTATGCTGATTGTACGGACTATTAGCCTAATAGGAGCTTTATTAAATAGTTATCTTTTTTAAGCATATGTCTTGTCATATATAAGTGAAACATGTTGGTTTTTGGTATCGAGTACGTCCACGAAGGGTGGATAGATCCATGAGCCCAACATAGTTAAAATATTAAATATATAATATTCATTATTATATATAAGTTAGTATTTTAATTAAATAAAAAGAGAGATAACTTGGATAAGAAGCTATCCAAGAGTTTGATTTAAGATATAAAATCAAACTCTATATCCTTTTAGAAAAAGGATATTAGTTGATAAAAATAATAGCTATCAACTAAATGAAATGTTTTATGTAAGTTTTTCCACTCCTCTCTTTGTTTATTCTCCTTCTCCATACTTTCTTTTGAGAGAGTTGTAAGATTTTTTATGAAGAGAGTTAACTTTTAGACTATGAAAAGGAAAAACCTTCCCTACTTAGTGATTATTCTTCAAGGACTGATAGTACAAGCACATGATTATTCTTTTGTGGGCATTGTTAGAGGTAATATCCGTCCTTCTTCTTATGTATGGATTTTATCCGATGCTTTTAATCTTTTTATTGATTATAATTATGTTGAAGAAAAAAATATATGGTAATATTATAATTTGAAATCGAATACAATATTGCCATCTAAAATAACCATTGATGAAATTTAAAATATAGCTTCACAATTAATCATGAGAAAATATGCAATAGTTGTTAAGTTTAGATAGCATATGAATATCTCTACATCAAAAACTATATTTGCCAATGTTAGAAATGGGTTACGTTGCTAAACAATAATTTTCAACGCAAACAAAATTTTTAGTGGCATAATTTACCAACACTCCTTTTTTGTCGGCAATAATCACCGTCCTTTGAGCATTGTGTCACAAAATAATATTTTCTGATGCAATCAAAAGTATGGGCAGTATAATTTTTACCAACACTCTTTTTATATTACAATGATCATCCATGCTTGAGCATTGCATTAGCAATTTATCCATGCAAATTTTTGTATTTTATTTAAGGGATGATATCTCATTTAACGATGCTTTTCGCAACGTAATTTTTCTCATGAGCAATTAATTTAGCAACAATTTTTTGCTCTCTAATACTGATTTTTGCATTGACTTGGGCCTATTTTCTTGTAGTTGTATTTGTCGATTGATTTTTAAAGACAGTATGGAATTTATTGGTGTATGTAATCAACTTATGATCTATACATTATGAATATGAACCTTTAATTGATTGTTTTATTCAATTGTTTATTTGTAACCATTCATTTGATTGCTTGCAACTGAGTTAAGGATTGTGAGTTATTGATGTTCCTTTAATTTCAAAATCGATAAATTTTTTATTGTTATGGTCGTCTAGGCATAATGTAAATCTAATTCTAAAAGTCATATGAAACAATTATAATGAACAACAAATCATAGTGTTCTTTATAAGTCATTTGGATTTAAATTGCTTGTTTGCAGTACCAATTTCACATCAATATAATATTATATATATATATACATATATATATATTTATGTATATGTTTAAATAACTTTTTTTTGTCTCATATTAGAGCTCAATCTCAGGTGCATGCTAATTTTAATTATAGGTAACCATATGACCTTCAATTTGTAAACCTAAAATTTAATTTTCGTAATGATTTAATTTTAACATGACCATATGAAATCTACTGATTAAATTTTTTATTATATTTTTAGTTAAAATTTATAAAATTCAATAGATAAAAAATATTTTATTATTTTTAGTGGATCACATATAACAAGTTTGATTAATTTATATTTTTATGTTAATATTAAAGCATCAAAAAGTAATATTTAAATTGAATAAAATAATAATAATAACTCAGATATATTAAAATATTTTAGGAAAACATAAACTAAATAAAAATCCGGTAAAACGTGGACTCTTGATTAATTAATTATGAATAATTATAATTACTTATCCCTTCCTAAAATTCAAAAACAAATATATAAATAATTGCGTTAAAATTCATAAATCAAAATAAATGAGAAATCTTAAAATTATTATAATATAATTATAAAAATAAAAGCATTTCATTATAAACATTTGGGACTAGCCCTTTTGAATTGAGTTGTAGTTGCTCCAAGTTTAATCTTATAATATTGATTTACAATTCGTAAATCAATTAAAGATTAGAAAAAAAAATCAAATTGAAATACTGATATGCTCAAGCCTATAGATGACTTTGAAATTATTTGAAAAAAAAAAGAATTTGAAATTTAATTAATGGCTAATAAGATTGAATAAAGATCAACGAAATGTAACTAAAAAAACTGTAGAAGTAATCTTTTAAACGCTATAAAAAGGGCAATAATTCACCATTTTTTTCATAAATTTATTCAACTCTGACATTATTTCGAGAGCGAAAGTAATTAAACCAAGCAAAATATGATGAAGAAAGGCGCAGTTGCTATTTTGTTATTTTTCCTTGTGAGCTCAGCCACCTGTCTAGCAGCAGCAGACGATGCAGCAGCGGCGATGAAGGCGGCGCAGCCACTAAATGAGCGACCAAAATGGCCATGGTATCCAATGCCAAAACAACTACATCGCCGAACTGAACCAGTAGCCGATGGAATTGATAATGATTATCCATTTTCATGGACCCAACCACCATTTTTTGATCCAAAAATTGTGGAGTGTTTGAAAGCATTCAGAGTAGAAAGAATTTGTGTTCATGAGATATTAATTTCATTCAGGACTGGTTATGTGAATCTTGGGCCTGAATGTTGCCAATCGATTCAACAAGTCGAAGAAGATTGTGTTGGACCTGTTTTTTCTCGCTTCAATAATCCATTCTTTGGTCTTCTCTTGAAGGAATATTGTGCTCATAAACCAGCTCCATCTCCATCACCTTTTTAATTAATTAGTTGCTGTTATTTATTTATTTTTAGGGTCTGAACAGTTGCAGTTATAATAGGATTAAGGTGGTATTAGGAGTTATTATTGATTATCCCATTTTCGTAGTTTTTTTCCCCCTCTAGCTTCAGTTGGATTATGATTATTGTAACTCTTTCACTATTTCGTTAATAAAGATTACCCCATTTTATTTATATTTATTTTTACATTTTTTTTTCTAATCCATCGGCAATTCCGTAATTATATTAAGAGAATAATTAAAATTTTTATTCCATAGCTATTCCGTAATTAGCTTTGAAATATTTTCTTAGCCAAATTACGAAGCTAATTGGAGATTTTTTTTTACTGGCAATATTCAATTTTTTCCTGGAATTTTATGTTCAAATATTATGTCCTTGTTTAATTGTTTAAAAGAAAATAATGCTGGTTTTTTTGAAAAAAAAAAAAATCTATTCCCAGATGACTAAAAATTTAGAGGTGAATTTACCATGTTATTTAATTTATAAGATGAATTTGGGAAATTAGTTAAAAATATTTTCGAATTACGTTTTTTTTTTTATAGAAAGAGAGGAATTTCAGTTCAATTAAGAAAACGAGACGGAAAAATTACAATAGCAACACAGAATGAAATCAAACAACAGACAAATCAACATCCTATGCTCCTGGGCTAACAACCGAACCGTGGGGCAGAACAGATGGAACCGAAAATCGAGAGAAAGATCTATCCCAAAGGACAAGATCAGAAATTGCTGAAGGATAGTCTTCCACCAAAATCTTCACATCATCTACTGGCAACTTTGCAAGATTATGGGCAACCTTATTGCATTGACGAGGAATATAGCACCAGCTGCAACTTACAAAATTCTTCCAAAGAGAACGACAGTCATCAAGGACCACACCCAACTCATTTCTATATAATAATCCAGAGTTCAAAGCATTAATTAAAGGCTTACAATCAGACTCAACTAAAATTAAAAACATGGATAGTTTTCCAGATATGATTGAAAACTAAAATTTCTAATTTTTTTTCTGAATAACTTTAGAAAAATTAATCTTGAATATATTTTTAGATAAATATATATAATAAATAAAAATGTAAAATTCTAATAAAACTAAGATAATTTAAAAATTCACACTTATACCGTCTTTTGCTCTAAAAATGAAATTTGTTATTAAACATATTAAATATCAATAGTAAAAACCTTATAAGAGATAATATATTACTGTAATAAAAATTATATTTAATGTATTAATAATAAAAAATTTGATTATTTCAATTAGTTCTATTATTAATCTAAAGACAAATAAAAAACCAAAAATTGATAATATTTTAAAGGATTAACATTTAAAAAATCCATAAAAGTTCGACTTTTCTTAGTTTAATCATATTTTTTATTTGTATTAACTGGTGTCACATTTAATCTTTTTGATTCAAATCAATTCATGCCGGACTTGAGAGAATTCCTAATCCTATGTGGCTTCTTACATGGCAGGTTCGGACCACTTTACCTGACCCATCTAAAACTCATCATTTTGGATGTCTATTTTTTTTTCACATATTAAAAAACAAACAAAAGGAAGCATAAAAGAAATCACCATCATCAGATGCATTCTCCTCAACTTCAACCACATACTTATCATGTGAATCATCAAACCTATGTCAAATCAAATCGCATTGAAGCAAATTTCAAAATTCTTGAATTCTTTTTGCTTTGTTTCTTGCTTGGATTATACTCAAATGAGGTCATAAAATTAACACACAAGAGTAATAATCCCATTTTACCAATTCTTTCTCGTAATTGATCTGTATTAACATAGAAAAACACAAAACAACCTACAAAAAATTCAAAAAAAAACAAAAAACAACCAACACGAATATCACAAAAAATAAGATGCTGAAAGTTGTCCTGATATAAATGCTTTCAATTAACAAAATAAAAAAAATTCTAACAACACAAACTCATGTTGGGAATGTGTCCCACATCGGTAAGGAATGAATGACTTCAGTTAAATATAAGGCTGGACAATCCTCTTCCTGTCAACTCGGATTTTCAGTGTGAGTTAGGCCCAACTCTAATATGGTATCAGAGCAATTAAAGCCCAAACGGGCTAGATCCTGGACCAAACCCCCCCACAAGACTGAAGCTGATGGAGATACGTCAGCCGGTTCGCCCAACGTGTTAAGTGGGCTTGTGTTAGCAAGTGTCAACCGGGTCGGTTGCACTTGAGGGGGATGTTGGGAATGTGTCCCACATCGGTAAGGAATGAATGACTTCAGTTAAATATAAGGCTGGACAATCCTCTTCCTGTCAACTCGAGTTTTCAGTGTGAGTTAGGCCCAACTCTAATACTAGTAACTTAATTTTCACAAAAACAAATCAAGCCTAAATAAGGCTTGAACTTACTTAACAAAAGAGGCTTAATCACAAAATTATCATAATTCAAACTTCTCATAGATGGCAAAGTTATAGCTAAACCCATAATGGTAGAATCTTGCACCACATACAATCTACCAATTTATTTAGTCTTCATTATAATGCGGGCACCTTTCAAAACTTTCAAAATTTTACCTCCACCGATAAATCTGCAATTAGTACTATCCAAAGTAGATAAAAAAATAAAATTTTTTTCATATTAGGAACATATCGAACCTGAATAATAGTTCTAACTATATCATTATTATTCTAATTTTAACAGTATCAATACCAGTATTTTACATGGATGATTATTGCCCATTAAAACAGTTCCACCATCAATTTGTTTGTAAAAAGAAAATCAATTCCTTTTGACACATATGTGAAATAAGCAACTAGATCCAAAAATCACCATCCATTGATTTTTACACATTCTTCAGTCATCGTATAGATGTCACTATAAAAATCATCTTATATAACACCAGTCTCAACATAATTATTTTCTTGAGTCTTTTTTATTTTTATTTTGTAATTTAAGACAATTTGCTTTGATGTGTCATTCCATTTTACTGTAATTATAGGTTAAATTATTTTATTTATTTTTAAAGCTAAAATTTTTGTTGTATTATTTTTATAAAAAAAAAGCTCCTCATCAGTAAATTCTTTACCAAATAAAGCTTTCTTAACCTCTTCAACAGTCAAAGTATTTCTACTATGAATTAGAGTTTCTCTAATATTTCTAAAAGATGGAGGTAATGACCTTAATAACATAAGTGTTTTATCTTCCTCATCATACTTAATGTCTAACTTTTCTAAATCCATGAGAATAAAATTAAATTCATCAATATGAGATCTCAGATATGTACATTTTGCCATGTTGAGCATGCGCATGAGATGCTTCACAACTAATTTGTTGGTGAGATTTTTCTTTACAAATAAAAACTTAAATTTTTTTCATAAGTCTTTGACAGTTTTTTCATTAATGACTTTACACAAAATCTCATTGGACAAGTATAATAGAATGGTAGCCATTATCTTCTCCTTCAAATCTTAATTTTGCTCCTCAGTCAATTTTCCATGCAATTTATCCTTACTCAATAATACTCTGTGCAATTCGTTCTGTGTTAAAATTGCCTTCATCTTAATTTGCCAAATAATAAAGTTAATATTGCGATCAAACTTCTCAATTTTAAATCTTGTCGTCATCATAATTGACTCAAAATAAATATTAAATTAATGAACTAGGCTCTAATACCATTTGTTATAAAAATATTTATATAAGTTGGGTTAATGTGAACAATAAAATATATAATAAAATATAAATTGAGAAAAATAAAACAGCAAATAGAAAATAAAAGAACAAGCAGAAATTTAATATTATTTGGTGTAAGCCTACATCCACGGACGAAAAAGAGCAAAATGAATAAAACTATAAAGATATATGTTGTCCCAAGATGGCAACCAAGAGGGGGGGTGAATTGGTTTCCACAAGAAGTAATGACAATTTAAAAAAAAACTCAACAAACAAGAAGTGCGGAATATGAAGATTGTTGAGTGATGAAGGAAGAAAGAACACACAAGATTTATAGTGGTTCGGATTTACTTCAATCCTACATCCACTTCCTTAACAACTTGTTAAGGTTCCACTAGACTTTGAAGTTTTTACAAGCTCACTTCCAACTTTGGTGTTTTTACAAGTTCACACCTAACTTTACAAGTGTTTTTCTAAGGCTCACACTTACAACCCAAACAAGAGTTTTACAAGGCTCACTCTCTCAACCTAAGTGTTTCCCAAGCTTACACTCAAACTTATACAATGGTGTTTTCAATGCTAACACCTAACATTCATAACAATTCAAATACAAGTTTAAGCAAAAGGAAATTTGTTGCTTGGCTATGAAAATCTTTTCTTAATAATGTTATCTCTTTATTTTCTCATGGAAACATTGTATTTATAGCCAATGTGGTCTTACTAGCCGTTATTGATGTTTTAATAATGTCTTGGCAGATTAGACCTTTCTTTACTTAAACTGTCCGAAGCACTTCGCGGTCGCCCTTCATGCAAGGATGGTCGCACTCATGCTTCTCGCGGTCGTCCTTTTAACCTGGGACGGTCGCTACTTTTGAAAAAGCTACAACGGTCGAATTTTAGTGCTCTGCAGCTGGAATCTTGTCCATGCTGTGTTTGTCGGACCGTTTCTTGCCCATGCTTTATTTGTCGGGACGGTCGCGCCAAGCATAGGTGCGGTCGCCCTTTTTGAATATTGAAGTGGGTTTACAACGGTCATGTCATGTGTCACTTTCTGACAGAGCAAAAGAGATGTCCGCCATAATTTGAATCTTCGCGGTCGCCCTTGGTAGGTTTTCGCGGTCGAACTCACATTCTCGCGTCGAACTTCTGGACGCACCTGAGGACGCGAACACTACTGTCTCTTTGAGCAATTTCTTCTTGAATTGTTGGGCGGTCGCGACTCTGAATGGGGCGGTCGCTAAAGTGGTAAGCGAGGTCGAATCAATCACCGTTCTTGTCACCGCGAACCTTACTGTGATTGTAATGATTTAAGTTCCTTGAGTAGCGGTCGGGCAAATATTAGGACGGTCGCTATTATGTATGAGCGGTCGCGACTGAGGTCGAACTTCTGACCGCGAAACCTACTGTGACAAGGTTTCATTCTGTAATTGCTTGGAGCGGTCGTATTCAGGTGAGGTGCGACCGCTATAATTGTTCTGTTTACTTTTAATTGAAGCAACCTAATCCTGCAACAAGATTTCTCAAACACAAGTTAAATAGATCATTCATTTGAGTTGTCAAGGATCAAAATTAAGATCATTTGTCTAACAATATAAGAAACAAAAGGGAACACTCATACCCTTAACCCAATTATACTCAAAAGTGTCATACAATATCACAGAATTACAAGTTACAATGTGAGCCTAAAGTAAAAATTGCAATATGGCCACAAAAATTGTTTACACAAAATAACTACGTCTTGAGTTTATATATATAAGAGTACTTGACTTGAATAGGAAGAATGCAAATTCTATTTAAGAAGGATTTAATTACTTGGCCAAAAAGAATTGAAAGTCATATCCAAAAAGCCTTCTTTTTTTTTTTATTAAGCAGTAGATTTTTATTAAAATATGATAAAAAAGGTTACAACATAAGCATTATGCAAAAAAGAAATAAACTATTGCAGGGCTACTACGTAATAGCACAAAGATAAAAACAAAATTCCCGATAAATTAAAAACAAAAGAGACTAGATATAACTTTTTTTAATTCCTCGGGTGACCATTTTTCTAGTCTCGATCTAATTGATTTCCTTGTTCTTCTTGTTCTTTTTCTTTGAGGTTACCAGGGTGAAATCATCTTCAATTGGATATTCAAGATCATTAGCTTCTATCTCCCTGATGTCTTCATCATCTACTACAGGGGTTGGAAGAGGAGAATTGGAAGTTGAGGCTGCAGGGATTCTTTTAGCTTCAATGGCAGCCAAAGATTGATTTATAAGATGTTGGGAAAGTTTGAGGTCTTTTTTAAATTCTTCTAATGAAGAGTAATCCTTATATCTTGATTTCTTTGTAGATTGGAGATTGGTGGCAGCAGTTTTTGGAGAATCTATATTGGGGCTTATGGTTGCTTGGTTCGAAGGTTTAGGAGAAGTATGGTGCTTTACTGTGTCGTTTAGCTGAGTGCTTGATTCAGTTACCGCTTTGTTCCTTTGATCAATATGATTAGTGAGGCCAACATTGTCAACCATAGAAGCTGTAGAAGCCTGGTATTCCAGCTCAGCACGAGTTTCATGCATTGAGGCATCTTCCTGAACTTTAAGATTAGATGGACCAGTTTCTGCAACACAGTAAGAGTTTTGCACCCTATCTGGTACTGATTTAATTGCTGTGTCCGGAACTGAGTTAATATCTTTCCCGATGATTTCCATAGTTTCATCAATTGTAGCAAGATTTGGTGCAGCAGCAGAAGTTGTAGCAGCAGGGTTAGAAATATGAGCATAGTTCTGAGTCTGAGTTGATTTCTTGTTATTGAGGATAGAGGGATTATCATTAATAGAAGCATTTGAAGCCATAACGGGTTCTTTTGGAACCCAAACTTTAGAAACTGGGGCAGAAGGATTTTCTAAATTAAGTGCAGCAGTTTCATTGTTATTCTGATCATTGAGGGTAGGCTTATTCTTAAGTCTACAAGATTGAAAAGCATGACCCAACTTATAACATTCTTGACAATAAGAGGGAAGATTTTCGTATTCCACGGCCTGAAAAAAGCCTTTCTCGCTATTACCTATCCATATTCTCTCAGGTAACTCCTTGGAGAGATCAATTTCAACACACACTCGAGCAACAGATGGCCTAATCAAGGTAGCTGTAGCAGCATCTACCATCAAAGGGGAACCAATCAAACTAGCAATAGGAAACAGGGCAGCTTTATGGAAAAAATGAATAGGCAGTCCCTTCAACAAAATCCAAGTAGGAAAGATTGGATTATCAACATATGGTTGGAAATCTGGGGACCATTTAAAGACTTTCATCTCAAATCCATAGAAAGACCATAATTGACGAAGCCAACATCTCAAAAAATCTTCCTCCAGGCTAAAATTTATAAGAACATGTTGAGAGTCAAGTAAACCCAATGTGAATTTCCCTTTAAAGCCCACAGCCTCAAGAACCTTGTGTAAAGCCTTCATATTAGGTCTACCAGAGTTAAAGAATCCAATCAAAGCATATCTAAAAGGATGTGACAGAAGACCAATCTCTTCATCCGAGAAAGAAATTGCAGGAACGCCTCTGTGCTTTGAAGGTTGTTTATTGGCTATTTGAGGAAAATCTGCAGAAGAATCCACAAAAGAACGATTGATGGGATTGGGAACCACGCCCTGTTTGAGAGCATCGATAAACGACCGACCGGCCGACCCATTACGGGTGGCCGGAGATGAAGCGACAGGATCCGTGGCGGTCAAGCGGAGTATAATATTCACATACTAAAACACTGACCCAAAATATATAGTCCTCTTGTAGGCAATAAATCAAACACTTTATGGGCAATATATATATAAGAAAGAAATCAATTTGTTCCTCACCGTTTGATCTTCAAAAATCAGAAAAAATTCTCTTGCTGTCACTCTCAGTTGCTGGTGGAAGTTACTCTTTCTCTGAAACTCTTTAGTATAAATCCGCCTCCCTTTTTTAGCGCAAAGCTCTCATCGCCATGAGACATGGTCCAGACCACTAGAAATACAGCTTGGAGATGCGTTGAATGCTGTTGGACTCCTGATGTGCCTACTGATGTTGAGACTTGAGAGGATGAGCTACCAAAAAGCCTTCTTAAATAATATCAAATTAGAAAAATAAACTTCCAATAAAAAACTAATTTAAATAAAAAAATTCATCTTCCAAAATAAGAGTAATTAGAAATAACAAAATTTCTTAAATAATTCAAAGTTACCCCACCATTCATAAATGTTAACTTTGTTTACTTTCAATTGTCTAACTTTTTTTTAATAAAGAAAAAGCAAATAAAAAGTTTAACAATTATAATTCTAAAATTTATAAAAATTTATTTTATTATCTTTTAACTTTTTTTAAAAAAATATGCTAAATGTTCAATTAATTAAAAATAATATATATATATATATATATATATATATTCTTACTTGTATAAAAGAATGATCTTATGTTTAGAAACAAATTTATCCTTAAAAAATTTAAATATTTTTTATTCATTTTTAATTTTTTTACATATTTTATATTTATGATAATTTTTATATTTTAATTATATTATGAAACAATTAATCTTATTATTACATGGAAACACACTACTATTATTATTTACTGAATCAAATTAATATTATTTTTATGGTAATTTTTTGTAATTTATAAATATAACAAAATATAAATTTTAATAAAAATGAATAAAAAATATATAAATTAAAATTTATTTACGAATTTATTGTAATTTATATCAAAGATAGATTTTCATTTAAATCTAAGTCACCATTATTATTCTTAAAATTATTATAAAATTCTTCAAAAAAAATTATTATAAAAAGATTTACTTCTTTTTTCTACTAACTTTCATTATTTTAAAAAATTTACCAGTAGAAATAAGCAAAACTTATAGGGTGAAAGTGAGTAAGTGACACATTTTACACATTTATTATATTTGAGAAAAAAAAATAAATTTCATTTATAATATAAAGGATTAAAATTGACATTTAAATAAAAAATTAAAAACAAGCAACTTGCAATTGAATATTGAATAATATATTAAAAATATATATATAATAAGAATATTAGAAAGATTCAGAAGTGGAAATAGCTATGTTTGATTATGATGACTCTTTCACTATTTAATAAACTAGTTATAGACTCGTGCCATATGTGGATATAATATTTTATTTTATTATAAAAAATATTAAATAATTATGGAAATTAAATGTATATAATTTTACTATAAATATGGACTTTTAAACTATTTATCTTTAATCATTTATGTAACACCCCCACATTCAATACACACACACTACAACACCACAAAGTAGCATATGTGCACCGAACATAGGAATGCTACGGTTTTTCTTCAACATTTAAAACATTTTAAATGATGCTATCATCTTTATCAATATACATTATAGATAGTAAGTAATCAATTGGTAATATAAACAAAATAGATATATAAATACATTTAAGTAGTACACAGCGGAAGTTATAAAATTATTTACATATAGGAAACATTTGAATACATATTTACCATTATACATATATGTACATTATAAACAAAACTTTACAAAATACAAAAGAGTTATACATGATTGGCAAATCTCCTCTGATCTTTAAGTTCCCAAAATCAACTCTTCAATGTCTACTCTCACTCGGTATCGAAGAGCTCTCAGGTTCGATTCTAACAGTTCTATCACCTGCGCGATTAAACACTATCGCGCTAAGCCAAGGGCTTAGTAAGATAAAATATGCAATAGATATGTTTAGATGCAATACAATGTCAATTCTAATTCATCTCATACATGTAACAATATAGATGAAAAGTTAACATCACCCTTTGCATATCAAAAATCATAATCATATAAACATACCACATTTCAACATCTTTCATTAGTTAATCAAGTTATCATTCATGACTCAAATTAACCAAAGACAAGCATGGGCCCAAGACACACTAATATGCTATTCAATTTTCAGAGTTAATGTTTTGGTTCTATCATCATATTAATCAATATCACAAACCCAACTAGGCTTCAAGGATTAAGTTCAACCAAGCTTCAAGGGGAGCAAAGCATGCTAAGCTTCAACCCAACTTGGCTTCAAGAACTAACCCAACCTAGCTTCAAGGGTGGTAACATCTCAATTAGGCTTCAAGGATTCAATCCAACCTAACTTCAAGAGATTGTTACACTCATTAGGCATGCCACCAACAACAACCTCTGAAAATGGAATAACACATTAGCCACACAATTCATTTAGATTTCATTCTCAATTCTCATTATCATTTAGGCAAACATGCCTCATTTATCTCCATTGAATCACCTTAGCCACTAACAATGGCTTCACATTTCATTTCACAATATAACACTTCATTACTCAAGTGTATATTTATCTCATCCATGATCACATTATATCTCACATAGCATCATTCATAAATATCAACATTTCATTCCACATTACTCATGAAACACATTACCATTCACAATGCATAACATAACATTATTCAATCTCAATAATGCAAGAACAATTTATATTATTCATAGCTTTAGGATCATCCACAAGTGTTTGATTAAGTCATTCCTTAATTTAAGTATGTTTATGTTTAGGTTTAGAAACCAAACTACCTTTGAAGAATCCAAACCATGCAAAAAGAACAAAGAAATCAAACAATGTCCAATTCATATAAGGGACACGCCCAGCTCACTTGAAGGACACGCCCAGCCTACTTGATGGACACGCCCGTGTCTCTAAAAATAAAAGAGACAGTAGCCAACACAAATAAATGACATGGCCGTGTCTCAACTTTGCTTTTGGCCGTGTCACCCAAAACCAAAACCAACCCTTCTCAAATGTACTCAAACACAATATTCATCATATAACTTGTATCAAATGAACATAATCAATTTTCTAAACACAAATTCATCACAAGAATTACTTCAAAACACATTAATATAACAATTAAACACAACCCATCTCAAAACACTAAAATCACCATCCTTCTCCACCTTTCAAAATCAACATTTACCACTTCCAACAACAACACCTAATTAAACTCATAACTTAAAATCAATTTAACACTTAAAAACACATCATAAACACTTCTCCTCATCAAATCATCACACCCTAATTAACTTTCATTACCACTTCAAAAGAAAGAAAGAAATCAAAGGAAAGATCTTACCTTAGTCAAAAACTTCTTGAATCAACACTTGAACACTTAATCTTCCTTCAATTTTGAACTCAACTCATCAAGAACCTCTCTTCACCACTTGCTTCCCTTTGTCAATGGAGGAGCCGGCCACTTCATGAAAGAGAGAAGAAAATGATGAAGAAGCAAAGTCAATTTTGCTTTTAATCTCCACCAAGTGATTTAATCCAAGCAATTACCAAAATGTCCTCAAACATATAACTAACCTTTTGTCTTATATAAGCCCATATATGTAATTACACACTCAACACAAAAATATCTTCTTCCACTAACCAACACCTTGACTCTCCCTTTGACCCATTTATATGTTATATATATTATCATATACACAACATATACCATTCTCTCTAAACCCTATTTTCTTTCCAAAACACAAACACACAAGCATTCTCCTCCCAATTTCTTTTCTTAGCACAATAAAAACATTCAATCCAATTAGTATAACAACAACAACAACAATATGCAAAACTTCTAGGGCATAAATGAGGATATTACAATTTATACCAATTAATAATTTCAATCAACAATTTTATCATATATAGAATATTTTATATTCATATATTAATAATTTATTAAATACGTAATATTTTATTTTCATTTACTAATAGTTTTAGTTAATAAATTTTAGATTTAATGTGATTAATAATCATTAGCATAGTTATAAAAAATAAAACTAAAATGCAAACGAACTTTCTATCTTTGTATATTAATAATTTCAATTAACAAATCATGAAAGATACAAACAATATAGAAAGAGGTAAATAATTATAACACGAGAAATTTTTATATTGTGTATATATATATTATGAAATTGTCTATATTTCATTAGCATGACTCAGTGAAATTATATTTATAAGTTAAGAAAAAAATGTGAATTTAAGAGGTTATATGATTAAATTAAAGTTTAAAAGGTAAACTGACTAAATGAGTAAAAGTCAAGTGGTCATATATGCATTTGGCCAAATAATTATTATCAATGTGACATGTATGTACGTTGGTCACATAATTATATTACATCTAACCATCTTATTGAATTTTACAAGTATCTAATTAATGGAGGAGAGAATACATATAAATATAAATTGTGCATTTCAAAATAATAATGTTAATTTAACACATTTGAATATGGTTAATTTTCTTAAAACATGTTCATATTAAGAGATATCAATATATCATAAAAGTTTATTTTGTGTCCTACTTTTTATTTTATTTTATTTTATTTAGTGTCAGGATTTTTTTCACTTTATTCTAATATTTTTATTTTTTAGTCTGTATAATGTTTTCTCTTATTAATTAGTAGTATTTTGAAAATATATTTTATTTTGTTTTAATGAAAAGAAACAAAATAAAATGTGAATATTTCTCTGTATTTGATTGAGTTCATACAATTATATATAAAATTTTAAAATATTTTTCTTCATTAAAAATGGGTGAAAAATAGTTGAAAGTTTTAGCATAATCAATATTTTATTATTAAGAGGAATATCAATTTATTATAAATAATTAATGTTGTTCAACCAGCCAGCAAACCCAGTTGACTTGGAAAACTTGACTGGGTTGAGTTGGGCCTCAAAAGGAAAGGGTCATGCCTTGAACTTTTTTATAAGACTTGAGGTACTTTGGCATGAGCCTCGGGCCTGAGGTAAATTAATTCAGGCTAACATGGCCCAATTTGAGGAAAATTTTATTTTTTAAAAACTAATATTTTGGTTGTATGTTTTTATTTTTTTTCCTCAGTTGCAAATTTTTATAGATAATTACTATTAAGTATAATATTTTTCTTGTATTTTTTTTATTTGGTTAACTTCGCTTATACATGAGTTTTTTATGCATAGCCAGTCCCAAGCACAGGTAAACGAGAAGGGTTGCGACAGGTGACAGTCAGCGTAAAATTTTACCACATCTGATGATATGGATTCTAATAATATTATTATTGGGGCATCCTCTACTTGCGACGCATTACATCGAAGCTCATATATAGTAAGAAATAGGTAAGAGTATAGGGCATTTCGCCTGGATGTAGCTAAATAAGCAAGGGCTCTCACATCAAAGATGGGTAGGGGTTAGTCCAAAATATGAGTAATACGAGAGATGCAAATTCAGATAATAATAAAAGCTTCTATAGGAAGAGACATAAGAAAGAATAAGTGGAAATTATGATTAAAATAGGAACTTGAAATATTGGATCTCTCACAAGTAAACTAAGGGAACTTATGAATACTATGAAGAGGAGAAAAATCAGTATTGCTTATATTCAAGAGACTAAATAGATTAGAGAAAATAGTAAAGAAATTAAGAATACATGATATAATGTGTGGTATATAAGAACAAATAGAGATAAAAATGGAGTAGGTATAATTTTGGATTATAATCTAAAAGAGACTGTTGCAATGGTGAAAAGAATATGTAATAGGATTATTTTAATAAAATTTATGCTATATAAGGAGACTGTCAACATAGTTAGTATATTTGACCCTTAAGTTGGATTGGATAGGAAGAGCAAGCAAAAATTTTGAGAGGATATGGATAAGCTTATGCAAGATATCCCAAATGATGAGAATATTTGTGAGGGGGGATTTTTGCTCCCACTCCCATGTGGAATGGTTCTTGCAACTTCGGGATTATTAGGCTCAGAGCTTTAGAGAACGTGAGCCTAAACCCAGAGAAAATGGAGTTACCACCCGAACGGGCCAAAAAAAAGAAAGAGGCAGATGACTCGATTCTTAAGGAATCCCTAACCTCCTAATAAGTTCAAAAAGTTAGATACGTATAGGGAAGGTGAGAATAACCTAGCACTCCCATAACTCCCAGTTTAGTGTAACCGGACTCATTTTTAAGTCTATATATTATTAAATTCTCAAATATTAAAAAATCATTCGTACAACATGCAATTATCAAAATAAATAATTATTGTATTAAAATCAAAACAAGTTCAAAAAAAATAATAAATGGGCACCTATTCGAGGATGGAAACATGCCCCTACAATGTCCAAATGTCTACAAAGAAAATAAATAAAATAGGACACCTACCAAAAGGTAGAAACCTATCCCTTACAATTATCTCAAAGTCTTGAAATAAATTAAATTATAGAAAATAAATAAATTAAACAAATAAGGCATCACGAGTGGAAACATGTCTTTTACATTCCTAAAATTCAAATTATAAAATTAACACCATTCAACCATTCATAGAACAAATAATCCAAATATGTAGTTTAATTAGAGTTTAATATAAGAAAATTAAGGTTAACCACAAAGACTTACAATCCACAAATAAATATTGACCCCATTGATGAGGGGTCGCGAACGATGGTCCCCTGTTAGTGAGCGAGGGTCAAAGGGGCAACGTCCTCGAAAGGTAGACAGTTTATATAATATGGTTTTATTGGAAAATTAGGGTTTCTATCTTAACTAGGATTTTATATCTATAAAATTTAGATTTTTCCTAAACTAAAATTTTACATGTAAATTAGGATTTTTTTTTAAAAAAAATAGAATTAGGGTTTGGGATGAAAATTAAGGTTTTATATATTTGAAAAATAGGATAAGGGTTTTAAATATTTGAAAACTAGGGTTTTTGGGATTAAAACATAATTTTAGGGTTTATAAATGAAAATTAGGGTTTTGGGATTTGAATTAGGGTTTTGGTTATTAAAACGTGCAAATAAGATTTTGGTTGGTTGGGTTTCGGTTTAAATCTTAAGCTACTGGACACTTAAACCCTGTGGATATAAGTTAAACAATTCACTGGGCAATAATTAAACTAGCTACTATGAATTTGGAATCAATGAATGCAAGCTAAAGAAGCTTTTGAATGAAACAAAGTTGAGTAAATAACTTACTTGTGACTTTAAAACCAGTTAAAGTAAGATACTGGACATGAATAACAAACAATGCCTAAGACCATAATCAAAGCAATTTCTGTTAAATTTAAAAGAATGAAAACATAATTTCATTTGTTGGCTCCACCAAAATTATAAGTTGATCCAAGCTTTACTTACAACAATTTGAAATTATGGCCAAGCAAAACAAAGATATTGGTTATTGCCTTTGTATGGTGTATCTATTTTAAGGGTTGATGGCAGTATATGTTGATGGTTGTTGCCTAACTCTCTACCTCCTAACAACCATGGCTGCTCCTCCCTTCTCCACCTTTAGTCCTGTATTCATAAGGATCAAATTAGGTTAAATGAGCATGTGACCGAGCCTTAGCTTATTTCTAATTTTCTATTTAAGCACGGCTCCCATCTGAAGCATATCGAATTAAATTCTTTTAAATTTGAGTGAAACCGAGATCATATCAAATTAAAATAAGTTTAATCTTACTTGGACAAACGTCCATATCAAATTAGTAAGTCTAATTTGATATGGCACATATCGAATTAGGTCAATTCTAATTCGATATGGCCCATATTGAATTAGGCTTGTCCAATTCGATATGGATGGTCCATATCAAATTAGAGTCTAATTCGATATGGACCATCCATATCAAATTGGACAAGCCTAATTCAATATGACATGATCTATATTGAACCAAACTTGCTTCAACCTTAAATCGGACCATTTCAGGGCTTTAAAAATTGGATCAAACTTATTTTAGGCCTTATAAAACTGGACAAATCTAATTAATAGCTTAAAGTAGGTTTAAGCTTATTAAGAATGGATTGATCATGGCTTAGGCCTTATTTAATTAGGATTAGACTAGCCAGGGCTAAAATCAAGGGTCTATAATATCTTTATAGGGGAGGACTTAAATGGACACGAAAAAATATAGTAGGTTTGAGGATATGCATAGAACTTATGGTTTCAAAACTAGAAATAAAGAAGGCCAGGCTATCCTTGATTTTGTTGTAGCTTATGGTTTTATTTTGGCAAATACATACTTTATAAAAAGAAAATCCCATCTAGCAACCTTCAAAAGTGGGCAAACTAGAAGTCAAATTGACTTCATACTCAAAAGAAAAGCTAATCAAAATTGATGTAAAGATTGCAAAGATATTCTAGTTGAGACTTTGGCCACTCAACATAGGTTAGTGATTTTAGATGTCAAGATTAAGAGGTTGACAAATAGGCCAAGGAGAAACAAAATTCCTAAGATTATTAAAGTTGAGTGTTGTGAGGTGGATGTGAATATGTTTGACCCAAGAAATCTATGGAATGAGGTGATGGAACTCAAAGCTTGAAGATTCCTTATGGACCAATTATAAGACAAAGAGCCAAGAAGATAAAGGAAGCATTATAAGCTTATGTACAAAAATTCATGGATGCAAACATAGAGCCATATGGACTAAGTAGAGGCAAAGAGAAGTTGACCATTTTATTAGAAGCTATGGATGATGAAGGCTAGTTGGGATTACTTGTTATTTGACCTAACTAGATATTTAATATTATTGTTTTATTGTTAGTTATTTATAAGACTTATGATTATTTAGATGATATTTAATAATTGGGTATTATTTGTGTGCCTATTATTAGAAGTTTGGGCCTTGTTATTTAAGCCTAAGTTTATTAGCTTGTTATTAGGTTATTTTAGTTGGATTAGTAGGATGAGGGTGGAGGTATTCTAGTAACCAAACACCCACTTTATTATTATAACCTATTCAAGCCATCTTATAGCTTCTTGCAAGAGGCTAGACAAAATTTGAATTAAAATTCCAGATTTGAGAGATCACCCTGTCTTGTTCTTGATTTACTTATGAGATCAAGGCTCACTACAAGAAGGTTAATCACTTTAAAGTATTTAATTCTAAGGTTCTCTTTCATAGGTTGAAATTGGGTCAAGGACTTGGCAATGATCTGATTTGGCTTTTCAAGGAGTCGCTACCAAGCGTAAAGGTGAGTGGATCTCCAATTTCATATATTGGTGGTTCATGTTATTTTGGTATTAGAGCTTAGGCTCTAAATCAGGTTCCCAGTCTATCTATCTATACTACAACCTTTCAAAATTATTGTTTGATCTAGTTTTTATCTTGTTCTTGCATTGCTCTTAAGTATTGTTCATGTTCTTAGTTCATAATTAAAAAAAAGAAAAGAAATTGTTTAAAAAAAGAAAAGAAAAGAAAATAAATCAATGAAAAAAAAGTATTATTGATCTTGTTTTTTATTCAAAGTTGTGATTAGGGTGTGTTGGTAACTTCTAAACATTTTTTCAAACCCTAAAAGCTACTAAAGAAACTTTCTAATTTGCCCAAACCCTAGAAGATTTTCTTAACTAGTTTTCTCTCATTTTCCCAACCATACCACAATGACCAGACTACACTTGTTATGCCCAAATTTGCATCGTACCTTAGACCATGAAATCTACTGCCAAATTGTCCATTTTTTATCCATTTAAAATCTGGCCGGACCTTAAGAATCCCTACCGTACCTCACCCAGTCCACCTATTTCACCGTACCTCAGACCATGAAACCTACTACCAAATTTTTTAGTTTTTTGTCCACATCAATCCTAGGTGGACCACCATAATCCCAACTGTACCTCACTTTGTCTACCCAAAATATGGTTGTACTAACCACTGTGATCTCTACTATGTCTAATTAACACTCATTTCCCAGTTAGACTACCAAATAGTCTAGTTATGAGAACCATTTCTCAAAGGATTTTTTTGCCTCTTAGTGATTATCTAGCTTATAGAGATTTTGATCTATATAATAAATCTTAACAAGAGACTTGAGATGTAAAAGGCAAGAGTATGAGCTCATCTAGAGAAAAGCCATATATTGAGTGCAAACATGAGCAAACTTGAGTGAAACACATGAGGGAGTAAAGTGAGGAACTATTTATATATTTTTTCTTATTTCACTAATATTTTGTTGCAGCTCATAAATAAGTTCTAAGATGAGTGGAGAAGGTAGAAGGACTCAAGGACTTATTGATTGAATGGATGCGATGGATGAATCTATAGAGCTTTTAAGCAGAAGAGTTGAAGAGATAATGGATCGTATGGAAAGAGCAAAAGCCTCGATTGCAAGGGCTCAACCCAATAATGGCCCTAGAAGGGAAGAAAATCAAAGAAATTCAGGTAATGAAGGTTCAAAAGGAGAAGAGTCTTTTGGTGATAATGAAGAAGAAGAGGAAGTAAGACTAAAAAGGAGGTATAATAATCGAGATGGAGTTGGGGTAAAACTAAAAATACCATCATTATATAGGAAGATGGATCCTGAAGCTTACTTAGATTGGGAGAATAAGATAGAACTAGTTAATAGGTCTCAAATATATCGTGAGAAGAAGGTTTGTACCAAGCCACTACTGTAAGGAGTTATATAACTGACTTCAAAACCTCACTCAAGGGTCTAAGAGTGTGGAGGAGTATTATAAGAAGATAAAAGTAGCAATGATTAGGGCTAATATTAAAGAGGATAATGAAGCAACCATTGCTAGATTCCTTAGTGGGTTGAATAATGAGATAGCTAATGTGGTAGAACTACAATCATACATGGAGATAGAAGAGTTGCTACAACTAGCCCAAAGGTTGAAAGGAAATTGAAAAGGAGGGGCAACTCTACTAGATTTTCTTATACACCCTCATCATTTAAGCCAACTTGGAAAAGGGAAGACAAAGCACCAACAACCAAACCAAAGGCTGAAGTCAAGGAAGTTCCTAAACTTCCTTAACTAGTAAGGATAAGGGTAAGGTTGAATCTACATCTAAACTTAATTGTTTAGTGGTGTAGGTCATTACAAAGAGTGCCCCAATAAAAAAAGGATAAGGGTAAGGTTAAACCTACATCTAAAATTAATTGTTTTAAATTAATGGTGTAGGTCATTACAAAGAGTGCCTCAATCAGAGAATAATGTACATGATCGATGAGGAGTACTTTTCAACTAGTGATGAAGAGAAGAAGGCTGATAAGGGCCAAGTTAAAAATGAAGATAGTGAGGAAGAGGAAGAAGGGCTTACCATTGCTAAAAAAGGTAAAGCACTTGTAGCTAGAAAAGCCTTGAATTTGCAAGCTCAACATGAGGTGAATGATAAAAAAAAGAGAACCTTTTTCATACACAATGTCTATTAGAGGATAGAATGTGTGATGTCATTGTGGATGGAGGGAGTATGACAAATGTTGCAAGCATTACCCTAGTACAGACGCTTGGGTTACCAACAATTAAGTATCCCTAACCTTACAAGTTGAAGTGGCTTAATGATTGTTGGAAAATTAGGTAAGTATTGCCATAAATATTGTTTGATATTGTTCCAGTGCAAGCGGGACACCTCTTTTTGGAAAGACCATGGCAATATGATAGGAAGGTGATGCACAACGGGTTTACCAACCACTACACCTTTGAGAAAGTTGGAAATAAAATTACTTTGGTTCATTTATCACCTAAATAAGTGTATGAGGGAGAAAATACAAAGAAAATGAGAGAAAACGAAAGCAAGAGAGAGAGAGTGAAGAAAGTAAGAAAGAAAGAGAGTGAAAGGGAAGAGAGTTCAAAAGAGATTAAAGGATAGGAAAGAAAAGAAGTAATTGGGAGCAAAAAGAAACACAACTTTTATGCTAAGGAGAGAGAGTTGAAAAATGTTTTCTATACTTATTGTTAAAATGTTAAAATCTCTTATTGTACTCATGTACAAGGAGACTTTTCTAAATTTAGCTAACCTTGATTATTTGCCTAGTGTTGTTGTTTCTTTACTGCAAGAGTTTGAGGATGTGTTTCCTAAAGAGATGCCAAAGGAATTACCACCCTTGAGAGGAATTGAGCGTAAGATAGACCCCATTCAAGAGCCCCAATTCCAAATAGGCTAGCCTATTGAAGCAACCGAGGAGACTAATGAGATTCAAAGGCAAGTGGAGGAGTTGATGAAGAAGGGACATGTTAGAAAAGCTTGAGTCCATGTGTCATATATGTGTTGCTTATTCCTAAGAAAGATAGTACTTGGAGGACATGTCAACTATCGAGCTATAAATAAAATCACTATATAGTATAGACACCCTATCCCTAAACTGGATGATATGCTTGATGAGTTGAGTGGTGCATGCATTTTTACTAAAATAGATCTTAAGAATGGATATCACCAAATTAAAATGCAACCTGGTGATGAATGGAAAACTACTTTTAAAACTAAATATAGGTTGTATGAGTGGTTAGTCATGCCTTTTGGCTTACCTTATGCACTAAGCACATTTATGAGACTTATGAATCATGTTTTCAGTGAGTTTCTAGGCAAATTTGTTGTTGTCTATTTTGATGACATATTAATTTATAGAAAAACATTAAATGAGCATCTTGAGCCTATTAAGGCTATTTTGGAAGTTCTTAAGATGGAATAATTGTAAGGCAAAGCTAGGAAGTGCACATTTTGTTATGGTAAACTTATCTTGTTAAGGTCCATTGTTAGTAAAAAAAAGGTCTTATTGTTGATGAGGAAAAGATTAAGGCTATTAAAGAGTGGCCAAGACCTACCTCTATATGGGAAGTTAGGAGTTTTCAGGGACTAGCTAGCTTTTATAGGAGACTTGTAAAAGATTTTAACACAATTACAGCTCCTTTAACTAGCATAGTTAAGAAAGATGTAAATTTTAAGTGGACTGAAAATAAGAGCATTCTTTTAACTTGCTCAAAGAAAAATTATGGTTGGCTCCTTTCTTGTGTTTGTCTAATTTTGATAAAGCTTTTGAAATTGCATGTGATGCTTCTGGTATGGGAATAGGTGTTGTTTTATTGCAAGAAAGACATCCCATTACCTATTTTAGTGAGAAGTTGAATAGAGCTCAGCTTAACTATTCCACATACGAGAAGCAGCTCTATGCCTTGGTGAGAGCATTGAAAGTATGACAACACTACCTACCACCTAAGGAATTTGTGATTCATGAGATTCACACTAATCATGAATCACTTAGGCCTTTTAAGGGGCAAGGCAAGTTGAATAAGAGGCATGCTCGATGGATGAAATTCATTGAGACTTTTCCATATGTGATCTAGTATAAGCAAGGTATAGAGAATATAGTTGCAGATGCTTTATCTAGAAGGCATGCTTTAATCTCTACCTTGAGCACTAAATTTTTAGAATTTTAACACATTAAGATTTTATATGCAAATGATCCTAATTTTTCCAATGTCTATAGTGCATGTGAAAAATGTTGTATTTCATAAATTTTATAGGCATAATGGATATCTAATAAGAGAAAGGAGAGTATGCATACCTATGTGTTATTTGAGAGAGTTACTTATGAGGAAATCACATAATGGAGGGTTGATGGGTCACTTTCGAATAGATAAAACACTTTACATATTGTATGAGCATTTCTATTGGCCTAGCATGAAGCGAGATATAGCTAGGATATGCTCTAGGTGTGTACAGTGTGAGCAAGCTAAATCTACGGCCTAACCTTATGGGTTATATACTCCTTTATCCGTTCCTAGTCAACCTTAGATGGATATTTCTATAGATTTTATATAGGGGTTGCCTAAGTCAAAAAGGAAAAAAGATAACATATTTATTGTAATTGATAGGTTTAGTAAGATGGCATACTTTATTGCTTGTCATAAGACCAATGATGCTACACATATTGCTAAATTATTCTTCAAAGATGTAGTTCATTTGTATGGAATCCCTAAGACAATTGTTTCTGATAGAGATGATAAGTTCTTAAGTCATTTTGGTGTCTTTTATAGGGAAAATTGGGGAGTAAACTATTATTTTCTACTATTTATCATCTCTAAATAAATGGTTAAAGTTGAGGTGGTTAATAAAACTTTAGGATCTTTATTGCATCTTGTAATTGGGAGAAACTTAAAAACTTGGAAAAATTGTTTACCATTAGAAGAATTTGAATATAATAGGAGCATCCATTATTCTACATGTTATTCACCTTTTGAAATTATGCATGGCTTTAATCCACCAACCCCTTTCAATTTGGTATCTTTGCTTTGAAAGATATTACTATTTAGATGGACAAAAGAAGGAAGAATTGGTTAGATACATGCATGATAAAGCCAAACAACACATTAAGAAGAAGAATGAAAATTATTCATGCCAAGCCAACCAAGGAAGGAAAGTGATTACTTTTGAGCCTGAAGATTGGATATGGGTGCATATGAGGAAGGAGAGATTTCCAATCATAGGAAATCAAAGCTTGAACTAAGAGGCGATGGACCATTCTAAGTTTTGGAGAAAATTAATGACAACACCTATAAGATTGATCGTCCTGGTGAGTATAATGTATCAACTTCTTTTAATGTTTTTAACTTGTCACCTTTTGATTTGGATGCATATTTGTGGTCGAATCTTTTTGAGTAGGGAGGGAATGATGCAAGCATGGTTATAGAATCCTTGGAAGAAGGTGATGGAATTTAAAGCTTAAAGATTCCTTGTGGACCAATTATAAACAAAGAGCTAAGAAGATAAATGAAGCCTTACAAGCTTATGTGTAAAGATTCATGGATGTAAACATGGAGCCATATGGAGTAAGTAGAGGCAAAGAAAAATTGACCATTTTATTGGAGGCCATAGATGATGAAGGCTAGTTGGGATTACTTGTTGTTTGACCAAACTAGATATTTAATATTATCGTTTTATTATTAGCTATTTATAATATTTATAATTATTTGGATGACATCTAATAATTGGATATTATTTGTATGCCCATTATTAGTGGTTTGGGCATTGTTGTTTAAACCCAAAATTATTAGCTTATTATTAGGTTATTTTAGCTGGATTAGTAGGATGAGGATAGAAGTGTTCTTGTAACCAAACACCCCCTTTATTATTGTAACCCATTTAAACAATTTTGTAGTTTCTTTTAAGAGGTTAGACAAAATTTGAATTAAAATTTCAGATTGTAGAGATCATCTTCTCTTCTTCTTAATTTACTTGTGAGATTAGGATTCACTATAATAAGGTTAATCACTTTGAAGTAGATAATTCTAAGGTCTTTTCCATAAGTTGGAATTGGGTCAAGGACTTGGTAAGAATCTAATTTGGTCCAGGGAGTCGCTTCTAAGTGTAAAGGTGAGTGGGTGTCGGATTTCATATACTGGTCGTTCGCGTCAATATCAACAAATGATATGTGGGTGAGCATATCTACAACAATTAAAGCAATAGCTAAAAGAGTACTTGGAAAATCTAAAGGGTATGGGCATCCCTCAATGATGGTAGAATGAGGAAGTGCAAAAAGTAGTTAAAAGTAAAAGGGACTCGTGTAAGAGTTTGCCAAAGTATAGTGACAATGATGCTTTTGAGCATTACTAACAAGCAAAAAAGAATGTTAAAAAGGCTGTTAGACAAGTAAGAGAATAATCTTTAGAGATTTTGTATGAAATACTTAGAATAAAGGAAGGAGAAAAGGAGATTTATAAATTGGCTAAAATAAGGGAAATGAAATGTCGAAATATAAACCAAGTTAAGTGCATCAAATATGAAAAAGAATAGAGTTTTGGTCCAGGAACAAGATATCAAAGAAAGATGAAGAAGCTATTTTGAGGATCTTCTTAATAGTAACCGTAGTGAAAACACTGAGGGTGTGGATGACATAGCAGAGAAAAATATGAAGTATACTAGGCGGATTAGGTTCTCCAAGTAAAGAAAGCTTTGAAGAGAATACAAATCGATAAAGCTTGTGGACCGAATGGAATACCTATTAAGGTGTGAAAATGTTTAGGAGATATAAGAGTTATATGGTTGATAGCTTTGTTTAATAAGATCCTAAGTACTAAGAAAATGCTTGATAAATAGAGACAAAACAGTTGATACCTATTTTTAAGAATAAAGTAGATATTCAAAATTGCTCACAAATTACAAAGATATAAAACTTATGAGCTACACCATGAAACTATGAGAGAGTTGTGGAACACCATTTATATTTGGACACTTGTATCTTCCTAAACTAGTTTGGTTTTCTGCCTAGATGATTAACTATAGAAGTTATCTTTCTTATTAGAGATTGATGGAAAAATATAAAGAGATGAAGAAGGATTTACATATGGTTTTTATTGACTTGGAGAAGGCTTACGATAGAGTCCCTAGAGAAGTTTTATGGTGAGTCCTAGAGCATAGGAGGATATCTATAAGATATATCTAAGTCTTGAAGGATATGTATAATGGGCCTACAATTAGTGTCTGCAATGTTGGAAGGGAAAACTATAAAATTTTCTTGTTCTATTGGTTTACACCAAGGTACAACTTAGATCCATTATCTCCTTGCCTTGGTCATAGATGAGCTAACAAGTCATATACAAGATGATATTCCTTAGTGTATAATGTTTGCAAATTATATTATATTAATAGATGAGACTCAAGCAGGAGTAAGTTAAAAGTCAGAGTTATGGAGAAGTACTTTAGAAAATTAAAGGGTTTTAAGCTAAGTAGAACTAAGACTGAGTATATGTATTATAGATTTAACAATGCGAATAGAGTGATAGTACCTCATAGTACTCATTTTAATTACCTTAGCTCATTATTCAAGAGGATAGGGGTTGTGAAAAAGATGTAAGTCATAGAATTAAAGCTAGTTAGATAAAGTAGAGGAGGTGCTACATGAGTGTTATGTCATCGAAAGATGCCAATTAAACTAAAAAAAGTGTTCTATCGCACTGTAATAAGGCTTGCAATGATATATGGCAATGAGTGTTGGCAGTAAAAATACAACAAATGAGTAAGATACATATTGCAAAAATGAGAATTATCAGATGGATGTATGAACACACTAGGATGGATAGAATTTGTAATGAGTGCACTGGAGAAATAATAGGGATAGTGCTTATCGAGAATATGATAAGAAAGTGTAAATTGAGATGGTTTGATCATATGAAATGAAGACTTAGCGGATGTACTGAATATAAAAACTAAACAAGTTAATGTAAAAATAGATAGGAGAGATAGGAGTAGACCTAAACTAATGTAGACAAAAGAGATCCAAAATGATCTTAATATTTTATATTTATCAAACTGAGTGAAAAAGAAGAATTCATATAGCCAACCCTAATTAAGTTAGGATTAAGGCTTTGTTGTTGTTTATTGTTTGTATGTTTTTATTTGGTTGCATGTTTTTATTTATATTGATTTTTTATAAATAATTATATTTATGTAAAATATTTTGATTATATGTTTTTATTTGATTGCATGTTTTTATTAATATTGAATTGTTTATATATAAATAATTGTATTTATATTTATTGTTAGGAAACATATAAATACAAGTATTCACAAAGAATATGGATAGATATTACCTCAATCATGTCCCAAGAAATCTTTAACTACTAGTTATGCTACCAATTGAGAGGGCAATCACCTCGTAGGAAGAGACCTCAATATCCATAGCCTAGAAGCAAGGCAAAAATATAGTATGCACTCATACTACTCATACAGAAAAGTTTTTGGGAGAGAAGAAGCAGTAGGAAAAACTATATTTTTTTTTCCTTAGATAAGAGATAACTTAAAAATATCTCTACAGATAATAGTTAAAATCATTATATGTATCTTAATAAGAATTCAAATACTTTTTGAATTCTTTTAAACTAGTAATATATTTAATTATTTCTTTTAAACTAGTAATATATTTAATTATCTTATTAATTAATTAAATATCTAGTGGGTCATGGGTCTACTCATTCATCATGGGCGGGCCTAACCTAATAAATCTAACATCTCCCACTCGTATATGAAGAGACACATCTCATATGAGGCAAACTATAGAGACATTTTGTACTGAACTAATAGATTGTGCTACCGGCATACTATGAGAACTCTAACTTATGCACTTCTTAGGGATATATAACGTCTTGATAAGAACAAGATTGAGTAGATATAATATGCATTACCCTACCTTAGTTATCACATTATACATCTCATTCCATTGATCTCATGACAATCCTGCATTCATAATTATATTAACTCATAAGCATAATTAGTTAACCTGTGAATACAAAATGAAAGTGATTACATAGTAATATTCCTCTTAATCAGGCTTTCATGATCATGACTTAACTCACTTTTCTAAAAATGCTACATCAGACCAAATCATTCATGGTCATCTGGCAACACATAAGATAACAAACATTAAATCATATTTTAAGACCAAACCAAAAGTCATAAGGGTAATAATATAATCGGGAATTATAATTCTCAAGGGGGTCTCACATTAACAAAATCTAGATCATAGACTTTTGCCTTCCCCTTGGTCATAATTTCCACTCATGTGGTATGAAACACATGCCATAGCATTCTCCTTTTCCATAGGGTGCATGTCTATTGAAAATATATTTTGAATAATAACAGTATGCAAATGATAGTTCAGACACATTTTATTCTTAACTTGAGTTATTCATCTACTCGGTTTGTCTCGAAACTCACATCTGACGATGAAGATAGATCTAAGCATAATCACATATAATTTTGCCATTCTATATCATGACATACTCAAAACTAGCCTCATCTTCATCTATCACATAGATAAATAAAGGCAATTAACCATGTGAGAAAGTTAATTTTCATTCTATCTAACATGCTTTCATATATCAATAACATCAAATGCACTAAACATTTAAACTCAAGTAAACACAAAACAAACATCTTGTTTTCAAATTAATAAAATAGTAAAGTGAACATAGTTTTAGAGAGATAAATATTATAAATACATCAGTATCTATGCAATCCTAGAGATCTTGTATGCCTAATAAATACATCTCTAGGAATTGGTTTGGTAAAGGGATCTACAATCGTATCGTGCATAGAAATGTATTCCATGTCCACTTCCTTATATGTAACCATGTCTCTAATAAAATTATATTTTGTGTCAATATATGTGGTCTTGCAATGAAGTTTTGGATCTTTGGTGTAAGTTATAGCTGCTTGACTATCATAGTTTACAATACCTAATTCATTTACAACACTCATACCTAAATGGTCTAAAAATCTCTTTTGTCAGACTGCCTCTTGTACTGCAACTGAACATGATATAAATCCAGTTTCCATTTTGGATAACGTTATACATAATTGTTTCTTACTGCTTCAAGATTTGCCACTATTTTTTATTATGAGGACAAATCTAGAAGTAGATTTTCTCTCATCAACATCTCCTGCCCAATCAGCATCAGTGTAGCTTTTCAATTTTGGATCCCCTCCTTGATAACACAAAATTCTCCTTACTCATTTTCAAAACTCACCTAGGTTAAGAATCTCAAACCTAGGCTCTAATACCAAAATAAATGTAATTGTAACGTCTATTGGGTCTTTTCTCCCGTAGGTGGACCGTTGTCCCAGCCCTCAACCTGGCAGGCTGCCACAGTACTAGACCGCCCTCGCGAGCCCTCCAGCAGAATTTGTTTATTTAGCTCCCAAAGGAGTCGCCTCCCCGGATTGAACACCTGACATCTCCCTTAAGAGAGCCGGCAAGCACAATCCAATACCATTTCTACTACTAAAATAAATGTAACACCCTTATACCCTATATACGTACAATACATATTTTCAGCATATGTAAAATAAGCATATACAGTACAAAAATGTCACAGACTGGTTTAATAAAAAATTTTCACATTTCCAATTTAAAATTTCAAATTCTAAATATATAAAAATTAAATAGAATATAAATATTCTTTACTTGTTATAAGAACCCAAAAAAAATAATATATATAAAAATCTCTGAAAAAAATTCACCAGAGTTTTGTCTGTAATTTGGACATCCCAAAATTTAGCAATTACTCAACCTGCAAAAAAAAAACACTCCCAAATAATTTCAATTCACCATCTCAACCGTACTTCTCAATTTTACCAAGTTTCTCAAACATTTATATATATAGATATATATAATTTAAAACACACTTACTCTCCCATTTCAAATACATTGACCCAAACATTCTTTATAATATACAATACGTAAAATTCAAAACATAATATATTATGCATAGTACTTAAAATGTACAATAACATAAAAATATATACATGATGCTGGTAGTGTTTTTGATCTCGATAGAAACTCAACAAGCTTAACTACAAGTCTAGACCCGACTAACTACAAGTCTAGACCCGACCTGGTCTAGAAGAACTCTCTAGCTCAGCTGGGTCTACCATGTCACCTGCGCGATGGAAATAATCGCGCTAAGCCGAAGCCTAGTGGTACAAACTTTGATAATAACAATATAACTCAATGCCATACCAATGCACAATGCATTTAGATGTCACATCATTCCACTTTCTTATATTTTTCAAATATTTCATAATTCACATTAAAACAAAGACAAGCATGGGCCCAAAAAGGATCTAATATGCTATTCAAATTTCAGAGTTACTGTTTTGGTCCATAATGACACCATGTGTCTAGCCCCGTAGGCAATATATCCATGGATAATGTAACAGCCTCAGTCTATTGGACCTCAACCCGGCTAGACCCTTAGGCCCCAGTATCATGGTCCTCAACCCGGCTAGACTGCTACAGTTTTTGAGGCTTATGACCCAGTCTTTTCACCCCAAAAACATCATATTTATTAGCTGGCCTGGCTTACGACCCAGTCTTTTCACCATTCCAGCGTTTAGCCCGTAGGCAATCATAGGCATGCCGTCAAACCCAGAACTCTGAAAATTGAATAACATACTAAGCACACAATTTATTCATATTTCTCATTATTATTCTCTTTCTCATTTTTACATATTCAATCTAGGCACATTGCCTTATTTTCACATTTTTTTCTCACTTTTCTCATTTTTCACATCTTTCTCATCTTTCTCACTTTTCTCATTTTTATCAATATCAATTCATTTCATTATTCCACATATCTCATTTTTGCATTCACAACACATTACCCAATTACTTTGGGTATTTTCACATAATATGCATATTTTACATTTTACACAATTTAGCCATTATCAATGGCTTTTCACAATGCATTTAACACATATATGACATTACAAATGCCATAGCATATTATTCATACAAAATCAATGAACCAAGTAACTTAACACATTTTCCAACCAAAATGTGTTAAGTCCAAATGTTATGCAAATATAAACATTATATTTAAAGTTTGTACATACCTCCACTAACAACCCAAAGCAAGCTAAAAACAACCTTCAATCCAATCTTTCCAACTTGCCCTTCACCACTTGGATGAAGCAAATAAACCTCCCTTAAAGCCTAAACCAAATGTGATAACAAATAATCATTTAGTATCACATTTAATGGCATTTTCAACATTAAACTATAATTACACTTCACTCCTACAAATTTTCAAAAATTTAGCCTTTCCTTATTTCAACATTAGAATTCCATTCTACTACAATTAAATTAGTGTTTTAAGTTTATTTATATTATTAAAAACATATTTTAATACATTTAAATCATTTACATTATAAAAATACACTCTTATACACAAAATCTCAAAAATGGCATAACCTTCCCCCATTGAGAGTTTTCCATTCCAACACAATCCATTACTCATTCCAAGCTTATAATCATCACTTTTAACACTAAACAACATGCTTAAACAAATAAAATCACACAATTCAATCACTTTAAAAAATCACTTTTTCAAAACCGTAAATCTCCACTTCTATTCTCAAACTCCAACCCAATACCACCAAATCCAATATTTGACTTTAAAATACTTGTTTATGAATCAAAACGGCTCATTTAGAACCAATTTGCACAATTAAAGTTCATGTTTTCAAAGCCCCAAAAATCTATAACCCTAAATTTTCTCTCTTCACCATTCTTTAACCAAACTCCATTATCTCTTCAATCTAACCTTAGAATCATTGTTAACTACCCAAAATAACATCATACACACCAATTTCAACAATTATAACATACTACATAAAAATTTAAATTTTCACATAATATAATCTTCCATGGAATTCAAAGAAAAGAGATTGAAACTTACTAATTTTGGTGGAGATCAGCAAAAATCCACTTGAAACTTGTTAATTCCTTCAATTTGTGGAGTATGGAAGAATTAAATTCTTGGTCTAACTCCCATGAAAAATTCGGCCAAAGGAAAGAGAAGAAGAATAAGAAGAAGACTTTTAATATTTCCTTTCCTTTCATCTTTTTTTTTAAACCACATATATATATTAAAATAATTTAATATTTAATTATTTAATTATTTTTTTAATAAATTAAAAGTCATAATTTCTCTCTTCCATTCAAAAATAATTTATTTTTGAATTATTTTATTAATTTTGAATTTATAAGATTTAATTACCAAAGTACCATTTTCTTTGAAAAAGTGTTGACTTTTATATATGTTATGTATATTTTGCATATATATCACATATATATTCTACTTTTTCATTTAAAATCCCTTAATTTTTTATTTAAAACCATTAATTTAATTTATCCTTTTAAATTATAATTTATTTTATCAAATTTTTCAAAAATTAGAAAATTTCAAAAATTTTAGGATGTTTCAGTAATACCCTTATATCCTATGTATGTATAATACATACACTATCTATATATAAAAATACGTATATAAAATACAAGAATGTCACAAATATAGTCATTAGAAATCTTACCAAAATTACCAGAAAAATAATTTATTTCTTAAATCATAATTTTATTAAGTAAACCAATGTACACAGTAATAATTAAATATTTAAAATAAAAATTATTAATAAAAATTTCTGAAAAAAATTTCGCTAGAGTTTTATTTGTAATTTTAGTATTTTTCAAATATCAAATACTTAACCTGCAGTTTGAAAAATACTCCCAAAAATATTATTCATCCATTTTCATTCTTCCAACCAATAACATCAAGAAATTCCACAATCATATATACAAAATACTTTAAATACTTATACAATACTTTTACAAAAAACATAGTTGCAAAATATACTTATAACATCTTACAATGTACATTTGCATATATAACATTATTTTTAAACATGTTTTTACAAAATTCAAACTCTACAATTCACAAATAAATACATGAATGCAACACTATTAATGTTGGTCTCGTGGTACCCACATCTTCAAGTCTTAATTACTCACCGGCTCAACTAGTCCGCACCTCTAATGCCTACGCGATACATACTACTGCTCTAAGCTCGAAAGCTTAGTGGTACATATATATTTTTTTCTTTTATAACATAACAATACAAATTACACCCATATTTATTATTCTTTTTCTCAAATTATAGCTTTACGATATTTTTATAAAACTTTTGTTAACTTTTATTTCATATCTAATATATAAATCATAACATCAACTCCTCAAATACAACACTTTCATATACTCATTGGCTCAATTTTCCTATTCAATCAACAAGTTTAGTGCATATATTATCAATTTTATGATCCAACTCTGCTCAGGTCATCATAGTTTTTAGACCTAGCTATGCTCATGCCTATCAGTATATGCATTATTATTCTCATAACTCAGTCACAATATATTACCATACATTATTCATATCTCATATACTTTATCTTATCATAACTAAATCATCATATACTATTATTCATAGCACAACACACATATATATATATATACATAAACATTTCACAAATACACACATTGGGCCCAAATAACCTTATACAGTATTTCAGTTCCAGAGATATTGTTATAATCTATCGCGACACCGAAGATCTAAGTTTCGCATCCTTCCCCCTATTGACACATTTGTGTCTAGCCTCGAAGGCAAATAACAAGGACACCTAGTGTCTAGCCCGAAGGTAAATAATAGTGATGCCCAATATCTAGTCCGAAAGTAAATAATAGTGATGCCCAGAGTCTAGCAGGAAGACAAATCATCTACATAACACCAAAAATAATTCTCTAGAACAAGATACTATATAAGGTAACTACACATTTCATTACATTCTCATTTTACATAACCATTTTCATCATTTCTCATTTCCATTATGTCATATTATCTCATTTCAACATATTCAATCATACTTTCATAATGCAATACTCATTTAATCTTAATATTTTCCACATTTTTCAAGTGATCAATCTTATCATGATCACTTTCACATTTCCACATTCTCAATGATCATTCCCACATTCTTTTCACAATTCATAATCATATACATAATTCATATTGTATTACATATTACTTAAACACCATTGCAATATGAGTATTTATTTCATTACTACTAGTTATCTCATAATTTCCCAATTTATACACAACATTAATACTAGCCATAATTCTATTACTTAACATCGCATTCATAAAACATTACACTTTTCCATATTTTTAATATTATATGATTACTACCCACATTTTTCAAGGGATAATCACTTCCCATGATCGCTTTACATTGAATCATGCTTTAGTTATTTTCCACATATTCATCACCATTTCACTATCACATTATATAGTCATGAGTCACATTCACAATATGACTCTTTCTACATACATTTACCACATCTTTCAATATTCTCAATTTAGACATTTTACAACATAATGGTTCCTTTCGTAATTTTTACATCTTCTTTCTCATTTCTTAATACATTGTTTATTTCTCATATTTTCAATTATTATTTTTTAACATGTTCCACATTTACTACATTATATACATGACCACTATCATAGCCATTTGGCTCAACTTACAAATCTTATTTATTTTTCATACCAAGTAACTTTACTTATACTATGTCAATTCACATTTGATGAAAATCCCAAGTTTTAAGGATATGTACTAACCTTGTTCCTTTTTCCAAGCCAAATCCTAAACTTCACCACTTCTACCAATTTGATCTACACACATACAAATCCAACAATAACCAACATTATTCATTTAAAGTCACTTGCATGCACAATGTATGTCAAATTACTATTTATTTCTACAATTTTCACCAAAATCACATTAAAACCCTAAATTTCCAACTTACTACTTCACTTAAGCTTCATCCAACCTAACTCAATTTCAACATTTAATATTAAAATCATTATTTACATACCTAAATAACAATAAATCAACTCATTTCTATAATTATCAAAACCTCTTTAAAAAATTCAAATTCCACATAACACACCTATAAACCCTAACTTCATCCAAATTCACCCATATCAAAATTCTAACCATATAATCTTCATAAATATATTAAAACCACATAAAATTCATAATTACAACAACTAAATCCATCCATAACAAAACCTCAATTTAAGCATAATCTACCCATAACCCTAAATTTATCAACTTAGTTCATTTTAACTAATTAATCAACAAATCACCATCTAATCATCATTTATTTTCATTTCTATCAATTTTAGATATTAAACATAACTTTCTCTATCTAACTATTACTAAAATAGTCATAAAACCATGAAATTAAAGCCTTAAAGGAAGAGGACTTACTTGAATTCTTACTTTTTCTTCAAAATTCATTTGAAACCTTTTATTTTCTTAAGTAATTTGAGGTATTTGGAAACAACTTTCCACTCTCTTTAAATTCACGTTGAAGAAGAAGAAGAAGAAGAAGAAGAAGTCTTTCATTTTAATTTTCCATCCTTATCCTTAATATATATTAATAGTTAATTAATTAATTCTACCAATCATTTTTCTTCCTTTTTTAACTTTTCTTTCTTCTCTTATTATTATTATTATTATTATTATTATTATTATTATTATTATTATTATTATTATTATTATTATCATCATCATCATCATCATCATCATCATCATCATCATCAACTTTCCCTACACCAATTTATACTTCATGTATATGTATTATATATCTTATGTATATTTTTATGTCTTATATATTCAATTTATATTTCACATATATTTCAAGTATATATAATATATATTACATAGATTATACATTTAATTATTTATTTAATTTACTTTTAATCTCCACTAAGCACTTCTTCCTTATTTTAACTTTCTTTTCTTTCTTATTTATTTATCATCTTACATCATAAATTATACTTTTAACCTCCTCTATTTAAGCTGAATGTCGATGCTTCTGTTGCGAAGACTATCGCGACTGGCGGAGCCATGGTCAGGGATTGTACTGGTTGTTTTATTGCTGGAACCAGTTTCTTCGTTCACGCATCCAATCCGAATCAAGCTGAACTTAAAGCTATCTTTGAAGGCATTCAATGGTGTATTCAACAACACTTTTTACCGCTGGAAATTGAAACAGATTCTGATTGGGCATATCAGCAAATTCTTGCTTCTTCTGGCAGTTCTTCATCTTCCTCTTTGGCTGGTCATATCAAACTTTTTCTTGACAGGTCCAACTCCATTGTTCATCACACTTTCAGGGAAGGAAACCAAGCCGCCAATTTTCTTGCCATTGACTGCAGATGAAAGATGGCAACGGCATCCTATTCATCTTTTAACTCTTTGCCTTCTTTTCTTAAATGTATCGTTAATTCTGATGCTATGGGGATTCCATATATCCTACTCAAATGATTATTTGTATGTTCTTTGAGTTTTAATAAAATTCTTGCATTTTGATTTTTTTTAAAAAAATACCATTTATGTGTTGCATATATTCTATGTATATGTATATGTCATATATATGTTACTTTTATGTTACATATACTTTTATGTACATGTTTATGTAATGTATATATATTATGTACCCTATGTACACTGCAAGCATACCATACACATATATTATATATATATCAAAAATATAATATATATATATATATACATATAACCAACGTACATTATATATATAATATCTATATACCATGTATACACTAGGTATACATTAGGTATATACAACTCCTATACCTCCAAGTACTTATTTAATTTCTCCAAGATCATGGATATTACACATATAATGATAACAAATTTATTCTTTGACTGTTTGATATAAACACAATGGTCCTTGTCTATCACAGTGAAACCATTCGACATGATTACATTATGAAAACAAAGATACTATTGCCTTGAAGATTATTTGAGGCCATAGATTAACTTTTTCTATCTACAAACCTTATGTTCTTGACCTTCTTGGATGAAGCATATCTGTTTATCCATATAAATCTCTTCATCTAACTCTTCATTGAGAAAAACAGTTTTCACATCCATTTGATGTAAATAAAGATCAATGTTTGCCATAATAGCTAAAATTAACCTTACAAAACTAAATCTCATAATAGGAGAAAATATCTCATTTTAGTCAATTCCTTCTTGTTGTGTATACCTCTTTGTAGTAAGATAAGCTTTATATCTTTTGATGTTGCCATCAGCTTTACGCTTGATTTTGAGAATCCACTTATTCCTAATAACTCTACATCCTTTTAGGAGATTCACCAATTCCCATACTTAGTTAGATCTCATTGACTCCATTTCGTCTTCCATTGATTTCATCCATTTATCCCTATCAGAGTAGGAAAGAGCCTCTTTTAAGTTCTTTAGCTCTTGCTCATCTTGAAATATAACCATGAAAAATTCATCCTTGCCTTTGATCTCAAATCAATAATGAGAAATTATTCTACGGTTACTTCTTCTCAAGTCAGAATCTTGAGGATCATTTTCATCAAATTTTATAGGGATATCAATTAAACCAAGAGCCATTGGACTCTTACTAGAACCATGATCTATACTCTTACTTGAACCAGGATCACTTTCATTTGTACTAGCTGGTGGAACTGAATCCACCAAATTCCTCCCACTCAGATGAAGTGATCTTGATGAATCTTAATCTATGGTCTCGAATAAGGAGAATTCTTGATTTAATATGCCTTGCATAGGAAATTCATTTTCCATGAATGTGACTTCTTGTGATTTAAACTCAGTTACCCTATTACTATTTTGCTCACCTATGAAAACATATCCCTTGGATAGCTTTGAATATCTTATAAAGATACTCTTCTTACCTCTTAGGCCTAATTTCCCATATTTATGAGAGGCACCATGAACAAATACAGAACATCCTCAAGGTTTTAGAATGCTCAGTTCAGGTTGTTGACCTGTCCATAGCTCATATGTAGTAGTAACCGATTTGAAAGGCATACGGTTAAGTACATATGTGGTTGTAAGTAATACATTATCCCAAAAGGTGATGGGAAAATTAGCTTAAACCATCATGGATCTAACCAAATTTGAGAAGAATTATATTTCCTATCTCAGTAATGCCATTTTGTTATGGTGTTTTTGAAATAGTCAACTGATGTTCAATTCCCTTTTAATTACATTAATTTCTAAACTAATCAGGTAAATATTCACGACCTCTGTCGGTTCTAAGTGCTTTTATTTTCTTATCTAGTTGATTTTCAATTAAGTTGAGATAATTCTAAAAGCAACTTAAAGCTTCAAATTTATGTGATATCAAATATATGTGACCATACCGTGTATAGTCATTAATAAAAATGATGAAATAATAGGCGCCATGTCTTGCCTTTACATTCATTAGACCATAAACATCTGAATGAACTAAGTATAATGGAAAAATGGCTCTAATTCCCATTTCAATTGGTTTTCTTGTTGAGTTTCTAGCTAGATAATATTCACAAGTAGATAATTTCACTTTATTGCTATTTGATAAAAGACCCGCTTTAGCCAATCGATCCATATAATGTCCAATATGATCAAGTCTAGCATGCCATACACTCACATCATCCTCATAATTCTATGAAGTAGTAAATAAGAAAAAACTAACATTGGAAACCATAGTGTTTGCAATATATATAATAAGAAAATCATCCATTAAATAACCAAAATCATAAAATGTTTATCCGAAATACAAATGTACTGAATTATCATGAAAATTTCAAGAAAAACCACATTTAAGTAGAATCAAAATAGAAATAAAATTTCATCTTATTTTAGAACATAAAGGACATCATATAGTAAGGTTCAACTGTCATGCAAAACTAATTTACAGGTTCTAATTCCTATAACCTCAATGCGAGCATTGTTTCCCACAAAGATCCATCTTACCCTACTGGTAGTTAACAAAATTCTACAAAGGCTTCACAATCCTTCATCACATAGTCGATTGCTCCCCAATCTACATTCCATAAAGGATAAGCCTCAGTTTGAAAAACTGAACTATGAACAAAAATTTCACTCACACATGAGCTAACTTGTTGTACCTTTATAAGTGTTGTATAATCCTTTGCATAATGGCCCTTGTTCCCACCATTGAAACATTTGACCTTTGTTATGTTCCTCTTTTTCAAGCATTTTCCCCCTTATTGGTTTATCTTAAGCCTTTTATTCCCTTAGGCCTCACCTTTCTTACCCTTGCCTTTACCATTGTATCTGTAATTGTTATTTTTACATTTTTCGCTTGAAGATCCATTTAAGCTGGACTTGACCATATGCATTGCGAAATACGGTTGCATAGAGGCTAATCGATTAGCCTCTAGCTCCAAATGATGATAGGCATTTGCAAAGGTCGTAGCCAGCAAGCTATGTGTTAGGTGCTTCCTTATATGCTCCCAACTTTTAGGCAAGGAATGAATCACTGCTTGGATTTTTTTATTCTCCAGTCAATACTTGACCAACAGTATGTAACTCACTAATCATATTCGACGTCTCTCTTAGATGTCTCCTTATGGAGTGAGTGATCGAAGTTTTGTTAGAGAAACTCCACGAAATTCGTCCTTCAATGTCATCCACATGTCCTTTGCAAGCTCATAGTTATGAAACTCCCTTCATTATGTCATCATCCTTTGCACTAAGAATTGTGATGTGTGCCAAAGAGTTCTTTCTCTTCCAAACAGTGTAGGCCTCATAGTCCCTCCTATGCTGGGCCATATTATCCTCTTGGTTAGGCTTAATCATGATATAATTTAGTTGTTCAAGAGCCTCTTGGTCTTCCAACACATAATGGATTTTCATGCTCCAAATTTGATAATTGTCACCATTCAACTTAACACCCTTATCAATCTCAATTAGTAGCAGTGGCCATATTGAGAAGATTCACAATCTATAAGAGATAATATACACATTTTATTAATACCACAATTTACATGACATAATATTTTTGAAACCAATTATATACCAATGATAACACACATATAACTTAGAATCAAAAGGTCACTACATTTTTAATCATCATCTTGATTATATATATAATGAAATATTATCAATGTAATAAAATATATGTAAAAAAATAATAATTAATTATTCAAACTAATTCACATATAACCATACATCGAATAATCAATAAATTAATATTATGCATCAAGCCATACTATAATTAATTTCACAAAATGAATTAATAAGCAAAATGCATATCATATTAATAATAAATAAGTAATTAGTTCATAAACCAAATACTTACTAAAAATAATAAAACTATTTTAGGCTTACTAAGTCCAAAAAATAAACTAAGGATAAATCCAAAAACAAATAAATTATGCATTTATAAATAGGAATCTTGAAGGAACTGACTTTTCAACTTTTACAAGCAAATCTTATAGCATCTTATAAAGCATGTCCTTGGTGACCTTATTCACTATTAATATTCTCTTACTAGGGCTGCTCAAAAAAATTAATTAAATAAAAAACCACACGAAAAATGATCAAACTGAACCAAAAATTATGGTTAACCAAACCAATAGTTTAGGTTTAAGTTTTTTAATTTTTAATTTTTTTGATTTTTAGTTTTGGTTTCAGTTTTGATATATAAAAAATAGATTGGTTCGGTTAACCAACCGAAACTTTGTCTTTTGTAAAATTTATATGCACATATTATATATATAGATAAAGGTGCAATAAAGTAGTTTTGGTGCTGATGGCATTTACATTCACAAAATACCAATTCAACCAAGGTTCAAATCCCAAGTCTCTAAGCATTGTTTCTCCTATTTTCCTAAAATATCAAATTAAAATTACTAAATTAGCCCTCTTTCTAGGTGGTTGTGTATATATACATAACATGATATATGTATATGTATACATCAATAATATTAATTATTGAATGTTGTGTATATAATATATGCATCAATAAAATTAATTATTTATTTTATTGTTTATTTATGTTAATAATGTTATGACTATTTTTTATTTAGTTTAATGAAATATATTTGAATTATTTTTTTATACTTGGAATGTATTAGTATTTATTGAGATGTTAGCAGTTAGCAAGCTTTATTTATTATTTTAGTTAGTAGATAACAATCTTTATTATTATATTGTTAGTAGTTAGTAATTGGCAGATAATTTAATATAATAGTAGGTGGTAGTTAATAGTTTTATTTATTATAGGCTTATTTATTATAAGTAGATGGTAGTTAGTAGTTTCATTTATTATAGGCTTTAACATGGATAAATAGATGTGTGTATGCTTACTGAAAATGTAGTGAAAAAATAATTCTTCTATATCTCTTCTTATGGTATCCAAGCCTAGTTGAATCCAGGTTAGTGTTTCTTCTAACCTTCTTCTTCTTCTCCTCCTCCTCCTCCTCCTCCTCCTCCTCCTCCTTTTCTTCTTCTTCTTTTTCTTCTTCTTCTTCTTCTTCTTCTTCTTCTCCTTCTCCTTCTCCTTCTCCTTCTTCTCTTTCTTTTCCTTCTTCTTATCCTCCTCCTCCTTCTTCTTCTTCTCCTTCCCCTCCTCCTCCTCCTCCTCCTCCTCCTCCTCCTCCTCCTTCTTCTTCTTCTTCTTTTTCTTCTTCTCCTTCTCCTTCTTCTCCTTCTTCTTCTTCTTCTCCTCCTCCTCCTCCTCCTCCTTTTTCTTCTTCTTCTCCTTCTCCTTCTTTCTTCTTCTTCTTCTTCTTCTTCTTCTCCTCCTCCTCCTCCTCCTTCTTCTTCTCCTTCTCCTTCTTCTTTTTCTTCTCCTTTTTCTTCTTCTTCTCCTTCTCCTTCTCCTTCTCCTTCTCCTTCTTCTTCTTCTCCTTCTCCTTCTTCTCCTTCTTTTTCTTCTCCTTCTTCTTCTTCTTCTTCTTCTTCTTCTTCTCATTCTTCTCATTCTTCTCCTTCTCCTTCTCCTCCTTCTCCTTCTTCTTTTTCTTCTTCTTCTTCTACTTCTTCTTCTCCTTCTTCTTCTTCTCCTTCTTCTTCTGCTTCTTCTTTTCCTCCTCCTCCTCATCCTCCTCCTCCTTCTTCTTCTTCAAAAAAACCAAGTTAAGCTACTGCCACTTCATAAAGGCCCACTCATGGCTTTTCAGCAATCGGATTCTAACGACTAGCCACTATACACCTTAGTCAAACTTTAAAATTGTTGATTTGATATTCTCCAAATGGTTAAATATTTATAAGAAAACTCAAGTTCTATTCGATCTCTTCTCTCTTTCAATTTTTCTGTTATTACTACTACTAAACTTAAGGTTAGTAAAAATTATATTTCATGGACTACTTCTATAGATCTTTGGTTTATGGGATAAGGATATGAAGATTACCTAGAGAAAAATAGTTATGATATTAATGAGAAAAATATAGCTGCTCGGATTAAAATTGATGCTCAATTATATAGTCACCTATGGCATTCACTAGAACCTATATTTCTTACTATGTTTCAAATATGTAAAACTTGTTATAAAGTCTAAACTAAGGCTAAAATCCTATATACTAATGATGTGCAGAGGATATATAAAGTTGTCTCTAATACTGTCCATCTTCAACAAACTCAACAAGATATGGCTAGATATTTAGGATAAATTAAAAGTCTTAGGGATGCATTTAATTCACGCATGTCATTATCTGACAATATTGCCACTCAAGAAAAGTAGAGAGACAATTTTTTATGGTTTTTGCTTTGATAGGACTAAGATTGAACTTAGGTTTAATGAGAGATCAAATTTTAACAAGCCCTACTATTCCTTCTTTGGAAGATGTGTTTGCCAGACTGATACAAATTTCTTCGCATTCAACACTTAATGAGGCAGAAACATTAGTTTTGGCAGTTCAGACCAAGTTAGGGAGCACACAAAATAGGAAAGGGAGAAAAATACATTGTACCTACTGTGATAAAGATGACCGCACTTGAGAAAATTGTTGGGCCTTACACGGTGGGCCACCTAGAAATAATCAGCCTGGTAATAATCGACATACATCCCATACTGCTTAAACTCAAGGAGATGGCCTACTTCCTCTACCTGATTAAGGCAACCAATAGTCCAACTCCATTATATTAACTAGAGCATATTACAATGATTATATATAGTATCAAGCTACAAAACAATTTGGAAGCTCTCACGCTGGTACATCTTTTGCTTACCTCACTAGAAGTTCCTCTATTATTCCTTGGATTGTAGACTCTGGTGCATCTTATTATATCTCTAGTAACAAAAACTATTTCTCTACCCTCACCTTTATTAATGATGCACCTATTGTCACTCTTACTAATGGTTCACAGACTACAGTTAAGGGTATATGATATGCCCAACTTTATCCATCAATCCCTTTGACAAATGTCTTATTTGCCCCTGAGTGCCCATGTAGCCTTGTCTCAGTTGGTAAATTAACAAAAAGCCTCAATTGTTCTATTAACTTTATAGATAATTCTGTTATTATGCAGGATCGGAGTATGGGGAGGGTGATTGGAACAAAACGTGAGTCACAAGGCTTGTACCACCTCTATTATCTAGTTGCCTTCTCTTCTACTCCATCTGCTGATCTTCTTCACCATCGTCTTGGTCATATGAATCTTAATAAACTTCATAAACTTGTTCCCAGTCTTTCTGCTTTATCTTCTTTGGAGTGTGAGTCATGTCAACTAGAAAAACAAACCTGTAGTTCTTTTCCCAAATGAGTCAAAATAGGGCTACATGTATATTTGATTTAGTTCACTCGGACATATGAGGTCCAAGTCAAGTTAGTTTAACTATGGGTTTTCAATATTTTTTTATATTTATTGATGATTTATCTTGTTGTACAAGGGTTTATTTAATAAAAAAAATCATTCTGAATTGTTTTCTATTTTCCAAAAGTTTTATACTGAAATCCATAATCAACTTAAAGTTTCAATTAAAATTTTACAAAGTGATAATGGGAAGAAATATTTGTCCACTTTCTTCTCAAATTTCTTGACCTTGTAAGGAATCCCACATCAACCTCATGTGTACATACACCTCAACAAAATGGTTGAATGCAAAAATCGCCATCTCATAAAAATCGCTCACACTCTACTTATTCATCACAATGTTCCACTTTGCTTTTGGGGGGATGTAGTTCTTACTACTTGTTATTTGATAAGTCGAATGCCTTCTTCTGTATTGAACAATTGAATTCCTGCTTGTTAATAATGTTATGATTATTTTTTATTTATTTTTAATGGAATATATTTGAATTATTTTTTTGTACTTGGAATATATTAGAATTTGTTGAGATGTTATTAGTTAGTAGTTAGCTAGCTTAATTTATTATTTTAGTTAGTAAATAGCAATATTTATTATTGTATTGTTATTAGTTAGTAGTTGGCAGATAATTTAATATAATAGTAGATGGAAGTTAGTAGTTTCATTTATTATAGGTAGATGGTAGTTAGTAGTTTCATTTATTATAGTCTCTAACGTGTATAAATAGATGTGTGTATACTTACTGAAAATGTAGTGGAAAAACAATTCTTCTCTATCTCTTCTTAGTATTTGAATAAATTTTATGTATTTTCATTGTGTGTTTATGTTATGATTATTATTTATTTATTTTAGTAGATTATATTTGAATGTTAAATATATATATTTGAATCTTGATTATGTGTACAATTTATTATATATATTTATTAAATTTCATATTTTTTTTATATATAGTGAACAGTTAAAAACCAAAACTATCAGTTAACCGTCCATTTTATATGATTAACCGATAAACGGTTAACAGTTCATTAATAGTCATATTTCGGCTTGTAATTTTTGTAAATCGAAATTGACGGTTCGGTTTTTAATTATGACTCACTATTTGGTTAACCAAACTGTGAGCACCCTTATCTCCCACTGCATATTATCATACCTAGCTCTCTTCTAGGTTTAGGCCTAATCACCCCTCTATTATATATTGTCTAGATAAAATTTATGACAACCATCCTATATGATTGTTGTCTCACATCCCACTATTAATCAAGCGGTTCATAAATTTCACATTGTGTAAGTGAGCCTCTTAAAGCCAGATAAAGGGACCTTTCAGACTTTAAACTGTCATGCCAAATAATTGTTTGACACATAGCATGGATATTCATAATATGTCACACAAGAAGATCTATATCATGAATGCAATCCTCTCGACACTACTTAATTTTTCTTAGTCGATGCTTGGGGACTCTAATTTTTGCTTTAAGTCTCGTTCTCTTTTCAACTATTCATGCCACAATGGGAGACATGACTCTCCTAATCATTTTATGTAACTCATCAAAGAAAAATATTATAAAAGAAATATATATATATAATAAAAATATATATAATATTATAGACATATGCATAATAATAATTCTCTAAGAACACATTCTTAGTCCCGATTAGACTAAAAAATAATAATCATAGCAAAATACTTAATGATTTTTTCTGAATTTAATTATAATTTTTCCAAAATTTTCTAAATTTTTTAGGCCAAAAAATATTTTTTATCAATTAAAATTGATTTTTATGTTAAAAATGAAATTTTAATTAAAAAATATTTTTTAAAAAGCCCAAAAAGTTATTTATCACCATTAGGGGTCCCGATTAAGGCTGGATAATTGTTTTTAATTAATTGACACTTTATCTTAGGGTGTGATACACAAAGTATATCTCCAGGAGAGTGAAGAAAGAAGAAAAAATTCAGAAAACATAAAATTTTCAATTTGAGGAGCTAACTTTAAAATATTATAAATCTCTCATTTTAATTCTGATTTTAAGCATATAATATACGAATTTGAAGCTCTATACACGTACTTTAACAATTTTGATTTCTTAAATATGCCTACTTGATCATCCTAAAAAAATTATGGAAAAGTGCATAAAAAATTATTTTAATCAATTAAACTCATTCAATTATTTTAAAATTAGAGCACAACTATTTCAAGCTCATAACAATATTGAAAATCATATAAAAATAAGTATTCAAATGAATAGATATTACCTCAATTGTGTTCCAAAAAATCTTTAACTACAAGTTGTGCTATCAATTGAGATTGCAATAACCTCGTAGGGAAAGACCTCAATATCGAAAACCTAGAAGCCACATAAAAAATAGTATATATTCACACTACTCACACAGAGAAATTTTTATGAGAGAAAAAATAACAGAAAAAACTACTTTATTTTTCTTTAGATAAAAAATAATTTAAAAATATCTGTACAGACGGTTAAATCATTATTTGTATCTTAATAAGAATTCAAATCCTTTTTAAATTTATTTAAACTAATCATATATTTAATTAATTATTTTTTTAATTAATTAAATATTCAATGAGTCATGGGTCTATTCATTCATCGTGGGTGGATTCAACCCAATAAATCCAATAGTTATGAAAAATGATAAAAATTATGAATATTTTTTAACTCATAATTTAATAAATCCCTTACTCATTCCTTTTATTAGATTAAGTTATAGGACAAATTACACTCTCCATCATTTTTTATAATTTTTTTTATTTTTATCAAGAGTATTTTAGTTATTATAATAAACCCATAATAAATTCATAATAAACTATTTAAATATGATAAATTAATAAACTAATTATAAATTTTGGTAAATTTTAACATATTTTGAAAATATGGTAAATTTAAATTTTATTTAATTTTTTTTGGCATTTTTGTCAAAAACCCTAAGATATATCCTCTAGTTTATTGAATCAAAATAGCACGAAATCTTTTTTATTCTATTTTATCCTTTTTTAATTTATTCTTTTATAATAATGTTTCACTTGTTTAATTTTTTTTCTAATTATATTTGTTATATATATATATATATAAATGTTGCTAATTGAAAGTTTGAAATTTTGTAATTGGAAATATGAATTTTTTTTGAATATTTATTAGAGGAGGGAAAAATCGATAATGAGTCTATCAACTTTAAAAAAGTTGTACTTGCCTTTAAGTTATGCTTTGGCGTGTAAATTTGAATTTAATTAAATTTATTTATAATCAATTCCATCTTTTCTAAGGTAGAGTTGACATCGAGGCAGGGGCGGAGGTAAGAAAGTACTCCCCATCCTGTCCCATGTTCCCTGCCCTGTCTCCCCCATACAAATGGGAACATATTTTTTTTTATCTCTGGTCCCACTGACATCCTCGTCCCACAATAATTTTCATTGAGAATATACTTTTTTTTATATTTATATTTGAAATTAAAATTTAAAAATATAAAAAATGATAATCTATTATAATTATGCGCTTGATGGAATAATAATACAATAAAATACATCAAAAAAATTATTTTGCATGCACAAATAATTAAAATATAATATACATAATATAATATATAAAAAATATAATATATAATAATATATGATATGTATAGTATAATATATATATATGTATATTATAAAGTATACATATAATATATATATATATTATATGTATATAATGTATGTAGTATAATATATATGTATATTATATGTATATAACCTATATATAGTATGTATATATTATGTATAATAATATATGATATGTATAGTATAATATATATGTATATTATAAAATATAAACTATAAACTATATAATAATATATAATATTTATAGTATAATATATATGTATATTATATGTATATAACCTATATATAGTATATATATTATATGTATATATTATGTATACTTTATTGGATTTCTGTGATCCCATCCTCGCCCCACCTAATGAGGGCAGATTTCTCTCCATTTTTGTCTACACTTGGAAAAAATTTGAAGAATTTTTGTCCCGTTCAAAATAAATTTTCGCAAAAAATGAATATTTTTTATTTTTCTGTCAACCCTATTCAAATGGATTATTAGAGTAAAAAAAAGTAAATATTGAAAAATATAAAATATTAACTTTAAAAAAAATATACTTGCCGTCATGATATATTTCCGCTTGTAAATTTGAATTTAATTAAATTTATTTATAATAAATTCTATCAGTTCAAAGGGCTTGTTAGAGTTAAAAAAAAAAGGTAAATATTGAAAATATAAAAGTATCCATAAACCTTCAAGGGCAAAGGCATTGTTAATATGGCTCTGTTGTCCTTCTGCATATATAAAGTTCCAGTCAACACGGCCGGCTATAAGACCCAACCCAATCCAAACCTTCTCCTTCCAAGAAAAACCCTAAAGACTTTCCATTTGTAAATTACATATTCAATTCAATCTTCTATTCCAATTTTAGTTATTTTTTGATCAAAGTCAATCCCAACCTAAATCCATCCAAATCCAACCCAAAAATGTCATCGGAGATTGAGGTGGTCAAAGAGGACGTGCCATTTATCAACGGGGAGACGGCATCTTCTGCCAATGGGATCGGTAATGGTGCTGTTGCCGAGGATAGCTTGAAGAATGATGTTTATACCGCTGCTGCTTATGGAGATTTGGAGAAACTTCAGAGATTGGTGGAAAGTGAAGGTTGCTCTGTCTCTGAGCCTGATGGCCTTGGATACTACGCGTTACAGTGGGCCGCTTTGAATAATCGGACTGCCGCTGCTCAGTATATTATCGAGGTTTCTATTTCTCAATTTGCAATCGTACTCGCAGTTTTTTTTTTCTTGGAATATTGGGCATTTTGGGGTTGATGGATTCAATTGTTGTTGTTCTTTCTTCCACGCTACTGTATGTCCTCCTTCCTCCTTGGATTTCTATATTGATTGATTTATTGCATCGCGTTTGTTTGTATCACCGTCTTATTTCTTTGACGATTTAATGAATTCATTTTATCGGTGCGATTGAGTTAGGCTTATAATTTGATTGTAGTGGAGGTTTTTCATTGTGTTTCTTGAGTTTCTATTTGAGATCGAAGTATTTTTAGTAAGTTTGGATCACTTATTGGTGATGGTGAAGTTTGAGGCTGATGCTTCCGGCAGATTACGTCTTAGAAAGGCAACTCAATCCACCCTTCTTAATGCGTGTTTTACAGAAGTGTATTGTTATCGGTTAGGAGATAATTCAGTTTAATGATAATTTTTTTAATGGGTTTAAACGTATACTTTTTCTAATAATATTAATCAGAGGATTTCGGTGTCAACTTATTTGTGGTTGTGAATTCTTAATTGCCAGCATGGAGGAGATGTAAATGCAATAGATCATACTGGGCAGACAGCATTGCATTGGAGTGCAGTTCGAGGTGCAATCCAAGTTGCAGAACTTTTACTCCAAGAGGGTGCTCGGATAACTGCTGCTGATATGTATGGATATCAGGTCTGTGTCATCTTCTTACTTATTTTATAAGTATAGTTATACTAAATCCAAGGGAAAGCTAAGCATGTTTTTCTTTATTATGGTTGCAAGTTAGAAATGTTTTGTGAGAAAAAAATATCTGTGCTTCAAACTGGATGAAAACCAAATTCACTGGTATCACGTGCCGTTTTGTTTTTTACCCATTTAGTTTTTGATGTGGCAACATCTCAAAGAGCTCTCATGCTATAGTTTATGAAAACAATTTATTAGGGTTCATAATCAATGTGCTTATTCCTAGTCTTTTGAAACAATTTGCTCTCTAAGGGCTCAGGAAAGCGCATGCTGTCACCTTGCTTTTGAAACATTCACATTTTGATATTGTCTGCTAACCCAAAGCAATGCAATAATTTGGTATGAAAATTAAATTAGAGAGGCTAGGATGATAAAATGACCAGTAAGCTACTATAAGCAAGTTACATTTATATTCAAGCAGCTGGCTGGCAACTTTTTAAATCCAGCTAAGAAGATAGGCATGAAAAGTAATCAATCTAGAATGAAACATAAGCAATTCATTTTGTATATTTTTGTAGTATTGAATTTGTTTTGCTGCAAAATTGGAGGATGTAAACTACTATAAGTAGGAGTTCTATTTGCCTGTGAATTATTGGGATGATATTTTGATGACTGACAAAATATTGGAGGATGTTAATCATTATAAGTAGGAGTTCTGTTTGCCTATGAATTATTGGGATGACTAACAAAATACTGATTACTAGTTCCAAATGATTGCAGACAACACATGTTGCAGCACAATATGGTCAGACAGCTTTCCTCTATCACATTGTTTCAAAATGGAATGCTGACCCTGATGTTCCAGACAATGATGGAAGGAGCCCTTTACACTGGTAAATGATAACTTCTACTTTGTCCTTACGCAACTGTTGTAAGGGTTGTAATATCTTGAGATGTTGTTCTTGTTATTGTATATTTTCTTATATATTTACACTATTTTTGTTCAATTATGATCATGAAAATGGTTGGCGCTTGGTTTGTGAAATTGTCATTCGTTGTTTTGTATGATTATCTATTTCCTTTTTTTTTTATTGTGTTTTCGAATGTGTAATTTTTTCTATTCTTTGTCTCATCTCTCTCTCTGCACATAGAGATGATAATTTATGAACTTTCTGTTTTCTATGTAATCCATTATTTTGTTTTTAGTTTTTTGGTAACTCTAAAAGTCTCCATAAAATTTGATTGTCTTTCACGGCCTTGTCATTTGAATGGATTTATAGATTTATAGGTGACCTGTGTTACTGTCATGTAGCCTGGGCTGCAAAAACCCTTGATACTATCTCCAGAGAGATTTGAATCCTTCTCACCCTTGGGGTAACCATCCAGATATATAGCCTCTCTGCTAGGAAAGCAAAAAAAAAAGGAGATCAATACCAGTTAGATATGTCTAAAGGTGAGGAGTCTTAAGTCCCTTTTATTTTAGTGGATCATCCCTGCTCCCTGGTCCTGGGGATACATGTAATGGTAAACATATATATTTCTGTCATACCATCGGCAAATATTTTTTTTATTTATGTGCTTAAATCAATATATTAGCTTTCTTACTTGTCGTATTAAGAGGGTGTTTCTCAAAACTGAAGCTTTTCAGCTTATTGTAAATAAGTGATTTTTAGATTATAATCAGATTAAAAATAAACAGTTAAGCGTTTCTGTAAACTAGTTAATAATCAGCTGATAATCAGTTTATAATCAGTTAAGTGTTTCTGTAAAATCAGCTTATAATCAGTTTTTAATTACAGAAACTGTCAAAATGACCAAACTGTCCCTGAGTTTATTTATTGTATAAAAATAATTTTTTAAATGTCAATTCAAAATTTATTTTGCAATAATAATAATAATAATAATAATAATAATAATAATAATAAAATTTATTTAAGAAGAAACGTAAAAGAATTTTGATGGGAACTAAAGTGTATAAAGTGGGCAAATTTGAAATATTGAATATTAGGTAGGGATAGTATGGTCTTTTACTTGGTCAAAACTGCTTAAAAAATAAGTGTTTAAAAAAAAGTAGCAAAACTCAACTTTTAAAAAACTGATTAAAATCAGATTATAATCTACTATTTAAGTTTTCAGAAACACTTAAATAAACAACTTATAATCTAAAAACTGCTTATAATCAGTTTTGACCAGCTTTTAAGTTTTGAGAAACACCCTCTAAATCTTAAGCCAATTTCACTTCCTTTCTTGTGATTATATTTGATTGTTCTGGAGATAAATTAACTTCATATTTTCTTATTCAGTGATTAAGATGATGATTTTTTTATTTTGTCCATTTGTTTCTTTTTGGAGAATTTTAGGGCTGCTTATAAAGGTTTTGCTGATTGTATACGCCTTCTATTGTTTCTGGATGCTTATAGGGGACGTCAAGATAAAGAGGGTACTTGCTCATGCTTTGATTAGTGTCTTAAGATAATTTCGTTTTGTCTATGTTATAGTGGGGAAGACAAACATTCTTGCATGGATCTGCTTGGGTCCATCACTAATTTCCTATTGCTTCATCTTTTTCTTTCATATTTGAAAATCAGGTTGCACTCCTCTCCATTGGGCTGCAATTAGGGGTAACTTGGAAGCATGCACAGTGCTAGTACAGGCTGGAAAGAAAGAAGACTTAATAGTTACTGATAACACTGGCCTTACACCGGCCCAGCTTGCTTCTGACAAGAATCACAGACAAGTTGCTTTTTTCCTTGTAGGTGCTCCATAACCAAAATACTTTTAACTTGGTCAGTAAGATTGCTCAGACAAATAGTTTCTTGTTTTTCTTGATGTTTTCTCGTCTCAGTTTTGGTCCTTTATAATTATTGACTTGATGTTGCCAACTTATTGTGATGAATACATTATTTTCTTGGTCAAAATGCTGTTGTACTGCTAATACATGATTTTCTTGTTCAAAAATACTGTTGTACTTTTCTCTTTTATATTCAACTCGGAAGAATCTCGTCCAAGCTAATTTATAACGCTACGACAATTTAATGTATGTGGCGATTAAATAAAGATATGCCTAAAATTGTTGTTGGAACTTTTTGAATTGGCAGATACAGTAGAACAGTAGGTTCTTCTACATATAAATGTGCTTGAACCATTATCTTTGTTCTTGCTGTTATTTTTCCTTGTATACTATGTTGCTTGGACTCATGGGTGTTGAATATGGTACACGTCTGAGAACAAATTCACCTGTCTTCCAAAATTTTCATAAGTGACAAATTATTGGACCCATGGCCAACTATCCTCTTCCAACAGGATTCCTGTAAAGTGAAGTTAAGCTTTTTGGAGCTCCATACTCTCATTTCCGTACTGCTAATAGGGTGAAGTTCTACCTTTATGATGGGAAATGCAGTTTGTGAAATAACTTGCTGCTCTGCATGCATTGAAGCCTGGATGATACTTATTTTAATTGCGAATAATGTCTGTTCCTACCTGATTTTTGCATGTATCTTTTAAAGAAATTTGGAATGTTCTTATTAGATTTGCTTAAGTTTACACTACTATAAATTCTATGTTTTAATACATATGATTAATTCAGGGAAATGCTAGGAAGTTGCTTGAAAAACGTTGTGATGGGAATAGCCACCTGGGACGTCTCTCAAAGTTGGGACTTGCTCCTGTACTCTGGCTTATAATAGTACTACTTTTGGTGACCTATATTCATTCTGTCATCATGGGTATTTGCTCCTATATTTTCATTACAGAGTTCCTCACCTGAATCATCAAGCTTACATTTTTTAATTATTTTTTGATTTTTATTTTAATTACTATGGCTGTAGATTCTAATTTACCAAGGTTAACAGCTGGCTTTGGTCTTTTTGCTTGGTTGGGTGTTTTCCTAGCAACTGCTGGATTAGTTATGTTTTATAGGTGTAGCAGGTATGCTATATTGTGAACTTTTTGGGTTGTTAAGCAGTTGAATTTATTTGTGCCTGACTTATCAGTTCCCAACCATTTGTTTAATTTCTAGTTCTTTTCTTGCCAAATAAAAAATTAACTACTATAAATAAGCTTAATAGTTGAAGTGTTGACCGTGAGTTATGGTTTCTTTGTACATTTGAGGTTCACTTTATATAGTCACGGTGCTGGTAAGTACAGAGTTGTGCATTTCTTGCCATCTCATATTATTGTAGCTATATAGACAGAAAATTTGACATCTTTGTTGGAAAATATGCTAGAAGTGCTAGTGATGAAGATATATTGAAATTATTTGTTTGCTATATTTGGTTGAACATGAAATTGACTTGGTAATTTGTGGTAAATAATTTCCATCTAAACTTGCATGCACATCCATGCTATTAAATACTGGCGAGAGAACTTGAAGTTGTCCCTTATTTTTGCTCAATCTTTGTCTCCTCCCTGCTTGAAATATATGCTAATCTCATTTGACTTGTCTCTCTCTTTCTTACCTTTTTGCAGGAAGGATCCAGGTTACATTAGAATGAATGTAAACGATCCAGAAAACATGAAAGATGATGTGCGTTTCATCTTATTTCAGCTTTTCTTTTGTATTACTCATTCCCTCCTGACTAAAACCCCTATCATCCTCAAGAACCAATACCCACTTGCTCCCATGCAGGGGCAGAATGCATCCCCAAGCTTTACAAAATTCAGTGTTCCACCCTAAAATTTTTATTATTCTCTTAAACACATTCAAATTGATCCCCTGTAATGTTCAAAATTTTTAGCTTTCCACCCATAAAAAATTTTAAATATTGTTTTAAAAGCATATGAAGTATCCCCTTAATTTTTCAGAATTTTATTTATTAATTATACTTGATGCGTTTTTCTTTTGAAAAATATTATACCAACCATCAAATTCTCTTGAATTTTATTTTTCACTCATATTTAATGTCTATATTCAGAATTAAGATGCACCAGAATTTGAATTTTGTTCACCTTGCCTTATAATGTATTTTTTCTTTCATCTTTACTTTTTGTCCCCAATTTTTTAAATTTAGTTTTGCACCGGCACATTTAGGGGAAAAATGCAATTATTTCTTTATCAATCATCCATAAAAAGATGTGTACCTTTTTTTCAATCTAAGTCATACTTTTTTCCCCCTCACAGAAAGGAGAGCAAATAAGGCATTGCATGTTCTCTAATTACTTATCAATGTTTTATATTATTTTTATGCCAGGAACCTCTTTTGAAGATCGAAATAAACAATCCTGTTTTGCTAGCTGGAAATTGGTCTCAACTCTGTCCAACTTGCAAGGTATTACATGTTTTTTTTTTTGCTGCTCGTCTTTTCTTTATTAATGTTAGTTTTTTCTTGCTGTGATTTTGTAATTTTCTCCAACCAGATTGTTAGGCCTCTTCGTGCAAAGCACTGTTCCACATGCGATCGCTGTGTTGAACAATTTGATCATCATTGCCCTTGGGTATCTAATTGCATTGGCAAGGTGCGTATGCATTGTTAAATGCATAATCAATTGATCACACATTTTCCATTTGTTGTTTTGCTGATGAGGACAATATACTAGTTATCTTTTCAGAAAGATGCAAACTGGAATATAACTCATTTTGTTGTACCAGCTATTAATACAATGAGATTTTAGCCTCAAATCAATTTATTACAGCCTAGTATGACAAAGTGAAAAATGAACAAAAAGGATCGTTTAGTTTCATTTTAAAATAGAAGTCCTAATTAGTGAGTTTTGTCAAAGGAAATAGTAATTCACCTATAATTATGATATTAACACTGGATAGTTAAATGAATTTTTTGGTACACATGGTTGAAAGTAGGTAGGACTGTGCCAACACTTTTATGCTTCACTCTCAAGATTGATAGCATTATCATGTTGTTAACCTACGTGGTTTATCTCCTGCTTTTGATGCAGAAAAACAAATGGCATTTCTTTATGTTTCTTGTTCTAGAAGTTGCAGCAATGTTGATTGCTGGTGCAGCGGCAATAACAAGTATGAGATTGATTGGTTTCTTGAGTCCAAACTATCTGTCAACCTCTCTTATTTTTTTAAAAGTTTTTTGGTGGTCAGCATAAGGGGTTTTCTGTACTTTGCTGACATAAAATACTTTGCTGGATGCAGGAGTTCTGACTGATCCAGCAGCTCCCTCTACATTTGGAGCATGGATAAATCATGCTGGGGCTCATCATATCGGTGCTATTTCATTTCTGATTGTGGATTTTTTCCTGTTCTTTGGTGTGGCAGTATTAACTGCCGTGCAAGCTTCTCAGGTACGCTAGCATCCTCTATTAGTTTATGCTTATGCCTTACATAATAAGTTTGTCGCTGTGAGTGGTGTGTCTGCACTTGCACTGGGATTACCTAACTGAGATCTAGCTGTGGGATTGTGTTGCCATTACATGCACACACATCTAGATAGGTACACAGTGATTTATTTTTGTGGTGCTTCTTTGATCAGTTGTTGCAACACTGGTGATTATTTATTCTAGCGTCCAAGGTGTTATGATATGTGAGAAACAAGATATGCATAGTTCAATAGAGTTATTGTGGGAGGACAATTTTGTCTTTGAACTTCTATTTGTGTAGTAAGTGTTCCATTTTGTTTTCAAGCACTATTATGTATGATCTCCAAATTGATTTGCGTTGTCACTTCATTGCCTGCTAAATCCCATTATTTTCCTTGCACAGATATCCCGCAATATAACAACAAATGAAATGGCAAATGCAATGCGATATAACTATCTTAGAGGCCCAGGTGGTCGCTTCAGAAACCCATATGATCATGGCTTCAGAAAGAATTGTTCAGATTTCTTGATCAATGGATACAATGGAGATGTGGAGTATACTGAAGATTCTGCACATTCCGAGGGGATTGGAATGATGCATATGGTAAGGAATTCAAACGCCCAAAATGGGGATGTACACTTTCCTCACATCAACGGCAATGGCCATGTTGCCATTAATGTGAATCCAGATACTAACGTCCATCTGGGTCATTCCCACTCTTATCATTGCTCCCATAATAACCATGGAAAGTCCAAAACAGATGGCATTCCATTGGGTCTGGGTCTTGGCCTTGGACGGAGCTCTGCTCGTAGTGTTGCAGCTTCATGATGTTGTGCCAATATGATACTTTCTGAAACTGATGTGTTGTATCATACCGCATACGATTAGCTTTTGTAATTTAATTGATGTTCTTTTTTGTACGTAGATGGCGTTCAATTCTTGTACAAATTATTACTCGTAAAGTTGTAGTGGCCATTAGTTTTTAATGGCAGATTTGGCATTCAGTAACTCTTGAAAATGCAGAGAAAACGGGCACAACACAAGCACTGATAGTGAGCTCCTAGTCAGCTCAGCTTCTTCTTCCTTGTTTATTTCTCTGGATGGGCTATACAGAGGAGTGTCTCTTTTGCCATTGGTTCCCATTCAATTTAATGAGTCTTGAAAGTCTGAAATTTCGCATTAGAAATTCGATCATATCACTCCTTTAATTTTTTCTTTTTCAAGTTTTCCTTGGTTCTTGACGGGTGTCAAAATGGGTGGTTGGATCGTGCTCATGTTATATTGATTTATTCTAGCAATACAATAACATTATACATTTATTAATTAATTCTGCTACAATGAAATTTGAACGAAATATAAACGGATTGTACAAGTATATAACGTGATGTTTACTTAAATTGGTGCAGATAACACAATACAACTTATTTAATTTATATGATATTTATAATTTAAAATAATTTTATAATTTTATATAATTAATTAAAATATTATTCATAAAATAGAATCATGATTAAAATGGTATGTAGGAGATATAAGTGTATTTTAATACTTTACCATTACAATTTAATAGTAAAGAAAAAGAATTGAGAAGTTGATGTCTTTTGCAAAAAAAGTTTTTGAAAATTTTATTTTATTTTTATATTATTTTCTTTTAATAAATTTTAAAATAAAAATTTTAAATTAGGGAAAGTTATTTGATATAAAGTATAACAGATTATATTATTTAAATCACAAAAATTATTTGATTTATAAAATAATTCCTAAGAATTTATAAAAAATTAAATTGAAATTAGTTAATACTTAATTTAATAAAATAGGTTGATAATTAAATTAAATTAATAAAATTATTAATAAGAATAATTAAAATTCTAAATATACTATTTTTAAATAAAATATTTTAATAAAATAATAATATATTATACGATGATAAGATTATAACAATATAATAAAATATGTGACATTTTTATTTTTTTAGGATAAATAATAATATGACAATTTTTGAATTTTCATTAAACTAAGTCACTTTGAAATTGAGTTATAATAGATTAGTATGTCAATTCCTTACATGACATATTATAAGTATTATCACAAACGATTCATTTGTTTTTCATATTAATTTGTTAAAAGTCAATCATAATTCATTAATTTTACATATTTTAATATTAAATTAGTGTGTCATGACTCATTTTGATATTCCTAATTTCGAATTCCTTTTCATTTTAATATTCCATTTAGATGATTTTATCTTACATTTTAAAATTAACTAATTAAAATTTCAAGATAATCTCGAGAGATTATTATTATTATTATTATTATTATTGGTAAAATATAATTATAAATTATTACTTTGTAATAAAAATTATAATAAATATTAATTATAATAATTTAATATAATAAAATAATTATTTATAAAAATCAATTTTATGATTAATAAATTATATATATATTATTTTAATAATAATTGAGTGGAATATGTCTAAATATTAGATTGAATAAATTTTAATTATATATAGAATAATCACTTTAATATAAGTTAGGATGTGCTTCAAATAGATGTATAAGATTTGAATTCTAACAGTAACAGAACTTTTATTAACCAGACAAACATTAGAGAACTAATGAGATAAATGCAAAATAACCTTTTAAAAATTAAAAATGATTTCTTTAATAAAATTTACTTATATCAAATAACCACTTTTATTGTAGATTATGTTGTTTTGAAGTGTTCAATGAAAGGAGAGTAACTTATAATTAAAGCAATGCTCTAATTACTGTTGTTATTATTAAAATAGGGGCTGTATTTTGACTTAAAAGCACTTCTTACATAAATAATATCATGATGTAGGAGGCTTCAAATTCTAGAGTGAATTAGGCATTGAAAACAGTTTAATTTAATTTCTCACCCACGCTTCTATAAAAAATACATGTCAATGAAAGCAATACAAATAAATAAAGTTGTGAGGAGCGCGAAGCAAATGCATAATCACTAGCCCAAAACATAAATAAATCTGCCGCATAACAGCTTACTATATAGATATTACAACTTGGAGGTTTTAGCTCTTCATTACTCCATCACTTATTCAAAATGCCATTGGAAGCCTGCAAAATTTTATTTATAAGTTTTGTTTGATTTTGTTATTGTTGGATTATTCAGGGTTCATAACATGCAGTGAAAATTTAAAATATTTCAAAATAGATCTCTTTGTATTGAAAATTATATATATATATATATTAAAAATATATTTTAATAATATATAGAAGCACATTCTTAATATTAAAACTTTGATTATATAAAATTTCTATGTGTATCTACGTTAAGAATAAATTTTGCTATTGATCCTTTAACAAATAAAATTTGCGAGCAAATTAAAACTTTAAGTTATATTTTTCATTAAAAATACTAGCTTTTAAAAGTGGAGACTCTTAATTTTCTAACTATTTTTTATAAAACTAAGAATGAAACTAAGACTTCATTAATTTTTTTTTGCTATCTCTCAACGTCTCTTTTCGAAACTTGTAAAATACCAATTTCTTATATTATGTATTCCGTAGCCATGGAATATATATAGCTATAGAATTGTAACACTTTACGACTCTAAATGCCATATTAAATACCACTTGTAAATATGCAGAATTATTGATTATCAATTTTTAGAGCCACATTATTGATGTGCATTATTAGGAGCTATTTAATGGAATAGCATTAGTTAGTGCCACATTACTGATATACGTTATTAGAAATTATTTAATGGAATATCATTTATTGAGTGGCTATGCACTAATGCACTAAGGCTTGTTAGAAGTCTTTTCAAGGTGCATTAGATTGGTCATAAAATTATTTAATTTTAATTTTAATTATTTATATATCATATATATAAATAATAATTTAAAAAATATATAATAAGTTTATCTATAAAATATTAATTAATTAATTTTTTTATTCTAAATAGAAAAATTTAGTTCGATGTAAATATTATTAATTATATTCTCAGTGCTAACAGAAAATATAATAAAAATTTTATTTGGACTAAAAATATTATTTATTTAAATAATTAAATTCTCTAAATTAATTATTAAATAATAATATAATTAATCAATTAACAAAGTCAAAAATACTTGTTAGTGTGCGACCATATGTGTTCAATGCTAAATCGGAAACAAATTGATCAAATCAATTTACTAATTAAGATTAGCTTCTAACAACACTCCTTAATGACCAAATAATATGAAATAAATAACTATTAGCAATAACTCATAAAAAATAATGTAAGATTTTTTTCTGTCATAATTTCGAGTCAAACTTAGAATATGGTTAACCTATCAAATCCCAATAGGTTTGCCAACTATGTTTCATGTCAAATATTAAATGACCTAAGAAACTCCTTTCTTCTTCATTTAACTGCCTTGGTCAATGTCTTAATTAAGCCATTTATAATTAATAACGACACTGAGCTTAAACTCATTACCAAGCGTTAACAGATTTCATCTTGATTAATCACTAATTCTAAAAGTATTTAATTATACCCAATATCCTTTTAACTATTACTCTAAAACAATATGTGTCTAATATCAGAGTATAATAAATAACTTGTCAACTATTATTATAATTTCAGGTCAAAGAAAATTATTGTATTGTATTCTTTAAAGAAATATCTCATTGACAGTTTGTTAGTAATTTTAACTATTATAAATTCTCTATTGAGTTGATTCAATAATTATATCTCCATATGCACCATCTATATATGTAATTTACTTAATGAGAACAACTAATATCTATCTTATAGAGACCAACACAAATATATTGATATAATTAGATCATTAAAGTCCTATTCAATGATCCTATGATCGAGAATAATTTTAGATTAAATTATAAAATATTTGATTCTCATTACCAAGATCCTCTTCATGATGACAAATCTTAAAATTTAATCAAGCCAACATCATATTAACAAAATCAAACATGATGTCAAAAAATTATAAATATTACACATTAATTAAAATAATATGTATTCAATTATTACACGAGTAATTGGAGCTAGAGCATATCATATATACCTAACAGTTATTATGCTATTTTTCGAATTTACATAATTCTTCTATGATGAATGGATATTTTATGCCAAACAACTTAAATATAAAGCATTAGCATTGTTAGTATTTTTTAGTAGGTTTGTGTGTATAATAAAATGTAGAAAAAGAGTATTTCCGTTTTACCTTGTAGTTGAAGTCCATAAAAGCACAATCCAACAGTTATTGACTCATTTTCATGTATGTAGATAAATTAAAATTATTTATTCACTGCTCTGGATCGGAACCCGGGAGAATTATGCTCTAATAGAAACTAAGACTGGTTTATAAGGGTCCGATTCATATTCCTAATTTCTTCAATTGAAATTAGAACCGATGATAGGGCCAAACAAAAAAATAAGAAAAATAAAAATTAATATATATTCTTAAAGGTATACATTTTAATATTTATATATATAATATCAATACATGTAATTATTTTTAATATATATATTAAAAATTATATTTTTAATTTTTTTTTACACTTCAATTGCAATTTTAAATATTTACAATTATGCAGTTAAATACACACACACACACATATATATATATATATGATGAAAAGTTATAATTTACAAAATTTGTCATTATTATTTATTAATATTATTTGTTATTAATAAATTAATAATAATTATTGTTAATTTGTTATTATTTTTAACAATTTATATTATTTAATTTAAAACAATTAATATTATCAAATTGATGATTCAATTATTTAATATCATGAAAAATATTATCTACAACAATTATTTTTAAAAAAAAAATTGAATTAAAAAAATCTATTTAAATTGGTGGTTCAAATTAGAACTGCATCGAAATCGAAATGCAGTTTAAGGATTTGAGCCTTAACCGAACTGCTTTTTACTGTTTAAAATTAAAGTCTATTATTGCCATGAACTGTAATCAGCGAGCCTGAATTGGTGGGCCTAGTTAACTGGCTTGTGGGCATAGCTAGGTGCTCAAGCATTTTGTTTTCCTAAGTTGTAGGAAGAAATATGAAGATTACAACTCTTTTGATTTTCCCCCCTTATCTATTCATTCTTTGATTTAATTTGACTAGGGAAAAGCTGTAGATAGCCCCTATCATTTTCATGTAGGTATAAGTTGGCACTTAAACTTTTTTTTTTCTCAATTATGCATAATTTTTACAAAATAAATTGTTTGTCTCTGGTTGGACAAAAACTTTAACATGACTTCTTTTTCTATTAAATAGTTTGTTTATTGGAGAATGTATAAATAAGCCCTTCTAGTTTTCGTAAAGGTACATATTAGCCATTGAATTAATAGGAAGCTTAATTAGGTACAAGATTCTCTAAATCTAACTATTTAAGACTTTTCTTTTATGAAAAATTAATACTCATTATCTCATAGCTATTAAATAAATAAAAATAAGTATTGTATTTAATAAATAAAATTTAAATTAATTAAATAAATTTTAATAAATAAAAAATTATTTATCTTCAGATTTGTACCACCTATCGAAGTTTTTTGTGGTTGGCTAAAAATTTCTGGCGATTTTCATAATCTCATTCAATAAAAAAACTGCAATTTTCGATACAAGGCTAATGATTTTTCCAACTAGGCTTAATATTTAATCAAATCCAAATATAAATTTGTAATCTTTCTTTTACAAAATAAAAAGTATAAACTTCTTGCAAAATAATTTTATTGAGTTTGTTTGATGGATAAGAAACAACATTTGGATTAGATATCAAAGTCCATTTTATCATTAGGGAGTGAGAGAGTCTCTCTCTTGACAAAGGGGATTTGATTTGATTTTTGTAATTTTATTTCTTTTTCTAGTTTTGTATGATTCATTCAATTGAAACTCATGTTTGTTAGTTTTAACTCTAATTTCTATTTTTGAGTGGTTTCAATAGGTTTTTCAGTTTTTTGGGCATTTGTTCAATCACTGTTTACGTTAATTTTGTTTGGTTTGGATTCTTGAATTCAAGATTATAGTTTTGCTTGTTCTTGGGTAAAAGTGGAGGTAATAACTTAAAGGTAAATAGAAGCATTGCTGGCGACAACAATAGCAGTGGCGGAGGAGATTAGAAGGGAAAGAATAAGGTCTCGCTTCATTATCTTTTCAATGTAAAGCAATGAACTTGAAAATTACTGGTTATTGATTTAAATATTTTGAAAATATGTTTAATTTGAGATATTTGTCATTGAATTGATATCTTTTCCATGTAAAGTAATCAACTTGGAAATTACTCGTAATTGATTTGTATACTCTGAAAACTTGCCGAACTTTAAATTTATGACATTGATTTTGATATCTTTTTTATGTTCAATAATGTACTTGGAAATTACTAATAATGGATTTATTATGATTGTTTAGTGTTTTACGTAGTGTTAAAATATGAAATGAAAAAGGAACAAAAAGGGTCTCTCTACAGATAAAATAATTGTTCGACTGTTGAGAAAGTGAAAGAAAACTAAAGAAAATTTATTTTTTATACGGTTTAGGTTAGTTTATGATTGATGAGAAAATGAAGGAAAGGTAAAGAATCTGAGGGTGTGTTCACTTATGGAAAAGCAAAGTAATTTTCTAGAAAAAATTTCTATAGAAATTAGAAAATAGAAGTTTATGTTCATATGGTACGATTTTATTAAATTATAAAATAAAAAATATATTTTTTAGTTTTCTAAGTTTAAGAAGAGTTTGGAAAACATATTTAAAATAAAATTTTCCTTTATAAATAGAGTCCAATTTTCTAATATGGAAAAGACAGAGTTTTCATATCAGTGTCAAAAAAAAAATTCATTTCTACTAAGTGACGCATTTTCTAATATGTTTTTTAAAAAAAAACTAAAAATAGAAAATAAAAAATAGAAAACTATTTTCTATAAGTAAATACACCTTAGGAATTTAAAACTAATTCAATGGCCAACATGTAACTTTGCAAAAACTTAAGAGATTTATATGCACATTCTCTAATAAACAAACTATTTAACGGGAAAAGAAACCCTGTTAAAGTCTTCATCCAACAGGGCTTAAAAAGTTTGTTTTATAAAAAATTTTGCATAATTAAACATAAAAATAAGTTTACGTACCAACTTATATCTACACAAAAATTATAGGGACTTATTTGTACATTTCCCATTTGATTATTATCTCTTTTATTATGCTCATCTTCTCCTTCATCTCATCATCATCTAACAATTATTCCATTACCATAATCATCATCATCAACTATAAAATCCAAAGAAGTAGTTTAAAGATTGATAAAATTACATGCTCAAGCTTTGTTTAGGGGTAAAGTCCAATTCAGGGCTGAACTTTGCCTAGTTTCTTAGAAACAACCACTAAGTGCACAAGAGCTGGTAAAAGCTCATTGTGGGTCTCGTAGAATAAAATAGTCCAATTGTCCATCTTTATTGGGGAAATTACATAGTGATGACAGGTGGACCTCAGTTCTATCTTTGGAGTTTAGGTTTGGGTACGATGGTTCTGCTTGCTTACCTACAAGATGAGGAAAGTGACTAGGCTCTAGTGGGAAGACTCAGATACTTAAGTTAGTTTGATTCATCTGAAATAAAAAAATCCAGAGAGTTGGAAAAAGTCTTTTATTTGTAAGGATTGGCCCCTATTTATAGGTGAAGGAGAGGAGACAACTTTTGAAGATGGTGGCAAGAATCACGGACGTGTCAGTGTCGTACAATGACTATGTCAGATATCTGTCTAACTAAACTAAACTTTTTCAAGGTTAGTCTCTTTTATTAAGTTTATTATGGATTTCTTATTGCTTATTTGATTTAACTAAGTTTACTTTTAATTATTTTGTTATCTTTGATTTTAAAGCTTTGATTATCTGGCCAATAATCGATTGAATTGAGATATTATGTGATGGAGTGAGAGTGAAAGCATAATATTTGACCATGGAAATAACAATCTTAAGAAGGTTTTTCACTTAGAGATAAGGTTAAACATTTAAGAAGCTGATTCAAGATTCTCACACAACTTAATGAATTAATTTAATTACTTGTGATCACGAGAGTAGACGTAAAGATTAAATTGATATTAGCTTTAATACTTGAGAGAGACTTGAGCTTAATTAAGGAGAATTCAACCATTAATCAAAAGAAAAACTAAATTAAAATCAATAATTTGGAAAATCCATAATAAACTCAAAAAGGTGACTTAACCCTAAGTTTTATATCATTAGATTTAAAATTAAACAATTTGTTTTAAAAGTTCAATTCAATCATCAATCGAATTTTGTCATCCAAATAATAATTAGTTTAATTATTTAGTACTTAAAACAACTCACCTCATAGGAGCGATACTATACTTATCACTTTATTATTTGATATGACATGTGCACTTACAGATAGCTAGGCTCGAGTCTTAACAAATTATTAGTGCCGTTGCCGGGGAGGCGGCCATTTTGATATTAATAATATTAAACTATTATTGCTTTGAATTTTTATTTTCTGTTTTAATTTACTTTTAATTGAAAATTTTGGTTTATAAGCCAAGAAATCCTAATATAAAACTTGAGCTATATAATCCAGAAATTCAGCGATTTTTAGGAAAAAGAAGCAAGGATGAAAAGAAGAACAAATAGTGGAAGGAACATTAGCATCAGCTATTAAAATTGAAGATTCAATTGATTCATCTGACGAAGAATCAACCATGGGAGATCCATAAAATATGACACTTAAGCAATATGCTATGCCCTCTGCTCAACTAAGATCTAGCATAGCTAAACCACCTATTCAAGCAAATATTTTTGATTTAAAACCAACACTTATTAATTTGATTCAATAATTAGTTTTTCATGGCTTACCACACAAAGATGCCTATGCTCATATTCAAATTTCTTAGAAATATGTGATACTTTTTAAATTAATGGGGTATCTGAAGATGCTATATTTGCGACTTTTTCCTGTTTCTTTGAAAGATCAAGCAAAGGATTGGCTCACTTCAAAACCACCAGGCATGTTCACAACATGGGATCAATTGGCCGTAACTTTTCTTGCCAAATATTTTTCATCAGCAAAAAGGGCTAAATTGAGAAATGATATCACATGCATTATTAAATTCGATGGAGAAAGTTTGTATGAAGCTTGGGAATATTTTAAAAATTTGCAAAGGAAGTGTCCGCAATATAGAGTACCTGAATGGCTTTTGATTCATACCTTTTATAACGGTCTTCATCCAAATATCAAAGGAACAATTGATGCAATAGTAGGAACTTCTATTATGAATAAAGTTCCTTCAAAAGCCAATGATTTGATTGAAGAAATGCCAGCAAATAATTACTATTGGACTTCAGAATGAGCTATGCATAAAAGAGTCACAAGTTTACATGAAATTGATAATTTTTTTGCTTACAGCTAAAGTAGATACAATTGCCAAAAAAGTTACAGCATGTCAATTTGTCATCATCATCTCAAGCATGCAAATTATGAGGAGAAAATCATGAGACGGCAGATTATAGAATTATGGAGCAAGTCTAATTTTTTGGGAAATCAAAATAGGGGTCAAAACTTTTAAGGAAATAATTATAACCCAACATGGAGAAATCATCCAAAATTTTTATGGGGAAACCAAAATAATAAAAAAGCACCCTATCAGCCTCTATACATGAACAACCAAAATCAAGGATCCACTTCTTCAGAAAAACCAAGTTATGAATCAACTTTAGAAAAATTCATTGGAGCAACATTAGAGAGATTTAATAAAATTGAAGAGCAATATGACAAGCTTGAGTAGAAAACTAAACGTCTATCAACAAAAAATAGAAATCTTAAAGATCAAGTAGGTCAAATTGCGGGTTCACTCAATACTCGCAATCAAGGAACTCTTCCTATCCAAATGGAGATTAATCTAAGGGAACATTGCAAAGTTGTTACCTTGAGAAGTAGTTTACAACTTAAAGACCCTCAACCACACGAAACTCCAAGCTTAGATAAGGATAAAGAGAAAGAAAAAGAAGAAGAAATTAAAGAAGCACCAAAAGAAACCGATAAACATTATGTGCCTCAAATTCCTTTTCCTCAAAGATTAAAGAAACAAAAATTAGATAAGCAATATGAAAAATTTTTAGAAGTTTTTAAACAACTTCACATTAATATTCTTTTTGCAGAAGCTCTTGCACAGATGCCGACATATGTGAAGTTTCTTAAAGAGTTGCTTTCTAGTAAAAGAAAACTGGAGGACGACACAAAAATTGCATTAACAAAAGAGAGCAGTGCAATGATTCAGAATAAGCTTCCATCAAAGTTAAAAGATCTAGGGAGTTTTTCTATACCTTGTACCATTGGTGAAATTAATTTTCATAAAGCATTATGTGATTTAGGAGCTAGTGTTAGTCTAATGCCTAGTTTTATTTGTAGGAAACTTAGCTTCACGCAATTACAACTAATAAGAATGTCTCTTCAATTAGCTAATCATTCAATAAAATATCTCGTTGGCATAGTTAAAGATGTTCTTGAAAAAGTGGATAAACTTTATATTCCAGTAGATTTTGTGATCTTGGAAATGGATGAGGACGTCGAAATTTCACTTATTTTAGGAAGGTCATTTTTTGCTACAGCCGGAGCCATGATTGATGTTAGAAGAGGAAAGCTTAATTTTCAAGTAGGAGAGTAGAGAGTAGAATTTAACCTGACAAAAGTAGCCAAAACATCCAGCATTTCGTGATGATTGTTTTCTAATTGATGTTATAGATGAATGTGTTCAGCAAACATGTGAACAAACCAATGATGATTCTTTGAAAACATGTCTTGTACAAAGTTCTACATCAGATGATGAAAACAAAGAGGTAGTTGCTTATGCTTCAGTATTACAACAAACTCCACTCATGTACTTTCAAAAATTTGAACCTCTTGGAAAATGTAAAACCTTACCACCTCCTTCTATTGAAAAGGCACCAGAATTAGAACTAAAATCTCTTCCAAATCATTTCAGGTATGCGTATCTTGAAGCCAATAATACTTTGCCTATTATTTCAGTGCTAATTTGTCCGAAATTCAATTAAGTCAAACCTTGGATTTTATTAGAAAATATAAGAAAGCAATAGGTTGGACTATATCTGATATTAAAGGAATTAGCCCTTCGATTTGTATGCATAGAATATTATTGGAAGAAAATTCTAAATCTGTCATTGATCAATAAAGACGATTAAATCTAAATATGAAAGAGGTAGTAAAGGCAGAAGTGACTAAACTTTTAGATGCATGAATTATGTATCCCATTTCTGATAGTTTTTGGGTAAGTTCTGTATATGTAGTTCCAAAGAAAGGGGAATGAATATTGTAAAAAAATGTAAATAATGAATTAATCCCCTCAAGAATAGTTAGTGGATGGCGTGTTTATATAGACTATAGGAAATTAAACAAAGCTACTCGCAAGGATCATTTTTCTTTACCATTCATTGATCAAATGCTTGAGAGACTTATAAGTAATTCTTATTTTTGTTTATTAGATGGATATTTAGGATATTTTCAAAATCCTATATTGCCAGAAGATCAAGAAAAGACAACATTCACATATCCATATGGCACTTTCGCTTATCGCGGAATGCCTTTTGGACTATGCAATGCACCAACAACCTTTCAGAGACGCAAGATGGCCATATTTTTAGATATTATGGAATTTATTGTTGAAATACTAATGGATGATTTTACTATTTATGGTACTACATTTGATACTTATTTACAACATTTGGAGTAGGTACTGAAATGTTGTGAAGAGACGAATCTTGTTCTTAACTGGGAAAAATGTAATTTCAAGGTGGAAGAAGGCATTATTCTTGGACATAAAGTTTCAAAAAGAGGAATTGAAGTAGATTGAGCAAATATTGAAGTTATAGAATGACTACCACCACCAACCAATGTTAAGGAGTTCATAGTTTTTTAGAACATGCAGGGTTTTACATGCATTTTATATAAGATTTTTTAAAAATTGCTAAACCTTTGTGTGAATTATTGAATAAGGATGTTATTTTTAATTTTTCTACCACCAGATTGGTTGTTACCTTTTGAGCTCATATGTGATGCAAGTAATTATGCCATTGGAGCTGTGTTGAATCAAAAGAAAGATAAGAAGAGTCATGTCATTTATTGTGCAAGTCGAACTCTTGATGATACTCAAATCAAATATGCTATAATAGAAAAAGAAATGCTTGCTATAGTGTTTGCTCTTGACAAATTCAGATCTTATCTTTTAGGTTATAAAGTTATTGTTTATACTAATCATGCATCAATTAAATATCTTATGAGCTAAAAGGAAGCCAAACCAAGGTTGATTAGGTGGGTTTTGCTTTTTTAAGAATTTAATCTTGAAATCAAAGATAAAAAGTGAGCTGAAAATTTAGTAGCAGATCACTTGTCAAGATTAGAGAAGCAATCAGATCAGGACATTTTTCCTATTAATGAATCATTCCCTGATGAACAACTTTTATCTGTTAAAACTTATATCCCTTGGTAAGCTGATTTTGTGAATTATTTGGCAGGTGTTGTTCTTCCATCCGAGTTAACTTATGCTCAACTGAAGAAATTTCTTATTGATGTTAAACATTATATTTGGGAGGAACCTTCATTGTTTAAACATTGTGGGGATGGAATAATTTGTAGATGTGTCCCAGAAGAAGAAATAAAAAGTATTCTAAAATTTTTTCATTCAAAAGAATGTGGAGGTCATTCTAGCACATCTAAGACAATTGCTAAAATTTGACAATCTGAATTTTTTGGGCCAACTATGTTTAAAGATGCCAAAAATTTTGTTCAGTCTTGTGATAGATGTCAATAGGTAGGTAATATTTCCAAAAGATAAGGTGTGCCACTTAACACAATTCTAGATGTTGAATTAATTGATGTTTAATATTCAATACATTTTAGTGGCTATAGATTATGTTTCAAAATGGGTTGATGCCTTAGCAAGTCCAACAAATGATTCCAAGGTCGTAACTAGGTTTATTAAGAAAAATATTTTCACTCGATTTGGAGTTCCTAGAGCTATAATTAGTGATGGGGGTACTCATTTTTGTAACAAGAGTTTTGATGCTATTCTTAAGAAATATGGAGCACACCATAAGGTGACAACACCTTTTCATCCTCAATCAAGTGGACAAATGAAAATATCTAATAGGGAACTTAAATGGATCTTAGAGAAAACAGTGAGCAATTCAAGGAAAAATTGGTCGATTACGTTAGATGATGCTCTTTGGGCTTATAGAATGACATATAAGACTCCAATTGGTATGTCACCATATAGACTTATCTTTGGAAAAGCATGTCATTTACCTGTTGAATTAGAACATAAGGCATATTGGGCTATTAAGTAACTTAACATGGATTGGAATAAGGCCGGACGAAAACATCTTTTGTAATTAAGTGAGTTAAATGGGATTAGGTTTTAGGCTTATGAAAATGCAAAAAATTATAAAGAAAGGACCAAAATATAGCATGATAAATTTATCAAATTTGAGCAATTTCAAGAAGGACAACAAGTTTTATTATACAATTTGAGATTAAGACTCTTTCTTGGGAAACTTAAATCTCGTTGTTCGGGACCATTTAAAGTTGTGAAGATTTATCCTTATGGTGCAATCGATATACAAAATCAAAGAGGAGAAATATTCAAAGTAAATGACCAACGATTGAAACCTTATTTTGTTGGTGATCCACTAGACGTCGGGACCATCTATCACTTCAGTACATGAGCATTCAACCCAAGAATGTTGAGATAACGATAATAAACCTAGCGCTTGTTGGGAGGCAACCGAATTTCTTTTCATTTTGTTCTTTTTAATTGATTTTCTTTTAATAATGATGATTGATTTTTGTTTTATAGGTGATTTAAAGTGCCAAACCATAGGAATTTAAAGGAACAAAGGTGCCATGACTGTGGTTAATCATCCCCATGGTCATGGGAATCAATATGAAGCCTAAAATTAGAAATGGGGGAAAAATTTTGAAGAAAAAGAAAAGAACCCCACAACCATGGGTTTGATGTCGAGACTACCAATATGAAAACATAAAGGAAAATAAGGGAGGTAGAGGCAAAACCAATCCCATTATTATGGCCTCCCAAGGGCCACTACCATGGGATTGCAAGTGAAGCTACCAAATAAGGAGAGCACGAGGGAGCTGAAGTGGCAAAAGCAAAACTAAAGCCACGACCGTGGCAATCCATGCAAACTGCTTTTGACCAGTCAAAAGGACCCCATGACCATGGCACTTACAGACCACGACTGTGGCCCTCTAGACCTATATAAACATTTTATTTTCTCTCTCCCTTCACTTTTTAAAGCCTTGGCTACCTAAGTTTGAAACCCATGCCCAAAACCTCTTAACCTATGACTTAAACTCCAATTTTCACTTAATTTTCTTTAAATATTCCTTATTTTCATCAAATCAAACACAAAAAAATGGTTAGAAATAAGACATTAGCCAAGAAATCAAAAGGAGAGAAATCAAAAGGTGGCAAATCTAAAAGAAGGCGCAAAGGTGGATCATCATCCTTTTCATCAACACCTTCTCCACTATCATCTCCAGTACCTCAAGGACCATGCATGTATCCAAAAATTCTCTTCCATGATAAGGAGCAATGACAAAGGTACCATAATCTAAAATCACAAAAAATTATTCCTTCTAGGTTCATAGATGGAAATGTTATTAGGAAATTGAGAAAGAACGATGCATTGCTTAAGATTTACTGATATGGAATGAATTATGTTTGCTAGTATGTGTTATTCAACTTATGCTGAATTAACCCTAGAATTCTTGAGTAGTTTTTGATTTATCCCGCCAGATAGTAATGCTGCCCATAATGGGAAGGTAGAGTTTAGGTTAGCAAATCAAAATTATAATTGGTTAATTATTGAATTTCGGCATGCTTTGGGATTAGTTAGATTACAAGGAACATTTGGGAGAACTGAGGTGTTTGATGAAAATGAAACTTGGACTAGACTAGGGGGCATGAGAAGGTTTAATAGTAAAATATCTAATTCCTTTAATTTTACAAACCCATTTTATCGGTATATTCATATTGTTCTAGCAAACACAATTTTTGGACGAGGGGAGAGCTAAGGTACGGTTAATTCTAAAGAGTTGCATTTCTTTTATTATGCCACGAAGGAAAAAGTATTCAATGGTGGGATTTGGTTTGCCAAGAGGTGTGAGGAAGTCATTAGGCAGAAAGGTAAGATTGTAATTGGAGGGATGATCACAAAAATTGCCGCATATCTTAATATAGGATTTGATCACCTTACCCTGATTCCTAGTAAAATTACAATTGATTTGGTTACCATTTTAGCCATGAGATTAGCAAGAAAAAGAGGGAACCAATATAAAATTTTAGGACTACCAGATGTTGATATTAATATGGGCATAGATGAGTTATTTAGAGAGGGAGGTGAATTTCAAGAACCCAAAGATCAACTACCATCTCCATCATCTGAGGCTGGTCCATCAACTCCACCTCCACCTTCTAAGGTGATCATCTTCTCCACCAACAAACACATTTAATTATTGTAATATCCCGAAATATACCTTAAAAGTTTTGGAGGAGTTGTTGTATTTGGATTTAATATATATGTGATGTATATGTATATGTCTAATTGTAATATCCCTAAGTGTGCCTAGAAGTTATGATAATATTGTTATTATTGAATTGAAGGTGTAAGTGATAAGTGGTAATTGTGTATGGTTTATTTGAATGATAAAAGAAGTTAAGAGATAATGTATATGTGTAATTAGAAAGAAAAGCAATGTGTAGAGAGAAGTGTATATGTAGTGTATATGGTGATATATATGACATATAAGTTGGTCAAAGGGCTTGGTCAAGGGAAGAAGATATTTATATTGTTAAGTGTGAAATTACCAAAATGGGCAAGAGTTTGTAAAGGGAATTAAAATGTGCATGAGGGTAAGATAGTAAATTACTTTTGGAGGAGTATTTAATGAGTGTTGACTTTAGGGTTTCTTCATCATTTCTTCTTCTTCTTCCTTGTGTGGCCGGCTCACCTAAAGCAAAGGAAGACAAGAGAGCTAAGTGAGGGTTTGATGTTCTAAGCTTCAAAGTTGAGAGAGATTTCAAGTAAACAAGTTGGAATTTCAAGAATTTCATGATTTTGGGTAAGTTTGCTCTTGTTTACTCTTGTTATTTTTGAAGTTATGCTTGAGTTGAGTTGTGATTTGATGATGGTATGATTAAGTTGCTTATGGTGTGATTTTAAGTATTGATTTTTCTTGATAGATGAGAAGTTGGGTTGGTGTTGGTGATGGAAGAGTAAGAGTTGTGTTTAGTGAAATTGTTTCTGTTTTACAATTAGTAAAGGCTGTGATTTGTATGATTTTTAATTAATTATAGAAAAATGTTCTTGAAGTGAATTTTTGATATGTTGTGCCTCTATGAGTCTAGAATGACTGAAAAATATGTTGATTCGATTTTGGATAGGTTATGAGTTTAGAAAGATTATTTTTATTAGACCTGTTCCAGCAGGTACCTTAACTGAGACAGCTCTATTTCGGGATTTTTAATAAAATGTAGAAAAATCATATTCAATTGAATTTTGGATATGTTGTTGCTTAGTGAGTCTAGGATTTGAGAAAAATAATTTGGAACCACTTTGATTGAATTTGATTTATGGAATTCACAAAGTTCAGAACTGCTGCCAGGATGCAGGGCAATTGGGGCAGTCTGGTTAGGTGAACTATTTGACCAAGATTTTGTGTTCAGTTTGATCTGAAATTTTAAAGGAATGATTTTAAGATACAAAACTAAATTCTGTAAAAATTTTAGAATTTTTAGTCAAGTAGATTATTTTATACAATTTTTCAAAATAAGGATAAAATGGAGTCTAAAACCAGAATGTACTATTCATATGGTCATTTTGCTAATATTCCTTTTGGATTAGGTTTTGGAAGGAAGTGAATTGCCCTAAGTTGAGAAGTAAAGAACTCTTGAGAGAAGAAGAGTTTAGAGTTGTGTGAAGTGCTATTGAGGTAAGTACAAAACCCTATTTGATTTCATATATTTATATGACTTTGAACCTTAAACCATTTGATTATAAATGTGTTAAGAAATCTATTATATCATTGATACCTATGAGTATATCAATAAGAGTATATGAAATGTGAGAGCATTCAATAATGTATATACTATGAAAGATGAAAGATGTGATGATATGATTGTATGATATGATGATATAATAATGTAATTGATTGTGTATACTTAAATGATGAATGATTATATATGTAATAATAATGAGACATGAAATAGAGATTGAGATATAATGATGTATGAAGCTATCGTGATTGGCTATGATGATGTAAATGATGATTGAGGCATGTTTGCCTAATTGATGCCATTGTGATTGGCTATCATGAGGTAAATGATGAATTGTTCCAATGTGATTTGAGATATGGTGCAAATCTATTGTGTAATGTGAAATGAATTGAGAAAGTAGAGATAAATGGACGAACTTATCTGCCTCCTGCGGAACCATGCGGACCCCTGTGGATTGGGCAACCAAACTTGGACTACCGACCTAGTTGGGGGAAAGTTCGATTCATTCAGTGTTATACGTACCTATCTGCCTCCTGCGGAACCATGCGGACCCAGTGAATTGGGCAACCGAGCTTGGACTACCGACCTGGTTGGGAGAAGGTTCGTTAATGATAGTTTTATACATGCCTATCTGCCTCCTGCGGACCCCTGGGATTGGCAGTGGCCTGAGGCCCAGTGGACAACCGACCTGGTTGGGGAAAGGTTTGTATTTGCAGCTATGGTTGTTGGAAATAATGATGAACTTTGAATAACATATTAGTGTGTTTTGGGCCCGAGTATGTCTTTGTTGTTAATATGATATACAAATGTTGAAATAAATAAATATTGAGATCAATGATTGGTGAATTGTGAATATAACAATGTTATGTAATCTGATATGTAATGTGTATATTGTTTGTGAGTATTAGTGATGGATTGTGGTTGATGATAATGGTTGCCTTTATTGGGAATATGATTTATGATTGGTAAACTATGATTTGTCGTAATGTTATAAGCATATATATATAGTTTATGAGGTTGGTAGAAATTTATGTGGAATGCATTGGAAAAAGGGAAAACAGGTTAAGAGAATGATAAAACATGATGCTAAAAATATGAGGTAAAAGGTGATGGATTTGGAGTTAAACCATTATGTCTTGAAAAGGGCAAGTGTAGCTCGAGACCAACTAGAAGATGGTGCATGCATGTATAAGTTAATATATATATTGCATTTTTTTTTATAAGAATGTATTCATATGTATCAATAAATCTTTGGAAGAGACAATGTAACTATTATATATATATGTGTTATTATCAAAAGGATAGTGATCTTGTAAATCATTTTATATAATAAAATGTACTATTGTTTTAGAAGTTAAGTAAAGATTTTTAATTGTAATAACTAGTGGCATCCTTATACTCTATATACTTACTTTGCGTATACAAAGTATATGTATGGTACTTATATAGAGTATCGGGGTGTTACAAATATTTTGGTATCAGAGCTTAGGTTCGAGATTCTCGGCCTAAGTAAATTTAAAAGAAAAGTTTTAAAAAGAAAAATGATGATAAACGAAAATGAAAAGAATGAAAATTTTGATACATGCATATGCATTAACATCTAGGTTGGTCTCGAAGGTGGTATTATATGAATTAAAATGTATTTAGATTATATGAGATGGAAAAATGTATGTAAGTTTAATTGATAAATTAAAGAATGGAAGTTTACTTGAGGAAAGAAAATTGTGAAATGTTGACAATTGAAATGTGATTATAATATAAAGAAATGATTGGAAGAATAAAGTTGAGAATGAGTTAAAAACAAAATCAAGATTAATGTATGTAATCTTTCCTCTACAATTTGAATCTCTTTCTAATAAACCTTATGTTTGGATTACTAGAAAGAGGAAACATTGTTGGATGGGTAATATGAATAGATATGTTGTTAAGTGAAGAAAGTATGGTGAGATATTAAGTGAGTTGGTGGGTATAGACAAAGTCTAACCATTTAAGGTTTGAATATGTAAAGTTAAAGTTGTTAAAAGAAAAAGAGATGAGATTGGTTAAATAAGAAGATATAATGGTGTTGGTTACATTGTTGTTTAGAATGCAAACATTGTAATTTTAATGTTATAAATGTGATATGCTTGAGTGTTGTTAAAGCTCATATTAATGGTGGTAAGATGTGATAATGGGATTTTTGAAATGAGCTTTAATATTTGTGGAAAGGATATACTTTGATGTTGTTTTGTGGTATGTATATATAAGATGATTTTTTTTAAGTTGATATTAAGAAAACAAGATGAGTTCATGGAAGTTTAAATATAGTAGTAAGATGAGAGTTTTTAATGTTAATGGAGTTTGGATAAAGACTATGTAAACATCGATAGTTTAATGTAAATAAAACTTATGAGTTATGTGGAATGAATGTTATTGGATATAAAATTATTATGAATTGGGTAATGTGATTGATAATATGAGAATGATTACGCTTGCATTAACAGACTTGTGCAAAGCTAAGTCATGTAATAAGATTGATAGTGAGAATTGGATTAAGCAATGTTGGTTCAAGAAATTGAGGTTTGTAAGAACTAAACTTGGAAAGTGTATAGAGGTTATTGGGCTCAATGTGTATATGATTGGATGTAATATACATATGTATAAATATGTGAGTGATATATATATATATATGTTGAAGGGTAAGCAAATGGATGTAAAGATGGTATACTAAATGTATTTAAAAATAAATGTGAATGAGGTGTCACCTTAGTAATGTGACTAAGATTTTATGAAATATGATTATAGTTAGAATGTATATATGTGTGGAATAGATAAATAACTTAAGCCATGTCAAAAAGGGATAAGAATGATGTTGTGCAATGAGAAGAAATAAATGTAAAATACTTGAGTCGTTTTGGAAAGCAGTCCCGGATTGGATGCCACGACCGTGGCTCTTGAAGGCCACGACCGTGGGGACTTAAATGTTGATATAACTTGTAATTTGTGATCTAAAGGCTTAAAAATGAGACTAATATATGAATGTATTATATGTTGTGATGTGCATAAGGTGAGTTTGTTGAAGCATCAATGTCATTGAGTAATGAATTGCATAGGAAATGAGAAATGTAATGAAATGATTATAACACTTGAGCAATTACATAAAATGAATATGGTTTGAGAAGCTATGAAGAGTAAGTACAAACTACATTATTGCATATATTCATATAATGTTGAGATTGAATATACATTAAATGATATCGATGATGCATAAGAATAAGGTTATGTTGTGTGTAATGTGAATATTGATGATATACATGAATACTTTTATGATAAATTGATTGATGTGATTTGAGACATGATAATAATATAAATAACATGAATGAAGCATATTTGCTTATACGATGATGAAATGAGAATTTATTTGGGAAATATTGGACAGTAATATGGTTATAGGTTCAAAGTATGTGTATGAGGAAATGTTTTATGTATACATGTATAGTAAGAGATTGTAATGGAAAAAAGAAAATATAATGTATGAAATTTCGAGAAGAGATAAATTGGAAATAGAGTAATGAACGAACTTGTGTAAAAATTGTATATGATCAAATGTTGTGCATAGGAGATGTTAAAGATAATATATTTGAATATGAATTAGGCTATTAATGATCAAGTAATCAAGAACAAATTGTTTTGAAGTGAAGTTGGAATGTGCTAAATCTTGATGTAGTCAAAGTTTGGAGAATGGATATATATAATCCTTATGATCCAACTTAGTAGTGTAATTGAAAAGATTTGATTATAGCACAATTATGGTAAAACAGATAATTATGTTTCTAGTAACATGGTTGAAAGTTATGATTGGTAAATGTGTATCTTATAACTTTTGTGTTAACAATTTGGTTATAATTTTGAAAAGTAAAGAAAGAAAAGAGAATTGTGATAATATTTTGAGTTATGATTAATGTAATAAAAAGACAATTATTGTAATTATAGTAATGTTATAAAAAGGTGAAGAGATGGTAAATGGGAGAAAGTGTAACTTGTGATTGAAAGTTATATTGAATATGTTTGTGGTATGAAGTGAATAAGTGGATGATTTTAAAGTTTAAATGAGTGAATTATGAGTAATACATATGGTACGAGATAATCATGTGAATTTGGTGGAAATTGTACTAAGATAATAGAAGATAAATTATGTGTATATTGAAAGATAATTGGAAATGATTTGTTATTAATGATCATAGTTTCAAAAAGTTGAATATGGAGTTAAAGGAATTAGAAGGTGGAAATAAGTTGGATCTAATGGAATTAAGTTATATATATTGTGAAATCCAATGATAAATTTAAATAAGTTAATTGTTGGTTTGAATCAAACCAGATTGAATGTGGTATATTGTGACAAATTAATCGAATGATCTAGATTTCACTAAGATGGTGAATCAATACTGAGATTTAAAACGTCCAGTTGCATTGGGAGTATATAATTTAATGATAATGTATATGATGTAATATCTTGATAGATAAATGGACATGAATGAATTGAATTATATCAATTGTAAATAGTGATTAAAGGGGAAAAGTTGATTATTTGTAAGTTAAGTTCAAAAGTATTGTGTTAACATTTATGTTAAGTGAGAAGTAAGATAAAGAGGAATTAAGTGTATGATAAATAAGAATATTATTATCGATTAAGGTTTGACAAAATGTCTATATTGAGAATAATTGTAATGACGGGATGATCAATATTAAGATATAAATCAATGATTTTTTTAGTGTAAGTTAAGAGAATAGTTATAAAGAGATGAAGTGGTAAAGTATTTGAATGTAATAATGGGACGAAGATGATTGGATTCTTGTATATAGATAAGGTATTTGGGATTGTAATGAGTTATTTTGAATATTGGATAAAAATGTAATAAGATATATATATTATGACAAGTTATGGAATTGAAAAAGATGATTGATTCTAGTAGGAAGAATACACATTATGTGAGTTGATGAAACCAGCATATAAGAATACTATTCATCTTATATGAAGATTTAAGATGGCGTATTGTTAAGAATGGAGTGTTATTGAACTGGATAATTTCGAGGACGAAATTATTTAAGGGGGAGAGAATTCCTTTTTAACTGTAACGACCCTCCCCAACCAGGTCGGTATCCCAAGGTCGGTTGCCCAGCCCACTGGGTCCGCATGGTCCGCAGGAGGCAAGCGATCGCTACAGTACTGGACAGCCCTCGCGGCCCACCCAGCAGGAATTTGTTTATTTGGCCCCAAGGGGTCGCCTCCCTGGATCGAACCCCTGACCTCCCACTTAAGAGAGCCAGCGAGAACCATCCAGTACCATTTCTGCTAGCAGAAATGGTACTGGATGGTTCTCGCTGGCTCTCTTAAGTGGGAGGTCAGGGGTTCGATCCAGGGAGGCGACCCCTTGGGGCCAAATAAACAAATTCCTGCTGGGTGGGCCGCGAGGGCTGTCCAGTACTGTAGCGATCGCTTGCCTCCTGCGGACCATGCGGACCCAGTGGGCTGGGCAACCGACCTTGGGATACCGACCTGGTTGGGGAGGGTCGTTACAGAAATAAAGAATATGACATGGTCCAATAGTACTGCATAACCATTACACCTCAAAATAATTAAGGATTCATTGCAGGTTGGATGTTTTTGCTATCTATCAATATACCTAAGGAAGGGACCAAGTAGATGCCATTCGATATCCAGGGGCTTCCTAAAACTAAGGGTAATGAAGCCTTATGCATGATGATAGATGAAAAAGAAAAGGTTTGTTTAAAGGAAAATCTAATATTACTTGAAAAAAGCCCATTAAAAATTTTGTTTTTGAAAAATTTTAGTCCCTAGAGTAGTAGTCAACTATGAGACCCAATACAAGCATCGATCTAGCTTACTAGAAGGAGCCAAAATGCTCATTTAGATCTAATCTCACACGGCACTGTTATGTACAATCTCTAGTCAGTTCGATAAGCACAGGTTTAAAATTAGCCTTTTTATTTTGAAAAAAGGATTACTCTCTTTTATTTTAAAAGATTGATTGGAAAGTCACCACCTTAATATATTTTTTTTTGGAAAAATTTAAGAGAAACCCCATTTATTATTTCTCCATAAAAAAATTTTAATTTTTAACCCAAAAAGTGCTACTTTGAAACTAATCATGATAGATTTTGGGCTAGGTTTTAATTATATTTTAAGTAAAATAAAATTTCCCTTTAAATTAAATTTAACTTTTCAAAACTTTTGATTTTTGTTCTTTGAAAATTAAAATATGAATAGCAAATTATTATATGCATGTGCAACTATAATCATAATATTCATCCAATGCAAGAATGAAAATAAGGTTATAACCCCAAATTGTCATACATAAGAGAGCTTTTAACTCTATTTGTTAGTGGTACTAGGTTAAGCACAAATTTCCAACTAAAACTAATAATTACAACTCCAAAAATGCATAGATAGAAGAGCATTAGCTCATTCCTTATAAGCATGGCTAAGCACAAATCTTCAAATAAACAAATACGAGAAAATTAATAAAAAAACATTTAAGCGAGTAATAAATTAAAAAAAATAAATGTAAAATGAAAGAGATAAAAGAAAAGAAAATAAAACCAACTATGTGGCTTTTAATGGGCTCGCTGTTTGGAATAAAATTCCAAATGTACCCACTTATCCCTTTTGAATAGGAATTAGAGCCTCTCAATAGTTTGCTTCTTCGATTACAAAGGGCATGGGTTGATTATTTAGGTTTGGTTATGTTACCGAATTTGAAAAGATGAGTTGAGAGATTTACCTTTGTTGATCTCTTCTTGGTTGTCTTGAAGAAAGGTTAAAGCAATTTTCCACTTTGTAATTCCACTCCTCTTAATCTTTAGGAATTTAATGAATTAAAGGAAGAAGAAATTTTGATTCTTTTTGGAGGACGAATTAATTTTTAGAACACAATTAAGCATTAGTTTAAGTATAATTTCCATAGAATTTTTAATTTTTTTCTTTTGAGAAGAAAATATCTCTATTTATAGGGGAAAAATTGGACTTGGGATCAAATTTTTTTCCTAGATGCTACTGGCAGCATGTGGTACATGTTGCTAGCTGCACCTGGCATGACTGTCCGCGTTAGGCATGATTGTCTATGCCAATTGTGCGGTCTATGCCTATCTTGTTTTTTAGGCCTGTTTGACATTTGATTTGGAAAATTCAAATTGCATTGGGTTCATTATCACTTGGGCTTTTATTTAGAGGATAAATTGAGGTTTTTTTAGGTCTAAAATTGACGATTTATGGTGACCTCTTTTGTGCTTTTCGGGCCTGTCCAAACTTTGATTTGTGTGATTTCAATTTTATTGAAACCTTGATCATATGAACTTTAATCGAAGTACAAAATTAGGGGTTCATAATATCTCTTCTTTTGGCAGTAGAATTGATAGGATTTTTGTTCATCAAACTTGGTTAACCAAATTCCCATGTATCAAGCTCTGGATTTGAATTGTGGTCTATTTGATCACAATACTTTGTTGATTGAAATTGAAAATTTGGATTTCAATCCTAAGTCTTTCAATCTTTTTTTACTACTGGTGGTCTTTTATTGGGTTTAGGGACATGGTTCTTAATTGATAGAGGGAGTTTAGTTATGGAATTTTATTCAAATAACATCTAACCTCTTGCAAGAAGCTATAAGATGGTTTAAATAGGTTATAATAATAAAAAGGTGTTTGGTTACAAGAAAATTGCCACCCTCATTCTACTAATCCTACTAGAATAAGCTAATAAGATGCTAATAACTTGGGATTAAAATAATAAGGCCCAAACAATAATAATGAACATACAAATAATACCTAGTTATTAAATATCATTCAAATAATAAAAAGTCTTATGAATAAACTAATAATAAAATAATATAGCATAACTACCTAGTTAGGATAAATAACAAGTAATCTCAACTAGCCTTCATCATCCATGGCCTTCAACTAAAGAGTCAACTTCTCTTTGCATGTACTTGGTTCATATGGCTCCATGTTTGCATCCAAGAATTGTCACATATAAGCTTGTAAGGTTTCTTTTATCTTCTTAGCTCCTTGTCTTATATATAATTGGTCCACAAGGACTATTCAAGCTTTGAGTTCCATCACCTCCTTCCATGGATTCCATAGCAATGCTTGCATCATATGTTTCTCTTATGCCAAATAAGCAACAGTGAGATCACATTTTTATTAAAGAGGAATGAACCAAGTGTAACATGAGAAGTCATCCACTAAACATGCATAATAATAAAATGTTTCAAGTGATGAAATAGGTGATGGAACCTATAAATCACAATAAATTTTATTAAAAATAATTGAAATAGAATTTTCATAATAAGAAAATGGTAATTTTCTAAGCTTAGCCAATGGACAACTATCATAAATAGAATGGAGTTTATTTTATCCATGAACGCTAATTAGAAATTTATGTTGTAATAACTTCATAGTGGATGCTTGAGGATGTCCTAGCCACTGATGCCACACTTCAGTAGACAAGATTTGAACCTATAAGAGTAGTACAATTCATGGAGATTAAAAATAACATATAAATCACCCTTTCATTGCCTTCTCATCACCTTGCGATTTATTTCTCGATCCTTAACACAAAATCACGATTAAAAAATTCACAATTCAATGGGTAATGATCTGTAAGCTGGCTCCAGATAACAAGTTTCATTTAGATGAGATACATTCAAAACATCTTTGAGAGGTAAGACATGATTACCATTTTTAATAGAAATAATGTACCATCTTCAATTAAAATAAAGTCATTACCAAAATAAGGACATTGATTTTTTTAATATAACAGTGTTACGTGTCATGTGATGTGAGGCGCCTGAGTCTTATGTCCATTCATTATCAAATATTATATTGTCAAGAGTGAGAGCTGCTAGAGCTTTTAGAATAATATCATGGTTTACAAATTATTTAGCTAATAGATCTTCACAATGTGGCTCATAACACTTCAAATTTGAAAGGTATCATTGTGGTACATTTCTTATTCAATTGGTGTCATTTGTCACCATCTAGAGAAGGCAGTTGCTGAGTCTTTGAATCTTGATTGTTATTGTTATGAATAGGCTAATGATTAAAATTGTTATGTCCTTGGTTGTTGAAGTTTTGATTATGAGCTTGAAAACCATGACAACTTGAATTGAAGGCATTATGATCCACGGTTGGTGAACATGTATTGTTAAGAACATTGTTTTTTACTATAAAAGGCTAATGGATGAGTTGATGCATTGGTGGAGAACCAATTTTGCCATTGTTCATATCCTTGAAGTAGGAACACCAATTTTGTATAGGATGGTTGTGGTGGTGTAACATCCACATATTCATTAAAATAAATTAAATTAAATTAAATTAAATTAAATGAATTTGGAGAGTTAAATAAGGTATTGGTCATGAGAACGTGAAATGTATATATGAAGTATATATTACATATACATAACATATAAGTCAAAGTAGTAATAGGATAAAAGTCAAAAGTAAATAGTAAAAATGGTTAAAAAATTAAACAAAAATTAAAATTAAAATTAATTTTGAATGGAAGATAGAATTTTTATTTATTAAATTATTAATTAATTAAAATATTAAAATAATATACATATGATGAGGAAAATGGAAGGAAAGAAAAGTCAAAAATTAAAAGCTTTCTTCTTCTTCTTCTTTCTCGAATATGGTTGGCCACCACTGAAGGACAAGGAAGGATATCTCTTCATTCAAATACTAAAATTTTGAAGGATTTTAAAGATCAAAAGGAGTTTTAGTAGTTTTTCAACAAAATAGTAAGTTTTCTCACTTAATTTCTAAGTTTCCTTTAGAATTTTGAATATGCGTAAATTGAGTTTATGATGGAGTGCCTTATAACTGTTTAATTGGATATGGAAGTTTGTTATACAAATAATGATTTGAAGGTTAGATTGGAAAAAAAGATGGAGTTTGGCTGAAATTAGAAATGGTCTGTAGCAGATTTGGGATTTTGGAAAAGTGTTGATAAAGAAGTGATGTTCATTTGATTTTATGGTTTAAATCATGTTATTAAATGATTTTAACGATGGAAATGAACTTAGATTACCGATTAGAATTTATTGGAATGGAATTCTAAAATTTAAGAAGGTCAGGGTAAAAATGTGAAAGTTGGAAGAGTTGATGCTAAATTGGTGTTCAATGGTTAAAACACCTAAAAATGATATTCTAATGTGCCATATACATCTACATTTTGATTAGGTGTGGAGTAGAATCAAGTTGTCCATACCTAGTGGTGAAGGACATTTGAGAGAAGTGAAGGGAAAGGTGTGCATGTGGCTTGGAAGAGGTCTTGGTTAAAAGGTTAGTACATACTTTGATTGCTATGTGTTTAAATGCATTTATTTCGCATGTTACATTATATGTAAGAATGTGGACTATGCTACTTTGATATGTGAAATCACATTAAAAGTGCATAGATATATATATTTAAAGGTATGAATTGTATAATATGTGATTAAATGAGCTATTCTAAGATGGCTAAAAGCATTGTAAAGTATAATTGTGAAAAAAATCAAATTATACCAATTATAGGGCATAATTCGTCCACCATGGAAATGTGGCAAGAAAATTGATGAAAATGATGAACAAGTGTGAAAACACTATAAAATGATGGAAAAAGCACAAAAATACTAAAAAAAAGTATAATTGCTAAAGTATGAGAAAAGTGTGATAATACATATGAAATGTGTAATATCTCAAAGTATACCCTAAAAGGTTTGGAATATTTATTGTTGTATTTGGATTAAATGTATATGTTTAAGTGGAAAGAGAAAAGAGGTAAGGAGAAGAGTGTATATGTTGTATATATAGAGATATATATATATATATATAACATATACAAGTCAAAGAAATGGAAGGTTAAAAGAAGATTTAATTATTTTTATTTTTAAATTAATTGAAATGGAAATGAAAGGAAGTGGATGAGGATATTTATGAATATTTTATTATTTAATTTGCTTAGTTGAGATTTAAAGAGATGATTGAGTGGTTAAGAGAAGAGTTGAGTGGTTGACTTTGCTCTTCTTTCTTCTTCTTCTTCTTTCTTTGTTGGCCGGCTATCACCATAGCAAGAGAGGAAAGATAGATTTTTCTCACACAAACTCAAGATTGAAGGGTGTTTCAAGTGATCAAGTTGGAATTCTAAGGGTTTTCATCACTTTTGGTAAGTTTTCCACTTGATTCCCTTGTTTTCTTTTAAGTTTGTATTTTGAGTTTGGTGTTTGATTGTTGATGGTATGTGTATATTTGGTTATGGTGTATTTAAGAGTGTTTGGTTTAATTGATGTTGATTTTGGGATTGGTTTGAAGGAAAGGTTGAGTTTGGTGTTGGAAGAGCAAGTGTTGTGCTTTGTGTATGTGATGGTTGTGAATTGTGTTTGATGTATGTATTGAGTTATTTTGGTGTTTTCGCAAGTTATTATGGTTTATGGGTGTGTTTAGTTAAGTTTGTTTGAAGTGGAAAATGATGGAAGTAAGAGGTTTGTTGGATGTGATGTTGTTGTTGCTGAAATCAGGATTTTTGGCCTGACACGCCCATGAGCACGGCCAGGTCTTTAGGAGTGTCAATGGTTCTATTTTCTGGATGGGTGACACGACCAGTGACACGCCCATGTCACTGAGCGTGTCACAGCTTCTATGTTGGAGTAGTATTGACACGGCCAGTGACACGCCCATGTCACTAAGCGTGTCATAGCTACTATGATGTTGGTGGATTGACACGTCCAGTGACACGCCCATGTCAATGAGCATGTCATAGCTACTGTGTTGAGGGAGGATTGACATGGCCAGTGACACGCCCATGTCACTGAGCGTGTCAATGCTTCTGTGTTGTAAGTTTAGGGCACGGCCAGGTACACGCCCGTGTTGTTGAGCGTGTCATGTGTAGAGTTTGCCCTAGTTGGTTCTTAGCCTTATTATCTCATGTGTATCTTTAAGTGAGTGTGTATTATCCCTTTTGGATTAGGTTTTGAAGAGATTGAGTTGCCCTAATCCAAGTGTTGAAGGATTCTTGGAAGAGGAGTTTGGTGTTGTGTGAATTGCTCTTGAGGTAAGTACAAACCCTATATTATTGCATACATTTATATGTGTTGGTGGTAGCACACCAAAATTGAAAAATAAAAATGAAAAAAAAGAAAGTCAAAAATGCAAGGTGCCTAACAAGGAAGAAATTGTCAAAAATGTGAGGTGAAAATGGGAGGTGCCTAATTTAGCCTAATTTTCACCTAATTTAGTTTGACAATTTATTTGCATTTGAAGCCTATAAATAGGCTCATTCTCTCCATTTGTAGATACACCAAAGCAAACATAAAATATAACTTAAGGAGAGCTATAGGTTAAACAACAAGTAGTTTATATTAGGAATTAGAGAATCAATCTCTTGGAGTTCCTTGGAGTATAAATATTTGGGGGTTGTTTTGTGGGTGTCGGTTAGAAAAATATTTTGTAATTTGTGGTTGTAACAATTTTCCGCATAATGAATATTTTTCTTGGTTGCCGTTAGACAACGACCGTGGTTTTTCCCCATTTGGGAGTTTTCCACGTTAAATCATTGTGTTTTATTCTCTTTAATTTCACAGTCATTATTTTATTTTCTCATTTGTTCCTGCTTGAAGACGGTCCGAAGGGCGGAAAAATAAGCGATTTTCCCAACAAGTGCTATCAGAGCTTAGGTGTTATAATTTTTGTCAAAAATCTTAGTATGCCCTGTGGTTGCAGCTTGGTCTGATCTTCCACATCATAAAAGATTTTTGTTAAAAATTATTTTTGTTTTTAAGCTGGTGGAGCCGTTTTGCTTTAGTGTGCTTGAGTATTGGTGGTGAGATAAATAATTACATATCGAGGTAAATTCTGTCAAACAACACGAATTTAGTCTAAGACAAGTGGATTTTAAGTGAGACTATTGTGACTCCTCCTCTTACCTGGGAATTTACCTGGTGTAATATTTATTTCTGGTCCTTTATTAAGCATAAAGTAAGCATGTCGGCAATGAGATGCGAGATTGAGAAATTTGATGGGAGAATGAATTTTGCACTGTGGCAAGTGCAAGTCAAAGACGTGTTGATACAGTCTGGACTACATAAGGTTTTGCAGGGTAAACCAGTCAGTGAAAGAAATTCAGGAAAAGGTGGTGGTAGTGGAGACTCAGAAAAATCCAAGATTAGTGACAAAGAATGGGAGGAGCTGGATATCAAGGCGGCAAGTCAAATTCGCATGTGTCTAGCAAAAAATATTCTTGCTAATGTACTTGGATTGTCCACGACAAAGGAGCTATGGGAGAAACTGGAAGAATTGTATCAGGGGAAAAATATATCCAATAGGTTATATTTGAAGGAGCAATTTCATACGTTGAAAATGGCGGAAGGTACAAAGCTGTCCGATCACTTGAGTGTCCTCAACGGTATCATCTCTGAATTGGAAACTCTTGGAGTGAAAACCGAAGATGAAGATAAAGCTCTCCGGCTCATCCTGTCACTTCCTTCAACATATGAGCACATGAAGCCTGTTCTGAAATATGGTAGTAAGGAAGTGGTGTATGCGGATGTGGTTAGTAAGCTCATTACTGAGGAGAGAAGATTGAATGAAATGGAAAATAAATCTTATGAGAATTCAGCTTTATCTGTCGGTATCAGGAAAAAGAATAAAGGCTCCGGAAAGAGGAAGGTTGTCTGTTGGGGGTGTGGTCAAACTGGACACGTGAGGAAGGATTGCCCGAACGGTGGAGCTGATTCGGCTAGAAGCTTTAACGTTGTTGCTGCCAATGTGATCTCCTGTGGCAAAGGAGATGATGAGTTTTCTCTGTAGTTGAGAGAAGTGTGTCCTCATGGCATGATTGCTACCCGTTGAGATGCCATGGAAGAGGACAGATTATTGGTAGCTGGTCCACAGAAAGGCGTGCGACATTGGTTGACAGTTGATGCAAAGCATGTGGTGGAAAAATGATGTCGATGGCTAATGAACTCTCAGAAAACTCAACAGGAGGGTTGCACCATAAACTATTAGCGGGATCCGACATGGCCGATGGAAAATTCTTGGAGTTGGCAAAATAATTCCAAGTGGTGATACTCTTTTATGGTGGAGTATGTTAATTCTTGACGTTAAGAATTATGATTGTCGGTAACAGACAATGTTGTGTTTTTATTTTTCAAGGTGGAGATTGTTGGTGGTAGCACACCAAAATTGAAAAATAAAAATGAAAAAAAAGAAAGTCAAAAATACAAGGTGCCTAATAAGGAAGAAATTGTCAAAAATGTGAGGTGAAAATGGGAGGTGCCTAATTTAGCCTAATTTTCACCTAATTTAGTTTGACAATTTATTTGCATTTAAAGCCTATAAATAGGCTCATTCTCTCCATTTGTAGATACACCAAAGCAAACACAAAATATAGCTTAAGGAGAGCTATAGGTTAAACACCAAGTAGTTTATATTATGAATTAGAGAATCAATCTCTTGGAGTTCCTTGGAGTATAAATATTTGGTGGTTGTTTTGTGGGTGTCGGTTAGAAAAATATTTTGTAATTTGTGGTTGTAAAAATTTGCCGCATAGTGAATATTTTTCTTGGTTGTCGTTAGACAACGACCGTGGTTTTTTCCCATTCGGGAGTTTTCCACGTTAAATCATTGTGTTTTATTCTCTTTAATTTCACAGTCATTATTTTATTTTCTCATTTGTTCCTGCTTGAAGACGGTCCGAAGGGCGGGAAAATAAGCGATTTTCCCAACAATATGACATTGGGACTTAACACATTTGGTTGTAAATGTGTTAGTAATCTATTACATTGTTGATACATTTGATTAATATTATGAATTACATAATGTGAAAGATATGATGATCATTCAAAATGTATGTCCAATGCAATTGGTTATGTATACTCTAATGATGAGATGTGAAGCCATTGTTGTTGGTTATAATGATGCAAATGAAATAATTGGGGCAGGTTTGCCTAGATGATTATGAGGAAATGAGAATGGAATTGAAAATAAAATAATAAAAGAATTGTGTGTCTAATGTGTTTTTTTCAATTTTCAGAGTTTTGTTATCAGTGGCATGCCTAATAGTAACAATCTCTTGAAGCTGGGTTGGGCTTGATCCTTGAAGCCAAGTTGGGTTGAAGTTTAGCATGCTTAACTCCCCTTGAAGCTGGTTGGGTCTAGTCCTTGAAGCCTAGTTGAGATGTTACAAACCCTTGAAGCTAGGTTGGGTTTGGTTCTTGAAGCCAAGTTGGGTTGATGCTTAGCATGCTTCGCGCCCCTTGAAGCTTGGTTAGGCCTAATCCTTAACGCCTAGTTGGGATGATGATAAATGTGATAATTGAACCAAAACATTAACTCTAAAAGTTGAATGGCATGTTAGTTTCTTTTGGGCCCATGCTTGTCTTTCTTTAAATGTGAATCATGAATGGTGAAACAAATTAATAATAAGATTTAATGTAAGGTTTTGAAATATGATATTCTTATGTATTATTTATGATATATGAATGTGTGACATTAGCATTACATTAAAACATATTGTTATTGTGGTTTGTACCACTAAGCCTATGGCTTAGCGCGATTGTGGTTCGTCTCGCAGGTGACAGGGTAGAACCGGAGAGTTCAACTAGACCGAGTCGAGTCTAGACTCTGAAGTGTTGATTGTGGGCTTAAAGATCATAGACGAACTGCCAAACATGTATAAACTTTATGTTTTGTAAACATTGATTTTGATGTAAATATATATGTAAATACCGTGTATTATCCTCATGTATACCTTAGAAGTTTTGATTATGTTATTGTTGTTGTTGTTATAAATTGGATTGAATATATATATATATATATGTGTGTGTCAAATTGCAAGGGAAAAGAAATTGAGAAGAGAATGGTTATGTATATGTGTTTTGGGAAAGAAAAGAGGGTGTAGAGAGAAGTGTATATGTTGTTTATATGGTTGTATAATTAACATATACATAAGTCAAAGGTGGAGTCAATGCAAGAGGATATTTTTGTGTGACATGTGTAATGACTATAATGGGCACATATGAGACAAAAGGTTAATTAATTGGTTGAGAGCATTTTAGTAATTGCTTGGATATAATCTCTTGGTGGAGATTTAAAGAAGGAAAGAAGAGTTGACTTGTTCATTTCTTGTCTTTTCTCATGTGTGTGGCCGGCTATCCAAAGGAAGGAAGAGAGCAAAGTGTTGTTTTGATTTCTAAACTCAAATTGAAAGGAGATTCAAGGAATTAAGTGGAAGATTTGTGAAATTCAACAATTTTGGTAAGCTCTTTTTCTTGATTTACTTTATTCTTTTGAAGTGGAGTTTGAAATGAATTTTGGTTTGTTGAGATGATGATTAAATGTGTTTGTGATGTGTTTTCAAATGTTATTTTTGATTTTAAGTGAAGAGGTTTTAGAGGTGGTGTTGTTGGAAGTGTTGTAGTTGAAATTGTTTTTAGGGTTTTAAAGTGTTACATGATGTTTTCCTTGTGTTTGCTTTATTATTTTCAAAGATCTTCTTGTGGTTGGTGTTTATTGGAATTTTAGGCTTGGAAATGGGATGTTGGCCGAAGGCAGTAGCCTTTTTGATGCCACGCCCGTGGCCTTGATTGGCCATGGCCGTGGCCATTGGTAGGCTTATGGTGCCATGGCCGTGGAGGATGGAAGCTTGGGTGGCAGAACTGTTTTGTACCCCACGCCCGTGGGGATTATGGTGGCCACGACCGTGGCCTATAATGAATGATGTTGAAGTGTAATTTTGTGATTTAAGGTTTAAGATGAAGTTGTTAAGTGATTAAATGGTATTGGAATTGATGGATTGTATCATTCTTTGGATTAGGGTTTGATAGAAGGTGATTTGCCCTAAATTGGGAAGTGAAGAACTTTGGAAGAAGGAAGGTGTTTAGAGTTGTGTGAAGTGTGATTGAGGTAAGTACCAATACATATGATTGTATTTATTTACATGATTTGAGGCTTAACACATTTGTTTGCAAATATGTTAAGTGGTTTACTATATTGATAATATAAGTGGACTAAGGTGATGATAAAGATGTGAAGGATGTGAGGATCATTAATAAGGTAAGCATAAACTCTATTTGATTGTATATCCTTATATGTCTTTGAACATTTACACATTGGGATGAAAGTGTTAAATAAGCTATTATATTATGAATGTGAATGAAGAATGTAAAACATTTTATATATAAATATGAAGGATGAAATATGAAATGGGAAGGTAGAAAGAAATGAGGATCATTCTTAAGGTATGTGCAAATTGTTATGATAAATGTTCTAATAATGAATGGTGTTAGTGTGTTTTGAGAAATGATGAAATGTTATGTTGTATGCATTGTGAATGGCAATGTATTATATGAATAATATATTTTGAAATGTTATATCAATAATGTTATATGTATCATATGGATTGAGATATGATATGTTGTGAAGTCAATGTGATTGACTATGATGATTCAAATGAGATATGAAGCTATTGTGATTGGCTATAGTGATTCAAATGAGATGTTAAGCCATTGCTATTGGCTATGATAATTCAATTGAGAATGAAATGAAAATAAAAGATTTTGTGTCTAATATGTTGATTCAATTTTCAGAGTTCTGGATTTGGCGGCATGCCTAGAGAATGTGAAAATGTAACAGTCTTGCCGGGTTGAGGATCTCTTTGCATTGAGATGAATTGAGATCCAAGAGACCGGGTCTGTTACTTGATAAAATGTGAAATGTGAATTGTAGTAACAGTCTAGCCGGGTTGAGGATCTCCTCGAGTTTAGCAGAGTTGATGATCCAAGAGACTGGGTCTGTTACGCTATCCATGGATAGAGACATGAGATATATTGCCTACGGGCTTGATCATTGTGATTATGGACCAATGCAGAACTCTGAACTCTGAATAACATATTAGTGTTTTGGGCCCGAGTCTGTCTTTATTGTCAATGTGAAATGCAAGTATTGAAATATTGAGTGTGAGTATTAATAATGAATTATGCTTGGTGAATTGTGAATAATATAAGGTTATTAAGTGTAATATGTAAATGAATTGTGGTTGATGATAAAGGTTGTCTTTATTGGAAATGTGAACAATAATTGGTATGATATGTAAAGTGTGTATTGCAATAATGATTGGTATGGTATATATAATGTGGATGTATTAATATATTGATTTTGAGTAATGGTGATGGATTAGGGTTGGTGATATTATTATGTATATATGTACATCATATATGAAATTAGCTAGGATATATGAAAGATGCAATTAAAAAGAAAATAAAATATGATAAGAACTAATTATACCTTGAATTTATACATCATTATATGTTAATACTTCTATACTATATGTTTACATTTTATTTTTGGACTACTAAGCGCTCGGGCTTAGCGCGGGTGTTTATTCGCGCAGGTATATAGATGGAAGATATGAAGTCTTTTGTTATGCCACAAGAAGAGTAAAAGTTTGTCGAGACCAACTAGAGGGAAATGTATACATGTATAACTTTTATATTGATGTATTTATGATGAGAAAGTAATTATATGTATAAATGAAGTTTTGATAAAGATAATGATTTAGAAAATGTTATTTAAATTAATGTATTATGGTTTGGAATTCTTTTACAGGTTTTAAAAAGGTAACAAAAAGTGACATCCTTATACTTTATATACTTACCGTATGTATACTAGGTATATGTATAGTACTTATATAAGGTATCGGGGTGTTACATACCGCTACATTTTCCGCTGCCTAATAAATAAATGTTTATCTAGTATATTTTATAATATAATTTGAATGTTTTAAGTTTTCTTATATTGTTGTTAAATTGAAAGCTTGGGTTGTTTAATATAAACCGTGGCACTCCTGTATCCGGTATACGTATATTACAGATGTAGTAGTATGTAGTGTGCGTATATGGGGTATAGGGGTGTTACAAAATGTATGAAACCTTATGTAATATCATCTTCCAAAGTATTGTGTTTAGTGTTACACGGCATGTCTAAGATTATCTTCCGGCCAGACATTCTTCGAGCCAGACGTTGGACGTCAATATTATATGATTTGTCTTCAGGCTAGACGATGGGCATTACTATTTTATGATTTGTCTTCGGGTCAGACGCTGGGTATCACTATTTTATGAGTTGTCTTCAGGCTAGATGTTGAGTGTCACTATCATTTGCCTTCGGGATAGACATTATATGCCAAAACTAGTCTAAAACAATATCTCTAGAATTTGAATATTATATAAGGCCATTTGGGTCTAATGCATGTGCATGTGATTGCTTGAAAGTGTAAATGTACGAATTTCAGCATGTCATATTATAATTTTAAAAAGAAAGGCATTCTTGCATTAATCTTTAAGTTTTATTTTTATCAAAGTATGTACTACTAGTCGAAATGCTTAGCACGATTTGTTTTATCACGCAAAAGACAGGGCTGATACTGAGAGCTTTGCTGGACCTGAGCAAGCTTAGTGATTCATGCTTATACTTAAAGTTCTGATAGGCTGCCAGGGACCAGGACCATTTGCTAGTATGTAACTATCTCATTTTGTAAACTTGTTTTAAATCATGTATATAATGTTTATAAATATGTAAATGATGTAAATCATAAAGATTTTAGATTAAATTTTGTGAATTGAGTATTATGTGAAATATTGATATATATATATATATAGGTATATCTATGTTGGTTTATTATGAGAAATATTAGAGATTTTGGGAGAATTTGATGAATGTAAACTTTTGAGGGTGTTAAATTTTTATGCAGATTGAGTAATTGATTTTTTAGGATATCTGAAATGCAGACAAAACTTTAGTAAATTTTTCTAAGATTTTCTTTAAAATATGTATTTTTGGTACCTAAAATTAATAATGAATATTTTGTTACTTACTTAACAAAGCACATTTTAAGTTTAAAATATTTTTTTTGGAATTATGGACATTTTGATAAGACTAGAACTATGACATTCTTGGACCGTGATGTGTATTTTATATATACCGATATATATATTATATGTATATAAGGTATAAAGGTGTTACAGGTGGCTTCAACATGGTTGTGGTGAAGGACTGATATCTTGGTCCCAGACTTTGTGAGAAGGGAGAAAAAAAACTTTAATTTTATCTGCTACAGGATTTTCTATTGCTGCTAGATTTGTTGTAAAAAATATGGAATCGAAATTTATTTTGTAACAAATTCAACTAGAAACTCAAATTTCTAATATTAATTTAAAATATTAAACCACTCTTACAATAAATAATAATCTCACAAAACACACATTTATTTCTCACCACTCTCTTCTATTCTCTTTTCCTTCTTTTTTCTTCTCAATTTTCTGCACTTTTTACAAATGACTAATAGTCATTTATATAGCAAATGTTAACTTACTAATTTTGATAGTTTTCTATTTCTTGGTTGGCGTTTGTCTTTTTTTCTTTTTTTTTTACTAATTTTTGGTTGATACAAATTTTACTTACTAAATTAAGAATTTAGTTTTTTTTTTCTCAATAAACTCCCCCCTTAAACTCAATTCTCTTCCATCCTTCATCCCAATCGCCACTTTACATTTTTCAAGTAGACCAGTCGGTAATGGTTTTTGTGAATATGTCAGCCACTTGATCATGACTCACAACGTGACTCATTCTTACTCGTCCTTTCTTCACTTGTTCTCGAATGTAGTGGAACCTGACATCAATGTGATTGCTTCTTTCGTGATGAACGGGATTCTTTGCTAGCTCAATTGCTGACTTATTATCAACTCGAATCTTGGTTGCTTCCTGTTGTTGAAGATTTAGCTCATACAGCAGATTTCTAAGCCAAATTGCATGACACACGCACCATGACGCTGCCACATATTCTGCTTCACATGTTGATAGTGTCACAATTGGTTGTTTCTTTGATTGCCATGTGAACGTCGTATCTCCCATGAAAAATACATATCCCGATGTACTCTTTCGATCATCTATGTCTCCACACCAATCACTGTCCGAATATCCCACCAATTTATATTCTCCTGTTTTTGAGTAAAATAAAGTGAGTGATTGTGTTCCTTGGATATATCTGAGAATTCTCTTTAATGCTTTCCAGTGTGTGTAAACTGGTTCTTCCATGAATCGGCTTGCTACTCCAACACTATAGGATATATCTGGTCTTGTGCATGTAAGGTAACGAAGGCTTCCCACTAGACTTCGATACTTTGTTGTATCTACTCGATCTCCACCATCAAACTTTGAGAGTTTAGCACCTGGTTCCATTGGTGTCGAGACTGGATTGCAATTTGCCATATTGTTCCTCTGTAGGATATCCTTTGCATATGCTTCTTGTGACACAAAAATTCTTGTCTTTCCTTGTCTAACTTCCAGACCAAGAAAATACTTCATCAAACCTAAATCTGTCATGTCAAATTCTTGCTTCATCTCCTCCTTGAAACTTTTAATCATCTCTTCATTATTCCCCATAAAGATGAGGTCATCAACATAAAGAGCAACAAACATCAATTTGTCTTTTTCTTTCTTCATATATAGTGCATGTTCATATGGACATTGGATGAACTCGTTCTCCTTGAAATACATATCGATACGAGTATTCCAAGCTCGAGGTGCTTGCTTTAACCCGTAAAGTGCCTTTTTTAATTTCAAAACTTTTTGCTCCTTTCCGATTATTGTGTAACCGGGTAGTTGTTCAAGATAGACTTCCTCTTCTAGCATACCATTCAAAAATGCTTATTTGACATCCATCTGAAATATTGGCCACTCAAATTGTGCTGCTTGAGAGATTAGAAGTCGAATTGTCTCCATTCTTGCAACTGGAGCAAAACCTTCATCATAGTCAATTCCTGCCTTTTGTCTGTAACCCTTTGCAACAAGTCGTGCCTTGTATCGCTCAATCTTTCCTTGAGCATTCATCTTTTTCTTGTATCCCCATTTTACTCCAATGGGCTTGCTTTCTTTTGGCAATTCTATGAGCTCCCATGTCTTATTTTGGTCGATTGATTTGATCTCTCCATATATAGTTGCTCGCCATTTCTCGTTTTTCACTGCTTCTTCAAAGCTTATACTTTCAGCATCTGCCAAAAGACATACAAGATGTACTTCTGTTGTGGAATCATATAGATCACGCAGACTTCGCATCCTCGGCTCAATTGGTTCCTCTTCATCATCAGTCGCTTGTGGACTCATTGCTTCAAGAGAAGATCTCCTCATTTGAGAACTCGATAATGGAATGCTTAATAATTCTTCTGTTTCAGCTGCTACTTCCATAGATTTATTCCAATCCCAATTGCTTGCTTCATTCACCTGAACATCTCGACTTACTATTACCTTTCGATTTATTGGATCAAGCAATTTATAGCCTTTGATTTTCTCATCATATCTAATGAACACAAATTTCTTACTTTTGTCTTCTAGCTTTGAACGTCGTTGATCTGGCACATGTGCATAGGCCACACTGCCAAAAATTTTAAAGTGTAAAACTGTTGGTTTTTTGCCACTCCAAACTTCTTGTGGAGTTTTATCTTCCAACTTCGCATGTGGACATCTGTTCTGCACATAAATTGCACATTGCACGGCTTCTGCCCAGAATTCTTTTGGCATCTTCTTAGTTTTCAACATTGATCGAACCATGTCAAGAATAGTCCGATTCTTTCTCTCTGCCACACCATTTTGTTGTGGAGTATACGGTGCAGTTAGGAGCCTTCTGATTCCATACTCCTCGCAATAGCTCACAAAATCTGTTGAATTGTATTCGCCACCTCTATCAGATCGTAATGCTTTAATAAACTTGCCAGTTGCTTTCTCTACCATAATCTTAAACCTTTTAAACACCTCAAATGCTTCTGATTTTTCTTTCAAAAAATAGACCCAAGTCTTTCTGGAAAAATCATCGATAAAAGTAATAAAGTACTTTTTACCACTAAATGACTCTGGAGTAATTGGCCCACAAATATCAGTTTGAATTACTTCAAGAAGAGCTTTTGCTCTGCCTTCTTCTGAAATGAGTTCCTTGCATGTTTTCCAAAAACACATTCCTCGCAGAACTTCTTTGTATAGTCTATATTTGGTAATCCATGCACCATCTCTTTCTTCAATAACTTTTGTAATCCACCATAATGCAAATGACCAAATCGCAAGTGCCATAAATAAGATTTGTCATCAATATTAATTTGCATGCATCTTTCCTTGACAAACATGAGGTTGATTTTGTACATCTGATTCCTTGCCATCTCGATTCGTGCAACTAGATGACCATTCTTATCTTTTAGTTGAAGATCTCGATCTTTCATCAACACGGAGTATCCTTTCTCCATGAGTTGTCCCATGCTCAAAATATTGCTTTTGAGGTCGGGTACATAATAGACATTCTGAATTAATCCGTTCAGACCATTCTTTTACTGATAGGAAATTGTGCCTAGACCTTTCACCTGGATTTTAGACTCATCTCCAAATGAAACGTGCCCATCAATGATTTGCATTTCTGTGAATAAATGCTTATGCCCACACATAAGATTACTTGCAGCAGTATCGAGATACCATATTGTCTCATTATTGGTATTCTCATTATCATGGGCCATCATGAGAAGCACATCATTGGATCCTTCTTCTATGACTAAATTAGTATTTTCTTCAACTTTCTTTTCCGCGTAGCACTCTTTTGCATAGTGCCCAAACTTACCACAGTTATAACAATTATCAGAGTTGCAGTCCTTTGCATAGTGACCAGGCTTGCCACATTTGTAACACTCAATATTTGAGTGATTTATCCGACCACCTCTACCACGTCCTCGGCCTCGGCCTCTCTAATTTTGTTGGCTTGTCTGCCCATTTCCTCTATAATAGTCATTTTGACCACGACCTCTACCACCACGAACATTTCCACGACCTCTTCTGCCTCGTCCTCTTCCTCAAGAGTTTTAAAAATAAAATGCTTTTTCATCTACAATTGTTGCCTTTGTTTGAAGAGCCTCTTCAAGAGTCTCCTCATTCTTTTTCTTCTTACGTTGTTCATGTGCTTTAAGAGAACCAGCAAGCTCATCAACTATTAATGTGGTGAGATCCTTTGACTCTTCGATAGCGCACACAACATTTTCAAATTTATCTGTCAATGATCGTAGTATCTTCTCCACAACTCGAGAATCATTTAATGTCTCACCATTTCGCTTGAGTTGATTCACCACGGTTTGAACATGTGTGATATAAGTTGATACACCTTCTGACTCCTTCATCTTCATGCCTTCGAGCTCACCCCGAAGCGTTTGTAGGCGAACTTGCTTGACACGATCAGCTCCTTTGAACACTTTCTCTAAAGTATCCTGTCACATCCCAAAGTTTAGATAGTCGAGATTAGGCAAGAAGGACATAAATAAGTGGTCAAATAGAGGCTCGAGATAGTCAAAAACAAAATCTGTGTGCAAAGGAGGTCGTGAAGTCGACGGGACCTAAAGGTAATTTTTCGAAAGGCCGAGGACCTAAGAGTAATTTTCTGAAAAGTTGTGTCGGTTCTTAATAGTGATCCTAATGGATGCCATAAATGTGTTCTCGGGATTAATCGGGTCGTAACGGTGGTGCACAATTTTTCCCGAAAACGCACGGTTTGTAAGTTACGGGCGATTTTTCGACAAGGGCATTTTGGACATTTCCACCGGAGGGGCGATTTTGTAATTAAATATAACTTTGGGGGCAAAATTTAAAAGAGCAAAAAGCCACTTTCAAGTGGCCAAATCCTAGCCATTAAGTCCAAATGGGTTGGACAAATCATGGCCATTGAAAATAAACAAATTAATTAAATGGAAATTAAATTATAAACAACTACTTTTGGTCTTCAAAACACAAGTAAGGATCAAAAAGACACCACCATCACCACTTTTCTTCTTCCTTAGGTCGTGCTCCCCCTCCCTTCCATTTTCAAGGAGAAAATTTTCAAGTCTAAGCCATTTTTCAAGTGAAATTCAATAAGAAATAAGGTAAGATACCATCCTAAGTCTTATTCTTTCATTAGAATTAGGTATTAGGCTATGATTAGGAAGATTTGATATTATGTTCATGTTGGGAAAGTATTATTAAGTTGATGATTATGGTGAAAAATGATAAACTACTTAAAGGAAATGATGAAAATGGTGATTATTAGTAAGAATAAGTAAAGGATTTTTAGAAAATCATAAGGTAGCATCATGTTCATATCTAGGGTTTGTTCTTGCATATGTGACATGTTAAATTCATAGGAAATCAAGGAGATTAGAAAGGAAAGGAAGTGAAATAGATAAAAAGAGCAAGGAAAAGCAAGGTTTGGTACTTTAACTAATTGTTTGTTCATTTTCTTGAAATTTTTCTATTTTAGAATTAGTGAAATTGCTGTGACTTGTATGATTTTTAATTAAATATAGAAAACTGTTATTGAAGTAAATTTTTGATATGTTGTGCCTCAATGTGTCTAGAATGACTGAAAAATATTTTGAGTTGAATTCGGAATGGTTATGATTATGGAAAAATTATTTCTGTTAGACCTGCTCTAGGAGGTACCTTGACTGAGACAGCCATGTTTCCAGATTTTTAATAACATTTAGAAAAATAATGTTCAATTGAATTTTGGATATGTTGTTGTTTAGTGAGTCTAGTATTTGAGAAAAATAATTTAGAACCACATTGATTTAATTTAATTTACGGAATTTACAAAATTCAGAATTGCTGCCAGGATGCAGGGCAACTGGAGCAGTCTGGTTGGGTGAACTACTTGACCAAGATTTTGTGTCCAGTTTGATCTGAAATTTTAAAGGAATGATTTTAAGATGTAAAAATAAATTCTATAAAAAGTTTAGAGTTTTTAGTCAAGTAGATTATTTTATACAATTTTTCAAAATAAGGATCAAGTTGAGTCCAAAACCAGAATTTACTATTCATATGCCATTTTGCTAATATTCATTTGGTCATTTTTCAAAAGTAATCCAATTGATTCCTTATGCATATAAATGAGCATGATATGTTATTAAAATGACAAAATATGATATTTCACATTGAAATAATATAAGAAACATAAGTCGATAATTGTATAATGCATATTCGATTAAGAAATGGCATGAAAATTTTGGCTCCACTGGGTATCTGGGATAGTACTGAGTAAGGTAAGGGTATGATATATCATACTATATGCAGTGCTGCTTTAATATAGGACTTCGGTCCGAGTTATATAGGGTGACGACCCAAGCTATATAGGACTTCGGTCCGAGTTATATAGGGCAATCGCCCGAGTTATATAGGACTCCGGTCCGAGGACTTCAGCCACAGATTCCACAGGGCTTGGTCCGCAATTTTTTAAGGCCACAGCCACAGAATATATATACAGTTGTTTTAGTTAGTTCCTTACCATACGTTAGTCTACCAAATTACCTTGTGGAGCGAACTGATAAAATGATAATAACTGAATATATGACATGTATGGATTGTTTTTACGGTGATATTATTTTTCAATACGACTCATTGCTTTTAAAAGTGCATTATGCTTTTATTATTTATTTTCCATAATTAGTTAAAGTACCCACTAAGCAATGCTTAGCGAGTTTAGTTTCTTCTAAACTCGTAGGTTATTAGCAAGGAGCCAGTAGCGAGCAGAAGAGTCCTGCGATCTGCCGGTCATCAACAAATTTAAGTGGTGCTCTTCATTTTGTATTTTGGTATTAGAAACTGGCATATATTTATTTGAACAATACAAAGAGATAACTTGATGTAGCATGTAAATCTAGTAATGTATAATAACTGTATGGTTTTGAATTGAGTTAGGTTGTGAATATAGAAGTGTGAATTCTTCTTGCAGGATTGTAGTTGAGGTTATAAGGGTGGATTATTGGGAGTGTGCTTGAGTTGAATTGTGAAACAAAATATTTTTCAAAAATGAGAAAAATCAGTTTTGTCGACACTTGGGACCTAAAATTTTAAGGGAGACTCCGTCAAAATTTTTGGAAAATTTTTATAAGGAACATTAAGTAAGCTGACATAACCAGAGCTCGTATCCCGATGTAGCATTCCTCCTCGGCTTATTCATAGGTCGGGAAAGGGTGTTACATATCCCACGCTTCTTTTGAAGTTGTTGAACTGGCAATCTTCTCAAAGCCCGACTCATCTACTGCTTGGAATAGCAGATAGAGACCAGTTTTATCTTTTGCTCGTGTCTCTTTTAACGCCTTTAGTTGGTTTGCAGTCATGCCTACAGTATCTGTTGGCTTGGTAAAGCCTATCTCAACTATCTCCCATACATCCTATGCGCCTAGTAATGCTCGCATTTGTATGCTCCAATTATCATAATTCAACTTTGTAAGACGTGGCAAGGGTATTTGTCCCAACGCGCTTCCTGAATTTGTCATAGCTTTGATACCAATTTGTTGTAAAAAATATGGAATCGAAATTTATTTTGTAACAAATTCAACTAGAAACTCAAATTTCTAATATTAATTTAAATTATTAAACCACTCTTACAATAAATAATAATCTCACAAAACACACATTTATTTCTTACCACTCTCTTCTATTCTCTTTTCCTTCTTTTTTCTTCTCAATTTTCTGCACTTTTTACAAATGACTAATGGTCATTTATATAGCAAATGTTAACTTACTAATTTTGATAGTTTTCTATTTCTTGGTTGGCGTTTGTTTTTTTTTCTTTTTTTTTTTTACTAATTTTTGGTTGATACAAATTTTACTTACTAAATTAAGAATTTAGTTTTTTTTTTTCTCAACAAGATTATCACAAATCCCTTTGAAATTGTGAAAATGGTCGCCAACGGTGGTGTTGTCATCATTGCATAGATAAGTCAATTATTGAAGAAGAGCGAACTCTCTCTCTTGAGACTCCTGTGCATAAGCTTCCTTTAGAGTATCCTAAATAGATTTGGTTTTGTCGCCAATTGCAAAGCTCATTGCTTCTTCTGAAAGTGTCCCAGTGAGCCATCCGCGAAGGATTCTATCTGCTTTGTGCCATGCAACAAACTCATCTATGGATTTGTTTATGGATCGTGTGGTATTTGTTGAATTTTCTATATTTGTAGTAGAAGTTATGATTAAATTAGGTGTTTATCCAGTGAGATGTCCAGCCATGTCTTGGCTTTCAGTAAGAGCTAGTGCTTGCTCATGCCATAGAGGGTAGTTGTCTTGCTTCAGTTTGGGAGTGATAAAATTGTTAATCTTATGAGAAAGAGATGCCATTATGATATGATTTGTTGCCCACAAAATGCTGTAATACCAAGAAGAAATTTAGATATATATCTGGTGTTTTATTTCATATCAACATAAGCAACAAGAGAGGATACAAGTTGTATTAGTAAACAACAAAAAATATAGGCTATAGCTAGAAGACTAACTAAGAAAGGAAACTAATTTTGACAGATTCTTATAAAGAGATTAATGTACACAAGGAAACCTATTCCAATTGTAATTCCTCGAATTTAGGCAAGAATTTTCATCCAAAATTTAGATAGATTATCCATGGTCAAAGGAGCTATCATTTAGAAATCATCTCCACATATGTACGTTGATTATAAAGATTTCATTTTTTTTAACAATCACTCCTTATAACGGTAACTTCCTTATTCCTTATGGAGGATTATGAGTTGTATGGATTGAGTGATGTTTGTTAATACATATATGTTCAAGGAAATTTATATCCTTGGTGTCTGCCCTTTTCAAAATATATTAATTTGCATTTAGACTATTTTTTTATCTGATTAAATGCTAAATTATATCTTGAAAAATTATTTAATTTGTTTTTTTTTTTGTCAATTTTTCAATCAGCATATAGTATTGGACCTGCATGTGAAGAGCTAAAAAAGCCATTGTATTACATAGACATACAAATGTAGGTAGTCACATTGAATCTCAAATAGAATCAAATTATATAATGTTTTTTATTTTATAAAATATTGTCCCAATGTTATGTAAAGCTACCTAAACTGATAAGTCTTCTTTCATGTGGACCTGTATATTTCTAAAGCAATCAAAATATTTAGAACCTTTTATACGCTAAATTCAATAGCTTTCTTATGACATTCATTATAAAATAAAATTAGGGTCCTATAGCCTCACCAATTAATTAAGATGTTGGTGGCCCCAAATTTTATATTAGGAAAGCATATCTCACTAATTTCTATGCATGTATTGTATATATCTCTGCAAGTCAAAAAGAAGACAATCAACTTGCATATTATCGTAATGCTTGTCCATAGGTAACTTCATATTTTTCTTTATGTGGACTTACCTTTACTTTCTATATATATATATATATTTGCAACATTTTTTTTAATTAACTTAGCCTGGCATTTTACTTGATTTTATGGGGATTTCTATACTCAACACAACCAACAAATTCTTAATCTCAAATTAATAGAGTCGGTTATATAAATTTTTATAAATTTTTATTTTTCACTCAGAGTTATTATGGACCATATTTTTAGAGAGATATAAAATAATAAGTTTATTTTGAATCACTTTTATTCAAATTAGTTTAAGTTTACAACTCTCTAACCTATAAATTTAAGACTTACATGATAATAAGCATAATGTCCTTTTACGTTTTGAAATATGAAAATTTTTAAAGGAGAAAACATGATGAGCTTCAAATTTTATCAAGATATTCTAATTAAGTATAACATTCCAATCCAATCCTCTTTTTTAAGTATTTTTTCCCGTTTCCAAGAGAAATTATTTATATTTCTAGAGAGATTGAAAGTGATTTAGAATTTTTATTCAATTATATAATTTTTTTAATTGATAATTTTTAATTATTGTAAAAAGCATAAAAAAAATATTATTTTCAAGAAAAAGAACATAGAAAATGTAATATAACTTGAGCATGGATTTTTTTTTTATCATTTTCTTTTTGGTATATTATAAATTCTATAAGGAGAGAGCTAGAACTGTGCAAATTTTTAATTTCTTATATTAAATAATAGATATCTCATATGCAAATTTTATTTTTGGGAACAGTAACTTTAATTAATTATAATTTTTACTTTTTTATCGCGATGAATTGTCACCTTCAGCCTATACATACCTATTAAAAAATTATTAAATTTGTAAATTAATTTTTTTATTATATAAAGAAATAATTTAAGGGAGGGAATTTTTTTTTTTGCAAAAATAAAAATTTTAGCAGAATATAGAGAATATTTATATTTGGATTTCCTCGTTATTAGTGGTATTGAACCCATTCTCAAAATTATTAAGCCTCGATATTTGAATTTTAATTGGTGTTAATTTTACCTATATATAGAGAGAGAGAGGGAGGGAGAGAGTAAATTTAACACACAGGGTTTGAAATATTAATAATCTCCTCTCTCTTTAAAAATTTTCAATCTAAAATTTATTTTATTCATATAACCCTCTATATATTTTTTTTACAAAATAAATCATGTTTCATCAATTATATACTAATGAAAATTTATATATTTAGAAAATTGTTGGTTCTAAATGACTAAAGGCAAAGTAAATGCCTTTCACAGAATTTGTTAATCTTCTTTTTCTTTATTTGCCATTTTGACCAAAAAATAAATGAGATATGAGATTATTTAACTGTTCATTAAGGTATGAAAGCAATTCTATCATAAAATTTCCCCTAATGATCTTTAACTTTAAGCATTAAATAGAAACATGATTGACGTTAAATAAAGTTAAATAATTATTGATGTTTAATAATTATATATACAGGAAATTTGAGGTTAAGTTGTCGCCATTTATTTTTCTTTGGGTGAGAAATCACCAAAATGGTGTCGATAAAAGTCATTATCTGATAAATTCATTACAAAAATATTGAATTAGTAGTTAATGAGTTGAGTATTTATTCTCTTTTTTATAAATATTTATTATTTTTAGTGCATAATTTAATTTATTTTTAATTATTACTTTAATACTAATATATGATATTTTCTCCATCATACTTTAATTATCTTTAATTATCGTATAAGAAAAAAATTTATTTCATTTTAATTATTATTTTTATAAATTTAAAATAGTATTAATTATAAAATTTTAAATTTATTCATATGTGATAAATTTAGTAATTAATAAGAAAAGAATAGTTAAAAAGAATAATTAAATAAAATATTATAAAATTTATAATTAATAATAATTATTTTAGTATGTATAATTATTTTTAAAATAATAATATAATAAAATGAATGAAATATAATTTATCAGCACACTTATTCAGTAGTATATAGTAATGTAATTTTTTAAATTTAATGAAACAAATATAAAAAATGACATATGAAATTAATTACGCATACTTTTTAAAATAGTTACAATGATGAAAAATATTTATCTAAACTAGATGTATATATACTTGATCAAACTATTATAAAATAATAATAAAAAATTATATAATTTTATTAGTCGGATATATATGTATTCAATGTAAATAAATCTTTTTCTATAATAATTAAAAAAAATTTAAACTTCCAATAATAATATCATTTGGATATCTTTTCCAAACTAGATTTCGTATTTATTTGTTAGTCAATTTGGCAGTTGAAAATCTATTCAACGACATCTAAAGATTCAAATATTTCTGTATCTCAACTAGGAAACAAGCAATAATGTGACCTTCTTTTAAAACTTACTTTTAATTTTTATTTTATTTCTATTTAAAAGCTTAAATTTTATAAAAATTAAATTCAAATGAATTTTTTAATTTAAAAGAAGATGATTTATAAAATTTAATTTGATAATTTATAAAATTTAATTTTAACAAAAAAAAATGATCTCAAGTAAATAAAAATTATATAATTTATAAAATTAATTAAATTAAAATTTTATTTGTTATCAAATTACATAAACATATAATATATATAATACAATGTCTTAAAATTTAATATTATTAGTTACTATTAAATAAAAATAAGTCATAAAAAAATAAATTTATTATTTATATACATAAATATTTCAAATAATTTTTACGTAAAAATTTAATTTAATTAAATTCAATTTTGTTGACTAAATTAAATCTTTTTAAATGGGGTTTTTTTAAATAGAGCATTATATTTTTAACTATGTTTTGTATACTTTATTTTTTAAAAAATAAAAAAATATAATTTTTTACTTAAATCATTGTTTTTAAAACCAAGTAATTTAATGAAAGCAACTTAATCAGATGCAAAACCCAAGCTAAGTTTTTGTCATTTTGAGCACCACGCAGGTGATTAACAAAAAAACTAGGTGACTTCTCAAAATAAACAAGCAAACCAACCAACCAACAAACAAAGGTTAGTCAGCCCTAGAGATCGTGAAGTAGATGATTGATTGATTGGCAAATTTGTATACATCTCCCTTAAATTTTCTGAACTTAATTGCATGCATGCCCTCTACCTAATTAAGGACCTTCTAATTTAACCCTATGTGGTAATGTTAATTTTCCCATCATTTTTTATTCACAATATATACTTAATAATTATTTGATGCATATTATCATATTATCTTGGCCTGGAAATCGAGCATGCAAAATATAAATTTTTTGTTCATCAGTCAACTTATACAAGAAAGATCTTAGAGTGTTTTTACATGGATAAAACACATCCATTGAGTTCCTCGATGGTTGTGCAATCATTAGAAGTGAATAAAGATTATTTTCATCCTTGAGAGAATTAAGAAGAACTTCTTGGTCCTGAAGTATCATATTTAAGTGCTATATGTGCATCAATGTATCTTACTAATAATACAAGACCATATATAATATTTGTTATATAAGTCTATTAACAAGGTTTAGTTCTTATCCAATACGAAGACATTGAAATGAAATTAAACATATTTTTAGATATCTCTAAGCAACAATTGATATGGGTTTGTTTTATTCTAATAAATTTAAATCACAATTAGTTAGATATGCATATGCATGATATTTATCTGATCTACATAAAGCTCGATCACAAACAGGGTATTTATTCACATATGGAGATACAAATATATCATGGCGATCCACAAAGGAGACCTTAGTTGCTACTTCTTCAAACCATACAGAAATAATAGTAATGCATGAAACAAGTCGAGAATGTATTTGGTTAAGGTCATTAAGTCGTCATATTTAAAAGATGTATGGCTTGCCATTTCAAGAAAATATCCGAACAATATTATATGAAGATAATGCAACATGTATAGCTCAACTAAAGAAAGGGTATATCAAATGTGATAGAACTAAACATATTTCATCAAAATTTTTCTTCACTCATGAACTTTAAAAGAAAGGAGAAATAGATGTTCAATAAATCTGTTTAAGTGACAATCTAGTAGATTTATGTACAAAGACACTGCCCACTACAACATTTGAGAAGCTATGATATAATATTAGGATACACATACTTAAAGATGTAAAATGACATCTTCGTAAGGGGGAGTAAAATATACGATGTATTCTTTTTTCCTTAGCCATGGTTTTTTTTCACTTGATTTTTCCTGACAAAATTTTTAATGAGGCATCATATATGTGTATTCATAATGAGATATATTATTAATAGAGAAACATCCAAGGGGAAGTGTTATGAATAATAAATATTAATGAGTGGATATTTCTCCTAATCACTTTATTTTCTTGTCTTTTATCTCATTATTTCTTCATCAATTTAATTATCTTTATCTCTTTGTCTCTTAGTTATATTATCTCTATTACTATCTTATTAATGAATATGTATCATTCCAACTCTATAAATAGAGAAATTTGTAAGAATTTTGTATATATAATAAAAAAGAGTGAAAAATATAAGTGTTCTTTTTCTCTAAATTACTTATTAAGTTAATTAGCTTTTATTTTTTATTTCCTTTTATTATATATAATTTTATCATTAATTTTATAATAAATATTAATTATAATTAAGCCTTTAGGTTCTCAAAACTAGGGCTGTAAAAGAGTCGAGTCGAGCCGAATTTTGACATGCTCAGGCTCGGCTCGACACATAAAACTCGAGCTCGAGCTCAATTTATACGAATATTGCCGAGCTCGAGCTCGGCTAAGCTCGACTCGTGTTTGGCTCATTAATACGATAAACGAGTCAAGCTCGAGCTCGATTTTAATACTCATAAGAATTGAAACTCGTTATAGGCTCGAGCTTGTTAACATATCTGGATATATGATAAAATTGAAAAAAAAAACTATCATTATACATCACACATAAGTGTTTCATATCTAAAATTTCTTCAATCTCCATCAACTGACCGGAATCATTTTTTACTCAAAAGTATAGAGAAATATAGGGGTGAGCAATCAATCGGTTGACTAGTTAGGTGGATGAGAAGAATCTATTCAAGATTATTAAACACCAATTCAGAAATTCCAACAAAACCCACACACTGAGAGCATCCATAAATTTGAATCGAAATAATGCAAAACTTAGATAAATCCAAATGCATCTGACAAAATATTATAACAATTACTTGCAGTGCTCATACCTTTCCAACTTTATCAACTTCCAAAGAGGCTCTCTCGACCACGAAAATGATCCCATTTGTTTTCGCTTTTGAATCACTGGGGACAATCGGAATGCCCTCCATTTCATGTGTTTGCCCTTCTTCTTCTTCTTCTTCTTCTTCTTCTTCTTCTTCTTCTTCTTCTTCTTCTTCTTCTTCTTCTTCTTCTTCTTCTTCTTCTTCTTCTTCTTCTTCGGCTACAACATCATTAATGCTTGCTCATCACTGAAGCAACTGAGAGTTTGAGACATTAGTTACTTCAATTACAGGAAAGTATGTATTGTCCACATTATGAGTTTTAACTTTTCTTCTCTGAATTGTAAAGCCGTGTGGATGGAACTAAAATTAGAATCAAATTGAATAGCAAGAAGAAGATCAAGAAATTATGTCAATCAACAAATACCCTTTTTACAGAAGAACTCAATAACCTGACTTTTTAACAAACATATTTAACGAATTTCTTTCTCAAATTATGTCAATACTTCTACACACTCTTCCTCCATCAACAATTAAGTTAAACACATCAGCAAAGGTAATTAGAAAGCAGCTAGAAGAAATTAAAAAAAAAAACAAATGAACAACCTGAGAGTGAGAGGTTTCCATGGTCTTATCGGTGGCCGGTGCTCGGAGCTCCCTCGTCGGCCTGCTGTGTGAATGCCTTGCAAGACAGAGACAGAGATCGAGACAGAGACAGAGAGCGAGGCAGTGAGCGAAACAGAGAGCGAGATGATAGTCGGAGCTCCCTCGTCGGCCTATTGTGTTAATTCCTTGCGAGACAGCGACAGAGACTGAGACTGAGAACGAAACAGAGAGCCAAATGGCGAGACTTGAGATCGATATGGTGAGAGCTGCGATAGAGATGGTTGAGGTTGTTGGTTGAGGCGGCTGCGATGGAGATGGTGAGACAGAAACAAAGAGCGATATAGGGACAGATAGCGAGACAGAGCGAAATCGTGAGAAAGAAAAAGAGAGGTGACGGCAATGGGGATAGGGGTGTAAAGAGAAAGAGAGTGTAAACATGATCATTTTTAGGGTTTTTTATTTTTGGACCAAAAATTTTATTTTATACTAAAAATATTAAATTTAAAAAAAATAATTAAATTATATCTATTATTTATTATTGTTAAAAATATATATGTATTATATTTTATTTTTATCATATATATTATAGTAAAAATAATATATTATATATTAAGTGGTATTTATATTATAGTATATATATGTATACATTATATACTATAATTTAGCATTTTTTATATATTGTATGTTATTATTTTTACTGTATACATATAATATATAGTGTTTAATATACATATACTACATATAATATATAGTACTTAATATATATATGGTAAAAATAAAATATAATACATATATATGCTTTACACTAAATGTACTATTCATATTATAATATATATGATTTATATATATATATATATAGCATATACATGTATCATATATAATATATATGGTATATATATACTTTATTTTTACATATATATACTTTATTTTTATCAAATATTATAGAAAATAATATAGCATATATTAAGTAGTATATATATTATCAAATTTTTTGTACTATGTATAGTATATATATATATATATATATATAACATCATTTTAGGGTTTCTTGGTTTTTGATCAAAAATTTTATTTTAAACAAAATTTTTGATATACTAAAAAAATTAAATTTAAAATAATTAGTTAAATTATATCTATTATTTCTCTTTTAATCTCTATATTATTATTATTATATATATATATGTATTATATTTTATTTTATTTTATTTTTACCATATATATTATAGTGAAAAATAGTATATTATATATTAAGTAATATTTATATTATAGTATATATATGTATATATTATATACTACCATTTAGCATTACTCTATATATTATATATTATTATTTTTATTGTATACATATAATATATCATTTAGCATAGCTCTATATATTATATATTATTATTTTTACTGTACACATAAAATATATAGTACTTAATATACATATACTACATATAATATATAGTACTTAATATATATATATATGGTAAAAATAAAATATAATACATATATATGTTTTACACTAGATATACTATTCATATTATAATATATATGGTGTATATATATATTATATATATAGTAAAATTAATAATATACAATATATTATAGTATATAATGAAAATAATTGGTAATATATATATAGCCTATATAATACATAATATATATATATATAATATTGTAGTACATAACATATACATATTCTACATATAATATATAGTATATATAGTGTAAAGCATGCATATATAATATAGCATATACATGTATCACATATAATATATATATATGGTATATATATACTTTATTTTTACATATATATGCTTTATTTTTATCAAATATTATAGCATATATTAAGTAGTATATATATTATATAGTTTATTGTACTATGTATAGTATATATATAATATCATTTTATATTGATGTTGTTATATTAACTATAATCAACTTTATAACATTAATCATTTTATCTTATATACAATATATATAATTAATCTTAAGTATCAATTATATCATATATAAAATTCAAATTTTCTTATATTAATTATATATATTAATAATTATTATAATTTGGGATATAAATTATTAAAAATATAAGACTAATAGTAAAATTAATAAATATAATATACTAATATATATATAATATATTTTTTAATATAACCTAATAAACGAGCTTAGCTCGCGAGCTTCTTAAATGAGCCAGTTCGCGAGCCTAACGAGCCGAGTATCTATGAGTTTGGGCTTGGCTCATTTAGTAAACGAGAAGCTGAAGCTCGCGTTGTTTTTAAATGAGCTCGAGCCTAAACGAACTTTTACCAAGTCGAGACTCAAGCCGAGCTCGAATAACTTAGTTCATTTACAGCCCTACTCAAAACTAAAAGTATAACTTAACCTAATGTTTTTTTTTAATATTGGCCCAAGCGAGATTAGTGGAGGATAATCTTTTACATGATTTAACGGCTCTTTAGTTTCCGATGTATGAGGTAAATTTATTGGCTTGAATAGTTTTGCTTCTAAATTATGTTTTTTTCCCTTTATTATTATAATAATAATAATAATAATAATAATAATAATAATAATTCATTTTCTATTAAAAAAGAATATCTGTGAACTGATAAATTAAAATGTTAGGGCTGTAGCTTTACTTTTAGAATTATGACTTGTTATCTTCATATCAAATTGCAAAATGTGACTAACCCCAAGTGTTATGGGTCCATCAAGGACAGGGAATCATTCCTCTGGTATTTCCTCCCGAGAATCGTAGTAGGTACTTTTAAAATTGAAAATTAAAAATTAATTTTTAAAAATATTATCACTTTTAGAATTAATTTTGTTCAAAGTCCGCTCCATTTATCAAGGTAGATATGTAACAAGTCTTGTATGAGATCTCATATCATATTATAATTTAAGAGCTAATCAGTTTATGAGATTTTTTTATTTGTATATTATTTTTTTAAATGGAAAAGTTATTTTGAGGGTCTTATTATTATTAATCTTAGCGAATATATTGAGAATTTTGATATTATAGTCGAAAAAAATATGAAGTATATTAAGTGAATTTGGTTTTCTAAAGTTAAGAAGTATTGAAGATAATAAAAAATTGGTAAAGCTTGTAATTTAGATGAAATTCTCATCAAAGTGTGAAAATATTCTGAAGATGTAAGAGTTGCGTATTTAACTGTTTTATTTGATTATAAGATTCTGAGCGCAAAGAAAATATCAAATGAATAAAGACAGGGCAATCTGACATGTATTTTAAAAAACAATAGAAATATTCAAAGTTATTCAAACTATATAGAGGCATAAAACTAATAATTCATATAATAAAATTATGGAAGAGTGTTGTAGAACACCTTTTATATTTAAATATTTGTATCTCTCCAAATCAATTTGGATTTGTACTAAGTCAATCAACTATGAAAATAATATTTTTTTTAGAGATTTGATAAAAAAAATATATACAGGGAGTTGAAGATGGATTTACATATGATTTTCATCAACTCAAAGGAAACCTTATAATAGAGGCCCTAGAAAAATATATTATGGTGGGTCCTAGAGCGCAGAAGGATATCAATTAGATATATCCAAATCTTGAAAGATATGTATGATAGAGCTATCATTAACATCCGTTCTATTGGAGGAGATTCTAAGAATTTTTCTATTTCTAGCCCTTCTCCTTTATCTTAGTCATGGATGAGTTAATAAGATATATCCAAGACGATATCCATGGTACATGATATTTACGGCTTATATTGTGTTAATAGATGAGACCTATTAAGGAGTAAGTAGAAAGTTAGAATTGTAGAAAAATACTTTGGAATCTAAGAATTTTAAGTAAAACTAAGACTAATTAGTATATGCATTGTAGGTTTAGTAATACGAATGAAGAAATATGCAAAATTCTTTTGGACGGAGTAACAAAGTCTCATAATCAGAACACTTATTTAAAGTATTTTGGCTTAATTTTTCAAGAGGATGGGACTTGAAAAGAATATGTTAGTAACAAGATTAAAGCAAGTTGGATGAAGTGGATGGATGTCATAGAAATTTTATGTGATTGAAAAATATCAGTTAAAAAAGATAACTTCTACCGCACTTAAATACGTAATGATATTATATATAACGAGTGTTAGATATTGAAAAGAAAACACAATGGTAAGATGCATGTTGCTAAAATAGAATGCTAAGATAAATACGTGGACATACATATAGACAAAAAATAGGGATGATTCTTATTGATAATAAAATAAGAGAATATGAATTGAGGTAATTTAGCCCTGTGAAATGCAAATATAATGATATGCTTGTTAGAATAAATTAAGATAAATATAGCTCAAAAATAGCTTAGAAAAGCAGTGATATGTTTAAATTAATTTAGACAAATTTGGTTTAGAATTATTTTATAGCTCTATATCCCGTGAAGATATAGTTTATAATCGCTCTAAGTGAAAAAAAAATTTATATAACCGACTCCAATTCACTTAAAATTAAGATTTTATTAAGTTTTATGTCACTTCTTTATTCGTTTTTTTTTATTTGATGTTGGATTTCATATATTTGAAATTCTAATAATAATATTTTGGTATTTTTTATTTTATTTTATCTTATTAAGATAAAATTATTATTTTTAATATATGAACTGGATGAAGATTTATAGTATGATTCATGATATTTTCTTTTTTTAAAAATTACAAGAAAAGAGGGAAAAAATGATTTTGTATATATATTTTATTATGTATTGTAATTGAAAATTCCGTAGCATGCTTAAAAAACTCAAGTCACCCTTTTGGGCAATCCACATAAATATAAGGACAATTTAATCTTTATATCTTAAACACATTTAGGTATTATTGGACAATTCAATTTACTGAAATATACTAATAAAATTTCAATTTTATTAATGATATATATTTGGAATAAATTTGAATTGATATAATTTATTTAAATTGTATTATTTGAAATAATTGAATTATAACAATTACAAGGTGAAAAAAAAAAAAGAAAATATATTATTTTCTCATATTTAATTTAAATGGGAATAATTTGATTTATTAACAATAATTTTATCGTATAAATTAATTCTAACAGAATTTTTTTTATTTTAGTATGATTTTGTTACTGATTTTAAAATGAGATTTTTAATTTTATAAAATAAATTATGCTAATAATATTTTTCAAATATGAAAATAATAAAATTCGATTCAATTCAATTTCTTCCAAAATTTATGAACGATGATTTATTTATTTTTCTTATGCGTAGTTAACTATTAAACGTAAAGTCATGTTTGGATCTTCTTTAGCCTCCCACCATTGAAAAGCATGAAGAAAAAGTACTTTGGGTACTTTTCTTTAACAGTACTTGATTTTTTAGGCTCTAAATTAAAATTTTGATTACAGTATCAGAACGCTTTAATCTTTATTAAAACTGACTTATGCGTAACATATCAATTTCATTTTTTAATTCAATAAATCTTTCACAGCAAATTCTGTATAAATAATGTTGACCATTCAGGCTGAAATAAAGAAAAAAAAATTACAGAGAGAATGTTTTCTTAAAATTACCTGAAACCGAATTGAGTTTTTCTTCTGTCAAATGCAAGTAATTTTCCAATTCTTCATGTTGATAAATGAAAAGAATTTTTTTTTGAGGTTTTTGACTTACAAATTCATTTTTGTTATTTTTTTTTCTTTTCTTTTAGTTGATAGATTTGAATTAGAAAAATTTAAGATGAAAAATCAAATATAAATATCAGAAATTTCTATACAAATAATGTCACAATTCTTAATAATGGAAACCACTCATTTTTGCTCCAACCTCTAGGACATGCCAGTTGGAAACACAAAAACGACACAGACAACAACTCCATTATTTTAGCAAATTAGCAGCGACAGCAGGTGCACAAAAAGAACAACTCAACACTGATCCCTTCCAGATTTTATTTTTGGTATTAATTGATGCCTTCAAGATTTTTTTTTTCTTGATTAATTGATTATAACCTCGCAACCCATAATCAAACTCGATCAACTTCAATGCCTAACAGTACAACTAAATCAAAATTAATCAGTCATAAACTTTGAAATTTTGACAAGTAATGAAAAGAACACAGCAAGTAGCTGAATGATAGCTATTCCTTTCTTTTACACCTTTGTTTCAATGCCATGACATGAGAAGATAACAATTAGAAGAATTTTGCATTGATGGAATAACAAGCCGAAAGAACAAAGACAATCTCAAGAGAAATCGATGAATAATTTCTTTTCTTCTGTTTTCAATCTGAAGGAGAGCACAACATAAATTTTGAAAGGTGCGGGCATCAGCTCTACCCAAAACAGTCCCGCACCAATTAATGAACCCTAAATATGAAAAATTGAAAGAGGAAAAAAAAAGAACAGAATTTATTCTCTGAATTGATCTATATATATGTTACAAATCCTGCTAAAGGATTCCTGATCTACCCACTAACTAACACTGGAAGGTGAGCCAGACAAGAATTGGGAGCCACTGAATCTGATACAACCATCAAGATTTATTCAATTGTACATCGCTTGGCAAGAACCTTACCCGACTACATTGTTTTAACTTGGAAATAGCTGCTTGTGACTTGCCGAGCATAAGATACACATACACTGCCGTCAAAGTGGCCCCTGGACTGTCAGGTATGAGGGACAAAGCTTGTGTCACAAAATGATGAGCCCGCTCAAGCTCACCCTGCACTGCATACATATTTGCAAAATTCGCATATAGGATACCTTGTGCCTCATCTGGCTTGAGGAACACAATACCTGGTGTTTCCTCTGGGGAAGAATTCTTGGCAGTGGCTGAACTTCCATTAGGCTCTTCACAATCAAAAGTTCTCTCCACTCGCAATTGCTCACAGTCCTCCTGGCCGAAGGGCAACTCAACATTATTTCCACCAGAAAAATATATTAACAAGTGTTCAGCAGCTTCTTTTGGCCTGTTCAGCAAACAAAGGGCTTCTGCTGCATAAACATGACCGAGAAAAATATAAATTCTTGAACATTCTGGAAGTTCCAGGAGAGACTTTGCAGTGGACAAGGCCTTTTCAGGATTTTCGAGTTCCAACTCTACATATGCCAAATTCGCAAGAAGGGCTTGCTTAATCATTTGATTCTCTCTCCGGCGCATATCTTCAAAATGAGAGAGAGAATTCTGCATAATCTCCTGACTTGTACCTCCCTTCTGCTCTTTTGCATCCCCATTTGCATTAAGTGGACTTAGGCCTACAGATACAGCTGATGCTTTGGTATCAATGCCAGTTAAACTCTTGTGGTTTGAGTTCTTGAGAGATCCCACTTCACTTGATTCATTTTCATCCAAGGAAATACTGGAAGGCAGACTGGACTTCAAATGGTTCATATCAGAGCAGTCCATCAAATGCAAAGCATTGAGGAGACACTGCCGAGCAAGGGAAATAGAGAGCTTAGGTTGGCCATTGCTGCCCAAAAGCAAGTCCTCCCTTTCCACAAAATCCACATACCTATTTTTCGAATTCCCAGTTTCTATTGCAAGATGCCTCCATTTTCCCTTGCCAATAACATGAATTACAATTTCTGATTTCTCTGATGGAGTTCGACCACCTTTTACAAGTCCCTTCTCTAGAGCCATCAGACAGCATTCAGCAAGCCGGAGCCACAAAATAGGATGGTTGTAAAAAATTAAACTTGCTTTCTGGAAACAACGAGCAGCCAACAAGGGTTTCCCACAAGCCAAATGCTGTATGCCACAATTGTAAATGATGAGAAGAGATTTATCTTGAGAGAAAGTTAATAGCTTCATGGGCTTGTCCTTCAGAAGAGATGAACTACTAGTTAGTGCCTTGGAAAATAAGACAGATGAAGCATGGTATTTCCCAAGCTGATAATAAATGCAACCAAGATTGTTGAACATGCTTGAAATCCCCATCTCTGTCCGATTACTTGATGCCATCAGCAACTTGATGGCTTTACGATGGTTTCCACGGGCATATTCAAGCTGAGACTTCAACAGGAGAGCAGTGGATGAGTCTCTCCCACGTGCAATATTCATAGCAAACTTGACTTCACGCTTAGCTTGTTTTAAATTCCTTGTAAGGAGCAGAAAACGGACCTTGTAAAGCTGCAACTTAAGCTTCAGGTCAATGGTAGACATAGACCTATCAACTTGGGTCCTAGAAAGATCATTTGAAGATGATAGACCAGATAGTCTGGTCAAGTTATGTCCACTTATGTCCAGTGAAAACATGGTTTCATACTCCAGCGATTCCTCTGATAATGATAATGTTCTTGATAAAGAATTTTCCAAGGAATTCCCACTAGGCACTAAATCCGAATTGGAAGCATCCACAACAGATGAACTGCTCGGAGTAGAGGATGATTTTGCAGATTGTTGCTGTGTGGTGCTTGCATTATCACCTTGACTAACACAGCCAACACCAAAAGCCTTTTCTAGATAAATCAGTACATCCTGATCGAAGGGACAAAGCAAAATATCAATTAGGAACTCTTGTTATCAAACAAGTAAATCAGACGTGAAAACACAATGTGACAAAGCAAGCTAACATCAGTTCATCAAATTCAGGCATATTTGCTACTATTTCAAGCCAAGGTAAGGAGAATGAGATAATAGCACTTTGGATCTGACTAAGTTCATATTTGGTTTTTTGGCCTTAACTTGCAATCCAGAATGATCCACTCCAAGAGCTTTCAACTGCTAATAACTCAAAATACACACTGCAGTACAAAATTCATACAGTTTGCAAGTAACCCACACCCCACACAGTTCAAGGTTTCAAATTTTCCAGTCACAATTTCTTAAACAGATTGCAAACAAAAAACTAGCATTAAATAAAACAAAAATTGCCAACTCTAGACACAAAGCTTTCTACAGTTTAGTCTTACAATTTACCGGATAGGCAACACCTAAACCTAAAATTTCCCCTAATCATTTACAACCTGAAACCCCAACAGTATCTTGATCATCCTATTGAACACAGTTCCAGCAATGAAACAGAAATGGCATGCGGCTGATGATAATTTATACATAAAAAACCAGATTAGAACCTATAATTCTCCCAATTACAGCCTGAAGTCAATTCCAAAAAGGACTAATTACACATTAGTGGAGATGGAAACCAGTGTCACCATTTTTGGCAATCTTCAAAGTTAGCATGGTTTGATTTACATTGCTGCAATGAACTTTTTTTTCTATACTATTTTGATGGCAAAAAAAGATTAGTTTGGTTCATTAATATAGAGTGATAGTTTTAAAGAAAAACATATAAAAAAGTAAAAGTTTATTTTTTGGGAAAAGCAAAATATTGTTGCCTTGTGCAATCTTACCAACATTATTGTCCCACTATCACCACTACCATTACTACAACACGGTCACACCACTGATATCATTGCCACCATTGCAGCCACATCACCTCCTCAACCAAAGCCTTCAAGAACCACCTCTGTGACCACCCAATCCATAAACACATAAAACAATTTCTTTTTACTCCAACTAATAGCAAAAGAAAGATTCATATGCAAACATACTTTTCCATTTTTACTTGCAGCGAAATCCGTAAGCATTTATAAAACATATTCTGAAGCCAAAACCAAAGGACCAAAAAGCCAAACCAAGCAGTGAGTTCAATTTCCTCAGCATCTGCTTTTCATTTCACATCAGACCAAAGGCTAACCAAATTTCTTAAAGCAACCACTGCAACAGCAGCAACATCAATAAACTCTATTCACTATGAGCCACTGCCTGATCCAGTGTCAACACGACCAGGTTTATTTAATTCCGGAACTTATACGACTTGGAAGTTACATTAAGGTCAACATTATCCACCTATTTTCAGCTGTTTAGAAAAATCATTTTCATTATTTAACTGCAAGGTCATGTTTTATGCCAAAGGATAATCTTTTGAAACCCAGTGAAAAGTTCTAAACAAAAAAAATGGAAAGAATTCTTATTGAAATATAGAACAACTTTTCACACAAAAATTTATGAAGAAAATGAATAGCATCCACTCAACATCTCACCTGACTAGCTCTCAATCTGCTTCTTTTAATTTTTTTTCCCTATCTCCTGATCAAGGAATTCCAAAAGCAGTCTACAGTGATAATCCCAATACAACCTAAACCGCTTAAGAAATGCTGTGCAAAATCCTTCAATTTGAATGAAACAGACAGATTTAGCATGGATGAGGGCTATTAAAAACTAAGAAAATTTTGCTTCTACCAGAAATTAAGATGTTGATCTTGAGATATTTAGAGTCTATTTAGCATTGAGGTTGAAGCTGCTTTTACAGAAAGTACTCTTTATTAGATGGTTTTGAGAAAAACAATTTTGGCTGTTTTAAAACTTTGATGATTAGAAAATGTGAAACTCGTCTTGAAAATAAACTTTGATGACCTGTAATCAATGTTTTCAATATCTCAAAAGCTGCTCAAACAGCAACGCCAAACAGACCCTAGCACTCGCTGATGGTCTCACAATAACAGAACATGATTAGCCATAACAGATGAACAGAATTTATATGGAACTAAGGAAACTAATCTACCAATATTCCCAGCTATTGAAAACCATCAACAAGAAAACATCTGCATGTTGATTGGACTGCACCAGTTGTCATCCACAAATTAATAAAATATATGAGAACACTTCAAGTTATCTTATTGATAAATAAAACAAGAGAAGAAAATACATTCCATTAACATGCCATTATTTTGTCTCTACGCTTCACACATCTTTCAAAGTTTCCCATTCCACTAAAAAATCCCATAACTTCCAAGATTCATGGTGTTACATGCCTCAACATCACATGAAATGGAAAAAAAAATGAGATGGACTCCTATTTTTTTTTAAATAAAAACTACAATAATTCAAGATGCTATTACATTATGAACTGTGGCTCAGATGCTTGCGTGCAAGGAAGAAATGCTTAGCTCAAATTTATTGCATAAACAAAACCAGCAATAAAAATACTTTCAAGGGGCAGAACTTCCAGTACAATCTTTCAGCAACAACTTTTGAAGTATTTCCAGTGGACAGCTTCTTTCGAGATTTCACAACTAGATTTGGCTTCAGATTTAGATTCTGGTTTTCTTTTTTTTTTTTTTTAATTTGACTAGAAGCATCTCTTGCCACTTCAAAATACTTGCGCTTTTTTTTATAAAATTGCTCAGTTATGCATGCACATGTGTGTCTGTGTAGTCCACCCAAAATATTTTATTCTAGATAATGACTGGGTCTGACAGTTTGACATTATTCTTAATCCATTATCCCAAGGAAAGTAAGAAAGACCAACAATAGCAACAGAGTACTTCAATAAGACCAACAATAGAAACATGTACTTCAATTTAATGCTCTACAACAAAAAGAGGCAACATTCTATTCTCTAAATTTGCTAGGGAATTGAAATTGAGAAAGATGGAAGAAGGAACATGCCATTATCTCTAAACCAACATCATGAGAATTGAAAACATGTAAAGTATCTAAGAAATTAAGTAGCAATACTATTTTACATTGTACTTACAGCTGATTTTGATGCATCCTGGCAGGCAAGTGCAACATCCAGCAAAAGAAGGCAAACATGGAGGGCAGTTGTCTACACATTAAAAAAATGAAGTGTCATGACACTAATAAAACCACTAAAACAAAAGTTTTACAAGTTAAAATAGCATACCTCATCAATAGGTTCAATATTGTGATACAAAGGTTCTAGAACTGATAATGCCTTTGTGAATTCATGAAGATGAAACCAAATAATTGCCTATAAATGGCCAATAAAAATTTAAAATGTCAATTGAAACTATATTTTAAAAAAAAAATAGATTAATGGAATACCAACAAAAAAACCACGAATATATCAAGAACCCACAATGTTTAACGTTGTGACTACCGGGTCAAATTCATCCGTGTCAACAAGAGTAACACTATTTGAAGTAGAAAACTGGTGTGAGGTTGTACCATTTCCCTTAGATCCTGATAAAACCTTGTTTCCAGCATTGCTCCCAGTGTCAACCTGTTCTCCAGAAGCTCGAGCAAGCTGTTCACTTTTCTTCTAAACCAACACCAACAAAGAAGAAAATATGATATTACACTCAAGACCAACTGAAAGCCGAAACATAAAGGAGCAAAATAATCTCAAAAGAGGTCAAATACTGTATAAAATTCATTCAAGTTGTAATAATAAATCAAAAGAAAATTTATAATCAGTGACTGCATAACAAACTCTTGACCTGAAAATTAAAAGTACGCTATTAAAATTTAAAATATTAATAAAAATATATATATATATATTTTTAAAAATTAATGAAATATACATGTACATATATATATATAATTGAAAAAAATAAGAAATCCTCTTTCAAGGTCTTTTCCGCTAATTAGCATTTTTTACGCTCGTATCCTCTTAAATGACCCATCCAAGGACTACCATGGGCTGGCATGAAAAGGGTGAATTTTTTTTTTCTTTCAATTTAGAATGTTCCGCTGTTAATTTCTAGCAGCTTATAGTTGTACCGCTAGCATGGATCAAACATATTACAGTTGAGAGTTAGATGAAACAGAGGTGCCAAGTATAAGTGAAATAAAGTGTTACCAAACCCCTGCAAGTATATTCCCGTTATACCCATGGTCCTAAGTCCAAGTCACCAGTAATTGAGTTGCTGAATTAGTCAGCAGTAGTTGTTCTCTTTCTATTTTAATTTTGTTTCAACATTCCTGCATTGTAGGAGGGTATTCCTCCATTTCCCTATTTTCTTGTTGTTAGTAGGAGGTTATTCCTCCATATGGAAATAGTGCTCCTTGTATGTAGGGAGTAGTTATTTCTGCACTTGTATATATTCAGCAAATCTGATGGAATAAAGGAGACTGTTAAAACCCAATTTAAGTCTTCTTGACTGAGGTTTCAGGCTCCCTTTAACGAGTCTGACTTTTCTTGTCTTCCACCATAGGTCGCTTAAGGAAACACCCTAACCCAAACACCAACCCCTCCTACTACCCATCGACCCATAACTAGATCCGTTAGCCGGAACCATAATAGTTTGGTATCAGAGCCAACAGTTATGGGAAATTCTATTCAAGACCAGCTGGCTAAGCTCTTTAACTTGTTATTAGCCGAGCAACAATCCAACAAGGAACTGCACGCCAAATTCGATGCTCTAACTCAGGAATGGGAATCCACTAAAAATGATTTCCAAACCAGCAGCGCCGGAAGTCCAGCAAGCTTACGAAGAGATAAGGGAATTTCGGGTACTGCGAATTCTGAAAAATCTGGAGGAAGCTCGTTTGTACCGAAATTCACAAAACTGGATTTTCCTCGCTATGATGGGAAAGATGACCCTTTGGGATGGCTAAAGCGTTGCAAACACTTCTTTCGGCACCAACAAACTCCGGAAGAAGAGATGGTCAGTTTAGCTTCATACCATCTCGAAGGAATTGCCCAACTTTGGTACATGCAGTTGCTGGATGACATTTCGAATCCCTCTTGGGCTGAGTTTTCTCACCAATGTAACCTCCGTTTTGGGCCTCCAATCCGCAGCAACAAACTTGGTGAATTAGCTAAACTGAAGCAAACGGGGTCTATCGCGGACTACCAGAATCAGTTTGAGGCTCTTGTGTCTCAGGCTGGAACTCTCACTCAACACCAGAAGGTCCAATTATACCTCAGTGGTTTACAAGACTCCATTGCGGTTGAAGTGGAGCTTCACCATCCCACCGATTTGGTTAATGCTATGAGCATTTCTCGGCTGTATGAACGCAAACTGTTTCCACGTTCTTCAGCTGCGAGAGATACTCGTCACGCTGCAATTCCACTTGACAACCGCGCCAATTGGATAGTGAGGAGGTTGTCCCCTGATGAAATGGAGGAGAGACGGAAGAAAGGACTCTGTTTTAATTGTTATGAGCAGTTTGTTCGAGGCCATCAATGTAAGAAATTGTTCTGGATTGATTTGGAAGAGACAGAAGATGTAGAGGATTTCGCAGCTGATCTAGAAATTTCTAGATTTCAAGCTTGCGGACAAGCTTCCATTGGGGGCGAGAAGTAATGTTACCAAACCCCTGCAAGTATATTCCCGTTATACCCATGGTCCTAAGTCCAAGTCACCAGTAATTGAGTTGCTGAATTAGTCAGCAGTAGTTGTTCTCTTTCTGTTTTAATTCTGTTTCAACATTCCTGCATTGTAGGAGGGTATTCCTCCATTTCCCTATTTTCTTGTTGTTAGTGGGAGGTTATTCCTCCATATAGAAGTAGTGCTCCTTGTATGTAGGGAGTAGTTATTTCTGCACTTGTATATATTCAGCAAATCTGATGGAATAAAGGAGACTGTTAAAACCCAATTTAAGTCTTCTTGACTGAGGTTTCAGGCTCCCTTTAACGAGTTTGACTTTTCTTGTCTTCCACCATAGGTCGCTCAAGGAAACACCCTAACCCAAACACCCAACCACCAACCCCTCCTACTACCCATCGACCCATAACTAGATCCGTTAGTCGGGACCATTATATAAAGCTAGCTAGAATCATGTATCAATCTTAATCATGGTTTCAAGTTGCATTCAAGCCACATGCACTGACAAGAACTCTCAGATGTAACTATCAAAATGACTAAAGGAAAAGGAATTTATAAAATAACAACTACAACGACTCAATAGAGGTCTTAGATATAGCTATTTGTCAAAGCACTACATTGAAAATGTTAAAAGTTACAAAATTACAGTGAATTTGACATGTTTTGGAAATAAAACTACAAACTAGCTATTCAATAAAGGGCAATTTCATACTACTTTTTCCCAACATCTAAAAGTGCACTTCTCCAACCTCAATACCAAGCAGGCTTTTAATTCATTAATCTTTCAGAATTTGTAACATATAAACTGGAATAGAAAGTTGAGAACAGATACGGAGAACCAGTGTTCTTGTCTAACCAAAGAGTTATAGATCATATCAATGTGCCCCAAGTATGTTCTGCATCAGCAACAATGTGTATGCATATATGCACACACATAGCACCAACTGTGAACATTAAAATAAATGACCAAACAAGCGAATAACAAGGAGAAACTGCCCAACAAAATATCATCTCCCAAACCTTTATCCCGATATAAAGGCTTGTGTCCATCTAATTTTAGTTAGATTTCTCCATAGCACTGATAAACGACATTAATTCATTATATAAAATGACAATACTAGATACAGCAAAGAGGAATTATTTATAGGCTCTGTTCCCCTTTTTTATTTCCTTCTTAACTCAACTCTTTTTTTTCTCCCTTTTTCTTTTCCTTTCATTCTGAATCCATTATGTCTCTGTTCAAAAGGGAAATTCTCATCAGCAGGTAATGATGAAAAATCCACTTCTTTTGGGGGAGATGGCCTTTTAATGTTAATATCCATTTCATTGGTTATACATATGATTTAGCTATTTTCAGTCAAGAAATCTGTTTGTCCATCAGTGAGAACAATATTAGGATCCAGGTAAGAAGTAAGGTGCAGTTTGTCTCTGGATAATGCATAGAAGTTGTCAACCAATGCTGAATAATTATTTTCTCTAAGAAACTTGCTCAAGTAAGATCTTCCAAATTAGATCTTTCAATTATTAATTAGGAGTTTGACTTGGCTGCATCAATAATGCATGTAGAGACTTCTCCTAATTGTCATATCTTGCTATCAATTTATAGCATTTTAAAATTACATTCAGAAAGATCTAATCTTAAATCAACTTCACATAAGCATGTCAAAGAAAAAGATTGTGAAAAGGCTCCTCACTCCATAGGAGAATCAAACTTGTCTTTTATATAAAACAAAATTCACATCAATAATAATACCCTTTATGAGCATTTGAAGTTTAAAGTGAAACTGTTTCTTCGGCGTTAAACATTCAAGTTTATAGCTGTGACATTCAATAAAATAAAGTATAACGCTCCATCTAGTTCAAGAAAAAGAATTAAGTCATCTAGAATTATTGGGAACATCACATACAGTTTCTTTAACATTTCAACCATTTCAATCTTTTTCTCTATCTAACCTATCCTTTTGGATAATATAATGTGCTCCTCTACTTCTTCCGCCCTAAATAAACCTCATCTGGTGATATATAATGCTACAAATATAAATGAAACAAAATTAGAAAAGATAAAATTATCAACTTCTGCTATAGTGTAGCTCAAACTCTAAACCAGCAACTAGATAAATATAGCACCACAAGAAAGCAAGAGGGTGGTTGCTGACATCTACAAAACCATGAGCCCAGGGAAAATACAAAGTAAAAAAGAAGAAACTTCATACCTTAACATTATTAAGTACTTCAAGCAACTTTCTTGGATCCGAACAACCATCACGAAAGTATTCCGTAATAGCAATATTATGAATAACCTAATATACATCAAACATGGAGTCAAAACATTAAAAGAAGAATAAAAGAAATGAAAATATTCATGAACTTCACTAACAAAGTTTTACATCTGTGATCAATAAAATGAGTGGAATTCTGTCCCAAAATTATACCTTAGCAATTACAAATTGATTAAATTTAGGTTGGCACCGTGTTAACAGATCATGTTATACAGAAATTCAAGATTATAATCTAAATCAAACCATATTATTCATATCCTTCAAACTTATAAAGTCAAGCAACGGTAAAAAATAACAGCTCGTTACTGCAACCTATACGGACATACCAAGGTTTTGGTCTGATTAATGGTTGAGTGGATCAGTCATAGGAATTAAGTTCAGAGATATTGCTGACACCAGCATAAACTTACTCTATAAACATGGCACTTGAAGGCACAATGAAGCACAATTCACCCAGTCAAGTAAGGATCACACTCTGTCAGTTGGCTCTCGCCAAATCTATCATAACATATGCTATTGTAAGAAATTTGACTTTAAATGAATTCTAGAAGAAGGTACATTCATGCTTGCAATTCTTGGTCTCATGGCTGAAATAATTCCTAATACTCCAGAATATCAATTAATCAGTAAGATGCCTAATAAAGTACAGATGATAAAGACTGGAACAGTAACAAAAAGGAAGCTACCAATGTAAATGCAGCAATCCTAGTCAGAACTCAACTAGTTTTAATTTGGTCCAAAAAAAAAAAACAATCGTTTCAACAATCCATTTGAAATATACTCATAACTCTGATACGGTATTTGTTTGTATGCATTTGTTAAATTTGGACAAACCCAGCTGAGTGAATAAAAAACTTTTTACCAAGAAAGTTGACCCAATCTAACCAAGAATAACAGTGGCTCAAATCACTAACTTGATATTGACAATCCCTTAGCATATCCTCCATAATCCAATTCTTCTAATCACATAATAAAACTAGAGTTCATACACAACGTCCATTACTTAAATAAACTCCAATCCGAAATATCAATAAAATTTCAAATGCAACTAAAAAAAAGGAGAACATGAACATGAATGTGCAAGTAGATATATAAATTACTTTGGGATCGTCTTCTTTCTTTAGCTTAAGCTGATGCAAAACAGCAAGGCACTCATTGAAACGGCGAGATTGAAAATGCAAGGCGGCATCCTTAGCAAGAGCAGCGTTTACAGAGAGAACGGCGTCGTCTTCTCCGGTGGAAGAGGAACCAACTGGCGTGGAATCTCGATTGACTGAGGGTGAGGATTGCGAAGAAGACGAATCTCGAGAGTCCATGACCAGATCCAAGAAATCACAAGGCAAGAATTTTGGAAGCACAATGTAGATCGTTCTAAATGTATCGAAATGCCAAAGAAAACCCTAACGTTAATCAGAGTGCAAATTTAAGAGATAAAATTTAAATTTCGATATTGAGGAAGTGAAAGATAAAAAAAAAAGAATAGGAACAAAAAAAATGAAGAGAGGAGACGAGAAAGAGAAAGCCCCCGGGGTTTTGGAAATTTACAGAGAAGGGCAATTTTTGGCATCGAATAAATATCTTTATATTAACATTTTCACATTGTTTTTGCATTATCATATTTTTATAAATGATTATTAAAATTTATACAAATAAGTATATCATTATCATACGTTTATAATGATGTGTTCACCTGTGAAAAATTATAGCAGTTTTTCATAAAATATTTTTATAAAAAATAAAAAATAAAAATTTTAAATTAGAAAATAGAAAATAGTTTTTAATTTTCAATTTTAAGAAAATTTTTAAAATATATTTAAAATGTTTTTCAAATTTTTTTTATTAATAGAGTCTAATTTTCTAAAATTTCTCAATAAAAAAAATACAAAATTTTCTATATCAACATAAAAAAAAAGTCTCTCTTCGAATCATTTTAAAATAAAAATAATTTTTTATTTTTACTAAATGAATATACTTTTTAAATTTTTTGTAGAAAATAAATATTTAAAAGAAAACTGAAAATATAAAATATAAAACTATTTTATGCAAGTAAACGTATTTTTTTTATTATTTTTAATTTTTTGATATTTTATTTTTTAATACATATTTAATAAATTTAACTCATCTATCATATTTATATTAAATTATATATTTTCATTATTCTTTTAGATGATTCATTTATTTTATTTACATTGATATTTAAAATTATTACAAGATAATATTTATATTTAATAATAACAATTTGAACATATTAAAATGAATGTAAAAAAATGTAAATCAAATTAAAGAAATATAATACCTAACTCTATCACTAATTATAAATTTAATTCCAACTCAAATATTTTAAAGAAAAACTGTAACGACCCTCCCCGACCAGGTCGGCTGCCCGGCCCACTAGTGGCTTACGGCCTGGCCTTTTCACCACCTGGGCACGGAGTCCGCAGGAGGCAAGCGATCGCTACAGTACTGGACAGCCCTCGCGGCCCACCCAGCATGAATTTGTTTATTTGGCTCCCTAAGGAGTCGCCTCCCTGGATCGAACCCCTGACCTCCCACTTAAGAGAGCCAGCGAGAACCATCCAGTACCAGCAGAAATGGTACTGGATGGTTCTCGCTGGCTCTCTTAAGTGGGAGGTCAGGGGTTCGATCCAGGGAGGCGACTCCTTAGGGAGCCAAATAAACAAATTCCTGCTGGGTGGGCCGCGAGGGTTGTCCAGTACTGTAGCGATCGCTTGCCTCCTGCGGACTCCGTGCCCAGGTGGTGAAAAGGCCGGGCCGTAAGCCACTAGTGGGCCGGGCAGCCGACCTGGTCGGGGAGGGTCGTTACAGTTAAAAATGTATACCTTTCAACTTGTCGCACAGGTATAGTTTAATCATAATTTTTTTTCTTAGCTCAAATAAATTTAGATTTTTTAAAAAATAGCTTTTTCAACTCCTCACTTAACGGTAAAATTAATATTATTATATTATAGAAAGAAGATTTAAATATACTCCTGAATTTATCGCGCGAGTGTAATTTGACCCTTTTTTTTATCTCAATTATGTCTAAATTTTTGTAAAAATAATTATTTTAGTACAACTTGATACTGTTTCTTTTTTAGGCTCAAATGTGTTCAAATTTTTACAAAACCATCTTTTTATACCCGCTACTTAGCAATTAATTTAACTCTCCCCTCTTATTATTAGTTTAGGATAAAAGTGGTAATAAAAAATTAATTAAAATAGTAAACTTTTTAGGTTTTTTTTAATACTACTCTGTTAATATTCTTCAACACAAAATTTGCAATACTAATAAACCATTAAAAAAATTCATAATTCATGCACATATATATAATAATAATTATTATTTTTCTCACTACTTGTGTTTTTTAATTCCAAAAGAAAAGTAAAAAATAAAAACTTACATCTATATGTTGTATAATTGTGAACGAAATTTGTTTCTTCTTCTTTTCAATACATCAAAATGGCTTGCAGAAAATAAATAAGAGATAAAGAATGATATTGTGTACAGAGAGATCCATAGTTATTTTTATAACTCTAGTTATCAAATCAAGTCCATAAGCAATTAAATCTCATCTGTTTTGGATGGCAAAATCTATTTTTTTTTCTGATAAACTTTGTTCTGGCCAACTCACAATGACAGTAATCACCATTAACAGTAAGACTAAGAGTATCGATAAAGAAGCTTGAGATATGTATGACCGATGATCTTTCGCCTGAGTCCTTTTTCGCTCGCTTCATGTCCAGCCAATGATTTAATATTAGATTCTGAGACTTCAAGAAACTGATTTGAGTTCTTTGGAAGTTGACTATGGTTAAGATTCTGAGATTTCTTTAGCAAAAGGAGAAGGAACAAAAATCTCCTCCATTTCTCTTTTTTTATTTTCTCAAGCCTCTTACATAATCATATAATCGAGGAAAGTCAAAATAAAATTTCATAATAATGTATAAATATATATTGTAATAAGACACCATCGTTTCTTTTTTCTAATTTCAAGTAGGGTTCATATATTCTCTGTAACACCCCCAAATCCAGTACAAGCACACTACAAACACCACTATGTAATGTACATGCACTGAACATAGGGATGCTACAGCCTTTCATAACATTAAAATCATTTTAAAAGATACTATGACCTTTCTCATAATACATTATAGAGGATAAGTGATTAACTTGTAATATAAAACAAAATAGATACATATATATATATATACATTTACTTAATACGCAGCGGAATTTATAAATTAGTTACATATATGAAAGCATTTAAAACCATATTTACAAATATATATATATTCATATTATAAGCAAGACTTTACAAAATATGAAGAAGTTATACGTGATTGGCAGCTCTTCTCTGATCTTTAAGTCCCAAAATAACTCTTCAAGGTCTACTCTCACTCGGTCTTGTGGAACTCTCGGGTTCAACTCTATTACCTGCGCGATCAACACTATCGCGCTAAGCCAACGGCTTAGTAGTACAAATATATGCTTATGCTATGCTTTAATGCCATGCCATACTATACACATCAATAATAGATCAACATTATAGTTGAAACACTAACATCATACCTTTACCTTTCACAAAAGACATTCACATAATCATATCACATTTCAAAGTTCTTTCATGAATCTCATTATTCAATTAATTTACTATAAATGAATCACATGTAAACAAAGACAAGCATTGGGCCCAAGACACACTAATATGCCATTCAATTTTCAGAGTTAATGCTTTGGTTTTGTTATTACATTTATCATTATCATAATCCCAACTAGGCTTCAAGGATTTAGGTTTAACCAAGCTTCAAGGGGAGCAAAGCATGCTAAGCATCAACCCAACTTGGCTTCAAGAACCAATCCAACCTAGCTTGAAGGGTTGTAACATCTCAATTAGGCTTCAAGGACTTAGCCAACCTAACTTCAAGAGAATGTTACCAATAGGCATGCCGCCAACAACAAAACTCTGAAAATGAATAACACATTAGACACACAATTCATTTATTGTTTCAATTCTCAATTCTCATCATCAATTAGGCAAACATGCCTTATGTTCTTTCAATGGAATCATCATAGCCAATCACAATGGCTTTACATTACATTTGAATTATCATAGCCAATCACAATGGCCTCAAATCATACAATATCTCAATTCATATTATTCATATAGCATCATTGATACAATATTTCAAAGTACATATCACATTACCGTTCACAATGCATATAGCCTAATATTGTTCATATGCTTCATCAATCTCATCAAATGTGTGCTATACTCTCAACATCATATGAATGTATGTTCCACATATATTTATTTAGATCATTCTTTGTTTTCAAAGTGTTTAGAGTGTTTATGTTTAAGTTTAGGAACAACAAAACCTTTGAAGAATCAACACAAAGTGAGAAAAGTCAAGAACCATCACAGTAGCAAACACCTTCATGGGACACAGCCAAACTTGTGGTCGTGTCTCTCAAAACCAATTGGCAGTAGCAAACACATGCATAAGACACGGCCGTGTCTCTCCAAAATCAATCCAACACGGCTCAATTTTCCTTGACTTGGCCGTGTCTCTCATGAATTGGCCGTGTCTCTCCTTGCTTTTGGCCGTGTCACTTAAGAACAAAACCCTATTTGTGGCCAAAACACTTCTAATTGCATTTAAACACATAATACACAACATAAGCTCATTCAAATGGATGTAATCAAAGTCATTCACACCTATTTTGCATGTTTAACACAATAATCACAATTAACCATACATTTAAACATTCATCACTTCAAAACCCTAAAACCAAATTCAATCTTGATCTTCCACTATCAACCTCCACATAACTTATCATATTCAAAACCAAACCAATCACCAATTCAATCTTTTAACTTACAATCAATTCTAGCACTTATAAGCACAACTCAAACACATCAAATCATCACATCAACAAATCACAATTCACCTTAGACACAACTTCAAAATTAACAAAGGAAAATAAAAGAGTAATAACCTTAAATGAAGAAATTTCACCAATCTTCAACCAACTCCTTTGATTCCTCTTTCAAATTGCTTCTAGCATCAAGAACACCTCTCTTGCTCTCTCTTCTCTTGGATAGCCGGCACACAATTGAGGAGAAAAGAAAATAAACACAAGTCAATCCTTCTTTTCTACTTTAAATCTCCACCAAGAGATTTTAACCAAGTAATTACCTATATACCCTTTTTCCTTTAACTTAACTTTTGTCACTTGTATGCCCATTATAGTAATTACACACATATCACATAAAAATATCTTCTCCCATTGACTCCTCATATTGACTTATGTATATGTTATTTATATTAACATATATACAACATATACCTTCCCTTTACACCATCATTTCCTTTGCAAAAACATATATACATTGATCCAAATCAAGCAACAATTATATTTAACACTTCTAGGGCATACATTGGGGTATTACATTCTCCAAATTTAAAGGTCTTATATTTTTTGTTTGCTCAAGGGTTAAAATAGTTATTTTTTAAAAAAAAAATTAGGCATAATCGAGCAAAAAATAAGGATCAAATGGTACCCACGTGATAAGTTCACGGGTATATCTGTATATTCTCCCTATAATATAACGGCGTTAATTTTATTATTAAGTGAGGGACTTAAAAAGCTAGTTTTCTAGAAATTTGGGATTATTTGAGCCAATAAAAAGAAATAAGACTAATTGCACCTGCGAGACAAATTGAAGGGCATATCTACACCTTCTACCCATTTTAAAATTTAACCATAGTATGAGCGGAAATTTTTGGCCCCACTCCTGGTGGAATAATTCTTGCGACTTATGCACTGTTAGGCTCTGAGCTTTAAAGAATACGGACCTAAACCCAAATAATAGGAGTAGCTACCTGGACAGGCTAGAAAATAAAAAGATGTGGATGACTCGATTCCTAAGAAATTTCCAATTCCTACTATATGGTGATAATCAAAAACTTGTTGCGCTCGAATTAACTCTACCACAAAGCGTCACTCGCAAGTATACGAGGTAGCTGTAGCAAAGGTGATCGCCCCAAGGTCGTCTCACAAGGAAGCTAAAGTGGCTAATTGATTATCAGATTATGAATAACAAATAAAGAAGAAAATTTAAATTGTTAACTAATGAAGAAGATTGATTGAAGTTTAAAACGAATAAAAGTAAATTAAGCTGATGTTTTGATTTCACTTGATAGAAAGGTCTAGGGTTTGCACTTCTCTACTACTTATATGTATGAACGGTTATTCCTCTTAACTAATTTAATTTCAAAGATTAAATCTCAAACAACTTAATTAATCGAGTCAAGGAAATAAGCTCTCGCATTCAAACCTTTTTCAACTAATCTTATTATAATTGAAATAATCTTTTTAATAGGTTATATCTCTAATTCACCTAAGTCCTTAATTGAATTGTTCCAGTATTAGACTTCATCTCTCAATCCATCATCTAATACCTAAAACACATAATTGGTGGCCAATCAATTATATATTAACAATATTCCATTCAATCAAGGCTAAAGAAATTATTAGCTAAGAGAATAACCAATTCATACAATCATAGCAGATCCATACAAACCCTAGACTAGATCAAATTAGTTCATAATGCAATCAAACATACTCATCTCATTAATATTCAAAGAAATCAAATCAGACATGATAATATCCATAAATACAATTTCAATGAAAATAAAGAGATTAAGTTCGAGAACAAAACCAAGTTACAAACTCCTTGAAGCTTCTGAAGAAACTCTTGTTCAAATCTTGCAAGAAGGACGTATCAATGGCTAGAACAATCTAATCTAAGCTAGATAAAACAAAGTGTAATAAAAAATCAAAGAAAAACTAAGTTATCAAAACCCTAATCTCTTTGACGGCTCAATCTGCTCTCAAAATCGTCCACACTCCTCCAAACCCTAGCTTCTTTTTCCTTTTATATGAATCGTCCGCTTTAAAAATTCACTACGGCTTTGGTTCATGAGAGACACGACCAAGTTGGAGGTGACTTGGCCGTGTGGGTGGTCTTTGGAGGGACATGGCTAGTGACTTGGCCGTGTCCCTTGCATGTGTTCACTTCTGCTTGCTTTTTCTTCTTTTCTTCTTTGGTTGAGTGACACGGCCATGTTAGAGGTGACTTGGCTGTGTTGGAGCTTTTTGGAGGGACACGGCCAGTGACTTGGCCGTGTCCCTTGCCTGTGTCTGCTTCTGTGAGAATTGATCTTCTTTGCCTTGGATGCAAGTGAGACACGGCCAGGTTGGATCAACTTGGCCGTGTCTGGGCTTCTTTGGAAGGACACGACCAGTGACTTGGCCGTGTCCCTTGCTTGTGTCTTTTACTATGACTTGCTCTTCCTCTTTAGCTTGGTATGGGACATGGGCAATGACTTGGCCGTGTCCTCTGCCTGTGTCAGCTACTGCCCCTTTTCTCCTTCAATTTGTTTCCTTGCCTTTTTTAACCTAACACAAAACTCAAAACAAAATTTAAACAAGAAGTAAATAGACAATAACCAACAAAACATAAACACAATACTAAAAACTAGATCAAAAACGACATAAACACTGAAATAAACTAAAACTACCAAAATTAATGAAAACACTAAACAAACCGATTAAAACTAACAAAATACCTAAATAAAACAATAATTATCATAATAAACAAGACACAAATCTATAACAAAAAACTAATAAAACAACTACCCCACACTTAAAACTTTGCTTGTCCTCAAGCAAATTCACATGGCATAAATTAAAAACTCAAACAACCTTAACTATAATTCCAGCATATAAGATGAAATCCTTTAAGACACAGCATAAATAATTTGCAATTTACTTCAATCAAGGATTTTCTTAATTCATTCATTAATCCAGACATACAAATCTTATCTCTCATCTAAGTGTTTCACTCGATTTCAAAGGTTAATCACTCAAACCACTCATGACTGCATACTGCCATAAACTTGCTTAATTATCCAATCTCCCTCACTGATTTTCTCAAGAAATAATTTGAAGGTCTTTCATTTGGATGTAATGGGGCTAAGGTAAAGGTGTGAGAAAAGACATTTAAGCTGGAGCATCAAGAAATGGAGTATCTAAATTAGACAATACTCTTGCTAAGAAATTCATAACTCCCTTAAATGGCATACTCACAATCCATTAATACTTCACATACTTGCATACTTCAAGAAAAATAACGAATCAACATTCTTCCAATGCTAGAAAATATATGGACTTTGTATATATATATATATCTCCCTTTTTTTTATTTTCACTTTTTCTTTTTCTTTTTTTTTATTTATTATTTTTTTATTTTTATCATTTTTTTAATATATATATATATACAAAGTATAAACTTGCATGGAACATCTAGCTTAAAATGTAGAGGAAAAGAATAATCAACTCTTAATCCAATATAATGTGCAAAGTATGCATTTCAACCCCAAATAGCCATACCATTTTTAGTATTATTTTATTATTTTATTTTATTTTATTATTTTATTTTTTTTGCTTACCCCACACTTTGAAATAAACCACCCTATTGTTATATCATAACACTCCATTCCTTAATGCAGGTATGATGATAATAAGAACATGTTAAGTTGAGAATTGTGTTGATCAAACAAGAAAAGGTCAAAGGCTCAACTTGGCTCACTAAGGAATTAAATATTAAGGGAGGTCTTTTTAAGCTAAAGGGCTAACCTACTTTGCCTTCATCATTTTAAAACTTGAGATTAAATCATAATGTGAGTTCAATTAGTATGCAAAAGCAAGCTCTAGAGATGCAACATCATGAAGGTGCACACTTAAGAAAAGAAAATCAATTGAAAATAATATCAAATTATGAGGCTCAAAACTCACACAGGTGGGTTCACAAAGATTTATATGTCATGAATTGTAGAATGTGAAAATTGATCCTGAATGAATTCAAATGCTCATTTCTATGCTGATACTAAAGTCTCAACTATAATGCTAAAATCACAGAAAAGATCAATAAGATTTCAACAATTATGCCATGCACAACAAACACAATAAGCAAAACAAGACAAACAAAACAAAAATTAAAGGAAAGCTTAAAGAGTACCCCACACTTAAAATTTACATTGTCCTCAATGGAAAACAAGAATAATAAATAAAAAGAGTTAAAGGACAACCTGTCTTCCATCGTACCCGGTGAGGCAAAACCCTAGCTTTCCATCACAAACACAAAAGTTCAAAAACAAAAGTACAATATATAAAAATAAAATATCCAAATATAAAACGTTAACATGAAAACAAAAACAAAAAATAATAACAAAAAGACACTAAACATAATAAAGCAAGGAACTCAAAATCTATGGAAAAGGCGGGTGTGAAGATGATGTAGCCGAGGGATGGAGACTCAAGATCTTCGCAAGGTTGCTATTAATCTGTTCCAACTGCTGCAAGACCTCAGCATGGTTACAGTCCACCCTGCTATCCAGTCGATCCACTTTGCCCTCCAGGGCCTCAATCCTTAGAAGTACCTCTTGACTTTCCGAAACCGGAGCATCCTCATCTAGGTCAAGAGAATCCGAGTCGGACTCCTCTTGGACCCATGCTCTCTTCTGCCTGTCCCCCGGTGCTTCAGGCTCATATGAAGGCATCACATAAGTCCCTCTCCTATGCACCACCATGTGCATCTTCTCAAGTGTAGCTAAATCCAAAGAGTCATTACCCGAAATTCTAGTCATGCGACTAGTACTCGGGTCAAAATCCTCAACAAGGGCTACTGCTAATGTGGTAATCAACCCTCCCACACAAATTGCCCCCTTTCTTTTATTAGCCACAGTATCAAAAATATCGGCTAACCAATAGCCGGCACTAACATGCATTGAATTACAAGCACAATCAAGGAAAAATAGCTCACTTAATTCAACCACACCCGGGCTCTCCTTCCGAGCAAAGAATCCGCAAGACATAAACCGATGCAAATACCTCAAAGCGAAATTTCTTAATTTAGATGCTTTGGCCGATTTGGCCACATAAGTACCCGAGCCTAATGCTCCCCAAGCAAATTATTATTTAAATTCTTTGGGTACCGACCTTTCCCCATGCTGATGGAAACCATATATAGCATTTAACTGTTCAATATTCAACACAAATGATTTACCCAGCAATTTAAAACTCATTCTAGTGCAGATTTTCTTATCATCTCTTTCAACCTTAAGAGATGTCAGAAATTCCAAAGTCAGCTCCTCAAACTGCAAAGGTCTCAAAGAGACTAGAGTCTCCCACCCAAGAAATTGCACATATCTATAAAAATTAGTCCTAATTTGCAGAGCATCAAGTGATTCGTCATTAACATACCTTGTCGGGAAAAAATCCCGAGCCAAAAGACTTGCTCTCTTCAAAGATAAAGTTGATGAAGAGAAAGAAGCTCCTTCGGTTGTAGGCCTCTTCTTCTTACGGTGTGAAACAATTTTTGTTCTTGGCATCTTTAGAAATCTGAAAAATTCAAACCAAAACTTGATCAAATCAAAATTTTACGAGAAAAGAAGAAGTTTTAATGGATTATTTTTAGTTTTGGTGAAGAAATTTGAGGTTTAATGGAAGATTTGGAGCTTGAAATAAAAAAGAATGGAGTTTGCGATACAGAGAGCGAGAGAGCAAGAGAGATAAAGAAACAGGAATTTAGGGATTTAATGGAACATTTGTGCAAAAATCGTGGCTTTTTAAAGTGAAAAGATGGGAGACATGGCCAAGTTGTGGTCAACACGGCCGTGTCTAGTGTGTGAAAGTGAAGAGACACGGCCAAGTCTATGTGACACGGCCGTGTCTGATGCCCTTGGAGGGACACGGCCAGTGACTTTGGCCGTGTCCCATGGGTGTGTCCTCTTCTGAACAAAAATTTGCAAAAATCGAAAGAAAATTGAGTTGCTGGTGAAGCTTGGCCGTGTCCAAGTGACACGGCCAAGGGACATGGCCAAGTCCTTTGGCCGTGTCACTCACTGTGACTAAGTGCACATAAAAAAAATTTAGGCTTGGCCGTGTCCAAGTGACACGGCCAAGTCCTTTGGCCGTGTCTCCTTTTGCCATTTTCAACTTTTTTTTTAATTCTTAAAGATTTTGCAAATTCTTCTTTAAACCACCCTGAACACAAAATAAAAACCGATCAAAGCACCATTCCATTTATTTAAACTGAACAAAAAAAAATTAAAACTTGCTAAATTTAAAATTATAACTATGAAAAATAAATGCAAACCGATGGGTTGCCTCCCATTTAGCGCTTCTTTAATGTCATAAAGCTGGACATCATGCAAGGCCTATGGATCATGGATCAAAGTGCTGTCAATGATCCTCACTTCTTGAAATCCTTCATTGTATGGCTTAACTCTTTGTCCATTCACTTTAAAAGTCTCACTTGTTCGAGAGTTAAGTAATTCAATAGCACCAGAAGGATACACCTGAGTTATCTCGAAAGGACCACTCCATCGAGACTTAAGTTTACTTGGAAAAAGACGGAGTCGAGAGTTAAAAAGTAAAACTTTCATACCTGGACTCAATGTCTTTCGCACTATAATTCTGTCATGAAGTGCTTTAGTGCGATCCTTGTAAATTCTCGAGTTCTCATAAGCCTCATTCCTCAGCTCATCTAACTCTGAAATTTGCAGAAATCTTTCTCTCTTCGCTTTGTCCAAGTTCAAATTCAGAGTCTTGATTGCCCAATACGCTCTGTGCTCCAACTCCACTGGTAAGTGACAAGCTTTTCCAAACACCAATCGGTATGGACTCATACCAAGAGGAGTCTTGAAAGCAGTCCGATATGCCCATAGTGCATCATGCAATCTGTTTGCCCAATCCTTCCTTGATGTGTTGACTGTTTTCTCCGGAATTCCTTTTAGCTGCTTGTTTGATGTTTCAACTTGCCCAGAAGTCTGTGGATGGTATGGGGTTGCCACCTTGTGCTTCACACCAGACTTGTGCATTAACTTCTCAAAAAGCCTATTGCAAAACTGACTTCCCCCATCGCTGACTATCACTCTTGGTGTGCCAAATCTGCTAAGAATGTTTTCCTTCACAAATTTAACAACCACATTAGCATCATTAGTACGGGTGGGGATTGCCTCCACCCATTTGGAAACATAATCAACAGCAACTAAAATATATTCATAACCAAAGGACTTGGGGAAAGGACCCATGAAGTCTATTCCTCACACATCAAACAGTTCAACAACAATATATGATTGAAGGGGCATTTCATTCCTCCTCCCAATGTTACCTACTCTTTGGCAACGATCACAGTGCTTACAATACTCTTGAGCATCTTTAAATAAGGTAGGCCAGTAAAAACCACTTTGAAGCACCTTTTCTGCAGTCTTTCTTCCTCCAAAATGACCCCCACAGTGAAGATCATGACAAAATTGAAGAACACTCAGTTGTTCTTCCTCAGATACACACCTGCGAACTATCTCATCTTTGCAAATCCGGAATAGATAAGGTTCATCCCAAAAATAAAACTTACTCAAGTGTAAAAACCTTTTCTTTTCCTGAAATGACATGTTAGTACGCAAAATACCACAAGCAAGATAGTTAGCAATATCTGCAAACCAAGGTGCATCAAATACCACAAAAAGCTGCTCATCTGGAAATGCTTCTAAATTTTTATGAATGCTATTAGATGCAAGATTTTCACTAAAGAAGGGTAATCTAGATAAATGATCAGCAACAACATTCTCACTACCCTTAGTATCCTTGATTTGGAAATCAAATTCTTGCAATAACAACACCCATCTAATTAAGCGCTGTTTAGCATGTTGTTTTGTTAAAAGATATTTAAGAGCTGCATGATCAGAATGCACAATAATTTTCGACCCAATTAAATATGCTCTAAACTTATCTAAAGCAAAAACAACAGCTAACATTTCCTTTTCAGTTGCGGTGTAGTTCATTTGTGCACTACTCAGGGTCAAGCTAGCATAATATATTACTCTCAAGTATTTATCAACCCTTTTGCCCAAGAACAGCTCCTACTGCATGATTAGAGGCATCACACATGATTTCAAAAGGTAAAGACCAAACAGGAGCTACTATTACTGGTGAACTAGTCAATTTTTCTTTAAGGGAATTAAAAGCTTACATGCATTGTGCTGTAAATTCAAATGGAACATCTTTCCCTAGCAAATGGCACAATGGTTGGCTTATTTTGGAAAAATTCTTAATAAACCTCCTGTAAAAACCTGCATGCCCTAAGAAACTTCTTATTCCCTTAACAGAGGTAGGTGGGGGTAACTTAGCAATCAATTCAACTTTAGCCTTATCCACCTCAATCTCTTTACTTGACACCACATGACCTAAGACAATGCCCTGAGTAACCATAAAATGACTCTTTTCCCAACTTAAAGTGAGGTTACATTCAATGCATCTCTCAAGCACACGAACAAGTTTATTGAGGCAATTATCAAAAGAATTACCAAAAACAGAAAAGTCATCCATAAATACCTCAATAAAATCATCTATCATGTCAGAGAAGACAGACATCATGCATCTCTGAAAAGTTGCAGGTGCATTGCACAAGCCAAAGGGCATACGTCGAAATGCATAAGTCCCAAAAGGGAAAGTAAAGGTTGTCTTGGACTGATCCTCTGGAGATATTAGCACCTGATAGTAACCTGAAAGGCCATCTAGAAAACAATAATGTGAGTGTCCAGAAAGTTTATCTAACATCTGATCAATAAAAGGAAGAGGGAAATGAACTTTCTTTGTAGCATTGTTCAACTTCCTATAATCGATGCATATTCTCCACCCAGTAGTAGTCCTAGTAGGAACCAATTCATTATTCTCATTTCTCACCACAGTGATTCCAGATTTCTTAGGAACTACATGTACTGGGTTCACCCACTCATTATTAGCAATTGGATATATTACTCCTTCATCCAGTAATTTGAGCACTTCTTTCTTAACCACTTCACTCATATTTGGCTTAAGTCGCCTTTGGGTCTCCCTCACAGGTTTAGCTCCCTCTTCTAAAGTGATTCTATGCATGCACATTGAAGGGCTAATACCCTTGATGTCACTCAATCCCCATCCTATTGCTTTTTTCAATCTTTTAAGCTCACTCACTAATCTCATCTCCTCCTCTTCACTAAGTTCACTAGATATTATCACAGGTAAGGTATTGTGATCTCCTAAAAACACATATTTCATATTCTTAGGTAACTCTTTCAGTTCTAACTCAAGTGAAGGGTTCTTCTCTTCTTTCTGAATGGGGGAAAGTTCGAAAACTGGGTCCTCCTCAAGCTCCTCTATTTCAGCACCCTCTAAAGTCTCAAGGAAACTGGCTATTTCTGCATAAAAAATATCCACATCACTCTCTAAGGTCAAAGCCAGCTCCAATTTATAAGAGGAACCTGTCTGCAAGAAGACATCTGAAACAACTGCATCAACACAATCAATGAAAGAACAATCCTCATATAAAGCAGTTGTAGGAATAGGAGAAGTGTTAAAAATAGAAAATTCCACAGTTTGTCCCAAAACAGTGATTGATAATTTACCATTTTTAACATCTATCAAAGTGTTGGTAGTCGCCATAAAAGGCCTACCCAGTAGAATGGTGTGTGCAGATGCTGAAGAGTTACTTACTTCCATGTCAAGAACAATGAAATCCACAGGTACTATCAAACCACCAACTTTAACTAACACATCTTCTATAACCCCTTTCGGGAATCTAAGAGATCTATCAGCTAATTGCAACACCATTTTTGTTGGTTTAAGTTCCCCTAGTTCTAAATCAAGGTACACAGAATAAGACATTAAATTCACACTAGCTCCCAAGTCACACATGCCATCAATATCCTTTCCATTCCCCATAGTAATTTGAATGATAAAACTTCCAGGATCCTTTAGCTTAGGAGGTAGTTTATGCTGCAAAGCAACACTAGCTACCTCTGAAACTATCACCTTTTCATTCGGCTCATACCTCTTTTTCTTGGTATTCAGTTCTTTGAAGAATTTAGCATAAGCCGGCATGTTCTTAATTGCTTCAAGTAAGGGTAAGTTAATACTTACCTTAGACAGTATGTTGAAGATATTTGAAAATTGTTTATCTTTTTTATCATCCTTCAACCTGCTGGGGAATGGTATAGGTGGCCGGTATGGATTGCTTGCCTTGTGCAAATCTGCTGTAGGGGACTTCTCCATTAATCTTTCTTTAGCACCTTTGTTCTCTAGTTCTCCTTCCTTTCTATTCTCTTGCTCACCTGCATTCACAGAATTATTTTCAACATTATTAGTAATTACCTTGCCACTCCTAAGAACAGTCACTGACTGTGCCTGCTCAGGTTGACTTGAGAACTTCCCCTTTTGTTGAATCTGCATCTGTTGAGCAAGTTGCCCCACATGGGTCTCCACCTTCTTAAAAGATGCTTCTAGTGAATCCAGCCTCTTGTTGTTCATCTCTTGATTTTTAGCACTGACTTGGATAAAAGCCTGTAAACTTTCCTCCAAACTCTCTCTCTTAGGCTGACCTTGATTTGAGGATTGGCCCTGCTGTTGGTTCTGTCTCTGGAGCAAATGGAAAGGCTGCTGAGAGTTATTTGTTGTCCAGGAAAAATTTGGGTGACTCCTCCAACCAGGATTGTAAGTATTGGAGTAAGGATCATTCCTGGCTCTTGGTTGAAATCCCCCCATAGCATTAACTTGCTCAGCTTCATTCCCAAAAGACTCATATGCAGAGGGGCATATATTTTCTCCATGCCCGAATGTCCCACAGATTCCACACACTTCTTGAGTAGATGAAGAAATATTGTTCTTCATGTTCAGCATCTGCACTTGCCTTGTCAGCTCAGCTATCTGATTTACCATCTCACTATTGGCCTCTAATTGGTTCATCCCTTTACTTCTTCCTCTTACACTCTTCTGTTGAGAATTAGCTCCCAACATCTCAAATATCTCATAAGTTTCATCAGCTGTCTTTTCTCCCATGGCTCCCCCAGCTGCATTGTCAACAGTGTTCTGAAATTGCTGGGTGAGACCATCATAGAAAAACTGATTAAGAAGTTGAAGTGGGTAGTGATGATGTGGACACTGGATCAATAGCATCTTAAATCTGTCCCAAGCCTCATGAAATGGCTCTCCTTCAAATTGAGAGAATGTAGCAATCTTCCCTCTCAATTCAGTTGTCTTTTGGTGTGAATAGAACTTGCCCATGAACTTGCTCCCAAGTTGTCAGTGAGTTTTCGGGCAACATCATAAGCCAGCTCTTTGCCCTATCCTTCAAAGTATATGGAAAACACCGCATCCTCAACTGATCCTCTATTAATCCTCCAATTGGAAAAGTGTTGAGGGTGGAGTAGAAATCCCGAATAAAGTTCAAAGGATCTTCATTAGGAACTCCATAGAATGATGGCAGCATGTTGTAGTGAATGTTCTTCAACTCATAATTTCTTGTTGCATCTGTCAGTCTTATGCAAGAAGTGGAAGTTCCAATGATAGGTCTAGCAAAGTCTCTCATCGTTCTTTGCCTTTCTTCAGCCATTTTAACAGATTGTGCAGATTCTGACTCAAAATCAGAAGTGTCCTCCTCGGTATCAAATCCTGTATAAAGTTCAAACTCCTCTCTGCTCCTTTTCACTCTCTGAATTTCTGGAATGAATGGATGTAGCTCTCCTTCGAGTGATCTCCTGCCTTGCATAAACAAAATTTCTAGGAAAAATAAATTATTAAAAATAAAAGAAAAATAAAATCAAAAGTAAACAATGAAAAATAATCTAAAATTTCTAAAACTAATAAACAATTACGCCAATTAGCCTCCCCGGCAGCGGCGCCAAAAACTTGTTGCGCTCGAATTAACTCTACCACAAAGCGTCACTCGCAAGTATACGAGGTAGCTGTAGCAAAGGTGATCGCCCCAAGGTCGTCTCACAAGGAAGCTAAAGTGGCTAATTGATTATCAGATTATGAATAACAAATAAAGAAGAAAATTTAAATTGTTAACTAATGAAGAAGATTAATTGAAGTTTAAAACGAATAAAAGTAAATTAAGCTGATGTTTTGATTTCACTTGATAGAAAGGTCTAGGGTTTGCACTTCTCTACTACTTATATGTATGAACGGTTATTCCTCTTAACTAATTTAATTTCAAAGATTAAATCTCAAACAACTTAATTAATCGAGTCAAGGAAATAAGCTCTCTCATTCAAACCTTTTTCAACTAATCTTATTATAATTGAAATAATCTTTTTAATAGGTTATATCTCTAATTCACCTAAGTCCTTAATTGAATTGTTCCAGTATTAGACTTCATCTCTCAATCCATCATCTAATACCTAAAACACATAATTGGTGGCCAATCAGTTATATATTAACAATATTCCATTCAATTAAGGCTAAAAAAATTATTAGCTAAGAGAATAACCAATTCATACAATCATATCATATCCATACAAACCCTAGACTAGATCAAATTAGTTCATAATTCAATCAAACATACTCATCTCATTAATATTCAAAGAAATCAAATCAAACATGATAATATCCATAAATACAATTTCATTGAAAATAAAGAGATTAAGTTCGAGAACAAAACCAAGTTACAAACTCCTTGAAGCTTCTGAAGAATCTCTTGTTCAAATCTTGTAAGAAGGACGTATCAATGGCTAGAACAATCTAATCTAAGCTAGATAAAACAAAGTGTAATAAAAAATCAAAGAAAAATTAAGTTATCAAAACCCTAATCACTTTGACGGCTCAATCTGCTCTCAAAATCGTCCACACTCCTCCAAACCCTAGCTTCTTTTTCCTTTTAAATGAATCGTCCGCTTTAAAAATTCGCTACGGCTTTGGTTCATGAGAGACAAGGCCAAGTTGGAGGTGACTTGGCCGTGTGGGTGGTCTTTGGAGGGACACGGCCAGTGACTTGGCCGTGTCCCTTGCATGTATTCACTTCTGCTTGCTTTTTCTTCTTTTCTTCTTTGGTTGAGTGACACAGCCATGTTAGAGGTGACTTGGCCGTGTTGGAGCTTTTTGGAGGGACACGGCCAGTGACTTGGCCGTGTCCCTTGCCCGTGTCTGCTTCTGTGAGAATTGATCTTCTTTGCCTTGGATGCAAGTGAGACACGACCAAGTTGGATCAACTTGGCCGTGTCTGGGCTTCTTTGGAGGGACACGGCCAGTGACTTGGCCGTGTCCCTTGCTTGTGTCTTCTACTGTGACTTGCTCTTCCTCTTTAGCTTGGTATGGGACATGGCCAATGACTTGGCCGTGTCCTCTGCCTGTGTCAGTTACTGCCCCTTTTCTCCTTCAATTTGCTTCCTTGCCTTTTTTAACCTAACACAAAACTCAAAACAAACTTTAAACAAGAAGTAAATAGACAATAACTAACAAAACATAAACACAATACTAAAAACTAGATCAAAAACGACATAAATACTGAAATAAACTAAAACTACCAAAATTAATGAAAACACTAAACAAACCGATTAAAACTAACAAAATACCTAAATAAAACAATAATTATCATAATAAACAAGACACAAATCTATAACAAAAAACTAATAAAACAGCTGTGAGTGGGAATTTTCATCCCCACTTCCATGTGGAATGGTTCTTATGACTTCGGCATTGTTAGACTCATGGCCTTAGACAACATGAGCTAAAATTCGGAGAAAATAGAGTCACCACCTCGATGGGCCAGGAAAAAGAAAGGGATAGACAACCCGATTCCTAAGGAATCCCCAACTCCCTAATGGGTTTGAAAAGTTGAGTACGTTTGGGGAAGGTGAGAATGACCCATACCCCCATAAACGTCCGGTTTATTGAAACTGGTCTCCTTTTCAGGTCCAAATATTATTAAATTCTTAAATATTATAATATTATTCATACTACATGCAATGAAAAGATATAAGCATTCATCATATTATTGAAATAAAACAAATAAAATAAGTATCTATCCAAGGATGGAATATGACCTTACAATGTCCAAATGTCCTTACAATTAAATAAAATAGGACACCCGCCAAAAAGCGGAAACGTGTCCCTTACAATTGTCCAAAATCTTTAAATAAATAAATTAAACAAATAAGGCACCAATGAGTGAAAATATATCTTTTACATCCTCAAAATCCAAATAATAAAATTAACAACATTCAACCATTCATAATAATCTAAACATGCAATTTAATCATCACAAAAATAATAATTAATTAGAGTTTAATAAAAAGAAATTAAGGTTGATCACAAAGACTTACAATCCACAAATAAATATTGACCCTATTGATGAGGAATTACGTATGGCAGTCCCGCTAGCCGGTTAACGGGCGGAGGTCAAGGGAGCAGCGCCCCTGTAACACTCCCTACATAGCCTATACACTTAACTATATAGGATATGTCACCTAACATTCACACTTGTTCTGCATACGTGTCTATGTATGTATTAAAGAAATAAAGACAAAATACTTCCAAGTATTAATGCAGTTGTTAAGCTTTCAAAATAACTACAACAACCAATCCTATATTACAAATATATATCTGTTAATTTATAAAGAACTTCTGTTGATAACTTACATTATTATAAAATTCTCAAACTACTCTCAAACTTGTACAACTATCATAAAAAATTATAAAGTATTGCCATGTGAACTATATAGAATACATTATTTATAATATTGTTCTTTGAACCTTGGTGATGTAGTTGATAAGAAACGTATATCTCTCACTCTGCAGTCTCAACTCTTCTTCTTTGATCTGCTCATCAGAAAATAGTTCTAATACGCTAAGTAATGCTTAGTGGTGCTCATGTATTCACAATATGCAAGAAAAATTAAAGAAAATAGATCTAAACATTAAATAATTTAGAAATAATGAAAAGTACTACTTTTAGAACGTTAAATAAAGAAATTAATAAATTCATTGAAAGTTGAAATACTAAACACGATTAAATCCAGAATTGAATAATTTATCAATAACCATATAACACATTTGTTTTCAATGTAAGCTTCATTAATTATGCCCATACACACTGAACTCAGATTCTAGGTTTGGATAACTGGTCACTGTTGGCAATTTTAATGCCTAATGTATAGAATTTTGGTCAATGACCCACTATGGCATGAATGCCCACTGAGTATGGTGATACAGAGTGTCTATTGATGGCACAGAGTGCCCACTATCACTTTGGATATCCTTCCTTTGGCTAAACTATTCAATCCCAAACTAGATCTAAAATTAGTATATATTTTGGGCAATTCATTAGTTTTTAACTAAAATTAAATTATGTATAATACTTTAGTGGAACAATTCTTTGATCAACACTTAGTATCACACATATTTATCATATATTCAAAATAAATTTGTCACACTATTTGTTAGAGTTAATTTCAAAAATTCTTTACATTTTAAGACCTTATAGTCATTTAGGCCAAAATTATGGATGAAAGACAAGAAAAAGAGTCATTTTGGGTAAATTTCTTCAAGTGACACGCCCAATGACATGGGCGTGTCACTGGGCTTGTCATTTGCCCATTTTACAGAAGCTTTTAGCACGCCCAATGATATAGGCGTGTCACTGGGCATGTTATTTATTTTACAATCCAGTAGTTACGACATGCTCAATGACATGGGCGTGTCACTAGCCATGTCAGGAAAAAATTCTGCATTTCGCACACTTAATCATTTTAACTCAATATATTCAAAACCTATAATAAAAATGAATCAAATTTAATTTTTTTAACATAAAAAGAGTCTACATCTAATACCTTACTCAAACTTTAATTAATCAAGCCTTCAATCATCACATATAGCTAAAATAACATCAAATTATCTAATTCTTATAAGGATTGAATTAAGAATCATACTCACCACATATAAGTTCTTTTAATTCACTTTTCACTCATCAATCCATTTAATTAACATTTTCAAGAAATAATTCTTTATAAATGACTCAATCAATCAATGCAAACATTAAAACTCATAGAAATTCAATAATTGCAAATTAAAAATACATAAGCACATACCTATTTCAAAATCCGTTTTCTTCTTTAATCACTTGTTGATTATCTCAACTTTTAGAAATTATTCTTCTAAAAACTTATAACTAAATATGATTTCCTCTTAAATTTTAACTAAATTCCTAAAAAGAAGGAAGAAAGGTGGAGCTTTGGTGGTGTTGATGATGATGAACATGAATGAAGAAGAGAGAAGGAAGGAGAAACTTCTACAAAACACACATGTCCACACACACAAATATATATGGCTTAATCTAGTATGGCTGTGAGCAGGGATTTTTTCCCCCACTCCCGGTGGAATGGTTCTTGCGACTTCGGCACTGTTTAGGCTCGAGGCCTTAGAGAACATGGGCCTAAGCCTGGAGAAAATGGAGTTACCACTCGGATGGGCCAGAAAAAAGAAAGGGGTGGATGACTCAATTCCTAAGGAATCTCCAATCCCTTAATGGGTTTGAAAAGTTGGGTATGTATAGGAAAGGTGAGAAATGACCCAGCACCCCCACAATGCCCGGTTCATTGGAACCGGCCTCCTTTACAGGTCTTAATATTATAAAATTCTTAAATATAACAATATTATCCATATTACACGTAACAATTGAAATAAAGCATCTTTATATTAAAATCAAAGCAATGTCCAAACAAAGCAAATAAATAGACACCCATCCGAAGATGGAAACATGTCCTTACATCATCCATATCTAAACTAAATAGGACACCCACCGAAAGGTAGAAACATGTCCTTTACATTGGTCCAAAATATAAAAGCAATTTAAATTACATGATATTTAACTAATGAGGTACCCATAAAGTGAAAACATACCTCTTACAATTTTAATACTAAAACAAACAAATAATAATCATAACAATAAAGAAAAAAATCATCCATGGTTAATTAAATAAATCAAGCATTGAAATTAAATAAATCAACCATCAAAACATATAATAAACTACATAATTAAATATAAAATTAAATAAAGCAATAAATATATACGTTTAGGATTTTAAAGAATTTAGGGTTTTTTGGAACTTAGGGTTTTAAAATTAGGGTTTTGTAATTAGGGTTTTGAATTAGGGTTTTGTAATTAGGGTATTGAAACTAGGGTTATGGAATTCAAAGTTTGGAATTAGGGTTTTAAAATTAGGGTTTTTGAAAATAGGGTTTTGGAATTCAGAATTTTGAATTAGGGTTTTTGGGTTTAACTTACTGCCTTAAAAACATAATTTTGGGTTTGGAAAGATAAATTACTGTTTTAGAAAAATTATCAATATTTTGGAGTTTAATAATGAAATGGTTTAAGCTTTTGGATAAAAATAGTTTAAGGTTTTGAGTTTCAATAAAATAATTTACGGTTCTTGATGTAAAGTAAACAAAATATATTCTAACAATTAATTTAAATCCTCGATGGATACTGGATAGTTATATGTTTTTTATGAAACGTGCATGTGGGGTTATGAATACCAACTGATCAATGTGTTAAATAAAGCAAACAATTAAAGTTATTAAAACAAATATAAATTTATTGCATGTTCAAAGATGCACGTTCAAGGATTATGATACTGCATGCATGCTCTTATTAATCAAAGAAACAAATCTACTGTGAGCATGAATAATTTATGATTAAAGATCAAACCTCTGTCGTTGGTTCCACCAAAAAATTGATTTTTGGATGAACAATGTGAAGACAGTATGGATTCTGCCTTCTTCTTTGGTTTTTTTGATTTTTCTGTTTGTGGTTTCCTTCGCTCTCCAAAAAGCTGCTGCTGTTCTTCTCTCTTTGTTGTCGTCTCTTCTGTTTTGTGGTTTTAATCTCTCTTATTATTCATTGTCGACCCTCTTTAATGTTAATTTCTTGTTAATGTTCCCCCTCTGAATTCTAAAACGTTATTATTTATAGGCCCTAACCTCACTCAGAATCCTTAACCTAATATTAATTAGTCCTTAAAACAAATTCTAGTTGAATTAGGAAAGTTATTGACCCCATGTCGACTTGGTTGCCCTAGGTCGATATGAGACCAACCTCATGTTGACCTTGGGTTGCTTAGGTCGACATGAGGCATGCTCATGTCGACCTTGGGCTGCCAAGTCGACATAAGGCATGCTCATGTTGACCTGGGGCCTCCAGGTCGACATGGACCAAAGCCATGTTGACCTGGGGCATCCAGGTTGACATGAGCCAATGCTCGTGTCGACCTGGAGCCTCCAGGTCGACATGAGCCAAGGTTCATGTTACTTGGCCTTTGAACTTGAACTAATTTAACATTTTTTAATTTTTTGGACTGGACCTTCTAAAAAAGAATTGGTTTAGGGTTTTGTAGTCGAGTTTATGACTTTTAAAATTGGACAGACTTATTAGAAGTTGTAAATTGGATCAAATTATTTTTGACATCCTTTAATTAGGACCATATCAAATTGGGGTCAAAATTAAGGGTCTACTGTAACATCCTCTAACAATTCTTAGAAAACTCTCATCATAAATAAAAATTTTCAAATAATAATAAAATCTGTATATCACAACACTTATAGATCCAACATTTAGACCAATTTCCAATATCTCCAATAATCCGAATAGAAATTATAAATCGGATAAACTTTATAAGTTCATCAAATCAAATAAATACACAATACATTTCTTTCATGATACTCATTCACTAGAATCTCAAACTTCATTCTCTAAATACATATATCCTCTTATGTTTACAATTTTATACAATCTCTCAAGTAGCCAAACTGAAGTATCTATATACATACACTTTATAACCTATGAATACAATAAACACAAGATCTTCATCTGTTCTTATCTTGCTCCGATGTCCTGATACCTGCGTGTCAGAAAACAATTCTAACATGCTAAGCAAAGCTTAGTGGTGCTTGTATACACATATTTATCACTTAATATTAAAGAAATATACTTATGAAAATATAGTAATAACACTGAGTTTTAAGAAGTATTTCAATATATGAACTAATTTTAGCAACAAATCAACATACCATGCTGATTACACAAAATAATAGCTATCCTTGTATAAAAGTTATCATATAATACAATACTTTCGGTATTACAACTTGTCTCATTAAGAATCATTTTATTCAAGACTTGTTTTCTCATTTGATATCATTGTTCACAATACACTTATTTTGTTTTTCACTAAGTCTTTCTTTTCAAGTTCAGGTTCACATATAGGATCATTTTAGTCAAGCTATACTTTTCATTACTTAATTTCGGTACTATCCTTTAGAGCACTTTATATCTCACATAAACACTTTCATTCATTTGAAATACTTTGGAGCACTTTGTATCTCACCACATTATATACATTTTCAATCATTTGATTAATTCAATACATTGAGCATAACATTTCCATTACGTTCATTAGAACTTTCACGTGTAAGCAGTAATATATATATTACAATCCCTTTTTCACTGGAACACAATACTTCAATTTCACGTAATTGACTTATATTAGTATTTTAAATTTCTTTCATTAGTCACAACTATCATGTTCACATATATTTTCATTAATTATGCCTAAACATACTAAACTTGGATCATAGGTTTGGATAACATGTTAGTGTAGCAATCTCAAGAATTTATAATGGCAATTATGCCCACTTTCACTGATAACACAATGTGTCCACTAAAGGCACGAGGTGCCCACTATCACTGTGGCTATCCATCCTTTGGTTAGCCATTCAATCCAAAGCTAGATATAAATTGAATATGATTTGGGCAATTCATTGATTTTGATGAACATTACACTGTTTATTTCCTTTCATTGTTACTATACTCTTATCAACATTTAGTCGAATATATATGTGTGTCACGTATCTAAAGTTGATCACTCGTTTTCATACATTTAACACATTAACACAAAAGTATGGACTATACACATATTAGTCTCATGTCATTGATTAACACTTGTTATATAAACACTCACTTGTTTATATAAGCACTTGTTTATATTTCACTTGTTTATATCATTTCATTAGTACATTACTCTTATCAATATTTAGTATGATATATATATTTGTCACTTATCTCAAGTTTCTCACTCTTTTTCATGCATTTAGCACATACACATGAAGTCCCAATACAAATTTTCACATATTAGTCTCATACTAGGCCCGTAGATCATAAATCACAAGCCAAAAACATTATTTAGGTACCCCACGGCCGTGGCATCTCAACCCCACGCCCGTGGGATCCCAAATGAAGCTGTAAACTAAGTTTGAAGACCCCACGGTCGTGGCCTTCAAGGGCCACGGTCGTGGCATTGTAACATGCTCTGTTTTATCGAATTTTTTTGAAGAAACAACATCACTTTCAATCCCACGGTCGTGGCACTCAATTGCCACGGCCGTGGCATTGATTTTGGGACTGTTTTCAGAGTAAAATCATGTATTTTGCACTTTTAACTTCATTAAACACAAACATGTTTAAGATCTAAGAACAAAATGTATCCAACTCAAAGTTTTGATAGAAAAAGAATTCATATCAAATATTTTACCACAACTTCACTCAATCAAACTTTCAATCATTTCCTATGAATAAAACCAACATCAAACCATTCAATTCTCATAAAGGTTGAGTTAAGGATCAAAACCCATCATATAAAAGTTATTTTTCACTCATCAATCTATTTAATCAATACTTTCAAGAAATATATCATTATACATAACTCAATCATTCAATTAAATCATTAAAACTCATAAAAATTCATATTTTTGCAAAGTATAAATCAAAAGCACATACCTTGTTGATAATCACCACTTTTCCAACTTAATCTACTCAACACTTATATTTAGATGTAATCTTATCTTAGTTTTGATTCAAATAATAGAAAGAAAGAAGAAAGAAGAAAATTTGGTGGTGTTGGTGATGGTGGCGTGGAGAGAAGGAAGAAAGAAATCAGAAATTCTACGCAATTGACACATAAACATATATATATATAATATTTTTAATCTAGTGAGGGAATGCTCATAATAACTATAGTGCAACCTCATTCTTAACCGTTGATTTTAAATCGAGTTTTCATCTCGTAAAACAGTAAAAATACTCTTTTCAGTAAAGTTTTAAGATACATAATTTACTCTTCTCTACATATAGCACTTATCCACAATACTTTGGTCACTGTACACTATCAAGTTTTCATTATTAGTCAAAACGTCCCTGTTTAACATCTTAACCATTACATCTACAATGGCCAATCTTATTTTAACTATGGTGCACCCTCTTTCTTAACCTTTGATTCTAATTTGATTTTTAGTTTCATAAAATAGTAAAAATAAATACTTTCTTCAGTAAATTTTTGAGATCCACTATTTACATCACTTATCCATGTCACTTATATCACAATTCATTATCATTTATCAATATTAAATCAAAGTTTAGTATTTAAAATTTTTAATATTATAATTCTCCCCCAGTAAAGAAACTTCATCCTCGAAATTTACCTGTTATAGATGCTTGAAATAATTGAGGGTATTATTGTCTCATTGTCTCTTTGCTTTCCCAAGTGGCCTCCTCTATTCAATGATTCCTCCACAACACTTTTACTAAAGGAATGTGCTTATTACACAACTCCTTTACTTTACGAGCTAAGATAGCCACTGGTTCTTCTTCATAATTCAAATCTGGCTGAATTTCAATGGACTTTACTTGAATCACATGTGTAGGATCTGATCTATATCATCTAAGCATCGACACATGGAATACATTATGAATCTTAGCCAATTCTGAAGGCAAAGCTAGTCGATAAGCTACTGAACCTACACGTTCAAGTATTTCATATGGTCCAATAAACCTAGGACTTAGTTTACTTTTCTTTTCAAAGCGAAGAACTTTCTTTCATAGTTATACTTTCAAAAATACCTTATCTCCCACACCATATTTAATATCACGCCATTTCAAATCTGCATAGGATCTATCTATCCATTGCAACTTGTAATCGATCTTTTTATAAGCTTCACTTTGTCTTCACTTTGTCTTATGAGATCAGGTCCCATAAGTTTGCTCTCATTCAATTCCACCCAACACAATAGAGTTCTACACTTCCTTCCATAGAGTGCCTCATATGGAGTCATTCCAATGCTCTTTTGATAACTGTTGTTATAGGCAAATTCTACTAAAGGTAGATATTTATCCCAACTACCTTCAAAATTGATTACACAACATGTAAGCATATCCTCAAGTACTTATATCACCCTTTTTCGATTAACCATCTCTCTGTGGATGAAATGCAGTACTAAAATAAAGTCGAATACCCAATGATTTCTAAAAACTTTTCTAAAATCTTGAAGTAAAGTGAGGGTCTCGATATGAAATAATAGACATTGGTACTCCATAAAGCCTGACTATCTCATTAACATACAACTCCGCAAGTCTATCCATTGAATAGTCAACTCAAATGGGAAGGAAATTAGTTGATTTGGTTAATCGATCAACAATTACCCAAATTGTATCATGCTTCTTTTGGCCATTCGAAAGTCCAGTCACAAAATCCATGGTGATTCTATCCCACTTCCATTCTGGTATTTATATAGGTTGCAAAAGACCCGGTGGAACTTGATGTTCTGCTTTGACTTGTTGACACACTAAACATCAAGTCACATATTCAGTAATATCTCTTTTCATACCAGGTCACCAATAATGAGACTTCAAATTCTAGTACATCTTATTGCTTCTGGGATGTACAGTATACGTAGTATTATGAGCTTCACCAAGAATACACTCCTTTAGTTCCTTAACATCAGGTACACACAATCGACTTCTATAATATACTCCACCATCTTCTAACATAACATAATCTGGCTTTTCACCTTTATGCACTTGTTTCAAAAGTTCTAGCAATTTTTTATTTTGTTTCTGAGCTTCTATCACTTTTTGCCTAATGGTTGGTTCAACCCTCAATTCTTCTAACATAACACATGATATCATTTAGTTTATTAAATTTATATATATAATACTATAATATTCTATATACAACATACCTGCTAAAGTCTTTCGACTTAAAGCATTAGCTACCACATTACTTTTCCCAGGATGATAGTCGATAATACAATCATAATCCATGATCAATTCCATCCATCTTCTCTGCCTTAAGTTTAGTTTTTTTTTTGTGTTGGCAAGTATTTCAAACTTTTATGATCAATGAAAATATAACACCTTTCACCATACAAGTAATGTCGCCAGATCTTAAGAGCAAATATAATAGCAGCTAACTCCAAATCATGTGTAGGGTAATTCAATTCTTGAGATTTTAATTACTAGAAGCATAAGCAATTACCTTACCCTCTTGCATCAATACACAAATAAGTCCCTGATGAGAAGCATCACTATAAATAACATAGTCTTTACCTAGAGTCGGTTGTGTCAAGACAGGCGCTTCTGTCAACATAACCTTCATTTGCTCAAAACTAGCTTGACACTGAGTATTCCACTCAAATTTAGTTTCTTTTCTACGGAGCTTTATTAAAGGAAGTGCTATCTTCGAAAACCCTTGCACAAATCTTCTATAGTATCCAGCCAACCCAAGAAAACTTCGGACTTCTGTTATATTCTTTGGTGGCTGCCAATTCAAGATAGTCTCAATCTTACTTGGATCCACACGAATACCATTAGCTAACACTACATGACCTAGAAACGTCACTTCTGTTAACAAAAAATCACATTTTGATAATTTAGCGTATAATTGATTCCCCCTTAGTGTATGTAGTATAATTCTCAAATACTTTCCTCTCTATTTCCAGAATAAACCAACATATCATCAATGAAAATAACTACAAACTGATCTAAATAGGGTTTAAAGACTCGATTCATCAAGTCCATAAAAGCTGCTGGAGCATTAGTTAAACCAAAGGGCATAACCAAAAATTTATAATGTCCATATCGAGTTCTAAAAGTTGTCTTCGGAATATCTACTTCTTTAATTTTCATTTGATAATAACCCGATTTAAGATCAATCTTAGAGAAAACACCCGCTCCTCTCAACTGATAAAAAAAGTCATCAATCCTAGGTAACAAGTACTTATTCTTAATAGTCACTTTATTCAACCATCGATAATCTATACATAATCTTAAGGTACTATCTTTCTTCTTGACAAATAAAACTAGTGCGCCCCAAAGTGACATACTAGGTCTTATGAATCCTTTATCAAGCAATTCTTGGAGTTGCACCTTTAATTCTTTTAATTCCGGATGTGCCATTCTATAAGGTGGAATAGAAATTGGTGCCATACCTGGAACTACATCAATAACAAATTATACCTCCATCTCTGGTGGTATTCTAGGTAATTCTTCCAGAAAAATATCTGAAAACTCACTCACTGTAGGTATGTCTCCCAAAACCTTGCTTGAGTGTTGTGTATCATTAACATAAGCAAGATAAGCTTCACATCTCTTCCTGATCAACCTTCTAGATTTAGCTGCAGAAATTAAACTAGAAGGATAAAATTATTTTTCTCCTTGAACTACAATTTTACCATAGCTCGAAATCTTAAAAGATACAACTTTACTACAGCAGTCCATAACTGCTTGATGTCGGGACAACCAATCCATTCTTAAGATTACATCAAAGTCATGGAATGGAAGTTCAATTAAATCAGCAAAAAGTTCTACATCATGAACTCTAAGTGGACAATTTTGATATACTCTATTTACCTTCACACTATGGCCTAAGGGATTTGTAACTTCTATCTCATAATCAAGTTTATCAACACACATTTTCTTTCTTGAAGCTATAATTGTACAAATATAAGAATATGTAGAACCATGATCTAATAATGCATACACATCGAGACCAAGTAAAGAAAATTTACCAATTACAACATCAGGAGCATCCCGGTCCTCCACAACTTTCATGGCATAAGCCCTAGTTGGAGCACTGCCTCGAGTATGAAGTCTATCTACTATTTCAGATCCTCTCTGCTGACTAACATTGGTTTGACCACCTCTACCTGTCCTACGGCTTGACTAAGACCTCTGTACAGAACTATGTCCTTTAACAACTTCTAATTCTTTTATCGTTGGAGAATCTCTAATTCTATGTTCCAAAGAACCACATTTCAAACAAGCCCCCTTTTAATACAAGCAATCTTCACTTGCATGGCCCTTACCACAATATTGACAAGGTGTAGTAACAACACTTAAAGATGAGCCTATAGCCACTCCAAACCTACCACCTCTAGATTTCTAAAAACTAGCTTCACTTCTTCTACCAGACCCTTGAGTTTGGGCTTGAATATTTCTCTGTCTTTTTTGGTCACCTTGTTGTTGTTCACTAGAAAATCCCTTCTTTGATTGTTGTTTTCTTTCATGCTCTTATTTAATCTCATTTTCTATAGCAACTGCCGCATTAACAAGAGTGGAAAACTCTTTAATCCTCATCGCTACTAAATACACTCGAATCTGACTGTTCAAACCCTGTTCAAATTGCTTACACTTCTCTTCCTCAGATGCAACCAACTCTAAAAAATATTTGCTGAGGCGAACAAACTGCCTCTCATATTTAGACACAGATGATTTCCTTTGCTTAAGATACAAAAACTCCCGGTGCTTCTCCTCTAAATAAATCTCATTAATATATTCCTTTTTAAATTCTTCTTGGAAAAATGCCCAAGTAAGTCTACCTGCGGGTACACCTTTCTACTTTGTATCTCACCAGGCATAAGCTTGTTCTTGCAACAAGAAAAATGCACACTCTAACATTTCCTCATCAGTACAATGCAGAATATCAAAAACACTCATAATCCTCTCCATCCAATACTCCGCTGCAAAAGACTCATCAGTATCACGAGCTTTAAAATCTTATGCTCCCAATTTTCTAATTCTCTCCAATGGAGATCTTTAGGACACTGGAAATGGAGGTTGTGCAGAAGGAGCAACTCTTACAATTTGCCTGAGAACTTCCCCCATATTTCTCACAAATTGGGGATCTAATGGAATTTGTTCCGCAGAAGGTTCTGATGGCTGCTGATTTCCCACACTAGCTTGACTATGTGAGGACACAGCTTGTTCCTCTGCACCTTGATGGGATTCAGAGGCCATCTTATACCTTTAAACATTAAAAATCAACTGCAACAAAATTTATTTAATTATATAGTTCACATAGCAATGACATTTGTACTTCTCTTTTTCTTTTAACCCATAGCTTAGAACCGCCTAAACCTACTCTGATACCACTAAATGTAACACCCCCTACACAACCTATACAATTAACTATATAGGAGATGTCACCTAACATTCACACTTGTTCTACATACGTGTCTATATATGTATTAAAGAAATAAAGACAAAATACTTCTAAGTATTAATGCCGTTGTTAAGCTTTCAAAATAACTACTACAACCAAACCTATATTACAAATATATATCTGTTAATTTATAAAGAACTCCTGTTGATAACTTACATTATTATAAAATTCTCAAACTACTCTCAAACTTGTACAACTGTCATACAAAATTATAAAGTATTGCCATGTGAACTATATATAATACAATATTTACAATATTGTTCTTTGAACCTTGATGATGCAGTTGATCAGAAATGTATATCTCTCGCTCTGTAGTCTCAACTCTTCTTGTTTGATCTGCATGTCAGAAAATAGTTCTAACACGCTAAGCAAAGTTTAGTGTTGCTTATGTATTCACAACATGGAAGAAAAATTAAAGAAAAGAGATCTAAACATTAAATAATTTAGAAAGCATGAAAAGTATTACTCCCAGGGTGCATAGCAAAAAGTGACTAATGTGCTTCCTCTAATATCATTCTTTTCAATTTTGCATCATCAGAAATACACAATCTATCTCTGTACCATAGACTGCCATCATTCCTCACATAAAAGTCTCGACTCTCCCCCTTCTAACAAACCAACACAATTTTCTGAATTCTCTGATCTGCTAATTGAGCCTCCCTAATATGATCCAACAAGACTGGCCTCAACTGCAACTGAGCCATTAGAGCACCATCATCAGAAGATTCAAATCTAGCATGCAACGCTCTCAACTCAACAAGCAACGATAGCGAATAAGCAATCAAACCTGCCAAAGATTTTTGACTCAAGGCATCAACAACAACATTTGCCTTACCAGGATGATAATCAATCAAACAGTCATAGTCTTTAATCAACTCTAACCACCGTCTCTACCGAAGATTCAGGTCTCTCTGAACACCCAGGTATTTCAAACTCTTGTGATCTGTATAAATGAAACACTTTTCCCCATACAAATAATGCAGCCAAATCTTCAAGGCAAAAATTATTGCTGCTAATTCCAAATCATGTGTTGGATAATTTTGCTCATGTGGTTTCAACTGTTGAGAGGCATAAGCAATGACTCTACCCTCCTGCATCAAAACACAACCTAAACCATTGTGTGAAGCATCACTGTATATCACATATGGTTTACCTTCCATAGGCAGGGTAAGGACAGGAGTTTGAGTCAACATCTCCCTCAGCTGCTCAAAACTCGCCTGACACCTATCTGTCCACACAAATTTAACTCCTTTCTAAAGTAATCTGGTGAGTGGTGTAGCTATTATAGAAAAATTCTTCACAAATCGACGATAATAGCCTGCCAATCCTAGAAAACTTCTAACCTCTGTCACAGTCTTCGGTGGACTCCAATTCAAGATAGCCTCAATTTTACTCGGATCAACTCTAATACCCTCCGCTGAAACCACATGACCAAGAAAAGCTACCTGATCGAGCCAAAACTCACACTTAGATAGTTTAGCATACAACTGTTTCTCTCTCAGAGTCTGTAATACGATCCACAAATGCCTATCATGATCCTCCTCATATGCGAATACACCAAGATGTCATCAATGAAGACTACCACAAACTATCCAAAATGGTCTGAATACCCTGTTCATCAAATCCATAAAAGTAGCTGGTGCATTCATCAATCCAAAGGGCATCACCAGAAACTCATAATGCCCATATCTCGTACGAAAAGCTGTCTTGGGTACATCCACATCTATGACTCTCAACTGATGGTACCCTGATCTCAGATCAATCTTAGAGAATATTGCTGCTCCCTTCAACTGATCAAAGAGATCATCTATACGAGGCAAAGGATACTTGTTCTTGATGGTCACCTTATTCAATTGCCTATAATAAATACACAATCTCATGGTGCCATTCTTCTTCGTCACAAACAACACAGATGCTCCCCACGGGGACACATGTAATATCCCAAAGTATTCCCAAAAAGTTTTGGAAAAATTATTGTTGTATTTGGATTAGGTGTATATGTTTTAGTGGGAAGAGAAAAGAGGTAATGAGGAGAGTATATATGTTGTATATATTGAGATATATACAACATATACAAGTCAAAAGAAGAGAAAGTCAAAGAAAGAGTTAATTTTTATTAATTAATTATAAGGAAATTAATTAAGTGGAATTTGAGTAAGTGAAAGTGGATGGAGATATTTTGAATATTTTTCTGTATTTTGCTTGGTGGAGAGGGTTTTGAGGAAGAGAGTTGTTGAGAGAGTTGACTTTGCTTTCTTTGTTTTCTTCTTTCCTTCTTTCTTCTTCGTGGCTCATTTTTCTTTCCTTTTCTTTTCTTTGTTTTACCGGCCCTCCATAGCAAGAGAGCAAGAGAGAGATTTGATCTTCCAAGCTCAAGATTGAAGGAAGTTTTCAAGTGATCAAGTTGGAAATTTAAGAGTTTCTTCATCTTTGGTAAGTTTTCCACTTGATTCTTTGATTTTCTTTGAGTTTGTGAGTTGAGATTGTGGTTGATATGTGTTGGTTTGATTGTGGTGTGTTTAAGAGTATTTGGTTTATTTGATTTTGATTTTGGGGTTGGATTGAAGAGAAAGTGTTGGGTTTGGTGGAAGAGTAAGTGTTGTGTTTGTGTTTTGGGTTTGTGGTGATGATTATGATTTGTGTTTGATGTATGTTTTGAGTTGTTTTGGTGTTTTTGCAAGTTTGTTATGGTTTTTGGGTGTGTTTAGTTAAGTTTGTTTGAAGTGGAAAATGGTGGAAGTAAGAGGTTTGTTAGATGTGTTGTGGTTGTTGCGGGAATCAAGATTTTTGGCCTGACACGCCCTTGAGCATGGCCAGGTCTTTAGGCATGTCAATGGTTCTGTGTTCTTGGATGGGTGACACGAGCAGTGACACGCCCATGTCACTGAGCGTGTCACAGCTTCTATGTTGTAGTAGCATTGACACGGCCAGTAACACGCCCGTGTTATTGAACCTGTCATAGCTACTGTGTTGAGGGAGGATTGACACGGCCATGAGCACGCCCGTGTTGTTGGACGTGTCAATATTTTTGTGAGACAGAATGTATTATACGTTTAGTAACACGCCCGTGGTTCTAAGCGTGTTAAAGCTTCTGTGTTATGGAGTTAGGGCATGGTCAGGGACACGCCCGTGTTGTTGAGCGTGTCATGTTTAGAGTTTGCCCTAGTTGGTTCTTAGCCTTATTATCTTATGTGTATCTCTAAGTGAGTGTGTATGATTACCTTTGGTTTAGATTTTGAAGAGAGTTGAGTTGTCATAATCCAAGTGTTGAAGGATTCTTGGAAAAGGAGTTTGGTGTGGAGTGAGTTGCTCTTGAGGTAAGTACAAACTTGCATGATTGCATACATTCATATGATTTTGAGATTCAATACATTTGGTTGTGAATGTGTTATGTAATTTATTATATTGTTAATAAATTTGATTTATGCTATGAATTGCTTTAATGTGAATTGAGATATGATGAAATGTGAAGCCATTGTTGTTGGCTATGATAGTGTAAATGAAATAATTGGGGCATGGTTGCCTATTTGATTATGGAATATGAAATATGAAATGAATTGAGAAAGAGGATGATAAAGAGGTAAATGAAATAATTGTGTGATTAATATGTTATTCAATTTTCAGAGTTCTGGGTTTGGCGGCATGCCTATGAATTGCTGGATAGGTGAAAAGACCAGGTCATAAGCCGAGTCCAGCTGAAAAATGTGAAATGTGATGTTTTTGGGTTAAAAGACTGGGTCGTAAGCCTCAAAAACAAATCTTTGAAACTAGATTGAGTGAAAAAACTGGGTCGTAAGCTCAAATCTAGTTGATTATCCATGGATAAATATATATATCGCCTACGGGCTTGATGATTGTGATTATGGACCAAAGCAGTAACTCTGAACTTTGAATATCATATTAAATCCTTTTTGGGCCCATGTTTGTTTTTGCTTAAATGTGATTTATGAATAATGAAATAATTGAATGATAAAATAAAAGATAAGGTTATGAAATATGATGTCCTTGAGAATTGTTTATAATGTTTGAAAGTATGATATTTGCATTTCATTATAGCATATTGTTATTGTGGTTTGTACCACTAAGCCGTTGGCTTAGCGCGATTGTGGTTCATCGCGCAGGTGACAGGATAGAACCAGAGAGCTCAGTTAGACCGAGTGGAGTCTAACTTCTGAGGTGTTGTTAGAGGGCTTAAACATCAAAGACAAACTGCCAAACATGTATAAATTTTATGTTTCGTAAAACATGGATTTTGATATGTATATGTATTTGTAAATACCACTATATTTTCCGCTGCGTATCACATAAATGTTTTATCTAATGTACTTTATAATATGATTTGAATGTTTTAAGTTTTCTTATAATATTGTTAAATTGAAAGATCGGTTTGCTTATTATAAACTGTAGCAAACCTGTATTCGGTATACGTATATTACAGGTGTATGTAGTGTGCGTATACGGGATATAGGGGTGTTACAATTGTTTTGGTATCAGAGCCTAGGTTTGAGATTCTCAACCTAGGTCAATTGTAAGAAAAAGAATATTTTTATTTTAAAAGTTGGTTTTTGAATAAGATACATGTTTTGGTATTGTCACTCTTTGATCTTTAATGAGGTAGATTCTACTGTGTTTGCAGATATAGGTAGTGATGGCGTCTCATTCACGTCAGTCTATAGAAGGTAGTGCTGAGAGTGTAGCTCCTGAAAAGGGTAGAGATGGAGCTAGGGTTGAGAGAGCTGGAGAGGCACCCGCTCCTGTGCCAGAGAGACCAGCTGTTGATGAGGTTCCGCCAGTCTGGTTACGGCATGTGGTAGAATTATTGAGGCAAGCTCTAGTGCAGCAGCCGCCACCACCACCACAACCTCAAGTGCCGATGAGACATTATGATAAATTGAGAAAGTATGGGGCTGAGGATTTCTTTGGTACTATAGATCCTGCAGTAGCTGAGCAGTGGTTGGATAGAGTGCATAGGGTATTTATTCAGTTACAATCCACTTCTGAAGAGAAATTTGATTATGCCAGATCCCTTCTATAGAAAGATGCTTATGATTGGTGGAAGACGGTTCCTCATGCCATGGATGATCCACCTACTTTGTCTTTTGGTGATTTTCTGCAGGAGTTTGAGCAGAAATATACTCCAAGGGAGTATAAGGATGTCGAGAAGATGGAATTTCTAAATCTGAGATAAGATAACCGGACTGTGACAGAGTATGAGGTAGAGTTCATCCGGTTGAGTCATTATGCCGGGGGGATTATCTCTGATGAGATTGACAGGTGTAGCAGATTTGAGGAGGGGTTGAGGCCCTCTATTATGTGTATTGTTGCTGGTTCTCGGTACCAGGATTTTTCCCAGTTGGTTGCAGCAGCTAGAAGTGTTGAGAGAGCACAGGGTATTGCAGCAGTTGCTACTGAAGAGGAGACCAAAGTTAGGAGACCCCAGTTTGAGGCAGGGTCTTCGTCTATGAAGAGAGGCAGAGGAAGTTTTATTCCGAGGATCAGTAGGAGCCAGAGACAGTCAGGCAGGTCAGTTCAGTATTAGAAGCAGAGACCGAGACCTACAGTTTCTATAGCTAGTGCTCCGACTCCAGTGGTTCAGAGGTCTACTCCACCTACATGTGTCCATTGTGGTAGGATACATGGGGGTGTCTTTTGGAAGATTAGTGGATCAGCTGTGTGTTTCAAATGTGGATCACCTGATCATTTCATTAGAGATTGTCCTGAGCTACAGGAGGATAGAAAGACTGATACTGCAGCTTCTTGACCTAGTGTTAACAGAGGTGGTCGAAGGGGCAGAGGTTTCAGTAGAGGTGGTCGACCTGGGATTAGTCAGAGAGGAGGCTCTACATCCGAAGGCAGTAGGCCAGATGAGGCTGGGTCTTCTCAGAGAGTGTATATGATGCAGAGGCAGCCGGATGCTTCAGCAGTCATTGAGGGTATCTTTTCTTTATTTGGCATTTTAGTTCTTGCTTTGATTGATCCAGGATCTACTCATTCATACATAAGTGCATCTATCTTGCCTGTGTCTGAATTGCATTCAGAATCCTTAGGATTTGATGTGTTGGTGACAAATCCTTTAGGGCATAGTGTGGTTGTTAGCAAGGTGCATCGTGATAGTGCAGTTGTGGTGCAAGGGGAGGAATTTTTGGGTGATTTGATTGAAATGCCTTTTAAGGAGTATGATTTGATATTAGGCATGGATTGGTTGTCTAAGCATGGAGCTGTGGTAGATTGTCAAAAGAAGTGTGTTACCTTGAGAACCGGTGATGGTAGAAGTGTGATGGTGTCTAGTGAGCAGAGATAACTTGCATCCTTGTTTGTTTCAGCTGTTGCAGCTAGGAAGTTGATTAGAAAAGGGTGTGATGCTTATCTTGCTCATGTTGTGGATACCAGAGTAGTGGGTTCTCAACTTGATAGTATACCCACAGTTGCGGAATTTCCAGATGTGTTTCCTAAGGAGTTGCCAGGGTTACCCCCTGAGAGAGAGGTTGAGTTTGGTATCGATTTGTTGCCTGGTACCACTCCCATCTCTATTACTCCTTATCGAATGGCACCTACTGAATTGAGAGAGTTGAAGGTGCAGTTGCAGGAGTTGTTGGATAAAGGGTTTGTTCGCCCTAGTGTTTCTCCGTGGGGAGCTCCTGTTTTGTTTATGAAGAAGAAGGATGGTACTTTGAGGTTGTGCATTGATTATATGCAATTGAATAAGGTGACTATCAAGAATAAGTATTCTTTGCCTAGGATTGATGATCTCTTTGATCAGTTTAAGGGAGCAGCAGTGTTTTCCAAGATTGATTTGATATCAGGGTACCATCAGTTGAGAGTCAGAGAGGAAGATGTTCCTAAGACAACTTTTCGCACAAGGTATGGGCATTATGAGTTCTTAGTGATGCCTTTTGGGTTGACGAATGCACCTGCAGCTTTCATGGATTTGATGAATAGGGTGTTTAGGTACTATCTAGATCAGTTCGTGGTGGTTTTCATTGATGATATTTTGGTGTATTCGTGTAATGAAGAGGATCATGACAAGCATTTGCGAATTGTGTTGCAGACCTTGAGAGAGAAGCAATTGTATGCTAAACTGTCGAAGTGTGAGTTTTGGCTTGATCAAGTGACATTTCTGGGTCATATAGTGTCAGCAGATGGTATAAGAGTTGATCTGAGTAAAGTTGAGGCCATTTTGAATTGGAGTCCACCGAAGTCTGTGACTGAAGTTAGAAGTTTTCTGGGTTTGGCAGGCTATTATCGACGTTTTGTGAAAGGTTTTTCTTTGATAGCTACTCCACTCACCTGATTACTTCGAAAGGGAGTTAGATTTGTGTGGACAGATCAGTGTCAAGCTAGCTTTGAGCAGTTGAAGGAGATGTTGACTCAAGCTCCAGTTCTTACTTTGCCTGTGGAAGATAAACCATATGTGATTTACAGTGATGCTTCACATAATGGTTTAGGATGTGTTTTGATGCAAGAGGGTAAAGTTATAGCTTATGCTTCTCGGCAGTTGAAGCCGCTTGAGCTTAATTATCCAACGCATGATTTCGAGTTAGCAGCCATAGTTTTTGCTTTGAAGATTTGGCGACATTACTTATATGGAGAGAAATGTTTTATCTATACCGATCATAAGAGTTTGAAATATTTGGGTGTGCAGAGAGAGCTAAATCTTCGGCAGAGACGGTGGTTAGAGTTGATCAAAGACTACGACTGTTTGATTGATTATCATCTTGGTAAGGCAAATGTTGTTGCGGATGCCTTGAGTCGGAAGTCTTTAGCAGGTTTGACTATTTATTCGCTCTCGTTGCTTGTTGAGTTGAGAGAGTTGCATGCTAGTTTTGAATCATGTGATGATGGTGCATTGTTGGCTCAGTTACAGTTGAGACCGATGTTGTTGGATCAAATTAAAGAGGCTCAATTGGCTGATGAGAAAATTCAGAAGATTGTTTCAGATTGCCAAAATGGGGAGAGCCGAGATTTCCATGTGAAAAGTGATGGTAGCCTTTGGTGCAAAGATAGATTGTGTGTTCCTGATGATGTAAGGTTGAGAAAGAGTATTTTGGAAGAGGCACACCAGTCGGTTTTTGCTATGCACCCTGGGAGTACAAAGATGTATCAGGATTTGAAGCAACATTATTGGTGGTCAGGTATGAAGAGAGACATAGCGGAATTTGTATCCAAGTGTCTCACTTGTTAGAGGGTGAAAGCTGAGCATCAAGTTCCAACTGGGTTGCTTCAACCTTTATCAGTGCCTAAATGGAAATGGGAACGTGTGACAATGGATTTTGTGTCTGGTTTGCCGTTGACTCAGAAGAAGCATGATGCTATTTGGGTGATTGTTGATCAGTTGACAAAGACAGCTCATTTTCTTCCAGTTCGGATAGACTATTCTCTTGAGAAGTTAGCTGAGCTATATATCAGTGAGATAGTGAAGTTGCATGGAGTCCCAATTTCTTTAGTGTCTGATCGAGATCCCCGGTTTACTTCAAGGTTTTGGAAAAGTTTACATGGTACTTTGGGTTCTCGATTGCACTTTAGCACTGCTTTTCATCCGCAGACAGATGGGCAGTCAGAGAAAGTGATACAGATTATAGAGGATATGTTGAGAAGCCGTGTCATTAATTTTTCAGGAAGTTGGGATAGATTTTTGCCACTTGTGGAATTTGCTTACAACAACAGTCATCAATCCAGTATTGGAATGGCACCATTTGAGGCATTGTATGGTAGAAGATGCAGAACGCCTCTTTGTTGGAATGAAGTTGGAGAAGGCAAGTTGGTTGGTCCTGATTTGATTAAAGAAATAGAAGAGAAAGTAAAGATAATTCGGGATCAGTTGAAAGTAGCTTCAGATCGACATAAATCTTATTCAGATTTGAAGAGGAGAGACATAGAGTTTAATGTTGGAGATAAAGTATTTTTGAAAGTGTCTCCTTGGAAAAAGATTTTGAGATTTGGCAGAAAAGGGAAGCTAAGTCCTCATTTTATTGGACCTTATGAAGTTTTAGAAAGAGTTGGACCAGTTGCTTATCGAATTGCTTTGCCGCCTGAGTTGGATAGAATTCACAATGTCTTCCATGTTTCTATGCTGCGAAGGTACAGATCAGACCCATCTCATGTTTTACCAATTGAATCTATTGAGGTGAGTTCGGATCTAACTTTTGAAGAAGAACCAGTTGCTATTTTGGCACATGGAGTGAAAGAGTTGAGACATAAGAAAGTGCCAATCGTGAAGGTTCTTTGGAAGAATCATGGTAGAGAAGAGTCAACTTGGGAGAATGAGCAAGCGATGCGAGAACAGTATCCTCAATTGTTTCAGACTTAAAATCAGGTAATTTTGAGGACGAAATTTTTTTTAGAGGGAGAGAATTGTTTTGTCGGCCCTCCATAGCAAGAGAGCAAGAGAGAGATTTGATCTTCCAAGCTCAAGATTGAAGGAAGTTTTCAAGTGATCAAGTTGGAAATTTAAGAGTTTCTTCATCGTTGGTCAGTTTTCCACTTGATTCTTTGATTTTCTTTGAGTTTGTGAGTTAAGATTGTGGTTGATATGTGTTGGTTTGATTGTGGTGTGTTTAAGAGTATTTGGTTTATTTGATTTTGTTTTTGGGGTTGGATTAAAGAGAAAGTGTTGGGTTTGGTGGAAGAGTAAGTGTTGTGGTTGTGTTTTGGGTTTGTGGTGATGATTATGATTTGTGTTTGATGTATGTTTTGAGTTGTTTTGGTGTTTTTGCAAGTTTGTTATGATTTTTGGGTGTGTTTAGTTAAGTTTGTTTGAAGTGGAAAATGGTGAAAGTAAGAGGTTTGTTGGATGTGTTGTGGTTGTTGTCGAAATCAGGATTTTTGGCCTGACACGCCCTTGACCAAGGCCAGGTCTTTAGGCGTGTCAATGGTTATGTGTTCTTGGATGGGTGACACGAGCAGTGACATGCCCATGTCACTGAGCGTGTCACAACTTCTGTGTTGTAGTAGCATTGACACGGCCAGTAACACGCCCGTGTTATTGAACGTGTCATAGCTACTGTGTTGAGGGAGGATTGACACGGCCATGAGCACGCCCGTGTTGTTGGACGTGTCAATGTTTCTGTGAAACAGAATGTATTACACGTTCAGTAACACGCCTGTGGTTCTAAGCGTGTTAAAGCTTCTGTGTTGTGGAGTTAGGGCACGGTCAGGGACACGCCCGTGTTGTTGAGCGTGTCATGTTTAGTGTTTGCCCTAGTTGGTTCTTAGCCTTATTATCTTATGTGTATCTCTAAGTTAGTGTGTATGATTACCTTTGGTTTAGAGTTTGAAGAGAGTTGAGTTGCCATAATCCAAGTGTTGAAGGATTCTTGGAAGAGGAGTTTGGTGTGGAGTGAGTTGCTCTTGAGGTAAGTACAAACTTGCATGATTGCATACATTCATATGATTTTTAGATTCAATACATTTGGTTGTGAATGTGTTAAGTAATTTATTATATTGTTAATAAATTTGATTTATGCTATGAATTGCTTTAATGTGAATTGAGATATGATGAAATGTGAAGCCATTGTTGTTGGTTATGATAGTGCAAATGAAATAATTGGGGCATGGTTGCCTATTTGATTATGGAATATGAAATATGAAATGAATTGAGAAAGAGGATGATAAAGAGGTAAATGAAATAATTGTGTGATTAATATGTTATTCAATTTTCAGAGTTCTGGGTTTGGCGGCATGCCTATGAATTGCTGGACAGGTGAAAAGACCGGGTCGTAAGCCGAGTCCAGCTGAAAAATGTGAAATGTGATGTTTTTGGGGTGAAAAGACTGGGTCGTAAGCCTCAAAAACAAATCTTTGAAACTAGATTGAGTGAAAAGACTGGGTCGTAAGCTCAAATCTAGTTGATTATCCATGGATAAATATATATCGCCTACGGGCTTGATGATTGTGATTATGGACCAAAGCAGTAACTCTGAACTTTGAATATCATATTAAATCCTTTTTGGGCCCATGTTTGTTTTTGCTTAAATGTGATTTATGAATGATGAAAGAATTGAATGATAAAATAAAAGATAATGTTATGAAATATGATGTTTTTGCTTGAGAATTGTTTATAATGTTTGAAAGTACGATATTTGCATTTCATTATAGCATATTGTTATTGTGGTTTGTACCACTAAGCAGTTGGCTTAGCACGATTGTGGTTCATCGCGCAGGTGACAGGATAGAACCAGAGAGCTCAGGTAGACCGAGTGGAGTCTAGCTTCTGAGGTGTTGTTAGAGGGCATAAAGATCAAAGACAAACTGCCAAACATGTATAAATTTTATGTTTCGTAAAACATGGATTTTGATATGTATATGTATTTGTAAATACCACTATATTTTCCGCTGCGTATCACATAAATGTTTTATCTAATGTACTTTATAATATTATTTGAATGTTTTAAGTTTTCTTATAATATTGTTAAATTGAAAGATCGGTTTACTTATTATAAACTGTAGCACACATGTATTCGGTATACATATATTACAGGTGTATGTAGTGTGCGTATACGGGATATAGGGGTGTTACAACACACTAGGGCGGATAAACCCTTTATCTAATAACTCCTGCAACTGCATCTTCAACTCTCTCAACTCAGCAGGTGCCATCCGATAAGGGGTAATAGAGATAGGAGTGGTACCAGGTAACAAATCGATACTAAACTCCACTTCTCTCTCAGGAGGTACCCCTGGCAACTCATCAGAGAAAACATATAGAAACTCGGCAACTGTGGGCATACTTTCAAGCAGGGATCCCACTACTCTAGTATCTACAGCATGAGCAAGATAAGCCTCACATCCCTTCCAAATCATCCTCCTAGCTGAAACAGCTGAAACAAACATAGATGAATGATACCTCTCACTAGATACTATAACATCCCTACCATCCCGTGTTCTCAAAGTAACACATTTCTTCTGACAGTCTACCACAGCCCCATGCTTGGATAACCAATCCATGCCCAAAATTAGATCATATTCCCTAAAAGGCATCTCAATCAGGTCACCGAGAAACTCCTCATCTTGAACAACTGGACTATCTCGGTGCACCCTACTCACCACAACACTATACCCTAAAGGATTTGTCACCAAGACATCAAATCCTAGGGACTCAGAATGCAATTCAGACACAGGCAAGATGGATGCACTTATGTATGAATGCGTAGATCCAGGATCTAATAGAGCAAGGTCTGAAATACCAAATAAAGAAAATGTACCCGCAATGACGGCTGAAGCATCCGGCTGCCTCTGCATCACATAAACCCACTGAGATGGCCCAGCCTCATCTGGCCTATTGCCTCCGGATGTAGAGCCTCCTCTCTGACTAGACCCAAGGTGACCACTTCTACTAAAACCTCTGCCAACACGACCCCCTCTGACACTGGGTCGAGAAGATGCAGTATCTGCATGCCTAACCTCTGGTGGCTCGGGACAATCTCTGATAAAATGGTCTGATGACCCACATCTAAAACACACTCCCAAAGCATCGCTCCACCAGCAGACACCTCCGTGTACTCTACCACAGTGAACACAAGTAGGTGGAGTAGGTCTCTGAGCCACTGGGGTTGGAGCACTAGCCACTGAAATTGCAGGTCTCTGCCTCTGTCTTTGTTGCTGTACTAAATAAAATATATTGTACAGGACTGGGTCAAAAATTAAGGGTATATAGTTTTCCCCCTGCTTGAACGATCTGAGACTTTAGTGAAAGAGAGTGAAAAGCAATAAGACTTAATTTTTTGATTAGATGGTTACTTGAATTTGTTTTTGGTACTTAGACCCAAGCCTGAACTTGATTTGGGTACTTGGACCCGAGACTAAACTTGATTTGGGTACTTAGACCCGAGACTAGATTGAATTTGGATACTTGGACTCAAGATTGATTTGATTTGGGTACTTAGACCTGGGATTGGATACTTGGACCTGAGACTGAATTGAATTTGGGTGCTTGGACCCGAGACTGAACTGAATTTGGGTACTTAGACCCTAGATTGAATTTGATTTGGGTACTTGGACCCTAGAATGGATTGGAAATCAGGTCTTGCTTTGGAATGACATGATGCTCCATATTTATTGCTTTTATCTTTAAGATGTTGAAAATATGAATAATGGAGGCCCCAAACAGCAGAGTCAGGGATTCATCTATTTTGAATTATGTTTCAGCATGTCAGTTGATAGCTTCTTCATGACCTTGCCAATAATCATTTCCTTTGCCCAATGTGTCCTTTGGAGGTTCAACATACTTCCCTTAACTTGAAGGCTTTGTATAACAAAACATTTTTTTTTTGAATTTTTGAATTTTAATTTTGAAATCAAATGTTGGCTTTGCCAAATTAATGTCAATGTACCTCAGGATTTGATTTTTCCAAATTAACATATCTATAACATGACAACTCTAGTTACCGTACTAAACTTGGGAATCATTTCTATTTAAGCAAGAACTATTGCACTTCAGATAGGCACCTACACATTACTTGGCCAAAGGTCTCATTGAATTTAAATATCATCTATCTCATATGCATGCTCATCCAAACTATCTCCACTAATAGACTCTACCTACCAAGAGAGATCAACAGGTCTTTGATAGGCTTGAAATGGGGTTTATAAGGGACATGGGTTAAAGTGAAGGCCATTTTGAGATAGGAGCTGATGTGACACAATGGACAAACCTTCACACTATAAACTACTTGTTGAAACTTTTGGGAGCATGAAAAGACAGAGCTTATTCTTCTTTCTTTTTTGTCGTCAACCTGAATCTTGATTGGGATAGTCTTTGCCATTGCAAAAAAAGTTTGGTACCCAAATACATTTCTTTTCTTCTTCTCCCTTTTCTTTCTTTTTATTTTTCTTACTCTTCCCTTTCTTTGAGTATTTTATCATTTTGTCCTTCTTCCTTGTAGGACTTTCAAGAATTGGATGGTCTTCCTCCTTTTTCCTTGATTTTGATTGAATCTTTGGTTGGGTTGGACCAATTCAAGTCAATCTGTCCTTATAAACCAAATGGAAGCCTTTTGTTGTCTTAGGTAAAAGAGAACTCAGTTAGCTTTTTGAACCGCCTTTTTAGGTTTTATATTTTTTCTTCTTTTTTTTCCTTCTTTTTTTTCTTTTCTCTTTTTCTTATTTTTTTTTCCTTTTTTTCTTTTCCTTTCTCTTCTTTCTTTTTGTTTTTTTGGTTCTAGCTCTAAAAGAGTTGTCTTGTTTGTACTAACTTGGGCTTCCAATAATGGATGAGTGGATTAACATAAATCTTCTTTAACAGGGATAAATCATTTGTTACTCTGATGTTGTCTTGATATATTGGAGATATTAGAAAAACTTCAACTACCCTTATGGTCTTGAGAACTTCAACTACCCTTATGGTCTTGAGAACTTCAATTATCTTCATGGTCTTAAGAACTTCAACTATCCTCATGATCTTGACTAATCATTGCTTTCTTTGATCTTCTTGCCTCTTCATCTTAGTGATCATAAGACTTGTCAAAAATATCACAACAGCTCAGGGTAGATTATTGGGATTATATGCCAATGAAAAGAAAGCTAAAATTTTATGAAGGCTCAAAAGGACAACTAGGGATTGATATTTAATTGGGTGGATACTAGTTGTTGGCTCGTCAAATAATGCCTAGATTATTTCTCTCTTAAATAAGCAGAGTTCAATTTCACCTCGAAAGTTTGTCAAAGCATGTTTTAAGACTGGCTAAGACCTAGACAAAGGTAATTATGCAGGAGCCCTCTCTAAGTAAGCATACACAACTCAATGCTATAGAGCAATTTTCTCACCTAGTAAAGTCATTCAAGTCATGATGCCTAGACACGTTAATTTATGAATATCAAGCTAGATTCCTCATTGGTTGAGCACCAAAATGAACAAAGACCAACAAATTTTTTGATGAAAATAATTTATTCAAACAAATTTAAATTTGAAAAACACGATTGTTCTAATTAAAGAAAAATTTGAAAAGCAACATTCAAGCTAAGGAAAGTTTGTTGAGTTAAGCTTCTTTTCCTTTCACATCTTTAATATCCCCATTTTGAAAGGATGATAAAAGAAAATCTTCTTCCAATCCTTTTCCTACCATGAAGGTTGTTGGTGGTGGCATCCTGTCGAACCTTGGAAATGGATTACCTTTGGTATTGGGCTTAGCCGGCTCAGGCAACTTGCCATTATCAATTAAATTCTGGATCTCATGCCTCAACTTTATGCAATTGTCCATTTCGTGTCCAGGCCTTTGATGGAATTGGCAAAATGCATTAGTATCAAAAAATAGGCAAAGGATGAGGAGTTAAGGGTTGAAACAATCCCTTCTTTTGTAGCTTATTGAGAACCCAAGAAAGTGGCTTCCCTAATTCTGAAAACTGCCTCATTCCTCCTTGACTAGTGGAATTAACATTAGCTTCCTTTTGTGTGCTTTGATTGCCCGACTGGTAATTCCCTTTCTCATTCCTTTTTTTTATTGAAAAATGATTCTTCTCCCTTTCCCACTCTTCAATTTGTAGACCAGCTTGGAGAAGATCTTTGAAGTCCCTTATAAAGCTGTGAGACAGCCTTTCACGGAGGTTGGGCAAGACGCCTCTCACAATCATCCATATTTGATCAGATTCATCGGGCCTTTTCTTGAGCAAAGCAGCTTTATTTCTCCACCTTTTCACATAGTCCATAAAATTCTCATTTGGTCTTTGTCTAATGGACTCAACTTCCATTAAGGTAACTTCCAACTCAACATTGTACCTATATTGCTGAATGAAAGCCTTGTACAACCTGTCCCAATCATTTTGAGTACTTTATTCTAAGGTGTTGAATCAATTTTGGACAACAGGGTCCGATGAAAGCATAAAGTACCTTAGAATTTGAGCCTTAGTAGCTCGGGCAGACTGCATAGTAGTGATATACTGCTTCATATGGAGGTGAGGATTTTCAGTTCCATCAAACTTCGCAAAAGATGGCATCTTGAATTTGAATGGAACTTCTTCGTCTAGCTCAAATAATTTGTCAACTTCGGACATTTCTTCGGTTTTCAGTTTCTTCTCAAATTTCTTTTCTAAATCCGCGATCATCTTTTCAACATCAGAAGTCTCGATCTTTTCAACAGTTGTCTTCTCAACAACCTTTGACTCCTTTTTGTCTTGAGGATCTCGGTAGTATTGAGCCTAATCATCATCATCATCAATGATCACCTTATCATCATCGAAAACCACTTCACCAACTTTAGTCATCCCTTTGTCCTTAGGCTTCTTGAAGTTAGCAGATGCTTCGATATTATTTCCTAAAATTGCAGCCAATTGGTTCTTCACGGTCACGGCCATGGCCTCTTTTGTTTCTTCCATCTGGGCATTGAGGGCTTCATCCACCATTCTTTGAATTTGTTCGGGCTCCATTGCTTTTGGTGAGCAAGTGATTGAGTCGTTGCTAGATTCTTCTCTTCCAGCGTAGGTCGGATTGTCATAAGCTTTTGAACTATCGTAATCCAGGGCTGTGAGCCAGAGAGGATCAAGGATATGAGATGCAAATGTATACAAATAGGACATTCCTTCCAACCTTTGAAGTTGAATTAGGGTTTTTAGTGTTTCAGAAAATATATTTGATTTTAGAATTTGAGAAAACAATTTATAGTTTATAAAATTTTTGGAAATAGGCAAGACAATTTAAGGTTTTTGGAAACATAAAGTATTTTTTTAGGGTTTTAAGGTTTTGGAAAATTGGAAAGCAGATTAGGATTTTAGGAATTAATAAAATGATTTAGGGTTTTGGAAAGTTGGAAAGTAGATTAGGGTTTTAAGATTTTGAAGAAATAGATTAGGGTTCTTAGGTTTTAAAAGAATCAGAAAAGTAATTTTAGGGTTTTTGAAAATAGAGGAGACGATTTAAGGTTCTAAGGTTTAGAAGAAGTAAATTAGGGGTCTAAGATTTTTAGAATCAAAAGAAACAATTTAATGGTTGAAGCTACTGTAAGGAAAAAAGAGATTAGATATTCAAACCTTTGTTTGTTGGTTCCACCAAAAATTGCTTCTTGGATGAACAAGGACAAAGGCAAGATGACTGCCTTTGATGGATTGATTGCTTGCTTATTCTTCTCTAAGAAGTCCGATCGTTTTACTGCCAAGTCCCTTCAATTTTTCAAGTTCGATCTCTTCAAAGTTCCCCCTAAAAGTTTCTTCCCCTTTCTGTGTCTTTTTTAGTCTTATTTATAGAAAATTTAGATGATTAATTCAACTTGTTTATGAAAACTATCATTAATTAGGAAAAGGAAACCGAAACCAAATAGAATTTGGTTTCAGAAAAAATTACGTCGAAAAAATTTTGCAGGAAAAAAAAACTGCTGCGGGAGCTACGGGCGAAAACTGGCGAGCTAGCACGCTGGCGGGCTGCTGGCCATTTCGCCCGCAGGAAATTCCTGTGAGCAAAATGGCAAAGCTATTTCATCCAACACTGTTTTTCGGCGACGAATTTTTTCACCCTCGATTTTTCCGTCACCGATTTTTAATTTTATATTTTTATTATATTTTATTATATTATTAAAAATTATAAAAAATAAATACTAAAACAAATATTATTTAATTAAGATAACACAAAAATTATTTTGGACTAAATAAAATATATTGGACCGGACTGGGTCAAAAATTAAGGGTCTACATATAGGTATACTGTCAAGCTGGGACTCCACTACTCTGGTATCTACCATGTGAGCAAGATATGTTTCACATCCCTTATGGATCATTCTCTTAGCTGAAACAATTGAAATAAACATGGATGAAAGATGTTTATGCTCACTAGATACTATCACATCTCTACCATCAAGTGTTCTCAGAGTAACATGTTTCTGCTAACAGTCTACCACAGCCCCATGTCTGGAAAACCAATTGTAGACCATTAATTTTTTGACCCCAATTTAATACTGTTCTAATTAAAGGATGCCAAAATAAATTTGATCTGACTTTAAATATTTAAACCTAGTTTATAATTTTAAAGGAGTCAGTTCGGATTAAAGAGGCATAAATTCAATTGTAAAACCCTAAAATCAAGTGAAATTGGCCCAAATTAAAACTTTTTGGTCCATAAGTTAAAAAAGGCCAGAAGAATTTGAGTGAGGTCGGCCGAGGAGACATGAGCATGTCTCATGTCGATCTAGCAGCCCAGATCGACATGAGGTTGGACTCATGTCGACCTAGGCTAGCTAGGTCGACATGAGCATGCTTCATGTCGACCTGGCAAGCTAGGTCGACATGGGCATGCTTCATGTCGACCTTGGCAGCCAAAGGTCGACATGAGCATGCCTCATGTCGACTTGGGCAGCCCAAGGTCGACATGAGGTTGGTCTCATGTCGACCTAGGGCAACCAGGTCGACATGGGTTCAATATGTTTCCTAATTTGACTAGAATTTGTTTTAGGGACTGACTAATATTAGGTTAAGAATTCTGAGTGAGTTTCGGCTATAAATAACAATATTTTAGAATTCAGAAGGGAGGAGAAACTTTTGGAGGACAATAAGGGAGGAATCAGACTTTAGACAGACTTGGAATTCTTGAATTGGAACTTTACAAATTGATGGGAATTTTTTAGAAGAGAAGGAGCAAGCAAGCTATCAAGCTATCAAAGGCAGCAACCTTGCCTTTGTCCTTCTTCATCCAAGAAGCAATTTTTGGTGGAACCAACAAATGAAGGTTTGAATATCTAATCTTTTTTCCTTACAGTAGCTTCAATCATTCAATTATTTCTTTTGATTTTAAAAATCTTAATTCGTTTCTTTGTTTTCCAAAAAATCCTAAAATTACTTTTCTGTTTCTTCTAAAACCTAAGAACCCTAATCTATTTCTTCAAAATCTTAAAACCCTAATCTACTTTCCAACTTTCCAAAACTTTAAATTGTTTTATTCCCAAAACCCTAATCTGCTTTCCAATTTTCCAAAACCTTAAAGCACTAAATTGATCCTTTTATTTTCAAAAACCCTAAAAAATATTTTGTTTCCAAAAAACCTTAAATCATCTTGCCAATTTCCAAAAACTTTATAAACTCTAAATTATGTTCTTTAACTTCAAAACCAAAAACAGTAAACCCTAAACTAGTAAACCTAAACCCTAAAGTTCTCTTAAACCCTAATTCCCTTAAAACCGTAAACCCTAATTTTTCTAAACCCTAATCTTTAAAACCTTAAAACCTTATAAATCTAAATATGAAAATTCAACACAGTAAGCCTAAAAACAACAATCCAATAGCTAATAATCATAAACCTAATGTTTTAAGGTATCCGAACCCTAATTTCATGATTTTACCCCTCAAACCCTAATTTGGTTAATCAAAGAACCTTATCAATCTCTTAAATTATAAAACCTTAATCCATTTTAATTCACTTAAAACTTACAGTAGCTTAAACCTAGCTTAAACCTATAAATTCCAAAACCCTAAACATTAAATAAAGAATCTTAAATAGAAACAGTAGCCTTAATTTGTATCGTTACTTGCTTTATTTATTCTTAGATTTGATTGTGTAGTTCATTAAATGCTTTGATTTATTTGATATGCTTTAATTTATTTAAGCTCAATGCTTGGTTTATTTAAATTATCATGGATGAATGTTTATATTTTGATTGATGTTTGATATCGTTGATGAATGATTTATTTATGATGAATGGTTATTTACCTTTATCAATTTATTTTGATTTCCAAATGTTGTAAGAGGTATGTTTCCACTTCGTGGGTACCTCATTAGTTAAATATCATGTAATTTAAATTGCTTATATTTTAGACCAATATAAAGGACATGTTTCTACCTTTTGGTGGGTGTCCTATTAGTTTAGACATGGATGATGTAAGGGCATGTTTCAATCTTCGGATGGATGTCCATTTATTTGCTTTGTTTGGACATTGCTTTGATTTTAATATAACAATGCTTTATTTTAATTGTTGCATGTAATATGGATAATATTGTTATATTTAAGAATTTTATAATATTATGACCTGTAAAGGAGGCCGGTTCCAATGAACCGTACGTTGTGGGAGTGCTGGGCCATTTCTCACCTTCCCCACATGTACCCACTTTCCGAACCCATTAGGGGGTTGGGGATTCCTTAGGAATTGAGTCATCCACCTTTCTTTTTCCCGGCCCGTCCGGGTGGTGACTCCATTTCCTCCAGACTTAGGTCCGTGTTCTCTAAGGCCCCGAGCCTAAACAGTGCCGAAGTCGCAAGAACTATTTCACTAGGAGTGGGGGCGAAAATCCCCGCTCATAGTGGCGGCTCCACTGGGGATAAGAGAAGTTGATTCCATTGGTCTTTATATTATTCTATTCTTTCTTATAATGATATTATCCATTGCATCATATTAGATTGCGTCGTGTGCATGATTTAGGATGTCCATGTTACCCGTGTTGTGTTATTTAAGGGATACCATACTTTCACTCAAGGTATGGAGATCGAGCATGAAATAACCACTCATAGCCTCGTACCATTTGATATATACCTACTATAGGAACCTAAGCCTTTTAACCCAAAGACTAAAGCTCATGTAATTGGCCTAGTTACTTTCCTTAGGTTTTACCCCAAATGGTTGTTGTTTGACTATGGTTAATTTATCTTGGTTTAAATCATGGCTTATTTGGTTGGTTCTTTTTCTAATATGACCTAAGTACATTTGTAAGTTCAAATAAAGTTTTCTTTAAAATCCAAAAGACCAAAGCTATCTTCAAAACATTTCAAAATGGTCTTTGGATATAAAACTTTTCTAAAAACAAATCAAAAATTCTTTTGCTCATGGCCCAAATACTAAGCCCAAAATCCATTTTTTTCTAAAATCTTTTTACAATGGGCTTAGAAACAAAATTTTTATCCAACCTTTTTTACAAAGAGCTTACAAATTATTTAGGTCAATTACGAAATACCAAAAATCAATTGTGAGCCTAGTTTATACTAAGAATAATTAATCATGGGCTTGTTTTTGGCATGAATCATTAGTTACTTTTTTCAAGTGAGAAATCTATTTATAATAAACCTCTTAATTTAGTTTTAATCCAATATAGCATAAAAGCTACATTAGTTGGTTGAGTGGATTAAAACCTAATTAATGGGAATTATCCTAAATTGATTTCCATTTTTGAAAATACAACTAATGATTGAAACGTCCGAAGGAAATATTCGAAAATAAGATACCCCATATTGGTATTTTATTAACCATATACCTAGGAAAAGAGACTCGCTATTCGTGTGTGGATGTTATAAGGTTGGAAGGAACATCCTATTTGTCCTTGTTTGTTAATTGTTTGCGCATACATGCATACATTTGCATCTCATATCATTGATTCTTTATGGCTCATAGCCCTAGATTACGACAATTCAAGAGCATACAACAATACCATCTACAACATTGACTTTAATTCAAGTGCTTCATTGGAAGGATGGATGCAAACCAGCTAAGGGTTATAATCGATGAAGTTGTCAAAGCTAGGATGGCCGAATTACAAGACTAATTGGTTGAAATTATGAAGACCCAGTTAATTGAAATTCTGGAGATCATCAATAATGCTAATAAGGCATCTCCCATTGACATAAGAAAGAAGGAAAAGACAACATTAACAAGGAACATGTCTACTGATAGAGATCGAATGAAAAATGAGAGATCAATCCCTATTCTATAAGACCAACCAAACCATGTGCTATCTAAGTGGAGCAATAAGAGCGGCTATCACCCTAGTGGGCAAAGTCAAAGGGAAAGAGGAAGTTTTTAGAAAAATGCAACAACTGAGCCAACAAAGAAGCGTAAATTTTCAGACTTAAGGGAGCCTTTGTCAAAGATGTTAGAAAACCTAATGAAAATGGATTTGCTACAACCATTGGCACCTCGGCCTCTACATAAGCCTCTACCACCAAATTTTGATGCCAAGGTTTTCTATCAATTCCATCAATACAAGGGCATGAGACAGATAAATGTGTTCGATTAAGGCACGAAATCCAAGATTTGATTGACAGTGGAAAGCTGCCTGAGCCTGATAAGCCCAACACTAAGAATAATCCTCTGCCTAAATTTGGAAGGGCACCATCGCTTACAACCTTCATGAAGAGTTTTATCTTGTCACCTTGTCATGATATGGATAGAGAAGCTGCTAAAGATGATATGCTACTAAGCAAGCTTGGGCTAACTGTGGATGATGAAGCAATGATCCTTGATGATGAAAAAAATCCTTGCCCTTGATATGTCTAAATAAATGGAGTATCTTCGACTCTAATTCAATCAACTTTCCTTAGCTTGAATGTTGCTTTTCAAATTTACTTTCTTTAATGTTTTGGAACTATTGTGTTTTTCAAATTTAAAGTTGCTTGAAATAAATTACTTTCATCAAAATTTGGTCTTTGTTCATTTTAGTGCTCAACCAATGAGAAATTTAGCTTGATAATTCATGAATTAATTTATGCATCATGACTTGAATGACTTTACTGGGTGAGGAAATTGCTATATAGCATTGAGTTGTGTATGCTTATTTAGAGAGGGCTCTTGCATAATTATCTTTGTCTAGGTCTTAGTTAGTCTTAGAACATGCTTTGACAAACTTTCCAGGCGAAATTGAACTCTGCTTATTTAAGAGAGAGATGATCTAGGCATTGTTTGGTTAACCAACAACTAGTATCCACCCTATTAAATATCAATCCCTAGTTGTCCCTTTAAGCCTTCATAAAATTTTAGCTTTCTTTTCATTGGCTTGCAAACCCCAATAACCTACCCTGAGCTGTTGTGATACTTTTGCAAGTCTTATGATCACTAAGATGAAGAGGCAAGAAGACCAAATAAAGCAATGATTAGTCAAGATCATAAGGATAGTTGAAGTTCTTAAGACCATAAAGATAGTTGAAGTTCTCAAGACCATAAGGGTAGTTGATGTTTTTAAGACCATAAGGGTAGTTGAAGTTTTCCTAATATTTCCAATATACCAAGACAACATCAGAGTAACAAATGATTTATCCCTATTAAAGAAGATTTATACCACTCCACTCATCCATTATTGGAAACCCAAGTTGGTACAAATAAGATAACTTTGTTTGAGCTAAAACTAAAAAATGAAAGAAAGAAAGAAAAAGAAAGAAAATAAAAGAAAAGAAAGAAAATAAAAGAAAAGAAAAAAGAAGAAAACAAAAGAAGACAACAAAAAGGAAAAAAGAAAAATAAAACCCAAAAAGGCGGTTCAGAAAGCTGATTGAGTTCTCTTTTACCTAAAGCAGCAAAAGGCTTCCATTTGGTTTATAAGGACATTTTGACTTGAATTGGTCCAACCAAAGATTCAATCAAAATTGGAGAAAAAAGGAGGAAGACCATCCAGTTCTTGGAAGTTCTGTACTTAACAGTCCTACAAGGAAGAAGGATAAAATGATAAAATGCTCAAAGAAAGGGAAGAGTAAGAAAAATAAAAAGAAAGAAAAGGGAGAAGCAGAAAAGAAACGAATTTGGATAACAAACTTTTTGCAGGGGCAAAGACTGTCCTAATCAAGATCTAGATTAATGCCAAGAAGATAGAAGGAATTTGGTGTCTAGCAATATTGCTACAGCTGCCTAAAGTTCAAACAAAAAATTTGTAGTGTGAGGGTTTGTCTATTGTGTCACATCGGCTCCAACTTACAAATGGCCTTCATTTAAACCCGTGTCCCTTATAGACCTCATTTCAAGCCTATTAAAGACCTGTTGATCTCTCTTGGTAGGTAGAGTCTATTAGTGGAGATCGTTTATGCATATGAGATAGACAATATTTAAACTCAATTAGACCTTTGTCCAAGTAATGTGTATGTGCCTATCTGAAGTGCAACAGTTCTTGCCTAAATAGAAATAATTCCCGAGTTTAGTACGGTAACTAGTGTTGTAATGTTATAGATATGTTAATTGGAAAAATCAAGTCTTGAGGTACATTGACATTGATTTGGCAAAGCCAACATTTGGTTTCAAAATCAAAATTCAAAAAATAAAAAATATTTTTGTCACACAAAGCCTTCAAGTTAAGAGAAGTTTATTGCACCATCAAAACTCGAAGAACACATTGGGCAAAGGAAATGATTATTAGCTAGGTCATGAAGAGGCTACCAACTGACATGCCAAAACATAGTTTGAAATGGATGTATCTCCGCTGTTTGGGTCTCATCACTCATGTTTCCAACATCTTTAAGATAAAAGCCATAAAAGCGATGCCTTCTATCATTCCAGTGCAAGACCTGAACAAGCATCTGAAAGAAATCCATGAGAACATTTCAGTTGATCACCTCGGTCTGTGAGTCAATGAAACCTCTGAGTATTATTCATGCATATCATGCATACATGAGCATATCACATTGTATTTTCTTGTATTGTATTGTCTATTCTTTATCAAAGTGAACAGAAAATACCTTGTGAAGTAAAGAATCAAAAGAAGATATCAAATCAGGGGGGCATGGAAAGCCCATTGCTTGAGAAAGCTCCAAAGAGAAGAAATGCGTGCTTGTGCAAAGAACTAGACAACAAAATCATCAATCAAAGCTTGCATGGAAAAAATCTTTGGCTTAAGCCTACACAGGGGACAAAGTTTCTCCTTTTCAATTTTTTAAGTTTATATATAAAATATTTTCAAACTCACTTGCAAATATTTCGCCATGCAGGGGGTAGGAGAAGATATGCGGGCCAGCTAAAAATAGCTAAATTTTTGCAAAAAGAAAGAACAAAAGAATGGAACATTAGAACTATCAAAAGAATGAAGACGCAAAAGACAAAAGATCAGTCCAGCTAGAAGAGCTGAAGCCAATATAGGACAAATCTCTAAGGATGAAGATCCACTTTCAAGGGTGAAGACTCAATTTCTAAGGATGAAGATCCAGCTTAAAGGATGAAGATCCATTTTCAAGGGTGAAGACCCGATTTACAAGGATGAAGATCCATTTTCAAGGGTGAAGACCCGATTTTCAAGGATGAAGATCCATTTTCAAAGGTGAAGACCTGATTCCAAGGATGAAGATCCAATTTCAAAGGTGAAGACCTAAAGTCCAAAGGATGAAGATCCATTTTTAAGGGTGAAGACCCGATTTACAAGGATGAAGATCCACTTTTCAAAGGTGAAAACCTGATTCCAAGGATGAAGATCCAATTTCAAAGGGTTAAGACCCGAAGTCCAAAAGGATGAAGATCCATTTTCAAGGGTGAAGACCCGATTTTCAAGGATGAAGATCCATTTACAAGGGTGAAGAAAAAATCTGCAAGGATGAAGATCCATTTACAAGGGTGAAGACCCGATCTCCAAGGATGAAGATCCATTTACAAGGGTGAAGACCCGATCTCCAAGCATGAAGATCTGTTTTCAAAGGTGAAGATCCAATGCTAAGGATGTAGATCCAAGGTCCAACAATGAATATTCATTTTGAGGGTGAAGACCCACAATGCGTTAAAGAATAGAATAGCTGGAGTTGTCAAAATTCTCAATTGATAAAAGGTATGTCAAACTCGGTCTCGGGTCCAGAACCCAAACCCTAAATTCACCTTGGGTCCAGAACCCAAATAATTATTGAGTCCATAACTCAAACCAACCTTGGGTAAGGAGTCCTATATGGCTCTAAACCCAGTCAAAAATCACATTGCTTTTCACTCTCTTTTGCCGTAATCAATTCAAGATCGTTCAAGCAGGGGGCAAACTGTAGACCCTTAATTTTTGACCCCAATTTAATACGGTTCTAATTAAAGGATGCCAAAATAAATTTGATCTGACTTTAAATATTTAAACCTAGTTTATAATTTTTAAAGGAGTTGGATTGGATTAAAGAGGCATAAATTCTATTGTAAAACCCTAAAATCAAGTGGAATTGGCCCAAATTAAAAAATTTTTGTCCATAAGTTAAAAGAGGCCATAATAATTTGAGTGAGGCCATCCGGAGAGACATAAGCATCCCTCATGTTGATATGGCAGCCTAGATCGACATGAGGTTGGACTCATGTCGACCTAGGCAAGCTAGGTCGACATGAGCATGCTTCATGTCGACCCTGGCAATCTAGGTCGACATAGGCATGCTTCATGTCGACCTTGGCAGCCTAAGGTTGACATGAGCATGCCTCATGTCGAACTAGGGCAACCAGGTCGACATGGGTTCAATACGTTTCCTAATTCAACTAGAAATTATTTTAGGGATTGATTAATATTAGGTTAAGGATTCTGAGTGAGGTTCGGCTATAAATTACAATGTTTTAGAATTCAAAAGGGAGGAGAAACTTTTGGAGGAAAAAACTTTTGGAGGACAACAAGGGAGGAATCGGACTTTAGACAAACTTGGAATTTTTGAATTGGAACTTTACAAATTGATGGGACTTGTTTAGAAGAGAAGGAGCAAGTAAGCAATCAAGCTATCAAAGGCAGCAACCTTGCCTTTGTCCTTGTTCATCCAAGAAACAATTTTTGGTGGAACCAACAAACGAAGGTTTGAATATCCAATCTTTTTTCCTTATAGTAGCTTCAATCATTCAATTATTTCTTTTGATTTTAAAAACCTTAATTCGTTTCTTTGTTTTCCAAAAAATCCTACAATTACTTTTTTGTTTCTTCTAAAACCTAAGAACCCTAATCTATTTCTTTAAAATCTTAAAACCCTAATCTACTTTCCAAAACTTTAAATCGTTCCTAATCTGCTTTCCAATTTTCCAAAACCTTAAAACACTAAATTGATCCTTTTATTTCCAAAAACCCTAAAAAATATTTTCTGTTTCCAAAAAACCTTAAATCGTCTTGCCAATTTCCAAAAACTTTATAAACTCTAAATTATGTTCTTCAACTTCAAAACCAAAAGCAGTAAACCTTAAACTAGTAAACCTAAACCCTAAAGTTTTCTTAAGCCCTAATTCCCCTAAAATCATAAACCATAATTTTTCTAAACCCTAATTTTTAAAACCTTAAAACCTTATAAATCTAAATATGAAAATTCAACACAGTAAGCCTAAAAACAACAATCCAATAGCTAATAATCATAAACCTAATGTTTTAAGGTATCTGAACCCTAATTTCATGATTTTACCCCTCAAACCCTAATTTGGTTAATCAAAGAACCTTATCAATCTCTTAAATTATAAAACCTTAATCCATTTTAATTCCCTTAAAACTTACAGTAGCTTAAACCAATAAATTCCAAAACTCTAAACATTAAATAAAGAATCTTAAATAGAAATAGTAGCCTTAATTTGTATCTTTACTTGCTTTATTTATTCTTAGATTTGATTGTGTTGTTCATTATATGCTTTGATTTATTTTATATGCATTAATTTATTTAAGTTCAATGCTTGGTTTATTTAAATTATCATGGATGAATGTTTATATTTTGATTGATGTTTGATATCGTTGATGAATGATTTATTTATGATGAATGGTTATTTACTTTTATCAATTTATTTTGATTTCCAAATATTGTAAGAGGTATGTTTCCACTTCGTGGGTACCTCATTAGTTAAATATCATGTAATTTAAATTGCTTATATTTTAGACCAATGTAAAGTACATGTTTCTACCTTTTGGTGGGTGTCCTATTAGTTTAGACATGGATGATGTAACGGCATGTTTCCATCTTCAAATGGATGTCCATTTATTTGCTTTGTTTGGACATTGCTTTGATTTTAATATAATGATGCTTTTTTTTAATTGTTGCATGTAATATGGATAATATTGTTATATTTAAGAATTTTATAATATTAAGACCTATAAAGGAGGCCGGTTCCAATGAACCGGACGTTGTGGGGGTGCTGGGCCATTTCTCACATTCCCCACACGTACCCAACTTTCCGAACCCATTAGGGGGTTAGGGATTCCTTAGGAATTGAGTCATCCACCACTTTCTTTTTCCCAGCCCGTCCGGGTGGCGACTCCATTTTCTCCAGACTTCGGTCCGTGTTCTCTAAGGCCCCGAGCCTAAACAGTACTGAATTTGCAAGAACCATTCCACCGAGAGTGGGGGCAAAAATCCCCTCTCACACTAATCCATGTCCAAAATCAAATCATATTCTCTAAAAGGCATCTGAATCAAGTCATCGAGAAACTCCTCGTCCTAAACCACAACCGGGCTATCTCGATGCACCCTGCTAACCACAATACTGTGCCCTAAAGGATTTGTCAGTAAAACATCAAAACCTAGGGACATGACCAAGAAACTCCTAATCCTGAAACCACATGATCGAGAAAAGTCGCTTGATCAAGCCAAAACTTACATTTAGACAGCTTAGTATACAACTGTTTCTCTCTCAGAGTCTACAATACAATCCGCAAATGCTTGTTATGATCGTCCTTATTGCACGAATACACTAAGATATCATCAATAAAGACTACCACAAACTAATCTAAGTATGGTCTAAACACCCTGTTCATCAAATCCATAAATGTTGCTGTGCATTCATCAATCCAAAGGGCATCACCAGAAACTCATAATGCCCATACATCGTGCGGAAAGCTGCCTTATGTACATCTACATCTCTAACTCTAAATTGATAGTATCCTGATCTCAGATCAATCTTAGAGATTACTGCTGCTCCCTTCAACTGATCAAATAGATCATCTATCTGCAGAAATGGACCTCTAACCAAAACTATCCAAGAGGTAAGAACTAAAAAACTATCTCGATTGCATTGAACCTTCAGCCAAAACCTAAAGTGGATTTAGGCAGTAAGCTTGGTTCATCTCTTTCAATTCGGAGGAGCCAATAAATTCATGTTCATTTTCTTCCAAACTTAGCTGTTGATAAAATTTTAGTAACAAAAAATTGAATACATTAAAGTTGATTAGTCTAGTGGAAAATAAATTTGATTGTGATTTGGTATAAAACTTTAATAATGGAATTTAATTCAATCTATTCGGGACCAAACCTTAATTTAGTATTTTAAATCCTAAGTCATATGATTAAACCCTAATTCACATGAAAACCATAGTTTAGGAAAAGCCCTAATTTGTATAAATATAAAACCCTAGTTAGATAAAAACTCTAATTCCCCAATAAAACCATATCGTGTAAATTATTTACATTTCTAGGGCACTGCCCCTTTGACCCCCATCCATTAGCCGGCTAGCGGGAAAGCCATACGCAACTCCTCGTTAATGGGGTCAATATTTATTTATAGATTGCAATTTGTGATTAACATTAATTTCATTTCATTAAACTCTAATTTATTATGATTAAACTACATGTTTGGATTATTTATTTTGCTATGAATGGTTAAATGGTGTTAATTTTATTATTTGGATTTTAAGGATGTAAAAGGCATGTTTCCACTTGTGGGTGCCTTGTTATATTTATTCGATGTAATTTAACTTATTTATATGGACTTTGGGACAATTGTAAAGGACACGTTTTCACCTTTTGGTGGGTGTCCTATTTTATTTATTTTCCTTATGGACATTTGTAAGGACATGTTTTCATCTTTGGATAGGTGTCCATTTTATTTATTTGTTTGATTTATAATATAATGATTATTTATTTCAATAATTGCATGTAGTATGGAAAATATTACTTAAGAATCCAATAATATTTAGACCTTAAAAGGAGGTCAATTCTAATAAACTAGGCGTTTTGGGTGTGCTGGGCCATTTCTCACCTTCCCATGTGTAACCAACTTTTCGAACCTAATAAAGGGTTGGGGATTCCTTAGGAATCAAGTTATCCACCCCTTTCTTTTTCCCAGCTTATCCTGGTGGTGACTCCATTTTCATCTATTTTAGGCCCGTGTTCTCTAAGGTCCTGAGCCTAACAGTGCCAAAGTCGCAATAACCATTCCACATGGGAGTGGGGGCAAAAATCTCCGCTCATAGTGGCAACTCCACTGGGTAGAAGAGAAGTTGATTTCGTTGGTCTTCATATTATTCTATTCTTTATTACTATGATATTATCCATTGCATCATTTAAATTGCATTATGTGTGTGAGTTAGGATGCCCGTGTAGCCCGTGTTATGATATGTAAGGGATACCATATTTCACTCAAGGTATGAAGATCGAGCATAGAATAACCACTCATAGCCTCATGCCTTTTGGTATATACTTGCTATGAGAGCCTAAAGTTTTCAACCCAAAGACTAAAGCTCATGTAATTGGCCTAGTTACTTTCCTTAAGTTTTTACCCAAATGCTTGTTGTTGGACTATAATTGATATATCTTGGTTTGAACCATGGCCTATTTGGTTTGTTCTTTTTCTAATATGACCTAATTACGTTGTAAGCTCAAAATAGTTTTTTTAAGCCAAAAGACTAAAATTATTTCTACAAATTTTCAAGATAGTCTTTGGACATAAAACCTTTCTAAAATGGTCAAAAATTCATTTATGCCTCATGGCCTAAATATAAGGCCCAATACTTATTTTTTAAATAAACCTTTTTACAATGAGATTTGAAACAAAACTATTTTTCACTTTATTCAAATTACAACGCTTCTTACCCTTTTTATTAAATGGGATTACAACTATTTAGGTCAATTATGGAATACTAAAAATCAATTATGAGCCTAATATATATCAAGAATTGTTGAATCATGGGCTTGTTTATGGCATGAATCATTAATTATTTTTTCAAATAAGAAATGTATTCATGATAAACCCTTTAATTTAGTTTTAATTCATAATATAGCATAAAAGCTATTCTCAGTTGATCCAATGGATTAAGGCTTAATTAATGGGAATTATCATGGAATGACTTTTAAATTTGAAAATACAACTAAGCCATTCGAGTGAATTTTTTGAAAATAAGATATCCCATGTTGATATTTTGTTGATCATATACCTAAGAAAAGAAACTCACCATGCATGTGTGGAAGATATAAGGTTAGAAGGGTCATTCTTACTCTTTTGGTTTATTTGTTTGGTTGTTATTTGTGCATGCAGGCATACATACATTATATTACATAGCATTGATCCTTTCTGTCTCACAGACCTGGAGCACATCAGTTTAAGAGCTTATGACAATTCTACCTATACCAATGACAGAATCTAGCAATAATTTAGTCAGCTTTTCACCAAAAGCAATGGAACCTGAACATATTCAGAAGATGATGGATGACGCACTCAACTCTAAGATGGAAGAACTAAAAGAGGTCCTAGCTAAGACCATGAAAAGCTAGCTGGCTGTACTATTGGGAAACAATGTTGAAGCATCTGCTAGTACTAAGAAGCAGAAGGACAACAGAAAGGCTAAGGTTAGTGAAGTGGCCTTTAATAATGACAAAGAAATGATTAATGATGAGGATGATTGGGTTCAATATTTTTAAGATCCTCAAGATAAAAAGGAAGAAATAAAGGCTGTGGATAAATCAACTGTGGAAAAGACTAAAACTTCAGATGTGGAGAAGATGATCGCTGATTTAGAAAAAAGTTTAAGAAGAAGTTAAAGGTTGAAAAGATGTCAGAAGTTGACAAACTATTTGAACAAAATGAAGATGTTCCTTACAAGTTCAAGATGCCTTCCTTTGCTAAGTTTGATGGAACTGAGAATCCTTATCTTCATGTCAAGCAATACATCACTGCCATGCAATCTGCCCTAGCTACTAAGGCTCAAACTCTAAGGTACTTCATGCTCTTGTTAGGCCATGTTGTACAAAACTGGTTCAACATCTTAGAGGATAGTACTGAAAAGAACTAGGATTTGCTGTATAAAGCCTTCATCCAGCAGTATGGGTACAATGCATAATTGGAAGTTACTTTGATGGAGGTAGAGTCAATCAGAAAAAAAAATAAGAATTTTGTTGACTATATAAAGAGGTGGAGGAATAAGGCTGCACTGCTTAAGAAGAGGCCAGATGAATCTGACCAGATTAGGATGACAGTGAGAGGTGTCCTACCTAATATGTGTGAATGGATGATTTCAAAGATCTCCTCCAAGCTGGCTTGCAAATAAAGGAATGAAAAAGAGAGAAGAACCTTTTTTATAGAAGAAAGAATGAGAGAAGAAATTATTTGTCTAGCAGTCAAGATACATAGAAAGCGATGGATGTCAATGCAATTGGTCAAGCAAATAGGAAGCAATTTTCAGATTTAGGGAGAGATTTGTCTTGGATTTTCAACAAGCTGCAGAAGAAAAGGTTGATATAGCCATTAGCTCCTTGACCTTTATGGACTCCTTTTGTCAATTTCATCAGACACAAGAACATGAGACATATAGATTCATTCAGTTAAGGCATGAGATTCAAGAACTTATTGACAGTGGTAAGCTACATGAGCCTGATAAGCCCAACACCAAGAGTAATCCTTTGCCTAAATTTGGAAGAGTGCCACCGCTATCAACCATCATGACAGAGGGAGTATTGAAGAAAAGTTTTATCTTAGCAACTTTTCAAGGTGTTGATAGAGGAATAGCTAAAGAGGAGGTGCTACTAAGCAAACTTTTCAAGGTGTAGATAGAGGAATTACTTTCATTGAATTTTTATTTATCTTTATTCATTTTGGTTCTCAACCATTGATGAATCTAGTTTGAAATTCATAAATTAGTATATCTATGCATCATGATTCAAATGACTTTACCAGGTGAAGGAATTGTTCTATTGCATTAAGTTGTGTATGTTTGCTTAAAGAGGGCTCCTATATAATTATGAGTGTCTAGGTCCTAGTTAATCTTAAAACATGCTTTGATGAACTTTTGAGGCAAAATTGAACTCTACTTATTTAAGGGAGAAATAATGTAGGCATTGTTTGGTAAGCCAACAACTGAAACCCACCTTGTTAACATCAATCCCTAGTTTGTTCCTTTGAGATTTCAAAAGATTTTAGCTTGCGTTTTATTAACTTGTGAACTCCGATAACCTATCCTGAGCTATTATGACATTTATGAAAAGTTTGATGATCACTAAGATACTAAAGGTAAAAGAAGATCAAGGAAAAAGATGCATAATCAAGACTATAGGGATAGTTGAAGGTTGCCTAAATTAGATCTAATATCATGGATTTTGTTGTCCCAAGGTAGTAACCAAAAGGAGGGTGAATTGGTTGATTTTAAAAGTGATGGTAAATTCAAAATTCAAAAATAAGAAATGAAGAAGATATAAAAGAAGATTGAGTAGAGTATAAAAGAAAGAATACAAAGGGTTATAGTGGTTTGGATCTACCTTGATCCTATGTCCACTTCCTTAATAACTTGTTAAGGTTCCACTAATCTTAAATTTTTGCAAGCTTAACTCTAACTTGGTATTTTCTCTAGCTCACACCAAACTACTACAATGCTTTGAGATCAATCCTCACAACCCTTACAAGAGTTTTCCCTGGCTCACTTTAACAACCTAAGTGTTTCCAAGCTCACACTCAAACTTTTGATGGTGTTTAATACTCACACCTAACACTTAATCAATACAAATGAAATTTTGATGAAAAGAAATGAAAGATGTTAAAGTTGGCTATTACAATTAATATGTTATACAAAACTGTGATTTTTTGTGGTATTTATAGTCTTTAAGTCTTCAACTGGCCGTTTGGGATAGGAGCCAACATGTTTAACTCTTACCTCCCACTAAATCATTGTCCAGAGCACTTTCATGATTGGAATAACTCTAGTCCAGTCGTACTTTCATAAGGCCAGTTGATATCACTGAAGTCCGATAAGGAGATTTGAGTTTTTTTTAGACACTCCTCTAACGGTTAGTACACGTGGCTTCCACCAATTGAGTGGAGATGTAATGATCTTTTGGTTTGAAGAATTTTTAAATGGTCTAGTTGGAGTTGCACCTAGTCCGGTAGGAACATTGATGGTACATTCAGATTCTAGGCATACCATTGATCAGGAACTCTACTGGATGTTTTGGATAATTTCTACTTCATTGGTCCGGTCGGGATTCCTTCTGGTCCGGTATGACTTATTTGGTACTCTGAGAAAATGGGAGTTCTTTAGGCTGTGAAACTCACTGTGTGATATTTGTTTATGTTGAGTTTAAAGGTCTGGTTGGTCTTTGTTGTGGTCCAATTGTACCTTTCAAGATTTCTTTAAAAAAGTATCTTCCTGCAAAATGTAACTTGATACAAGTGTTAGTTCTATTCAATCTAATTGCCTAAGATAAAAAAAAATAGAGTAATTATGCCAAGGGTTTAGCTAACAATCTTTTCCTTTTTGACCGTGGCAATTAAATTGAATTTAAAGTGTTTAAGGTAAATTAAAATGATTTGCTCTCCCTTAATAAGTGCTTTATCTAAATTAAGTCAATTGGTTTTTTAATCTTATATTCAATTCAATTCACACATCTCCACCCTTGACAAAGGCAAAAAAAAAAAGAATCATTTAAAGTAAAAGAGTGAAATAATTTTTATTTATTTAAAATAAAGAATTCATTAAAAGATACGTGAACAAGGACAAGAGCAACATTGAAATCATTCAAAAAACATAAATACAATGAAATGATAAATGATAAATGAAGTTCTAATCATCCTAGTTATCATTGTCACTTTCTTCATCACCTTCTTCTTCTTCTTCATCTCCTTCTTCTTCTTCATGTTCCCCTTCTTCTTCTTCCCTTGGGTGAGAGGCAGCAACTTCACCCTCTTCTTCTTGGAAGGAGATAAACTTGTTTCATCATCAAAGCATTTTGGTAGACCCAAAGCTTCTTGGATATGATAAATTTCAAGATGAAGATGAGAAATTTGATTTGTAAGGCTATCAATTCTTATTCCTTGAGAGCTTATTTGACCATGAATATCTTGAAGAAGTTGGAGGATGGAGGATTGAGGTCTTGTGGTTGGAGTCATAGGAAATTCTATTTGGAATGTCTCTTCACCTTCTTCTACAATCCTAGGTCTTTTTCTTTGTTGAGCCCTGGCACCTAGTGCTCATAAAAGGTGGACATAAGTCCCATCATCATCCCAAATACATTTGGCATGTTTGAGATAGCCTATGTTTATGGATTTTTTGGTAGGATCAAGAGGATTGGAAAGAGTGACTTTGTTAGTTGGTGTAAGTGGACCAACATATTTGGTAATTTGTGTATTTATGAAGAAAGAAGAATAAGTCCATATTGGGTTTTCTTAAAATTTAGGAATGTGTCAATTAGGAATTTTTCGATTTGAATGGGTTGACCTTTAATTAGGGAAAAAAAGAAAGAGATCTTTTTATGTTAACTTTTCATTGCTTTCTCCCCTAGCACTAATTGTGTATGTGATAATCCTATGCAACATCTAATATGTCAAAGTCTTAAGCTTCTTGGCATTGGATTGTTTGTGAAGTGAGGTTTCAATGAAAATTTATTTCCAAAACACCAATCGAACTTCAGGATTGAGGACAAGGCTTTTGATGTGAGTAATACCTTCTAATTAAAAACCCAAATAGATGAAAAATTCTCAAATGTAAGACTGTATTCTTGATTAAATAACCTAAAAGATATCCCATAATAGCCTAAGAGATTGGTGCTCTTTTTGCTTACAACCAAAGTTATGGGAAACTCTTTTGTCAAGCTCTCCTAACCAAGGTCATCATGCTCAAGAAACACGAATTTCTCCCATCCTAAGGTTTGGAGACAACCTCTAATGTCATTTTCAATGCCTAGAGATTCTAAAGTGAGGGCAGAGAAGAGACAATTTGCTTCTACATTTTTATCTTTAAGGGTAGCATATCTTTGTCTTTCATTATCATCTTTAAATCTATTTTCATGGCTTCTTCTTGGCGGTTCTTCTTGTTGAGAAGGGTTAGCAATTCCCTTCCCTTTCTCATCTCTTAAAGCCTTTCTTTTGTGTTCTTTGGGAGCCATGAATTTGATTAAGAAATTAGATGAAGGAAAGAAGTGATTGTAAGAGAGTTTGTGTGTTTTGATTGTTTAAGTGTTAAAAGTTTAATAAAAAGATGTAAACACCGATATTGGGGGGGGGGGGGGGGAATTATAGTATTTTGGTTGAAAACTAGTCATTTATAGCTATTAGAGTTTCAATGGCTAAAAAATTTTGAATCCAGAGCAAAAGTCTGGTCGAACTATAGTGAGTCTAGTGGGAAAATTTAAAAAATAGAGAAAGTACAGTCAAACTATAGTAAGACCGAACAGTATTTTGATTTTAGGCATAACGGTCAAAAAATTTTGAAAAATATTGGTCGTACCATAAAGGGTATGCTCATACTTTTATGAAAAATTTGAAATTAAGGATTTTCAAATAAGTACGGTCGAATTGTAAGGTGGTCTGATAAATAAATGTCCAAAAATTAAGATCTTTAGAGGAATTGTGTATTTTAGTTGGAAGCTCCAATGTATGATTAAAAATAGATACAAAAGGGAAATTTAGATCATGTAAAGCAATTCCAATTCTTATATTAAGGTGTTTCCATCCATCATCCCTAAGTGTTGCCTTATAAAGTTTAACCTTTATTTATTTAAGGATTTTGTAAAGTTATCAGCAAGTTGGTTTTGTGTATCAATGAATTCTAAGACAACATTTTGGTTTTGGACATTGTCTTTTAAGAAATGATGCCTAATATCTATATGCTTTACTAGATGATGAACATCCTAAAAATATGCCTTCATCCAAGTTGGATGAAAATTTTCCAAGATTATCCTTAGTATTCAATATAAATCATTTGCTTCCAAATACTCTAATGTATGAAATTATAGTTCATAAGAAGTTTTGTTTATCAAAGGCCTTTTGTAAACATGATTTGAAATATAACACGCGGTATTAACGGCTTCCGCCCAAAAGTAAGATGGTAAATCACACTCAATAAGCATAGTCCTAGCCATTTAACCCAATGTTCTATTTTTTCTTTCAACCACACCATTTGTTGTAGTGTTCTAGGAGTTGAAAAGTAATCTAAAATACCAAACTCATTGCAAAAGTTTTCAAAGTTTTCATTTTTAAATTCTTTGCCATGTTCACTTCTAATAGATGTGATTACATAGTCTTTTTCATTTTGAACTCTTTTTGCAAATATTTTAAAATGATTGAAAGTTTCATTCTTTTGAGATAAAAAATTAACCATATTAACCTTGAGTAATCATTAACAAGTACAAATGCATATAACTTGCCACCTAAGCTAGTAACTCTATTTGGTCCAAACTAATCCAAGTGAATGAGTTCTAAAGGTCTAGTAGTACTTACAATATTTTTAGATTTGAATGAACTTTTATGATGTTTACCAAATTGACAAGGTTTACATGTCCTATCTTTATCAAATTTTACTTTAGGGGGACTATCAACAAGTTCTTCTTTACTAATAAAATGTAAGTGATCCATACTAGCATGTCCTAGTCTTCTATTCCACAACCAAGCATCATTGCCAATGGTAATCAAATATTCAAAAGCATTATTGGAGTGTATGTCAATTTTATATGTATTGCCAATTCTAACTCCTTTGAATGCAAGTTCACCATTTGAATTGGTAACTTTTTATCCTTTGGAGTCAAAACTTACATCATACCCTTTATCACATTGTTGACTTACACTAAGTGAATTATATTTCAATCCATTAACAAACCAAACATTTTCAATCATATTCTTACCAAGCATGCCAATGTAACCAATGCCAATGATTTTACCTTTAGCATTATTTCCAAAAGTAACATTGCCTTCATGCTTGTAAGTGAGTGTTGTAAAAAGCATTGCATTTCCCATTATATTCCTTGAGCATCCACTATCTACAAGCCAAGTACTTTAATTGATAGTAGATTTTAGGCATACCAACAAAACAATAATATTCATCTTCTTTTACGTACCCAAGTGAAGTTGGGTCCTTGGGGGTTAGCAGTAGAGGGATCCTCTAACTTGAGATGAGCCTTTCTAATATAGCAAAATGTGCTTTTATGTCCAAATTTCATATAATATGTTCATTGATATAAGGTTTTATATTTATGCACATTCCTATTGAAATTTAATGAACCATGGGCATAATTGCAAGTGTGTGTTGAATGGGATTATTTTTATGCACTTTTGTGTTTGTGTACATGCCTTGTATACATGAATGCTGGCTTGCTCTTGGATTTTTAGTTCTAAAGCCTTGTAAACCAAATCCTTTTAGGATTTTTAGGTTTGGTTTGTGCATTAATGTTCTTAACAAATTTAACACTAGAGGTTTGAGTTTAGATGCTTTTACAAATTTTGGTGCATTAGATGTAGTGATGGATGAACCATTGAATCCTAAACCATGTTTCAAGGAGGGTGACCTTTGATTATCTATCATTGTGTCGAATGTCTCTTTTCCCTTATGAAATTTTGAAATTGATTCTTTTAGCTCTTTTAATTCATCCATTAAATTTCATTTTCCTTTATCACATTTTCTAAGCTATATGAATTTTTATTCATTTCATCAATTGATTTAAACAATTGTTGATTTGACGTCTTTAATTCTAATGTAGAGTTTTTTAAGCACACAAAATCCTTTTCTAGCTTAGAACATTTATCCTTATAAATTTATCTTAGAAAAACACTTTTCTACTCTAAGGTTTATATGTTCAATCAAATCACTATCATCTAAAGCATCATCAACATCATTATCATATGCAATTAAATTCAAGGATTGAGTACCAACCTCATTAGAGTCATCCTTAATAGCCATGAGACATAGATTAGCAATTTCTTCCTCCTCCTCTTCTTCTTCTTTGTCTTCACTCGAGGAAGAATTATCCCATGTAGCTTTGAGTGATTTCTTATTTTCCTTATCCCACTTCTTTTTGTTCTTCAATTTGAAGCAATTTGATTTGGTGTGACAAGATTTTCCACATTCATAATATTTCACTTCATTCTTTTTATCTTTGTCTTTGAATGAGGATTTAGAAAATGTACCTTTGTTAGCTTGCAATATTCTCTTTCTCTTGCAACCACTTATTCTTTTTGAAAATATTGCTATTTCTTCTTCATCTTCGCTATCTTCATTACTTGAGCTCTCAACTTTTTTGATTGACTTCAGAGCTATTGTGCTTTCCTTTTTCTCTTTCTCACCTTGTTCTTCTTCTTTTTCATTGTGTAGTTGAAAAGTGAGTAGCTTTCCTATAAGTTCATTGGTTCTCAAGGTTCTAAGATCTTGAGCCTCTTCAATAGAAGAAACTTTTTACTTAAAAGCTCTTTCTTGCTCTAAGAGCTCTCAAGATTTTTCTATTGACATCACATTGATCATATACCATGCCATATTTCTTTAATTCATTGACAATGGTAAGCAAGCAATTTGTCATGTTGGTTACATTTTCGTTGGACTTCATCTTGAACAACTCATACTCATATATATGAATTTGCTTTTTTGTGAACCTTACTTGGATAGTGCTCTCATGATAGTTCTCAAGAGTTTTCCAAATGCAATGTGCACAAGTAAGATGTTGGACTCTCCCACCTTCTTCTTTTGATATTGAATTCATCAAGATGGAGGCCGCTCTATTGTTCTTGAATCGATCTTTCACATTGGCACCTAGTCATTGTGATTTAGGAAGAGGAACTTGGTCAACTTAAAATTCATGAGTAGGAGGTTTCCACTCATTCTCAACAAAATCCCATAGCTCAATTCTTTCACTATCTAGGAACAAATACATCTTGTGTTTTCAACAGGAATAATTCGTTCCATCGAAATAGGGTCTAAGAAATGTGTTTAGGTTTTCATGTGTAGAGATGTTTGTTGGTGGAATAGTTGCCATTTTGGTTCAAATTTCACAATTAAGTTTAAGAAATGTACAAGCTCTGATACCAATTGTTGTCCCAAGATAGCAACTAAGAGGGGGGTTAATTGGTTAATTTGAAAAGTGATGGTAAATTCAAAATTCAAAAACAAGAAATGAAGAAGATATAAAAGAATATTGAGTAGAGTATAGAAGAAAGAACACAAAGGGTTATAGTGGTTCGGATTTACTTTGATCCTAGGTCCACTTCCTTAACAACTTGGTAAGGTTTCACTAATCTTGAGTTTTTGCAATCTTAACTCTAACATGGTATTTTCTCTAGCTCACACCAAACTCTACCATTGATCTAGAACTCTTCTGGATGTTTGGACAATTTTTTCTTCATAAGTCCAGTCGGGATTCCTTCTGGTCAAGTCAAACTTATTTGACACTATGAGAAAATAGGAGTACTTCAGGCTGTAAAATTCACTGTGTGATATTTGTTTATGTTGAGTTCAAGGGTCCGGTCGGTCTTTGGTTTGGTCCAATTGTACCTTTCAAGATTTCTTCATAAATGTATCTTCCTCTAAAATGCAACTTGATACAAGTGTTAGTTCTATTCAATTAGATTTCCTAAGATAAAAAAATAAAGTATTTATGCCAAGGGTTTGACTAAAAAACTTATTGAGATGACATCAGGGCAATAAAGGATTCAACTTTGTTAAAGCAAAACTCACTCTTCTCCACTCATCCACAGTTAGAAGCATAAGATGGTACAAATAAGATAACTCTCTTAGAGCTAGGAAAAAAAGAAAAAAATGAAAAGAAATAAAAATAAAAAAAGAAGGAAAAAACAAAAAGAAAGAAAAGGAAAGAAAATAATTAAAAAAGGAAAAGAAAATAAAATATGAAAAAAGCGGTTCAGAAAGCTAATAGAGTTCTTTTTACCTAAAGCAACAAAAGAATTTCACTTAGTTTATGAGGACAGATTGACTTGAATTGGTCCAGCCCAGCTAAAGACTCAAATAAAATCAGAGAAATAAGGGAAAGACCATCTTTTATTTTATCCAGCACAACTCCAATTCCGCAATCTTGAAAGTCTTAGATTTGATATTCCAAAAGGGAAAATGGTAGAATAATGGTCCTGAGTTTTTGCAAAAGAAAAGATTATGATTGTACTAATTAAATCCTGACTTCTACCAAGAAGATAAGCTCTATCTTTTCATGAAGTAAAATTTCAAGCTCTGTCTTTTTATGAAGCAAGATTTCAAGACTTGTTTTTTCATGAAGCAAGATAATGGAACCTCTAATAGTATACAGTCCCAACAAGAAATTTTATAGCGTGAAGGTTTGTCTATAGTGTCAATCAACTCCAATTTGAAAATGACCTTCACTTAAACCATGTCCCTTATAGACCCCATTTCAAGACTATTAAACACATGTTGATCTCTTTTGGCAGGTAGAGTCTATTTATGGAGATTGTTTGAAAAAGCATGGATATAAGATAGACAATATTTAAACTCAATGGGACCATTGGCCAAGTAATGTGTATGTGCCTATCTAAAGTGCAACGGTTCTTACTAAAATAGAAATGATTCCTAAGTTTAGTATGGTAAATAGGGTTGTCATATTATAGATATGTTAATTTGAAAAAATTGAGCCTAAGGTAAATTGACACTGATTTGACAAAGTCAACATTTTAAAATAAAAAGGTATTTTTCTTGTTACATAAACCTTCAAGTTGAGAAAAGTATGTTGCATTGTCGAACCTCAAAGGACATATTGGGCAACAAAGGGTTATTGAAAGCATCATTCGTAAGGTCATGGAGAAGTTACCAATTAATGTGTTGAATCACTAGCTAAAATGAGCACCTCTTATGCCTTTGATTACTTTGTTTGGGCCTCCACTACTATGCTTTGTACATATAGAAGATAAAACCATAGGTGTGAAGTCTTCTATTATTCTGAAGAAGCACCAAGAAGGAACCAATGGGAGTGCTTTAGCTTATTGCCTCAGTCTATGAGTCAATATAATCACTGTAAGTATCACTCATGTATATCATGCATACATGCATACATTAGCATTTCTCGTGTTGTATATTCTTTGTCAAAGTAAACAACAGATACCCTGTGAAATAAATAATCAAAAGTAGATATGGAATTAGGGGGCATGAAAGGCCCATTGCCTGAGAAAGGTCCAGTCACTTTGCAGAAACAAAGATGCAAGCTTATGCAAGGGACCAAACAAAACACAAATATCAATCAGGGCCTGCATGGAAACAAAAGTCATTGGTTTGAGCCTACACAGGGGGCAAAGCTTTTCCTTTCAATTTTTTATTTTATGTGAGTATAAAATATTTTTAGACTCACTTTTAATATTTTACCATGTAGAGGGCAAAGAGAGGATATGAGGGCTAGCTATAAAAATGGTTAAATTTTTTTGCAAAATGGAAAATTGGCTAGAAGAAAGCTAGAACACTTAGATGACAGAAGGGTAACACAATCCATTGAAGAATGGTACAACTGACCAGAAGAAAGCTATAACTCTTAAATAATAAAAGGTCAGCAAAATCCATTGAAGAATAGAACAAGTGGCTAGAAGAAACCCAAATCTCTCAGATGAAAAAGATCAGTCTAGCTAGAAGAGCTGAAGTCGATCCATTAAAGAATGTAATAGGCGATTAGAAAAAAGCCCGCAGCCTCAAATGACAGAAGGTCAGTTCAGCTAGAGGAGCTGGAGGACCATCCCCATGAATAAAAAATCAAAATAAAGATTGATTTCTATAAAAGTAGACATTTTCAAATGGATTTGTTGACGCATCCACTATATAACACATATAGAATTTGGTGCAGTATCCTGATGGCCCAATCACCAACCTATATCGAATTTGGTGAAGTATCCTAATAGCATAATCTCTAGCCTATATTGGATTTGGTGAACTATCCTGATGAAACAATCTCTAGCCTATATCAGATTTGGTGAAGTATCGTGATGACACAATCCCTAACCTATATTGGATTTGGTGAACTATCATGACAGCACAATCTCTAGCCTATATCAGATTTAGTGAAGTATCCTGACGGCACAGTCCCCAACTTATATTAGATTTGTTGAAGTATCCTGACAACATAATTTTATGGATTTGTTAAATTATCCTGATGACATAATTTTATGTAGTTGTTGAAGTACCCAAATAAAATCTAGTCTCAGGTCTAAGTACCTAAATAAAATCCAGTCTCGGGTCTAAGTACCCAAATCAAATCCAGTTTTAGATCTAGAACCTAAATCAATTTCGGGTCCAGTACCCAATCCAATCTCAATTTCAGAACCAAATCCAGTCTTGGGTCTAAAATGCAAATTCAAACTTGAGTTCATAACCCAAACCAATCTCGGGTCCAGAACCCAAATCCAATCTTGGGTCCATAATCCAAATCCAGTCTCGAGTCTAGAACCCAATCGAGTCTTGGGTCCAGAATCCAATTCCAGTCTCGGGTCCAGAACCCAAAATCTAATTCTTAGGTCCAAAACACACCCTTACCCAAAATCAACTCAAAATCATGTTATTTTTTACTCTCTGAATGAAATTCAAGATCATTCAAGCAAGGGGGCAAACAATAGACCCTTAATTTTGGTCCTAAGCTAGTCCAATCCCAATTAAAAAAGGCCAAGCTAAATTTGGTCTAATTTTAAAAGCTTAAACCTAGTTTACAATTTTGGATTAGGTCAATCCAATTTTAAAAATGCCTAAATAAGTCGGTTTAATTTTTAAAGCAATAAACCTAGTTCGATATCATATTTAAAGACCAAAATAGGTTCGATTCAATTTTAAAATATAAAACAAAGTCAGATCAGACCCTAAATATAAAATCATGATGAATTGGCTTAGCTAATTCGCCACGGGGGGACACCATGGTGAATTGGCATTGCCTGGTTCTCCATGGATGGCTTACCATGGCAAATTGGCTAATGCCAATTCACCATGGTCTTTTAATTTGGGCGTAATTTGGTTTACTAAATGGTTTTAAGCTTCCTAATTAAGATTAGACTTCAAATAGTCGTTGGATTAGTGTATTAGGGTTTAGGCTTTAAACTCTCTTTTGCCTATAAATACAGAGGTTAAGCAACAATAAAAGAAAAAAAAAGAATGATCATCCAAAAAGAAACAAAACATATACATAACAATCCAAGAGGCAAGAGCTAAAAAAAATGTCTCGATTGCATTGAACCTCTAGCCAAAACCTAAAGTGGATTCAGGCAGTAACCTTGGTTCATCTCTTTCAATTTGGTGAAGCCAACAAATGCGGGTTCATTTTCTTCCAAACTCAATCTAATTAGACTTTTGTTAGTTATTTTCATCTTTTAAAACATTTAACAAATTGAAATTACTTTAATCCAATATCAATGAACTTATCGAGTAACAATTTAGTTGGTGATTTAATTTCAGTAACAAAACATTGAATATATTAAAGTTGATTAGTCCAGTAGAAAATAAGTTTGATTGTGATTTCGTACAAAACTTTAATACCATGATTTAATTCAATCTATTTGGGATCAAACATAATTTAGTATTTTAAACCCTAAGTCATATGATTAAACCCTAATTCACATGTAAACCCTAGTTTAGGAAAAACCCTAATTTGTATAAATATAAACTCTAGTTAGATAGAAACTCTAATTTCCCAACAAAACCATATCAAGTAAATCGTTTACTTTTCAGGAGCGCTACCCCCTTGACCCCCTCCCGCTAACCGGCTAGCGGGACTCCCATACGCGACCTCTCATCAATGGGGTCAATATTTATTTGTAGATTGCAATTTGTGATTAACCTTAAATTTCTTTTATTAAAATCTAATTTATTATGATTAAACTATATGTTTGGGTTTTGCTATGAATGGTTGAATGGTGTTAATTTTATTATTTGAATTTTAAGGATGTAAAAGGCATGTTTCTACTTGTGGTTGCCTTGTTACATTTATTCTATGTAATTTAACTTATAGACTTTAGGACAATTGTAAAGGACACGTTTCCACCTTTTGATGGGTGTCCTATTTTATTTATTTTCCTTATGGACATTTGGATATTTGTAAAGGCATGTTTCTATCTTTTGATGGGTTTTCATTTTATTTATTTGCTTGATTTATAATTTATTGATTATTTATTTCAATAATTGGATGTATTATGGACAATATTATAATACTTAAGAATTTAATAATATTTAGAATTTAAAAGGAGACCAGTTCTAATGAACTGGGAATTATGGGGGTGTTGAGCCATTTCTCACCTTCCCCATGCGTATCCAACTTTTTGAACCCAATAAGGATTGAGGATTCCTTAGAAATCGAGTCATTCACCCCTTTCTTTTTCCCGGCTCATCCGGGTGGCGACTCCATTTTCTCCAGGTTTAGGCCCATGTTCTCTAAGGCCTTGAGCCTAACAGTGCCGAAGTCACAAGAACCATTCCACATTAGAGTAGGGGCAAAAATCTTTGCTCACACATACCCAATTTTCCAAATCCAATAGGGGGTTAGGGATTCCTTAGGAATTGAGTCATCCACCCCTTTCTATCTTTTTGGCCCATCCAGGTGGTGAATCCATTTCTGCGAGTTTAAGCTCATATTCTCTAAGGCCCTGAGCCTAATAGTTCTAAAGTTGTAAGAACCATTTCACATGGGAGTGAGGGCAAAAATTCCTACTCACACCTTGTAAAAGTTTAGTATGAGCTTGCAAAATACTAAGTTAGGTTTGAACTTGTAAAAATCCAAAGTTAGTGAAAAACTCAACTTGTGGTTGAGGAGTGGACATAGGATGGTTTAATCTAAACCACTATAAATCTTGTATGTTTATTCTTTCTTCTCTCCTCTTTTTTTAAGAGAGATTTCATTTTTTGCCTTAAAACCTTAAAAACACCAATTCACTCCCTCTCTTGATTGCCAATAAAGGACAACATAGCATTTTCCTTTTTACTACTTTTTGAGTCTCCATTTTTAATACAATTATCATTTTAGCTCGGAAAAGATTTAAAAAAAAAGAGAAAAAAGAGAATTCATCAAATCTTAGTATAAAGATTGCATCATCATGGGTAAAGGACTAATACTTTGGAAGAATTTACAACATGATTGATATCAAGATCATTAAGAAGTAGCTCCAATTTCTCTATGTCAACAACTTTTGGATCCTCACTTGGAATCATTTCAAATCAAAAGGAGAAAAAAAGAGACTAAGAAAAAAAAGAAAAAAGGAAAAACGAGGGAACTCACAAAAATAAAAGTTGCATCATTATGAAATTTGTTAAAGAAAGGTTAAATATCCTTCGGAGCCTCACTTGAGATCACGGAAAGAATAAGTCAACTTGTTGAAAAAGTAGAAGATCCATTATTGTGAACTATTGAAGTAGTCGAATTTAACAACAATGTTGTTAAGTAAAAAATAATTGGTAATCACTAAATATGCATCAAAGAGTTCCCACAGGAGCAGCTCCTTATTCTATGGTTTATTGGATAAAAGTCATTCTACCAATCAAGACAAGAATGTGATTAATATCATGTTAGCAATGGGAGAAGCGATGCATTTAAGGCTATAAACAAAAATTAGCATGACACTTTAATAAGAGAGCTCTTCAAAATTCCTCAAGACAAGTTCAACTTGGTTGATGCTTTCTCAAGTAGACATTGTTTGGCAGAACTATCATTTTTGCAGACATAGAAGGGATTAATATCACAAGTCAACTAAAAAAATAAGACCTAATTCTTTTGCAAATGCAATTGACACTTAACAACCCTCATTAGTCTCGGTCAAATCATACCAAAACATTTCAAACCTTAAAATTTTCATTCCGAGGTTGTGTTTTCTAAATAAATAAAGAAGAAGAAGAAGAAGAAGAGAAAAAGAAGATGGCAAAAAAGAAATAAAAAGAAAAGAAAAGAGAAAGCTCACTAAGGTAAAGACTTGAAAGGGAAACTTAGGCAAAAATTAGAGAAAGCTAGTTATGCTGAAAACGCTAAAGGGCAGCATATGCAAAAGTTAGAGTAAGCTTATTGAATTGAAAATCCAAAAGAGCAGCTCGGGCAAAAACCAAAATTAAAATAAGGATTTTTACTTGAATTAAGCTTTGTTAAAGTGAGTCTAAAACCAATTAAAGTCAAAAACCTCATGGTCACATCTTCATGGGGCAAACCTCAGAGCCATTACATTAGAAAAAGTCAAAACCTCCATAAGGCATACTTCCAAACCATCATTTGAGTCTTATGGTGTAGATGCAATCTCCTCCCTAGTGTCTTCTTCATTATTAGTCATCAATACTAGTTATTGTGCCTTATCATAGTATCATGAACCAAATACCTATAGCCACCCAATTGTCAAACCCATCAAATGGTGCCACCAAACGATATCAGTAAGCTCCACCATTTATTAACCCATCATAGATGTTGAAGGAAAAGTAAGCTTATTCCTAATCAGATTGCCTCATCACTATAAGAATTTGACAATTTAGAAATCAAAATTAGAAATGGACAGTAATCTAGTTCTAAATAGAATCCATTTTAAAATGAAAATAAAATAGGTAGATTTTGAACAATTTTAAAATACAATAGAAACAATTATAACAATGGAAAATTTTTATTTTTAATACATTTTTGTATATCATGGGAATTACTTACACATAAAATATAAACAAATTAGAAATGAATACTTTGGAATAGAATTTATTTCATTGTTGATAATTAGAGGGAAGATTTTACAGTTAAAATTTTTGCTAATTTTAGAAACGCATTATTTTTCCATTTCTAAAGAGCAATGTGGTTTGATACTTTGAAATGGATTGTAGATCCATTTTTTATTTTAGAAACGAAAAACTTGGTCAGTTTTTGAATAGTGAATGATAAATAAAACATTTTACTATTCAATTTTACTTTAATTTCTAAGTTCATTTCTATGAAATAAAATTTAACATAATTTACTTTCCCTTTTCTTATTTCTCTATTGCCTCATTTTTTTAGATTCTCTCTATCTCTCTTTAATTCTCTCTCTCTCTCTCTCTCATAAACCACACTAGATTACCATCACCCCGACCAAAATAGTTTATTCTCGCCATCACCCTCAACCATAACACACTTCTTCATGCCATCACCATCACCCTCATTCTATATCTCGTCAGAAGTGTCTATACACTTATATTAATGTAAGTTTTTATTTGATATTTATTTTTTATTAATTTATATTATTTTTTATAATCAGAATATGTAAGGTAGGAATAATTGGATTTTGGGTGTGTTTTTTTAATGTGTTTCATTATGTATGTTTTTGTATGATTTTAACAAATTTTTTCATGCATTTATTTGATTCTTTCTTTCTTGTATGTTTTATATGATTTTGTGTATACTATTTTTGTGCTTGACTCTTGGTGTGGGCTCTTTTAAGGCTAGATATTGATCCCCCCCTATACTTCAAAAAATGGAGCCACCACTACCTATACCGCTGGAAATTACCCCACCTACTGGCCTCCTTGGGTCATTTTTCTTTCCATAGCTATTTAATAAGTTTATATAGTGTTTTTTTACTATTAAAAATCATCTTAAGCATAGTGTGGGTGATTTTTCCATTTTGGAGTTAAAAACCAGTGATGATTGAGGTTGTTAATTGATTAGCAAGTGAGAAGCAAACCAGTGATGAATGAAGTTGTTAATTCTTGAACCTATTTATGTAATGCAATTATTTTTAATGTAATGTAATTATTTACATTTTTAGAGTATTATATAAAATAAATATATTTATTTGCATTAAAATCTAAGTAAACATATTGATTATTTAGGTGTAATGTATAACTAATACTTGGGGTTGGTTAAATACAGCTAAAACCTTATGGTTAGTGACATAGCGAAAGGTATACGAACAAAAGATAAAAGTGTTATTCCCTATTTAATCTAAGAATTCCCAGGAAAATAAGCACAAGAGAGAGAAATGCTTATTTATAGGGCTTTTAATTCAATTCTCAAAAACTGCTTACAACTTCTCAAACATTATAATATATAGTATTAGGGTTACAGAAAATCCTAATCCCAAATAAGAAAAGTTTTTTTCAAAAAGGCAACAAACTGCCAAAATAACAACAATTACAAATATACAAAGATATTATTTACGAGACAAATAAAATGCCTAAATGGTGTCTCGATATATGATTTCAAAATAAGGAAATAAAATTCAGTCCTAAGCTGCCATAATAGTAAAATGTGTTTTCAGAGGCTTAAATGATGAAATTTGGCTAAACAAATGGACCACACTGTAAAGCAGTGATTTTGACTTGTTGGCCCATTTCCCATTGGCTAGGGCCTTAGAACTCCTAGTTTGCAATGACAACTTTTGACAGTAATTACCAAATTACCACTATAGCTGTTTTTGGTCAAACTGCTCCATGAAGGTCAAAGTTCTCTGTTCCACATCATTTCCCCCCAAGATAGAGAAAATTCACTCTTGAATTGTCAGCAGTATCATCATTAGAAGAGTTCCCTTGAAAAGGAATCAAATGCTTCACATTAAATGCATCAACAGTATGGATATGGCTGGGCAATTTGAGGCAGTAGGCATTAGGATTAATCTTCTCGATGATTTCCATAGGACCAATCTTTTTGGTAGAAAGCTTATTATATTCTCCAATTAAGAAGCGCTCTTTAGTGTGGACAGTACATACAAAGTCACCCACCTCAAATTCAACATGACGACGCTTATGGTCTGCAGCTTGTTTATACTTGGCGTTGGCTTGCGATAAGTTGGTATGCACTGCCTTATAAACATCCGACAGATTAGCCATCAAATCTGCTACTTTTCCATGAACTCTAGTCTTATCAGGCAAAGGGAGAAGATCTAATGGCCCTTTAGCCACAACAGAATACACAACTTGAAAAGGACTAAAATGTGAACTTCTGTTGACAACATGATTATAAGCAAACTCAGCCTGGCATAACTTATGGTCCTAACTCTTCACATTATCACCAACCAAACTGCGAAGTAGATTGCCCAAGGATCTATTCACTACTTCAGTTTGACTATCAATCTTTGGGTGATAAAAACTGCTAAAATTCAGTTGTGTATTAACCATCTTCCATAAACTTCACCAGAAGTGACTAATGAAGCAAGTATCCCTATCAGTTACAATGGATGTAGGCAGGCCATGAGGCGGTACACTTCTCAAAAATATAACTGGGCCACATTAACAGCATTGGTCAACCTCTTGCATGGAATAAAATGAACCATCTTAGAAAATCGATCAACAATAACAAAGATGGAATCATTACCACGCTATGTACAGGGAAAGCCTAACACAAAGTCCATGCCGACATCCACCCAAGGCTGAGCAGGTACTAGCAGAGGCATATATAGGTCATCATTAGTAGATGTACCTTTAGAAACTTGGCAAATCTAACATCTTTGCAAATACTTGTCCACCTCTCTTTGCATGGCAGGCCAAAAATAGGAAGTTTGAACCAGTTACAAGGTTCTGTTGTGACCGACATGCCCTTCGCCATGTAACTCTTGGATGATCTTGAGGTGCAAACTGCAGTCTAGAATACATGGCTGGTTTCTTTTGAATAAGAATCCATCATGCAAGAAGAAATATGTCCTTTCACCTGCTTAAACCTTTTCCAAAATATCATAAAAGAATAGATCAATAACAAACAAGCCATAAAAAAAGTCCAAGCTAGGTACCTCAACTCGCATTGCAACCATAAAATTACTCGTGCGGCTTAAAGCATCAGCAACTTTATTTGTAACTTCTGACTTGTGTTTCACCACAAAAGTAAAGCATCTGAGTTAGGCTACCCTTGGAGCATGTCATAAAAAAACCTTATCCTGGCCATGCAAGCGTTTCAAAGCCTCATGTTCTGTTACAAAACAAACTCTCTGTTGTACAAGTAGTGCCTCTAGTGCTTTACCTCTTGAACCACTGCATAAAATTTTGCATCATAGGTGTTGTAGTTACTCTTGGAACTTGAAAGCTTCTCACTGAAGTATGCCACAGGTCTGCCATTTTGACTCAAAATAGCCCCAATGCCCATTTTAGAAGCATCACAATGTAATTCAAATGCCTGTGAAAAATTAGGGAGCACTAAGACAGGAGCGGTGGTCAAGCATGTCTTAATAAGCTGGAAGGCTTTCTCTGCTGCCTCTGTCCATACAAACTTGCTACCCTTCATACAATCTGTCACAGGGGCCATGATACTACTAAAATGTGGGATGAAGCATCTATAAAAGGAGGCAAACCCATCAAAACTATGAACTTCAGTAATTGTACTAGGTCGAGGCCACTGCTTAATCACCTCAACCTTGGACTCATCAACTTACAGTCCCTCTCCAAAGATCATGTATCCCTGGAACAACAACTTAGGTTCCAAAAAAAACACTTCTTTACTTTTGCATAAAATTTTTCCCTGCAAAGCACAATGAGAACCTCTTGCAGGTGTTGCAAGTATTCTGTAAGGTTAGCACTGTAAATTAAAATATCATCAAAGTATACTACAACAAACTTGCCAATGAATGGCCTCAGTGCTTGGTTCATAACATGTATAATGGTGCATCTGACAAGCCAAATGGCATTACCAACCACTCATACAACCCTTCTCCAGTTTTGAAGGCCATTTTCCACTCATCCCCTAGTCGTATCCGAATCTGGTGGTACCCGCTTTTAAGGTCTAGCTTGGAAAAGATTGTTTCACCACTGATCTAATATAGAAAGTCATCCAAATGAGGGATGGGAAATTTGTACCTCACAATAATCTTGGTGATGGCTCTACTGTCTACACACATATTCCAAGATCCATCCTTCTTAGGAACCAACAAGGTTGGTACTGCACAAGGGCTTAAGCTCTCCCGCACATGCCCCTTAGCTACCAATTCCTTTACCTGCCTCCGCAGCTCCTCATGTTCACTAGGGCTCATCCGGTATTGCGGTTTATTTGGCAAAACCGTACCAGGCTCTAAGCCAATATGGTACTAAATGTCATGTGAGGGTGGTAACCCCTCAAGAAGCTCATCAGAAAGACATCTTCAAATTCTAACACTAAAGGAGCTGTTTCACTAGGCACTTTCAACTCTATTGCAATCTCCTTCCCAACTAGTGCAAAGACCATTTCTGAAACCTATAACTCATCAATGAATTTGGCCAATGACAACAGTTTGGTACTAGCTCCAGTTGGTTTTACCATTTTTGGTTCTTTACTAGGAAGTAATACAATGTTCACATTATTAAAAATAAATGAATAGGTATTAGCACGACCATCATGAATGACCTTCCTATCATACTGCCAAGGTCTTCCTAATAATAAATGACATGCATCCATAGCAACCATATTACACCACACACTATCTTTATATTTAGAACCAATAGAAAAGGTTACCAAAGCTTGTTGTGAAAGAGTTACCTTAACTCCCTTCTTTAACCAAGCCAGTTTGTAGGGCCTAGGATGCTTCTCAGTCTTCATTCCTAATTTTTACACTGCCTCTGCTGCAATAATATTTTCACAACTACCAGCATTAATGACAAAGCGACAGACCTTACCGAGAATGGTGCATATAGACTGAAAAATGTTACTTCATAGCCAATCATCTTCAACAGCCTTAAGTGTCAGACAAGATCGCCTAACGACCAAGGCAACACCTGTATCTCCTGCCACCACCTCTTCATCAACCACATCTTCTTCATCAAACATTGGCTCTCTTATAAGGTCTACACCTCCATTTTCATAGTCATATGCTTCTACAAAGAGAGCCTTTTCCCTGCCATTTTCTTACATTTAGACTACCTATGCCCACTCTCACCACATCCGAAGCACACATCTGAAGCACTTCAAACCACTACCAGTTGTTTTGTTGTATTAGTTCAAATTAGCAGTGCTTTTGTTAATCACCTCTCTTACACGGTTGGCTGCACCACTCACTAGTGCCACCGTCACTGCTACTGCCACTGTTATTACCTCCTATATTGGTAGAGGACGTTAAAGTACCTATTCTCCTAGAGTTCTTCTTTATCTGTAAAGCCTTTTGATGGGTGGCAGAGATAGAAACAGGATAAAACAGATTGACAGTATCCTAAATCTGCCCCCTTATAATGCCAATATATCTTGCCACCAACTAGTCTTCTGTCTCATGTATATCATTTCTGGCTATCAACTGGTAGAATTTAGTGGTATAATCGTACACTAATCAAGCTCCTTATCTCAAGCTCTTCAACCTCTGGTACATTGATCTTTGAAAATTATGAGGCAAAAACTCAGATCGTAGATGCTTCCTCATCTTTTTCCAACTGACGATCTTAGTCTTGCCTTGTCTGTTCCTAATTAATTTTGACTGCTGCCACCATGTCGTTGCCTTATCTCGCTGCCTTGTTGCAACTAAGGCAACACGTCTATCATCAGACACTCCTTTAAATTCTATGATCTCTTTTGTGGTAGCTAACTAGTCCAAAAATTCTTCTGGTTTAAGGCCGCCATGAAATTTTGGTGTTTTTATTGTCATTCTAGATTCCCAGCAGCTATCTTCAACAGGAGCTCTATATCTTCTGTGCGGTTCTTCTTCATAATAAGCTCCCTTCAATATCAGAACCCCCATCGGATCCATCTACTCTAGGGTTTGCCCGCTGGTTAGGGTTTGCCCTATTATGGCTTCCCATGAGCTGCATGATCCGTTTTATTTACCGGTCCATCAATTGCTCCATTCGTTCATCCATCATCTATCCCATCCGATCCCCCATCATTTGTTCCATTCACTACTCAAGGTGGGCCATATGATCATTCTCATAAACCTCCTCTATGCGTTGTTGTGGTTGTTTTCATGGTGCTATCATTGTCCAAGAAAGAACACGGCTCTGATACCAACTGACGTAGCAAAAGGTGTACGAACAAAAGATAAAAGTGTTATTCCCTATTTAGTCTAGGAATTCCCAGAAAAATAAGCATAAGAAAGAGAAATGCTTCTCTAGAGGGTTTTTAATTCAATTCTCAAAAACTGCTTACAACTTCTCAAACATTACAATATATAGTATTAGGGTTCTAAAAAGGTAACAAGCTGCAAAAGTAATAACAATTACAAACATAGAAAGATATTATTTACAAGGCAAACAAAATGCCTAAATGGCGGCTCGATATACGATTTCTAAATAAGAAAATAAAATTTAGCCCTAAGCTGCCATAACAGTACAATAGGTTTTCGGAGGCCTAAACGATGTAATTTGGCCAAAAAATGACGGACCTCACCGCAAAGCCTATTTCCCATTGGGCTAGGCCCTTAGAACGCCAAGTTTGCAATGACAGCTTTTACTAAATTACCATTATGGCAGTTTTCTGTTAAACTGCTCCATGAAGGTCAAAGCTCTCTGTTCCACACCAGTTAGTGAATAAAAATTTCAATTTCTTCCATTATTTATCATCCAATTATCACATATCAATTGTTTGATGTTAAATAATTGATTGGATATTAATAATTCATTTAGTGGAAGAATTGTAGCCCTTGTATTAGCATAACTATTATGTTCCATTCCCATTGTTAGAATCAATTAGATATTCTTGTTTTAGTCTTAAAACTCAATGCATTGGACTGGTTTGCTCACATTCTTTTGCAAACACTTCCATCTCGAGATTTTTTTCTCTCTAAGGTACATATTATATGCTTTTCTTCGAAATTTTAGTTCCTTTTTTTTATTATTAAGTTAGTTTATTGAGAAAGTTCTTTTTGAAAATTGGAAGGAAGCAATTATATAAGAAAATGGTTATCCAACATTACAATTTTGGATTATTGTTTCTCTTATTCAATTATATTAGAGAATAAATATTATATGGTGGTTTATATAGTTGTAAAATTTTTATGTTTTCTCTAATGAAAGAACTATATGCAATAGTCTGTTTTTAAGTTGTGAATGCTTTTAGAATAAGCTGCCACCACCTCCTCTTTAGGCTTGTGGTGGCCATGTCATGTGACATACTACCTTGTTTCACTTCTCTTCTTGTGGAAGACAGAACCAACATCCCATTTGTCTTGGCTATGTCATGTGACACGGTCAAGATGGGTCTTGTCCTAGCCATGTCTCATGTGACACGGCCAGGACATGTGGGCATGTTACAGTCTGCCAAATTTTTCTTCTTTTATCATAAGGGACACGGCCAGGATGGTGCATGTGTCTGGTTCTGCCTTCTTGCTTCTTCAATTGAGAGACACGGCCAAGACCAAGTTGTCTTGGCCGTGTTATGCATTTTCCTAAGAATGTTGCTTCCATTAAGCCTCTTTTATCATGAATTCCCCTTGCTTCAACCTAACATGAAAAACTTACCAAAAATATTTAATTCCATTTGATTATTTAATGAATTGGCAAAAGAAAGAATGTTATTAGGCGAAAAAGAAGCTTGTGGATTGGAAAATTATGATCAACTTTGCTAGAATTAATATGATTAAAGATATTTGATTTGAGTTGCATTAACAATACTTATGGTAAAGCAAGTGTCTATACAGGTATTTGGGTTATCAAGAAATCACAAGCAGTTCATTAAATTCCAGAATAAAGAAAATACTATATGCATAGCATAAATAGAATTGATAGAATTAAATTGCTATAAATTTAATTGTGCTGTAAATTTATTTGCTTTTTACTTGATAGAATTAAATTGGTATTTAAGTGATATTAAATTGCTTTTAATAAATTATTTCTTCTTTAACATTTTTCATTTTTGCTTATGCTACATTGTGCATCTAGTAATTTCTCCTCTCTCCAATTATAACTTGTTAACTAATTATTACAAATTATACATAATTAAAGACTTTAGTTGATGAGGTGATAACCGATACCTTAGCAAATCTTTCCATAAGTTTATGAGTGAATTAAAGTAAATTACTAGATGTGTTGGGAGGGCAAAATATCGACATAGAGTTATAACTAACTTAATTATAGATGTATGCATTGATGAACAAATTACGAGACCAATGAGAGGAGGAATGGTCTAAGCCAGAGTATAGAGCTCATTGTGAATTATTCTCCAATAATCACCATGGCGAGACCGGCAACCCAGGATCAGGTACATAAATGCTTTGTGATTTGGAGTTTACTTTGTGATTTTGAATATGCTTTGTGATCTTGAGTTTGCTTTGTGAGTTTACTTTGTGGTTTCATTTTCTTACTTAAACAACAAATAATCTTGGAGAAATGAAATTAATTGTTCAATGCAAGTAAGAAAATATGCAAAGTTCATCCTGGATCACATATTTTTCATAAATGATTTAGTTTACAAAAAATAAGAATAATAATAACTAAATAGCTGCTTAGGCTACAGACATTGTTTACTGCAGAATTGTGGAACTTTTTAGGATACCAAGTAGATATATTATGCAGCGAATTGAATATCAATTTGATACCTGAATTTTACAAAACTTATCTTCAGAATAGAAAAGAAAATAAAAAATAATAATAACGTAGGCCAAATTGTTCTGCAGTGTATAATCATTATAAGAAATCTGAACCATCTGTTTATCTATAAGTTGAAAAATAAAGCGATGTTTAAAACTAATGCTATATACCCAGATATATAGTTGGTTAGAATTGAATTATTTACTGAAATTCCTTGTAAGACCATATTAAATATTAGTTAAAATTAAAAATAATAGAGTGCTAGAAATCTAAATAGCAGTTTTAGAATTGTAGGACTTGTTATTTTCCAAGTCATATATCTAGTAGACAATGTTGGCCATAAGAACTTCACTCTTTCAAAAGTGTGTCTAAGCAACATAGCATAGTATTTCGCGAGGAAAACTAATTGTCTTTATGCTATCTGCTAGTGTTTTTAATGTTGAATACAAACTAATGTTGTCCATCGTTTTCTGAAGGTGGTATATTTTGTTTCTATTCATTTGATTTTCTGTTCATGGTATTATAATAAATTTTCTTCTAAGATTAGTTTTAATGAGCTAATCTCATGTGGAGATTGTAATTAGCATTATGACATCACTTTATATCACTTTTATTGTCACTTAAGATTGTGTTGAGAGTTTAGTCTTGTTAACTTGTTTATGGACTACCAGGTTTGCACTTTTGGTCTAGTATAGGGAGAGTCGTCTTGTCATGACATACTAAGAATTACATTAGGCGCATAAAATTTAATTTTAGTTTTTTTTGTGACAATTTTAGTTCTTTCTATATGTTTTATGAATTGAAACAATATTATTACTCTTGTATTTGCATAAATTTATTGTTATGGATTCTCGATGTATTATTTCTCTTATTTGTCCTAATATTCTCTTGTTTTTGATAAATTTTTGTGGCGATAATTCTATTTCCATTATCAATTTTGACAATGAAAAGGGAGAAAAATTTGTTGTTTGAGTTTATCAAGCCAATGGTATTGTTATTGGGATATACGGATATGTTTATTGTTTAAAATAAAATTTTAATAGAATGTCACTTATACAATTCTGAATTTCTCTGTTTGAGTATGCATTGTTGTATTCTTTATCTATTGAAAATTGTAAACCTAACAAAGTAAAAAAAAAATTACACTTGGTTCATCTAAAATGAGACAATGAAGAAAATGGGTACATATTATCAATCTCAGTTGCTTTTATTTCTGTCCTAAAAATCTATTTTAAAGATTGATTAGATGTGTACATGTTGGGTTGTGTTATTTTAATGTAAACTTGAGTTATTAGTGTCACTTGCATGTTCATACAATTGTTATAAGTTCATTAAAGCTAACGTTATTGTCCAATGAGCTGTGTGCTTGATGTGCAGGCTAGGAGCTCGGGCGGGAGTCATAATCCCATGAGATTTTTTAGCGGAAGCACAAGAAGAGGTCTTCTGATTTTGTAGATATCAAGTCTCAAACCAAATAGACGTGTTGCATAGACAGTTCCAACCTCAATCATCTAGTCGTCCTCTTGTAGATGATGCAACTTCTGACCTTGTTTTTGATGATCATTCAACAGATTTGTAGTTCTTTTACTTTTTTTTATGCACAATGACTTTTTTTTATTTATAAATTTAACATTTATATTTATGTATGTTATAGTATGTACATTACATTTATATTACTGTTTATATATTAATATTAATATATTTTTATCTATTTTCATTATTTTATTCAAGTTTATAAAAATAAAAAATGTAAAAATGTAAAAATAAGAAATAAATTTAAATAAATTAAAAACATAAATATTATAAAAATATTAATATTAATATATATTATCTATTTTCATTATTTTATTCAAGTTTATAAAAATTAAAAAAATGTAAAAATGTAAAAATAACAAATAAATTTAAATAAATTAAAAACATAAATATTATAAAAATGTAATATAATATAAATGAAAATTAAAAAATTAAAAAAATAAAAACGAATATTAGAAATACAAAAATTCCCATTTCTATTAGAAATAGAAATTTCCATTTTTAAATAGACCGAAGTTTGATCAGAAATTGAAACAGAAATTTCCGTTTCTAATAGAAATGGAAATTTTTATTTTAATATCATTCCTAGTTTGGTCCTCGACACTATGCTCACTTATAAATAGATGCACTATCTTTTTTAGATTAGAAACAAATAATCCATCGCAATTCTATTTCAAATCAGAAACGGAATGAAAAATTCAATTTCAAAGCAATTGGAAATGGGCTTTTTGGAAATATAATTTTTCTATTCTATTCCGCTTCGAATCCTATTTAAAAACAGATTTTTTTTATTTAAAACGGATTTTTTATTTAAAAGCGGATTTTCCATTTCTAAATTGCTTTAATTTTGTATGGCATGACTAATTTTGTTTCCTGATTTAATGTTTTCTGATGGTGTTCAAGATTTTAAATAGAATGATGTTTAAGCTTCTTACTCTAGCAGCTACTCATCAAAGGTATAAATTCATCAAGACAAAGTCAAATTTTTACAAAAGGTGAATTCCACAAGATTTAGACCTTCCTTTGTCTAAGCAAATAGCCAAACAATCTTTCACACTCAAAACCATTAGTCATGAGCTACACTTAGACAACTTAAGTAGCTTTAGTCTGAATTCGTCAAGGGTAAAACCCATGATCCAAGACATCCTTTGAAGACCACAAGGCTTAGCAATACTCATGAAAAGAAAACCCGAGTTGCTCCTAAAATGTCCAAGCCAGCCCACGACCTTTGTGTCCTAAATACTTTTTCAAGGTGTAACATGTTTGTAGCTTTTTCCCAAAAAGAAGTTTATGAATCCAAGTCTAAACCAAACCAACCTCCCAAGTTAAAGGCTAAATATGACTTAAGCCTTCAAAATCCAATCAGCCCTAAACCAAAGATTGACTGAAACCCATCCAACATCAACCTAAGCAGAGTATATCACATCCTTCCTAAATAAGCAAAACAAGCTGTAGCTAGCCAAATAGACCACAACTTGCTTACCTAAGCCAAATTTGGCAGTTTAATAAGCTAACTCCTTCCATAGTTGACCATGTGAAAGCCCTCTAAAAATAAGTAAGAACCGAGACCAAGCCCTTCAAAGATTGATCAACCCAATCTAACGCCCCAAAAATAATCCCTTTTGCTCAAAGATAAAACTTGCCAAAACTATTAACATGAGTATAGCTTTACCAAAGCATTTTGATCATACATGCCTAGTCCGTCAAAGCCTAGTACCACCCTGCTAGCCTTATTACTTTTCCATCCCCAAATCTGAAGGCAACTTCTTTAGAAAAAAGCTTAGATTCCAAGGTACTTGTTGTGACATCCTTTAACAATCCACTCAGAGAATTGTCAGTAAACATTATTCAATACACTGAATATTCTTATACTAATCTAACATATATTTTAAAGTATATTGTAATAACAATCCTCTTGAACAATTTTGACAAACATCACACTCTGTAAAATCAACACTTTTAACTTTAATAATCAACCAAACTCTGACATTTCCAATAAACCCATTATCAATCATACACAAAAGTCATCATCACAAATCTGTCAACTTATAGATATAAAACTATATTACAATACCAAAATTTCAAACTCTAAATACAAATTCTCTTTCCATGGTTAATAATCACTACAATCTCCAATCAAATCAACATAAGTAAATCTTACAAAACATGTACCACAACTTTCCTTTACTTTGTTCATGTATAATATCACATGTGTTGCGGCTATTTCCCAAAACCTTCACTCTCAAATCATTTACTTCACTTTGACTCTTCATACCTACGTGTCAGAAAATTCTAACACGCTAAGCTCATAGCTTAGTGGTACTTGTATATAAATAATTTACCATTTAACATTGAAGAAAATATTAAAAAAATAGTAATAAATAATCAATGTAATAAAAACATTTTAACAAATCACATATTTCATTAAAAATTTAATGAAAATATCTGAATATACAAAATGACACTTAACCTTTAAGTTCACATTATATTTTATTACACTTTCAGTATTGCAATTGCTCTCTTTCGAATTATTTTATTTAAATTATACTTATAACACTTATATTTTTCACTCTCAAGTTATTCTATCACTAAAATGCTATTACTCATGTTTTAATATTGCTTGCATTATACTCTGTATTTTCCATTAAGATCCACTTGTCAATATTAGTTTATTGAACACTTCCATTTCAATTTATTACTTTGATGCCTTAGTTTGATATAAAATTCTAACATTAGATTCCTAAAGGTCGTTATACTTCTTTTCAATTATTTTAGCATTTAGAAAATTATTGATCAATTCACTAGTTTAAACGTAACTGCTCTATTCAGTGCTTTAATACTTTGGCTCGAATACTTATAAATATTCTCAATCAGTCTCACATTGAAACACTGGAAGTGAAATTTCAAATCATAAACAATAACTTTGTTTAGATCTCTTTCAGTATTTTATATAATTAATTAAAGTAATGTTTTAATAATTCTTCCTTTCAATACAATTTACACCATTACATTCCATTATTATATATGTATATATTTTCTTGCCCTCATAAATTGAATTGTACACCCTAGGTCTGGATAGCAGATCATTGATAGTAAATAAATACCCACTGTAAGAATATGGCCAAAGTCCCACTGTAAAGAATGGGACCAAAATTTCTCTATGACGCAAAGCATCCACTAATGGCTTAAATGTCAATATCACTGAGACGCAAAGGTGTCTTTTATGGCATAGAGTACCCACTGTCACTATGGATATCCACCTTCTGGTTAGCCATTCAACCTAGAAACAAGATTTAATATCGATGTAATTGGCCTATGTATTTACTTTACTATTTCAAGCTAATTCCTTAATTATAATATCTATTATTATAGAACAATTCCTCTTCGAATTATTTATTTATCATTGTAAATTTATAGGATATGAACAATTATTTTAAATACATTTATCATATGAACATATATATATATATCATATTTGTTTCCAATTAATTTAACTAATCTAATTTATTCATCAATTTTTTCCTTCCAAGTCACTTTCACATTTCCACTGTAATAATGAAAATTAAACATATTTTAACTCTTACTTATTTAGTTCTTTCCTTAAAATATTAGGAATCCATAAACTATTATTTCACTTTAAGAGAATGTATACGTATATATAATGTATTCACTATGTTTAACACACACCCATATATATTTCTATATATATGTTGCGTCTACTTAATACTACTAATAGCAACTCTCATAAGTATACAAGGTTGTTATAGTAATGGTGAAACATCCCAAGGTCATCTCACAAGGAAGGTGTTGTTTGTAATAATTTGATTGAAATAAAATAAATTAAAGAATAAGTGTGTGATGTTGAAATCGTAATGAAAGTGAAAATTACAATTAAAAAAAATAACAGTTTGCTTAGAATTAATTTAAATTCATGGAAGGGTACCTAGGATTCATAGATCGATTTGATAAAAGTTTAATTCTCAATTATCCATTAATATAACCTTGTAACTTAATTTCTTTCTTAAGATCTATTAGAAATTATTAATTCATTAGTTCTCACATTCATGAATCAATAAAAACCAACTATTCTTAACTTACAAATTAATATACCCTAGAACTTATATTTCTAATCCGTTCATAGGGTAGTTGAATACATAGTTTCAATATCAAATTTCACCTCTCGGTTCTTCACTCAATATCTAGAGATTAATAGGTGACAATCTATCAATCTAACATACAATCTAATGCAATCAACTCATAACAAGGCTTATTAATGGAATTTATTGATTTAAATCATTTAATCAAATCTCCTATAAATCCTAGGCATGGATAATTTAGCCTAGTTTGAAGACGAGTTTAGGTTGCTCTTCTTTTGCTTCACTTGAATTTGTTGATGAACTACCAATTCTTTCCTCTAAAATGACTTGCTAAGAACTCCTTGCTCTCCAAAGGAACTTCTCTACATTTCTATGTGTGGTTATAATGATGGCTATTGTTGATGATGATAAATGATGAATGATGCTAGATGTTAATGGATGATAGCCCTTAGAACAAACTCCCTTCGTTTTGCAAAAACCAAACCCTTGGATGTGGTTGTGTGTGTGTGTGTGTTTTCAACAATGGAATAGAGATGGTGATAACAGCTCTCCTTCTTAATTGAAAGCCCACACCTTTTTTAATAAAAATAATGCTTCTTTTTCTTGTGCCATCTCCAACATTCCATCTTCCTTTTCATTTTAAAAATTCTACTAACTCCACCATTCCTCTTATTTTACCGAGTCATCCTACATTGTCTCCCTTTTAGCTCATGCTTTGGCTTCTTTAATTTGAGAGACACATGGCTTGATCGGGTGTTTCATTCTTTTCCTTGGACATGGCAAAGATGTTTGCATGTGTCCATTACTACCAAGCCTTTCCTTTCTTGTTTACTTGAGTGGAACAAGGCCAAGACCAAGTTGTCCTGGCAGGGTGATGTGATACGGCCAATGACACGACCAAGCTTGCTCCCTATGTTCATTTCTGCCTTGATTCACTTCTCTTCTTGTGAAAGACACAACCAAGCTTCCATTTGTCCTGGCCATGTCATGTGACATGGCCAAGATGGGTCTTGTCCTAGCCATGTCTCCTATGACATGGCCAGGACATGTGGGTATGTCAAAGGCTGCTAAATTTTCCTTCTTTTATCATAAGGGACACGACTAAGATGGTGCATGTGTCTGGTTTTGCCTTCTTGCTTCTTGAATTGAGAGACACAGCCAAGTATAAGTTTTCTTAGTCGTGTTATGCATTTTCCTAAGAATATTGCTTCCATCAAGCCTCTTTTATTATGAATTCCCCTTGCTTCAACCTAACATGAAAAACTTACCAAAAATATTAAACAAACCATTTAGAAAATAACTAAAAAGTAAACAAAATCAACTTAAAAACACATATAAAAATTGATCATAACAATATATATTTATATGCTATAAACATGTATTTATATTTATAAATACGTTTCACTAGTGGTACATTTTCATGTTTTAAGTTTTTATTAATTCCTTGTAACATAACGTTTACTTATATATATGCATATATCTAACATGATTCTCGAGATATCATTTCACTAGATTCTTTCCTTTTTACATTATCAATTTTTTTATTTCTATTATCATTAATCAATATCTATCAACTCTTTAACATTTCTATATAAACTCAATGACTTATCTTTAGTCACTAAATAACATTGCAATCAAGTATATGATGAATATACGATATGTATATTTCATACTCTTATTTTCACCACTCAGTCAATTCTTACAGATACTTCTTACTTTCCTTGTCTCGCTTTCCACACCATCTGGAAACATTAGTGACTTATCAATATAAATAATTTAACTCTTTAAACACTTCTATATACAATCAATGAATTGTCTTAAATTATCAAACCATATTGTTGTCAATTATACATAAACTAATCACTTCAGTCTCTTCTTAGCTTCACTTATCTTGCTCTCCAAACTATTTAAAATCAATAATAATCCATTATTTTATCATTCTTATTATCTTATTTCTCAAATTATCTTATTTCCTTATGCATAATGCAAAATCCACTAATCTCATTTAGGTATCATTTATCCATTCTCTAACTATACACTTGTTTTGATTATCAAAGAACATATATTAATTTCCTAATGTAAATTTCGCTTACTAAACCAAATAAATAATATCAAACTCTCTCCAAGTACATGACTAAATTCAAGCCTTGATTATCAATCAATAACACTTTCATTCCCTCTTACCTTTTATCATCTTATTTTTTGCATAATTTAATCATATAATGCTATAAATAGTTTTACATATAGTTTTAAACATAACTTACTTGACTCAAAATTATTCTCTAGTGTGATGACCATTTAACTTCACATACACTTTTTATTAATAAACAAATGGTTAAATACTTCAATTTTCTATGTAGTATACTTTAAACAATTATTTGGCTTCAATATATATGTATAAATATAAATCATTTCTAAACCAAATAATTAACATTTCAATAACTTCAAGTATCATAAGCATAATTTTACTTTCAAGATACAAAATTCTTTAATTCTAAAATATTCCAAAACCTTATACTTTCCAAACCCACTTTCTACTAAAAACATATTTGCTTAACATATTATAAATAATCACTTTTCCTCCAATCTCCACACTCTTTCTCAAACCCTAGCTTTCCAAATTGTTAATTTTATCTACTTTGAGAATAACTTATGTTATAATGTTAATTATAAAAGAAAATTACATTAAAAAAAGAAATAAAGTGTTTTGAGGGTGAAAAAGGAAGAAAATAAGGTCACAAAGTAGACACGGGCGTGCTTAAGAAATTCACATAGGCGTGCATATCAAAACGTTGCTAGAAGTAAAGTTACAGTAGCTAAAAAATTCACATGGCTGTGTGTTTTAGAAACACACACTCGTGTATTTCAAAACCTTGCTAGAAATAAAGTTATATATATTGGAAAATTCACATGGCCATGTTTTTTAGAAACACATTTCCGAGTGTTTTTCTCATATTTCTCCAACACTTTTTAACAAACTAAAAGCCACTCCAACTTCCACTTTAGACCCAACATCAACATCAACAAACTTATACATAGTAAAAATGAAATAGAAAGGCAACTTTTCTCATAAAATATTCAATAACCATCTTTTTGCACAAAATGACAATCAATCAATTCTCTATCACTTAACTAAAACGATTCAATTAACTTGTTAAAGCCTTAAAATTTAAAGAAACTCTTATAATTACAAAATATTAATATATAAACAAATTTAAAAACTCTTATAATTACAAAATATTAATATACAAGCACTTACCTCTTTTAAAGGATTCCTCACTTTCTCTATTCTCTCCTTTCCTTAATTAATTGATCATAGTCTTGTTTATTTTAGTGAAATCTCTTAAGAATTTGTAACTAGATATGAATTTCCCTTTGATTCTTACTCAAATTGCTGAAAAGAAGAAGAAGAAAGTTGGAAATATGGTGGTGGTGTGTAAGTGCATAGATGAAGATGATGGGAGAAAAGAGAAGATTCCAGTCTATCACTTATATAATGTCTCAGATCTTGGTTGGGTAAAGGCATGCTCACAATAGCTATAATATACCCTCTCTCTAAATTTTGATTCTAATTTGATTTTTAGTTTCGTAAACCTTAAAAATAATTCCTCTGATTAATTTAAAGCCCTAATATCCATATTTCATATCATAATTCAGTAATATTTAACTCTAAAATCATAGGGGCATTTTCATAAATTCTTATCACTTTGGGATTCCTTTTTGAGACACCAATTTCATCCATACTCGACTCAAATTTTTAACTTTTAATGCTTAACCCATTCTATCTCTCCTCTTATTTTAAGTTTCCAAGTCACTTTCATCACTATGCATAATTCAATATCAGTATTTATTAGAAAAGCACTGTTTATAATTTCAAACATTACACCTGTAGACCCTAAATTTTGGCCCTAAATGAACTCAAGTCCCAATTATAAAGTCTGGATCAAATCCAGTTCTAATTAAAAGGCCTAAATCAATCTAGTCCTCTAATATCCCAAATTTTTTTGAAAATTCCTAATTTTTGAAAATTTAATAAAATAAATTATAATTTAATTGGATAAATTAAATAAATAATTTTAAATGAAAAATGAAGGGATTTTAAATGGAAAAGTTAAATATATATCTGATATATATACGAAATATATATAATATATAAAGTCAATAAAAAAGTAAACACTTTTTAGAGAAAAAGTCAAAGTCAAAGGGCATTTTGGTAAATATACTTTAGAAATTGAAAATTTTAAAAATAATTTAAAAATATTTTATTTTTGAATGGAAGATATGAATTTTAAATTTTTATTAATTAATTACTTAATTAAATAATATATATGTGGATATAAAAGTAAGTGGAAGGAAAGAGAAATTGTCATCTTCTTCATTTTCTTCTTCTTTCCCTTTAAAGGCCGAATTTCTCCATTGAAGGAAGGCAAGGATTTTCTTCTTCCAAGCTCAAGTAATTGAAGGATTTCAAGTATTTAAGTTGAATTTTTGGGGATTTCTTCCATATTTGGTAAGTTTTCAACTTGTTTCCTTAAATTTCCACAAAAGTTTGAATATGTGTGAATTGAATTTTTGATGTAGTATGATTTAATTGTTGAAATTGGTTTGTATGAAGTTGTTTTGAGTATTTAACAATGATTTTAAGGGTTGCTTGAAGAAATGGTTGAGTTTGATTGAAGATTGGTGAAGAGAGAGAATTTAGGGTTATGTAACTTTTGGACTTTTGAATTCATGGGTTTTAATTGTGCAAATTGATTATAAATGAGTTTTTTTGATACATAAACAAGTATTTTAAAGTCAAATATTGGATTTGGTTGAGTTTGATTGGAGTTTGAGAATGGAAGTGTTGATTTAGGGTTTTGGTCATAAGTAAGAGTTTTTGTAATGTAATTATTTTAAGTATGTTAAAATATGTTTTTAATAGTATAAATAAACTTAAAATACCTAATTGAATAGATTAGTGCGGTATTCCAAAGTTAAAGTGAGGTTAGCCTTAACTTTAGAATTTTTATTTAAATGATGTTTAACTATGATTTAATATTGGAAATACCTTAGAATGTGATAATAATGATTATTTATGATCACATTTGGTTTAAGCATTGAGGAGAGTTAATTTTTCCAATCCAAGTGTTGAAAGGCAAATTGGAAGAGAAGGTTGGAGGTGGGGTAAAGCTGGCTTTTGGTTGTCATTTAAGGTAAGTACAAAAGTGTTAAGCTACTTGATACATAGAACATGTATGAATAATGTGCATGTGTAATGTCATATATATATATATTAAATGCATTATGAAAAGCCATTGTTAATGGCTAAATTACGTAAAATGTGAAATATGTATATTATGTGAAAATGACCCAAAGTGTTTGGGTAATCCTATTTATTGTGTATGCATTAAGCGCAATTGTAGACCCTTAATTTTTTACCCAATCCGGTCCATTATGTTTTATTTGGTTTAAAATGATTTTTGTTATTTAATTGGCCCAAAATAATTTTAATTAATTAATTTTTACCTTAGTATCTAATTTTTATTAATAAAAAATAAAAATAAACAAATAAAAATCAGAGTAGAAAAAAATCGGCAGGGAAAAACAGTCGCACGGGCCCGAGGGGGTTTTGCCCCGTAGGAAAATCCTGCGGGCAAAACCTTCGCCCTCAGGAAACTCCTGCGGGCGAAATATTCGGTCGCAGGAATTTCCTGCGGGCGAAGTTATTTCGGCCGCCGGAAATTCCTGCGGGCGAAATAACACCCCGCAGGAATTTCCTGGGGGGGCTGCAGGCGAAGTTATTTCGCCCGTAGGAAATTCCTGCGGGCGAAATAACTTTCCCGCAAGAATTTCCTGCGGGCTGGCACGCAGACTGGCCCCAGCCACGGGCCCGCACGCAAAATTTTTTTCCAAATTTTTGAAACCTAATTCAATTAGGTTTTAATTTCTTTTTTTTATTAATATTAATTGCCGTGGGGAATTAGGAATAAAGAACTTAAAAACCACTATAAATAAGGACTAATTAAACCAAATCAAAGGGGGGAAATTTTTTATACAGTGAGCTTGAATTTTTGAAACCAAATCAAAGAAGGAAAAGCACAATTCAATTCAACTGATTTTTAAGGAAGCAGTAGCACGTATTAAGAAATTCAAAGGCAACCAAGGCTTGTCTTTGGAGCTAGTTCATCCAAAAAGAAGCAATTTTTGAGCAACTCACAAAAGAAGGTATGAAATTCTAAATTCTATTTTTTTTACACAGTAGCTAAAACTAGGATTTTTTTTTGTGTTTTTCAAAAGTTAAAATTTTAGAACTTTAGTTTAATTCTTCCAAAGTTAAAACACTAAAATGTGACCTTCTTTTCTAAAAATACTTCAAATTATTATTTTTTTTCTCCTTCAAAAGTCTCAAAACCCTAATTGAACAAGTTTTTCAACAAAACCAAAATCAAATTCTGTTTCTTTTAAGATTTTAAAGTAGGTTCTATTTCATTCAAAAAGCCTTAAAAAACATCTTTTCTACTCATAAAAACTTCAATCCTTTTGTTTAAATTCATAAAACTTCATAAATCATCAAATTGCTTTTTAAAACCCTAAAAGTCATTCACTACCCGAGAACCCTAATTTCAAAGCCTAAAAACCCTAATTCAACTTTTTAACCTAAAATAGTGAACCCTAATCCTTTTAAAACCTTAAACCATAATTTTTATGAACCCTAATCCTTTTAAAGCACAAAAAAACATAAAAACATAAAAACTCAAAAATTACACAGTAGCTTAAAATTCAATAATCAAAAATCACAAATTTAAGTATTTTAAAGTATTCAAAACCCTAGTTTCATGATTTCACCATTCAAACCTTAATTTGTTTAATCAAAGAGTCTTGCCAACCTTTTAAAATATAAAACCCTAATTTATTTTAATTCCATAAAAATTCACAGTAGCTTAATTTTAGAAATTTCCAAAACCTTAACACATGAGATAAAAAAAACCCTAAATGGAAATAGTAGCTATACTTGAACTCTTATTTGCTTCATTCAATTCCATATTTACTTATACTTTGATCTATTTCTTATGCCTTAATTTATTTAATTTCCATACTTGATTTATTTAATTTATCATGGATGGATGTTTATTTTATTTAAATACTTTTAATGAATGATTTATTTATGAATGATTATTTACTTTTATCAATTAATTTAGACTTCCAAAAGTTGTAAGAGATATGTTTCCACTTGATGGGTACCTCATTATTTAAACATCATGTAATTTAATTTGCTTTTCTATTTTAGAACTTATGTAAATGGCATGTTTTTACCTTTTGGTGGGTGTCCTATCTAGGCATGTGATGTAAGGACATGTTTCCATCCTTGGATGGGTGTCAATTTATTTGTTTTGTTTTGTTTGGACATTCCTTTGATTTTAATATAATGATGCTTTATTTTAATTATTGTGTGTAATATGGATAATGTTATTATATTTAAGAATTTTATAATATTAAGAACTATAATGGAGGCCGGTTCCAATGAACTCGGCGTTGTGGGGGGTGCTGGGCCATTTCTCACCTTCCCCACACGTACCCAACTTTCCGAACCCATAAAGGGGTTGGGGATTCCTTAGGAATCGAGTCATCCACCCCTTTCTTTTTTCCGGCCCGTCCGGGTGGAGACTCCATTTTCTCCGGACTTAGGTCCGTGTTCTCTAAGGCCCCTAGCCTAAATAGTGTCGAAGTTGCAAGAATCATTCCACCGGGAGTGGGGGCGAAAATCCCCGCTCACAGTGGCGACTCCACTGGGGATAAGAGAAGTTGATTCCATTGGTCTTTTTATTATTCTATTCTTTCTTATAATGATATTATCCATTGCATCATATTAGATTGCATTGTGTGCGTGAGTTAGGATGCCCGTGTTACCCGTGTTGTGTTATGTGAGGGATACCATACTTTCACTCAAGGTATGGAGATCGAGCATGGCATAACCACTCATAGCCTCGTACCATTTGGTATATACTTGCTATGGGAACCTAAGCCTTTCTACCTAAAGACTAAAGCTCATGTAATTGGCCTAGTTACTTTCCTTAGGTTTTACCCTAAATGCATGTTGTTTGACTATGGTTAGTTTATCTTAGTCTAAATCATGGCTTATTTGGTTTGTTCTTTTTCTAATATGATCCAAGTACATTTGCAAGCTCAAAATAAATTTTTTCTTTAAAATCCAAAAGACCAAAACTATTTTCAAAATTTTTTAAGATGGCCTTTGGACATAAGACTTTTCTAAAACAAATCAAAGATTCTTTGGCCCATGGCCCAAATACTAAGCCCAAAATCCATTTTTCTAAAATATTTTACAATGGGCTTAGAAACAAAACTATTTTCACCCAACCTTTTCTTATAAAAAGCTTGCAAAAATATTTAGATCAATTATGAAATACCAAAAATCAATTGTGGGCCTAGTTTACACTAAGAATAAATTAACCATGGGCTTGTTTTTGGTATGAATCACTAGTTACCTCTTTTCAGGTGAGAAATCTATTTATAATAAGCCTCTTAATTTTGTTTTAATCCAATATAGCATAAAAGCTACTTTAGTTGGTTGAATGGATTAAAACCTAATTAATGGGAATTATCATGGATTGATTTCCATTTTCAAGGATATAACTATTGGTTGAAACGTCCGAGGAAATTATTCGAAAGCAAAGTACCCCATGTTGGTATTTTGTTAACCATATACCTAGGAAAAGAGACTCGCCACTCGTGTGTGGATGTTATAAGGTTGGAAGGAACGTCCTATTTATCCTTATTTGTTGTTGGTGCATACATGCATACATGTATACATTTGCATCTCATATCATTGATCCTCTCTGGCTCACAGCCCTGGATTACGAAAGTTCAAAAGCTTACAACAATCCGACCTGTGCCAGAGACGAAGTATCTAGCAACGACTCAATCACTTGCTCACCTAAAATAATGGAGCCCGAACAAATTCAAAGAATGGTGGATGAAGCCCTCAGTGCCAAAATGGAAGAGATCAAAGAGACCATGGCCGAGACCATAAAGAATCAATTAGCTGCAATTTTAGGAAACAATGCCGAAGCATCTGCTAGCACTAAGAAAGTCAAGGGGAAGGTTAAAATTGATGAAGTAGCTTTTGATGACGATAAGGTGATCATTGATGATGATGATTGGGCTCAATACTACCAAGATCTTCAAGATAAAAAGGAGCTAAAGGTTGTTGAGAAGGCAACTATTAAAAAGACCGAGACATCCGATGTTGAAAAGATGATTGCTGATTTAGAAAAGAAATTTGAGAAGAAGCTGAAAATCGAAGAGAAGTCTGAGGTTGACAAACTATTTGAACAAGATGAAGAGGTCCCTTATAAATTCAAGATGCCTTCCTTTGCAAAGTACAATGGCACTGGAAATCCTCATCTCCATGTGAAACAATATATCACTGCCATGCAGTATGCCTGAGCTACTAAGGCTCAAACCCTACCCTAAGGTACTTTATGCTCTCATTGGACCCTGTTGTCCAAAATTGGTTCAATACCTTGGATGATGGAACACAAAAGAGTTGGGATCTACTTTACAAAGCCTTCATCCAACAATATGGATACAATGTTGAAATGGAAGTTACCTTAATGGAAGTTGAGTCCATTAGGCAATGACCAAATGAAAATTTTGTAGATTATGTCAAGAGATGGAGAAACAAGGCTGCTTTACTCAAGAAAAGGCCCGATGAATCTGATCAAATAAGGATGATCGTGAGGGGTGTCTTGCCCAATCTCCGTGAAAGGATGTCTCATACTCTTATAAGGGATTTTAAAGATCTTCTCCAAGCCGGTCTACAAATTGAAGAATGGGAAAGGGAGAAGAATCGCTTTTCAATAAAAAGGAATGAAAAAGGGAACTACCAGTCGAGCAATCAAAGCACACAAAAAGAAGTTGATGTTAATGCCGCTAGTGAAAGAGGAATGAGGCAGTTTTCAGATCTAGGGAAGCCACTATCTTGGGTTCTCAATAAGCTACAAAAGAAGGGATTGTTACAACCCTTGACTCCTCCTCCTTTGCCTAATCCTCTTCCACCTAACTTTGATACTAATGCATTTTGCCAATTCCATCAAAGGCCTGGACACAAAACGGATAATTGCATGAATTTGAGGCATGAGATCTAGAATTTAATTGATAATGGCAAGTTGCCCGAGCTAGACTAGCCCAACACCAAAGATAATCCAGTTCCAAGGTTCAACAGAGTGCCACCACCAGCAACCTTCATGGTGGGAAAAGGATTGGAAGAAGACTTTGTTTTATCATCCTTTCAAGACGGAAATATTGAAGATGTAAAAGGAAAAGAAGCCTAACTCAATGAACTTTCCTTAGCTTGAATGTTGCTTTTCAATTTTACTTTCTTTAATATTTAAATTGGAACAATCGTGTTTTTCAAATTTAAGGTTGTTTGAATAAATTACTTTCATCAAAATTTTTGTTGGTCTTTGTTCATTTTGATGCTCAACCAATGAGGAATTTAGCTTGATGTTTATAAATTAATGTGTCTAGGCATCATGACTCGAATGACTTTACTAGATGAGGGAATTGCTCTATAGCATTGAGTTGTGTATGCTTACTTAGAGAGGGCTTCTGCATAATTATCTTTGTCTAGGTCTTAGTCAGTCTTAGAACATGCTTTGACAAGCTTTCGAGGCGAAATTGAACTTTACTTATTTAAGAGAGAAATGATTTAGGCATTGTTTGGTTAGCCAACAACTAGTATCCACCCAATTAAATATCAATCCCTAGTTGTCCCTTTGAGCCTTCATAAAATTTTAGCTTTCTTATCATTGGCTTACAAACCCCAATAACCTACCTTGAGTTGTTCTGATACTTTTGACAAGTCTTATGATCACTAGTCAAGACTATGAAGATAGTTGAAGTTCTCAAGACTATAAGGGTAGTTGATGTTTTCAAGACCATAAGGATAGTTGATGTTTTCAAAACCTTAAGGGTAGTTGAAGTTCCCTTAATGTCTCCAATATATCAAGACAACATTAGAGTAACAAATGATTTATCCATATTAAAAAAGATTTATGTTACTCCACTCATCCATTATTGGAAGCCCAAGTTGGTACAAATAAGATAATTCTTTTATAGCTAGAACCAAAAAAGGAAAGAAAAAGAAAAAAAAAGAATAAAAGAAAAGAAAGAAAGAAAAGAGAAAAGAAAAAAGAAAAGAAAACCCAAAGGTGGTTCAAAAAGCCAACTGAGGTCTCTTTTACCTAAAGCAGCAAAAGGCTTCCATTTGCTTTTTAAGGAAAGTTTGACTTGAATTGGTCCAACCCAACCAAAGATTAAATCAAAATTGGAGAAAAGGAGGAAGAACGTCCAGTTCTTGGTAGTCCAACAAGAAAGAAGGACAAAAAGACAAAGAAAGGGAAGAGAAAGAAAAATAAAAAGAAAGAAAAGGGAGAAGAAGAAAAGAAACAAATTTGGGTCTTAAACTTTATGCCAGGGCAAAGACTTTCCTAATCAAGATCCAGATTAATGCTAAGGAGATAGAATGAATTTGGAGTCTAGAAAGATTCCTCCCAACTGTCTAAAGTTCCAACAAGAAATTTATAGTGTGAAGGTTTGTCCATTGTATCACACCAACTCCAATTTCAAAATGGCCTCCACTTTAACCCATGTCCCTTATAGACCCCGTTTCAAGCCTATCAAAGACCTGTTGATCTCTCTTGGTAGATAGAGTCTATTAGTAGAGATAGTTTGTATAAGCATGCATATGAGATAGACAATATTTAAACTCAAATGAGACCTTTGACCAAGTAATGTGTATGTGCCTATCTGAAGTGCAACAGTTCTTGCTTAAATAGAAATGATTCCCGAGTCTAGTACGGTAACTAGGGTTGTCATGTTATAGATATGTTAATTTGGAAAATCAAGTCCTGAGGTACATTGACATTAATTTGGCAAGGCCAACATTTGATCTCAAAATCAAAATTCAAAAAAATGTTTTGTCATACAAAGCCTTCAAGTTAAGGGAAGTGTGTTGAACCTCCAAAGGACACATTGGGAAAAGGAAATGATTATTGGCAAGGTCATGAAGAAGCTATCAACTGACATGCTGAAACATAGTTTGAAATAGATGAATCCCTGACTCTGCTGCTTGGGGTCTCCATTATTCATATTTTCAACATCTTTAAGATAAAAGCCATAAATGCAAAGCTTTCTATCATTCCAATGCAAGACTTGAACGAGCGTCGAAAAGGAGTCAATGAGAATACTTCTGGTTATCACCTCGGTTTGTGAGTCAATGAAACCGCTGTAAGTATTATCATGCATATCATGCATACATGAGCATATCACATCACATTTGTATTGTCTATTCTTCATCAAAATGAACAGCAAACACCCTGTGAATTAAAGAATCTAAAGAAGATATTGAATCAAGGGGGCATGGGAAGCCCATTGCATGAGAAAGCTCCAGTAATCTTGCAAAGAGAAGAAATGCATGCTTATGTGAAGAACAAGACGGCAAAAACATCAATCAAAGCTTGCATGGAAAAAAATCTTTGGTTTGAGCCTACACAGAGGGCAAAGTTTCTCCTTTTCAATTTTTTGAGTTTATATACCAAATATTTTTAAACTCACTTACAAATATTTTGCCACACAGGGGGGCAAGGAGAGGATATAAGGTCCAATTAAAAATAGCTAAATCTTTGCGAAAAGGAAGAACAAAAGAATGGAACAATTAGAACTCTCAAAAGAATGAAGATGCAAAAGATAAAAGATCAATCGAGCTAAAAGAGCTGAAGCCAGGGTAAAGACCTGACTTCCAATGGATAAAGATCATTTTCAAGGGTGAAGACCCGATCTCAAAGGATGAAGATCCACTTTTCAAGGGTGAAGACCCGATTTTCAAGGATGAAGATCCATTTGCAAGGGTGAAGACCCAATCTCCAAGGATGAAGATCCATTCTGAGGGTGAAGAATCACAATGCATAAAACAGCCAGAGCAGTCAGACTTCTCAACTAAAAGGTTAGTCAAATTCAATTCAATCTTGGGTCCAAGTACCCAAGCTCGGGTCCAAGTACCCAATCTTAGGTCCAAGTACCTAAATCAAGTACCTAATCGCGGGTCCAAGTACCCAATCCCGGGTCCAAGTACCCAAATCAAATCAAGCTCGGGTCCAAGTACCCAATTTCGGGTCTAAGTACCCAAATCAAATCTAATCTCTGGTCCAAGTACCCAAATCAAATCAATCTTGGGTCCAAGTACCCGATCTTGGGTCCAAGTACCTAATCCCGAGTCCAAGTTCCCAATCTCGGGTCCAAGTACCCAATCTCGGGTCCAAGGACCCAAATTAAATCAATCTCGGGTCCAAGTACCCAATCCCGGGTCTAAGTACCCAAATTCAATCAATCTCGGGTCTAAGTACCCGATCTTGGGTTCAAGTACCAAATCTCGGGTCCAAGTACCCAAATCAAATCAATCCCGGGTCCAAGTACCCAAACTCAATCAATCTCGGGTCCAAATACCCGATCTCGGGTCCAAGTACCCAAATCAAATCAAGCTCGGGTCCAAGTATCCAATCTCGGGTCCAAGTACCCAAGTTTGGGTCCAAGTACCCAATCTCGGGTCCAAGTACCCAATTCTGGGTCCAAGAACCCAAATTCCACCCAATCTCGGGTCCAAGTACCCAATCCAGGGTCCAAGTACCCAAATCAAATCAAGCTCGAGTCCAAGTACCCAATCTCGGGTCCAAGTACCCAAATCAAATCAATCTCGGGTCCAAATACCCAATCCCGTACCCAAGTTCGGGTCCAAGTACCCAATCTCGGGTCCAAGTACCCAATTCTGGGTCCAAGAACCCAAATTCCACCTATTCTCCGGTCCAAGTTCCCAAATCAAATCAATCTCGGGTCCAAGTACCCAATACCGGGTCCAAGTACCCAAATTAAATCAATCCCGGGTCTAAGTACCCAAATCAAATCAATCTTGGGTCCAAGCACCCAAATCCCAGGTCCAAGTACCCAGATCAAATCAATCCAGGGTCCAAGTACCCAAACTCAATCAATCTCGGGTCCAAGTACCCGATCTCGGGTCCAAGTACCCAAATCAAATCAAGCTCGGGTCCAAGTACCCAATCTCGGGTCCAAGGACCCAAATTAAATCAATCTCATGTCCAAGTACCTAATCTCGGGTCCAAGTTCTCAAATTCAATCAATCTCGGGTCCAAGTACCTAATCTCGGGTCCAGAACCCAAAATAATTTGCCATCTCAAAAATTAAGTCTTATTTCTTTTCACTCTCTTTCACTAAGGTTTCAGATCATTCAAGCAGGGGACAAACTGTAGACCCTTAATATTTGACCCAATCCGGTCCATTATGTTTTATTTGGTTTAAAATGATTTTTGTTGTTTAATTGGTCCAAAATAATTTTAATTAAATAATTTTTACCTTAGTATCTAATTTTTATTATTAAAAAATAAAAATCGACAAATAAAAATCGAAAAATAAAAATAAAAATAAAAATCGGAGTCAGAAAAAATCGGCAGCGAAAAACAGTCGTACGGACCCGAGGGGGTTTTGCCCCGCAGGAAAATCCTGCGGGAAAAACCTTCGCCCGCAGGCTCCTGGGGGCGAAGTTATTTCACCCGCCGAAAATTCCTACGGGCGAAATAACTCCCCGCAGGAATTTCCTGCGGGTTGGCACGCAGACTGGCCCCAGCCACGGGCCCGCGCGCAAAATTTTTTTCCAAATTTTTGAAACCTAATTCAATTAGGTTTTAATTTTTTTATTAATATTAATTGCCGTGGGGAATTAGGAATAAAGAACCTAAAAACCACTATAAATAAGGACTAATTAAACCAAATCAAAGGGGGAAATTTTTTTATACAGTGAGCTTGAATTTTTGAAACCAAATCAAAGAAGGAAAAGCACAATTCAATTCAACTGATTTTTAAGGAATTAAGCAATTCAAAGGCAACCAAGGCTTGTCTTTAGAGCTAGTTCATCCAAGAAGAAGCAATTTTGGAGCAACTCACAAAAGAAGGTATGAAATGCTAAATTCTATTTTTTTTACACAGTAGCTAAAACTAGGATTTTTTTTTTGTGTTTTTCAAAAGTTAAAATTTTAGAACTTTAGTTTAATTCTTCCAAAGTTAAAACACTAAAACGTGACCTTCTTTTCTAAAAAGACTTCAAATTATTATTTTTTTTCTCCTTCAAAAGTCTCAAAACCCTAATTGAACAAGTTTTTCAACAAAACTAAAATCAAATTCTATTTCTTTTAAGATTTTAAAGTAGGTTCTATTTCATTCAAAAAGCCTTAAAAAACATCTTTTCTACTCATAAAAACTTCAATCCTTTTGTTTAAATTCATAAAACTTCATAAATTATCAAATTGCTTTTTAAAACCCTAAAAGTCATTCACTACCCGAGAACCCTAATTTCAAAGCCTAAAAACCCTAATTCAACTTTTTAACCTAAAATAATGAACCCTAATCCTTTTAAAACCTTAAACCATAATTTTTATGAACCCTAATCCTTTTAAAACACAAAAAAAACATAAAAACTCAAAAATTACACAATAGCTTAAAATTCAATAATCAAAAATCACAAATTTAAGTATTTTAAGGTATTCAAAACCCTAGTTTCATTATTTCACCATTCAAACCTTAATTTGTTTAATCAAAGAGTCTTACCAACCTTTTAAAATATAAAACCCTAATTTATTTTAATTCCATAAAAAGTCACAGTAGCTTAATTTTAGAAATTTCCAAAACCTTAACACATGAGATAAAAAAAACCCTAAATGGAAATAGTAGCTATACTTGAACTCTTATTTGCTTCATTCAATTCCATATTTACTTATACTTTGATCTATTTCTTATGCCTTAATTTATTTAATTTCCATACTTGATTTATTTAATTTATCATGGATGGATGTTTATTTTATTTAAATACTTTTAATGAATGATTTATTTATGGATGATTATTTACTTTTATCAATTAATTTAGACTTCCAAAAGTTGTAAGAGGTATGTTTCCACTTGATGGGTACCTCATTATTTAAACATCATGTAATTTAATTTGCTTTTCTATTTTAGAACTTATGTAAAGGGCATGTTTCTACCTTTTGGTGGGTGTCCGTTTCTACCTTTTGGTGGGTGTCCTATCTAGGCATGTGATGTAAGGACATGTTTCCATCCTTGGATGGGTGTCCATTTATTTATTTTGTTTTGTTTGGACATTCCTTTGATTTTAATATAATGATGCTTTCTTTTGATTATTGTGTGTAATATGGATAATGTTATTATATTTAAGAATTTTATAATATTAAGACCTGTAAAGGAGGCCGGTTCCAATGAACCCGGCGTTATGGGGGTGCTGGGCCATTTCTCACCTTTCCCACACGTACCCAACTTTTCGAACCCATAAAGGGATTGGGGATTACTTAGGAATCGAGTCATTCACCCATTTCTTTTTCCCGGCCCGTCCGGGTGGCGACTCCATTTTCTCCAGACTTAGGTCCGTGTTCTCTAAGGCCCCGAGCCTAAACAGTGCCGAAGTCACAAGAACCATTCCACCGGAAGTGGGGGCAAAAATCCCTGCTCACAACAATGTTAAAAAGTCATTGGTAATGGCTAAAGTGCATAAAATGTGAATCATATGTGGATTATGTGAAATTACCCAAAATATTTGGGTGATGAGTTTTAAGGTAAAATGTGATACAATGTGATGATATGATGAAATGTGATGAATTGATATTGCTATAAATGAGAAAAGATGAGAAAAGATGAGAAAATAAGGCAATTTGCCTATTGATAATGAAAAATGAGGCAATGTGACTAATTGATTATGAGAAAATAAGAAAGAGATTAATAATGAGAAATGTAAAATAATTGTGTGCCTAGTATGTTATTCAATTTTTAGAGTTTTTGTGTTTGGCGGTATGCCTATGAGGTTATCCTCATTATTTGCCTTCGGGGCTATTTTTTAAGCAACTATTTGATTTTCCTTTGGGCTAGATGTTGGACGTAACTTGCCTTCGGGATAGACGTTGGACGTCACTTGCCTTTGGGCTAGATGCTGGGCATTACTATGATTTTCCTTCGGGCTAGACGCTGGGCATCACTTGCCTTCAGGCTAGACACTAGGTGTTAAATATGGACCAAAATAGTAACTTTGAAATTTGAATAACATATTAGATCATTTAGGCCCATGCTTTTATTTGTTTTTATGTGAAATGTGAATTATGAAACAATTGAAAAATATGTTAAAATGAAATAATATGAGAGATATGATATCCATAAGCATTGTGCATTGGCATTGCATTTGAGTTTTATTATTATCAAAATTTGTACCACTAGGCTTTTGGTTTAGTGCTATTGAAATTCATTACACAAGTGATATGGTAGATCCGGTAGAGCCGGAGAGTTCGTCTAAACCAAGTTGGGTCTAGCTTTGAGATTGTGTAAGTTGATTTTGCTGCTTCTTCGAGATCAGTGCCGATTGCCAGCATATATATATATTATATTATCGTATATGTTAATATTATGTATATTATATTATGTTTGGAGGTATATATATATTGTAAATTATAAAGAATGGGTTGAAATTTTATAATGTGGATTTTGTATGTGCTTTTGGATAACATATATATATATATGTGTGTGTGTGTGTGTGTAAATGTTTTGTGAAACTTGGAGAAATTGAGGAGCATTTGGGAAATGTATGAATTGATGTATTGGGAGTGCTTTTGTGTGCAGGTTGTGATTTTATTGATTTTGAGAATGTCCAAATTATAGACAAAATTCTGATAAATTGTTTTCATAGATTTATATGAAAAATTCTTATTTTAATACCTATAATTTATGATAATATTTTAGTTGTTATTTAAATATACATTTTAAAGTATTTAAGATTTTAAATTTGAAAAGTAAAATTTTTTTTATTAAACCAGACTGTGACATTTTTATACTGTATATACATAATTTACATAAACTGGGTGTATGTATTGTATGTATATAGGGTATAATAGTGTTACAAGTCCTAATTAAAAGCCCAAACCAAGTTTAGTCAGATTTAAAAAGACCAAATCAATGAATCGGCCCTAGAATCCATGGCGAACTAGCCATTTATCATGGCCAATTGGCCATGAGCCGATACTTAAATGCCCTAATTCTACTTCAACTCATACTAATTGGGATAGGCAAGGGTTGTTCTAATACAAGTGAGATTCTTTAAATAAGATTAAGTTGGGACTGTTGCACTAGTTTTGTCTATAAAAAGTAATCAATAATTAGGGGATGATAAGATTTAGTAAAAAAAAAAAAGAGCATTACACACAAAAAACAAAGAGGGAATGATAAGCAATTAAAAGGCAGCGATTAGAGACCATTAACTCAAAACCAGAGAGATAAAAAGCAAAAGAAAATAAAAAGCAGACTATGAACATTCATTGTTCAATTAAAACCCTGATTGGCCCAAACCAATTGAAATGATCCAAACAGTAGTAAGACTTGGTTCAACGTAAATCAACGAAGATATCTTCATCAACCAAATCTATCATTTAACTTAATATAGTGTCGTTGTCATTTAATCATGCAAATTTACTATTTTTTTTACCTTGTTCACACTATGATCCAAAACTTTAATATATAAATTGTAGTTATGGCATATTATTTAAGAATTAAACAATATTATTTGTTACTAAAATGATTAATAACATATATACTGGAGGCATCAACTCATTCAACAAATATGTTAAATTGTTTGTGGATTAATTTTAAGATGTGTTCGCCCTATATTTCATTAATGGGTTAATATTAAGATATGTATTGTTGATTGTAATTTTTATGATTAATCTTAATTTCCTTTAAATTAAGCCCTAATTTTATAATTCTTTATATAATGATTATTTATATATTTGTGGATTGTAATTTTTATTATTTATATTTTAAGGATGTAGAAGGTATGTTTCCACTTGTGGGTCTCTTATCTGTTTAATTTATTTAGTTTGTATAATTTAATTTATTTAAGGATTTTAGGATAATTGTAAGTGATACATTTTTACCTTTTAGTGGATGTTCTATTTTATTCATTTTTATGGATCTTGGACGTTTGTAAGGGCATATTTTCATCTTGTATGGGTGCCCAATTTATTTGATTTGTTTGATTTATGATATGATATTGTTTATTTCAATAATTTCTTGTAATATGAATAATATTATAATAATTTAAGAATTTAATAATATTTAAATCTGAAAAGGAGGCCGATTCCAATAAACTAGGCGTTATAGGGGTACTAGGTCACTTCTCACCTTCTTCATGCATACTCAACTTTTTGAACCCATTAGGGGTTGAGAATTTCTTATGAATTGAGTCATCTATCCATTTCTATCTTCCTGGCCTATCCGGGTGGAAACTCCTATTCTTTGAATTTAGGCTCATGTTTTCTAAGGCCTAGAGCCTAACAGTGCCAAAGTCGCAAGAACCATTCCACCGGGAGTGTGGGCGAAAATTCTAGCTCACAGTATAAATTTCTCATTGCATGTTTATATCATATCTAGGGCATCCTTTACTAGATCATACCTTTACCATCCATTCTAGGTAAGTGCTCTGGAATCCAACCTTCAGAGCCATTTTAAAAAATTGCTCTAGAATCCAACCTTCAAATCCATTCTAGGTAAGTGCTTTAAAATCAACTTAGACTAGGATTTATAAAGTTGAAACCAAAATCAACTTAGACTTAGGCTTATTAAACAGAAACTTAAACATTAACTTAAACTTATGTTTATGAAAGTAAACCTAAAATTGAGTTTGAAATGTAAATTTTGGACTGTCTTTGACAGTTGACAACCATCATGTCGAGCTTAAAAATTAAAATCGACATGATTATGATAGTTGTGAAATCTTAATTTTTCACTATCATATTAAAACTTAATCCATTACGGACACATGGGCTCAATAACGACATAAATCGGATGCTAGATGGTCTTAAATAGGCCATTTGAAATTTTTTGTAGAAATAAGTCCTTTTTTAACTCTTAATCCTTAACTTTTTTACTTTAATATTATAATTTAGTATGTTACGATTATGTGGTATTAAGAACCACTCAAATCAGATGTCAAATAAGCCCAAATAGGCTTCTGGAAGATTGTTGTGTAAGTTCAAGCTAGAATCAGGCTTGTCACGACAACGGAGCCCAAAAAATGTCGCAAAAAGCAATTTTTCTATAATAAAGCTCCAATTTTTTGTCGCAACACCCTCAACTTTTTTTTTAATTCTCTACCTTAACATCTCTATAAATACCCCCCTTTACCGTATTTTCACACACATTAATCTACCAAATAAACCTAGTTGCTAGTTGATTCTTCTAAAAAGTAAAATATTCAAGCTTTCTTAGTAAGAACGGCCTAAAACTCGCTTTCTAAGTGATTTTGGATGCTTAGTCCATACTTGAGTTTTCATTTTCCTTAAACAATCCCAAGCCAGCTACTTCCTTAGCAATCAAAATCCCTAAACAATCATGAAATTAAGGTCCAGCCATAAACCCAAGCCTCCATCTTCCAAGGTGCCAAAGAAGGTAAAAACCTATAATCTTGATTCTTCTTCTTTATCTTTTGAATCATTTTGATCGATGAGTGGATCTTATGAGCTTTATTCAAGAATCATCCTTTGGACCTTAAAATGGACTTAAAGAATCAATTATTTGGACTCAAAACCTAAACCCGAATGAAAAAATTTATTTTTTTTTCAAAATTAGGTTGAAAAATAAACCTAAAAAATATATTTTAAAATCAGGTTAAAAAATGGACCTCCAAAATCTTTTTCAAAATTAGGTTGAAAAATAAACTTAAAATATCTTTTTTCAAAATTAGGTTAGAAAATAAACCTAAAAAATATATATTTTTTAAAATTAGGTTGGAAAATGAATCTAAAAATCTTTTCTTTGAAAATTAGGTTAGAAAATAAACCTAATTGTTTTTTCAAAATTAGGTTAGAAAGTGAACCTAAAAATATTTTTTCAAAATTAGGTTGGAATATGAGCCTAAAAATCTTCTTTTTTTTTTTCAAAATTAGGTTGGAAAATGGACCTAAAAATCTTTTCCAATATTAGGTTGAGAATGTTAAACCGTTTTACAAAATCAAGTGTATCCTAAGAATGTAAAAGTGATCATGACACTTTCATATGAGACTTAGCATTTTGGCTGCCAATTCTTAGCAGGCCAGACTAATGCTTGAGCAAGGCCTAACAATCATTAACTTTTAGAATATAAAAATTTAAGCAAATACTAATTCTCTCACTAACAGAATAGACGCAAGCATATCAAAAGTCTCATTTACCAAGAGAATGATCTATTTGTCAGAAAAGTTTAGAATATAAACATTCAGGCGTATTTTGAGTGCCACAACTCACAGAGAGAATACAAATTCTCCCGATAAAGGAATAGACATTAATATATATATAAAATATATCTTTTCCTAAGAGAAATATTATTCTGTCGATAAATGCAAATCCCTACTCAGATATATGATCACAATTTACCAAGTGACACTTAAATCTCTGGGTAAATATAATTCTAGATATAAAAACACATTTTTTTTTGTTTATTCACTACTTACATTTTCATTCTAAAAATTCTTCTTTCTTCTTCTCTGTCTTTGTCTTTGTCCTCTGTCTATGTATGTCTTCCTCTCCCTCTCTCTTTGTATGAGAATCTCACCGGTGACCACACTTCAGGTAATTTTTATTTTTCATTTTGCTCAGTTGTTGAGTTTTGATGGATTTTTGATAGCAAAGTATGTGAATTTTTATTGCTCTTTTGTTGTCTTTTATAATTCTATGAATTTTTATTACTCTTTTGTTGCGATTTTTTTCTCTTGTATAATTTGTGATTTTAGGTTCAAATATTTTTAATTTGTAATTTGACTGATTATTATTTTGTTCTATTATTTTATTTTTTTTATAGGTACATGTAGGAAAGGAAACACATATGACTCGAACCCAAGACCTAAGTGAAAGCGACGTATACTTTTGGCTAACTAAGCTACACTTTGGTAGTTTTTGTTGTTTTATTGTTAATCGAATTGAATTGGAAAATTTTTTATTTGTAAAAAAAGAAGTTTATTTGTTAAAATTATATTATATAAAATCTGTGTATGTGTTTTCATTGTGATTAAAAATATGTTGGGATTAACATTCTATTGGATTTTGATTTTTTAAGATTAAAATTTTGTTAATGTAGTATTTTTTTAATTGATATTTCGTGAATTTTTTTAGTATTTAAATTCTTTATATAATGAATTGGATTAAAATTATTTTGATTGTAAATTAATTAATTTTTTAGGTAAAAATTAGAATTTTCAGTATTAGGTAAAATAATTTGTATTTTTAACAAATTTACAGCTTTTTGTTGTAAAAAATTAAATTTTAGAAAGTTAGGGATTAATTAATTAATTTTTGGTAAATATTAGAATTGTTAGCATTAGGTAAAATAATTTGTAGTTTTAATAAATTTACTGCTTTTTGTTCTAAAAATTGGAATTTAAGGTAATTAGGTATAAATTAATTATTTTTTTAAGGTAACAATTAGAATTTTTAGTATTAGGTAAAATAATTTATATTTTTAACAAATTTATTGCTTTTTATAGTATAAAAATTTGAATTTAAAATAATTAGGGGTAATTAATTAATTAATTTTTTAAGTAAAAATTAGAATTTTTATATTTGGTAAAATACTTTGTATTTTTAACAAATTTAGTGCTTTTATTGTAAAAATTGAAATTTTAGATAATTATGGGTAAATCAATTAATTTTTTAGGTAATAAATTAGAATTTTTAGTATTAGGTAAAATAATTTGTATTTTTAACAAATGTAGTGCTTTTTATTGTTAAAAATAAATATAGATTTTAAATAAACATATTACAAATTCATTAAAAATTTAAATAATCACATTTTTAGATATGGATAGGTGCAAAGAAGGTTCTCGTGGAGGCAAATATGGCTTTATGTTAGGCAAGAGGCATTCAACTATTAGACCTTATAAGAAAATATCTATTGGAGAGCATTTATCTGCTTTTGCTATGTATATCATCCCATTGGGAATTGCAGCACTATCAGATTCTACTTATTCCACCTCGATGGATACTTTAATTCTAGCTCAATTTAATTTTGATGTGCAATTTACAGAAGATACTAGTACGGTAGCATCAATATAGACTATGCACGACAATCATAGATATTTCACTCTCTAAGCACAAGAGCAAGTAATGTTTTATTTTCAATTTTTTGGAACAATAAAATTTAATAATCAAGATTTAAATATGAATGAATATTGTTAAAAATTATAGTAGGATTATGGAGCCATCTAATTTGTGCTCGCGGAGGATTAGTCAAATATTTATCGAGAAGATGGGGTTGATTTAAATAATTATGTCAAATGGTAATGACTTTAAGTATTTTATTAATTTTTTTAGAAATATTTTTGGTGAGAGGAGATGATTGACTCTTTAGTCAAGATAGCCCTTGAGAGGAAGGTTGTTGTCCACTATTACGACATGATAAATGAACACAAAGAGAAGGGTAAGCAGTTAAATATTTTTGTGATGATTTGTGGGACATCCTTGAGACGCATTGGGCATCTCCAGCAGATTTGGCTTGTTCTCAGATTGCCTCCCATAAAAAACTTCAAATCTTTGCTAATGATGCAAGACCATTCACATATACGAGTGACGATAGAATGCATGTTGAACATGCCCATTGATTGGTACGTAGTAAGTATAATTTAATTTTTCTTATCTTTTTTAATTATTTAAGTTTATGCTAAATTAATATGTTAATTAATTTTTTATTAATTTATTAGGAGGAGCAACTAAGGCGGCCCCCAACTGTGCATGAGTTGTTCATCTACACACACACTAAAAATTATCACAAACAAACTTTCATTGATTAGCACTTCCAAGATGTGCATGTAAGTGTATAATTTTAATTGTATTACTTTCATTTAATTTATATATTATTTATTTTTATTGTAATATTTTTATTTAATTTATATATTATTTATATATTGCATTAATATATTTTTTTACAAAGACACTTTACAGCAGCTCGAGACTAGCAGTTTCAAACATATGAGCTTATTGATGAAACTCAGTTGTTTATTGAGGCTGCTAGTGGGGTGAGATAGAGTGCATGGGTTAGGCTCTCAATACTTCTATGAGATCAACAACTCATTTTCAGCTTCAACTTTCTCATTACTACTGCAATAATAAAATGGAGTATATTAAGGCTAATTTTTAGGAGCAACTTTGAAATATCCCAAATTTTTGAAAATTCTTAATTTTTCGAAATTTAATAAAATAAATTATAAAATAATTGGATAAATTAAATAAATAATTTTAAATAAAAAAAGGGAGATTTTTAAATGAAAAGTGAAATGTATATGTTATATATATGCAAAATATACATAATATAGAAAGTTAACATTTTTTAAATGAAAAGTCAAAGTAAAAGAGTATTTTGGTAAATATACTTTAGAAATTAAAAATTTTAAAAATAATTCAAAAATATTTTATTTTTGAATAAAATATATGAATTTTGAATTTTTATTAATTAAATAAATAAATAATTAAAAATTATTAAAATAATATATATATGGATATAAATGAGTGGAAGGAAAGATAAATTAATATCTTTGTTCATCTTATTCTTCTTCCTTCTTCAAGGTCGAATTCCATGGAGTTTTAGAGACAAGATTTTTCTTCATCCAAGCTTCCAAAAATTGATAGATTCTCAAGGTTTTAATTTAAGATTTGGTGTTTTCCACCAAAATTAGTATGCTTTCTAACTTTTTTCTTTGAATTTCCATGAAATTAAGAATATGTGAATTTTGGGTTGTTGAAGTATCATGTTATAATTATCCATTTGGATATGAATGAAGTTATTTTGGGTAGTTAGTAATGATTTTAAGGTTGGATTAAAGAAATAGTTGAGTTTAGGTTAAGATTGGTGAAGAGAGAGAATTTAGGGTTATGTAACTTTTGGGTTTCTGGAATCTTGTGATTTAATTGTGCAAATTGATTCTAAATGAGTTGTTTTGATGCATAAACAAGCATTTTAAAGTCATATATTGGATTTGGTTGTGTTTGGATGGAGTTTGAGAATAGAAGTGGTGATATAGGATTTTGGAAAAGTGATTTTCCAAAGTTGTTGAATTTTTTGATTTTATTGGTTAAAGCATGTTCTTTAATGATATAAGTAATAAATATAAGCTTGAAATAATCAATAGATTGAGTTGGAATGGAAAACCTTCAACGGGGGAAGGTTATGCCATTTTAGGATTTTAGTTATAAGTATGTATTTTTGTAATGTAATTATTTTAAACATATTAAAATATGTTTTTAATAATATAAATAAACTTAAAACATCAAATTGAATGGTATAGCATGGTATTCCAAAGTTAAAGTGAGATTAGCCTTAACTTTGGAATTTTATTTTGAATGGTGTTTAATTATGATTTAAGATTGGAAATGCCTTAGAATGTGATAGTAAATGATTATTTATGATCATATTTGGTTTAGGCATTGAGAAGAGTTGATTTGCCCCATTCTAGTATTGAAGGGAAAGTGAAAAGAGAAGGATTGGAGGTTGTTTTAAGCTTGCTTTTGGTTGCTTTTAGAGGTAAGTACAAACTTTGGATGAATTAGTTATATTTTCATTACATTGGGCTTAACACATTTTGGACTATAAAATATATTAAGTTACTTGATACATGGAACATGTATGAATAATGTGCTATGATATGTGTAATGTCATATATGTATTAAATGCATTGTGAAAAGTCATTGTTAATAGCTAAATTATGTAAAATATAAAATATGTGTATTATGTAAAAATGACCCAAAGTGTTTGGGTAATTCTATTTGTTGTGTATGCATTAAGGGCATTATTAAAAAGGCCATTAGTAATGGCTAAAGTGCATAAAATGTGAATCATATATGGATTATGTGAAATTATCCAAAATATTTGAGTGATGAGTTTTAAGGTAAAATGTGATGAAATATGATGAATTGATATTGCTATAAATGAGAAAAGTGAGAAAAATATGAGAAAATAAGGCAATGTACCTAATAGATAATGAAAAATGAGGCAATGTGCCTAGCTTGATTATGAGAAAATGAGAAAGAGATTTATAACGAGAAATGTGAAATAATTGTGTACCTAGTATGTTATTCAATTTTTAGAGTTTTGTGTTTGGCGGCATGCCTATAAGGTTATCCTCATTATTTGCCTTCGGGGCTAGCTTTTGATCAATTATTGATTTGCCTTCTGGCTAGACATTAGACGTCACTTGCCTTTGGGCTAGATACTGGACATCACTATGATTTACCTTTGGACTAGACGTTGGGCACTACTTGCCTTCGGGCTAGACACTGGGTGTCAATATGGATCAAAACAGTAACTAAAAAATTTGAATAACATATTAGATCCTTTGGGCCCATGCTTGTGTTTGTTTTTATGTGAATTGTGAATTATGAAACAATTGAAAAATATGTTTTAATGAAATGATATGAGATATGATATCCATATGCATCGTGCATTGGCATTGCATTTGAGTTTTATTGTTATCAAAGTTTGTACCACTAGGCTTTTGGTTTGATGCGATTGAAATTCATCACGCAGGTGACAGGAGAGATCCGGTACAGCCGAAGAGTTCTTCTAGACTGGATCGGGTCTAGCTTTGAGTTTGCTTGAGTTGATTTGGTTGCTTCTTTGAGATCAGTGCCAACTGCCAAAATGTATATGTTTTTATTACATTTTGATATTACATATATTATATTATATTTTTGGTATATATATTGTAAATTATAAAGGACATTTTGGATAAATGTTATATTATGGATTTTATATGTGTTTTTGGATAAACCTATATACATGTATAAATATTTTGTGAAATTTGAAGGAATTATGGAGTATGGGTGAAATGGTGATTTGATATTTATTGGGAGTGTTATCTTATGCAGGTTGTGGTTTTATTGAATTTGGAAATGTCAAATTACAGACAAAACTCTGGCAATTTTTTTTCCAGAGATTTTTATGAAAAATGCTTATTTTAGAACCTATAATTTATAATAATATTTTATTTGTTATTTAAATATACATTTTAAAGTATTTAAAATTTTCAATTTGAAAAGTGAAATTTTTTTATTAAACCGAATTGTGATATTTTTGTACCGTATATGCATATTTTATATATACTGGGTATGTATATATTATATGTATATAAGGTATAAGGGTGTTACAAGCTCGAAGCAACATAGAGAGAGATGAAAAATCAATTACTTGAGCGGAAGCATGCAATTCGGGATCAGATGTAGAGATTTTTAAGAACAATTTGGTCGTTTTGCACAACAATTCACTTACAGCGCCTCAATCTCGCAATCTTCAACTGTTGCTCCACCTAAAGATCAACCTCCATCTCCCCCATACCCAATATTTTTTTATTTACACTTTTTTATTTGTATATATTATTATATCATTTTTTTAATGGGTACATTATTAATAATTTTACTTCATTTTAAAAAATATTATTAATTTTTTTTTATTTTCAATTTTTTATTTAAATTTATTTTTATCTCATATAATTCAATAAAATAAAACAGTATATATAATATATATTATTACTTAAAAACATAATAAAATTAAAATTACTAAATATAATGTAATATAATAATATTAAAATAATAAATATTAAAAATAAATATTAAAAAACTAAACTAAAATAAAATAAAATTATTATTAAAATATAATACGATAGAGTAAAATTAAATAAAAATTTTATAAAAAAATTATAAACTTTACTTACCATTTATTGACAAAATAAAAATTTTATTTTCATTTATTGACCAATTTACCAATAGAATTTAAAATAATTAATATAATTTTAAAATAAGTTGTCGACAAATTATCAATAAACTTTTGAATTTAGTTTGAAATCTAATATTTATTTGTCTATAGATTTGTTGTTGGTAATTGTCGACAAATAGCTTAATCACTATGTAAATTTTATTCTTGTCACTTCAAAATTTTTTGTCATCAAACTCTTGATAGGCACCAAATGAATCTTTTTTCTCTTGATAAATGGAATGCTAACAAGATTTTCACAAACAAATAATTTTTATCGGTAAATAAAATTTCTGACAAATTTTTTCAAATTATCAACAAAAAATTTTGTCAGTAATTCGTCCATTTTTTGTAGTGTTATTTTCAAACTAGTTGAAAAATATATTAACAAAAATGATATTACATTCTTATTTAATTTGCATTCAATTATATGTATACATATAGATGTTAAAATATTTAAAATTCAAAATGAAGATGTATATATTTTAAATTAATAATAACTATTTTTATAATTGTTTTAAATTTTAATTCATTTCTTTTTTAGGAGAACTATATATTTTAACTTTTAATCTAATAATGCATCTAAGCTTTTAGTTATAAAGTTAAAAAGCTAAAGGCTAAAGATATAGCTGCTGATTTTTAATTATTTTTTTATTAATCACATTATTTTTGTTGATTGCTCTAAAAACTAAAAACATTTGAGTACTACTTATGAGAAATTAGTTTGTAAACTCACGCTTTACACAATTTATTATTGATAAAAAAAATATTTTAACTAATTTTATTGTCCCAAGATGGCAACCAAGATAGGAGGTGAATTGGTTGATTTGAATAAGTGATGGTAAATTAAAATTTGAAGCAACAAGAATAACAAGATGAAGAAAGAGTATAGTAGAGAAGAATAAGCACAAAAAATTTATAGTGGTTCGGGTTACCTTGATCCTACGTTGATTTCCTTAACAACTTGTTAATGTTTCACTAATCTTGAATTTTTACAAGCTCAACTCTAACTTAGTGTTTTCACAAGCTCACACTAAACTTTTACAAGGTTTGAGTATCATCCTCACAATCTAACAAGAGTTTTCCTAAGGCTCACTCTAAAACCTAACTGTTTCAAAGCTAACACTCAACTTACAATGGTGTTTAATGCTCACACCCAACAATCAATGAATACAAATATAAATTTTGATGGAAGAAAATAAAAGTTGTTTATCTTGGTTATTACAAAAATTATCTCTTGCAAAAATGAAGTTTCTTGAGGTATTTATAGCCTTCAAAACTTGAACTAGTCGTTTGAAGTGGGTGCCTTCATGTTTGGACTTTGTCTCCCACTATCATTAATGTATCGAGTAAGCTCGTGATCGAACTCTAATTGGTCCGGTCTTGAGGTTTGAATTTCTAACAAAAGTTCTTCAATGACTAGTATACATGGCATCCACTAATTGAGTGGATAAGTAATGGCTATAATCTTTAAAGCTTTTTCTATAGCCCATTCGGTATGGCAATGGTTTGATCGGTCAACTTGAGGTATGCTGAGATTCTTTGAGTGCCAATGACCGTAATCTCTACTTGAAGTTTTAAGGATTTAGCTCAACCTTGGTATGGGCGGACTATAGCATAGTCCAGTCGATCCATTTCTAGTATGCTAAACTTATCATAGTACCATAGACCGTGAGCTCTACTGGATGTTTTGGATCTTTTATCTTGGCTCGGTATGGTCGGACTATGTTCAATCAAGTCGGTCTAGGCTTGATATGCTGAAGTTTTAAGAGTACCATTGGTCGTAAGCTTCTTTGGACATTCTGATGATTTCGGACTCAAGTTCAGATGGATCAGTTTCAGCTCGTCCTTAGTAGCCAAGGCTTGGTCCGAGCTATAGGTGTTTGATCTTAAGTCCTATTTTAAGCTCATTCCTGGTGACTTTCAGACTGATTTGCTTGTGCTCCTTCTTAATAGCTAGAGTTCAATCTAAGCTGGAGGTGTTTTGTCTCATGTCTTCCTTTGATCTCATTCCTGACAACTAAGGCTCGATCCATGCTATAGGAGCTCGATCTGTTTAGCTCATGCTCATTTTTTACAATAAGAGCTTGGCTATCTAATTTTCAATACTGTTGGCTAGAGCTCGTGCTTCAAAGGCTTTGGTGCTCAATTCCAAGCTCTTCTTGTTCGGCTCGTGCTAGTACTTCAACTCCTGTTAACTTTAGTCTAGGCCTGTCCAGCAGTACTTGCCAGTGGTCCAAGCGAACTATGGGTAATTTTAGTTCTTGCACAAATGTAGCTTAGTACAACCATTAGTCCTATTCAATTTGATTACCTAAGATCAAAATATAGAAAACTTAGCCAAGGGTTTGGCTGACAAATTTCTATACATGAAAAAAGGTAAGGATATATGAATAACAGTCTAAACAAAAATGTATATAAATGTGAAAAATTATTATATTTATATAAAAAATAATTGTTGTTATAGTAATACTCCCTCCATCTTTGAATAATAGTCATACTTTATTTTTGGGTATCCCAAAATAATAGTTCAACTTTCATTTTTAGAAATAGTTTTATTTTAACTTTACTATAATATTCTTGTATGAATAATTATTTTTATAGTTAAGGACAAAGGTATAATTTGCACCTTATATTATAGCGAATAGACCATCTAAATATATTTTTGAACTAAACTGAAACTGTTTCTATCAAAATTATCTCAAATCAACCCTTTTTTTAAAAGGAATTGTCACGAGAGTCTAACTGTTGCTGACGTGACAACTTATCAGCGTCTAATGTGGACTTTAGGTATAGATTAAGGTCCAAATTAAACTTTAAAAAATAATTTATAATTTATTAATATTATAAATTATATTATTTTAAAAATTATTAAAAATTATTTTTTAATATCAATGATTTATAACATTAATAAATAATTTTTGTAATATTATTGTTTATAATAATTTAATTTATAATTTATAATTTATAATTTTAATAAATAATTTGAAATTTATAATATATTATAATCATTTTATAATTTATTAATATTATAAATTATAATATCTAAAAAATTATTAATAAATAATTTTTTAATATAAATAATGTAACATTAATAAGTAATTTTTATAATATTATAATTTAGTTTATAATTGATAATGTTAATAAATAATTTATAATCTAAAGATATAATTTATATATATAAGAAAAAAATAGACTTATTATTAATTTAATCATAAATCAACAGCAAATAATAATTTATCAAATGAAAATCACATATGAAATACAAATACAACTTACAAAAGGAAAGAAAGAAAGCAGCTAAAGAATTTTATGGCCATCAAGGTTGACTTGGAGAAGGCTTATGATCGAATCAGATGGGATTTTCTGTTTGATACTCTCTATGAAGTAGGTATTCCTTCATATTTGACTTTCGTTCTCATGACCTGTGTCCCTAGTAATTTTATGCAGATTCTTTGGAATGGGTAGCTTACTAAGCCTCTCAAGTCCATCAGAGGTCTTCGGCAAGGCTACCCCTATCACCTTACTTGTTTGTTCTATGTATGGAGAGACTAGCGCATGGTTTTCTTCAGTCAGTGCATAAGGAGAAATGGAAACCAATTGTGCTCTTAAGGGGTGGTGTAACACCCCCGTACCCCAATATACGCACAACAAGCGATATATGCATACCGGATAAAGGGGTGCCACGGTTCATTTTAAACAAACCAATCTTTAAAATGAAAGCCTCATAAATCATTCCAAGTAAACTAACTTAAAATATTTAACCTATATTATAAATAGGTATAGATAAAACATTCCTTCGTTAAAATACATATATATATAACATTAGTACCCAAAGGTTTATCCCAAAAGAGTCTATTCAAAACATTTGTTAAATAAGCAGCGGAAAATACATATGTATATATATATATATATCAAAATCAATGTTTACAAAATTATAGAATTTATACATGCTGGCAGTTCGTCTCTAATCTTGATGTCCACAACTCAACACTGCTATCTCAACTCAAGCCTAGACTCGACTCGATCTAGACGAGCTTTCCGGCACAACCAGATCTACCCTGTCACCTGCGCGATGAACCACAATCGCGCTAAGCAGAAAGCTTAGTGGTACAAACTTTGATTCAATATAGATCAATGCGATGCTCATGCATAATATATTTAAATATATCAATTCATTGCATTATATCTCAAAATATTAATCATTTGTATCATATTTCATAATTCACATTAAAGCAAAGACAAGCATGGGCCCAAAACGAAACTAATATGCTATTCAAAGTTCAGAGTTACTGCTTTAGTCCATAATCACATTCATCAAGCCCGTAGGCGATATATATATCCATGGATAACGTAACAGACCTAGTCTCTTGGACCTCAACCCGGCTAGACCCTAGGGCCCAGTCTCTTGGTCCTTAACCCGGCTAGACTGTTACAGTTTTTGAGGCTTACGACCCGGTCTTTTCACCTGCCCAGCGATTCATAGGCATGCCGCCAAACCCAAAACTCTGAAAATTGAATAACATACTAGGCACACAATTAAATTCATGTATCTCATTATCAATCTCTTTCACAATTCATTTCTCATTTCATTTCTCATGATCAAACTAGGCTCATTACCTTAGTATATCATCTTTTCTCATTCGTCTATTTCATCACAATATCGGTTGGTTACATTATATTTTCACATCTCATATCACATTTTTCCACATTTCCTTTCATATACAATACATTACTAAATTTCATTGATACATCAACATAATTCACATTATGTATATCACAACATATAACTCATTCATCAATAATGTATCAAGTAACTTAACAAATTTCTCAACTAAATGTGTTAAGTCCCAATGTCATATAAATGTATGCATTCATTCAAAGTTTGTACATACCTTTAAGAGCAACAACACCACTCTAACAACTCCTCTTCCAAGATAACTCTCAACACTTGAATAAAGGTAGCTCAACTCACTTCAAAACCTAATCCAAAGGTGATCATACACACTCACTTAGAGATACACAAGAAGAAAATAAGAAAGAGAACTATCTAGAGCAAACTCTACACTTGACACGCTCAACAACATGGGCGTGTCCCTGACCGTGCCCTAAATCCACAACACAGAATCTTTGACACGCTCAGTGACATGGGCGTGTCACTGGCCATGTCAATCCTCCTCCAACACAGAAGCTATGACACGCTCAGTGATATGGGCGTGTCACTGGACATGTCAATCAACCAACAACACAGTAGCTATGACACGCTCAGTGGGCATGTCACTGGCCGTGTCAATGCTACTACTACACATGTTACCAACCCAAAAAATAGAACCAATGACACGCCCAAAGACATGGCCGTACTCCTGGGTGTGTCAGGCCAAAAACCCTGAAATCGACACCAACAAAGCCACAACCAACAATCATCTTCCAATAGCCATATCAACAACACACAAACTCAACCAAAACCATCAATAACCCATATAATACTTGAGTAAACCTTAAAACAACTCAATTACACACATCAACACAAACACCCCCATATTCACAACTCAAAAATACACAATCCGCACACTTGCCTCTTTCACCAAACTCAACCCTTTTTCCTCTTCAATCCAAACCCAAAAGTCAAAGTTAACAAGACAACACAGCTCTCAAATATACCAAAATAACCATCCAACAACCCCAAGAACACAAACTCAAAAGAAAACCAAGAAACAAGTTGGAAACTTACCAAAAGTGAAGAAAATCCTTAAAACTCCAACTTGATCTCTTGAAAACCTTTAATCTTTTGAGCTTGGAAGCAACAAAATCTCTTTTCCTTTGGTTGCTAAGGGTGGCCGGTCAAAGATAAGAAAAGAAGGAGATGAAGATGAACGAGGAAGAAGAAAGAAAGAAAGAAAGTCAACACTCTTCTCTTTTAACCAAACCACTTTTCCCCAAATCACTCTCCACCATACATTTAAACAATTAAATATTCACCCGCTAACATCATCTTCCACTAACATAAATAAATCTATTTAATTAATCAAAATATCTCTTTTGACTTGTAAGACCCATTGACTTGTATATATTGTTTTTATCTCCATATACATGACATATACACTTTAAATTATTTAATCCAATACAACAATTAAGACTCCAAAATTTTAGGGTATAGTTTGGGATATTACAGGTGGGCTAGCTTTAACCCTTTTTTTTTTTTGCAAATGATCTTGTGTTATTTGCTAGAGCACAAAGAGACCAAGTTCATATTGTAAAAGATGTTTTGGATGATTTCTGTGTTTGCTTTGGCTAGTTAGTTAATATACTTCAAGGCGGGCTAAGCATTTTCTAAGCCATCTTCTTAGGTTCAAAGAAACTTCTAATTTGGATAAATACTTAGGGGTTCCTATTATTCATTCCAGAGTAACGAAGTTAACCTATAGGTACTTGGTGGACAACTTGCATAAGAAGATAGCTAATTGCAATTCTTTTAAAACTTCCCTAGTAGGGAGAGTAACTTTAGCACAATCAATGTGTGAGCATGGATTTTTGCCCCCACTCCTGGTGGAATAGTTTTTACTACTTCGACATTGTTAGACTCTGGATCTTAGGGCCTAAACCCGAAGAATAAGAGTCGACACCCAGCTGGGCCAGGTTGATAGAAAGAGGCAGATAACTCAATTCTTAAGAAATCTTCATCCTCTACTAGGTTCGAAAAGTTGGGTACATATGTGGAAGGTGAGAATGACCCAGCACTCCTACAGCACCCGATTTATTGGAACTGACATTCTTTTCAGGTCTAAATATTATTGAATTCTTAATCATGACACATATTATCCATATTTACAAGCAATTGAAAATAAAATAGATTCATCCATAAAATAAGATAAAATAGTCCATCACAAAATGAAATGGGTACCCATCCTTGGATGGAAATATACCCTTACAATCCTCCAATGTTCATATAAATAAATAAATACATAAAATGGGACACCCACCAATTGGTGAAAACGTGTCCCTTACAATAATCTCAAAATCCATAAGATAAATTAAATAATTAAAATAAATAAGGTACCCATAAAGCGAAAATATGCCTTTTATATCTCAAACAATAATAAGTAAATACTATTTAACCATTCATAAAAAATAATTGATTTAAACATTTAATCCATCATCAAACAATCTTGAAATTGAAATCAATCATCAAATAATTATAAAATTCAAACTTTAATTGAATTAGGGTTTTAATCATAGAACTAGGATTTTGAAATGAAATTAGGGTTTTAATTATAAAACTATAATTTTAGATCATAAAACATGCAATTAAGGTTTTTGTATTTAATCAAACAAGATCTAAAAAAATTAAAATGAATCTATGATATTAATAATTCATTGAATAAGAGTATAAGAGGTCATACATGTTTTGTAGATTCCACAAAAATAATTCACATTAAAGCAAGCATTGTTACTATTTAGAGTGTTTCAATCGATTTGGGTCAACTAGGGTTTTGGTCGAACAACAAATGTTCAATATTTGCTTGTCTCTTTTACTCTCTGTAATGTTTTAGAGTTGCTTTCTGTGTCTCTATTTAATTACTAAAGTTGGCTGTGATTGCTAATTCTAATTGCTCTCTGTGTTTTCCTATGTTTTTGGTCGTTTCTCTGTTTTTCTTCTTTTTTTTAATTCAAATTGGCTCCCCTTTGTATTTATATTCAATGATTAGGATAACAGAACCCCTCCTAATCCTATTAAAAAGCTTATTGTTTATCCGAGTGTCTTCGAATTCTGACACAATTAGAAGTAAATCTAATCAAAATTTAGGGTTCATGTCAGACTTGGCCTAGCAAATTCGATTATTGTTTATCCGAGTGTCTTCAAATTCTGACACAATTAGAAGTAAATCTAATCAAAATTTAGGGTTCATGTCAGACTTGGCCTAGCCAATTCGATGTGAGCATAGCTCATATCAAATTTGGCATGTCAAACGAAATCGAATTGGTTTGTATTTTAAAAATCTATTTCAAATTTAATTTTAACATCTGATCGAACTTATTTCAAGCTTTAAAATTTGGACTAGACTTAATTGGGGTCTTTTTATTAAAACCAAACTTGATTTAGCCTTTTTAATTAGAATTAAATTCATACTATCCTAAAATTAAGGGTCTATAGTTTTGTCCCTTGCTTGAACGATCTTAAATTTATTCATATAGTGAAAAGAAATTTGTTTTGAATTGTTGGGTTCTAGACCCGTAACATCCTGGTTTAGGTTCTAGACCCATGAATTGGTTTGGTTTGGTTTCTAACCTATGAATTAGTCTGGGTTCTGGACCCGTGAATTGGTTTAGCTTTTGGACCTGTGAATCTACACCATTAGGATTCTTCAACAAATCTAATTTAGGCTAGGGATTACACCATTTAAAAATTCAATAAAGGCTGAAGTTTATGCCGTCAGGATACTTTAATAAATCCAATATAAGTTAGAGTTTGTGCCATCAAGATACTTTGCAAATCCAATATAGGTTGGGTGATCATTAGTGTGAGCAGGGATTTTTACCCCCACTCCCGGTGGAATTATTCTTGCGACTTCGGCACTATTAGGCTCATGGCCTTAGAGAACACAGGCCTAAACCCAGAGAAAATAGAATCGCCATCTGGACAGGTCAAAAAAAGAAAGGGGAGGTTGACTCGATTCCTAAGGAATCCCTAATCCCCTAATGGGTTTGAAAAGTTAGGTACATATGTGGAAGGTAAGAATGATCCAGCACCCCAACAACACCCGGTTCATTGGAATCGGCCTCCTTTTTAGGCCTAAATATTATAAAATTCTTAGTTATTATGATATTATCCATACTACATGCGAATATAAAATAAAATATCATTATATTAAAATCAAAATAATGTTCAAAGCTAAAAAATAAATGGGCACCCATACAAGATGGAAACATGCCCTTACAACCATGACAAATGTCTATAATAAAATAAATAGGATACCCACCAAAAGGTAGAAACATATCTTTTTACATTATTTCAAAACTTAAAATGACTTAAATTACATGAAACTTTGATTAATGAGGTACCCACCTAGTGAAAACATGCCTCTTACATTCTTAAAACTAAGATAAACCATTAAAAAGGACATTCAACCATTCACAAAGTAAACCATCCATAGAATAAAATAAATCATCCATAGCACGTATTAATAATCAATCCTACATTATATTAAATAATAAAATATACAAATTATGGTTTTATTGATGTGAATTAGGGTTTAAGAAAATATGATTAATGTTTTAAGGTTTCATAAAGATATAATTAAATGAGGTTTTAGAAAAAAAAATAGAACTAGGGTTTAGGGCTTTAAAAACTAATTTTAGGGTTTTAGGATTAAAAACTATTTTTTTAGGTTTTAGGATTGAAAAACTGATTTTAAGGTTTTGATATTGAAAATTGGTTTTAGGGTTTTGATATTGAAAATGGATTTTAGGATTTTGGTTATTTGAACTTGGTTACTAGAATATATAAATAAGGCTACTTGATGTTTATAAAAGTCCAGGAACGAAATAAAACAATGAAACAAGAATGGATGAATTACTAGAAACTTAAAACAAACTAAATAAGGGATTGCAAACCTCCGTTATTGGTTCCACCAATATTTTATGTTTATCCAAGCTTTATATTTGCACCAACGGTTAAATCTTGATTGAACATAATGAAGACAGTCATCCACTGCCTTCTTGGTTTGATGGTTTGATATTCTTTGTCTCTGCTCACTCAATCTTTAATATTTGCTAAGGTTTCTGATTGTTTAATGCTTATTGTTTTATTGTTGCTTCTTGTTGTTTTTTTGTTCCCCCTCCCCCCTTTTGCTAGTTATTCTAAAACTTGTGCTGGTTGTTCTAAAACTTGTATTTATAAGAACATATTTGGTTAAACCATGTTAAATGAGTGTTAGTTTCCTCATTAAGCACAGTCCTTCTAAGGCATATCGAATTAAAAAAAGTTAAATTCGGGATAAATCGTGACCATGTTGAACTAACACCATTTGAATTCGAGGCCAAAACCTGACCAAATCAAACTAAAAATGTTTTAACTCGACATGGAGTAAGGTCCATATCAAATTTGCAGTCCTAGTTTGACATGGACAAGGTCCATATCAAACTAGGAATGCCCTAATTCGATATGGACCATTTGAATACAGGCTTGATGGTCATTGTCGAGGTATGAGTTCTTCCTTTTTATTAATTGAAATAATGGTTTATGATCAAAATTAACCCCTTTTTAACCATGATAGGTATGAGCCTACGAGCATAACTCATGAAAGCGCCTGGTATTTCTAAGAGGCGGGTGGGATACCCGAGATTGAGCTTTTGGTTGTCGAGTCACTAAGAAGTGCCTGGGAGTCATCATGTGCATTCCTAGCATTATTAGTTGAGCCGGCTGACCTGGGATCAGGTAAAAGGCAAAATTAGTAATATCATGAAATTTAATGAAAAAATGACTTACCGATATTATTGTGTTACAGATGAACATCGCTTGATGAAGAGCGGATGAAAGAGTGAACTGGACCACTGACATGAACAATACATTACCCCTGTAGAACTCCTGTCAAACCTTCGCTGGCCAGTTTCAAGTGGCCGGTTTCTAGGTGAGAAAGTACAAAACTGGTTCCTTAGTACAAGTGATTCTACTGCTCAGGATGTTGCTATGATTGTCTCCTCCCAGGTTGATCAGACATGCTTTCTTGTTAATTCTGAGCTCACATTTGGTTAACTCTTATGAATCTTTATAGGCGGTTGACTGATTGGATAGTACTGGCCATGATGCAGCTAATCCGACTAGTGTAGCTCCGCCTTAGCCATTTCCTAATACTGAGCCATTTTCCAAGCCTCAAGGCTTTGATCTGAGCTATCTAGTTTGTAGACCCTGTCTCATTTTTAAGTATATGCTGAATGTATGCATGAAAATGTATGGATGAATGAACCTAACTTTCCCTTTTCTGGCTCACAGTAAATGCTTAAAGAGCAAAACAAAAATTATAGGAACAATTGCCTACCGATTGTGGGCACGCTAATAATCTTGAATCAAACTTTTGGGACTTCAGATTCTAGGGCTATAGGGATTCTGGTGCATCTTCATCAAGGAGGCCCTAGACCGATGACCATGATGTGCCACCTCCCTTCTCAGGCATTGCCTTCAATAGGACTAATTTTTAGGACAATTAAGACCCAAATATTTCTATCTCGAAAGAAAACTGGGCAGATGATGTGCCGCCGCCTCCGACAGGTAATGAATTTCTTAGGGAGTTATTTAATTACAAACTGCCACCTCCATCTCAGTAATCAGTTTGTATCAAAACTATGTTACAAGACCTTGTATCAAATTTAGTGTACATAAGTAAGTACTTGTAAAATAATGGGTTGTAATTAAAATATAATATTTTGACCCTTTTTTTATCTAGATGTTTTTTTAACTTTGAATGACATTTTGACTTTTTTATTTTCTTTTTACATATATATACCCAGAATGGCCATGTCAAATTCATTTAAAATGATTTCAACATGGATTAAATCAATAAAACTAATACCTACACAGATTAGGTTTAACAATTTCCCACTTTGCAGCAAATTCAGCATGCCCAAACATACTTCGACATGGATTAAAATATAAGCCTAATTCAACATTGATTTTTATTTCCCTAAACAGTGTGGACTTTGGCTAGCGATTATACAAATCAAAAAATCACTTTTTTTCTTCTACATCCAAAGCAACAACGCTCTAATAAAACCAAGGTAATTTCATCCTGTGCAAACTCAAATCCTTAAGTCAGCTTCTACCATCATCAATTCTCATTTATAAAATTAATAGCAGTTGTCATGCTCTCACGATGACTGAGGTCAATTTAAAGAAGATGAAGAATTTATTCAAAAACATCAAGGCTACACATTGGGAACAAGTATCATGGTCTCAACTCAATGTCATAAAAGTGCTTTCAAAATGTGAAATTGGACCAACCATTTTTACATGCTATGACTTCCTTTTGGGATATAATGACTAGGACTTTCAAGATAAACAATTTTGAAATATGTCCTATGATTAAAGAATTTAAAGCTATTCTCAGATATCCAAGCAATCAACCAATGGCGTTACCTAAACTGACTTCTAAAACTCAACAAAAGATGCAGATACTGTTTCAACATTCAAAACCCAAAGTTCTACAATTGACTAAAGGTGACAAAATCCTATTCTGTCCCTTGATCAATTTTTACACTTCTCATTTGGCTCCGACCAAAGATTGGGGATGCATGTTTTTTTATGTTTTCTTGGTCAATTATTACTTGTTTCTGCTAAGGGTGACATTAATTCTCGAGTACTGGACATCATGGATCAAATGGAAGGAGGAATATCGCCAGTACCCGTGATCTTAGCTGAAATCCTAGTTGACTTAGACCAATTCAAGATAAAGTTTTCAAGAAGATTGGTTGGAAGTCCCTTGTTGCTTCAGGTAATTACCTAAATTGCCCTTTTGGGTTTTTAATTTAAGCTTTTATTTTTATTGCTCTAATTTTTACCTAGTCTGCCCTTATGGGTTTTCAGAACTAGCAAGCTATCCTAATTTTTGCCTAACCTGCCCTGCAGGTTTTCAACCTAGCTGACCCCTTTTTGTTCTAATGTTTGCCTAAGCTGCCCTGCGGGTTTTTGGAACTAGCGAACCTCCCTAATTTTTTCTTAGGCCGCCCTTGCGGGTTTTCAACTTAGCAGACTTTTTTTTTTATTAATATGGCTATCCTTTTTATAGATTTGGTTGTAAGAGCGCCTCTGCTTGCTTGAAACCCCATCTATGGACTTCACCAAATATCTTCCATGACACCATTCTGCCAGAAAATTGCTCCGTCCTGCTTTCTCATATGTTGACTGGATCAACTGGATTCGTTCATGAGCTGTGATTAACATATGTTGGTTGGTACCTTGGTGGAGGATTACCTATGTCACCATTCAGACATATTTGATGTATGTTCCTCTTGCTGCTCTTCATCAAGGCACTTGCTATGATCCTCATCATCTTGATCACCAGTATGGAGCCGAACCTCGAGGTTCTGAGTTCACTCCTGATTTGGACTTGCCTCGTCTGACTAAAGCCTTCTTGGATTGACTAAAGCAAAAATGACCTACACGCTACAATTATCATCTGCCATAGATTTTACACTTGTCAATTTTATAGAAAAATAATGTTATGATGAACAATAATGAAAATAAAAGATGTTTTCTTTCCTTTTATAATTTATCATCACCTTTTGCTATTGTAATATTTATTTTACCTAATGGTTAGATCATTCAAAATAGTACACATATAATAATTTTAACATGAACTCTATTTTATTGAATTGGGAAACAATAAAAAAAACATAACGCCAGCATACATAAGATTACTCCTGTCACTAACTAGCACTTTCAGGTTTTCTAATTGACAATTTTCTCTCATTTAACCCTAATTATTGTCTAGCCTGCCCTTTTGGGTTTTTGAAACTAGCAGATTGCTCTAACTTTTGCCTAGGTCGCCCTTCTAGGTTTTCAACCTAGCAAGCTTTTTTTTTTTTCAAACATAAAACCTCTTCAATCTGTCAATGTTAACTGGATTACTAAATTTGTTCTGGTCCATGTCTGACAACTTGACAACACCCTTGCTCATGACTTGCTTTACTATATACGGCCCTTCCCAACTAGGTCTGAATTTTCCTCTTGGATTAGGGACATTAGTTTTGCATTGCTTCAACACTGAGTCATCGACCTTAAGCTTCCTTATCTTAACCCTTATGTTGTATGCCTAAGCTATTTTTCTTTGATACAGCTGGTGATGATAAAATGCCTTTAACCTTCTTTCTTCCAACAAGGCCAGTTGTGTATATCTACTTTTTACCCATTTTGTTTTAGGCAATTCAACTTCCAGGATTACCCTTAGTGATTTGTTCTCAATTTCAATTGGCAAGACTGCTTCCATCCCATAAACCAAGGAAAACAGCGTCATTCCAGTCGATGTTCGTACGCTGGTCCTATACCCCCCATAAAGTAAAAGGAAGTATTTTTTACCAATCCCTATGCATTTTGGTGATCTTGGAAAAAATTTGCTTAATTGTCTTGTTCATTGCTTCCACTACACCATTAGCCTTTTCTATGTAAGGGGATGATCGGTGATCGCGAATCTGGTACTTCGAGAATAAATCCCTAATGGATCATTGAAACTGCATCCCATTATCTGATATCACACTATACGGGATCCCATACCTGCAAATAATGTTCTTTTCAATAAACCTAGCCATTTATCTTGCCCCCAGCTTGTTGAAAGACTCGGCTTCAATCCATTTTGAAAAATAATCCACTGCCACTACAATGAATCGATGACTGTTCGAAGCTTTTCAGTGTATTTCCCCAATAATGTCAATCCCCCAAGTTGCAAATGGCCAAGGTGAAGACATAGAATGCAACTCCTCGGGAGGCATGTTATTCAAGTTATACATCGGCACTGCTGGAATTTTCTCACAATGTGGATACAGTCTCTTTCCATGGTTAGCCAATAGTAACCTTGTCGAATTATCTTTTTAACAAAGGCTAACCCGTTCATGTGGGTCCATAACTTCGAGCATGTATTTCTGACATGATCAGTTCAATCTCAGACTTCCTTAAGCATCTTAAGTGCACTCCATCAGGATATCTTTGATACAACTCCCCATGAAAGGTGATGTATTGTAAGGACCATTGCCTTATAGCTCTTCTCTCTTCTTTTGTCACATCTTGTGGGTATTCTCTGCTTTCCAAAAATCATCTTCTAGTGTCATACCTGCATCATGGTCTGTGTTGGTTTCCATGACTGTCTCATACTCATAACAAGGAGTTGATGAGCTGGTCAAAACCAGTGGATTAAGAAATAACTTAACATGATCTTCCCATACCGAAGCTAGGGTTGCTAAGGCATCGACCATCTAGTTTTCTTCCCTTGGTAAGTGTATAAATCTGCACTTCTTGAAATTCTTTTTCATCATGGCCAAACAATCGTGGTGTGAATTTAACTTCTCTTCTTTTAACTCTCACTCTCCATTCACTTGGGACAATACTAACAAAGAATCGCCAAATACCTATACCTTATCAATCTTCATGATCATCAAGGTTTCTAGGCCAAAAAATACATGCTCATACTCCATAATGTTGTTGGTTGCCCTAAACTTTAACTTTATGGCTAGAGGGAGGAGCTCCCCTTTGGGCTATTTCAAAATTACCCTCAGACCAGCACCTTTTCTATTCACTGCTCTGTAAATGTACATCTTCCATTCCTATACCTCTATGGCCTCTAAATATTTATCGGGAAATTCCAAAACCACTTCCTCGCTATCTGGCAATGGCTGTTGGGCCAGGAATTTTACTATTGCTCTACCTTTAATGGTTTTCTTGGTTATATACTCAATTTCAAACTCTTCTAAAATAATCAACCATCTGCCATATTTCCCAATCAATAAAGGAGTTTCCCTTAAATACTTCACTGGATCTATCTTGTAAATTTCTTGCACACTATAGGACTAAAAGTAATGCTGCAACTTCTTAGATAACCAAACCGCAACCATACATGTCTTAAAAATAGTACTATACTTAATCTCATAAGGTAGGAGCTTTCTAATCAAATAGTAAATTGCATACTCAACTCTTGATTCATCTGCTTAGGCTAGCATTGCTCCTATTGATTCTTTTTCTACTGCTAAGTAAATTAATAAAAGTCTGTCGGGTAGGTGATTTTAAAATAGGTGGATTCAGCAAATATTCCTTAATATGCTCAAAGGCCTTTTGACATTCATCATTCCACTTAACTGGCTAGTTCTTTTTAAGCAATTTAAAGATAGGTTCTGTAACACCCCCATATCTAATGCACACACACTACAACCACAACAATGTAGCATACATGCACTAAACATAGAGATGCTATGGATTTTCTTAACATTTAAAACATTTTAAACTTGATACAATACCCTTATCATTATGCATTATAGAAAAATAGATCATTTACTTATAAAACCAAACATATTAAATACATTTATACATTTAAATATTACACAGCGGAAGTTATAAAATATGTACATATTTACATTATAAACATTTCTTTACAAAATATAAAAGAAGTATACATGATTGGCAAGTCTCCTCTGATCTTTAAGTTCCCAAAATCAACTCTTCACTGTTTACTCTCACTCGGTCTCGAAGAGCTCTCGGGTTCAACCCTATTACCTGCGCGATCAAACACTATAGCGCTAAGCCAACGGCTTAGTAAGACAAAATGTGCTAGTGTTATGCTTCAGTGCAATGCAATGCCAATTCTCAATCCATATTATACATGTAACATCATATATGCAAGGCTAACAACATGCCTTTACATTTCATATGCCTCATTAGTTATTCATTTAACCATTCATGAACAACATTAAACAAATCATGACTCACATTAAACAAAGACAAGCATTGGGCCCAAGACACACTAATATGCCATTCAATTTTCAGAGTTAATGTTTTGGTTTTGTTATCACATTTATCAATATCATATACCCAACTAGGCTTCAAGGATTAGGTTCAACCAAGCTTCAAGGGGAGCAAAGCATGCTAAGCATTAACCCAACTTGGCTTCAAGAACCAACCCAACCTAGCTTCAAGGGTGGTAACATCTCAATTAGGCTTCAAGGATTCAATCCAACCTAACTTCAAGAGATTGTTACACTTATTAGGCATGCCACCAACAACAAACTCTGAAAATGGAATAACACATTAGCCACACAATTCATTTATTATTCAATTATCATTTCTATTTCCAATTCTCATCAACATTTAGGCAAACATGCCTTCTTTCTTTCAATTGCATCATCATAGCCAATCACAATGGCTTTGCATCATATCATTTCTTATTTGAATCATCATAACATCTTTGATATAACATTTCAATATACATTACTCATGAAACACATTACCATTTACTTTGCATAACATAATATTGTTCAATCTCAACAATGCAATTAGTGCAAAGAACAATTTATATCATTTAAAGTGTTTATGTTTATGTTTAGGGACCAACCCACCTTTGAAGAACCAAAACAATACAATTAGAACAAAGAAATAAAACCCTAACCAACACATTTGAGGGACACGGGTAGCACCTTTGAGGGACACAGCCAAGCTTGTGGCCATGTCACTCAAACCAAAAATCACAGTAGCTAACACGGGCAGATGACACGGCCGTGTCTCTCAATCCAACTTAGGCAGTAGCAAACACATTCAAGGGACACGGCCAAGCCAGTGGCCGTGTCACCCCAAAACCTATCCAACACGGCCAAAATCCCTCCACCTTGGCCGTGTCACCCAAATTTCTCAAGTCTTGGCCGTGTCTCTCATTGATTCTGGCCGTGTCACTCAAGAACACAACCCTAATCAAAACCAACACTCTTCCAAATGCATTTTCACACCCTTTGCACAACAATAACTTCATTCAATTGGTTTTAATCAATGTTATTAACACATATCTTACATATTCATCACATTAACTACTTAAACAACACATAAACATTACATTAAAACTTTCACCAATACCAAACCCTAAAACCAACTTCCCACTTGATCTTTCACAATCAACCTTCACATATCTAACCATATTCACAACCAAATTAATACCAATTCAATCTTTTAACTTTAAATCAATTCCAACACTTACAAACACATATCAAACACACCAAATCATCACATCAACAAATCACAATTCAATTTAGACATAACCTCAAAATTAACAAAGGAATTCAAGAGATTTCTTACCTAAGATGAAGAAATTCCACAATTCTCTTGTCAAATCCTTTGATTGCTTCTTCAATTTGCTTCTAGCACCATGAATACCTCTCTTGCTCTCTCTTCTCTTCAATGGCCGGCCTCTTCAAGAAAGAAAGAAGAAAATGCACAAGTCAAACACCTTTTCTTCTTTTAATCTCCACCATGCATTCCACTTCAAGCAATTACTCAAATACCCCTCATCATTTAACTTAGCTTTTGTCTCTTATAAGCCCAATTAAGTAATTGCACATTCCACATAAAATATCCTCTTACATTGACCAACCCTTTTGACCAATGTATATGTTATATATATCATCATATACACAACATATACCACTCTCTCTAAACCCTAAATTCTTTCTCAAAACACATATACACAAACATCTTTCCTCATTTCTTTCTCTTGCAATATAAAACAACAACAATAGCAACAACATAACCAAGACTTCTAGGGCATATATGAGGATATTACAGGTTCACAGATTGTGGTAAGCTTTGCTATGAATCTTCTAATGTACTGTAACTTGCCAATAAATGCCCAAACTTCCTTCTCCATCTTAAGGGTCGGCATATCCTGAATTGCCTTAAATTTGTCAGGGTCAATCTCAATGCCATTTGGACCAATTATGTGTCCCAACATCTTGCCTAAAGTAACCCTAAATACACACTTCTTTGGGTTCAATCTTAGCTTATACTTCACTGCTCTTTAAATGAAGAATCTCTAAGTTTTGAAATGTTTCTCCCTTTTATCTGACTTCACCATCATATCATCAACACAGACCTCAAACTTCTTTATGGATCATGTCATGAAACAAAGTTATGGCCATCCTTTGATAGGTTGCTCCAGCATTCTTTAACCCAAACGGAATCACCCTTTAATAAAATATACCCCATGTAATAATGAATATAGTTATAGCTTTATCCTCTTAGGCCATTAGTACTTGGTTGTATTTGAAAAATTCATCTACGAACGAGTGTAGCACACTTGATGCTACACTATCAATAAGTACATCTATATGAGGCAAAGGAAAATCATCTTTAGGGGAAGCCTTGTTTAGGTCTCTATAGTCCACATAAATCCTAATTCTTCCGTCTTTCTTTAGCAAGGGAACTATGTTTGCTAACCAGTCAGGGTAATCTATCACTTCAAGAATTTGACTTGTATCTACTTAGTGACTTCTTCTTTGACCAATTCTGCCCATTCCAGCCTTAACCGTCTAAGCTTTTATTTGACATGTTTCATGTGAGTGTAAGTAGGAATCAGATACTCGAGTACATCTCGATCAATCCCAGGCATATCCTGATAAGACCAAGCAAAGACTTCTTTATATTTTTTGAATACATTTTCAAATATCTCTCTTTCCCTTTATGATTAAGGTTAGATGCTATGATAATATTTTTAGGATTGTCGGCTATTTCTAAATTTAATGATTATGTGTCAACAAACTTAATATTAAAAATGCTTACGTAATCACTATTTAAATGTATGCAACCATCAGGAAAAACATCACACAAGTAAGCAAAATCAGACTTTATTGTATTCATCTTGAAAAAGAAAACATCATCATCCTCATACAAAGCAGACAAATTAAAATAAAAATCAAAATGACTATTCTCATAATCATAAACTAAAAGATCTTCTAATTGATCTTCAACTAGGGCAGTAATTTCCTCTGGAGTCTTTTAGATCTTCAGGGCAGCTTCCTTCTTCTCTTCTAAATTAGGTTATTTATCAACTGGCAAGATAAGCTCTTCTTTTATCTGTTTTACCAGTTCAGCAACATTAACAAAGATATCAAAACTCAGGATAAGCTTTCCCATGAACATTATTGGCTCGGGCTTCCCTTGGAGTGGTCCCATGTCCGGAGCTTTGAAAAAAACTTCTTCTAATGGAGGAATATTGATCTTCTCATTCTTCTTTTGCAGAGCATCCTTACTAGCTTCATCATATCCTAACCCTTTCTTGAAAGTCTGAGTCTTAAAATCTAAAAACTCCATTACACCTGCCTTCCCCTTCCCAAGGCCAGCACCTGGTAGATAGTTCATTTTCTTCATCATAGTCAGGACTTTAGGGTCCACCTTTTCATCATCAGAAATAACATCTACTTGAAAACCATTGAGAGGCCTCTCAATCATCAATGCATTCACCACTTCATTGTCCTCAGCTACGATGACCACTGTCTCATCCCCATTTGGGAACTTAATATTTTGATGGAGCATAGAAGGAACTCTACCAAGGGGATAAAACCAAGGTCATCCCAATAACAATGCAAAAGTAACGGGTATATCCAAGACCATAAATTCCATCATGGATTCGATAGGGCCAACCCTCACAACAACTTTGAAGGTTCCCCCAGCATGCCTCTTAGTATTATCATAAGCCCTAATTGTCACTTCGGTTGGGCTTAGATCCCTTGTTGGCATAGCAAGCTTTGGCAAGATCTTGAGTGGGCACACATTTATGGCAGATCCATCATCAACCATTACACATGAAGTCCATTTTCCTTTGACCTCAACCTTAATAAAAAGTGGGTAGATCTGATCTCTTCACTCTTCTGGCAAATCAGCATCTGAGAACGACACCATTCCCACATCAATCTTGTTCTTCTTCTGATTCTCCTCACATTTCATCACTCCTTCAATTTTCACAAAATTAACCATCTCCTCTGGTGTTACAGAAGTGGAAATTGTCATGCTAGTCATAGCTTTGGCCATAGTTTCTCAATGTTTTTTGGATGTAGCTAGTAAGTCCTAGATGTTAATACTAGCTTGAGTTCTTTTCAACTGCTTAAGAACAACATCATCTTTTTCTTCTTTATTCCCAGCTTCGACATCCTTTCCCTTATCAACTTCCACTTCCTTTGGTTGTGGCCTTGCATAAGGCTTACCAGATTGGGTGCTCATAACTCCGTCCTCTTCGAGCTCAGACTAGGTCCACTCTTCCTTCTTTTGCTTGGAATCATCATCAATATCGGTTGAGTCCCAAAACTCACTTACCATACAAATGGCTCCTTCCTTCTTAACCATAACTTATTCCATCTTGCTAAACACCAATTCTTCTTTGGTTGTCTCTCCATCTACATCTTGGAAGGATGATAGGACAAACCTCTCATTCAAGCCTCCCCCAATCATGAAAGTTCCCGGTGGTGGAACCCTATTAAATCTTGGCAATGGGTTATCCTTCGCTCTAGGCTTGCTAGGTTTGGGCAACTTCCCACTATTAATTAAGTTCTAAATCTCATGCCTCAACCTCAAATATTTGTCTGTCTCGTGCCCTTGCATTTGGTAGAATTGGCAGAATGCCTTTGCATCAAAATTAGGTGGTAGAGGATTTGGCAATGGGCATAGAGCTATTGGTTGTAACAACTCCTTTTTTTACAGCTTATTGAAAACCTAAAATAGTGGTTTGTGCAACTCTGAAAACTATCTCCTGCCTCCTTGGCCTGTTGCATTAACATTAATTGCCTTTTGTGTGCTTTGACTTCTAGACTAGTAGTTCTCCTTTTCATTCCTCTTAGCCAAAAAGTGGTTCTTCTCCCTTTTCCATTCTTCAATTTGCAAACTAGCTTGGAGGAGATCCTTGAAATCTTGGATAAGAGTGTGGGACATCCTTTGACGAAGATTAGGTAGCACCCCTCTCACAGGCATCCTGATTTGACTCGTCGGGCCTCTTCTTGAGCAATACAGCCTTGTTTCTCCACCTTTTCACATTGCCAACAAAGTTTTTATTTAATTTTTGCCTAATTGACTCAACCTCCATCAAAGAGACCTCTAACTCCGCATTATACCCATATTGTTGGATAAAGGATTTATACAACAAATCCCAATTCTTTTGAATACTATCCTCTAAGGTGTTGAACCAATTTTATACAATCGGATCCAACGAAAGCATGAAGTACCTTAGAGTTTGAGCCTTAGTAGCCTGGGCTGACTGTATAGCAGTGATGTACTGCTTCACATGAAGATGAGGGTTGCTAGTTCAATTGAACTTAGCAAAAGAAGGCATCTTGAACTTGTAAGGAACTTCCTCATCTTGTTCAAACAACCTATCCACTTCTGACATCTCTTCGATTTCAACCTCTTTTCAAACTTCCTTTCCAAGTCTGCAATCATCTTCTCCACATCAGAAGTCTCGATCTTTTCAATAGTTGATTTCTCCACAACCTTCAATTTTTTCTTCTTATCTTGAGGATTTTGAAATTAATGAGCCTAGTATTCATCATCATCCATAACCATCTTGTCATCATTGAAGGCTACTTTACTAACCTTAGTCTTTCCTTTGTCATTCTGCTTCTTGGTACTATCAAATGCTTCAGTAGCATTCCTAAACATGGCAGCCATTTGGCTTTTCATGGTCTCAGCCAAGACTCCCTTTAGTTCCTCCATTTTGGAGTTGAGTGTGTCAACTATCATCCTTTGAATTTGTTCAGGTTCCATTACTTGTGGTGAGAAGCTAACTAAATTATGGCTGGATTCTACATCGCTAGCGTAGATCAAGTTGTCATAGTCTCTTGAACTGCTGTACTCCAGGGCTGTGAGCTAGAAAGGATCAATGATATATGATGCAATGCATATATGCATGTATTCATAAATGCACAAATAATAAACAAACAAATCAACAAAAAGAATAGGAATAACCCTTCCAACCTTATATCATCCACACACGAATCGGCGAGTCTCTTTACCTAGTTATATGGTCAATAAAATATCAACATAGGATATCTTATTTTTGACCAATTCACTTGGACGATTTAATCAATAGTTATTTTTTCAAACTTAGAATCCAGTCCATGATAATTTCTACTAATTAAGCCTTAATCCATTTATCCAACAAAAAGATAGTTTTATGCTATATTGGATTAAAACCAAATTAAAGGGTAAATCATAAATAGATTTCCCATTAAAAAAAAACTAGTGATTCATACTTCAAACAAGCCCATGATAACTAGGCCCACAATTGATTTTAAATATTTTGTAACTGACCTAAATAGTTAGAAGCCCATTTAAGAAAAGGTTTGTTTAAAAATGGTTTTGTTTCAAAGCCTAAAAGATGGGTTTTGATGAAGTAAAAAATGTTTTTTTTTTCAAAGCCCATTGAAAAAAGATTTGTTCGAAAATAGATTTTGGACTTTGAGTTTGGGCCATGAGATAAAAAGAATTTTTGACCCATCTTGGAAAAAAATTTTATGTACAAAGACCATCTTGAAAATTTTTGAAAATAGTTTTGGTCTTTTAGGCTTAAGAATTATGTTGGGCTTACTATATAATTAGGTCATATTAGAAATGGAACAAACCAAATAAACCATGGTCAAACCAAGATATATCAATCATAGTCAAAGAGCAAGCATTTGGGTAGAAACCTAAGAAAAGTAGCTAGGCCAATTACATGAGCTTTAGTCTTTGGGTTGAAAAGTTTTTAGGTTCCCATAGCAAGTATATACCAAATGATACGAGGCTATGAGTGGTTATATCATGCTCAATATCCATTGTAATATCCCAAAGTATACCCTAAAAGTTTTGGTATTATTGTTGTATTTGGATTAAGTGTATATGTTTTAGAGGGAAGAGAAAAGAGGTAATGAGGAGAGTATATATGTTGTATATATTGGGATATATACAACATATACAAGTCAAATGTATGAAGGGTCAAAGGAATTAATTAATTTGAATAAGAGTGAGTGGAAGTGGATGGAGATATTTTGTATTATTTTATTGTATTTTGCTTGGTGGAGAGGGTTTTGAGGAAGAGAGTTGTTGAGAGAGTTGACTTTGCTTTCTTTATTTTCTTCTTTCCTTCTTTCTTCTTCGTGGCTCATTTTCTTTCCTTTTCTTTTCTTTGTTTTGCCGGCCCTCCATAGCAAGAGAGCAAGAGAGAGATTTGATCTTTCAAACTCAAGATTGAAGGAAGTTTTCAAGTGATCAAGTTGGAAATTTAAGAGTTTCTTCATCTTTGGTAAGTTTTCCACTTGATTCTTTGATTTTCTTTGAGTTTGTGAGTTGAGGTTGTGGTTGATATGTGTTTGTTTGATTGTGGTGTGTTTAAGAGTGTTTGGTTCAATTGATTTTGATTTTGGGGTTGGATTGAAGGAAAGAGTAAGTTTGTTGGAAGAGAAAGTGTTATGGTTGTGTTTTGGGTTTGTGGTGATGATTATGATTTGTGTTTGATGTATGTTTTGAGTTGTATTGGTGTTTTTGCAAGTTTGTTATGGTTTTTGGGTGTGTTTAGTTAAGTTGGTTTGGAGTGGATAATGGTGGTAGTAAGAGGTTTGTTGGATGTGTTGTTGTTGTTGCCAGAATTTGCATTTTTGGCCTGACACGCCCATGAGCACGGCCAGGTCTTTAGGTGTGTCAATGGTTCTGTGTTCTTGGATGCGTGACACGAGCAGTGACACGCCCATGTCACTGAGCGTGTCACAGCTTTTGTGTTGTAGTAGTATTGACACGTCTAGTGACACGCCCATGTCACTGAGCATGTCATAGCTACTGTGTGGGTGAAGGATTGACACGGCCATGAACACGCCTGTGGTTCTAAGCGTGTTAAAGCTTCTGTGTGTTGGAGTTAGGGCACAGTCAAGGACACACCCGTGTTGTTGAGCGTGTCATGTTTAGAGTTTGCCCTAGTTGGTTCTTAGTCTTATTATCTTATGTGTATGATTACCTTTGGTTTAGATTTTGAAGAGAGTTGAGTTGCCATAATCCAAGTGTTGAAGGATTCTTGGAAGAGGAGTTTGGTGTGGAGTGAGTTGCTCTTGCGGTAAGTACAAACTTGCATGATTGCATACATTCATATGATTTTGAGATTCAATACATTTGGTTGTGAATGTGTTAAGTAATTTATTACATTGTTAACAAATTTGATTTATGCTATGAATTGCTTTAATGTGAATTGAGATATGATGATCATTTAAAATGTAGGTCTAATGCAATTGGCTATGTATACTTTAATGATGAGATGTGAAGCCATTGTGTTGGCTATAGTAATGCAAATGAAATAATTGGGGCATGGTTGCCTATTTGATTATGGAATATGAAATATGAAATGAATTGAGAAAGAGGATGATAAAGAGGTAAATGAAATATTTGTGTGATTAATATGTTATTCAATTTTCAGAGTTCTGGGTTTGGCGGCATGCCTATGAATTGCTGGACAGGTGAAAAGACCGGGTCGTAAGCCGAGTCCAGCTGAAAAATGTGAAATGTGATGTTTTTGGGGTGAAAAGACTGGGTCGTAAGCCTCAAAAACAAATCTTTGAAACTAGATTGAGTGAAAAGACTGGGTCGTAAGCTCAAATCTAGTTGGTTATCCATGGATAAATATATATATATATATCGCTACGAGCTTGATGATTGTGATTATGGACCAAAGCAGTAACTCTGAACTTTGAATATCATATTAAATCCTTTTTGGGCCCATGTTTGTTTTTGCTTAAATGTGATTTATGAATGATGAAACAATTGAATGATAAAATGAAAGGTAATTTTATAAAATATGATGTTCTTGAGAATTGTTTATGATGTTTGAAAGTATGACATTTGCATTTCATTATAGCATATTGTTATTGTGGTTTGTACCACTAAGCCATTGGCTTAGCGCGATTGTGGTTCATCGCGCAGGTGACAGAGTAGAACCAGAGAGCTTAGTTAGACCGAGTTGAGTCTAGATTCTGAGGTGTTGATAGAGGGCTTAAAGATCAAAGACAAACTGCCAAACATGTATAAATTTTATGTTTTGTAAAACATGGATTTTGATATGTATATGTATTTGTAAATACCATTATATTTTCCGCTGCGTATCACATAAATGTTTTATCTATTGTACTTTATAATATTTCTAAATTGAAAGATCGGTTTGCTTATTATAAACCGTAGCACTCCTGTATCCGATATACATATAGTACAGGTGTAGTATGTAGTGTACGTAAACAGGGTATAGGGGTGTTACATCCATACCATAAGTGAAAGTATGGTATCCCTTACATAACATAACATGGTTTACACAGGCGTTCTAACTCACGCACACAATGTAATCTAATATGATGCAATGGATACTATCATAATAAGAAAGAATAAAATAATATAAAGACCAACGAAATCAACTTCACTTATCCCCAGTGGAGTCGCCATTATGAGGGGAGATTTTCGCCCTAACTCCCAATGGAATGGTTCTTACAACTTTAGTACTGTTAGGCTCAGGGCCTTAGAGAACACGAGCCTAAATTCAGAGAAAATGAAGTCGCCACACGGATGGGCAAGAAAAAAGAAAGGAGTGGATGACTCGATTCCTAAGGAATCTCCAACCCTAATGGGTTTGAAAAGTTTGGTACATATGGGGAAGGTGAGAATGACCCAGCACATCCACAGAGCCCGATTCATTAGAATCGGCCTTTTTTCAGGTCTAAATATTATAATATTCTTAGTTATTATAAAATTGTCCATACTGCATGTGAATATTAAAATCAAAATAATATTCAAATAAAAACAATAAATGGGCACACATACAAGATGAAAATATGCCCTTACAACTATGTCCAATGTCTAAAATAAAATAAATAGGATACCCACCGAAAGGTGAAAACGTATCCTTTTACATTAGTCCAAAACTTAAAATGGCTTAAATTACATAAAACTTTGATTAATGAGGTACCCACATAGTGGAAACATACCTCTTACATTCTTGAAACTAAGATAAACCATTAAAAAGGACATTCAACCATTGACAAATTAAACCATCCATAGAATAAAATAAATCATCCATAGCACATATTAATAATCAATCCTACATTTTATTAAATAATAAAAAATACAAATTAGGGTTTTATTGATGTGAATTAGGGTTTAAGAGAATATGATTTATTTTTTAAGATTTTATAAAGATACACTTATGGTTTTTACCAAATTAGAGTTTTAAAAAAAATAGAACTAGGGTTTAGGGCTTTAAAAACTGATTTTAGGGTTTTATGATTGAAATCTATTTTTTTTAGGGTTTATGATTGAAAAGCTGATTTTAGGGTTTTGATATTAAAAACTGGTTTTAGGGCTTTGATATTGAAAATGAATTTTAGGATTTTGGTTATTTGAACTTGGTTAATAGATTATATGAATAAGGCTACTGGATGTTTATAAAAGTGCAGGAATGAAATAAAACAATGAAACAAGAATGGATGAATTACTAGAAACTTAAAACAAACTGAATAAGGGATTTCAAACCTCCGTTGTTGGTTCCACCGATATTTTATGTTGATCCAAGCTTTATATTTACACCAACGGTTAAATCTCAGTTGAACAGAATGAAGACAATCATCCACTGCCTTCTTGGTTTGATGGTTTGATGTTCTGTGTCTCTGCTCACTTAATCTTCAACATTTGCTACGGTTTCTGATTGTTTAATGCTTACTATTTAATTGTTGCTTCTTGTTGTTTTTTATTGTTTCCCCTACTTTTTATTGCTTATTTTAAAACCTGTATTTATAAGAGCATATTAGGTTAAACCATGTTAAATGAGTGTTAGTTTCCTCATTAAGCATTATCCTTCCGAGGCATATCAAATTAAAACAATTTGAATTTGGGATAAACCTTGACCATGTCGAACTAAAACCATTATGTAATATCCCAAAGTATGCCCTAGAAGTTTTGGAATTTTTGTTGTATTTGGATTTAAAGTATATGCTTTATGGAAAGAGAAAAGAAGTGAAGAGAGAGTGTATATGTTGTATATAGTGATATATACAACATATGCAAGTCAAAATGTGGAAGTCAAAAGTTGATTATTTAATGATTTGAAATTAATTAATTAATGGAAAATGGGAAATTAAGTTAGTGGAAGAGGATTTTATTAATATTTTAATATTAAACAAGTGCTTGGTGGAGATTTAAAGAGATTGAGTGTTTGACTTGGCTATTTGTCTTCTTCTTCTTTTCTTTTCCTTGGGTTGGCCGGCCTTCAATGGAGCAAGAGAGAAAGAGAGTTTTGTCTTCCAAGCTCAAAATTGAAGGAAGTTACAAGTGATTAAGTTGGAAATTTGAGAAGTTTCATCAACTTTGGTAAGTTTCCTTTTGATTCTCTTGTTTTATTTTGAGTTGTATTTGAGTTTGATGATTGATTGTGGATAGTATGAGTATGTTTGATTGTGGTGTGTTTGAGAGTGTTGGTTTTAATTGATTGTGATTTTGGAGTTGAATGGAAGAGTAAGAGTTGTGTTTATGTTATGGTTTTGAATTGGTAATTGATGTATGTTGTGAGTTTGAGCAATTATTATCTTGGATTTTCAATGTGTTGGTGTTTAATGGAGTTGAAAGCATAGAATACATGAGTTTGGTCCGTAACAAAAGCATTTTGGATGCCACGCTCGTGGCCCTTGGCTACCACGACCGTGGCCATTGGAAGCCATGGCCGTGGGGGTTTTGAGCAAGGGAGGCAGATCCATTTGCTAACCCACGCCCGTGGGGGTTGGGAGGCCATGACCGTGGGGTCCTAGAAAGAGATGTTGGCTTGTAGTTTGTGATCCATGGGTCTTGTATGAGACTAATAGGTGAATAATTGTATTGGAATTCATGTGAATTTGTAATTAAGTGTGTATTATTCCTTTTGGATTAGGTTGTGAAGAGGTTGAATTGCCTAACCTAAGTGTTGAGGATTCTTGGAAGAGGAAGTGTATAGATTGGTGTGAGTTGTTCTTAAGGTAAGTACAAACTTACATGGTTGCATTCATTTACATGATTTTGAGACTTAACACATTTGGTTATAAATGTGTTAAGTAAACTATTATATTGTTATTACTATTTGATTAATGTTATGATTTGTATAATGTGAAAGATATGATGATCATTCAAAAGGTATGTGCAATGCAATTGATTATGATAAATACTTTAATGATGAATTGCTTTAATGTGAATTGAGATATGATGAGATGTGATGCCATTGTGGTTGGCTATAATGATTCAAATGAAATAAGTGGGACATGTTTGCCTAGATGCTGATGAATTTAAAATATATGTCCAATGCAATTGGTTATGTATACTCTATTGATGAGATGTGAAGCCATTGTTGTTGGCTATAATGATGCAAATGAGATGATTGAGGCATGGTTGCCTAAATGATGATGAGAAAATGAGAATGAATTAGATAATGAATTAATGAATGAATTGTGTGTCTAATGTGTTATTCCATTTTCAGAGTTTTGTTGATGGTGGCATGCCTAATGGTAACAATCTCTTGAAGCTAGGTTGGATTTGATCCTTGAAGCCAAGTTGGGTTGAAGTTTAGCATGCTTAACTCCCCTTGAAGTTTGGTTGGGTCTAGTCCTTGAAGCCTAGTTGAGATGTTACAACCCTTGAAGCTAGGTTGGGTTTGGTTCTTGAAGCTAAGTTGGCTTGATACTTAGCATGCTTTGTTCCCCTTGAAGCTTGGTTGAACCTAATCCTTGAAGCCTAATTGGGATAATGATAATGATAAATGTGATAATTGAACCAAAACATTAACTCTGAAAGTGGAATGGCATATTAGTGTCTTTTGGGCCCATGCTTGTCTTTGTTTCAATGTAAATCATAAGTGATGAAATAATTGAATAAAATAATGAAATGTAGTGTTATGAACAATATAAAGATACCATTTGTGAATATTGTCTTATTTGTTGAAATGTGTGACATTGGCATTGCATTGAAGCATATTGTTATTGTGGTTTGTACCATTAAGCCGTTGGCTTAGCGCGATTGTGGTTCATCGCGCAGGTGACAGGGTAGAGCCAGAGAGTTCATCTAGACCGAGTCGAGTCTAGACTTTGAGGTGTTAATTGTGGATGTAAAGATCAGAGACAAACTGCCAAACATGTATAAATGTTATATTTTTGTAAAAATTGATTTGGATGTTTAATTATTTTGATGTATATATATATATATATGTTGTAACACCCCTTCCCAACCTATATGTGTAAGCCGAGTAGAGGCGCCACACTATCCTAACGTTGCTACCAATTTACTTCGTCAAATTTTAGTTCCGATTTTTACAGAAATTTTGCCATAGTTTCGCCTAGAAATTTGGATCCCAAGTCTCGACAAAACTTGTTTTTCTGATTTTTGAAAACACTTTACACAGACCAATGTGAATACTATCAAATTTAATACACTCCCAATGAATTCACCTTATAACCTCAACTACAAATCTGCAAGAAGAGTTCACACTTCTAATACAACATAAAGTAAAGGTTTATGATTATTACACACTACTAACATACAATTATAACATAGAAATTCTCTTTTATATTTATTTATATACATGCCACAACTAACTAACTCATAATGGAACTAAAAGATCTACCCCTGAGATTTGCTGTGGTCTGGTCGTTGCTTCCCCAAGATTTATCTACTGCTCCGAACCTACGAGTCAAGGAAAACTTAACTCGCTGAGCAATGACACTCAGTGGGTACTTTACCGATGAAAATATAAGTAAAACATGAAAGCATTTGAAACAAAATTAAATGATTAAATAATAAATCAACCAACCTTAAACCAATGGAAGTTTCTGTACATTCAGTGTAAATATGCTTCCAACAAATGTAAAAACCATAGTTCAAACTCATATTGCAGTACGTAGTTTTAGAAAAACGGGACTTTAGCTCAGGCTCTGGCTTTAGCTCTACTGGTATATAGGGAACCATAGTGATAAGGCAGTGGGCCTCCCCACTGTAACATATATCACAGGAATGGGCCTCCCCATCCTGGTTATAACCAATTCCGCTCTACAGCCTCTACCCGTAGGTAACCGCCGGAGCATTCCAATCACAATTTCACAACATCTCCGCTCCACAGCCTATACCCGAAGGTAACCGCCGGGGCGTTCTAATCCCAATTTCACAACATCTCCGCTCCACGGCCTATACCCGAAGGTAACCGCCGGGGCGTATCAATCACAATAAGTGGCAGTACTGCATAAGTTAGTATAGTGCACCATACCCTTATCTACCACTCCCACTATCCAGTAGAGCATAAAGATTAAAATGATTAAGTCTCAAACTTCATTTTAGAATGATTCGAGAAATCAGTTAAAATCCCATCGCACTTTGCCATTTATGCCGCGCAGCACTTTCTTTGGTCAAACCGTTACTCTTTTTCACATATTTAACATCCACAATAAACACATCCAACATTTCAAAGTATTCCTCAAAAAATCACAAATTGACCAAATGAATAGTGTTGCGGCGAGAAAAATCGGCAACGCAAAATGGCATGACCAAATGAATAGTAAAATCTGAGTTTTCGTCAAAATTTCAGTCCACTTCAGTCATGCATTTGACCAAGTAAATGATCTTATTTTTGGCTGAAAGTTTACAGAAAACTTATTTCATATGTTGTCTAATTGCATGTAAAATTTCGTTGAAAAATTCATTCGTTTGCTACCCCAAACAGTTTCCCCAAAAATAGTCCAGAAGCTGTCACTTTGGGACCATTTCGGCCCAAACATTTGAAATGCATAAGATAGTTTATTTTTCTTTTGCAAATCAATATTAAGGCTTCTTTAATAGTAAAGTCAAGATTCAAACACTTCCTTTTAACAATTTTTGCATGTTTAACTCAAATTAAACTAATTAAAGTCCAAATAACTTACCAAATCAACTTTCCAAATTTTCTCAAAACATTTGGTTTCAATTAAATTTTACAACCTAAATTGCCATAAGAAAACAAGAACATAACTCAAATATTTAATTTAAACTCAATCAATATATTTAAACATCAACTTCAAAACTTCCATAAACCAAAGTTTGTAAGCAAATAGAGTTTCTTTTATGGTAAAGCACCAAATCAAAAGTAATTATTCAAAGGTAAAGTACCAAACCTTATTTCTTTAATTCCTCTTAGCTTTTCCTTCTTCTCCTTCTTTAATTCTTTATTTCTCCTTCAATAAATTCAAAATACAACATAAACCTTAGAAATTTAAAATAATAAGTTATTCTCCATTTCTTTTCCAACCGAAACCCTAATCCAACCTTATTAATCTTTATACATCTTGATTCTTCCATTTAATCAATTAATCTCATCACTTACTTAATATTTTTCCAATTCCACATAAAGACTCTAATCTCAAATCTCCCAATAAATATATAAATACCTAAAATTGATACTAAAATTAAAGTCTACATACTTGAAAACCTTAAAACTTACCTTGAAAATCAAACTTGGAAAAAAACTTGGAAGTCCTTTGGTATTTCCTATTGTGGCCGAAATTTGTAAGTGGAAAAGAGAGAAATTGGTTCTTCATATCACATATATTTATATACAAAGGAAATGATGATCACCTTATGTGTTGGTTAAACCCTTTAAGACCACTTGTCCACCTTTCTCTTTCTTCATTTATTACTCATGCTAAATGGTTATTTTTGATTGGCCAACATTAGATTTTTATAGTTTTCTTTTTCCTTTACTTCTTTCCACTTGTCCCTCTTCCCATAGGATATCCTAAAGTTGTCCCGAGTTACCCATACGGTCCCGACATGAAACCGGGCCCACATTATGTTCCGGCGATTAATCGATCATATCTTTTAAACCGTACAGTTCCACGAGTCATACTACATATAGTTTTGATCCTCTCAACCTCTACTTTCTATTTATAAGGTCTATTTTAGGTTTCCAAGTTATTTTGAAAAATTACCGATAAGCCCTCAACTTTTTACAAAATTCCCTTTAGGTCCTTTCCTTGCTCGGGTTTTCTTCCGGCTCCATTTCTACTGACGATCGTTTCATATATCACCCCTCGTCATCCTCTATGTACTCATTTTTTTATTTCCTACTTTAAATGCATGTATAACTTTAATTGATAATGACCAAAATGCCCCTAGTCAAAATGTCTTCGTTTTTCTTTAACGGGACATTTCCTAGAAAAACTGTTACACGTCGTTGCGACCCGATTAATCTCTAGAATATTCTTCCGAGGTCGGATATGGGCACTATTAAGAACTTCCGACTCTTAATTTTTAAGTTTACATAGTTACCCCTAACTTTTGAGAAATTTTCACTTAGGTCCTTTTGATATCCCTTCCTGACCTTGCTGTCTTTCGTTATTAATATCATTTTACTCAAAACTCCAAATTAAGTAATTCTTATTCCCACTGAAACTAGACATCCGGGGCTACATTATGTCGAAATTTCAGGTCGATCGGAGTTATATCTGATTTTTGACGGTCCTTCAAAGTCAAGCCTACTATGCTGTCCTGAGGCAGCTTGCACATTGTCTACTAAATCCATCATATCTTATTCTGTACAACTCTAAATTGAGTAATTTCAAGTTATACATCTAGCTAAGACACAAATAAACAATTAAGTATTCTTTGAGACTCTCTAATTTTGTCATTAACTTGGATGAAATTCGAGCTCAAGTTATAGGTTATGTCTGTTTCTTACCAATCTGGGATTTGGGATGTTACATATGTAAATATAATTATATTTTCCACTGCGTATTGAATGAACGTTTTTATCTATTGTATTTATAATATAACTTAAATGTTTAAGTTTGCTCATATTATTGTTTAAAGGAATGAGTTGTTGTTTAGTAAACCGTGGCATTCTTATATTCAGTATATGTATATTACGATCGTGGTAGCATGCAGTGTACGTATACGGGGTATAGGGGTGTTACAATTATTTTGGTATCAGAGCCTAGGTTTGAGATTCTCAACCTAGGTAAATTGTAAGGAAAAAGAAAATTTTGATTTTAAAATGTGATTCTTAAATAAGATACATGCTTTGGTATTGGCAGTCTCTTATCTTTGATGAGGTATATTCTACTTTAGATATAGGTAGTGATGGCGTCTCAGTCACGTCAGTCTATAGAAGGTAGTGCTGAGAGCGTAGCTCCTAAAGGGAGTAGAGATGGAGCTAGAGTTGAGAGAGCTAGTGAGGCCCCTGCTCCTATGCCAGGGAGATCAGCTGCTGATGAGGTTCCGCCGAGTTGGTTACGGCATGTGGTAGAATTGTTGAGGCGAGCTCCAGTGCAGCCGCCACCTCCACCACAGCCGCAAGTACCGGTGAGGCATTATGATAAATTGAGGAAATATGGGGCTGAGGATTTTCTTGGCACTACAGATCCTGCAATAGCTGAGGAGTGGTTGGATAGAGTGCAGAGGGTATTTATCCAGTTGCAAGCCACTCCTGAAGAGAAATTCGATTATGCTAGATCCCTTCTTCAGAAAGATGCTTATGATTGGTGGAAGACGGTTCCTCATGCTATAGATGATCCACCTACGTTGTCTTATAGTGATTTTCTGAGGGAGTTTGAGACAAAATATACCCCGAGGGAGTATAAGGACGTCAAAAAGATGGAATTTCTGAATTTGAGACAAGATAACCGGACTGTGACAGAGTATGAGGTAGAATTCATCCGGTTGAGTCACTATGCCGGTGGGATTATCTCTGATGAGATTGACTGGTGTAGGAGGTTTGAGGAGGGGTTGAGGCCCTCTATTATGTGTATTGTTGCTGGATCTCGGTACCAGAATTTTTCTCAATTGGTTGCAGCAGCAAGAAGTGTTGAGAGAGCACAATCTATTGCAACAGCTGCTACTGAGGAGGATATCAGAGTTAGGAGATCCCAGTTTGAGGCAGGGTCTTCATCTATTAAGAGAGGCCGAGGAAGTTTTGTTCTAAGAATTAGTAGGAGCCAGAGGCAGTCAAGTAGGTCAATTCAGTATCAGAGGCAGAGATCGAGACCTACAATTTCTGTAGCGAGTGCTCCAACTCCAGTGGTTCAGAAATCTATTCCACCTGTATGTGTTCATTGTGGTAGGACCCATGGGGGTACTTGTTGGAAGACGGGCGGATCAGGAGTATGCTTTAGATGTGGGTCACCAGCTCATTTTATTAAAGATTGCCCTAAGATGCAGGATGATAGACAGACTGATACTGCAACTTCTCGACCTAATTCTAGCAGAGATGGTCGAGGGGGCAGAGGTTTCAGTAGAGGTGGTCTACCCGGGATCAGTCAGAGAGGAGGCTCTACATCCAGAGGCAGTAGGCCAGATGAGGCTGGGTCTTCTCAGAGAGTGTATGTGATGCAGAGGCAGCCGGATGCTTCAGCAGTCATTGCGGGTATATTTTCTTTATTTGATATTTTAGTTCTTACTTTGATTGATCCAGGATCCACTCATTCATATATAAGTGCATCTATCTTGCCTGTGTCTGAATTGCATTCAGAGTCCTTAGGATTTGATGTTTTGGTGACAAATCCTTTAGGGCATAGTGTGGTTGTTAGCAAGGTGCACCGAGATAGTTCAGTTGTGGTGCAAGGTGAGGAGTTTTTGGGTGATTTGATTGAAATACCTTTTAAGGAATATGTAATATCCCAATGTGTGCCCTAGAAGTTTGGATATAATTGTTGTTTTTTTGAATTATGTGTATATGTTATGTTGATAAGAAAAGAAATTGAAAAGAGAATGTTTAGGTATTGTTTAAAAAGGAAAGTAATGTGTAGAGAGAAAGTGTATATGTTGGGTATATGGTAATATATATAACATATATGTTGGTCAAAATGAGGAGTTAAGGGAAGAAGATATTTTATTTGTGATATGTGAAATTACTTAAATGGGCATATAAGTGAAAGAAGCTAAGTTAAATGGATGAGGGCATTTAGGTAATTGCTTGGTTAGAATTGCTTGGTGGAGATTTAAAGAAGAAAAGAAGTTTGACTTATTTTCATTTTCTTTTCTTCTCATGTGTGTGGCCGGCTACCAAAGGAAAGAGAGAGCAAGAGAGGTGTTCTAGATTCTAAAATCAAATTGAAGGAAGAAGCAAAGGATTAAGTTGGAGATTTGTGAAATTTCCTTAATTTTGGTAAGTACTCTCTTGTTTTCCTTTGTTATTTTGAAGTTGTGTTTGAGGTGAGTTATGATTTGTTGATATTATGATTTGGTGTGTTTGAGATGTGTTTATAAGTGTTGAAATTGAGTATAAGTTAAAAAGATTGAATTGGGGTTGGTTTTGGTTTGAAGATGGTAAGTTAAGTGGATGTTGATTTTAGGGTTTTGAAATGGTAAGTGATTAAATGTATTGTTAATGTGAATATTGTGATGAATATGTAAAATAAGTGTTAATGACATTGATTATATCCATTTGAATGAGGTTATGTTGTGCATAATGTGTTTTAATTCAATAAAAAGAGATTTGGCCATGTTTAGGGTTTTCATTCATGAGAGACACGGCCAAACTAAAGAAGAGACACGGGTAAGACTAAAGATTTTTGGGAGACACGGCCAAGTTTAAGGAAATTTGGCCGTGTTGGATCAATTTTGGAGAGACACGGCCACTGGCTTGGCCGTGTCCCTTGACTGTGTCTGCCACTGCCTATTTTGTGTTGAGAGACACGGCCAAGCTAGGGAAGTCTTGGCCGTGTTGGAGCTTTTGGTTGAGAGACACGGCCACAAGCTTGGCCGTGTCCCTCGAGTGTGTTAGCTACTGTGATTATTCTTTGCTCTTCTTGCATTGTTGAGATTGAACATACATTTGATGATAATGATGATGCATATGATACTATATGAACAATGTTATGTTTTATACATTGTGAATGGTAATGTGTTATATGAATAATGTACTTTGTAATGTTATATCAATGATGCTATATGTAAAATGTGAAGGATATGATGAGGTAATTGATTATGTATACTATGAACTATTATAATATGAATTGAGACATGACATGATATGAAGCCATTGTAATTGGCTATTATAACTCAAATGTGATGTGAAGCCATTGTAATTGGCTATTATAACTCAAATGTGATGTGAAGCCATTGTAATTGGCTATGATAACTCAAATGTGATGTGAAGCCATTGTAATTGGCTATGATAACTCAAATGTGATGTGAAGCCATTGTAATTGGCTATGATAACTCAAATGTGATGTGAAGCCATTGTGATTGGCTATGATAACTCAAATGTGATGTGAAGCCATTGTAATTGGCTATGATGATTCAATTGAGAATGAAAATGCTAAATGAATTGTGTGGCTAATGTGTTATTCCATTTTCAGAGTTTGTTGTTGGTGGCATGCCTAATATTGGTAACAATCTCTTGAAGTTAGGTTGGATTTGATCCTTGAAGCCTAATTAAGATGTTACAACCCTTGAAGCTAGGTTGGGTTGGTTCTTGAAGCCAAGTTGGGTTGATACTTAGCATGCTTTGTTCCCCTTGAAGCTTGGTTGAACCTAATCCTTGAAGCCTAGTTGGGTTTATGATAATGATGAATGTGATAACAAAACCAAAGCATTAACTCTGAAAAATGGAATGGCGTATTAGTGTGTTTTGGGCCCATGCTTGTCTTTGTTTAATGTGATTCATGAATGGTATAATGATTGCCTTTGTTGGAAATGTGATTCATGATTGATGAATTGTGAATAAAATAATGATATGAAGTATGATATGTAATGTGTGTATTGATATATTGATTGTGGGTATTAGTGATGGATTGTGGTTGGTGATAATGATATGTATATATGTATATTATATATGAAATTAGTCAAGATATATGAAAAGTGCAATTAAAAAGGAAAAACATGATAAGAAACTAATGGTACATGGAGTTGATATATCATTATATGTTAGATTTTTTATAAATGTATGTTTATATTTTATATTTGTACTACTAAGCTCTCGGGCTTAGCGCGGATGTGTAATCGCGCAGGTGACTAGGTGGAAGATATGAAGTCTTTCGTTATGCCACGAGAAGAGTAAGAGTTTTTCGAGACCAACTAGAGGGTGATGCATACATGTATAATTTTTAATTATGATGTATTTCTGACAAGAGTGTATTTATATGTATAAATGAAGTTTTGATAAAGATAAGATTCTTATATATATGTAAGATCATTAAAAGTATAATGATTTTGTAAATGCTTTTTAAATTAATGTATTGGGGTTTAAACTCTGTTAAAGGTTTTTAAATTGTAACGAAAAGTGGCATCCTTATACTTTATATACTTACTGTAGGTATACCAGGTATATGTATAGTACTTATATGGGGTATCGGGGTGTCATAATTATTTTGGTATCAGAGCTTAGGTTCGAGATTCTCGGCCTAAGTGAAAATTAAAAAAAAAATTGTGAAACGCTTAAAATGAATTAAAAAGAAGAGGTTTAAAATGCAATCGGTAATACATGCAAATGCATTAACACCTAGGTTGGTCTCGGATGTGGCATTATATGATTTGTAGTATATCTGTGTTATATGAGATGGATGCTAGAGTGTGAATAATGTTTTACATGAAAGAAAAGCTAGAGAAAGTAATGATATGGATTTCTATAAGTTTAATTGATAAATTAAAAAAAATGGAAATTTATGCAAGTAAAGTAAATTGTTAAATGTGTTGAAGAATAAAGAAATGAAAAGGAGAATAAAGTTGAAAATGAGTTGGAAACAAAATCAAGATTAAAGTATGTACTCTTTCCTCTACACTTTAAACCTCTTTATAATAAAGTTTATGTTGAGTTTGCTAGACAGAGGAAATATTGTTGGATTGTTAATATTGAAAGATATATTATTAAAATGAGGAGAGTATGGTGGAATATTGAATGAGTTGATTAGTATAGACAAAGTGTGATTATTTAAAGTTTGGGGTATATATATAAAGTTAAGGTTTTGTTTAAAGGAAAAAGAGATGATATTGGTTAAGTAAGAATATAAATTGGTATTGTTATTTTAATGCAAACATTGTAAATTCAATGTTAGAAATGTGAGATGCTTGGATATTGTGAAAGCTCATGGTAATGGTGGTAATATGTGACATTTGGATTTTTGAAATGAGCTTGATAATTGTGAAAATTATATGTTTTGATATTGCTTTGTGATATATATATATATGTTGTTTTTAAAGTTGATATTAAGAAAAGATGAGTTTGGCAAATTGAAGCTTAAGCGAAATAGTAAGTTGAAAAGTTAAAGTTTTAGTGGAATTTGATAAAGATTATTTGGATATTGATGGTTTAATGTATATTCAATATATGAGCTAGGTGAAATGGCTAATATTGCACATGAAAGTATTATGAATTGAGTAATGTGATTGATAGTATGAGAATTTGTTTTGAAGTAAAAAAGGAAGTGGATAAGCAAATGAAAACGAGTTATTTTAAGTCATTTTACTGAAAAGGGTAAAAATGGATATGGAAGTATATTAAATATTTTTAAAGACGAAAATGAAAGAGATGTTACATTGGGAATGTGACCAAGAAGGATGTGAAGTGTTAGTATAGTCAGAATATATAATTGTAGTGTGAATAAATACTTTACATCATATTGGAAGAATGAGAATGATAGTGTTTAAAAGAAAGTGATAAACCTTAAATTTGTATGGAATGTATGAAAAAGGAAAATAAAATAAGAGCATATAATTAAGTGTGTACATGTATATGATATGTGAACTGAGTTTTTCAATATGAATGAAATTATGATATAAAAAAATGTGAATCACATTATGAAGGTGACCTATGAATATGTATGTGGTATTATTATAGAATTAGTGATATGGAAAAAGATGTTGTATGTATTAGTGGGCCTAAGAGAGATTAGGTGTTGAACTGTGTAAAGCTAGATGGATTATGTGATGGAAGTGAGAAGGGAATGGACTTGAGTAATATTGGACAATGGAAATTGTTATGGTGAGCACTGAACGTGATGATCATATGATATTTAGAGTCCCAAAGTATTCACATATGGAAAGTTCTATGTAATTATATATTATAAGAGATTGTAAATGGATTAGAAATGAAGTGACGAATAGAAATTGTATAAGAACTGCATATGATTGAAAATATATATAGTAATATTGTTGAAACATGAATTAAGTTGATAAAGATCATATAATCAAGTGCAAATTGGTTTGAAACGGAGTTGGAATGTGTTAACTTTTGATATAGCAAAAATGTAAAGAAGGAATATGTAACTCTTGAGATACACCTTAGCCTTGTATTCGTAAAGATTGAGAATAAAATTATAAAAAGAACAGTATTGATTTGAAAGTCCCAGGCTTGAATATTAATCTCTTAAAGCCATATGTGTTGTTCAGTATATTTGATCGGTTAATTTTGTTATCCATAGATTTGGGTCTTAGATAAAATGATTGTAATACAGATTTGGTGAGATTGAAAATTTTGTTTAAGAAATATAGTTAAAAGTTATGATGGATAAAGTTGTACCTTATCATTTTATGTTAAGAATTTGGTTATAATTATGAAGGTAAAGAGAGAAAAGGAAATTATGGAAATGTTTTGAGTTATGGATAATATGACAAAAAGGTAATCAAAATAAATATAATAATGATATGGAATGTGAGGAGATATTAAAAAGGGAGAAAATATAAAATGTGACTGAGGGTTATACTGAATATGTTTATGGTATATAATGAATAAATGAATGGACTTGAGGTTTAAGTGAATGAACTATAGATAGTCAATATGGTATAAAATTATTATGAGAATTGGTGGGAATTATAGTAAAATAATAGAGAATAAACTATGTGTATATTAAAAGATAATTTGAGGTGATTTGTTATCATGATAATTTGACTGAATATGGATCGGAAGAGATCAGGAATTGAATATAAGTTTGCCCTAATGGAATTAAGTTATATATATACATATATGAAAATTGTGAAATTTCATGATAAGTTAAATAAATTAATCGTTGGTTGGAATTGAACAAGATTGGAATGTGGGTATATTGTGACAGATATATCAAGTGATCTGGATTTGGCTAAGATTATGAATCATTATTGAGATTTAATATGTATAGTTGTACTAAGAGTATAATTATTTACATGATAATGTATAGGATGTAAAATTTTAAAGTGTGATTGGACATGAATGAATGGAGTTAGTAGTTATAAATCATGATAAAAAGGGAAAAGATTGGTTAGTTATAAAATAAGTTGAAAGGTAATGTATTAATATATAAGTTAAGTGAAAAGCATGCTAAAAAAAATAACTCAGTTTGTGAAAAATAAGGATCTTGTTATCCATTGAGGCTTGATAAATATCTATTCAAACAGTGATTGTAATGACGGGATAATTAATGCTAAGATATAAACCAATGATTTTTTTTTAGGTTAAAGTTAAGAGGGTAATTACAAAGAGATGAAGGAACAAAATATATTAAATATAAAGATTGGACGAAGTGTAAGTGTACTATAAAATGATCTGATTATTGTATAAAGATATTAATAGGAAATGTAATGAGTTCTTTTGAATGTTTGATCAAGGAAGTAATAAGATATATAAACATATAGAATGATGAGTTATGGAATTTTGAGAAGATGGTTGATTCTAAAGGGGAGAGTTGAAGTTATATGATTTGATGACATAATAACTTAAGCATATAATTAACTTCATATGGAAGTTAAGATAGTATTTTGTTAAGAATGAATTGTTATGGTATTGGTAATTTCGAGGACGAAATTCCTTTTTAGAGGGGGAGAATTGTAATATCCCAATATGTGCCCTAGAAGTTTGGATATAATTGTTGTTTGTTTGAATTATGTGTATATGTTATGTTGATAAGAAAAGAAATTGAAAAGAGAATGTTTAGGTATTGTTTAAAAAGGAAAGTAATGTGTAGAGAGAAAGTGTATATGTTGGGTATATGGTAATATATATAACATATATGTTGGTCAAAATGAGGAGTCAAGGGAAGAAGATATTTTATTTGTGATATGTGAAATTACTTAAATGGGCATATAAGTGAAAGAAGCTAAGTTAAATGGATGAGGGCATTTAGGTAATTGCTTGGTTAGAATTGCTTGGTGGAGATTTAAAGAAGAAAAGAAGTTTGACTTATTTTCATTTTCTTTTCTTCTCATGTGTGTGGCCGGCTACCAAAGGAAAGAGAGAGCAAGAGAGGTGTTCTAGATTCTAAAATCAAATTGAAGGAAGAAGCAAAGGATTAAGTTGGAGATTTGTGAAATTTCCTTAATTTTGGTAAGTACTCTCTTGTTTTCCTTTGTTATTTTGAAGTTGTGTTTGAGGTGAGTTATGATTTGTTGATATTATGATTTGGTGTGTTTGAGATGTGTTTATAAGTGTTGAAATTGAGTATAAGTTAAAAAGATTGAATTGGGGTTGGTTTTGGTTTGAAGATGGTAAGTTAAGTGGATGTTGATTTTAGGGTTTTGAAATGGTAAGTGATTAAATGTATTGTTAATGTGAATATTGTGATGAATATATAAAATAAGTGTTAATGACATTGATTATATCCATTTGAATGAGGTTATTTTGTGCATAATGTGTTTTAATTCAATAAAAAGAGATTTGGCCATGTTTAGGGTTTTCATTCATGAGAGACACGGCCAAACTAAAGAAGAGACACGGGTAAGTCTAAAGATTTTTGGGAGACACGGCCAAGTTTAAGGAAATTTGGCCGTGTTGGATCAATTTTGGAGAGACACGGCCACTGGCTTGGCCGTGTCCCTTGACTGTGTCTGCCACTGCCTATTTTGTGTTGAGAGACACGGCCAAGCTAGGGAAGTCTTGGCCGTGTTGGAGCTTTTGGTTGAGAGACACGGCCACAAGCTTGGTCGTGTCCCTCGAGTGTGTTAGCTACTGTGATTATTCTTTGCTCTTCTTGCATTGTTGAGATTGAACATACATTTGATGATAATGATGATGCATATGATACTATATGAACAATGTTATGTTTTATACATTGTGAATGGTAATGTGTTATATGAATAATGTACTTTGTAATGTTATATCAATGATGCTATATGTAAAATGTGAAGGATATGATGAGGTAATTGATTATGTATACTATGAACTATTATAATATGAATTGAGACATGACATGATATGAAGCCATTGTAATTGGCTATTATAACTCAAATGTGATGTGAAGCCATTGTAATTGGCTATTATAACTCAAATGTGATGTGAAGCCATTGTAATTGGCTATGATAACTCAAATGTGATGTGAAGCCATTGTAATTGGCTATGATAACTCAAATGTGATGTGAAGCCATTGTGATTGGCTATGATAACTCAAATGTGATGTGAAGCCATTGTAATTGGCTATGATGATTCAATTGAGAATGAAATTGCTAAATGAATTGTGTGGCTAATGTGTTATTCCATTTTCAGAGTTTGTTGTTGGTGGCATGCCTAATATTGGTAACAATCTCTTGAAATTAGGTTGGATTTGATCCTTGAAGCCTAATTGAGATGTTACAACCCTTGAAGCTAGGTTGGGTTGGTTCTTGAAGCCAAGTTGGGTTGATACTTAGCATGCTTTGTTCCCCTTGAAGCTTGGTTAAACCTAATCCTTGAAGCCTAGTTGGGTTTATGATAATGATGAATGTGATAACAAAACCAAAGCATTAACTCTGAAAAATGGAATGGCATATTAGTGTGTTTTGGGCCCATGCTTGTCTTTGTTTAATGTGATTCATGAATGGTATAATGATTGCCTTTGTTGGAAATGTGATTCATGATTGATGAATTGTGAATAAAATAATGATATGAAGTATGATATGTAATGTGTGTATTGATATATTGATTGTGAGTATTAGTGATGGATTGTGGTTGGTGATAATGATATGTATATATGTATATTATATATGAAATTAGTCGAGATATATGAAAAGTGCAATTAAAAAGGAAAAACATGATAAGAAACTAATGGTACATGGAGTTGATATATCATTATATGTTAGATTTTTTTATAAATGTATGTTTATATTTTATATTTGTACTACTAATCTCTCGGGCTTAGCGCGGATGTGTAATCGCGCAGGTGACTAGGTGGAAGATATGAAGTCTTTCGTTATGCCACGAGAAGAGTAAGAGTTTTTCGAGACCAACTAGAGGGTGATGCATACATGTATAATTTTTAATTATGATGTATTTCTGACAAGAGTGTATTTATATGTATAAATGAAGTTTTGATAAAGATAAGATTCTTATATATATGTAAGATCATTAAAAGTATAATGATTTTGTAGATGCTTTTTAAATTAATGTATTGGGGTTTAAACTCTGTTAAAGGTTTTTAAATTGTAACGAAAAGTGACATCCTTATACTTTATATACTTACTGTAGGTATACCAGGTATATGTATAGTACTTATATGGGGTATCGGGGTGTCACAGAATATGATTTGATCTTATGCATGAATTGGTTGTCTAAGCATGGAGCCGTGGTAGACTGTCAAAAGAAGTGTGTTACCTTTAGAACTGGTGATGGTAGAAGGGTAATGGTATCTAGTGAGCAGAGACAACTTGCATCCTTGATTGTGTCAGCTGTAGCAGCTAGAAAGTTGATTAGGAAAGGGTGTGATTCTTATCTTGCTCGTGTTATGGATACCAGAGTAGTGGGTTCTCAACTTGATAGTATACCCACAGTTGTGGAATTTCCAGATGTTTTTCCTGAGGAATTGCCAGGGTTACCCCCTGAGAGAGAGGTTGAGTTTGGTATCGATTTGTTGCCTGGTACCACTCCCATCTCTATCACTCCTTATCGAATGGCAGCTGTTGAGTTGAAAGTGTTAAAGGTGCAGTTGCAGGAGTTGTTGGATAAAGGGTTTATTCGCCCTAGTGTTTCTTCGTGGGGAGCTCCTGTTTTGTTTGTAAAGAAGAAGGATGGTACTTTGAGATTATGCATCGATTATAGGCAATTGAACAAAGTGACTATTAAGAATAAGTATCCTTTGCCTTGGATTGATGATCTCTTCGATCAGTTGAAGGGAGCAGCAATGTTTTCCAAGATTGATTTGAGATCAGGGTACCATCAGTTGAGGGTTAGAGCTGAAGATGTTTCTAAGACAGCTTTCCGCACAAGGTATGGGCATTATGAGTTTTTAGTGATGCCTTTTGGATTGATGAATGCACCTGCAGCTTTTATGGATTTGATGAATAGGGTGTTTAGGCCCTACCTGGAACAGTTTGTGGTGGTTTTTATTGATGAAATTTTGGTGTATTCACGTAATGAAGAGGAGCATGACAAGCATTTGTGGATTGTGTTGCAGACCTTGAGAGAGAAGCAATTGTATGCTAAGCTGTCGAAGTGTGAGTTTTGGCTTGATCAAGTGACTTTTCTTGGCCATATAGTTTCAGCAGATGGTATAAGAGTTGATCCAAGTAAAGTTGAGGCCATTTTGAATTTGAGTCCACCGAAGTCTGTAACTGAAGTTAGAAGTTTTCTGGGTTTGGCAGGCTATTATCGACACTTTGTGAAAGGTTTTTCTTTAATAGCTACTCCACTCACCAGATTACTTCGGAAGGGAGTTAGATTTGTGTGGACGGATCAGTGTCAAACAAGCTTTGAGCAGTTGAAAGAAATGTTGACTCAAGCTCATATTCTTACTTTGCCTGTGGAAGATAAACCATATGTGATTTATAGTGATGCTTCACATAATGGTTTAGGTTGTGTGAATACTCAAATTTTGAGGGTCGGAAAGCCGATTTTCTCAGACTGCAGACGACCGAGCTGGACCAGAGGTCCACGGTAAAGTTCACCGAAATGATGTCTTCATGGTACTTGAAATGTCCGGAATGACGCGAGGTCTCAGACTGCAGACGACCGAGCCTGACCACGGCGGTCCGACCGCCGTCCGGGTCCATTTTTTTGTCTATAAATAGCTTCCAAATCTTCAAAAAAAGAGGTTGGCTGTTCGGATCTCGGGCCTCATGCTGACGAACTCTCTATTTACACACGCTTAAGAACTTTTATTGGACTTTTATTTGCATAAACCTAACCGTGTGCTGTAGGAATTAATCAAAATCGAATTCAAGGTCCGAGAAAACAAGATCTGGAACTTCGAAGTGGGAAAATCCTAAGCAAGGTAATATCCTAATTCATCATTTGTCAATTCAAGCATGTCATAAACATTCCATCTTCTTCTTAATTTCTTTTTTTGGTCAAAGACCTAATCCTTTTAGGTCTTAGGCCTAATTAACTAATCAATCAACATTTCGGCATTAAGCCATGAATCAATCAATTTTGTTGGTCAAAGACCTAATCATTTTAGGTCTTAGGCCTAATTAACTAATCAATCAACATTTCGGCATTAAGCCATGAATCAATCAATCTTGTTGGTCAAAGACCTAATCTCTTTTGGCATGAAGCCCATCACAATTAAAATTGATCTTTTTGGCACGGAGCCTAAATTGCATTCTTTTTGGTACCAAGTACCTAAGTTTCATCAAATTTAGCACTAAGTGCTCAAAACCTAACAATTTTGGCAAAAAGCCCGACAATGCACGAAGCATACACACACACATGCATAATGCATAATTGCCTTTAAATAGGCTTTTTCGAACTACATGGGCTTTGATCTCTCATAAAAAACGAGAGTATGTAGGCATATTTGGGATTCACCCCAAATAGCAAGTCCACAATTTACTAACAATCTGTTTATTTTCTTTCCTTCATCCCTTTTAAGGTTTATTTCTTTTATTGGCAAGTTAGTCGAATGCATGACATAGTCCCCGAATCCTCCTTGGGTTCGCAGATTAGAAACCTTTACATTGGACGCGTTATTGGAGTCAAACAAGGGTTTTCTTAGTTTTTCCCTTCGAACAAAATAAACTGAGTGGCGACTCCCAACAACAAGTGAACGTTCCTCCGAATCCTTTTCGGGTGGAAAACCGAGGTTCACAGTTTGTCGACTCCACTGGGGACTATAAAAATGATTTATGGGATCCTAGTAGACTACTATTGTTTATTTGATTAACTGGCTCTTGTTTAGGGTATTTTTATTTATTTTGCAGGGTACCTTAGCAATGGTTGTCCTTTCTTTAAGGACATTAGAATTGAAAATTGACTAAAAGAATCTTTCTGGGGACCAAAAAAAATAATAAAAATAATAAAATAATAATAATAATAATAATTTATGGGATCCTAGTAGACTATTATTATTCATTTAACTGATTTGCTCTTCTTTAGGGTACTTTTATTCATTTTGCAGGGTACCTTAGCAATATATATCCCCTCCTTGGGGATATTGGATTAAAAATTGATAAAAGGAATCTTTTTCCTTTAATGGACCCCTTGTTTGATTAATTGTGCATTTATTTTGTCATTCAGAGAATCTTTTTCTCTTGCATTATATGGGGGAATCCTTTTCCTCCATTGTATTAAAAAAAAAATTTGTTTTCAAATGAATTTCTTCTCTTTCTGTTCAAAATTCTGAGTTTGGATAGCAAGTAGCGCTAACCGGCAGGTCTCCTTGATTATATCGGCGGATAGCCAAAGCGTCCTCCCTATTGTCGCAAACCATTCCAATCCTTTTGGAGTGGCCCATGAGTAATCGTACTGTTGGACCCACGCGAAACTCCTTGTTTCACATGTGGTTAGGTATATCTTACTCAAGACTCAAGGGTCCCTATTATGAGCCAATTCTCTATTTTTCATGAACAATAGAACCTTCCCTTAGGTTGTATGTACCCAATGATAGTGCCACATTCCATTAAAATGAATTATGATGTGATGAGGTGCATTCATGCAACATAACAACATTGTTTTGGGGAAAACCTTTTGATAAATGCAAGTGGACCAAGAGTCTTCCTACCCTACACACTACCCTGATCTTTTACCCTTAACCTTTGCAGGTATCCACTATCCGTGTGCCTTCACCCACACAAGCTACACCAACTCCAACTGTGCAATCACCCACAAGTCCTGCTACCCCGATTTCACCAACTGCTCCAATTACTGAAATGGCTACTATTGAACAGATTAAGGCCTTGCTAGATGGACAGGTTAAGGAAATTGAAGCTAGGATGCAAGAGAGAATTGATGAGGCTTTGGTTGCCCAAAGGGTAGCCATCCTGGCTGAATTGGGAGGGGCACCAAAGATGGCCTCTACTCCTGGAAATTTAGGAAAGGAACCCATTGTGGGGCAAACTAGTACCCCCATGACTGCTCAGAACAATACCCCTGTGATCAATTTGGAGGATCCACCCTCTAAGAATGAAACTGATGAATTGAAAAAGAAACTTGAATTGCTTGAAAGGTCAATCACTGCCATGAAAACTCATAAAGAGGTGGTAGACATGGATTCCTTATCCTTGTTTCCCCAAGCTAGGTTGCCTCCAAAATTCAAGATGCCTGGGATGGACAGATTTGATGGGACCACTTGCCCTAAAACCCATTTGAAGATGTATGTGGGGGCCTTGAGCCCTTGGGGTTTAAATGATGAGCTCTTTGCCAACTCTTTCAACAATCCTTGACTGGGGTTGCCCTAAAATGGTTTGTAAGCCTGGACCGTGCTAAGATTAAAACCTGGGAAGACATCTGCAATGCATTTAACACTCAATACCACTACAATATTGAGGTGGATGTCACTAGAAGAGAACTTGAGACTACCAAACAAAACAACAATGAACCCTTCTCCTCGTTCCTTACGAGGTGGAGGGCAAAAGCCGCCCAAATGATCAATCGCCCTTCAGAACAGGAGCAGATTTGTAACACCCCTTCCCGGCCTACATGTGTAAGTCGAGTAGAGGCACCACACTATCCTAATGTTGCTACCAATTTTACTTAGTCAAATTTTAGTTCTGATTTTACAGAAATTTTGCCAGAGGTTCGCCTAGAAATTTGGGTCCCAAGTGTCGACAAAACAAAATTTTCTTATTTTTGAAAAATATTTTATTTCACAATTCAACTCAAGCACACTCCCAATAATCCACCCTTATAACCTCAACTACAATCCTGCAAGAAAAGTTCACACTTCTACATCATTTCTCAAGATTACATATCATTTGCTAAGTTTCATTACCATACCACTGTTTATTCTCTTGTTACATACACCATAATACTTAATATGTTAACAAACCTTTACAATAGATATAACGTACATGCCATACTACTATTTTATGTCAAAAGTCCTATCCTAATCACCGTCGAGCTGATGCGAGCCGCTGCAGAAATGCTGATCTTCTATACACTACCTGCGAGTTAGACATATAACTCGCTGAGCAACTTATTGCCCAGTGGGTAGTTTAACCATTGCCATACAATGTCTACTCGATATCACATATAAAAGTAGAATACTGCATAATTAAACTATTTTCATACAATCATCATATTTATATTTTCTAATTAAGTTAAGATTCACATTCTGTATGTAAACAACATGTAATATAACTTCATTATAATTACGAGTTAATCTGCTCCACTCGGTAATTATGAATACACCGATCTCGAAATGAGGCCTCATATAGAGTTACGCGTGGTCTTGACCTCACACGAATAATTGTCATGGTCTTGGTCTCACACGATATAGAATAACTGCGTGGTCTTGGTCTCACACGACTAGTTGCCATGATCTTGACCTCACACGATATAACCGCGCGCGCGTAAGTAATATCCCGACCGAAGCCGTTAAGACAGTACTGCCGGTAGGATGGCATGCCAAACCCCCATTCTAGACTGGTTTTACCCATTTACCGAGTAGAACATATATAACATTTCATAAATACCCATTCACTTCGTATATATATACCACATATTCTCCATGTATATAAAATATATACTTACACAAATACCACATATACTCTCATATGTATCATATGTATTCACATACTTTCCATCTAATATATTATTCATATTCATACTTAAACTTAATACCAAAAATAAAATGATAAAACACCCACACCAAGTTTTTGACCAAGTTAATAATGAAAAATTACCATATGAACAATAAACTCTGGTTCTTGACCCAACTTGATCCTTGTTTTAGAAAATTTGTATAAAATAATACACTTGGCTAAAAACTATAAAATTTTTGCAGAATTTAGTTTTGCATCTTAAAATCATTCCTTTAAAATTTTATATCAAACTGGACACAAAATCTTGGTCAACTAGTTCACCCAACCAGACTGCTCCAGTTGCCCTGCATCCTGGCAGCAGTTCTGAATTTTATGAATTCCGTAAATTAAATTCAATCAATGTGGTTCCAAATTATTTTTATCAAATACTAGACTTACTAAAAAACAACATATCCAAAATTCAACTCAAGATAATTTTTCTATATTTAATTAAAAATCATACAAGTCACAACATTTTACTAATTGTAAAACAGGAAAATTTTAAAAGGAGTTCAATGGTTAAAGTACCAAACCTTTCTTTAATTCCCTTTTGCTTTTCCTATTGTGGTCGAAATTTGTAAGTGGAAAAGAGAGAGTTTGTTCTTCATATCATGATATATATATATATATAAAGAAAATGATGATCACCTTATGTGTTGGATAAATCCTTTAAGACCACTTGTCCACCTTTCTCTTTCTTCATTTAATACTCATGCTAAATGGTTACTTTTGATTGGCCAACAAGAGATTTTTATAGTTTTCTTTCCCATTACTTCTTTCCACTTGTCCCTCTTCCCATTTGATCTCATAAAGTTGTCCCGGGTTACCCATACGGTCCCGACACGAAACCGGGCCCACTTTACGTTCCGGCGATTAATTGATCATATCTCTTAAACCGTACAGTTCCACGAGTCAAACTACATATAGTTTTGATCCTCTCGACCTCTACTTTCTATTTGTAAGGTCCATTTTAGGTTTCCAAGTCATTTTGAAAAATTACCAATAAGCCCTCAATTTTTTACAAAATTCCCTTTAGGTCCTTTCTTTGCTCGGGTTTTCTCCGGCTCCGTTTCTACTGACGATCGTTTCATATTTAACCCCTCGTCATCCTCTAGTTACTCTTATGTTTATTTTCTACTTTGGATTCATGTATAAATCTTAATAAAAATGACCAAAATGCCCCTAGTCTACATGTCTTCATTTCTCTTTAACGGGGCATTTTCTGGAAAAACCGTTACGCGTAGTTGTGACCCGATTTTTCTCTACTTTCCATTTTTAGAATATGTTATGTGCACTATTAAGAACATCCAGTACGACTTTTGGAAATTACTCTTAGGTCCTTAGCCTTTTGAAAAATTACCTTTAGGTCCCGTCGACTTCACGGGCCTCCTTTGCACACCGATTTTTGTTTTTGACTATCTCGAGCCTCTATTTGACCACTTATTTATGTCCTTCTGGCCTAATACTCGACTACCTAAACTTTGGGATGTGACAAGATTGATATTATAATCAGGAATTTAAGGCCTACATATCAAGCTCAACTGCAAACCCAATACCTACCTACTTTCAAATCGCTCATTACGACTGCAACTAAGGTAGAAGACTTGATACAATTGGGTAAAATAGTAGATGAGGGAGCTACTTTGAAGTATAGGAAACAAGGCCAAGCTACTTCCTCAAGCAAGGTCAATGAAGTGGCCAATATTGCCCCTGCGAATCCTTTACGTGTGGGCAATCTTGGGCAGAGAAATCAGCCAAGAAGGCAATATACCGACCTTGGGGTGCCCCTTCATCTAGTGTTTAAAAAGGCCGTGGAAGGGAAGTATTTGAAGCCTTTGGACCCAAGGCCACCTCCAAACCCATTACCCTCCAGTTATAAGGCCAATGAGTATTGTGAATACCACCAAGGAAAAGGGCATAGAATAGATGCTTGCTGGACTCTGAAAAACACCATCCAGGATTTGGTGGATAGTGGTGACATCATTCCTCTCAGGAGTCGACCAAACATTAATACTAACCCTTTGCCTAATCATTCCATCCACGCCATCACTGTGGAAGAAGAGTTGTTTGATCCTTTCAAACTTCTCTTAGAAATGAATGAAGTGTGTGTGTTGGATTTGAATGACCTTGCTGAAGAGGTCGACGCTTTGACAAGAAGCGGAAGGCAATATCAACCACTCGACTTGGGAAAAGCCCCTACAACCTCAAATCACCCCCATAAGAAAACACCAGAGCCAAAAGAAGACCCTGTCCTCTCTCAGCTTAAGCAAACTCAAGCTAGGGTGTCAATTTGGGAGCTCCTTGCTTCCTCATTCCCACACCGTCAGGCTCTCAGCGAAGCTTTAAGTCAACTTGATACATCAGTGGACACAAGCCCAGAAGCTTTGGTGGCCACTTTGACTCAATCAACCAAGGCATTGAGTATCCGATTTTCTGATACAGACCTACCAGAAGATGGCAGTAAACACAATGATGCTCTATACATCACCATACAAACTGGGAGAAAGACTGTTCCCATGGTTCTTATTGATAATGGGTCAGCCTTAAATGTATGTCCCTTGAAGGTAGCAAGCTGTCTGGGGTTGGAGGCTACAGATCTTACACCTTCTGATCAGATTGTTAGAGCATATGATAACACTCGAAGAGAAATTTTGGGTGTTGCCACTCTGGAAATTGCTATTGGGCCGGTGAAAATGAGAGTGCCCTTCCAAGTCATTGATGTACCCGCGAGTTTTAATCTCCTCCTTGGAAGGCCGTGGATTCATCAGAATAATGCTGTCCCTTCTTCATTACATCAAAAACTTAAGTTCCCTTTTGAAGGAAAAATCATCACTATCAAAGGTGACACCTGTGAAATCAACAAGAGAACCATGGATCAGTCTCTCTTTGAGGTTGTTCCTGGCGAAACCGCCATGACCTTGACTGGTTTCCATTATGATACAGTCCAATGCATTGAAGGAGAAAAACCCAAAGGGCCATTTATCTTATATGATTTTGGAGAGGTCCAAATCAATTGCCTGGTGGGAATGATGCTAAGGGTAGGTTGCTGCCCGGAATGGAAATGATAAAGTCTGGGAGGAAAACACCCATAGTGCGGCCATGGGAAGAACCTGAGAATAAGGGAACTTTTGGCCTGGGGTACAAACCCACAGATGAGGAGATAGAAGAGTTTGAGCATGGAAGGAAGAAAAGGAAGAATTGGGGGGCAAGAAGCCTCAAAATGCGCCCTTATTTTAGAACTCTGAATGGTCACTTCTGCAAACCTGGAAAAGCAGTTCCTTACTGTGGTTTTCAGGAACCATTCTATTCTCCTATGACTGGAAAGAAGCTACCGGGTTTTGAGATGTTCGATGATGTTTTAGCCATAAAAGAAGAAGAGCCAGAACCTATAGCTGACCCACAAATGGAAGATTTTATGCGGCCTAGTCTCTTTGATGAGGTTGCTATGATAACCAATTTTGAAGACAAAAGGGACTTCACAAAGCTGATCAAGACCACAGATGGACCACTAATGAACTGGTATGCCGAGGAGGGACAAGCTGCTGTAGTCAAATCTAGTCATGTGTCACACCCTGAACCTGAGTCTTGTACTGAGTCAAATCTTAAGTCAAACACCGAGTCAGAGTCCAGTTCTGAGTCTTCCTTAGCTTCAAGAATAGAAAACCCTGATGTCGAATATGATGTAACTCTGGAGGATGACTCCGCCATTATTAATGAAACTATTCAAGTTCTTGGTTACCTAGTGTCTTTCGCTTTCCATGTATTATCTAGCAAAAATGAAATAGATGAAATAAAAGAAATAAATGAAAAAATAATGATTGGCAAAGAAAATGAACATACATACATTGCATATGATTGTGTGAATAAGGAACAGGTTGTTGAGTGCATCAGAAGATATGTCGACTGCTTCATGTGGAAGGCAAGTGATGTCACGGGAATAGACCCAGCCATAGCAGTTCATAAGATTCCACTATACCCAGATGCGAAGCCGGTTAAGCAGAAATTGAGAAGAATGAAGCCTGAATGGTCTTTGAAAATTAAAGAGGAGGTTGTCAAGCAACTGGACAATAAGTTCATAGAACCAATTGCCTACCCTTCCTGGTTAGCAAACATCGTGCCAGTCTCGAAGAAAGATGGAAAGGTCAGGATGTGTGTTGACTATAGAGATTTGAATAAGGCCTGTCCCAAGGACGATTTTCCACTACCACACATCGATTTGCTGATAGACAGGATGGCTGGGCATATGATGGTTTCCATGACTGACCTCGCGGTTGGGTACAATCAGATCCTAGTGCACCCACCAGACAAAGAGAAGACAGCTTTCATTATAGAATGGGGCACTTTCTGCTACAGGGTTATGCCTTTTGGGTTGATAAATGCAGGGGCTACCTACTAAAGGATGGCGACAACAGTCTTTCATGACATGATTCACAAAGAAGTAGAAGTGTATGTTGATGATATGATTGTTAAGTCAAAATCTCCAGAAGAACACGTTGAAGCACTTGAGAAGTTCTTCCTTAGACTTCGCAAGTACAATTTGAAGCTTAATCCTGCAAAGTGCCTATTTGGAGCAACATCAGGATTATTTTTGGGATATTTGGTCAGCAAGAGAGGAATAGAAGTTGATCCAGCAAAGTCAAAGGCTATTCTGAAAATGCCTCCGCCAAGAACAGAAAAAGAGATTTGAGGCTTGCTAGGTAGATTACAGTATATCAGTCGATTCATATCGCAATTGGCAGAGACTTGTGGTCCAATCTTTAAGCTACTAAGGAAAGGTGCTTCACAAGAATGGAATGAAGACTGCCAAAAGGCCTTCGACAAGATCAAAGAATACTTGTTAAGTCCGCCAATTCTACAACCTCCCAGAATGGGAAAGCCTCTGCTCTTGTATTTGTCTGTAACAGATGAAGCCATGGGGGCAATGCTAGCTCAAGAAGCTGAAAGTACAAAGGTGGAAAATGCAATTTACTACCTCAGCAAAAGGATGCTGGACTATGAGTTAAAGTATAACAAGATTGAGAAGTTGTGTTTAGCATTGTATTGGGCTTGCACAAAGTTACAACACTACTTGTCTTCTTACACTACTTGTGTCATCGCAGAACAGAGTCCCTTGAAATTCCTTATGGAGAGACCTATTTTGGACAGCAAAATGGCAAAGTGGGTGTCAACATTGGCAGCCTTTGACTTAAAATTCATTCAAAGGAAAGCTGTGAAAGGTGGCGCAATAGCTGACCAATTAGCAGAATTGCCCGTAAAAGATGAGATGCGAGAAATGGGTTTCCCTGACGAAGACCTCTTGAATGTGGAAAGGAGTATTTAGGAGATGTATTTTGATGGGGCATCCAATTATCATGGAAATGGAATTGGGATTGTGTTCAAAACTCCTTGTGGAGAATACATTCCATTTGCAGTTAAACTTGACTTTAGCTGCACAAACAATGAAGCAGAATATGAAGCTTGCATCAATGGGCTTGAAGCCGCCCTGGAATTAGGGATTAAGAACCTAAAGGTCTACGGTGATTCTATTTTGATAGTATCACAAGCTTTAAGGAAATGGAAGATAAGAGAAGAGCGTTTGGTTCCTTACCTACAACGCCTTGATCATTTGGCACAACAATTCGATGATCTGTCCTTCGAATATCTCCCAAGAGCAAAGAATCAGTTTGCTGATGCCCTGGCTACTTTAGCTTCTATGATCAATATCAAGGAGGGGAAAGCCATTCGTCCATTGAAAGTTCAGCTTCAGAAATGACCCGCCCATGTAATGCATTTGATCGATGGTAAACCATGGTTTTGGGATATCAAAAGTTATCTTAAGGATGGAAGTTATCCGGAGGGATCATCAAAGGTTTATCAGAGGGCCATAAGGTAGCTAGCCACAGGTTACATTCTTAATGGAGATATCCTCTACAAGAGGAGTTGGAATGGAATGCACCTAAGGTGTGTGAATGAAGCAGAGGCTAAGCAGATAATGGAAATGGTACATGGTGGCGAATCAGGGCCACACATGTATGGGATCGCCTTGGCTAGAAAAATTGGCAATCTAGGATATTATTGGTCCACCATGAATGCAGATTGTGTGGCATTTGTACAAGAATGCCATCAGTGCTAGATATTTGCTAAGTTGCATAAGCAACCTCCCGTTGCTCTGAATCCAATCACCTCTCCATGGCCTTCGCTACTTGGGGAATAGATATAATTGGCAAAATACATCCAAAAGCCTCGAATGGACATCAGTTTATCTTGGTAGCGGTGGATTACTTCACGAAGTGGGTTGAAGCAGCTTCCTATGCAGAATTAGACGCCAAAAAGGCAGCACAGTTTGTCCGAACCAACATCCTTTGTCGGTACGGAACGCCATTTGAGATTATCACTGATAATGGAACTCATTTCCAAGCAAAATTTGCTAAGCTCTTGAAGGATAAGAATGTCCAGCATCATAAGTCCTCTCCTTATAGACCTCAAACAAATGGAGCTGTAGAAGCAGTGAACAAGTCTATAAAGGTGATCATACAAAAAATGATCAAGGAACATAGGGGTTGGCTTGAGAAGTTACCACTGGCTTTGTGGGGATATAGAACATCAATTAGAACTCCTACTGGGGCAACCCCATATTCACTGGTGTACGGAATGGAAGCAGTACTCCCCATTGAACTGGAAGTTCAATCGGCGAGGATAATTCAAGAAAGTCAGATAAATGAAGCTGAATGGATTAGCAATTATCATCATCAGTTGTTGGGTTTGGATGAAAAAAGACTTCAAGCTCTACATCGGATTCAAGGGTATCAGAGGCGAATGGCCAGACATTTCAACAAAAAGGTCAAAGGTCGAAAGTTGGAAGAAGGTTGTTTGGTTCTGAAAGAGATCAGAACACCTGTTACAAATCCTCGTGGGAAGTTTCATCCTCTTTGGGCTGGACCCTACATTGTAAAGAAAATACTTTCCGGTGGAGCCGTCATCTTGTCTGATTTGGATGGTTTGGAGTTCACAAACCCATGCAATCTGGATCAATTAAAGAAATATTATGTATAATCATGCATTGTAAGGAACTACATTAGACCTGATTCTCGCAAACTAATTCGAGATATGTAGGCAGCTTTCCTTGAGCACGGTCTAAATTTTAATGAAAACCATTGATTCATTTTTCTTTTGCCAACATAAAAAAAAAAAGAAAGAAAAATCCCGCTAAGTCGAAAACCCACAAAGGGCGGCTTAGGCAATAGTGGGGCCCGCTAAGTCGAAAACCCGCAAAGGGCGACTTAGACAAGAATGGGTAAGAGCTCGCTAAGTTGAAAATCCGAAAGGATGGCTTAGGCAAAAATTAGAGCAAGTAAATTAAGTAGATAATGCTTGGAAAGCAAATGAAAGAGTCATTCCAAAAAGAGTCATTCATTCAAAAAAAAAAGAGTCATTCATTCCATAAAATATCAAACCAATCAAAAGAGTCAAACCATGAGTCCAAAGCGTCAAATGAACCAAAAAAAAAAACAGACAATAGAGTCAACCCTAGGGCCTAAATCCTACGCCTCCTACATGGGGCAGAGTCTTCGGTATCTTCCTTAGCTCCGGAGCACTCTGCAGCATCTATCTTCTCCTCGTTAAGAGGAACCACCTCCTCTCCCTCCAGCTCCTGCAGTAATGCATGCCTCCTTGGCTTTTCAATTGGCCAAACTTTGGCTATAAATCAAGTCCTATGCTTTGGAGTAGGCTCGACAAGGGAAGGTTTTGCAAAAGGTCTAATCATCTGATGGTTCCCAACCCAAGTTTGAAGAGCAGCTTGAGTAACTCCGGGCATAATAGGGGCGGCAACAGTAAGCCCAACAGGAAGTGGAACCCTTTGATCAATCCCCACCTGCCTAATCATGGGGCAAAGCTTTAAATCTCCAAAGCTAGGGTCACGGTTGAAAAGAAACCCAGCTAACAAACAGAAAATAAAAGCTCGCATCCTATGCTTTAGTTGAATCTCATCTTCAAAATTAGCAGTCAGGAGTGCATCAATCAAAGGAAGCAGCATCGCCTTATTCCCATCCGCAATCATAGCTTGAGCTTGAGGCCTTGTAAAATTAAAAAGCCTCTGAAAAGACCGCACATAGCCAACTCGAACCTCATGCCTTACAAGAGGGGCATTTGGGTCACATCCGATAATTGAGTAGAATTCCTCAAAAAGAGGACACATCTCGTCCATCCGGGCACCAGATCTGAAGACATGAGCTTGGTGATCCCAAAATCTGATACAAGCATGCAAGAAATCCCAATCTACAGCTACGCCTCTAAGAATAGCAACAGCTTTCAATCCATATCTTCCCATATTGATCCTTTCAACCTTTTGAAGACTTTTTGGTCCAGTTGTGCATGCAATGGTTGTAAAGAAGCAAATAAATACCTTTATGAAAATAAAAGGGGACATCATGCATACATATGTACTGTTTGTGCTAAACAAAAGTGCAGGTACAGAAAAGTCAGAATACAATCAGAGCAAAATCAAAAGTGTTGCAAGCAATCTAGAAATGCCAAAAGGTGGGTCTTTTACCCCTCGCTAAAAATTCGCTCTTCAGATGACCACTGGGTCCCATAAATGATTTTTATGGACCCCAGTGGGGGGCAATTGTGAATACTCGAATTTTGAGGCTCGGAAAGCCGATTTTCTCAGACTGCAGATGACCGAACCGGACCAGAGGTCCACGGTAAAGTTCACCGAAAGGATGTCTTCATGGTACTTGAAATGTCCGGAATGACGCGAGGATCACGGATATGGTCCCGAAATATTTTTTGGAGGTCTGTAGCTCCCAAAAAATCAGTTTGAACGAAAAAGTGCGAATTTTGGTGCCGTTTTGGGGATGAACCGCCGGGACCAGCGGTCCGACCGCCGCCCGTTTCCTTTCTCGTTTTTTCGGCGAGCCACGCGGTCCGACTGCCGTCCGGGTCCATTTTTTTGTCTATAAATAGCTTCCGAATCTTCAAAAAAAGAGGTTGGCTGTTCGGATCCCGGGCCTCATGCTGACGAACTCTCTATTTACACACGCTTAAGAACTTTTATTGGACTTTTATTTGCATAAACCTAACCGTGTGCTGTAGGAATTAATCAAAATCGAATTCAAGGTCCGAGAAAACAAGATCTAGAACTTCGAAGTGGGAAAATCCTAAGCAAGGTAATATCCTAATTCATCATTTGTCAATTCAAGCATGTCATAAACATTCCATCTTCTTCTTAATTTCTTTTTTTGGTCAAAGACCTAATCCTTTTAGGTCTTAGGCCTAATTAACTAATCAATCAACATTTCGGCATTAAGCCATGAATCAATCAATTTTGTTGGTCAAAGACCTAATCATTTTAGGTCTTAAGCCTAATTAACTAATCAATCAACATTTCGGCATTAAGCCATGAATCAATCAATCTTGTTGGTCAAAGACCTAATCTCTTTTGGCATGAAGCCCATCACAATTAAAATTGATCTTTTTGGCACGGAGCCTAAAATGCATTCTTTTTGGTACCAAGTACCTAAGTTTCATCAAATTTAACACTAAGTGCTCAAAACCTCACAATTTTGGCAAAAAGCCCGACAATGCACGAAGCATACACACACACATGCATAATGCATAATTGCCTTTAAATAGGCTTTTTCGAACTACATGGGCTTTGATCTCTCATAAAAAATGAGAGTATGTAGGCATATTTGGGATTCACCCCAAATAGCAAGTCCACAATTTACTAACAATTTGTTTGTTTTCTTTCCTTCATCCCTTTTAAGGTTTATTTCTTTTATTGGCAAGTTAGTCGAATGCATGACATAGTCCCTGAATCCTCCTTGGGTTCGCAGATTAGAAACCTTTACATTGGATGCGTTATTGGAGTCAAACAAGGGTTTTCTTAGTTTTTCCCTTCGAACAAAATAAACTGAGTGGCGACTCCCAACAACAAGTGAACGTTCCTCCGAATCCTTTTCGGGTGGAAAACTGAGGTTCACAGATTGTGTTTTGATGCAAGAGGGTAAAGTTATAGCTTATGCTTCTCGACAGTTGAGGCCACATGAACTTAATTATCCGACGCATGATTTGGAGTTAGCAGCCATAGTGTTTGCTTTGAAGATTTGGCAACACTACTTGTATGGAGAGAAATGTTTTATTTATACGGATCATAAGAGTTTGAAATATTTGGGGGTTCAAAGAGAGCTTAATCTTCGGCAAAGACGATGGTTGGAGCTGATCAAAGACTACGACTGTTTGATTGATTATCATCCGGTAAGGCAAATGTTGTTGCTGATGCCTTGGGTCGGAAGTCTTTGGCAGGTTTGGCTGTTTATTCGCTCTCGTTGCTTGTTGAGTTGAGAGCGTTGCATGCTAATTTTGAATTATGTGATGATGGAGCCTTGTTAACTCAATTGCATTTGAGACCGGTATTGTTGGATCAGATTAAAGAGGCTCAATTGGTTGATGAGAAAATTTAGAAGGTTGTATCAGATTGCCAAAATGGGGAGAGCCAAGAATTCCATGTGAGAAGTGATGGTAGCCTTTGGTTTAAGGATAGATTGTGTGTTTTTGATGATGTTATTTTAAGAAAGATTATTTTGGAAGAAGCACATCAATCGGTTTTTGCTATGCACCCTGGGAGTACTAAAATGTATCAGAATTTGAAGTAGCATTTTTGGTGGGTAGGTATGAAGAGGGACATAGCGGAATTTGTGTCCAAGTGTCTATCTTGTCAGAGGGTGAAAGCGGAGCATCAAGTTCCAACAGGGTTACTTCAACCTTTAGCAGTGCCTGAATGGAAATGGGAACGTGTAACAATGGATTTTGTGTCTGGTTTGCCATTGACTCAGAAGAAGCATGATGCTATTTGGGTGATTGTTGATCGGTTGATGAAGACAGCTCATCTTCTTCCAGTTAGAATGGACTATTCTCTTGAGAAGTTGGCTGAGTTGTATATCAAAGAGATAGTGAAGTTGCATGGAGTCCCAATTTCTTTAGTATCTGATCGAGATCCTCGGTTTACTTCAAGGTTTTGGAGAAGTTTACATAGTGCTTTGGGTTCTCGATTGCACTTTAGCACTGCTTTTCATCCACAGACAGATGGGCAGTCAGAGAGAGTGATACAGATTATAGATGATATGTTGAGAAGCTGTGTCATTGATTTTTCTGGAAGTTGGGACAGATTTTTGCCACTTGTGGAATTTGCTTACAATAACAGTCATCAATCCAGTATTAGAATGGCACCATTTGAGGCTTTGTATGGAAGAAGATGCAAAAAACCTCTGTGTTGGAATGAAGTTGGAGAAGGCAAGTTGGTTGGTCTTGATTTGATTAAAGAAACGGAAGAGAAAGTAAAGATAATTCGGGATCGATTAAAAGCAGCTTCAGATCAGCATAAATCTTATTCAGATTTAAAAAGGAGAGACATAGAATTTAATGTTGGAGATAAAGTATTTTTGAAAGTGTCTCCTTGGAAAAATATTTTGAGATTTGGTCGAAAAGGAAAGTTAAGTCCTCATTTTATTGGACCTTATGAAGTATTAGAGAGGGTTGGACCAGTTGCTTATCGACTTGCTTTGCCGCCTGAATTGGATAGAATCCATAATGTCTTCCATGTTTCTATATTGCGAAGGTACAGATTAGATCCATTTCATGTTTTACCAGTTGAATCTATTGAGGTGAGTTCGAATCTGATGTTTGAAGAAGAACCAATTGCTATTTTGGCACATGAAGTGAAAGAGTTGAGAAATAAGAAAGTGCCACTTGTAAAGGTTCTTTGGAAGAATCATGCAAAGGAAGAAGCAACTTGGGAGAGTGAGCAAGCAATGCGAGATCAGTATCCTCAACTGTTTCAGACTTGATATCAGGTAATTTCGAGGACGAAATTTCTTTTTAGAGGGGGAGAATTGTAATATCCCAAAGTATGCCCTAGAAGTTTTGGAATTTTTATTGTATTTGGATTTAAATATATGTTTTATGGAAAGAGAAAAGAAGTGAAGAGAGAGAGTGTATATGTTGTATATATAGTGATATATACAACATATACAAGTCAAAATGTGGAAGTCAAAAGTTGATTATTTAATGATTTGAAATTAATTAATTAATGGAAAATGGGAAATTAAGTTAGTGGAAGAGGATTTTATTAATATTTTAATATTAAACAAGTGCTTGGTGGAGATTTAAAGAGATTGAGTGTTTGACTTGGCTATTTGTCTTCTTCTTCTTTTCTTTTCCTTGAGTTGGCCGGCCATCAAAGGAGCAAGAAAGAAAGAGAGTTTTGTCTTCCAAGCTCAAAATTGAAGGAAGTTACAAGTGATTAAGTTGGAAATTTGAGAAGTTTCATCAACTTTGGTAAGTTTCCTTTTGATTCTCTTGTTTTATTTTGAGTTGTATTTAAGTTTGATGATTGATTGTGGATAGTATGAGTATGTTTGATTGTGGTGTGTTTGAGAGTGTTGGGTTTAATTGATTGTGATTTTGGAGTTGAATGGAAGAGTAAGAGTTGTGTTTATGTTATGGTTTTGAATTGGTAATTGATGTATGTTATGAGTTTGAGCAATTATTATCTTGGATTTTCAATGTGTTGGTGTTTAATGGAGTTGAAAGCATAGAATACATGAGTTTGGTCCATAACAGAAGCATTTTGGATGCCACGCCCGTGGCCCTTGGCTGCCACGACCGTGGCCATTGGAAGCCATGGCCGTGGGGGTTTTGAGCAAGGGAGGCAGATCCATTTGCTAACCCACGCCCATGGGGGTTGGGAGGCCACGACCGTGGGGTCCTAGAAAGAGATGTTGGCTTATAGTTTATGATCCATGGGTCTTGTATGAGACTAATAGGTGAATAATTGTATTGGAATTCATGTGAATTTGTAATTAAGTGTGTATTATTCCTTTTGGATTAGGTTGTGAAGAGGTTGAATTGCCTAACCTAAGTGTTGAGGATTCATGGAAGAGGAAGTGTATAGATTGGTGTGAGTTGTTCTTGAGGTAAGTACAAACTTACATGGTTGCATTCATTTACATGATTTTGAGACTTAACACATTTGGTTATAAATGTGTTAAGTAAACTATTATATTATTATTACTATTTAATTAATGTTATGATTTGTATAATGTGAAAGATATGATGATCATTCAAAAGGTATGTGCAATGCAATTGATTATGATAAATACTTTAATGATGAATTGCTTTAATGTGAATTGAGATATGATGAGATGTGATGCCATTGTGGTTGGCTATAATGATTCAAATGAAATAAGTGGGACATGTTTGCCTAGATGATGATGAATTTAAAATATATGTCCAATGCAATTGGTTATGTATACTCTATTTATGAGATGTGAAGCCATTGTTGTTGGCTATAATGATGCAAATGAGATGATTGAGGCATGGTTGCCTAAATGATAATGAGAAAATGAGAATGAATTTGATAATGAATTAATGAATGAATTGTGTGTCTAATGTGTTATTCCATTTTCAGAGTTTTGTTGATGGTGGCATGCCTAATGGTAACAATCTCTTGAAGCTAGGATGGATTTGATCCTTGAAGCCAAGTTGGGTTGAAGTTTATCATGCTTAACTCCCCTTGAAGCTTGGTTGGGTCTAGTCCTTGAAGCCTAGTTGAGATGTTACAACCCTTGAAGTTAGGTTGGGTTTGGTTCTTGAAGCCAAGTTGGGTTGATACTTAGCATGCTTTGTTCCCCTTGAAGCTTGGTTGAACCTAATCCTTGAAGCCTAGTTGGGATAATGATAATGATAAATGTGATAATTGAACCAAAACATTAACTCTGAAAGTGGAATGGCATATTAGTGTCTTTTGGGCCCATGCTTGTCTTTGTTTCAATGTAAATCATAAGTGATGAAATAATTGAATAAAATAATGAAATGTAGTGTTATGAACAATATAAAGATACCATTTGTGAATATTGTCTTATTTGTTGAAATGTGTGACATTGGCATTGCATTGAAGCATATTGTTATTGTGGTTTGTACCACTAAGCCGCTGGCTTAGCGCTATTGTGGTTCATTGCGCAGGTGATAGGGTAGAGCCAGAGAGTTCATCTAGACCGAGTCGAGTCTAGACTTTGAGGTGTTAATTGTGGACGTAAAGATCAGAGACGAACTGCCAAACATGTATAAATGTTATGTTTTTGTAAAAATTGATTTGGATGTTTATGTATTTTGATGTATATATATATATGTGAATATAATTATATTTTTCGCTGCGTATTGAATGAACGTTTTTATCTATTGTATTTATAATATAACTTAAATGTTTAAGTTTGCTCATATTATTGTTTAAAGGAATGAGTTGTTGTTTAGTAAACCGTGGCATTCTTATATTCAGTATATGTATATTACGATCGTGGTAGCATACAGTGTACGTATATAGGGTATAGGGGTGTTACACATTCGAATTCAAGGCCATAACTTGACCATATTCAATTAAAAACATTTTAATCTGACATGGACAAAGGTCCACATTGAATTGGTAGCCCTAGTTCGACATGGACGAGGTCCATATCGAACTAGGAATGCTCTAATTTGATATGGCCCATTGTCCAGATCGAATAAGGCATTGCCTAATTTGATATTGACACCCATATCAAATTAGGCATGCATTAGTTCGATATGGACCACCCATATCAGATTGGGCAGACCCAATTCGATATGGTATGGTCCATATCGGGCCTAATTTACTTTCAGACAGTTTTAGGGCTTTAAAATTTGCTTTCGGATCATTTCATGGTTTTAAAAACTAAACTAGACTTATTTAGGCCTTATAAAAATTGAACCAATCAAATCAAAAGCTTAAAATAGGTTTAAGCCATTAAGAATGGACCGATAAGTACTTAGGCCATCTTTAATTGGGACCAAACAAGCTTAGGGCAAAAATCAATGGTCTATAATTAGTCAGTGTAGTTTCCTTCTGACATGCTCATCCTCCAGCTGCTTGATGTTGATAGGTCATGCTTGCCCCTCCTTCGAACATGCTTATCCTCCGAATGATTATTGTTGACAAGGCATGCTCGCCCCACCTTCAGACATGCTCATCCTTTGGCTGCTTAATGTTGATATGGTATGCTCACCCCTCCTTTGGACATGCTCGTCCTCCAGCTAATTATTGTTGATAGGGCATACTCACCCCTCCTTCGAACATACTCATCCTTTGGCTGCTTAATGTTGACATGATACATGGATACTTTAATAAATTAAGAAGAACTATATGCCTTTTTAGAAATGGATCTTCATCTTGATTCATCACTCTTGGGATGGACCTTTGTCTTGCCTCAACTTCAGCTCTTTTAGCTAAACTGATCTTCTATTCTTGGACCTTTTTCCTAATATTTTGTCTTTTGTATCTTCATTCATTTAAGAGTGTTGACTTTCTTCTTGTTCCAATTTTTTAGTTCTTTGCTTTGCAAAAAATTCAACTATTTTTTAGCCCTCATATGCTCTCTTTGCTCCTTGCATGGCAAAATATTAAAAATCTAAAAATATTTTATACATGTATAAAATCAAAAATTGAAAATGAGAAGTTTCGCCCCCTGTGTAGGCTCAAACCAATGTATGCTCTAACTGATGTTTGTGCTTTGTTTGGTTCTTTACACAAGCATGCATTTTTATTTCTACAAAGTGACTGGATCTTTCTCAAGTGATGGGCCTTCCATGCCCCCTGATTCCATGTCTACTTCTGATTGTTTACTTTATAGTGTTTTGTTGTTCATTTTTTACAATGAATGGGCAATACAAGGCAACAAAATACAGTGTGACTTGCTCATGTATGCATGATATGCATGAATAATACTCACTACGATTGGCTCGCAGACCCAGGTTTTAGGCCAAAGCACTACCATTGGTTCCTTCCAAATACTCGTTTAGGTCATGCGTTAGAATAGCAAAAGACTTTACATTTATATTTTTTATCTCCAAGATGTTGAAAACATAAGTGGTGGGGGCTCAAGCAGCATAGTTAGAGACATAAGAGATATCCATTTCAACACATTTGATTGGAAACTTCTTCGTGGCATGACCTTGCAAGTGATCCTTTCATTAGTCCCAATATGTCTTTTAAGGTTCGACAGTGCAACATACTTCCCTAAACTTGAAGGCTCGTTATGAAAAAAATGCATTTTTATTTTATTTTAAAATCACATTTTGACTTTGTCGAATTAGTGTCATTATACCTCAGAGCTTAATTTTCCAAATTAACTTGTTACCATACTAAACTCGAAAATTATTTCCATTTGAGTAAAAACCATTGCACTTCAGATAGGCACATACATATTACTTGGCCAAAGATCTCATTAAGTTTAAATATTATCTATCTCATACACATGTTTATTCAAACAATCTCTACTAATAGACTCCACCTATTAAGAGAGATCAACAGGTCTTTAATAGGCTTAAAATGGGGTCTATAAGGGATATGAGTTAAATGAATGCCAATTTTATATTGGAGCTGATGTAGCACTATGGACAAACCTTCACGCTATAAACTTTTTGTTGGAATTGTAGACAGTTGGAAAAATTAAACTCTAAACATCATTTTCACCTTTTAGGCATCTCGTTATCTTGCTTCATGAAAAATAGAACTTGAAATCTTGTTTCATGAAAACATTACTTGAAATATTGCTTCATAAAAAGATAGAGCATATCTTCTTGGTAGAAATATGGATTTGATCAGGATGACCTTTGCTTTTGTAAAAAGTTTGAAACCCTATTATTCTTCCCTCTTCTTTTTCTTTTTCTTTTTTTCTTTTTCTTCTTCTTTTTTCTATTTTCTTCTTTTCTTCTTTTTTCTTCTTCTTTTTCTACTTTTGATTTCTCTTCTTTTTTTTATTTTTGTTTTTCTTTCTTTTTTACTCTTTTGCTTTTTTGTTTTTTATTTTTTATTTTTGCTTTTGCTTTTGCTTTTGCTTTTGTTTTATTATTTATTTTTTTTTTGAGTCCCAGCTCCAAGAAAGTTATCTTATTTGTACCATCTTATGCTTCTAACTATAAATGGGGTAGGATGAGTCTGCTTCAGTGAGGATGAATCCTTTATAATTTTGATACCATTTCTAGATGGAGTAGTTTTAATACATCGGATCTAATTCAAGTAAACTTTGATCATCTTCATGGTCTTAATTATGCATCCTTTTCTTTGATCTTCTTACCTTCTTACTACCTCAGTGATCATCAGATTTTCCATGAGTGTCACAACAGCATAGGATAGGTTATCAGGTTTACAAGCTAATAAAAAGTAAGCTAAAATATCATGAAGGGTCAAAGGGACATACTAGGGATTGATATTAACAAGGTGGATTCTAGTTATTAGCTCATCTAATAATGACTAGATCATTTCTCCCTTAAATAAATAGAGTTCAATTTCACCTCAAAAGTGCTTCAAAGCATGTTGTAAGATTGACTAGGACTTAGACACTCATAATTATGCATGAGCCCTTTCCAAGTAAGCATACACAACTTAATGTTATAGAATAACTCCTTCACCTAGTAAAATCATTCGGGTCATGATGTATAGATATATTAATTTATGAATATAAAGCTAGACACTTCATTGGTTGAGCACCAACATGGACAAGACCAACAAAAACATAATTTTAACAAAAATAATTTATTCACAAAAATGTTAATTGAAAAAAAAATATTCTAAAAAAATAAAGAAAATGAAATTAAACCACACAAGCTAAGGGAAGTTTATTGAGCTAGAGTCGAAAAAGCTTCATATACTGGACATGTCAGGGCAAGTATCTTTCCATCATCAATGAGGTTATGTATTTCATGCCTTAAGTGAATACATCGATCTATTTCTTGATCAGGCACCTGATGGAACTGGCAAAAAAACCCTATATCAAAATAGGATGGTAAAGGATCTGGCTAAGGTTGAGGGGTCAAAAGTTGTAATAAACCCTTCTTCTATAACTTGTTGAAGACCTAAGATAGTGGTTTCCCAATTTTGAGAATTGACGCTTCTATGCTAGTTCACTTGTTGCGTTCATTTCAACATCTTTTCATCTCCTTTGATTTTGTCCACCATACTGATAGCCATTCTTATTGCCTCCTTTTCCATAATATAATTCTTTTCTCTCTCCCATTCTTCCAATTAGAGACCTGCCTGTAGAAGATCCTTGAAATCCCTTATAAGGGTCTAAGCCATTCTTTCTTAGAGGTTGACAAAGAACCCTTGCTTATCGCATTCATATATGATATGATCATTTGTCTTTCTTGAGAAGGGCTGCCTTATTTCTCCATCTCTTTATATTGTCAATAAAGCCCTCATTTTTTCTTTGTCTAATAGACTCAACCTCCATCAAGGTTACCTCCAGCTCGATGTTGTTCCCATACTATTGGGTGAAAGCTTTATATAACAAATCCCAGTCTTTTGAGTATTCTTCTTTAAAGTATTGAACCAGTTTTACACTATAGGATCCAAAGATAGCATTAAGTACCTCAATGTTTGAGCCTTAGTAGCTCTAGCAGATTGCATGGTAGTAATATACTACTTAACATGCAAGTGAGAATTTTTTATACTGTTGTACTTAGCAAAAGTAGGCATCTTAAACTTGTGTGGGAGATTATTATCTTCTTCAAAAAGCTTATCAACTTCTGAGACTTTTCAGCTTTCAGTCTCTTTGAAGTTTCTTTTCTAGGCCAATAATGAGTTTTTCAACATTATCAGATTCAGTCTTTTCTATAGCCTTTTTCTCTTTCCTCCTTTCTCATTGGTCGTGGAAGTATGTATCCCAATCATCATCATCCATCATCATCATTTCTTCATCAAAGGCTACCTCAGTGACTTTAGCCTTTCTCTTATCCTTCTACTTCTTAAAATTGACAGATACCTCAACAGTGTTATTTTTTAGCAGTGCAGTCAATTACCTTCTCACAATCTCAGCTAAAGCCCCCTTCAATTCTTCTATCTTAGAGTTGAAGGAATCATTCACCATCTTCTAAAGTTTCTTACGATCCATTACTTCTAGTATGAAATTAACTTAATTTTCACTGAACTGTGAGTTACTGACGTAAGTCGGGTTATTGTAAGCTCTTAAACTATTGTACTCCAGATTTGTGAGTTAGAAAGGATTAATGTGATGCAATACATGTATGCATGTGTAATAATCAAATAGAAAAGAGTCAAGACATTCCTTCCAACCTTATATCTCCCGCACATGAATGTCGAGTCTCTTTCCTAAGTATATGGTAAACAAAACATCAACAGGGGATATTTTATTTTCAAAAGATACACTCAAACTGATTAACCAATAGTTGTATTTTCAAATATAGAAGTCATTCCATGATAATTCTCACTAATTAAGCCTTAATCCATTGGGTCAAATAAAAAATAACTTTTATGCTATATTCTAGATTAAAACTAAATTAAAGGTTTTATCATAAATAGATTTCTCATTTAGCAATAGGAAACTAATGATCCATGACATAAAAAACACATGATTAATAAGTCTTGATATCAATCAGATCCACAATTGATTTTAATATTCCATAATAGACCCAACTAGTTGTAAGCCCATTTAAGAAAAGATTTTAATTTCAAATATCAATAATGTTTAAAAGCTCACTGTAAAAATGTTTGTTTAAAAATAAATTTTGGGCTTTAAGCTTGGGCCATGAGGTGGAAAGAATTTTTAAACCCATCTAACAAAGGTTTTATGTCCAAAGACCATCTTGAAAAAGAGTTTAAAAATAATTTGGTCTTTTGAGCTTTAATTTTGGCTTACATCATAATTAGGTCATATTAGAAAAAAGCAAACCAAATGGGTCATAACACAAACCAAGATATATTAATCATAGTCAAACAACAAATATTTGAGGTAAACCTAAGGAAAGTTACTAGGCTAACTATATGGGCTTTAGTCTTTGGGTGAAAAGCTTAGGTTTCCATAGCAAGCATATACCAAAAGGTATAAGGCTATGAGTGGTTATGCCATGCACGATGTCCATACCTTGAATGAAAGTATGGTATCTCTTACACAACATAACAAAGGTTACACAAGGCATCCTAACTCACACACACAATGCAATCTAAGTGATGCATTATAATAAGAAAGAATAAAATAATATAAAGACCAATGGAATCAACTTCTCTTATCCTTAGTAGAGTCGCCACTATGGGCAGGGATTTTCACCCTACTCCCGGTGGAATGGTTCTTGCAACTTTGACACTGTTAGGCTCTAGGCCTTAGAGAATATAGGCGTAAACCCAGAGAATAGGAGTCGCCATCCAGATGGGTCGGAAAGATGGAAAGGGTGGATGACTTATTCCTAAGGAATCTCCAACCCTTACTGGGTTTGAAAAGTTAGGTACACATAGGGAATGTGAGAATGACCCAGCACCCCATAGCATCCGGTTCATTGGAACCGGCCTCATTTTCATATTTAAATATTACTAAATTCTTAATTCTGACACATATTATCCATATTTACAAGCAATTAAAAATAAAATAGATTTATCCATAAAATAAGATAAAATAATACATCACAAAATGAAATGGGTATCCATCCTTGGATGAAAACATACCCTTACAATCCTCCAATGTTCATACAAATAAATAAATACATAAAACGGGACACCCACCAATTAGTGAAAATATGTCTCTTACAATAGTCCCAAAGTCCATAAGATAAATTAAATAATTTAAATAAATAAGGCACCCACGAAGTAGAAACATGTCTTTTACATCTTAAATAATAATAAGTAAATACTATTTAACCATTCATAGAAAAGAATTGTTTTAAACATTCAATCCATCATTAAACAATCTTAAAATTGAATTCAATCATCAAATAATCATAAAATTCAAACTTTAATCAAATTAGGGTTTTAATCTTAGAATTAGGGTTTTGAGATGAAATTAGGGTTTTAATTATAAAACTATGGTTTTAGATTATAAAACATGCAATTAGGGTTTTTGTATTTAATCAAACAAGATATAAAAAAATTAAAAATGAATCTATGATATTAATAATTCATTGAATAAGAGTTTAAGAGGTCATATCTTTGTTATGGATTCCACCAAAATGATTCATGTTAAACCAAGCCTTACTATTGTTTAGATTGTTTCAATTGGTTTGGGACAACTAGGGTTTTGGTCAAACAATGAATGTTCAATATTTGCCTTTTCCTCTTTTGCTCTTTGTATATTTTAGGATTGCTTACTATATCTCTATTTAATTACTAAAGTTGGTTATGATTGCTAATTCTAACTGCTCTCTGTGTTTTCATATGTTTCTAGCCATCTCTCTGTGTTTCTTCTCCTTTTAATTCAAGTTGGCTTCCCTTTGTTTTATAGCCAATGATTAGGGCAACAGAACTTGGTTAACACTCCTAATCCTATTAAAAAGTTTATTTGTTTATTCTAATGTCTTCAAATTCTAACACAATTAGGACTGAATCTAGTAAAAATTCAGGGCCATGGCCAATTTGTTAAAAATTAGCTCCAAATTTAATTTTAACATAAAACCAGACTTAATTGAAGCTTTAAAAATTAGACTGGGTTTAATTTGGGCCTTTTATTAAAACCAAACTTGATTCAACCTTTTTAATTGGAACCAAATTCATGTTGGCCCAAATTTGAAGGTCTACACAGTGTTATCTACAAATCTTTTTTTATGCAATGCAAATTGCAAAGCTCCGTGCTCTAGTTTGTGAATCATTGAAGTAAGGAACTCATAAATTTGTATCGGGAGGAAATAATGATAACATATACTTAGCTCGGGTTGCTTGGTCTGTTATTAATTATTCTAAAGATTAAGGTGGTCTTAGAGGGATATGGCCACTATTAATCAAGCTATCTGTATGAAGATGTGTTAGACTTTCTTACACAACAATGAGCATCTTTGAGTTTAGTTGCTTGAATCCGAATATAAAGTATAGGCTAATTTATGTATTCTTCATTGTTCTTCATATGTTTGTACTTCTTGTTAGAGATTCATAAACCAAACTTAGAGTTTAATCACCTAAAATATTTTAGGTATTGGGTGATGGTAGAAGTGTTATGTTTTGGGATGATTTGTGTGTTCCTGGCCTAAGGTTGTCTTTGTGAAATTCTACCATATTACTTATTTCTAATGACATCTCATCCTTTGTAGTAAAAGGGTTTGTTCTAGATGATGGATCATGGAATTGGAGTTTCATCTGTCCATATCTGCCATCTTCTAATATGTTTCATTAGCATCAATCTTACCTCCTTCTAATGGCTTGGGAAAAGATATGTTCTGTTGGGCTTTGTCTTCTTCTGGTGAGTTCTCCATAAAACCTACCTATAACTTTTTAACAGGGGAAGATCTCGGCAGTAGCTCCTATCTTTGGTGAATGGTTTGGAAGTTGCCTGGAAGTCAAAGAGTTTGTATGTTTCTATGGTTGTTTTTAAAAATGTGATCGTGACTAATGTTGAAAGAATGTACTAGCATCTAACTACTTCTACTATGTGTGGTTTGTGCTATGACCATTATGAGACCAGTATTCATTTACTTTGGGATTGTACTCATGCTACTCAATTTTGGATATCGCTTACTCCTCACTAATTTTTGGATTGATTTTTTTGATGAAGATGTTACTCTTCGAGCTCGGGTTCCTACTAATTTAAGATTGACCAATGTAGCAGTGAAGAGGGTTTGTTGGCACATATTATTTGGTTTTGGTTACTGGTTTATCTAGAATTAAAGAAACTCCTTGATCTTTAATTCTCAGCACAAGCTTATTTGGCTAATGGTGCAGGAAGTTTATCTCAGAGGCTTGTTTAGTGGAGAAGATTCTACGTAAGTTACAAGCTTCTTCAATTCTTTATGGGAGTTGCAATCCATTTCTTGGAAGTTCCCTCCTCTAGGCTTTATTAAACTTAACTCTAATGCTTCTATTTCACATGGCTTATCTTTAACAATTGGTGGTGGTCTGCTACGAGATGAACATGGGAGATGGGTCGAGGGATACGTGACTAAATTTGGCTCTTGTCCTACTTTGGTTACTAAATGATGGGCGTAGTACCATGGGATTCTTTTAGCCATTGCTATTCTGATTGAAAACGATAATGTTAGAGCCTAGCCTAGCTAACTGCAAGTGTACAAATCATTAATAAATAATATAGTAGTGAGTAGAGTATTATTCCCACGAGAAAGGGTATTCTAAGTACCAAACAATTAAACTAATTATTATTTGAATAATCAAAATTTATGAATTGAAATTAAAATTAACTACGACTAAAGCTAAAATTATTTTTGGATTTAAATAAAATATTTTTGGCACTAAGGTTAAACTATCTCTATTGATTAACTATGGATTTTTTAAGCTACTAACTCAATTTTAATCTATCCTTAATTATTAGTTAGATTGTTCTAAATTAAGATCTAGTCTCTTTCAAGTACTAAATCTAATATTAAACTTAATCTTATGTCTACTTTCGTGATTATAAGCAATTAAGTTAATTCATTAAGATTTATGAGAATCTTTTTATCAAGCTCTTAAATGTTTATCTTATCTCCAAGTGAAAACTAAACTTAAGATTGTTATCTTCTTGAATTAATATTTTGCTTTCACTCTTGCTTCATCATACAATATCTTAAATCGATCAATTATTGACCAGATAGTTAATACGTTATGCACAAAGATAACAAAATGATCAAAAGTAAACTTTAATTGAATCAAAATAAAAATAATTAATCCAAAGAAAAATAAATAAGAAAGCTTTAACTCTAATTAGAGTTTTTAGTTACTCATGATTGAAATAAAAACTAAAATGTAGAAAGGAAAAGTAGAAGACATTATTGAAACTAAAAACAAACAAGAAAGATTAAACTTTAAATTGAAGGGGGGGGTTCTTGGTCTTAAATAAATCTTGAGCAAAAATCTCTTCTTCTCTTCAAAGCCTTATCTTTAAAAATCTAGAAATTTGCTCTCTAAAATTATGTTTCTTGTTATGAGAAAGATCTAGGGTATTTATAGGGGCTTAAAAAACTTCTTTTGGAAGTAGGAAAAGGTTATGGTAGGTTTTGAAGAGTTGCAATTGAAAAAGAAGTTTAATTTTAAGAGTTATCTTAAAAAAAAAAACACGCTTCCAACCAACTTTTAAATCCCCATGGGTGTGGCCTGTGAGTGCCACGACCGTGCTTGACTCTACACACTTAACTTGTAAAATTGTTCTTCAGTCAGTAGTTGTTTGATTCTCATGGGCATGGCAATGGGAAGCCATGACCATGCTCTTCAATTTGCTTCTGGATTTTTGGCCTTTTCTCTTTAATTGCTTCTTTTTTGGTAGGAGAAAAAAAATCAATCAAAGTAATTAAAGAGTGTGGACAAACATAGCTGGCAAGGATGAGACAAGAAGTCATTAATGATCGAACAAAGCCAAGAAATGTGGTTTACCACTCAATCTCTCTTTCTTTCTCAGCATCTCTTTCCTAAGACTTCCATGCTCTTCTTGCCTCACTTCGCCACTACTCCTCCCTCACTCGCTGCCCTTGATCTTGGAGTTGGTAGTCATTGGAGAGCTGCCATTGTCAGTGGTAATGGTAGTGCCAGCGGCGAAAAGTGATAGAGAGAGAGAGTTCGAAAGTAGTTTTAGGCTTGATATTTAATTATTAAAATTAAATATTAATAAATTGTAATAATTTTAATTTTTAATATATTTCTTATTATTTAACAATTATTAAAATTTTTAAATAAATTATTTGTTAAAATTAAATTAATATTATAAATTATTACAATTAAAGTAAAATTAAAATTGTTTTTAATATTATAAATTAATATAATCTATATTATTTTTTATTTTTTTATTATAATTAAAGTATAATATTATAAAAATTATTTACTAATTTTATAAATTATTGATATTAAAAATAATTTTTTAATAATTTTTTAAAATAATATAATTTATAATATTAATAAATTATTGATATTAAAAATTATTTTTTAATAATTTTTTAAAATAATATAATTTATAATATTAATAAATTATATTTTTTTTAAGTTCAATTAGGCCTTAATCTATGCCCAAAGTTCGCATTGGACCTAGATAAACTGTCACATCAACAACTGTTAGGCTTTTCTAAGAGTTCCTTGTTGATTTGAACTAATTTTGACAAAAAAAAAAAGTTCTAGTTTGGTCCAAAAAAAGGGTTAAGGGCTAATTTGATCTTCTTGCTATAGTGTAAGGTCTAATTTTTTTTAATGAATAATAAGATAGATATTCATTAAAAAGAAGATACAAAATCCATCCTTAAGGTTGGGATCCTTAGGATGTATAAGGCACAAAAAGAAGTAAAACAATCTACCATACTCTATAAAAATGAAGCCAAAGTCGATCAAGCTATTCCCAAAGAGAGCACTAAGCAAGCCTTGTGAATGTTTATAAGGCCAAGAGAGACAACATAAAGAGACCTACAATGGTCGACCTGTAGAAAATTGTAAATATAAGTGGAGAGCAATATAATCTCCCCACAATGCTTCAATCGATCCTCAGATAAAGTAGGTTAAGAGGGAATGCAATAACAGGTGTTGGACAAGAATACATAGAGTCATGAAGCAAAGGTTGAGGCTGTACAGATATGCAAACCAACCACCTTGAACTTGTTAAGGGAGGAAGCTTAATACCATCAAAGGAACCAAGTAGCTAATAAAATAATTAGGGAGATTGATTGACTTCTAGGTGCTACAAGGATATAATAATCCATAATAGATGGTGGACAAGAGAGATATAACTACCTACAAAACAAAATACATACAACAAAACCCCTAACTTCCAAAAATCTCAGTACAATAAAACAAACAACATGACTGAAGTTAGGGTCAGATAGTAAAAAGATAAGAAAAATAAAAAGCACTGTAGACCCTTAATTTTGACCCTAAGCTAGTCTGATCACAATTAAAGAAGACAATGCTAAATTTGGTCTAATTTTAAAAAACTTAAACCTAGTTTATAGCTTCAAAATGGATCGGTCCAATTTTGAAAGGCCTAATTTAAGTTGGTTTAGTTTTTTAAAACTCTAACCTAGTCTGATTTATTTTTCAAAGACCAAATCAAATCTAATCCAATTCTAAAAGCCTGAATTGAATCAGATCGAACCCTGAAAGTCCTACCAAGCGTGGTTTACCTATAAAAGTCAAAGAGTCTTGGATCCATAGCAAATTGGACTCCAATCACCATGGACCTTTGTCCATGGCGAATTGGGACTCCAATTCGCCATGGAGTTGATACCATGGCTAATTTAGGGTCCTTAATTCACCATGGACTATTGTCCATGGCGAATTGAGGTGAATTGAGGCCTTAATTCATTTGAATTTGGCTTTAACTATGATTTCGGGAAACATTAGGATTCCTAATGAAGATCGAACTTGTTTTAACCCTCAGATTAGGGTATTAGGGTTTAGCTTTAACTATAAATATAGAATCAAGAGTAAACAATGAAGGGGGGAATTAACATAGAGACTCTTGAGCAACCGTAGTTATTAAATGAAGCTACAACAACAATCAAACAAGGATCAACACACCACAATTACCTCTGGCAATTGTTTCATTCAACCAACACTCGCAGTTTTGGTAGAGCCAATAAACGAAAGTATATTTTCATTATTTTAAATTTAACAAAAGTTGTTTGATTATAGTTTTAAGCATTATATGAAGTTTATGTCCAATAGGTTGTTTCAATTAGTTTCAAAGTCATGGTAGTTTAATGGTAGCTTAACATCCAGTGGCCTAAGTTTATGAATATATCACAGTAGTCAAAATTAAACCCTAATTTATTTTCTAAAACCATAGTTTAAATTCAAAACCCTAGTTTTAATATTCAAAACCCTAGTTTGATCACAAAAACCCTAATTTTCATTTATAAACCCTAAAGTCATGTTTTCACCCTATAAACCCTAATCATGTTTTCCCAAAACATAAAATCATAAACTGCATAATTAAACTTTAATTTTTTTTTAGATTAAAACACTAAGTTCATACCAAAATCCTAGTTTAGGAAAAATCCTAATTTCTATAAATATAATACCCTATTTTAGGAAAAACCTTAATTTCCAAACAAAATCATATCATGTAAACCATCTACCTTCCGGGGGAGCTACCCCCAATCCCCCTCAAAGGGTACTGCCCTCTTGACTCCCGCCTGCTAACCGGCTAGCGAGACCACCGTTCATGATCCCTCGTCAATGGGATTAATATTTATTTATGGATTATAATTCTTTATGATTAACCTTAATTTCCTTTTATTAAACTCTAATATATTATTATTATTTGATGATTAAACTATACGCTTAGATTACATATTTTATTATGAATGATTGAACTATATTTATTTATTAATTGTATTTTTAAGGTTGTAAAAGACATGTTTTCACTTGTGGGTGCCTTATTTGTTTTGCTTGTATAATTTAGTTTATTTTATATATTTTGGACTTTCAGGGTTCGATCTGATTCAATTCAGGCTTGTGGGTGACAATTGTAAGGGACATTTTTTCACCTTTTGGTGGGTATCCTATTTTATTTAATTGTAAGGACATTTAGACATTGTAAGGGCATGCTTTCATCCTTAAATGGGTACCTATTTTATTTGTTTTATTTCAATAATATAATGAATGCTTTATTTCTTTTTATTGTATGTAGTATGGATAATATTATAATAATTAAGAATTCAATAATATTTAGGCCTAAAAAGGAGGCGGGTTCCAATGAACTGAGAGTTACAGGGGTACTGAGCCACTTCTTACCTTCCTCATGCATACCCAACTTTTCGAACACAATAAGGGCTGGGAATTTCTTAGGAATCGAGTCTTCCACCCCTTTCTTTTTCCCAGCCTGTCCGGGTAGCGACTCCACTTTCTCTAGATTTAGGCCTGTGTTCTCTAAGGACCTGAGCCTAATAGTGCCGAAGTAGCAAGAATCATTCCACATGAGAGTGGAGGCAAAAAACTCCGCTCACAAGTACCAACTAGACCAAGCTTGTCAAACACCCGGACTAGAGCAACTTGAAAGGATCATGGCTTGCTTGTGGCTAAGGGGGAGCCACATCCGCTTTCATTGAATAGGGGACAGTTCTCTTCTGAAGCCTTTCTCTTTCTTACCAAGGCCTTCCATTTTTTTTAAGAAGGGTCAAAATCCTTTAGTTCCTTCTTTGAGTCTAAGCTTGGATGAAAAACAATTGAGCCTACAATATCTTTCAAAATGCCTATTGCTTCTAATAGATTATCATTCAAGTCATTAATATGAGGCCCACTTTTAGAATGTCTACTTTAATGGGCTTGGAGGCCCATCTATTTCACTTAAAGATATTTTAAAATGAAAGCTTGGAATTAAATTTATATAAAAGGGCACATATAAATTGTGATGTGGGCCATTCATCAAAAGGGCACTTGGGACTTACTGCAGAGATGGCTGAGAAGTTATGGGCCCCATTTAATGAACTTCTCCTTCTTCAATTTATATGGGCCCTTTTATATAAAGAAGAAGCTTGAGTGGCTCAAGTTTGTTCCTTCTTCAAATCTTTTGTCTCATCTACAATCTTAGTAATAGTAAAGTTAGAGGGAATAACAAATAAAGTGCTGGCTATCATCTTGCTACTGGGTCAAGTCTGCAAAATGATTTTTGATTGAGAAGGTTGCATGTAATCTGTCTCTTCCACTATTTCAAATATGGTGATGTCAGAAGAATGAGGCTGTCAGGTGTCTTTTTACCTTTGACTCGGGTTGTTGCAATGATAAGATTGTCAACCGGTTGTGCCATTGGGATGGGGTCCAGCAAAAATTCGACAGCTGGAGTGATCATTGATGCTAGAAGCTTCAATGAGGTCCATTAGTTGGATGGTTATTTCAATTATCCAAGTGGAGCTGATGACTCTTGCTTACTGGAGAAAAAAACCAGAGGAAAATGCTTATATCTCTAGGCCAAAAAGAGAAATCTCTTGAGTTTTCATATAAGAAGCAAAATTCCCCTAATTTTTCATACTTAATCCAAGAAAGTTTAAACTGATTATCCATAATCTTATAATCAAACTTAGGGATTAACGGGTTATCCACATTAATAAACACCTTAAGCCTAAAATATCTAGCCCATCCTACTTTACTATAAGATTGTTCCTCCTAATTGATCAATCCACAAAACATATTTCCTATTTTCTATGCATTCCCCAAAGTCATAAGGTTGGAGAGGTAGTTATATACATGTATCCAAAATGAAGAGTGTGAAAAAAAACTAGGCTTTTCGAAGGAATATATGGATCCCAATACTAAAGAATGAGTAGCGCTCCTGATATGTTCCAAGGGCTTGCTTTGATGGCCCATTCAGCATCTACTTCTTCATTTAATTGAATAACAAAAAGATTGTCTCATTGCTTAACAACATTAAAAGTCTTCACTATCTTCCAGTCTCTCTCAAGGATGGTTCTACTAGTTCTAGCATAAAAAGATTTGGAGGATAATATCTTCCCTGCTAAAGTAGTTTTTTCCATAAGAGAAGTTTGTTCATCACCTGAAAACAAATCTAAAGTGATATTTGAATAACCCAAGTGACCAATAAGAATGATAACATCTTCTATTGTTTCTTTGATAGGCTCCATAAATGAAGATGGTAAGGATGATATAGATGGTAGGTAAAGGATTTTAAAGATGATGTTTGGGTAGAAAAAATGCTAATGAAGAAAGTAGTTAACCTAAGATGTAATCCTAACTGTGAAAAAGATCTCTAACTTAGTAGAGAAAACTTTTATCAACCCAAATTTGTAGAACTTGATAATTGTATTTATTGTCTATAGAGTCCAAATTGGACATTTGTCCTTATAATTAATGTTGCTTACATTTCCTAGATAGTAGAGTACCCAACTAAAATCATTAATTCTAATATTTTAGAAAACAATAAATATCTAAACCATTTAGTGTTTATAAATTCCATATTCCACTTAACTAATTCTATTTAAACTATTTTGTAATTCATTTTTCTTCATATAACAAACTTTTAACTAAATGAAAAAGAATACATTCAAAGTTGCATATTTTGAGCTTTACTTGAGAGATGGTGAGAAAGAAAATATTGTAAGGCCATCTCTTGATTTAGATGCTCCACCAAAAGAAGATGGATACATTTCAATAGCTCAAGAACGCTAAATTCTTACTTCTCAAATGCTAAAAATATTTGTACTGAAGTACTTTTAGCTTTTGTTTATATTTATCTCATATTTAATTTTCATTTTAAGAATTTATGTTATAAATTCCTTCTGAAGTTCATTTAATCAACTAATGTTTTACTATTAATGGGATAAAAAAATCTAATGCAAGAACATAAAATCACAGTACAATAAAAGCTTCATATGGTTGACTCAAAACTTCTAGTTCAAAGTGAATGCAATTTGGTAGTTGTCCATTTTTATCAACCCTTGCTTATTCAAATCAAGGATCTTGTAATTATTTCCACTAGGGTTGTTCACATGGCCTATAAACCCAACTAAACCAGCCCAACCTAAGTGATTCAAGCTGGGTTGGGCTACCTCGAATAGATCTTCAAGCCGGGCTTATGGTTCAAAAATCAAATCTGAATTATGGTCGCGTCAGGTTTCGAGTTGACTCATAAATTTGTGGGCCAGCCCGACCCAACCTGACTATATATAGTCTTCATATTTCTAAAACCCTACTTCTTTCTTAACCTAGTTTATCTGTGCTGCCTCCCATCTCTCTCCTCTCCTCTCTTTCTCTCTTGCAACCTCCCTCTCTCTAAACCATAACTCTCTCATAGCGACACACATCAAAGCTTAAACCTTTGAATCTATCTCTCTCAACCGTTTATCTCTCAAGCATCAATACCTCTCTGGCTTTTTCACTCATTTGGTCTTGGTCTCATGGCATCCGTTCTCCTTCAATGGCGTTATTGCTTTGATTTAATGGAAATTTTTACTTTGTTACTATTGGTTTTGGTTGATTTGGAATTTTTGATATTTAATTCAATGATTTTTCTTTTTTGTTGTTTGGGGTATTTGGGATTCAAGATTTTGTAATTCTCAATTTAATATCTATAGTTATTCTTTTGTTGGGATGTATATTTGAGATCTCATATTTGTGATTGTAGTTTTTAGTTTTGATTTTGATTTTTCTATTTTTTTATTATAGTTTTCTCGTTTTGGATTTGGAATTTTAGTTATGTGATTCATTTTTTTTTTTTGTTTGGGATTTCTAGAGTTTCTGAGAGTTTTTATTGTGTTCTTCCATTATTGATTGTTATTTGATTCAATTTTCTTTTTTTTTTTTCATTTTTTTAATTTGTTGATTTCATTTTTTTCAATGAAATAATATCATCAATGCAATATTATGCAATATTCTTCTTCGATTCTTGATTGATATTTTTTTTATTTCAATGTTCTTGGATTCTTGATTTCATTTTCTTAATTTGAATAATAACAATAACAACAACAACAACAACAACAACAATAATAATAATAATAATAATAATAATATCAGCAAAATTAAGAAGTTGAAACAATATTAATAATTAAAAAAAATTAAAGCTACACCGTTTGGAGTCTAATGTAGGCTTCAATTTTAAATTCCCTTATGGCCCGAGATGCCAGGCCCAGTCCGATCGGGTTAACCCAAGGTCCGAATATATTTATGCCCAAGGATTATGTGACAGGCTACAGGCTGTATTTTTAAAGCCTGAATTAATTAGGGTCGGGCTTCAGGTAGGGGTAAAACTTGGCCCAACCCGGTCTGAGTACACCCCTAATTTTCACCGTGATTTTTCCTAACCTCAACCATGCATAATTGTAATATCAAGAACACATTGTTTAATTCCATAGATATAAATATGTTTAGTAATAACTTCAACAAATTGTTATTTGTAGTTTGAGTCTGTTGGCATTGAAGTGAATCAATTGATCTAAAGAATCCAAGATACAAAATATTCATGTCAACCCTTGTAGGAGGTTGGCAACATAATTGAATGTCAAATTCATCTTTCCTTGCAAAATTACTTCGGAGACTAATATTACCTCCACGAAAACATTAAAGAGTTATATGTACCTTATTTCCTTTTCCTTTTCATTTTGGTTTGCTTTAAAGACGATATAATTTTATTTTTTGACATTTATTTTAATAGTGAGTTTTCTTTTGACTAACATTATTTTAGTATTGTTGAACATATAATTATTTTTATATTTGTTTTTTTCAATATATTAAAAATATATATATATACTTTATTTTAAAAGCATTCATAAATTGAAAATAAGAAAACATCGTGCAATGCGTGTTCTAATTTGTACAAAAATAACTTAATAAGTGAAAATATTTTTAATAGTACTCATTCATTTTTAACTTTTAATTTTAAAAATATTTACTTGTAGAGATATACATCTAATGTATTTTTTAGTTTTTCAAAACAATATATTTTTAATTAAACCAAAGAAATAATATTTTTAAAATTTCGTAAAAATTATGGAGTATTTTTTAAAAAAGTTAAACAACATTACAGTATAATTTTCTCCTTTATTAAAAGGATTTTTACAAAATATCCTAAAAAGTAAAAATATTTTTAAAATACCTTTTAAGAAAAAATATTTGTTCAACTTTTAATTTCAAAAATACTTATTTTCATATATATACACATTTAATATGTTAAATTTTAAAAAAGAGATATTTTAAAATTTTCAAAAACTATAGAATATTTTAAAAAATATATATATAATTTTATCTTAATTAAGTGCTCTCATCAAGTGGATTTATACACTTAAGCCCATAATTTATACTTGGGCTAATCCCATGCAATATGTCATTAAAAAACATGGCACCCTCCGTCATTTTTTATAAAATTTTTTATTTTTTTATCAGAAATATTTTAATCATTTTATTATATATCCATAATAAACTCATAATAAATTATGTAGAATTTATAAACTCATAATAAATTAATAAAAATATGATATTTTGGTAAACTAATCATAAATTCTTATAAATTTGAACATATTTTAAAAATATTATAAATTTTGAATTTCTTTTAGTTTTTTATTTTTGTTAAAAGCCCTATATTATTTTGAGAAAATTGCGCCCGAAAGGGTGGCCAACTTTTAATTTTATTGCCATCAACTTTTTTTTTTTATCTTTTTGTAGCCTTGTTTTTTTTTTTTTACTTTTTTAGTCTGTCATTTTTGTTTATTTATTTATTTATTATTTATTTTTAGTAATTTTTTATTTATTTTTCATCATAAATAATTTTTTTATTATTATATTCTCAAAATATGCACAAAAAAAGATAAATATATATACAACATATACAAAATACACACAAAATAAATAACAAAATATGTACAATATAAACTAAATATGTACTTACATTTACCCAATATCTATACAATTTATTAAATTTTTTAACTTATTTTTTTAAAATTATATATATATATACAAAATCCACATGCATACATACAACATATATAATAAATATATAACATATACATGCAATTTATATAATATCTATAATAAAATTAATTTTTTAAATTTTATTTTTTATGTGTAATATGTAAAATTTACTTAAAATAAATTTAATAATTTTTATTAATATATTTTTATACATTTTACTTTTTTATATAATTTTTATAAGTGTTATTTGTTATTTATAATCAAATTTAATATTTTTCCTTTATAAAAAATTAATATATTTTATATGTTAAAAATATAATTTAAATATTAATTTTTATTATTTTATTGGAAATATTTTTTAATAGTGAAGTTTAAAAAACTAAAAATTGAAGTAAAATATTATTTGTAGTGTGGGGAAATGTATTTCTGAAAATAAAAATTTATTTTAGTAAGGAGTGAAGTATTTTTGAAAATTTGGCCTAACTTTTTCTAGAAGTGTAATTTTTTTTTTTGTGCAATATTTTTGAAAACCCCCTATTTTTTTTTTTAATTTTGAACTTACGTTTCAAAACTTTAGCCTTTGCTTTTTTTTTTTTGATGCCTATTGCACAAATAATTGGAAATTTTACAAAAATAATTGAAAAAGTAAAAAATTTATAAAAATATTGTACATATAAAAAAATTATATGAATACTATATAAATAAAAATTAACAAAAATATGGTATATTTTAATATATCTTTTTTATTGATGTTGAGTAGATTTTTAGTATATTTGGTAAAAATGTTAAAAAATAAAAAAAAATACAGCATTTTTTTAAACACAAAAAATGTTAAAAATGAAATTTGGTAGAAAAAAAGTAATATTTCATGTTATTTTCTCTAAATAATTTCTTAAACGATTGGTTTTTTTCTTTGTTAAAAAATGAGAGTGGAACTTAATCAATTTTTCTTTTTCTTTTTTATCTATTTTATGAAAACTTACAATATGCCTACTAAAAATAACTTTTTTTAAAAATAAAACTCAGGAAATAACTGTTTTTAAGAACAAATAAATAGTATTAATTTATTTCGAAGAGGTGTTTTGCAAATTAAAGACTGGAGCGAAAATTGTAATTCACATCATTCAATTTTTAGAATGAATTTTTATTTTTAGAATTTAAAAATTATATTATTTCCTTTTAGAAGAATACTTTGGATAAGTAGTCTCGCTAGGATTTCAATAACATGTTGAATGTAACAATTTAAGATAAAATTTATATAAATTTATTTGAAAACAGATTTGTACATCTGAAAAATCACTTATATTAACCATAAATTTATTTCAAATTTTCAAATTTAAACATTTATAAAATTTTATTGATATCAAATTAATGAAGATATGTTATTGCCATTGGAAAAAAACTTTACAAGTTGATTTATATGTTAGAATTAAACAAAGATTTATGCTCTCTGAAATATATATAACCATTTTACAAAAGCACATTCGATAATGAGGTAGATTAGATAAATCAATCAATGTGATATTGGATATCTCTTCATTGCTACTATCAATGATGACATCAAAACACACATTCATTGATCATACTTGCTAGTTCAAAATAACTAATGTTTCTGGCAGGGGCGGAGGCAGGTGGAGTCGTGTGGAGGCTGACAACCCCCCTGCCGGGCGCCGGAGATATAAAAGAACGAGAACTTCAACTCTCTCAGCCCCTCAGTCCCTCAGTTTCAGCCTCCTTCAGCCCCCCTTTCAACCCCTCAGCAGCTCAGCTCTCTCAGTTCTATGGGGCACCTCAGTTTCAGCCCCCCTTACCGACGGTCCTAGCTCCGCCACTGATCCTTGGGTAAGATCTTCTTTAGGTGCTAAAATTATTCTTATCATAGTTTTGACATTCATCTTTCCCATTATATGTTAAATAACAACTCATAATTAAAACCAATTTATATTAAGAGTTTCAATAAAGAGAAAGATTGCCTGTAAAATTTATAGAGTTTGAGTAGAAAAAATAATTTGAGTATGAAAAGAATTTCCATGGATTTTTATAGTAAAACACTCAAAATAATTTTTCAAGAATTTAACTATATTATATTGTATTTTTTCTAAATTTTTGGGCTAAAGGAAATATATTTACAAAAAAAATGCATTTTCCACATTTAAAACGTCATTTATTTTTATTTTATTTTATTTTCTTTAAATATTTTTTAAAAAATGGCATTTTATTTTAAAATAATATTTTCCAGCCACAAAAAATTATTTAAAATTCAATAATAATTTTTTTAAAAAAAATTGAGTCAATTTATGCGAAAAGAGATAAAAAAAATGTTCAAAAATAGCTTCACGTGAAAATTAACTGTCAGCCTACACAGAGTTACCACATGACAATTTTTAAGAGAGCCACCTAGACTTTAGAAATGACACATCATTTAGTGAAAATGACACATCATTGAGCCAAAATGGCTTCTTGTTTTTTGTGCGAGGTGGTAAGTCATGTGCTCAATAAGTAAAGGTCCACCAAAATGACAAACTACTCATGCCGAAAAAACATATTGTTCTTGCCAACACTAGCTGCTCATGTCACATGCCAGGCACGCAACTAGCTATTGGTAAAGCCCAATCTCAGGCGCAACGACTGCACGTCACTCACTAGTTTCTAGGACAATCCCAGCTATATTAAATTTATCAATAGGAGATTTTTTGTATATCCTATTTAGCCTAAGTGACTAGTTTTAGTTAATCGATACTTTAAACAAGTGTGTGAAATATATACAATACCCCTCAAAGAGAGTGAGGGCAAAAAAATTAGAAAATTAATTAAAATTCAGTTTCAAAGGACAAACTGTCAATACCTATAATTTTCTCTTTTTAATTCTGACTTGAGCATTTAATATATCTATTTGAAGCTCTACATATCTTAATATAATCAAATTGCATATATGCAGTAACTAAAAATATAATTTTAATTACTCAAACATACCAACTTGATTATGCAAAAAAATACATAAAAAATTAACTTAATTAATTAAACATATTTTATTAATCCAAGACTCAAATACAACTAAATCTAGCTCCAATACCAATATTAGAAAAATATATTTTCAAAGGTACTGATATTACCTCAGTCAGGTCCTAACAATGGAAGACTGCCCATGAAGCGTCTACTGGAACTTATTCCCCCCACTCAATTTCTTTAATGAATCACACACACACACACAATTTTTTTTTTTGAGATGATTTGACTCAATTAATATAATTATTATTAATAAAAAAACTATTTGAAGTCATTTTTTTAATAAATTTTTCCATTTTTCTGCTATTTCTTTTGTTAGTCAATTTTTTTTATATAATACATAATTCTAAAATTTTTTTTCATCCAATTTTTTTTCTTCTATATCTCTATTTTTTCTATAATTCCTCAATAGTATAAAAGCTCTATCGTTTCTTAATTTTTTTTTATATTTGACTTTAAAATATATAAATTTCTACATTATTAGATTTATTATTTTTTATGTTTACATATATATATTTATTATTTTTGTGTTTATATATATAACAGATATGTAATTATATCCAAGAATTTATATATAACATTATAATTGCATTATCTATGAAATATTCATTTCAATTTGCTCTCTATTGATTGTGTTGGTTATAAAAATCTTTAAAATCTTAATTTACTTATTATACATTTTCTTATTAATTTTTATAATTACTGTATAAAATTAAGATATAATAATAATTGTTAAATTTATTATCTTATAATCTAAAAATATTTTACAAGAATTTATGGCTAATAAAAATTTTAGATTATAGGTTTAACAGGAAATAAGCCTCCAATAATTTTAAATTCTATGGCCGCCCTTAATCCTAAAAAATCTTTAACTATAGCTTATGTCATCAAGCAAAGAAACAATAACCATGTGGGGAAAGACTTTAATATCCACAATGTAGAAGCCACACACGTCCCCCCACAAAATGCACTTAAAGCAAAATAGGGAGAATAAAATGAAAAATTCACATTTTTATATTTTTTTTCATAGATGAGATATTATTTTTAGATGATAACTAATTAATATCTTGTTTAAATAGAATATTCAAATTCTATTTGAATTCTTCAAATAATCTAGAATAATAACTAATAATCATTATTTATTTATTCATTCATAGTTTATGTGTCTATTCACTTATCATGGACAAAACCTACTCAATAAACTTAATAATATTTATGCACTTAACAAAAAAGTATCAAAAATTTTGGAATAATATTTCATTTTTATTGTAATTTCAGGATTGTTAAGCACAGAAAAAATTACATGCAAAAAGTTATTAGCTTCTACTTCTATTGTGTTTATGAAGCACGTCGTACGGCTGAAAACATGTGAAGTACAAAAAAAGAAAACACAGCAAAAAAAAAAAGGTATTATGTGGAACACAAACCCGTGCCTGACACTTCATTTTACGTGTCGGAAGATACTTTTGTCTATTGAGTGTTTTTAACCGCACACATGTCCAATTTTTTTTTTTTTACTTAATAATAATCCAATAGTATTTTATCATGTGATCAATTAGTAACTCATTGAGTACCCAAACCTGTAAAAATATATCTTTCTTTCGTGTCATCTATAATAATCTATAATATATACATGCTAATAAATCAAAATACTTTTACTAACTTTTCATATTTTTAAATTACATTATTGTCATATAAAAAATATTGTTATAATAAAATTTACATTTTTATTATTGCATAAATAAATTTTATTATGATATAATTTATATTATTTTATAATTTTTTATGAAAAATCTCTCAATCAAATTTTTATATTATTTATTAAATTTTAAATATCTATTAGAATATTTTTTTTATTAAATGCAATATTACTATTTTCTATAGTTTAAAAAATATTATGACCCTAGACTATGTGGGAGTGAAATGGGGTCACAGAAGTTTCTGATGTGCATTGTTACACCTATTAAGACATACATCAAAATATGCTCACAGTCAATAGTCATTACTAAGAGATTTCTAGTTTATATGCCATACACAATATCAGAATTTAGAAAAGACCATACTAATTCTATGAACACAGATAAAGGTCTGCATAGGTTTATGAACACAGACTAATCTCATACATAGTCCTAACTCATAGCCTCACAAAGAGTATTTTAATAGGACAAGGCCCTTTTGATTCGTCTGAGTTGAAAAAAAACTGATAATTAATTCTTCATATCAATGGATCTAGTCTAACAAATAGTATGTAGAAAAATATCAAGAAAAGAAAGAAGAAAATTTAGAAATTCATATTTTATTAAGCACACTAGGGAGGAGAATAGATAAACTCTCTATATCCCTCTCTGATTACAAACTGAGCACCTTATATAGAAGGAGGAGCTGGAATACAACAAAAATAAAATTGTCATTGCTTACATCACACTGCATTATACAACAGACATGTGAGAAAATAGGAATTTCACTCAGCATTATTACAAATATAGTAAAAAAGACTACATGACAAGCACTCTAAAAAATAAAATTATTATAGACAATAACAGTAAAACCACTAAACAAAATGAGATGGAGACATATTCATATTCTGATAATCAGTTGAATCAGAATCATAATGAGATAGGACCATCGGATTATTTTCAGTCATTTGTCTATGTGTATCTTGTTTGGACTTAGGCTCAATATCTCTTTGTGTTATTTCTGATCCATCTAAATTTCTTTGGACAGGTGGAGGTGAGGATGAGTTGGATGGGTCATCATCTGTCTGAATAAGTGATCCACCAAAAACTCCATAATAAATGAAATATTCGCCTGTCAGCTGGAAAGGAAGCTCAGTGGTTGTCTCTTGAAATCTTCTTTGAGCATCTTCAGATCTTCTTTCAACTTCAGTGGTCCAATATTTATCAAGAACAAGAAATGTACATATCAGTGGGGTTCAAACATTTAAGGGAGAATTGTTGAACTGACAAATAAGTATCTTTAAGTCTGCCTACACATTTTCTTTTTGGAAAAGCTGTCTTGAAAAGGATTTTCCATTTAGATGCTAAGTTCTGAGACCAAAGAACTTCATTGATAAGATACTATGAATAAGGCCTGTGGAAAATGAAGATGGAATGAAAATTCTAAATTTCTTCATCAGGCTTATCCCAAAGTTTACAATATCAGGCAATTGTCTTGAACCTTTTAATCCAATTTTGAATTGAATAAAACCACTTTAAATATTTCATGGCAAGGAACTGGATTTATTATCATTTTGGAGGAAACTGATCATTTTCATGACTGGTATTTTAATAGCATGATGATACAGTGTTGAATAACACCATAAAAGCCATAACTCTGAAAGGATTTTTGGATTGGATGGAGAGAGATGGTAAATAAGAAACCATGGATTTTTTTGGATAAAATAAGTTGAGTTCTAGATTGACATCGAAATAACTGTGAACTTGTGAAAGATAAATGAGGATATGGGTTCTTGCAAAATGTTGAATATCATTTGGATTTATGGGACGACATCCTGGAGGGAATTCAAAAAATTCATAATTAATGGCTCTGTCTGTATAGCTTGGTGAACTGGATGATCTAGTTTTCATCATGATCAAAGGGAAGATCTGAGTTTTGATAATTAGGGTTATGGGTTTAGTTGGTCTAGATAAAAGGTCAGGGATAAGGTTGGTTTTTCCTTTAATATGCTGGACTAAATAATTATCATATCCATGATTTTGAAGAAATTAAATAAGTATTTGAAGGATAAAAGTTGTATATGCCCAATATATACCTAGTATATATATAACATATATATATTGTATATTAATTGCATATATTGGATATATATATATATATATATATTACATACTTGATATATTTAATATGCATATAAGGTATATTTGATGTGTATACACATTATATGTGCATATGTGTATTTATATTCATTAAATATATATTACATATACATAGTATATACATTTTATAAATATGTACATAATGGTATATGTGAAATATAAGTAACATATATAAGATATAAACATATACATAAAATATACATTACATATATGTGCTATAATTTAGTGTTGGAAAAGTGGACGACGACGACGACGACAACGACAACAATAATAATAATAAAAGGAGAAGAGAGAAAAGTCAAAGAAGGAAATAAGTTGATTTGTTAAAATTATTTAAATTAATTAATTATTATATATTTAAGAATGAAAAAAAATGAAAGTTAAAAAAAATAATTCAAAATTAAAATATTTTTGGATAGTGAAAGATGATGAAAATTTTAAAAATTATTAAAATAAATCAAAAATAAATTAATTTTGGGTGGAAGAGATAAATATCATATAAATTAATTATTAAATAAATATAGATATATATTATTGGTTAAGAGGAATAAAAAGTAAAAAATATCATTATTTTTACTTCTTCTTCATAAACGTATACCACCACCAACACCATCACTTCATCTTCTTCCTTCATTTCTTCATTTTCATCTTTTGAAAGAAATTCAAGATTTTGATAGGATTTAGTTAGATTATGCATGATTTCTCAAGGAAATCATTAAGAACCAAAGAAATTGGGGGAAGAGATAGGAAGAGTCACTTTGAAAGAGGTTAGTACTTGTATATTTAATAATTTGTTATTATTTGGATTTTATTTGATTCTTTATGCTTATAAAAGTTTATTAAACTCTAATATTTGAATTAATTATGATAGATTTGATTATTTGAGCTATTTGAGAAAAAAATGAATATGGAGTTAAATAAGAAAATAATTGAGCATGGATTAATTTGTGGTTTGTGATTAAGTATGTTAGTGGGGGTTTAGACTCACTACAAGGAAAACTAAATCAGACAACGCTTTCTGGCCGTTGTCTGATGAAGACAAAAATCATTGTCTATTGAAGCGATGTCTGATAGCATTTCAGACAACGGTTTTAAAACCGTTGTCTGATGTAGGTTTGCACAACAATTTTTAATTTTATTAGACAACAGTTTTTGGCCGTTGTCTGATGATGGTTCAGATAACGGTTTCTAATTTTTCAGACAACAGTTTTTAACCGTTGTCTGATGGTTTCCACAACGGTTTCTAAATTGTCAGACAGCGGTTTCTAAATTTTCAGACATCGGTTTTTAACCGTTGTCTAATGAAGGTTTAGACAATGCTTTTTGACCGTTGTCTGATGAAGATAAAAACCGTTGTCTATTGAGGCAATGTCTGATAGCATTTCAGACAACGGTTTGTAGCCGTTGTCTGAAGATGGTTTCCACAACGGTTTTTAGTTTTATCAGACAACGGTTTTTAACCGTTGTCTGATGAAGGTTTAGACAACGCTTTTTGACCGTTGTCTAATGAAGGATTGCAATTAATCTAAAACCGTTGTAGAAGGACGCTAAATACAACGGTTAATTAATGTGGCACACTGAATATTAGACAATAGTTTCAATGTTCATTTTCATTTCACCACCATTGTCTGTTAAACTGTACATTATACATATAAGACAACACTTTACAATGGAGGATTGCAAATTTGGGAATAAAAAAACCTCCACAAATTCAACCATTCAACATATTAACAAACTAAAAAAAAAATCAACACTATACATATATCACTGAATTATACTATTAACTTCAACTTGAATGACGCTTCATGAAATATTTAGCGAAGTCAATCCTAATCTCGTTGATGTTGGCATCACTATACTCCAAGTTGCCTCTGCGTAGCCACTGAAAAATGAATCAAATTTTGGTTAGCCACATGTGGTAAATACAAAACTATTATATAAAAAATGAAAATAATTAAAATTCTCACCTTAGCCACATGTGGTAAATACAACTCATCTTCTGCCTGAAACTGAAATTAGCAACTGCATTCTCAGCATTAAAGCAGGCTCAAGGTTAAAATTTGATTTGGCTCACCACATCAATCAATTGTAACAAATTATTTTTCTTCAACGAGAAGGACCATTGACCAGTTCAATGGTTAAAACTGGGCTAGAGAATAGAAATAGCACAAAGAAGTTCCTAAAATAAGTCAATTCTCTCTCCCTCTCTGCTATTTTCATCAATGCATGCGCTTTCACAGGATTTCAATTTTCAATTATTCAGTAACACATTTCTATTTGTCTCTCAATGCATTTGCTTTCACATTCAATTTCTGAAGGCCCAAAGGCTAAAAATAAGGGATCAGGTTTGACAGCAGCAGCTATTCCCTTCTAATGGATATAGGGAAGGGCAAACCATGCATAGAGAATAAATATAGCATGTTGATATATCTTGACAAGAAAGCTGTAATTTAGAGAAGTTTGGATCATTACTATCAACATAATCCATTCATAAGTCAATAAAACACACAGATTATATTCAAATGGTAGTTGTTAAATAGCCTGTCCAAACATACCAGTTATACAGACACAGCCACATAGATCAAGAGTTCTGAGATCAGGGCATCCATATGCTAGACTCATCACTCCAACATCACCCACATTCTCACACCATCCCAAATTCAGAGATTGCAATTTACTGCAGTTTCGTCCAATAGTCTGCAAAGGATTCACACAAGCTTAAAAACCCTATCTCAGATTGAGAAATAAGAGGCATATGAAAAAGAGTGACTCATTTAAACCTGCAAAGCATGGTCAGTGGCAGCCTTTACACATCCACAAAGATTCAAAATTTTTAGTTTTGGATAAAATTGAGTTAGATATTTGAGACCAGAATCACTAAATGCTGTGAGTTTGGTAAGCTTAGGACAACCGTGAGCTAATTTATAGAGGGAACGATCACTAAGCTTAAAGCTTTTGCTGAGATCTAAGTCCTGTAGATCATGACAGTAATTTGCAATAGCCTCAACAGCAATATCCTCAAGTTGTGGCTTATCTTGGCTCAGAACCAGAGTTTCCAGTTTTGTGAATTTAGGAGCCAGTGACAGAACCAAGTTGTTCATGTTGCTTTTGCACCTGCAAAAGGATTATACTGGATATATTACGCTGGTATTCAAGGAGAAGGCAGAAATCATTTGTCCTGTCATTCCCCATCACTGATTTATATTGAAAGCCATGTATATCCCAAGTTGATTTAAAAACAAATAAGAAAATATTATATTGTATATCCCAAGAAAACAAAAGGTCTATCATATTATATTGTTGATTTCTGTGGAAAGTCCTGCAAGAAAACAAAAGGTCTATCATATTATATTGTTGGGTTGCTAAGTTGCTAAAATTTTCAAATTAATTTGGCGCATCAGAATATAATTTACCTACTATAATTGCTTTATTTGATTTATTTGCATTGTTTCCTGCTGCAGCAATTATACAGATTCAAAAACATTAGTTGAATATGAACAAATTGAAACAATATTAGTAAAATTTACAAATGTCTTGATAGATTACAATTGTATTTACAATAGTATATGAATAAAGTACATCATTATTAAAAAATATAGTGAATGTGAGGTTTCTATTGTGATCAAAGTGCATTAAAATAACAAGAAAAGAAATAAAGTAAGCAAATAATAAATAAGAAAGCAACCAATGATATAGTGTGAACTTTTACTAAATATTATACGTACCTGGATTCGCAACAACACCGTCCGGAGATGATGTAGTACATGTTTTTGAACCTGCAGATTGGCCAGGACAGTAGCAAGTTGTTTGATTAGAGACGAGATCATACCCACAAACTCCATTGGACCTGACGCAGTCACTACATGATGTGTTGTCTACTTTCATTTTGACTTCGAATCCTTCTTTCAAGTTTTCTAACAGACCTGACATATTAAAATTTGCTGCTCCCAAATTCACTTCAAAGACCGGCATAGAAATGCTATGATTACACAACCCAGGGCCAACGGCATCCCATACCACATAACCATTTTTAGGCAGAGAAACTGCTACGGAATAATTGAATGGTGAAGGAACTCCTGAAAGAGCAGCAATCGGGCAATCATAAATAATACTTAAATTCCTGTAACCAGAATCATACTCAAAAAGTTTAGAATCAATTGTGGTGTTGGTAAATTGAGGTTGGCAAATACCATCTGTATAGTTGTGTCTTGCGAGTCTCAGAGTCTGATCGCTGTCATTAATCTCCAAAACATGGTATTCTACACTGTTGATTTCCATTTTTGTGGTACCGTTTTCACACATGAGCTCTAATTCAGGAATTCAACAGCCGCGCGTCTGGTTATTTCCCCAAAAAGGATAGCCGGCGACGATAGTTCCACAGACGAATCGAATACCACAGGAAGTGTACAAATCAAGATTGCTTTAATAGGTAAAGAGAATATATCAGAACACAACAAATAATGAAAGAGTGCATTAACTTCAGGCTTAGAGAATATATATATACATGAGCACGAATTAAGTTGTTACCTGGGTAAATTAGGGCAAAATGTGATTGTATAATTAGCACCACCACAGGTGAAAGTAGTGTTTGAATTGTCATAGGCATAGCTATACAATTCTGGACACGCGCTCTTAAACATCTATGAATACAAGGATGGGAATTTAAGTGTTTTTGGCAAAATGGGGGCGAATGTTTGTGTAGAAATTGACCTTTCACGTGAGCTAGAGGAACGGATTTGGATAGATAATGGAGGTAAAGGTTTTTTCCAACATATTCAATATGAAAGCCTCCCTTTATTTTTTTCTCATTGCTGTAAATTTGGTCATGCTATGGAATCATGTGCGGCTTCTAAGCCTTTCAATGAATTAGCTCCTGCTCTGTTCAAGGAGGTGGCCCCTGATGCTTCTAAGATAGTTAATAAAGTTTGGGTTCCTAAAACTGATTCTGCTAAAGTTGATTGTGGAGTCGTTCTAGAACCAGCTGTAGGTAAGGCTGATGTGTTGACTGATAAGAATAATGCTAATGTTAATGAGAAAAATGAATTAATGCCTCCTGAAACTCATCCTTCTGAAAATTTGCGTAATGAAGAAATGGTTGTTGATGATAATTCTACTGGAGTTTCAGAAGGCCAAATGGTTATGGCTGTTGCTCCTGAAATTCGGCTTTCTCAATTTTTTGGTTTGCAAAAAGACGACTCTGATGACTTATTAAAATTGAATCTTAGTGATTCTGAATAATTACCGGGAGATTCTGATGTTGAATTGGTTTATTCAGATGATAACCTTGCAGGTCCTGATTCCATGGTTGGTGACACAGATGCTCCTGCTGTTTTATTAAAAGAGGCAATTGATGGTCAAAAACTGGTTACTAAGCGCGTTGGTCGGCCTCGTAAAAATCAAAAGGGTGCTTTGAAGAAGCATAATATCTCTAGCTCGTTTATTGCCCACCAGTCCAATCAATGAATATTTTATTCTGGAACGTTAGAGGTATCTCTTCTTCCTTAAATCGTGTTCATAAATTATGTCAGTCTCATCTCCTGGGTTTTTTTGTGTGTATTGAGCCAATGGTGGACCCAAATAAAAAGCTTGTGATTGCATCCAAATTGGGTTTTGAAAATGTTTGCTCGTCTTTGGATAATAAGGTGTGGATTATGTGGCATGCTCATCTTTTTTCTTTGAGTGGTTTTCATGATATTCCTCAAGTTTTTTCATGTGATGTTAAGTATCATGCTACTGGTTTTCGTTTTCGATTATCTGCTATTTATGGGTATCACTCGCCGTAAAGGCGTTATTCTTTATGGGATGCTTTGACAGTTTTTTCCAACTCTTATGATTCTCCTTGGCTGGTTGGGGGGGGGGGGGGGATTTTAACATTGTTAAATCCCTTTCGGAATATAAGGGAAATGGTGCTCCTGATCTTATGGGAATTCAAGATTTTAATGATTGTGTTAATAATTGTGGATTGGTTGATGTGCCCTTTCAAGGAGCAGAATTTACTTGGACCGGTGTTCGATCTAATGGTCGTGTTTGGGAACGTATTGATCGGATTATTGCTAATATTCTTTTCTTTGATGCTTTTGATGTCATTAGCAACTCGCATTTGGGAAAAACAACCTCGGATCATTCCCCTATGCTTCTTCATTGTCAAACTTTATCTCATAAGGTCCCAAAACAGTTTAAGTTTCAACATATGTGGTTAGCCAATGAATCTTTTATTCCTTTTATTAGACAGAGATGGTCTGCTGATTTTCGGGGTGGGGGCATGAGAGGTTTGTTTGCTAAATTAAAAGATTTAAAGTGTGGCCTTCGTGAGTGGAATAAAAATACATTTGGACATTTGTTCAATGATATTGCTCGGGCTGAATTACAAGCTGAAGAAGCAGAGGCTGCTTATTTGTAGGATTCCAATTCTGAAAATTTATTTTTATGGCAACAAAAACAAGCGGCCTTGGATAGCAAACTCAAACTTGAGGGGATTTTTTGGAGGCAAAAAGCACACGTATCTTGGATTCAAGATGGTGATCGGAATACAAAGTATTATCATAATTTTGTTAAACTTCGCAGAAAGCTTCATAGGATTGTCTCCATCACTGGTTCGGATGGTTCAACAATTACTGAACAAGAAGCTTTGGGTCGAGAGGCAGTCAATCATTATCAAAGTATTTTTAACTGTTCGAATAATGACTGCTTTGATTCTTCAGCAGCGATTTTGGACTTCATTCCTACTATTGTGACTGATTTGGATAATGTTCGGATTTCTCAAGTTCCTGATGATGAGGAAATTAAAGCTGCAGTATGGAAACTTAACCCGAACAGTGCTCCTGGCCCTGATGGCTTCGATGGTGTTTTTTTAGGCATTGTTGGAATATAGTTGCTTGGGATGTGTGTAGTGCGATAAAGGAGTTCTTCTTAGGGATTCCAATGCCTAATGCTTTCGGTAGTGCTCAAATTGTTCTTCTTCCTAAAAAAGACAATCCATCTTCTTACAATGATTACAGGCCGATATGTTTAGCTACATTTATAAGTAAAGTTTGTACTCGGATTATTGCCAATCGTCTCTCAACTGTATTGGCCTCTCTTATTTCTGAGGAACAAGTGGGTTTTATGAAAGATAGGTCCATTCATGCTCAAATCATGCTAGCCAACGAGATGATTCATGACATAGACAAGAAAACCAGAGGGCACAATTTGGTCATAAAGTTAGATATGTCTAAAGCTTTTGACTGGGTGTCTTGGGATTTTTTAAGAGCTATTCTTCTCAAATTTGGGTTCTCATCTCATGTTATTCATCTCATTATGAATCATCTTCATGCTACTCGTCTCTCAATTCTAGTCAATGGTTTGAGCTATGGGTTTTTCCAACCGACCCGGGGTGTTAAACAAGGTGATCCCTTATCTCCTCTTTTATTTATTTTGGTTTCTGAAGCCTTTTCTAGGGGCTTAAAAGACTTAGTTGGGCGTGACTCTATTTCTCCGTATAAACTGCATCGTCATGCTCCTATCGTTTCACACTTGGCTTTTGCGGATGATCTTCTGGTCTTTATCAATGGTGATGTCCGTTCTATTAAAGCTTTCCGGAAGTTTTTGAATGTTTATCAGTCAGCATCCGGGCAGCTTATTAATTTTGCTAAGTCTGCTCTTTATTGCTCTACTAAAGTAGCCTCGACTACGGTTAAAAAATTTGAAGACTTGTTATCTATTCGCAGAAGTTCACTGCCATTTACGTATTTGGGTGCGCCGATATACCAGGGTATTAACCGTCTTGAGTATTGTAAGGAGCTTTTAAAGAAAACAGATGCTAAACTTCAGGGTTGGCTACAGCGTTTTTTGTCTCCTGGCGGAAGACTCATTCTTATAAAACATGTTTTGAGTTCTATTCCCTTGCACATTCTGGGTTGTATGCTTCTTCCGAAATTTGTTATCTCTCTTATTTAGCGTAAATTTGCTCAATTCTTTTGGGGTTCGGATGGTAATGTGCGTCGTCGTCATTGGGTTAGTTATTCTAAACTCCACCTTCCTTGCGATGAAGGTGGCCTGGGTATTAGGTCTATTTTGGCTTTACAGGAGGCGTATTCGATTAAAATTCTTTGGTTGTTTTTAACTGGCAAATCTCTTTGGGCTACTTATATGCGGAGGAAGTATTATAGGCAAGGAGATATGTGTTTTTTGACTACTGATTCCTGATGCCCAATATTCGGATTTATTTGTTGTGGAAGAGGCGAATATTGTCTGGGCTGGTAATAATCTTGGCATTTTTAAACTGTCTGAGACTTAGGAGCATGTCCGACCCCGGTGTAGTGCTTCTCTTGTTTATCAGTCAATCTGGGGTTCTTCGTTTCCTTTAAAATTCTCCATTTTTGCATGGAGGCTTCTGCATTCAGCTTTACCATTACCTGAACAACTTCAGCGGCTTGGTATCCAATTGGCTTCTATTTGCCCATTCTGTTTTAATACAGCTGCTAATGTGGATCACGTCTTTTTCCAATGTCTGGTTATTGCAAAAATCTGGAGATTTTATAAGGCTCAACTATTTCCTTTTGAAAGAGGCAGACCTCCTACACTTCGGCAGGAATTGTTGCTATGGTGGTTGCATGCTAGATCTACCAACATAAAAGGAATTCTTTGTAAGCTTATGCCTCTGCTTATACTATACCCTGTGTGGACAGTTTATTGCAGGTGTTGTTGGGGTGGTGAACAATTTTACTCTCTCACTATTGATCACTATATAGCTAGATACATTCTCCATTGGGGCATTGCTCATTCTGCTGCCAACTTTGCTGTCCCTACAGCTATTTTGAAAGATTATTTACCAGCTAATTTTGGAGCTGGAGTGTTGAAACCAAAGCTTGTTTTCTGGCGGAAACCGGCTCCAGGCTCTTTCAAGATTAATATTGATGCTTCTCACGCTGGAACGGTTTCTTCTGGGGGTGCCATTATTCGGAATGATGCTGGTCATTTTGTTATTGCATGTGCTTTTTTAATGTAGGCTGGAAGTTCTCTTGATGCAGAATTTAAGGCTCTATCACAAAGTCTTGAATGGTGCTTTTCTTTGGGTTATACTAGTATTGAAGTGGAATCGGATTCACTGCATGTCATATCTGCTATCAAGCAAGTCTCGGTCACCAATTTGCCGAGTAATTTGCGTTGGTTAAGTGAATTTTATGATAGCATTTCTTTTTCTCATATTTATAGGGAAGGTAATCAGGCTGCTCATTATTTGACATACTATAGTAGAGTTACCAATTCTACTGGGCTCTTTGAAGTCTTTAATTCCATACTGAGATTCATTAGAAGGATTATTCTGACCGATTGCATGGGCTTGCCTTCAATCAGATATCATTGACCTTGGGTTTGTCGGTGTGCTCTAATGTTTCTTTCTTTTGTGTTTTCCTGTTGGTTGTTTTTTTTATCTTCAAGCTGACCTTCGCTTATTAAAGGCTTGTTTGTATTGACTCTTGGGGTTTTCCCCCTTTTTGTTTTTTTAATAAATATTGCGGTGGTTTCCGTCCACCTTTACAAAAAAAAAATACTAATATATACTTGTATATACTAATATATACTTGTATATACTTATATATATACTAATATATACTTGTATATATACTACTATATACTAATATATATACTTGTATATACTTATATATATACTTGTATATATATGTATATACTTGTATATATATATACTAATATATACTTGTATATACTTATATATATACATGTATATACATGTATATACTTGTATATATGTACTAATAAATACTTGCATATACTAATATATATTAATATATACTAATATATACTTGTATATACTAATATATACTTGTATATATACTAATATATACTAGTATATATACTTGTATATACTAATATATATATACTAATATATACTTGTATATACTAATATATATATACTAATAAATATACTAATATATACTTGTATATACAAATATATATACTTGTATATACATATACTAATTTATACTTATATATACTTGTATATATACTAATATATACTTATATATATACTTGTATATACTATTATATATACTTGTATATACTTGTATATATACTAATATATACTTGTATATACTAATATATATACTTGTATATACTAATATATACTTATATATACTTGTATATATACTAATATATAATTATATATACTTATATATATACTTGTATATACATGTATATACTTGTATATATATTCTAATATATACTTGTATTCCTACTTATATAATATCATATTATATCTAAATCATTATTTAATGGTATATACTTTAAAGTTTCTAATGGGTTTATGAAATGTTTATAAATCGAAACCTTAGCTTTTAATACTTAGTCAAGTTTGTTTATAAATCCAAACCTTAGCTTTTAATACTAATATATACTTGTATATACTAATATATATACTTGTATATACTTATATATACTAATATATACTTGTATATATACTTGTATATATACTTCTATATACTTGTATATACTAATATATATACTTGTATATACTTATATATACTAATATATATACTTGTATATACTAATATATACTTGTATATACTTATATATATACTAATATATACTTGTATATATACTAATATATATACTTGTATATGCTTGTATACATACTACTATATACTTGTATATACTTATATATATACTTGTATATACATGTATATACTTGTATATATATACTAATATATACTTGTATTCCTACTTATATAATATCATATTTTATCTAAATCATTATTTAATGGTGGACTTTAAAGTTTCTAATGGGTTTATGAAATGTTTATAAATCCAAACCTTAGCTTCTAATACTTGTATATACAAGTATATATATTAGTATATACAAGTATATATATAAGTATAAATTAGTATATATACAAGTATATATAAGTATATACTAATATATAGTAATATATACTTATATATACTTGTATATATACTAATTTATACTTATATATATACTTGTATATACTAATATATATACTTTTATATATAAGTATATATTAGTATATATACTTATATATATACTAATATATACTTGTATATACTAATATATATACTAATATATACTTGTATATATACTAATATATACTAATATATATACTTGTATATATACTAATATATACTTGTATATACTTATATATATACTTGTCTGAACATATATCAGACAACGGTTTTTTTTTGCCCAAAAAATACTTGTCTGAACATTTTTACACAACGGTCCCTAAAAACCGTTGTCTGTATGCTTGCTTCAGACAATGGTTTTTTTTAACCATTGTCTGAAACGCTGAATTATACAACACTTTCGAAAAAACCGCTGTCTGAAACATCTTATCAGACATCGGTTTTGTATGACTAGAAAAATAATTGTCTGAACATATATTACACAACGGTCCCTACAAAACCGTTGTCTAGTGTGACCAAAATGACACCTAATAGATAACGGTTAAAAAAAACACCAAAAACAGTTGTCTGAAAATTAATCAGACAACTCTTTTTTGGAAAAAAAAACCGTTGTCTGTTTTTTTCAGACAATGATTTTTTCTTTAACCGTTGTCTGATGACCATTGTCTGATTCAGTTTTTCTTGTAGTGACTTAAAAATATGCTTAAATGAATTATTAAAGAGTTGGTTTAGGGTAATAGGGTGATTATGTGAAAATTAGGGTTTTGGCATGGGTGGTTTTAATTATTGATTTGAGATGATTTAATGTTGTTCTAGTATATAAGTGATGATTTTACGGTTAGAAATTGAATATGGGCAAGCTTGAATTTAGAAATATGCTTAAATGAATTATTAAATTAAATTTAGAAAGAATGAGTATAATTAGTGTTTGATTGATTTAAATGACTTGAAATGTGATGCTAATAGTATATTTCTATTTAAAATGTGATTTAGGATTGAGTAAAGTGGATTTATAAAATCAAAGTGAAGAAGGGCAATTGGTGAAGTTGGTGTTGGAAGAGTGCATCGGGCTTAGAGTTAGCATTTCTAAGGTTAGTATATACTTTGATAGCCTTTGCATTGATTGGATTTGAATTTGCTTAGCACATTGTGAATTGTGAAATGTGCTAAGTTACTTTGATATTGGAAGTCATGGTAAAAGTGTATTATTGTTTGTGAAATTGTGTGAAATGCTTGAATTGTGAGATATTAAGCCATTGTAGAATGGCTAATATCTATGTTAAGTGTATTTGGTAAAAGTGCATTTTGTGCACTTGGAATGGAAAGTATGCCACACTAGGAACCTGACAAGAAAATATATTTGAATAATTGAAATATGTGAAAAATATACAAATAGTATGCAAAATTTGAAAATGTGTGGAAATTGTTAAAGATATGGAAATATGATAAGAATGAAAATAATGAGATAAAGAATATATGCATGTTGTGATATATTGATAATGTGTGATTGAGAATGATGATAATGTGATAAATTGTGATGTGTATAAAAGATGGATAATTGAATGTGTTGTGGTATGTTGATGAGATATGTGGTAATATGTGATATGTATAATGTGATGTGCTGAGACGTGAAATTAATATGTAAATATAATTAATGTGATGGAGATCATGGAATGATATGATCATGATACATACAAGAATTCCTGAGAAGGGATGTGAGATGAAAAATATGCTAAATTATGAGAAATAAGTTGTTGAAAGACTTGAGCAGAACTAAGTCTTGATAATCAAAATGAGATTATGGAAATATGATTTGATGAGATGAATAAGTATGTGATGTGTTTACTGCCCTGCAAAATAACTTGTTCCAGAAAATTGATGTTGGGGATTATATGAGGATGAGCCCGAGCAGAGCTGGGACATGACCTGAGCAGAGCTAGGTCATGAGATTGAAGACTCGAGTAGAGCTAGGTCGATAAATTAAAATAATTTTGCCTGCGGGCTAGACACTAGGTGTCACAATAGACCAAATCAATTATTCTAGAACTTGATTATTGTGTAGGGAGTAGTTTGGCCCAAATTGTGATGTGATATCATGTCTTGTAAAGTTTTGCTAGTATTGCAATGAAATGATGTGATGAATTAAATGAGGTTTGCTGAGCAATATGCTATGCTAGTAATGTGGCAACAAATTATTGAGTTGATTAATATATATGTGTGTGTGGTTGTGATATCTTTGTATATGAATTTTGTGATGATGATGTTGTGTGACTCACATATATATAAATATGTTTGATGAATTATAGGACAGATGATGAGTAATTTGTGATGAATATTTATGTATATATGAATTATAAGAAAATGAAAATGCAAAAATAATAGTGTATGTATTGATAGTATGATCATAAAATATGAGTTAAAAAGTTTTCATGTGTGTTATTTAAATAATTGTATGGTTATAGTATGTACCGCTAAGCTATAAGGCTTATCACGGTTGTGTGAATCGCATATGTATTAGAAGTGTAGACCAGGGTGAACATGTGTGTGATTGAGATTTGAAGTTGTGGTGTCATGAGACCAACTTAAAGAGTGATGCATACATATATAGTTTATGTATTATGTAATGTGCATTTTGTATAGTAAAAAATATTGTATGTATATTAGATATGTTTTATAAAAAGTTATTGTGTATATGTGAATATTTTAATAAGTATTGTTACTCGAAATATGTATTTATAATGTACATTGGTATTGTTTGAGAATTTGTAAATATATTTGGAGAGATAATGGAGCATTAAAAATGTAATATATTTGGGAGTGAAATTTTCTATACAAGTTGTGTGTTTATTATTTTGAAAAATATAAAAATTTCAGACAAAATTGTGATGAATTTTTTTTTTCAGAGATTTTCTTATAAATATGTATTTTTAACAATTAATTACTTATATATATATATTCACTCATTAAATTATCTTTTAAAGAATAATATACCTTGCTAAATTGGAATGGAGAATTTTCTAATGTCAAGAGTGATGACACTCTTGTATTCTACATATGTATATGTATATATATATATATATGGGGTGTATATATTATACATGTGTGGGGTATAAGGGTGTTATAATAATCATAATGAGCAAACGATTATTGTAATCTTAACAGTTGTTATGGAGGAAGGGTTTTTGTTTAAAATCTAGGGCTTTAGGGAAAAAAGTATTGTCCAACAAGATACAAAAATGATGGCCAATAATATGGAATTCAAATTTCTTTATTCCATACTTAACGGCTAAAATTTCTTTATAAGTGGAGTGATAATGCTTTTCACTGTCTTTGAACTGTCCACTTACATATCCATAATAATTTCTTTTCCCATTAATTTCTTCAAGGAAAATAGCACCCCAAAATTTATCACTAGCATCTGTCTGCAAAATTCTAAGTCTAGTGGAGGGAATATGAAGAGGAATATGACTCTGGGCTATGGTTTTAATGATTTGAATGGCTTAGGTTTGACTTTCTGACCAAGGTGGTGAATTTTTCTTTAAGAGTTTGGACAATTGGCTAATGGGTTAGGCTATGGATAGAAAAAAAGTCTCTGATATAATTAATTATATCGGGAAACTATTGAATTTATTTTTGTTGAAGGTTTGAATTAGGGAATTTCAAAAGTTCTTAGGCTATATGTGGGCTAAGAGTGTAAGATCTATATTCAAAATGAAGACCCAAAAAATTAATAGTGGTCTGACCCAATAAACTTTTCTTTTCTAACAACATAATCCCATATTTATTGGACTATGAAGGTAAATTGTTTCAATAGTTGATGATGGGCTTGGTCTGTTGATGAGAAGAGAAGCATATCATCAATATAAATTAAGGTTGAATAGAGAATAGGCTGAAAATTATGATCATAGCCTTCTAAAACAGTGATGTAGCAACCTTTAATCCAAAAGGCTTAATAGTCCACTGATATTGAGTATCAGGGATACAAAAAGTTATCTTAGGCCTATCTTCTAGATTAATATCCAACTGCCAAAATCCTGCTTTGAGATCAAACTTGGAAAAATTCTTAGCATCTTTCAAATGAGCCATCAAAGTAGAAATCTTGGGCAATGAAAATTTATCATCTGCCAATAATAAATTAAGATGCTTATAATTAATTACAAGCCTTTTCTTTGTTCTTACTATTTCTATCCATTTTGCTACATAGAATGCACGGCAAACCTAGTTAGACTTGGTAGGTTCAATGAGACCTTACTGCAATAACTGTTCACATTCTTGTCTTGTAAGAGCAAAATCAGAAGGAGTCATTCCAGGGTGTGAAGCTTTTGTAGGGTTGATATCTTCATTTTTCTTAAAAGAAAGAGAAATAAAGAAATCAAGGTTTTTCCACAATGGATGAAGCTGTTTAAAATCTGAATAAGAGTCTGCACAAGAAGGAAGGAGTAAAGCTTTCTCATTATCATATACGGAAGAAATTTCTGCAAATGAATAGAGCTTAGCTATATTTGTATAAGATTTTAACATTTTCTTGTGTTTAAGTCCATTGAAAAGTATCTATAGATCTTGGATCTGACAATAAGTATCAAAACCAAAAAGAAGCTCTTTGTCAAGAAAAGATGATTCAATTACATGGGGTCATATGATATAGTTTGGGAAAAATTGAATTCCAATTTTTTGGCGGGTAATTAAGTGTGTAGAAAATATTTGTCCATCAACAGCTCTAAAATATTATGTATAAATTTTCCAATATGAATCAGGTAAAATTGAGGGGTTCATCATGGATTTATAGGCTCCAGTATCCATGAAGGTTATTAAAGAAATTGGCCTGTCATATTTGAAAGGTAAAACAAAAATATTCACCAATGGAGTTGGTAAATGTTTATAAACAGGGAAAATAAAGGGTAAAGCTAGTTGATCAATATGAAAAATTGGAATGTAAGGATTATCATCTTCTTCAAGAGTATGCATCAGTATCTGAGACTTTAAGAGCAAATAAAGTCTCATTTATAGCTTCTTCTTGTTCAGATAATACTAAATCAATGTCTACACTTCTGGTAATGAAACTAGTGACAACTATTGGATCTATTGAATGAAATTAATTGACTTAATCTTCTGTTTATGATAAGATTTAGCAAAATGTCCTTTCTTTCTACAAATGTAACATCGATCAAAAGCACTTCTTCATTTGGAAAAAAGGGGATCTCTTCTTAAAGAACTTAAATCTCTTTCTCTTTCTAAATCTTTTAGTAGGAAAAGATTTAAGAGGGGAATATCTATACACATGAGGTTTCTTTCTAGGATGACAAACATTTCTTCTCATGACATTTGATCTTCAATTATGGTCTCTTGCATACTACTTATAATAAAGACCTATCATCATTTCATTTCTGGAAATATTCCTACTGCTCACAAAGTCTTCTTAAAGCAGTATTAGTTATCTAATGAATCTCACAAAGAGACAATTGAGAAAAGCCTCTACCAGTTTGTTGAACAATTCTTTGAATTTCAGGCTGAAGCTCATCTGGTAAAGAAGCAACATAAGTGAATTTCATTTTGGGATCAGTGGCACCCTTTAACTGATAAAACTTCTTGGCCATCTGCTTATAATGCCTTTCCAGATCTTTTTCTTTTAAAGAACAACACTTTATAGAATAAAAATCTTATTTTTCTGCTTTTTGAACAAGAGTATAATCTTTAAGGAAAATGTGATGAAGTAAATATGATGAAGCTTGTTCATAGCATCTGTTGCTGCTTGACAATTAATAAATTAAAGCTGTTCATAAGGACTAATGTTAAAGATCTATTCTCTAAGGGAACCAGTTGTTCTGGAAACAAATTCTTTCAAAGCCTCTTATACATTAAGCCTATGTTTTGCTAATTGAACATCTATCCAGGCATTAAATTCTAGAATCCTGCCTCTACATTTAGAGGGAGGAATATCATCAAAAGTAAACTAGGGTCCATTTCTTGAACTATAACCTCTGGTACTGATATTGACATATTCCGGTTAATTTCCCTCAACTTCTCATTGTTCTTCTTGTTCATCAACATGAGGAGGTGGTGGATCCTGTGGTCCAGGAACACCTTGAGCATTGTTTCTAAGATTATATGCCATTAATAACTGTGTAATATTTGTATCTGAATCATTGGAGAAAACTTCATCTTTAGAATCATCCGAAGAATCAAATGTAACATTAAAGGCCATTTGTTGGAGAAGTTTTAGGGATATCCTCTAATTTTGAGGTTGAGGTTGAAGTAGTTATTACTTCTATAAAAGTCTTTTTAGTGGTAGGTGGAACAGAAGAAGAGGAAACATAGAAATGATGAGGTTTTGTTGGTGAGAATAGTTCAACAAATGTTCCAAAAGGTGTTGTAGAAGAGGGAAGTGATATGTATGAAAAACTTGGAAAAGGGTTAAAGTAATTAGGTGAAGGTTGTCTTTGTTTAAGCTGAAGATCTCTTTCAAACTGTTGAATCTGAGTTTCTTTTGTATCTCTCTTTCTTTTTCATAAAAGAGAGGACCAAAATCTCTTTTCTTAATCAGAAGTCTTAATTCAGTACTGAGAAATTCTATTTGAAAGACTGTGATACAATTGCTGGATCTCAACAGATATTGAATTCAAGGCTGCTGCATGTTTATGAGACTTGGAAGACAAATGATCAATTTTAGTATCAGTCATTTTGGAGATACTGGTTCTGAGACTTGACATTCAAAGAATGCTAGTTAAGATCTTCTTAAACTTGAGAGGTTTCTTGGGTTTGGCTAGTGAGGAAGATTGTGGTGTGTTGGATGTAAGGTTGAGAATTTATTTTGGTTTGGGGGTTAGTCTATTTTTGGAGAGGTGAAAAGTCTTCTAGTGAAGGTGGTTTAAACATCATGCATAAATGTTGTATTGATGTTAATGGATCTAGCTTTTTAGGGATACATTTTTTAGGTTGAATTTTTGGTGGAGGAATTGATGATGGTTTTAGGACTTCTAGTAATCCTTCTTTTTCAAGAACCTTTAAAGCTTCATCATAAAAGGCTAAAGGAAGAGTATAGTCTTTTTTTTTGGATTTTTGGGTGAATGGCTATCCAAGGTTGGTTATCATCTGCAGGTGGAGATTTTTTGTATTGACAATACTGGATTTTACATGAAGAGAAAAATCTCTTAGATCCTGTAAGTCAGGGTGTTGGTTAGCAACAACTTTCTCCAATTTCTTCTATATACATGCATCCTGGTGTAGACCCTTAATTTTTGACCCAATCCGATCCAACATGCTTTATTTAGTCTAAAATTATTTTTGTTGTTTAATTGGTCCAAAATAATTTTAATTAAATAATTTTTACCTCAGTATCTAATTTTTAGTAGTAAAAAATGAAAAAATAAAAATAAAAATAAAAATAAAAATAAAAATAAAAATAAAAATAAAAATAAAAATAAAAATCGGAGTCGAAAAAAAATCGGCAGTAAAAAGTGGTCGCGCGGGCCCGTCGGGCCAATAGTGGCTCGCCTGCAGGCTCCTGCGGGCTGGCACGCCCACGGGCCCGTCGCCAAAATTTTTGCCAGCGCAAATTTTTCAGCTGCAATTTTTAGAATTCTAATCCAATTAGGTTTTAATTTTTTTTATTATTATTACTTATCTTAATTAATTAGGAATAAACAACATAAAAACTACTATAAATAAGGACCAATTAAACCAAATCAAAGGAGGAAAAACTTTTCATGATAGCTTTAGGTTTTGAAACCAAATCAGGAAGGAAAGGGAAAACTCAATTCAATTGATATTTATAGCAGCAGTAGCACGAAAAAAGGGAGAAGAAAAGAGGCAATCAAAGCTTGTCTTTGGAGCTAGTTCATCCAAGAAGAGTTATTTTTTGGAGAATCAACAAAAGAATGTATGTTTTAATTCTTTTGATTTATGTTTTACAATAGCCAAATCTATAAAATTTAAGTTTTTTAAATAAAAAATCTTAGAGTTTTAATTTAATTTTTCCAAGTTTAGAACATTAAAAACGTGATTTTCTTTTCTAAAAGGACTCAAAATTGTTATTTTTTCTTCTTAAAAACCTTAAAACACTCATTTAACATATTTTTCTACAAAACCAAAATAAAATTCTGTTTCATTTAAGATTTTAAAGTAGGCTCTTTTTCACTCAAAAAACCTTAAAAAACATCTTTCTACTTATAAAAACTTCAATTCATGTGTTTAAATTCATAAAATCTCATAAAATATCAAGTTGCTACTTAAAACCCTAAAATTAAATTCCTTGGCCGAGAACCCCAAATTCAAAGCCTAAAATCCAAAAATTATCTTTTAAACCTAAAGTAATAAACCCTAACCCTTTTAAAACCTTAAACCCTAATTTTTATGAACTTTAAACCCTTTAAAACATAAAAAACATAAAAACATAAAAAAACTCAAAAAAGCTACAGTAGCTCAATTTACTATTTTAAAAACATGAATTAAAAAATATTTCAAAAGTGTATAAAACTCAAGTTTTATTATTTCATCATTCAAATATTAATTTGTTTAATCAAAGTGTCTTGCTAACCTTAAAAAAACATAAAACCTAATCTATTTTAATTACCTAAAAAGTCACATAGGTTAAACTTTAGAATTTCCAAAGCCTTAACACATGAGATAAAGAATCCTAAATAGAAATAGTAGCTATACTTGAACTTTTATTTGTTTTATTCAATTTCATATTTATTTATGCTTTGATTTATTTCTTATACTTTAATTTATTTAATTTTAATACTTGATTTATTTAATTTATCATGGATGGATGTTTGTTTTATATTTTGGTTAATACTTTTAATGAATTATTTATATATTATGGATGATTATTTACCTTTATCAATCAATTTCGACTTCCAAAAGTTGTAAGAGGTATGTTTCCACTTGGTGGGTACCTCATTAGTTAAACATCATGTAATTTAATTTTCTTTTCTATTTTAGAACTTATGTAAAGGGCATGTTTCTACCTTTTGGTGGGTGTCCTATCTAGGCATGTGATGTAAGGACATGTTTCCATCCTTGGATGGGTGTCCATTTATTTGTTTTGTTTTGTTTGGACATTGCTTTGATTTTAATATAATGATGCTTTCTTTATATTATGTGTAGTATTGATAATATTGTTATATTTAAGAATTTTATAATATTAAGACCTGTAAAGGAGGCCAGTTCCAATGAACCGGGCGTTGTGGGGGTGCTGGGCCATTTCTCACCTTCCCCACACGTACCCAACTTTCCGAACCCATTAAGGGGTTGGGGATTCCTTAGGAATCGAGTCATCCACCCCTTTCTTTTTCCCGGCCCGTCCGGGGTGGCGACTCCATTTTCTCCGGACTTAGGTCCGTGTTCTCTAAGGCCCCGAGCCTAAACAGTGCCGAAGTCGCAAGAACCATTCCACCGGGAGTGGGGGCGAAAATCCCCGCTCACACCTGGTTCATAATTTCCAAAGCCAAGAGTATTCTAGATAAAGTGGCCTTTCGTCTGAGATTTGCCTGCCTATTGCATCAAAACTGTGAATAAGTACTTCTTTTTCTCTAAGAAAAAGAGACAGGAGCAATCATACAGCTGTGAAAAATTACTGAACTTGAGCCAGAACTAGAAGAAGTAGGAAAAATTGTCTTAATAGTTCCATTAGCATGTTTAATGAATTTAGAATTTGTAGTCTCAACAAAAGAAAATGATCGGTAGTTGATTAAGGGTAATTCTCGACTAAGTCAGAATCATGCGAGATAAATAGAGTTTTAGTGCAAATACTACAAACATAATAACTGCTAAGTTCTTCGGTAAAAATCTATTAGGTTCTTAGTTGCAGAGTTAGAAAAATAGGAACACAGAACATAGGCTAAGGGGATTCTTTGGAACACTAGTAATTGATCGGAGGTTCTTACTTCTACTGCATCTTCTTATAATTAGCAACCCATTCCAAGGGAATGAGTTTAGTAAGCTCTTCTCTAGGCCATTGTCTGGGAGTTTGAACAATCGTTGGAATAGAATCTGTATCTGAATAAATATACAAAGCATCTATAGAAACTCCAGGGGTGGTTATATTGAATTTGTGATCTTGCAACCTATATACCAACTGATGGAGTGTAGTAGATACAAAATTCTGAACTTGTTAAGCACCAGTTATTTAAACTTACACCTTCAAGGCTTTAAACAGATGAGAATCTGCTAAAGATAAGTTATAATTGGGAATGAAGGTAAGAACAACACTTCTAGCATTAAGTGTTGTTAATATAGTTCCAATAACAACATTTTTGAAGTTCACGTATCTGGTATCTAGAAGAAAAAGTCGAGCAGTCACTAGTAATCCCTTTCTGCCATGATAAAAAAGGACTATTTTAATAGCTTTAAGATGGAGATGAGAGTATCCTTGCTTTTACCATTGAGAAATAAAAGGGTCAGGGATCTCAAGAGTGACATACTCTTCAATAGTTGAAGAAGAAAGAGTACAGTGGCTAAGAGCTGAAGACTGCACATATTTTTTTATATGAGGAGATTTAGAGGAAATAAGATTTTTGATACTTCTTACATAATTAGTCTTTTTTAAAGACTACATATGGATTCAGAAGAGGAAGCCTGGTATCATCAACCTTTGTTTCTTCTAGGAGATGGGTTATTTCAGCAAGATGATCTATTTTATTTGTAATAGATTATTTACAAGAAGGGGGAAGGACTAAAGAAGAAGTATGTGAAGTAATCATTGAACTTAAGGAACTAGCCATGGTGAATAAGGTTTTCTTCATCTCTTTCCTTGAAATTTTCCTGCATACTATCTGTTAGACTAGATCCATTGATATGAAGAATTAATTATCAGATTTTTTCAACTCAGATGAATCAAAAGGGCGTTGTCCTATTAAAATGCCCTTGGTGAGGCTGTGAGTTAGGACTATGCACGTGATTAGTCTGTGTTCATGAACCTATACAGACCTTCATCCATGTTCATAGAATTAGTATGTTATATTCTAGATTCTAATCCTATGTATGATATATAAGTTGAAAATCTCTTAATAATGGATACTGGATGTGAGCATGTTTTGATGCATGCCTTAAGAGGTGTAACAATACACTGTACCATATATTCACAGAAGCTAGAACATTATAAACTTCTGTGACCCCAGATCACCCCTAGGTGAAATCAGAGCCATAAGTCTAATAGTAGTGTGAATGTAAAAGTAGAATAGGAAAGAGAACCTTATTCACCATGGCTAGTTCCTTAACTTCAGAGATTACTTCACACACTTCTTCTTTAGTCCTTCCCCTTCTTGTAAACAGTCTATTACAAATAAAATAAATTATGTTGTTGAAATAACCCATCTTTCATAAGAAACAAAGATTGATGATACCAGGCTTCTTCTTCTGAATCCATATGTAGTCTTTAAAAAGACTAATTATGCCAGAAGTATCAAAAACCTTATTTCCTTTAAATTTCCTCATATAAAAGAATATGTACAATCTTCGGCTCTTGGCCATTGTATTCTTTCTTCTTCAGCTGTTGAACAGTATGTCACTCTTGAGATCCATGACCCTTTTATTTCTCAATGGCAAAAGCAAGGATATTCTCATCTCCATCTTGGAGCTATCAGAATAGTCCTTTCTTATCATGGCAGAAAGGGATTACTAGTGACTGCTTGACTTTCTCTTTTGGATACCAGATATGTGGACTTTGAAAATGTCATGATTGGAACTATATTAACAACACTGAATGGTGGAAGTGTTGTTCTTACCTTCTTTCTCAATTATAACTTATCTTTAGTAGATTCTCATTTGTCTAAAGCCTTGAATGTGCAAGTCCAAATAATTGGTGCTCAACAAGTTCAGAATTCTTTATTTGCTACACTCTATCATCAGTTGGTATATAGGTTGCAAGGTCATGCAATCAATATAGCCACCTCTGGAGTTTCTACAGATGCTTTATATATTTATTCAAATATAAATTCTACTATAATGATTGTTCAAACTCGCAGACAACTGCCTAGAGAAGAGCTTACTAAACTCATTCCCTTGGAATGGGTTACTAATTTTGAGAAGATAAAACATAAGCAAGAACTTGTTCAAACTACAAATTCTAAATTCATTAAACAGGCTGATATAACTGTTAAGATAATTTTTTCTTGTCCTTCTAGTTTTGGCTCAGCTCCAGTAATTTTTCACAACTGTATGATTGCTCATGTCTCTTTTCTTAGTGAAAAAGGAGTACCTATTCACAATTTTGATGCAATAGGAAGACAAATCTATGCATCTCAGATGAAAGGTGTAACATCCTCTGATAATTCTCATATAAAACTATTAGAGAACATCACTTAACATACTATCTATCTTATAACCTTTCAAAAAACTACTTTTAAGAAATATTAATAATAGTTTGATCAAATTATCAATTAAGTTTCCTTTAAAATCATCACTAAACAAAAATTTTCAAATATAGATCATAACCCTTCATATAACAATCCATTTGTTTTCTTTTTCCAACATTCAATCCACATCTAACAACTCCAAATAAAATTATCTCCATTCATGTATCAAAGAGTTTATTATAAACTTAATAGTTCACAGTACAATATACATCAAATATGGTAAGAATTTGAGGTCATTAAGTCACTAAATACAAATATTTTAACCATGCTTACAAACTTATACAACGTATAATATTATCAATTGTACTAAACAACACATCAAATCTATAAACAATTTGTATATATATACAAATTATTCACTGTAGTACCATTAGTTCTGAACATCTTCACTATAAATCCTCAACCTCGTTCATTCCATTGTACTTGTGTGTCAAAAACATTCTAATACGTTAAGTCAATAACTTAGTGGTGCTTGTATAAACATATTTTTTCACTTAATATTAAAGAAAATATTTATAAAACTATAGTAATAAAACTCAATATTAACAAAATATTTCAGTAATTCAATTATTTGCAATAACAAACTAATTCAATATTTTGATTACATAAATAATAATTTTAACTCTATAAAATCAATCGTATTACACTACACTTTTGGTATTGCAACTTAACTCTTATTAAGCTATTTCATTTAAGACTTGCTTTCACATTTGTTAACATTGTTCAAATTACACTTATTATATTTTTCAGTAAGTCTCACTTTTTAAATTTATATATAGAACATTTTTGTTCAATTTTTACAACTTTAGCACTATGATTTAGTACTATAGTTTAAAGCACTTTGTTTCAAATATCACTATATGTATTTTCAAGTATTATAACACTTACAAAATTGTTGATTAATTCAATATTTTGCATATAACATTCTATTAAGTGCTTTAGCAATTTCACTCGAATTTTTTTATATGCATTATCAATCACTTTCACATTATACCACAATAAGTCAATTATATATAATTGACTTATAGTATTGTTTTGCATTTCTTTCAATATTCATAACATTATATTCACACATATTTTCTTACTCTCATATACTAAGCTGTAAATTCTAGATCTGGATAGCAGGTCACCGATGACAATTAGATGCCCACTGTAAATATATGGCCATAGGCCCACTATAGAAAAAGGGACCAAAGGTCCTCTATGACGCAAAGCTTCACTGATAGCTTAAATGTCAATATCATTGGGACATAAAAGGTATCCTGTATGGCACAGAGTGTCCACTGTCACTATAATCATCCACCCTCTGGCTAGCCATTCAACCCAGAAGTGCATTTCCATATTACAAACTTTTACTAATTTCTTGTAATATAACGCTTCCTTTCTTAAATATAAATATATATATCACTAATTTGATTATTGAGATATAATTTCATTAGAAAGAATAAACTATTTTCGAATCTCATTAGATTCTTTCTTTTCACATTATTAATTCCTTTATGTATATTGTCATTATTCAGTATCTATCGACTCTTTATCATTTTTATAAACATTCTATAACTTATCTTCAATCACTAAAAATATATTACAATCAGGTATATGATGAACATTCAATATGTACATTTCATATTCTTATTTCCATCTCTCAATTACTTCTTACAAATACTTCTTACTTTTCTTGTCTCCTTATCCACACCATTTGGAACATCAGTGATTTATCAATTTATATAATTTAGCTCTCTAAACACTTATATATATAATCAATGAATTATCTTAAATTATCAAATGATATTGCTATCAACTATATATAAGGTAATGACGTGTATATCTTTACCACATGAATTTCCACATATCAACTAAACACTTTATTATTCTCTTAAGTTTCCTTAACTCGCTCTTCGAATTATAAAATCAACTATTCTTATATCCTTCTTCATATATTGTTTCTCAAATCATCTTATCCTCTTGGATAAGTAATATAAAATTCATTAATCACATACAATTATCTTTTAATCTTTCTCTAACTATTCACTTATTTTAATCATTGAAGAACATTTTGATCATCAAAGAACATATATTAATTTTCTTATGAAGATTACATTTACTAAACCAAATAAATAATATAACAATTTCTTCAACTATATAACTAAATTCAAGTATTGATTATCAATCAATAATACTTTCATTCCTCATACTCTTTATCATCTTATTTTTGCATAGTTTAAACACATAACTATATAAACACTTTATACATAACTTTAAACATAACTTACTTAACTCATAGTTTTTCTTTAGTGGATTAACCATTTAGCTCCACTTATACTTTTAATTAATAAACAATTGATTTATCATTCCAATTTTCCTAAGTAGTATACTTTAGTTAGCCACTTGGCTATTAAAGACAAATCACTTCCAACTCAAATATTTAACAATTCAATAAACCTAAGTATCATAAACATAACCTTACTTTCAAGATATCAAATCCTTTAACTCTAAAATCTTCCAAACCTTATACTTTCAAAATCCATATTTCATTAGAAACATATTTGCTTGACACGTTATTGTAATACCCTAGAAAATATAAAAATCTAGCAGCTTAAATGTTGTACAAATTAATGAATAAATGAGAAAAAAAATTTTTGATTGAAATAAAATTTTAATGTGCCAAAGTTATATAAACAAAAACTTTAAAATATTTGAATTGAAAACTTTACAACTATGAATCAAATCAATTAACTGTAAGTTATTAAATAACTAATTATATTTGTATATAAACTATTAGAGGAACAAAATGACCTATTAGAATGATAAAGGAATTATTCAAATGCAAATAAGTGAAATTTATATGTTACTAAAGTGATGAAAATGGAAATTTTAAAACTGTTTAGCTACGACGTTAACTTGTATGTATAAAAACCTTAAAGTATTATACTTGAAATGTACCATAACTTCATTAATAATATTTTAACATAATAATATACATAAAAACCATATAAGATAACTTAAAATTAAAATTAGAAATAAAAATAATTTTAAAGAAATTAATTCAAGTGTAGGTAGTAAATTAGGATGTGAAATGACTATAAGGGCATTCAAGTTAACAAATGAGTATAAAAGATTTGAGGGGGCAAAATGGACATTTTATCCACTTAATTTTCAGCCTTTTTTCTTCCAAATTAAATGGGTGAGTTAGCTTCTTTGAATAGGAAGAGCTTAGGCAAATTTTGATTAAAAGGTTGACAAGTTTTGTTCTTATCTCAATATTTTTTTCTTCTTTCTCCTTACTATCAAAACACCTCTTCTCTATCACAAATTTCTCTCTTTTCCAGCATCCAAAAACCATTATTAGGCTAGATTATTATGTCTAAAAGTGATCTAAATTAGAAAATTAAATCAACAAAGTGATATAAAGGCAAAGAAGACAAAGGAACTCCTAAAGGTAAGAATATGAACATTCTAAATCTTAATATTTTATTTTATTTTTCTAAGTTTAAATCTATTATTTATTGAATCTGAGCTAAATATTATCATTTATACATATTAATTAAGTATTTATGATGTTTTAAATTGATTTATATTGAAATAAATGAAGCTAAAAATCATAACACTCTAATCTGTCCAAATATTACTGCTTGAACTTTTAATAAGTTAGCTACTGTATTTTATTTATTTCAATATGAAAAAGAGCTTTAAAATTCATAAACATTAATAGAAAGATGTATTTGGATGTTGGGAAGGCTTTGGTAAAATTTCAAGTCAAAATGATGAGGAAAAATAAGTGAATAAATAAGTGAATATAAGCTGCTCATTTTAATAGTCTGAATGAATACCACTGAAATTTTCTACTGTGTTTAAATTATTTACCTATATAAATAAACTCTATAAATTTTAAAAATTTACAAAGAGGTCATATATGATGTTGGGAACATGCTTTAAAAATTTTAGGGCAAATGAATTTGAATAAATTAATATACAATTAAATAAATACAAACTACTCAAATACTGAAATTTTGGTGTTTGGTTAACTTGGGACTGAATTGAGCATAACAAAATATATTTAATTCGGTTATAAATATAAGCATATAATAGATGAATGTAAAGTTTAATAAATTTATTTAATATTCCAAAAACTATAAATACTAATTTAATAAATAAGTAAATCACATGGCTTGAAGAAGCCAATGCATTTCTATAGGCATATGGCACATATTTGAATTTACTATATTGTATAGCCCTATTATAATATAATTTTATGATATTTGAATTCATAATTATAAGATAAATTTTAGGGTATATTAAGATGTTAAAGTAGGACATAGGTGCCTAATAAACAATTAAGACAAAAATGACAAATAAAAATTAAAAATAAACCTAAATGTGCCTTTTATATGTGGATGTGAATGTAGGTTGAGTATTACCATCAAATCAACCAATAATTCTCAATGACTTAGAGGAACTAAATTTGTATATTTGAGGCAAGTTATAGCATCCAAACCTTGCTTTGTCACACTTGGAATTCTTTGATGAAAATTTAACCATTGTTGATATTTGAGCCATTTGATATCATTCGTTGTTTGTGATTTTGCATTTGTGAATTGTGAAAGCCAATGTGTCTCTTGGCCTATGTGATCATGCCATGCCATTTGATTAGCCAATATGACAGAATCCCAACTTGATGGGGGCTATACCATCAGGCTATGTGCACATAAAAGTTTGTGATTTGTAGGGTAGAAGCTACCCTTATGTGAATATGATGTGTGATAGCACTAAAATAACAAAATATTTTCTTCAATGCTATGGCTATGTGTTATCTGTCATATTATGTGATTTGCTTTTGTGATATTGGTCCAATTATTGTGGGCATTTCTTGTTAATTGAATTTTATTATTATACCTTTATTGGGCTACTACCTTATGTATTTATTATTCTTGAACCTTAAACTATTTTATTGTACATCCTACCCTTATGACACTATAATCTCACTGAGTTGACGACTCATCCTATCATCTGTAGTTTTAGGTAGAGGTGACTCAGGACCATCAGCTTCTTGATTTCTTCTTCCAACAAGAAGCTTAAGAATAATGTAATTAGCAAATACTATCATATGAAATTAAATAATTATGTTTGTACTGTGCTCTAGTTGCTCTGTAGTACGATTATGAATAGTTTAGTAAATTGTGAAAGTAAGCCATAATGTAATAAAAAAAAGTTTGTATATAATATATAATATGAAAATAAATGTGTAATAATAATAAATCATAAAATGTTGAGTAAATAATAATAAAGTTTTAATTCACTAGTGCAATAACCAATTTGTATGAATTCATAAATTAGTTTGGTTCTACATGTTGCCTGGTGGCCTTAAGCCTACCTGGACCCTAGGACCATCACACTTCTAAAAATGGGGTGTGATAGAGGTGGTATCAGAGCCTAGTTATAATAACATATAGGTTAAAGGTTCGTAAGCATAAATGTGTAAGAATACTATGAAGCTTAGGATTATTCTGTCATGTCTTATTTTCGTTGTTATCTAGATTTGTGTTAATTCATGCACTAACTAAATAATTCTTTTCTCTCTTATAGTTAAGATATGGAAACCCGAAGAAGGCCTAAGGAAATTAGATCTGAGGGAGTTGTTTCTTTTGAGGAATCTGTGCAAAGAGTTGAAAATGTAAGAACTCCTCCTCCAGAACCATTGGCAGCTAAAGATAGAATAGCTGGGGTGATGGAAAGACTTGAACAATTACAAAAAAAATTATGAGTTGATGACAGAAATGATGATACAACAAAGGCAACAACAATAGGCTCTTGTCTCTGAAGTCCAAGTTTCTCCACCTCCACCACCATAGATAGAATCAAATGAAGAAAGAAAATTATTAGCAGGATTTTTGAAACTTAGTCCTCCAATCTATAAAGGGGAAGAAGACCCTATAAAGTTTTTAGAAGAAATGGAATTAAAGACTCAAATAATTCAATGTCCAGACAAGAAAGCAATTGAATTTGCAGGGTACGATATGAGAGGTGATGCGAAGGAATGGTACAAGAGAGCTGTGGTTGGATTATTGAAAGAAAATGTTTTGTTGACTTGGGAGCAATTTCAGAGATGGTATTACAAGAGTTTTTACCTGAAAGTGTTAGACAAGCCAAGGCTTTAGAGTTTGAGAGGTTAGTACAAACACCTGGTAAGACAATATCTGAATATGCAAGACAGTTTAATCAGTTGAGTAAGTATGTACCTACTCTAGTACCAAATGAAGCAGCAAAAATACATCGATTTAGACGAGAATTAGTTAATTACTATACTTGATTTTGGCTGCTCATGATTATGATTCTTACTCTAAATTGGTGGACAAAGCAAGAATAATAGAAAATAGAGAGATGGAAGCCCAAGAACAGAAGAAGAAGGCTAGAACTAAAAGCTTTATAAGACAGAGAGGTAAGGAAGAAGTAGGAACATCTAGCGCCAAGCAACAATCACAATCTATGCCACAAATCAATCCACCTAGAACTTCAATGGGACTTCCACCTAGACCACCTACTGGAAGGTCATCTGGGACTATTACCCATGGATTTTCTAGTACTAATGTTTAGAGGCCTCCTATACGTACTCCATGTCAGACTTGTGGGAAGATGCATAGAGTCCAATGTTATAGGGAGACTAGGACATGCTTTAAATGTGGGAAAAAAAGATTATATGATTAAAGATTGTCCTTTGATTGCAGAGGAAACAATACCACAAACATCTCAGACCACCGTGCAGATGGAAAGGGCATAGATCTAGTGGATTTGGAAGAGGTTCTAGAAGAGGCAATGTTACTGAGAGACCTATAATACAATCACCATCTGGTATGGGTAGAGGGAGAGTATATACCTTATCACCTCAGGAGGCATAAGATCAAATGCAGCTATAACAGGCATCATTTCTATCCATTCTGTTAAAGGAAGGGTGTTGTTTGATTCAGGGGCAACTCATTCTTTTGTGTCCACCTATTTTGTTTCTAAATTACATGTACCTTCCAAACTGCTTGATATTCCTCTCATTGTGTTTACTCCTTTATAGGAAGAAATTATTGTTAAAAATGTATACCCTTCTTATGATGTAGTGATTGATGACAAAATCTTGAGAGCTGATTTGATAGAATTACTAGTATTAGAGTTTAATGTTATATTGGAATGGATTGGCTGTCTAAGTATTTTGCCACCTTAGATTGTAATGGTAAGAGGGTAATATTTCATAGTTCATCAGGGAAATTTTTGAATTTCAGGGGGATAGGAGTGAAGTGCTAAACAGTTTGATCTCAGCAATTAGTGCTGAAAAATTATTAAGAAAGGGATGTATAGGGTATTTGGCTCATGTCAAAGATACTAGTGTTTCATCCCCTAGTTTGGATCAAATACCTATAGTACGAAAGTTTCCTGATGTATTCTCTAATGATCTGACCACTTTGCCTCTAGAGAGGGAAATAGAGTTTAGTATAGATTTGCTACCTGGTACAACACCTATTTCTATCCCTCCATACAGAATGGCTCCAACAGAGTTGAAGGAGTTGAAAGCACAATTACAAGATCTTCTAGATAAAGGCTTCATTAGACCTAGCAGTTCACTATGGGCTGCACCAGTATTGTTTGTTAAGAAAAAAGATGGTTTACTTCGAATGTGTATAGATTATAGACAGTTGAACAAGGTGACTATAAAGAATAAATATCCTCTGCCTAGAATTGATGATTTGTTTGATCAATTACAAGGGGCAAGTTATTTTTCTAAGATAGATTTTCTCTCTAGGTACCATCAATTGAGAATCAAGAAGGAAGATGTACCTAAAACTACATTTCAAACTAGATATGGCCATTATGAGTTTTTGGTACTACCTTTTGTTCTCACTAATGCACCTGCAGCAGTTATGGATCTGATGAATTGGGTTTTCAAGTCGTACTTGGATAAATTTGTGGTTGTTTTTATAGATGATATATTGATTTATTCTAAGAGTTAGACTGAACATGCAGAGCACTTAAGGATAGCATAGTAGACTCTGATGGAAAATTAGTTATTTGCTAAATTGTCTAAGTGTGAATTTTGGCAAGAGAAAGTATCTTTCGTAGAACATATGATCACCAGTGAAGGGTTACAAGTGGATCATGAGAAAATTGAAGCAGTAGCTGATTGTCCTTGACCAACAAATATTGCAGAAATAAGGAGTTTTCTAGAATTTGCTGGTTATTATAGAAAATTTATAAAAGACTTTTCTAAAATAGCAACACCAATTACTAGATTGCTCCATAAAGGGGTGAAGTTTGATTGGGACAACAAATGTGAGGAAAGCTTCTGTAGATTGAAGGAATATTTAACGTCTCCACCTATTCTTTCACTACCAACTGAAGGAGGCAAATTTACAGTGTATTGTGATGCATCCAGAGTGGGACTTGGTTGTGTTTTGATGTAGAATGATAGGGTGATTGCCAATGCCTCCAGACAATTGAGGAAGCATGAGGTTAATTATCCTACTCATGATTTGGAAATGGCAGTTGTTATATTTGCTTTGAAGATTTGGATACACTACTTATATGGTGAGAAATGTGAGATTTTCACATATCATAAGGGCCTCAAATACATCTTTCAACAGAAAGATCTAAATCTTAGGCAATGTAGATGGATGGAGTTACTTAAGAATTATGATTGTGAGATCTTATATCATCCCAGCAAAGCCAATGTGGTAGCAAATACTTTAAGCAGAAAACCTTTGGGGAGTTTAGCACACATTCATGTAAGTCGACGACCATTAGTAAAAGAGGTTCAGAACTTATATGGATTGGGAATACGATTTGATTTATCAGATAATAGAGCATTGATAGCCCAATTCACTATAAAACCATTACTGATTGATCAAATTAAGATATTATAAGATGAAGATCCACAGTTAGTGAGAATAAAAGAAGACATTGCTACAGGCAAGACCTCTGAATTTGTAATTGATGAAGGTGTATGAAAATATAGCAATCAACTTTGTGTACCAGTAGTAAATGATCTAAGGGAACAGATAATGAAGGAGGCTCATTATGAAAATTATAATGCACATCTTGGAACTACCAAAATGTACCATGATTTGAAAGATGTTTATTGGTGGACTGGTATAAAGAAAGATATTACAGAATTTGCAGCACTGTGTTTAACATGAAATTTGAACATCAGAAACCATCTGGGCTATTACAACAGTTACCACTGCCAGAATGAAAAGGGGAGAGGACTACTATGGATTTTATAGTTGGATTACCTAGAACATTTGTAGGCTATGATTCTATATGGGTGATTATCGATAGGTTGAAAAAATCTGCTCATTTTCTTCCTGTGAAGACCACCTATTCTGTGTCCTAGTATGCACAATTATACTTAGATAAAATAATAAGTTTACATGGAGTGCCTATTTTCATCATTTCTGATAGGGGAACACAATTCACCTCTAGATTCTAGCAGAAGTTACATGAGGCATTGGGAACAAAGTTAGATTTTAGTACTGCATTTGATCTTCAAATAGATGGGCAAATAGAAAAGCTATTCAAACCTTAAAAGATATGTTAAGAATGTGCATTTTGGATTTTATAGGTACTTGGGACAAGCATCTACCATTGATTGAATTTGTCTATAATAATAGCTACCATTCAACCATACAGATGGTACCCTATGAAGCATTATATGGAAGAAAGTGTAGATCCCCTATATGTTAGAATGAAATTGGTGAAAGACATATAGAAGGCCCAGGACTTATTCAAGAAACCATAGAGAAAGTACCATTAATTCAAGAACGTTTGAAGACAGCTTTTAGCCGCCAGAAGAGCTATGCAGATCCTAAAAGAAAAGATGTTCAATTTAGTATTGGTGAACATGTATTTCTAAAAGTGTCACCAATGAAGGGAGTCATAAGATTTGGTAAGAAAGGAAAGCTCTCATCAAGGTACATTGGTCCATTTGAGATCTTAGAAAGAGTGGGATCAGTTTCATACCATTTGGCACTGCCACCCAATATGGAACAAGTGCATCCAGTGTTCCATATTTTGATGCTTCAAAAATATGTTTCTGATCCATCCCACATTTTACAAGCTTCACTGGTGGACTTGCAACAAGATTTGACCTATTAGGAAGTACCAGTAGCTATAGTTGATAAGCAAGTTAAAAGACTTAGAAATAAGAATATTCCTATGGTAAAAGTTTTGTAGCAAAGTCAATCAGTCGAATAATATACTTGGAAAACTGAGTCTGAGATGTTAGATAGATATCATCAACTTTTTAGTGGGTGATTACTTTAGAAAATTTGAGGATGAGAGGATGAATTTTAATTAGGGAAAGAGAATGTAATACCCTAGATAAAATAAAAATATAGCAGATTAAATATTGTACAAATTAATGAATAAAGTGAAAAAAAAAATTTTGATTGAAATAAAATTTTATTGTGCCAAAGTAATATAAATAAAAACTTTAAAGTATTTGAATTGAAAACTTTACAAGTATGAATCAAGTCAATTAACTGTAAGTTATTAAATAACTAATTATATTTATATAAACTATTAGAGGAATAAAATGACCTATTATAATGATAAATGAATTATTCATATGCAAAGAAGTGAAATTTATATGTTACTAAAGTGATGAAAATGAAAATTTTAAAACTGTTTAGCTACGACGTTAACTTGTATGTATAAAAACCTTAAAGTATATATTTGAAATGTACCATAACTTCATTAATAATATTTTATCATAATAATATACATAAAACCATATAAGATAACTTAAAATTAAAATTAGAAGTAAAAATAATTTTAAAGAAATTAATTCAAGTGTAGGTAGTAAATTAGGATATGAAATGACTATAAGGGCATTCAAGTTAACAAATGAGTGTAAAAGATTTGAGGGGGCAAAATGGACATTTTATCCACTTAATTCTCAGCCATTTTTCTTCCAAATTAAATGGGTGAGTTAGCTCCTTTGAATAGGAAGAGCTTAGGCAAATTTTGATTAAAAGGTTGACAAGTTTTGTTCTTATCTCACTATTTTTTTCTTCTTTCTCCTTACTATCAAAACACCTCTTCTCTATCACGAATTTCTCTCTTTTCCAGTATCCAAAAACCATTCTTAGGCTAGATTATTATGTCTAAAAGTGATCTAAATTAGAAAATTAAATCAACAAAGTGATATAAAGGCAAAGAAGGCAAAGGAACTCCTAAAGGTAAGAATATGAACATTCTAAATCTTAATATTTTATTTTATTTTTCTAAGTTTAAATCTATTATTTATTGAATCTGAGCTAAATATTATCATTTATACATATTAATTAAGTATTTAGGATATTGGAAATTGATTTATATTGAAAGAAATTGAAATAAATAATTTAACTACTGTGTTTTATTTATTTAAATATGAAAATGAGCTTTAAAATTCATAAACATTTACAGAAAGATGTATTTGGATGTTGGGAAGGCTTTGGTTAAAGTTCAAGTCAAAATGATGAGGAAAAATAAGTGAGTAAATAAGTGAATATAAGCTGCTCATTTTAATAGTTTGAATGAATACCACTGAAATTTGCTAATGTGTTTAAATTATTTACCTATATAAATAAACTCTATAAATTATGAAAATTTACAGAGAGGTCATATATGATGTTAGAAACATGCTAGAAAAATTTTAGGGCAAATGAATTTGAATAAATTAATATACAATTAAATGAATACAAACTACTCAAATGCTGGAATTTTGGTGTTTGGATAACTTGGGACTGAATTGAGCATAATAAAATATATTTGATTATGTTATAAATATAAGCATATAATAGATGAATATAAAGTTTAATATATGTATTTAATATTCCAAAAACTATAAATACTAAATTAATAAATAACTAAATCACATGACTTGAAGAAGCCAATGCTTTTTTTTGGCATATGGCACATATTTAAATTTACTATATTGTATAGCCCGTGGGATACTAAACCAGGCTGTCAAACACATTTGGACACCCCCATGGTCGTGGAACTCAAGGGCCATACCTGTGGCATACAAAACAACACTATTTCTTCAAAAAAATTTTAGAAAACATATTCGATCCAAGGCCCATGGTCGTGGCACTCAACAGTCATGCCCATGGCATTCCAAAATTGTGCAATTTGTACATTAAACTCTATAAAGCATAAACATATTCAAGATCTATGATAAAAATGAATCAAAATTAATTTTTTTTGATATAAAAAGAGTACATATCAAATACTTTAAGGAATAACTCATTTTGAGTGATTCAATCAACTGATTCAAACATTTAAATTAAAATAAATTCAAATATTTGCAAACTAAAGTATATAAGAACATACCTCTTTCCAAAACTTCATTTCTTTCTCTTTTCATTTTGATTACTTGTTGATAATTTCACCTTTTTTTAGCTTACTCTTCTAAAAACTTATATCTATATGTGATTTCCTCTTAATCCTTGATTAACTTGATGAAAGGAAGAAGAAAATAGAGAAGATGGTGATGGTGGTGGTAGATGGCGTGGATGAAGAAAGAAGAAGAAATAAAAAAAAATTCTACACACACATTTATATATATAATAAATTCTATCAAGTGAGAGTAATCTTATTTTAACTATGGTGCACCATCTCTCTTAACTTTTAATTTTAATTCAATTTTTAGTCTCGTAAAACTATAAAAAATAGTTTTCTCAGTAAATTTTAAGATATACTATTTACCATTTTCTACTTATATCATTTATATCATGTACTTAACCTTCAAAGCTGAATTTCAAATTTAATTCAAGACACACGCCTGTGTCTTCTCATTGACACCCCCGTGTAAAATAAATAACTTCTGTCACTTTGGAAAATTCTCTCAAAACAGTCCTAAAGCATATAACAATTTATATATATTTCAGTCACTCCAAACAAATATATAACACTCCAACGAAACCACTTATTATATATACACTTATTATAGAAAAATTCATAATTAAAATTTTCAGGGCATTACGAAAGGCCACTTTATCTAGGATACTCGTGGCTCTGGAAATTGTGAACCAGGATGCATGTGTATAGAAGAAATTGGAGAAAGTTATAAAAAAAACACCCCGACTTACAAGATCTAAGAGATTTTTATCTTTTTGTAAAACCCAGTGTTCTCAACACAAAAACCCTCCACCTGCAGATGATATCCAACCCTAGATAGCCATTCACCCAGAAACCCAGAAAAAAAGACTATTCTCTTCCTTTAGCCTTTTATGATGAATCTTTAAAGGTTCTTGAAAAAAAGGCTTATTGGAAGTATCAAAACTAACATCAATTCCTCCACCAAAAATTCAACCTAAAAAATGTATCCCTAAAACCCAGTTCCATTAACATCAACACAACCTTTATGCATGTTGTTTAAACCTCCTTCACCAGAAGACTTTCCACCTCTCCAAAAACAAACCAACCACTAAACCAAAATAAATTTTTGACCTTACATCCAACACACCACAATCATTCCCACTGGCCAAACCTAAGAAACCTCTCAAGTTCAAGAAGTTCTTAACTTGCATTCTTTGAATGTTTAGACTCAGAATCAGCATCTCCAAATGATTGATACTAAAATTTATCATTTGTCTTCCAAGTATGATAAGCATGCAACATCCTTGAATTTAATGTCTATTGAGATCTAGCAATTGTATCATAGTCTTTCACATAGAGTTTTTTAGCTTGACACTGAATTAAGACTTTTGATTTAGAAAAGAGATTCTAGTCCTTTCCTTTATGAAAAAGAAAGAGAGATACAAAAGTTGAAAACTCAAATTCAACATATTGAAAGAGATCTTCAACTTAAACAAATACAACCTTCACCTGATTACTTTAGCCCTTTTCCAAGCTTTTCATATATACCAATTTCTTCTTCTGCAGCACCTTTTGGAACATTTGTTGAACTATTCCCACCAGCAAAACCTCACCATTCCTATGTTCCCTCTTCTTTTGTTCCACCCACCACTGAAAAGACTTTTGTGGAAGTAACAACTGCTTTAACCTCATCCTTTAAATCAGAGGATATCCCTAAAACTTCTCTTCAGCAAATGGCCTTTAATGTTACATCCGATTCTTCAAATGATTTAAAGATGAAGTTTTCTCCAATGATTCAAACACAGATATCACACAGTTATTAATGGCAGATAATCCTAGAAACACTACTCAAGGTGTTCCTAGACCACAGGATCCACCTCCTCTTTATGTTGATGAACAAGAAGAATAATCAAGAGTTGAGGAAAATCAGCCAGAATACATCAATATCAATACCAGAGGTTCTAGTTCAGAAAATGAAGCCTGGTTTACTTTTGATGATTTTCCTTTGTCTAAATGGAGAGGCGGGATTGTAGAATTCAATGTCTGGATAGATGTTCAATTAGCAAAATATGGACTTACTCTACAAGAGGCTTTGAAAGAATTTGTTTCCAGAACAACTAGTTCCCTTAGAGAATGGATCTTTAGAATCAGTCCTCATGACCAACTTCAATTTATTAATTGTCAAGCAGCAACAGATGCTATGAACATGCTTCATCACATTTTCCTTGGAGATTATAATCTTGTTCAGAGAGCAGAATAAGATTTTTATTCTATAAAGTGTTGTTCTTTAAAAGAAAAAGATCTGGAAAGGCATTATGAGCGGATGGACAAGTTTTATCAGTTAAAGGGTGCCACTGATCCAAACATGAAATTCACTTATGTTGCTTCTTTACCAGATAAGCTTCAGCCTGAAACTCCAAGAATTGCTCAACAAACTGGTAGAGACTTATCTAAATTGTCTCTTGGTGAGATTCATAGATAATCATTACTACTTTAAGAAGACTTTATGAGCAGCAAGAATTTTTCTAGAAATGGAATGATGATAGGTCTTTATTAAAAGCAATATGCAAGAGACCATAATTAAAGATCAAATGTCATGAGAAGAAATGTTTCTATCATCCTAGAAAGAAATCTTATGTACATAGATATTCTCCTCCTAAATCTTTTCTTACTAAAAGATTTAGAAAGAGAAAGAGATTTAAGTTCTTAAGAAGAGATCCCTTTTTTTTCAAACCAAAAAGAGCTTCTGATCGATGTTACATTTGTAGAAAGAATGGACATTGTGTTAAATATTGTCCTAAATAGACAACTAAGTCTATTAAATTCATTTAGCATATCCAACAGTCCTCACTAGTTTCATTATTAGAAGATGCATACATTGAATTAGTATTATCTTAATAAGAAGAAGCTACAGATGAGACTTTATTTGCTCTTGAAGTCACAGATACTGATTCGGACTCATTTAAAGAAGATGATGATCCTTACATTCTAATTTTTCATCTTGATCAATCAGCTTTACCCTTTATTTTCCCTATTGATTTACATTTACCAATTCCTTTTGTAAATATTTTTGTTTTACCTTTCAAATAGGACAGGCCATTTTCTTTAATAGCCTTCATGGATACTGGAGCCCATAAATCCATGTGACCTCCATTTTACCTGATTCATATTGGAAAACTCATATACAACATTCTAGAGTTGTTGATGGACAAGTATTTTCTACACACTTAATTGCCCGCCAAAAAATTAGAATTTAATTTTTCCCAGACTGTGTCATATCGGCCCATGTCATTGGATCATCTCTCCCTGACAAAGATCTTTTGAATGGTTTTGATATTTATTATCAGGCCCAAGATCTAAAAATACTTGCCAATGGACTTAAGCATAATAAAATGTTCAAATCTTATACACATATAGCTAAGCTATATTCATTTGCAGAAATTCCTTCTGTATATGATAATGAGAAAGCATTACTCCTTCCTTCTTATGCAAACTCTCATTGATATTTTAAACACCCTTATCCATTGTGAAAAAAACTATGATTTCTTTATTTCTCTTCCTTTTAAGAAAAATGAAGATATCAACCCTATAAAAGCTTCACACTCTAGAATGACTCCTTCTGATCTTGCTCTTGCAAGACAAGAATGTGAATAGTTATTGCAGTAAGGTCTCATTTAACCCACCAGATAACGGGCTTGCCAGGCATTCTATGTAGAAAAATGGGCAAAAATAGTAGGAGCAAAGAAAAGGCTTGTAATTAATTATAAGCCTCTTAATTTGTTAATAGAAGATGATAATTTTTCATTGCTCAAGATTTCAACTTTGATGGTTCATTTGAAAGATACTAAGATTTTTTCCAAGTTTGATCTCAAACTAGGAATTTGGCAGTTGTGTATTAATTCAGAAGATAGGCCTAAAATAACTTTTTGTATCCCTAATATTCAACATCAGTGGACTATTATGCCTGTTGGATTAAAGGTTGCCCCATCACTGTTTTAGAAGGCTATGATTAGAATTTTCAGCCTATTCTCTATTCAGCATTAATTTATATTGATAATATCCTTTTCTTTTCATCAACAGAACAAGCCCATCATCAATTATTGAAACAATTTTCCTCCATAGTCCAATAATATTGGATTATGTTGTTAGAAAAGAAAAGTTTATCGGGTCAGACCACTATTTATTTTTTGGGTCTTCATTTTAAAAATGGATCTTACACTCCTAGCCCACATATAGCCCAATAACTTTTGAAATTCCCTGATTCAAACCTTTCACAAAAATAAATTCAATAGCTTCTTGGTATAATTTATTATATCAAAGACTTTTTTCCATCCATACCCTAACCCATTAGCCAATTGTCCAAACTCTTAAAGAAAAATCGACCACCTTGGTTAGAAAGTCAAACCCAAGCCATTAAAACATTAAAACCATAGCTCAGAGTCCTATTCCTCTTCATATTCCTTCCAATGGACTTAGAATTTTGTAGACAAATGCTAGTGATGAATTTTGGGGTGCTATTTTCCTTGAAAAAATTAATGGAAAAAATATTATTGTGAAAATGCAAGTGGACAGTGAGAAGACAGTGAAAAACATTATCAGTCCACTTATAAAGAAATTTTAGCCATTAAGTATGGAATAAAGAAATTTAAATTCCATCTTATTGGCCATCATTTTTTTATCCTGTAGGATAATAATTCTTTCCCTAATGCCCTATATTTTAAATAAAAAACCCTTCGTCCATAGCAACTGTTAAGATTACAAGAATGGTTTGCTCATTATGATTATTTAGTCCAGCATATTAAAGGAAAAACCAACCTTATCCCCGACTTTTTATCTAGACCAGCTAAATCCATAACCTTAAGTACCAAAACTCAGATCTTCCCTTTGATCATGATGAATACTAGACTATCTAGTTCACCAAGCTATACAGATAGAGCCATTAATTATGAATTTTTAGAATTCCCTCCAAGATGTCATCCCACAAATCCAAATGATATTCAACATTTTGCAAGAACCCATCTCCTCATTTATCTTTCACAAGTTCACAGTTATTTCAATGTCAGTCCATAACTCAACCTCTTTTATCCAAAATATCCATGGTTTTTTGTTTACCATCTCTCCCCATCCAATCCAAAAATCCATTCAAAGTTATGGCTTTTATGGTGTTATTCAACATTGTATCATGGTGCCAATGAAATACCAGTCATAAAAATGATCAATTTCCTCCAAAATGATAATAACTCCAGTTCCTTGCCATGGAAATATTTAAAGTGGCTTGATTCAATTTAAAATAAGATTAAAAGGTTCAAGAAAATTGCCCGATACTATAAACTTTGGGATAAGCCTCATGATGAAATTTAAAATTTTCATTCCATCTTTATTTTCCAAAGGCCTTATTCACAGTATCCCAACAATGGAGTTCTTTGGTCCCAGAACTTAGCATTTGAATGAAAATCCTTTTCAGGATAGCTTTTTCAAAAAGAAAACGTGCAGATAGACTTAAAGATACTTCTTTTTCAATTTAACAATTCTCCTTTGAATGTTTGAACACAACTTATCTGTACATCTCTTATTCTGGATAAAAATTGGACCACTGAAGCTGAAAAAAGATCTGAAGATGCTCAAAGAAGATTTGAAGAGACAACCATTGAGCTTCCTTTCCATCTCACAAGCAAATATTTCATTGATTATAGAGTTTTTGGTGGACCACTCAGTCAAACAGTAGATGACCCATTTAACTCATCCACACCACCACTTATCCAAAGAAATTTAGATGGATCAAAAATAACATAAAGAGATATTGATGAATCTCTTGCCATCTCAAAGCCCATGTCTAGACAAGATATAGATAGATAAATGACTGAAGATAAACCAATGGTCCCATCTCATTATGATTCTAACTCATATGATTATCAAAACATGAATCTGTCTCCATCTCACTTGTTTAGTGGTTTTATTGTTGTTGTCTGTAATAATTTTATTTTTCAGAGTATTTGTTCTATAGTCTTTTTAACTATGTTTGTAATAATACTGAGTGGAATCCCTATTCCCTCACATGTCTATTTTATAATGCAGTGTGATATAAGCAATGACAATTTTATTTTTGTTGTATTTTAGCTCCTCCTATATAAGGAGCTTAGTTTGTAATCAGAAAGGGATATAGAGAGTTTATCTTTTCTCCTCCCAAGTGTTCTTAATAAAAAATGAGTTTCTAAATTTTCTTCTTCTCTTTCCTTGATATTTTCCTGCATACTATCTATTAGACTAGATCCATTGATATGAAGAATTAATTATTAGATTTTTTTTTAACTCAGATGAATCAAAAGGGGGATGTCCTATTAAAATGCCCTTGGTGAGGCTCTGAGTTAGGACTATACATGAGATTAGTCTGTGTTCATGAACCTATGCAGACTTTCATCTGTGTTAGAATTAGTATGCTTTATTCTAAATTTGATTATGTGTATGGTATATAAGCTGGAAACCTCTTAGTAACGGCTACTGGCTGCGAGCATGTTTTGATGCATGCCTTAATAGGTATGACAATGTATTGTACCATATACTTGCATAATCTAGAACATTAGAAACTTCTGTGACCCCAGATCACACTAGGACTAGAATATTTAGATATGGGTCATTATTCTATATAATTATACTAATTATCCAAAAATTAGAATTATACTATTTAATTAGTTGTTATGTTTCAATTTTAACATTGTGCTTTGTTTTATTTTATTTATTTTATTTTTAATTGGTCTTCTCTTAAAAATACTATTATGGTCTATGACCACTTATAATTATTATCAATTTTTAATTCTACAAAATTAGTTATAAATATCTTGTATGAAAATGTGTTAATTTATTGCCTATTCATATATATATTGTCTTCAAAATAATTTTAGGTCATATATTGAAGAGAGAGAAAGTTGTAACTGAAAATTCTATATCACATGAAATTATTTATAGATCATAGCTATTTATAGACAATGAAGTAGCTTCTAGAAGAAGCTTGATGAACATTTGTACCAACTACTACTACTAACTGACTGAAAGAAAAAAAAACATAAGGTTGTATAAAGAGGAAGAAAATAAGAAGATATTTAGCTGTAAGTGATACAGTGTGTATCATTAAGGAAGAGCTTTTCAATCAAAATGCACAGCTTCACTTCAAAACACTGCGGATAACTTATAGCAGCTATATTCTATTAATCACCCTCTCAAGTTGGTGTTTGGTAAAAGATTCACCAAACCCAACTCACAACAGAAACAATAAAAAATGGGGGAAAAGAAAGGCTTAGTAAAGAAGCCAGTAAGCTGAGTATGAGAAGAAATATGCTTTGGAACAACAAAACCATCTTTGTATTCTCATGTATTAGATGGGAATCAATATCTAGATGCTTTTCATTTATGGAAAATAGGGTTAGCCATGATGTGAAGAGCTGTTTGATTGTCCATAGAGGAATTGGCAACTGAAGAGGAAGAAGTAAGTGACAAAATAGATAACTGAGCCATTGAAGTTCACACAAAGTATTGGCCATACATCGATACTCAGCGTCTGCTGAAGAATGAGAAATGTGTTCTGTTTCTTGGTTTTTCAATAAACCAGAGCATCACCAAAGAAAATACAAAAACCAGTGATGGAGCATTTAGTGTCTTTGAAAATGGCCCAATCCGCATCGCTGAAGGCCTACAATTGAGGAGTCTCGGATTTGGGATAAAAGAGTCCATGGCTAGAAGTTCCTTTGAGATTTTTAAAAACATGAAGAGCACTTTGCCAGTAAGGCTCTCTGGGAGATTGAATGAATTGACTCAGTTGTTGCACAACAAAAGTGACCACTAGAATGACCCAAATATAAACATCTAATATCTCTAACATCTAGTTTATGTTTGTGAGGAAGATTATTCTTAGCAAAGGCTAAATAACCAAAAGACTTCAAAATAGAGTAATCTTGCCTTTTGTGAAAAAGTATTTCAAATGGACTTTTCCATTATAGTACGGCAGTAGGTAATCTATTTATGAGGTAAGTATAGTGTATCAGAGCTTCTCCCCAAAAGTGATTAGGTAAGGCAGATTGAAAGAGAATAGTTCTAATAATTTGTAAGATGTGCCTATATTTATGCTCAACAATGCCTGTTGAGGTGTATAGGGACAAGTCTGGTGTAGAGTGCCAAAAGACGTAAGAAAGGTTTGACATTGAGTGCTCAAAAACTCAGCACCATTGTCTGTTCTTAAAACCTTAATATTGGTGTTGAATTAGGCATGAATTAGTTTGAAAAACTTATTTAGTAAAGGTACAGTTTGCGTATTGTTATTCATGAGATAAACCCAAACAACCCTTGAGCAATCATCTACTATAGTTAAGAAATATTGTGCTCCTGATGATGAAGGTTGTATATTTGATCCCCATGTATCAACATGTAATAGATTAAAAGGTGTTTTTGCCCTTAAGTTACTGATAGGAAATGGCAGCCAACATTGTCTAGCTACAGGAAAAATTTAATAAGAAATATGATGAGGTGTTTTATTCAAAAAAATCTAAATAATTCAACACAGAATTTGATGGATGTCCTATTTTATTATACCATATAGACACAGAGGTAGAATCAATAGTGTTTACAGAACAAGTATTATTGTCAAGACTAGTAGTCATTGCTATATTTGAATTTTTACAAGTGGTAATCAAAGATGTAAGTTCTAAAAGATAGAGGTTGTTAACTACACTGCCTGCAGCCATCAATGTATCACTCTTCAGGTCCTGTATCATGCAATAATGAGAGAGAAAATTCAATTTAAGTTTATTATGTTGAGTCAGTTTGGTAACAGAAATAAGATTATGGGTAAAGGAAGATATGCATAGGATATTTAAAAGTATCAGTTTAGGATGCAAGGTTACCGTCCCAACAAGATAAGCTTGAATCTTATTTCTATTTGGTAGGTGAACTCTGATTGGAAGAGTTAACGGTGTTATGCTACTAAACATTTTAACATCTGCACCTATATAGTTAGAGGCTCCACTATCTATAATCTAAAAATCTAGAAAGTTTATAAAGGACTTAGAATATGACAAATTACCTGCAAACTCCACAAATCGAACAAAATTCATGTAAGTATCTGATTCAACATGCTTGTCGTTCATCAACTTCGACTATTCCTGCTTAATCAAATTAGCCAATGATTATTATGTCATCCAATTCTTTTCTTCAGTAACATTCACTGTATCAACACCAGATTCAGGAGTACTCTTAACCATATGTACTTGTACTTGATTCTTCTATCTCCTTAATCAGCTCACTGTACTACCTAGGAACTCCAATAACTTAAAGTAAGTTTCCTTAACTTGTCTTGGCTTCTTACAAAAATCACAGAATCTATTTTCATTCCTATCTTCATTACTTTTTCCTAAAATATTCTCCACCATACCCTGGTTTACCAACAGTAAATGTTCGTGCAAGCAAAATACTATTGTCTGATTGTTCATCTATGTGCATATTAGCCAAACGTTGCCTCTCAACTCTCAAAATCAATAAGTGTGCCTTGCTAACATTAGGTAAGGGATCAGACATTAGTATCTAATTCTTTGCTCCATCAAATGACTCATTAAGTCCTACAAGAAACTGCATTAACCTAGTTAGAGAAACTGCTTCATCTATAGACTTATTTGCACTATAGTCACATTTACCTCAACTATAATGTGAGTAGGACTTAAGCAATTCAATTTATCCTAAAGTTTTCTCAATTTAGTAAAATAAGCATTCACAAAAAGATTAACTTGCTTGATTAGAGTAATTTCTCTCTGTAATATCGTGGTTCGTTACATTCACCAAAGTTATCTTGTAGTTCTCTTCAAAGATCTCTTACTGAGGTTGTATAGATAAAAGCATCTGCAATTTCCTTGCTCATTGAATTCAATATTTAAGAGATCACCATTGAATCAGTCCTTGTCCGCATCTTGAAATAGTCTGAGTCTTCCTTCGGAATTTGTGCATTCTCATAAATGAAACTTAGATTATTCTTCGCCACTCTTCTGAACTTCAACTTGATGATCTGCTTGTCTCTGATTCTCAGCCATAGTTTAATAAAACCTAGAAATTTAATTTCTATTGAAAATAAAGAATAACAAAGTATAGCTAAGTAGTTCTTAAGAGTAACTTCAAGAACAATTAGTTACAGGATAGCTCTGATACCATGAAGAGAGAGAAAATTATATCTAAAAATTTTATATCACACGAAGTTGTTACAGATCATAGCTATTTATAGATAATGAAGTAGCTTCTAAGAGAAGATTGATAATTTATAGACAATGAAATAGCTTCTAGAAGAAGCTTGATGAACATTTGTACGAGCTACTGCTGCTAACTAGCTGACTGAAAGAAAAAATGTAAAGCTATATAAAGAAGAAGAAAATAAGAAGATATCCAGCTGTAAGTGAGACGGTGTCTATCATTAAGCAAGAGCTTTTCAATCAAAATGCACAGCTTCACTTCAAAACGCTGCAGGTAACTTATAAAGTCTATATTTTGGTCATAACTTTTTTTTATTGAAATATTCATTCACTCATCGTAAAATTTTTTAATATTTTGTTTGGATATCAATGTTTTACATTTTTTAGCTTAATATTTTTTTTACATATTTGACTTTTTTTTAGCAGTGAAAAATGAATACTATTAATTATACTCGAGATTGAAAAGAGTTATAGAATTAAAAATAAATTAATTAAAATTATGAGATTTTATATTATTATTATTATTATTTAATTAAAAATATGAATTTTTTTTTTTGTCGATTTTTTGATATTCTTTAAGATTTGAACGGAGATGTCAAGGAAACTATAAAATTTATCATTTTAATCTTTCTTTTTTATTTGATTTAGATCACTAAGAGAAAAATTAATGTGCCAATTTGGCTATTGTTTAATTATAAAATTTATTTTTAAGGTCATTTTATATTTTTTTTCTAATTGGCGTATTCATATTAAAAATCTTAATATCATATTTTATATTTCTTATATATATTGTTCATTATAGAAGTGCTAATACTAAATATAAAACTATATATCCAAAATATAAAATTTTTAAGAAAATTAGTAGCACATATAATTAATTATAAAGTTTGGTGCCTAAAACATTGAGTTTACTACTAAAATTGTCTTGTTTATAAATATTAATGATAAAGCACCCTCCTTTGCTAATATTAAATATAAAATTATATATCCAAAGAATACTAAATATAAAATTTTTGAGAAAATTAATAGTACATATAATTAATTTTAAAGTTTGGTACCTAAAACATTGTGTTTACTACTAAAATTTTCTTGTTTATAACTATTAATAATAAAGCACCCTCCATAATAATTATGGGAGAGTAAACCACCCTCCATAATAATTATGGGAGAGCTTAAGCCAAGCTCAATTGAGTTTCCAACCAATTACTTAGTCCACTACATTGGACCCATGGCTCAGGTAGCTCTAATGATCTTGAGCCACTCACGGGTTATCGAGTTGGATTGCCAAGCCTAATTGATGACGATGAAGATTAAAAGTGTTAGATCTGCATTCTTTAGAAAGGGAGGCAACTATCCTTCCCAACCATCACATTAAGAGTAAAGCCTCATTTTTAAGTTAATGAGTGCTTTATCCTCGTGTAAATTAATATGAATCTTGCATTTTATAGCAGCTTAATTCTCTAACCATAAATTCCTTTTTTGAAGGTAAAAAGAAAGCAGAAAATTAAAAAGAAATAAACATACAAAAAAAAATAAAAAAAAAAAATACACACACAATAGAGAGAAAAATGCAAAAGGAAGAGCACATGGAGATGAGCAGCAGAGAGTATAGAAAGGCAAGAGGAAAAAAATATAGGGAGGCGAGAGAGTGAGAAATAGCACAGGGAGCCGAAAGAAAAAGAATATAAGGAAGCAAGAGGAGAAAAGCACAGGAGGTGAGAGAAAAAGAGATTAGGTGCTGGAGGGAGAGAGCATAGGGAGACAAGAGGCAAAGAGCACAAGGAGGAGGCCAGAGGCAGACAGCTTGATTATGGTTTTAGGGCTAGCAAAGGAAGAGGAGGTAGTAGTATGGCTTTTATATTTTTAGCTTGGCCGAGCCAATTTTCTTAACCTAGCTTGCAACTTGATCTAAAATTAAAAGATATTTAAAAAATCAAACGAAAAGTCCTAACTAATTTTTTTAAAAACTCAGGCCAGACTAAGTTTATAGACCGACTCTTACTCCAAATAATAATGATAAAAAGAAGCACATATAAAAATTGAATCAAGTAGTTTGAGTTATATTCATTATTGGTTATAGTTTTGGATTATTTTTACAATTATTATTATGTTGTGATTCACATATTATTTATTAGTAATTATAAGATTTTTTTGTGATATACATAATCTAATTTAATAAATCATATATTATATTTTAATTTTTTTTATAAGAAAGGAAAATAACATTTTTACAAAAATTTGGACTACTTATTTAGATGTGCAAAATTTATATAATAATGATAATGGAGAAATTTTTGAGTTTTTACATAAGGTATATATGTGATTATAATTTCTTCAATTTTTTTGTGTACATAAATATTTTAATTTTGTGATTTCAAATTTTGATATTGTGATAGTTTGGAAAATATTATGAGATATATTTTTGAATTTCAATTTTTTCACAGCTTTGCCTACTTAAAAATATACAGTTATAAAAATAGTTTCATTATATATTTTTGGCCTAATATCTTAAAAAAATCTATGAAAATATGACTTTTTTCAATCTAATCCTATTTTTTAATTTGTATCAATTGTGTAACACCTATTATTTTTTCATCAAATCTATCCAAGCTTGGCCTATGTAAATCCTAGTCCTTCATGGCATTCTTACATCGCAGCTTCAGTCCATTAAGCTCACTCATCAAAAACTCACCATTTCAGAAGCTTTTTTTCATTTGCTTTCGCTAAAAAAGCAGCATTTCCTTTTATCCCATTATTTTGTCCCTTTGCTTGAAAAACAATGTCGTTGCAATGAATAGGAAGAAAACAAAAATTATATCAACTCCTTCACACTATCAGCTCATGTTTTTTTTTTGTCCGTTGTTTATAGCTTTGAAACCCTAAGTGAGAGAAAGTAGTTGTTCACCACATTTGAAACAAATTGTTCCCCACTTCTTTAATCTACCACTAATTTAAAATTGAGTTACCTTCTGGGACCACAAGCAAGGCTTAAAATCTACTATGACTGTGTTCTTAATTTGGAGTAAGAATTTTTAATTCTTTTCTCTGTGGATTTTTTTATTCTGACGACAAGAAAAATATGGGTAAGGCGATGAAAAAGAAGCTTTGTTATATATAAAAAACACATTTGTTTATATTATGAAATTTGTTATTTCTTGCATGTGGAGTTTTTAAGGTTTGTTTACTACCATTTGCAACTAACTCTTTGTTGCTTTTGTTTTTGGTTTTTTTTTTTTTTTTTTTGTGATTTTGTATTTTATCATTTTTGCATTGGGTATGCATGATTTATTTTGCACGATTTGTAGTTGTCCCATGGAGTTGTGGCATGGAGCTAGTTTTGTGGATAAACCAAAGTCATCATACATAGGAGGTAGTTGCATTAGCTTGAATGATGCAAAAAGTTTTAACAAGGTTGATTTGTAGAAGATAGTTGAGTATTTAAGGTATAAAAATGGTTGTCAAATATGCTCAATAGCAAATGGGAGAAGAAGGACTAGAAGATCCCTTGTTGCTCTATGTTGATACAGATAAAGGCTTTAAATTTTTTTTGACACTCCATTGTATTATGGGTTTCTAAACGTATTTTGTGAAGCATCTAAGATAAAGACGTAGCCTTAGGTTTTCCTACCGAACATAGTTAGCCCCTTAAAGTGAAAACATTGAACATAGTTAGCCTCTTAAAAACCTTTGTTATCCCTTACTGACTACTAAGAGGAGGGAGTGAATTGATTCTTTGGGAGATTTAGGATTAATTGAAAATTAAGACAATTAAAAGAGTAAGAATTAGGGAAGAAGATAGACAAAATGATATATAGTAGTTTAAATTGAACAATCCTACATCCACTTCTCAACAAACTAGTTCAGTATTTCTACTATACTTTGATTTTATAAGCTCAACTCTAGCTTAGTGTTTTCTTAAGCTCACATCAAACTTTACAAGATTTGTGTTATCCTTACAACTGGCCTTATAAGAGCTTTTATCCCAAGGCTCACTCTCTAACCTAGTATTTTATAAGATCATAATAAACTTACAATTTGGTTTTTAAGAGTGCATGGCCAACTCTTAAGATATACAATAAATTATTACAATGAAAATTTAAGAAATTAAATTGCAAGAGTTTTGTTAATCATTGCTCAAAAATTATAATAAATGAAGTTTGGTGAGGTATTTATAGGCCTTCTATATCTTTTGAGTCATTGGAGTTCGAAGACACAATATCACCATCTTTACTAACCAAAATCTTTTGCGTTAAATGTTGTCGAAGGTTTTTAGTAGTCATACTCCTTGTTATGTGATCGCTAGAGGTATTATGCGATCATCCTAGACTTTCTGCAGTCGCGAGATTCTATCTATGTCTAATGGATACTTCCAATTGCTGGTTTATGTGGCATTTGATAGGTCGCTAGGAACCACTCAGCATCACTTTTATGATTCTGGCAGTCGCTCAATCCTTTGAGTGGTTGCACTAAAATGCAACTTGACTTTTCTTTAAGAATCTTTCTTCAACATGGCTTCATCTTATTGGTTGATCAATTTTTTCTAATTCTTTTTTACTATATGATTCTTATGATCACATAACTTCGAGATGGCGGTGATTGGTTACTTCTCATGTCATGATTTCATCATCACATCCCATTGCAAACCTTTTCATATAAAAGAAAATTTATACGATTGCTCAAACATTCAGGCGTTAGCATAAAATGTCTAGCAGTTTCGGTGACCGTCACGCCTTTGATGCGAACTCTATTTTGTCTCTGGGCATTCGTCATCTCAAGATAGTGGCCTCTCTGTGTGTTTCATGCAGTCCCACAATTGCTATAGTAGCTTGTCCTTGTGATCATGAACCCTATTATGTAAAAGTGTTGCTGGATCATCCATTTGTGCCTTCTTGCGAACAATTGGGGTCGTACAAAACATGACATATAGAGAACTTAAAACCATATGAAAACCCGAGGCAAAAACACTTAATAGAGATATTAGTACTTAGCAATTTGGTCATTTAAGATCAAAATAGAGTTCATTGTCCAAATATTTGACCAACAATCTTCTCATTTTTATTTTTTACTTTGGCAATCAAATTGAATATACAAGAATAAAGATAAGCTTTTTCATGTATCCAATTTTGTTTTGTTGAAAGATTTCAAGAGAAGTTAAAATTGTATAAGTAAAGTTAGTTTTTCTTCATATGAACTCCCCCTCAATCTATGCTACTCCCCTTTTGTCATATAAGTTAGCTCAAATTTTAATGAACTTCTTTCTTTGACATAGAGGTAAGTTAATATTCAATTTCAATATTTCTCCCCTTTTAACAAAGGCAAAACCATAAGAGAAAGAGAAATATAAAATAAAAGGAATTAAACTTGCATTAAAAGACAGAGAAAAATTACATAAAAGAAATGTGTGATCATTGCATCGTAGTCCTCCAAAAGGAGTTAAATCATACATTGATCAAAGAGAACAAAGAAAGAAAATAAAAAAAAATGGAAAAAAAGAGAGAGTGAAGATAACAAATAAAAAAAAATAAAAAAGAAAGCATGTGGTTTAATCAGAATCACTATCACCATAGTTCATAAGAGGTTCATCCGCCTTTTCTTTTCCTTTGCTTATTTGAGCAACTTCTCCTTTACTAACAACTTCCTCTTCATTAGCAACTGTCTCAAATTCCTCTTCTAAAGGTGAAGTAAAGATTGGTTCATCATCAAAAGGGCACTCCCCATGGTCACTTACATCTCAATCTCCAATATCACATTGAGGGATATCCAACTTCCCTTGCATCTCATAGATATCATGATGCACATGTGATAAGATATCTACCTTCCTATTCAATTTAGAGTATATTTTCGCTACATTCCTCTTTAAATTGTTCATTTGCTTTTGGATGGAATGGAGAGCTCTAAGGATCAAATTGGTTGAGGAGAATTCACCTTTACTTTTAGATGGCTTGAGGGCTATCTTAGAATTTGCCAATTCAACTTCTTCACCAACTGTATTCAACCTTGGCCTCTTCTTTTCTCTTTTAAGAACACCCTTACTACTAAAGATATATATATTGGTTCCTAACCATTTCGATTCATTGGCCATGTTTAAGATAGCAAATGGTAATGGCATTGGCGGAGGGGTTAAGGATCTCTCAAGGTAGCTAGGTTTAGCTCATTAAGGATATTATAGTGTCTAGCAATTTGAGTGATTTAGGATGAAAGAAAGAAGGTTCTTATTTTGTAGGTTGCATGGTGCATCAAGGCATCAATGAGGAATTTGGTGTTTTGAGCTTGAGCACCATGAACAAGGGCATGCATAAAGAATAAGTCACATTGAGTGAGATAAATCAAGTATCATTCCATGAGAAAGAAGTATCCTAAGTACTAAATAATCAAATTTTTTATTATTTGGAAAAACTAAGTTGATTTAATTAACTTAAAATTAATCTAAAGTAGATTGTTTGAATTTAACTATTATATTTTAAAACATAGGGTTAGCATACCTCAATTGATTTTTTAATGAATTTCCAAAGGTTTTGATTCAAATTTGTTCTACTCTTAATTATTGGTTAGATTTTTCTAAATTAAGCTCTAGTCTCTCTCAAGTTCTAAAACTAATATTAACTTAATTCTTATGTCTACTCACATGATCACAAGTAATTAAGTCAATAAATTAAGATTTGTGAGAATCTTTTAATCAACCTCTTAAGTGTTCTCCTTATCTCTAAAAAATTACTTAAGATTGTTTTCTCTTTAAAATAATATTATGTTTTCACTATTGCTCCATCACACAACATCTCAAATCAAATATATATCAGTTAGATAAATATTATCATTAAGCACAAAAATAATAAAATAATCAAAATGATAATGTAATTGAATTATATAATCATTAATTATTCCATAAAAAAATTAAAATAAGAAAAAAATCAAAATAAGGGTCTATCTCTAATTAAACTTTTAGTTATTCATGATTGAAAAGAAAACAATGCAAGTATTAAAGAAAATAATTGAAAACATTATGAATTAAAGAACAAGAAAAATCAAACTCTAAATCATCTTTGGATTGAATAAAACTCTTTTTGGAACTTAAATCTCTTTCTTGAACCAAGCCTCCTTTCTTCTCTCTAAAGAAATCTTAAGAACAAGACTAAAAATTATAATGAGAATTGGATGATTAAGGAGAAGGTTGGAGACTTGCTTATATAGTGGTTTCAAGACTCCCAAACTTATTAAGAATAGAATAAAATAAACTTGAAGACTTCTAATATGATTAAGAATGAATCTATGACAAATTTGAAGACTCCTAATTTGATTAGGAATACAATTAAATAAAATCTTAGTGAATCTCGCACAAATAGCCACCATAAAAAGTCCACGAATGTACTTTTTGGGTCCCACGAGCATACATAATTATACCATTTTGAGCTGTATGAAAAATCTTCTTCAAGAAGTAACAATTTGATTTGCACTGTTGTGGGATTAGATTCGCATGGCTGTATTCTTCAACTTGCTTCTGAAACTTTTATGCATCTTTCCCTTCTCTTCAAACAATGTCATATTAATTTCCACGGGCATGAGAAATGATTTGCATGACCTTAAAGATGATTTTCCTCATATTTTGAGATATTATGCCTTCTTTTTATTTTGAATTTCAGTTTTCTTCATATTTTAATCAAACTTTGGCCAAATTTCTTCCAAATTCACATTTTGTAAAGCCAAACTTCAAATTATAGCTATTTTAGCTTTTACAACAAAAACTCATTAAATTCAAGTGATAATAATAAAAGTATAATTAGAATAATTACTAAATAATATATAAAATATGGATTTATCATAGGATATAAAGGAGTTGTTCATCGTTGAGAAGGGAGGTAAGCTAGTTTTTTAGAAGAGCTAATGGTAAGAGTAGTATTGCTAGGCTGCAAAGGGAGCTTTTTTTTAGATACTATGTATTTTATTTGGTTGAAAAGAGACTAAGTAGCTTTTAATCATTGTGTTGATGATATAAAAAGGATATGCTTTAAAATTGCATATTCTATCAAAGTTACTAGTATGGGCAACAACAAAGGAAGTAGGGAGAGTGAGTGGAGTTAATGAGATTAGACGAGAATTTTAGGAATCTTAGGGTTTACTTATGCATGATGATGCGAAATCGGGAGTGGAAAATGTAGTATGGGGTGTACTGCAATGGTGTGAACATAAGGGAGGTGTTGACATCTTTTAGATATTAGTAGGTAAAGGCTACTGTCGGATTGCCTTCTATTCCTAATCAGGTCTAATCAAATAGATTCTCATGTGAGAAACTATTATCTTGATGATTAATTTGGTGAGCTGAGATGGTTTTTTATTGTTGCAAAAGAGTTTGGTGTGAGATTTCTTATTGGTTGCTAGAGTGGGAGTGGCTTTATTGTAGAATGGTCAGAATTCTGTTTCGGTAGCTATAGGGTTTGGGTTAGAGCAATTATGCAGTAGATTTGGTACTTCCAGTTGATAGGTAATTGGTAAAGAAAGGGAAATATTGTTGCATGTGCTGGGAATGTAGCAGATAGAATGGCTAGGTGCTACTTATATCATAATGTGGAACTTTTACTAAAATGTGAGAGCAAATCTCATATTTTACCAAAATATGGGACTTACTCCCATTATTACTAATATATGGGAGTCAAGCATTAAATCGAAAGCTCACTTTTGGTTTGATGCCTGAATATTTTTTTTAATTTTTTCTCATCTTGAGTCAAATCAAAAGTCATAGTTTTAATTTCACTATACTCTCTCTGCATGGATTGACTTCAATCCATGCATATTCAAATTCAAAATTTTAATTTCTTTTTCAAAACCAAGCCGAAAATTTTTTAAAAAGAAATGATTAAAAATTATGCATAAGATTATATTTTAATTTAAGAAATTAAAATAAAAGATTATTATTGTCCCAATAAATTAATTATAACTTTATAAAAAATAATTATAATTATAATTAATAATAACAATAATTAATAATTATGGGCCAAATAATTAATAATTTTATTTTGTGCCCAAATATAATTAATAACAATATAATTATGATTAATAATTATATAATTAATAATAAATATAATTAATAATAATATAATTGATAATAATATAATTATAATTGATAATTAATAATTAATAATAATTAATTATAACAATAGATAATAATTATGTTTGGCCCAAATAATAAAAGAATTATATTTGGGCTCAAATTTAATTAATAATAAAAAAATTCATAATAATAATATAATTAATAATTAATAATAACAATAATTAATAATTTTATTGACCCAAATAATTAAAAGTTATAATTTGGGCGCAAATAATTTATAATTATATTACAATAATTAATTATATAATTATATTGTTATTAATTATATTTGGGCTCAAAATAAAATTATTAATTATTTGGCCCAACATAATTATTAATTATTATTATTATTAATTATAATTATAATTAGTTTTTTTATTTTTTTATAAAGTTATAATTAATTTATTGGGACAATAATAATCTTTTGTTTTAATTTCTTAAATTAAAATATAAACTTATGCATAATTTTTAAGGTTTAGGAATAACTTTAAAACTAAAATTATTTTTTATTTTTTCATAAAGTTATAATTAATTTATTGAGACAATAATAATCTTTTGTTTTAATTTCTTAAATTAAAATATAAACTTATGCATGATTTTTAATAATTTCTTTTTAACAATTTTTGGATTAGTTTTGAAAAGTTTTTTTAAAATTTTGAATTTAAATATGTATGGATTGACGTCAATTCATGTAGAGAGAGCACAATGAAACCGAGATTACAAGTTTCGGTTTCACTGCATTTGAAAAAAAATTCTTTACTCAAACCGAACTATGACGAGGAAAAATTAAAAAAAAATATTCAGACATCAAACCGAAAGTGAGACTTTCTATTTCATGTTTGACTCTTATAAATTGGTAATAATGGAAGCAAGTCTCATATTTTGGAATAATTATATGCTACAACCGTTGTAGCAATAAATGCCTACAACGGACCAATGGAATTCTTACACGTAGATTAAATGATTCATTTCATTGGTCCGTTGTAGACATTTAATCTACGTGTAAGAATTCCATTGGTCCGTTGTAGGCATTTATTGCTACAACGGTTGTAGCATATAATTATTCCATATTTTGGTAAAATATGAGATTTGATCCTATATTTTAGCAAAAGTCCCCAGAATATAGGTTGAGAATGTAGGAAAACTATTATTCTAAAAATGCAGTGGTTGAGGTTGTGCAAGTTTGGTAATAAAATGATATTAATGAAAAAAAAATATTTTTATGAACTAATTGAAAAAAATAATAACAAGATAAAAAATAATTTTATATAAATCTATTTTAAAAAAGAATTACTTGATAAATGACAAAAAAAAATTCTAAACCAATTTTCAAGCTAAATTTTCATTATATATTCACTTAATGATTATAAATAAAATTAATTTTATTGTCATAACTAAACTGTTTTATTTCTTACCATGGCTAATGGTTTACTGGTAGATATATCCAAAGTGTTTTAATAAAAAAAAATTCATATTTTTTGAAGTGTGTATTGAAAGAAACTAATTTCTTTAGCTTACTAGGAAGCTGTCATTTTAAAAGTCAACATTAAATTTTATCTGAATCTTAACTTATACTTCTAAAATAGTCTTAACTTAAAATAATAATAAATGAAAACAATTAAACGAAAATTGCGAAGTAGATTAAAGGGAATGAGAAGGATATATTAGAGAATTGGATTATGATTAAGAGGAATGAGCAAATCGAATAAAAAATATTCAGAATAAAAAACTATCGTTAATCAGTTCAACATTTCAATAATTTTGAAATTGATTGTCATACATCTAACTGATACCCAAACTTATTAAATCAATAATGAAATAACTAATTTTAGTGTTGATGATACATAGAACAAATGATGCAAGTAATTTGAAGGAAAGAGTAAAAAATAAAAATAAAACTAAGAGTCGTACAGGCGGGCAAGAATACTGTCTCGAAGTAAATGTCCAAAAATGGCCGAAAACACTGTATTCAAATTAACAAGCAATTGACATATCTTAATTTCATAATTGGGTTTAATTAGGTCTTTATTATAATATTTACTCACGCTTAATGCTGAATTTAAGGCTTAATTATGCTCTAATTGCAATTAAGTTAATTGGAGGATTTCTTAATTAATTTGTCTTTTCAATTGATTTTGGAACTTCATAGTAAAATCTTAACTGTAAGAATCTTTTGAATTTTGTTCTTGAAATTGAAAATTTTTATGCAACATAATGTAGTATTCTCTTCATCTTATTTCAAGTGTTATAAGAAAAAAAAATTTATTTCACTTCAAGTGTCGATTAAGAATTTAAAAAAGCATTAATAAAAATTTTTAATATTATCTCTATTAATTAATAAAAAAATAAATGAAGTGAGAAAGATGAAAAATATTATTTAGGTAAATTATAATAAATTTTTTATAAAATTTATAATGGGTAATTTTTTTATCTGTGTGTACCATTTTTACACGCCATTTAAAATAAAATAAAGAGAGTATAAAAAAATACTATATGAATCAATTTGATTTAGATCAAATGCACTTTATGCATTAATTATGAAGAAAAATGACTATTTTAACTTTAATTAATTTAGAAGGAATTAGATTATTAATAATCATTAAATACTACAAAATTAGTCTTAATGATATTATTAATGATCATTGAGCACTACATAAAAATTAATTGTACAATCAGCCATATTTATATTTATTAATATTTTTCATATAAAACTCAAAATTTGATAATATTTTTACAAAGTAAAATAGAATTTATAAATTATTAACTATTTTGCCAATATTCTATTGTTAAATACTTTTCCTTTTGTAAATTGTTAGTAATAGAAATTTTAATATGAAAAAACCATATTTATTTGTAATTTGCATAAACGGCTCTTAAATTCAATGGTCCTCAACTAGAATTTAAGAAATGTGATAAGTTATAAAATTATACTAAAAAAATTAAAAAAATATATGAAATAGAATATTACATTATATTATATATATATATACACATATATATTGCACATTGTTTTTCTTCTTCTTATTCTACATCTATACATTATATCAACTATTTTTTAATTATTTTATTCGAATTGAAAATTTTAAATGATATCATCCACTTTAGATGTAAATATTTTTTTTGTACTTGATGTAAATTTTTGAGTCTTATTGCTATAGGATAATAAAAAAAATGATAAAAGAAGAAAATTTAGGATCATTCAATTTAAAGATTTTTAATCTACGAATTGGATTGATTGCTTAAAAAATGTCGAATTGGGTTAAAATCAGACCATTGTTTATATAAAAAATAAATTAACTAAAATCCACAAATATTTTCTCATTGAGTATTACACATAAAATAAAATAAAATAAAATAAAATAAAATAAAATAAAATAAAATAAAATAATGTGTGATGTTTATGAAATTTGATGCTACACTTAAAAATAAAAGGAATTTACATCAAATAGGAAATTAAAATTATTTTTTTCAAGTTAGATTTATTTTTTTCATTTTTACTTTTTAACTTTTGATTTTTAACTTTTTTTTTTCAAATATACATTGTCTTTTTTTTATATATATATATTTTTCATGTTTTATTTTTTTTCTCTGTATTTTTTCCTTTCCCTTCTTTAATTTTCTTTCAAATATTATTATTTTTTATTTGTTTCATGTTTCTTTTATTTTTTATATTGCAATTGATTCTTTTATTTGGTTATTAAACTCTCTTATTTATTATTATTATTATTATTATTATTATTATTATTATTATTATTATTATTATTATTGCTAGATAGCTATTTTGTAATATGGTGATATTTTGGATTATGTTAAAATTAGTTGTAGAAGTCATTATATTTACAACATATACACAACATATGCATAACATATTCACAATATGTATAACACATTTGTGCTAATAATGATATATATATTCTCACTTAGAATTTAATATATGGATATTATTTATAAAATATAGACATTATAATTAAGGATGATGAGAAAATAATGCATATATACATAACATATGCAAAAAATATTCACAATATTGCATAACATATTCACAACATATACGTTATATTATATTACTATTAATAGTAGTTTATATATTCTCACTTGGAATGTAATATATAAATTATATATATTTACACTATACATACATTATTTTTTAAGAATATATAAAAATAGTAGATATATTTTAACTATAGCTTAACATATTCACAATATATATAAAACATATCCACAATTTATACATTATATTATGTTACTTTTAGTATTAGCATATATGTTCTCACTTAAAATTTAAAATACAAACTATATTTTCACTGTATTTACAACATATTTAAAGAAGATATAAAGACAGTATATTTATTTTTAACTAAAACTTAATATATTCGTAATATATATAGCATATGCATAACACAATATATACACAAAATATACGATATTTTTGAAAATCGACAAAATGATGAAAGTTTTATGGAAAGGACATTGTATCATATTTTTGTAATTTCAAAAACATTGGTTTAGTATTTTTGTAATTTTTTAAGATCTATATTTTTTATATTTTCTTTTTAGTGTATTTTTGTAAAATTCCAAAAAAATAAATAATTTAAATTTATACATATATAACTTGCTTTTAATTAAAAAAAAATATTACAGTAGATATCATAATGGTCAAAATCTGAATATAAATATTATTAGAGACATATTTTTTTTTTTCTATGCTTAGCATCTATTGCCTCATATGTTTAAATCAATAGATGAAGAAAAAATTAATTTATATGGCTTTTATGTTTATAATTAACTTTTATTTCATACTTATATTTTGTTTTATTTCAGATATTATTATATCATTGAATCAATATATAAATCATATATAAACTAGGCTTACTTAAAATATAAAATAAAATACTTGATAAACTAAAATCATATATATATATATACATGTATATGCTTATATTATTTGATCATATTAGTTATACCAGTAACTTCATATTATTTTCAAAAATTTTATAATTTATTGCTAGATTAAATAATGAACTTCAATTCCCTTATTAAAATAAAATTTGGCTTAAAATTTTGATAGAATTATTGCTAATTTTTAAAATTTTAGATTTTACCAAAGCAAAACTATTAGAAAATTTAACCTAGTAACATGAGATATTTTATATTTAAAAAAAGATATATATAAAATAAATTCAAATTTTAAATTTTGAAATATAATTTAGCAAACAATAATGTTGATTTTCTTAAAAAAAAAAATTAATGTGCAGTTTAGATAATACATATAGTGGATGAAGAATTTATAATTTCCAATTTCTCAAAAAAAAAATTTTTTTTAAAAATTTTTATTATATAGATAAGATATTCAATATTAAACTAATAAAGTATAATTTATTATTGAAGTGAAAATAAATATAAATAAACAAATTATTATTACTTTATTTTTTTAATAATATTAGCATTAATTGCTTTTATTGAAAAAATGAAAGAGTACTAATTATTAATGACATCGAATTTGAAAAACAAAATCGTAAACTATAGAAAAAATTAGCAAAGACAATAAGATAAGTAAAACAAAACTAAAGGTAAATAAGTAAATTTGCATAAAATTTATAGATTTGATTTGGATCAACTTGATCCATTTAGTACCAACCATTTTGTCCAAAACGTACAAATTCACTTATTGTAGGATGTAAAATGTTTTTGTTACCCTTAGTTAAAAAAACCCAATTAGTAATTATTCATTAATATGATTATTAATTATATTGTACAGTATGATTATTAATTGCATTACATAGGAAATATCTATTTTTTAGTTTCAATTTGATGTTTTTATATTAAAGATAAAAATTACAGTGAATGCAAATAATAAATGAAAATTTAAAATTTTGAATATTCAAAATTTTAAGCGTTGAGTATGTGTAATATATATATTTACCAATTAAAAGTAAGATATAAAAACAAAAATCGTACCTTTTTTTTAAATTTTATTGTGATAATGAAATAATTATCTAGCATACATCAAATTTTAAATAATAATATATAACAAAATTTTACTATTATTTTTAATTTCAAAAATATTAATATAAATTATAATAAATAATTTAAAATATAATTTATACTTAAAAGAGAAAAGCATGATGTGGCAAGAAATAAAGTGATAAAACATAAAAGTATATTGATGTATGTCACATTGATAAATTTATTTTTTTAATATTATTTAATGCATAAAATAATTTCTAATTAAATATGATTTTTAACTATTTAATTTTTATTTTTGTTTTATTTAATGTAAACATTAATTTTTTTGTTTCATTATTTATTAAAATAAAATTTACTATCATTTATTTAATTTTATATGAAAATCATATATTACATTTATTATATTTTTTTATATGTAACTTGTCTTATATATTTTTACATTCACTACAAATATATAACTAATTATACTAAACTCCACTACAAGAATTATGCAGTTTAGAAATGAAATTTTCGTTTCTAAACTTGAAAATTATGTTTCTAAATAGTTTTAGAAATGGACTTGAAACTGAAAAACCTTTTGTAAAATGCTCATCTCTAATGTAACAAAAATGAAAATTCTAGTCCGTTTCTATTCTAGAAACGGACTTGAATCACATATATCGTTGTAGATTTAAAATGGAATGCACATTCATTTCTAAATCGAGTTGTCCTAAAAATCAAAGATTTATTTCTATTAGAAATGGATCTGTCTGTTTCTAATAGAAACATTTCTAATAGAAACATATTATGATTCGTTTCTAATAGAAACATATTATGATTCATTTCTATTAGAAACAGAAAATGTCGTTTCTAAACCAAAAAATTAAATCTTTAATTTCTCATAATCCATTTTTATTAGAAACGAAAAATTCTTTTTGAATTCATTTCCATTAGAAATAGAAAATTATGTTTTTAATTGCATTTTATTTTTCATCCGGTGAAAAATGTATTTATTACATTTGATACGAATGTTCCATTTGTAAAGAAACAAATTTTTTTTTGTTTCTAGTGCCTGTTTCTGTTATAAACAAAAAATTGATTTCCATTCACCATTCTTCTATTAACGAATGAAAAAGCGTAGAAATAAAAAAAATTTCATTTCTAAATATTTTATTAATTATTTTATAATATTTTTGTATTTATTTTAGTTTATTTTATTGAATATTTTATATATTTTCAGTATTATATATATATTATTTTTATTCTAAGAATGTAAATGCAAACTCGAAAATAATGAGAAAATATAAATATATTTATAATGTAAATAAAAAGTATGAATATCGAAAAAATATTATATCTGTCAAATATATCGACATACCAGTCGATATATTAATAATGTATAATAATAATGTCTAAAATATCTAATAATTTGCACATCTATCATATGCAATTGATATACCAAAAATGTATAATAATAATAATAATATTTAAAATATCTGTAAGTTCGTAGGCCTATCATATGCTGTCGACATAATAGTCAAAATACCAAAAATATATCGTTGGATGCATTCTACAACTATGATTGCTGCTCCTTCACCTACATGTATCGCTCCTAAAAAATATAGCCAACAAAAATATTTAATATATTTATTAATTATAAATAACTAGACTCAAAGTAATAGCTAACAAAAATATTGTAACTTCCATGAATGCTCTGAGCATGATTGCAAGACTTGCAAACTTCTAAACGAGTGAAGGATGTGATCTATAGGCCTTAGACATACACAAACAAGGTTAAATAGTTCATTTCTACAATCTAAGATCAACTCTCACATACATTTTGAAGGTATGTAAGCATACAAAACAATCAAATTACCAAAATTAAATCTTGAACTCATCAATGAAATAAAAATTCATGTCCATAGGTCTAATCATCAAACAAAACATATGCATTCACAAACCAAAAATAAATTAGGAGCATTACTTTAGCATACAACTAATTGATCATATCTTTTGTGATATGAGTAGCCTATAAAAGTTTTAAAAAATATGGTAAAAGAGGAAGAAAATGACCTCCAATTACATTGAAACTATGCACATATGGAGACAACTCACAAAAATAGTAGCAGCAGTAGCAATATAATTCGAAGCATTTCCAAAAGAGTTCAAAAACAATAGCAGCAACAACAATAATACAATTTGAAGCATTTCCAAATTAATGGTCATGACAAACATAATTTTCATTGATCAAATTTTCAATGTAACAATGTAGCTAAAAAACAACATCAAAAATATTAAATAACAACAACAAAAATCAAAATTTCAATCTTTTTTCTCAAATTTGCTGAATTTTGAAAAATACGCCTTCAAAACTTGATTAATCACTTGGAATAAGCAAAAATCAATAATAATAATAATAATAATAATAATAATAATAATAATAATAATAATAATAATAATAATAATAATATATCTTCAATAAAAAATTATTTGTCACATAATTTTTGTAAGACTATGATTGTGAGATGCCGTACCACTCAATCCAAAACCAACAAAAAATAGATAATCTCACAACCTAAACACAAATTCCAAAACTTGATATATGCTATCAGCTTCAAATGTAATACAAACAAGTGCATATGCAAATTGCATATATATAATCTCACAACACAACCATAAATTGCATAAATAATCTCGCATCCCATATAACATCCGTTAATTTACAAAAAAAAATTAATTAAATAAATTAAGTAAATAATTTGAATGAAAATTGAAGGATTAGAAGTGAGAAAATAAAGTGTATATGTGAAATATATATGTCATATATATAACATATACAAAAGTCAACATTTAAAAAAGAAAGTCAATGGTCAAATGGTAAAATTATAAATATGCTTTATAAAAATAAATTAATTAAATAATTTAAAAATAAATACTTTATGAATGGAAGACAAAAATTATCATTTTTAAAATAAATAAATAAATAATTAAAAATATTAAAATAATATATATATGGTCTTAAATTGAAAGAGGAAAGAAAGAAGAAATATCAAAATTATCATCTTCTTCTTCTTCGTCAAGGGGGCCGAACCTCCATGGTTAAGTTAGCAAAAAAAAAATTTCTTCTTCCAAGCATCAAGAATTGGGGGAATTTTGAAGAATTAAGTGGAGATTTGGTGATTTCTTCCCTAATTAGTAAGCTTTCCATCTTAATCTTTGAAATTTCATAAAACTATGAATATGTGAAGTTTGAGATTTTGGGTATGTGTGTTATAATTACTTGGATGGGTATGTATGATGCTATTTCGACTAGTATATAATGATTTTCAAGTTAGATGGAAGAAAATATTAAGTTTAGGTTGAGTTTGGATGAAGATGGTTTAGGGTTATGTTTAAATTGGAATTTTGCAATCTTGTGTTTTAATTGCTCAAATGGATTCAAAAGATGTTGTTTTGATGCTTAAACAAGGATTTTAAAGTCAAATGATTGATTTAATCAAGTTTGGTTGGAGATTGAGAGAGGTAGTGTTGAATTTAGGGTTTTGGAAGAGGATTCTTAAAGTATGGATGTTTATTTGATTTTAATGAATAAATCATGTTACTAAATGATTTAAATTATAGAAATGAGTCTGGATTAATAATTGGAATGGGTTGGAATGAAGAATTAGAAATAAAGAGGCTTATGGCACATTTTAGCGTTTTGTACAAGAATATGTGTTCAATTGATATAATTGCTTAAAACATGTTTTAATATGATTATATTAATAAAAATAAACTTAAAACACCATTTATAATGGATTAAAAATGAAATTCTAAAGTTAAAGTAAGGTAAGGCAAATTTTGAAAAATTAGTAGGAATGTGATTTAATTGGGGTTTAATATTTAAAATGCCTTGAAATGTGATGCTAAATGATTATATTTACTCATATTTTGGATAGGTATTAAGTGGAAGCATTTTGCCTAACCCTAGTATTGAAGAGCATATGGAAGTGAAGGATAAAGAGTGACTTTAGCTTGGGTTTGAGTATTAAATTAAGGTATGTACATACTTTTGATAATTTAAATATGTTTTCATTTAATTTAGCATAACACATTTTGGATAGAAAATGTGTTAATCTACTTAGTTATTTGAATATGCATATACATTGTGAGATGACATGTGAATAGATGAGTATGCATTATGTACATTGTGAAAAGCCATTATTAATGGCTAAAATGAGTGAAAGGTAATTTATTTGAATTATATGAAAATAACCCAAAAATGGTTGCGTAATATGATTGCAATGCTAAATGTCATACATTGTGATAAAGTGATTAGACATTGTTATGAATGAGAAAGATGAGAAAAAGAGGCAATGTGATAAGAAAGTTGGTTATGAAAATATGAACTATTTGTCTATTGCTTAGTATATTATTCAATTTTTAATGTTCTGTGTAGTGGCATGCCTATGAGATTATTGTCATTATTTGCCTTCGGGGCTAGATGTTGAGCGTCATAGATATATGATTTGCTTTCGGGCTAGACGTTGGACATCACTATAATTTTCCTTCGGGCTAGACGTTGGACGTCACTTGTATTACCTTAGGGCTAGACACTATTGTCAAAATAAACTAAAATAGTAACTCTGAGATTGAATAATGTACTAGGTTAGTTGAGCCCAATACTTATGTATGTATTGATGTGATGTTTAGAAAGAATGATAAATTGGAGTAAAGTGAAATTACATATTACATTGTGAAATATCATGATACAGTATAATGCATTGGCTTTTCTTTTAAAGTTTCATTATTATCAAAGTATGTACTGCTAAGCTTTTAGCTTAGCGTGATTAATATTCATCCCGCAGGTGATAGGGTTGCCAATAGATCTGGAGAGTTCATTTAGACTTAGGTAGGTCTAGACTTGAGGTTGATAGTGTTTGAAGTGAGTTTTGCTGACACAGGATCAGAGCCAGTTACTTTCATGTATACATTTTATTTTATAAAATATGATAATTATGCATATTATGTTTATAAATTTGGAAGTGTTGTAAACTATAAAGAGTTTTGGACATAGTTTTGTGATATGGGATTGTATATATGTTATATATATATATATGTACAGATTTGAGTGTTTTTGTGAAAAATTGAAGAATTGTTGGATTTACTATCATTGGGAGTGTTTTTTTTCTGTAGGTTGAGAAATGTTAAAATTTTTAGGATATTCAAATTACAGACAAAAGTCTATCAAAAATTTTTCCAGATTTGTTTATATAAAATACTTTTTTTTGGGTACCTAGAACTAATAAAGAATATTTTATTTACTTAAAAAATATATTTTTTTAATATTTGGAAATATGCAAATTTTTATTAAAACTGAATTGTGACATTCTTATACTATATATGTGTATTTTACATATATTAGGTGTATGTATTATAAGCATATGAGATATAATGGTGTCATATTTATTTTAGTATCAGAGCCTAGGTTTTAGGTTTTCGACCTAGGTGAGTTTTGAAAGAGAGTAAGGGGAAATTTTAAAATATGGTTTTAAATATTTTACACGCATATGTATTAACACTTAAACTAGCCTCTGATGTGGCAATTGTGGAAAGAGTGATAAATGAAATGGAAGAAATAGTGATCATGAATTGAGATGATCACTTGGGAATAGTAGTGAAATGATAAAATGAGTCATGAGAACATGAGTAATATAAATAAAAGAACTTTGGGATAAATGTTTATTCTATTGTGTATATCAGCACTTTAATATTTAATGATAGTTGTATTATTAAGTGTAATTAGCAACACTTAATATTTTGGGGTTGTGAAAGATTTAATAAATAATAAAGTAAAATTCTTTAACTTGGTTTATACATGATTTGAATGATATTATGGGTATTAATTAATCAATTTGAGTTGGAATGTGCTTTTGAAGCTAAATGGTTGTTTAAGATATATAAGCTAAAAAAAAGGAATGATGAACTATTTGTTAATTGTGGTTTAAATGGATTAAATTTAAAGTTGATATTAATTGTTGTAACACCCCTTCCCGACCTACTTGTGTAAGCTGAGTAGAGACGCCACACTATCCTAATGTTGCTACCAATTTTACTTAGTCAAATTTTAGTTCCGATTTTTACATAAATTTTGCCATAGTTTCGCCTAGAAATTGAATCCCAAGTGTCGATAAAACGAGTTTTTTTCCTGATTTTTGAAAAATATTTTTACACAAACCAATGCAAACAAAATCATTCTCAGTACACTCCCAATAAATCCCCCTTATAACCTCAACTATAACCTGCAAAAAGGATTTACACTTCTAGTACAAAATAAAGTAAAGTTTTATTATGAAACACAGTAGATAAACTATTTGTTCACTATGCAGCGAAAAGTAACAATATTTACAAATTCATATACATCAAAACTTCAGTTTTACAAAACACAAAATTTATACATGTTTGGCAGTCAGTCTTCGATCTTTAAGCTCACTATTCACACTTCAAAATCTAGACTGGACTCGGCCTAGAGGAACTCTCTGGTTCTTCCCTGACACCTGCGCGATGAACCACAATCGCGCTAAGCCCACGGCTTAGTGATACAAACAACCATAATATTATGCCTCAATGCAATGCCAATGTCACACAATCAAGTTTCATAAATAATTCAAAAGAATATTATATTTCACAATCTTACATTATTTAATAATTAATCAAAATATTCATGATTCACATTGAAAACAAAGACAAGCATGGGCCCAAAATACACTAATATGTTATTCAAAGTTCAGAGTTACTGCTTTGGTCTATAATAATAATCATTAATACATTTATCCATGGATAATTAACTAGATTTGAGCTTACGACCCAGTCATTTCACTCAATCTAGTTTTAATAATTTGTTTTTGAGGTTTACGACCCGGTCATTTCACCCCAAAAACATCACATTTCACATTTTCTAACTGGAATCGGCTTACGACCCGGTCATTTCACCTATCCAGTGATTCATAGGCATGCTGCCAAAATCAGAACTCTGAAAAATGAATAAACATATTAGGCACATAATCATTTTATTTATCTTTTTTTTAATCTCTTTTCATTTCATTTCTCATAATTAATTAGGCAACCATGCCTCCATTATATATCTCATTTGCATCATCATAACCAACAACCATGACATCATATCTCATATGATCTCAAATCACAATAAAATAATTCTTCATAATATCATATCTTTCACATTTCATTTCCATATTTCATTTCATCATCATATAAGCAAATATGTTTCAACCATCTCATATTATATTTCAAATCACATTAATCAGTTCATTATTCAAATGGATATAATCAATGGCATTAACACATATTTTACACGCTCATCACAACATTCACATATTACCAAACATAATGTGATTTTTAATATCCATCAACAGTGCATTAGGTTCCTTATCACATTTACAATTAAATTTGTGTCAAGTCTCAACATCACATGAATGTATGCAATAGTGTAGTTTGTACTTACCTTAAAACCAACTCACGCCAATCTATACACTTACTCTTCCAAGAATCCTCAACACTTAGGTTAGGACAATTCAACCTCTTCACAACCTAATCCAAAAGGAATATTAGCAAAATGACCATATGAATAGTAAATTCTGGTTTTAGACTCCACTTTATCCTTATTTTGAAAAATTGTATAAAATAATCTACTTGACTAAAAATTATAAAATTTTTACAGAACTTAATTTTACATCTTAAAATCATTCCTTTAAAATTTTAGATCAAACTGAACACAAAATCTTGGTCAAATAGTTCACCCAACCAGACTGCCCCAATTGCCCTGCATCCTGGCAGCAGTTCTGAACTTTGTGAATTCCATAAATCAAATTCAATCAACGTGGTTCCAAATTATTTTTCTCAAATACTAGACTCACTAAGAAACAACATATCCAAAATTCATTTGGATATTATGTTTCTACATTTTATTAAAAATCCCGAAAGATAGCTGTCTCAGTTAAGGTACCTGCTGGAACAGGTCTAATAAAAATAATCTTTCCAAAATCATAACCATTCCAAAATCAAATAAACATATTTTTCAGTCATTCTAGACTCATAGAGGCACAACATATCAAAAATTCACTTCAAGAACATTTTTCTATATTTAATTAAAAATCATACAAGTCACAACATTTACTAATTGTAAAACAGAAAAATTTCAACTTCACTAAACACAACTCTTACTCTTCCATCACCAACACCAACCTAAATTCTTATCTTTAATTCCATTTCAACACTTTTACACACACCATACACAAACACACTCCAACCATCAACAACACTCCATCAAACTCAAATAAAATTCCAAATAGAACAAGAGAAATCAAGAGAAAACTTACCAAAAATGATGAACTTCTTGAATTTCCAACTTAATCTCTTGAAAACTCCTTCAATTTTGAGTTTGGAACAAACAAAACTCACTCTTGCTCTCTTTCTTTGGATGGCCGACCAACAAAAGGGAAAGAGAAGAAAATGAACAAGTGAAAGAGACAAAATCAAACTTCTCATCTCTTTAAACCTCCACCAAGCATTTCAAAAAGAAAATTAGTTAAATACCCTCATCTATTTATTTTAACTTCCTTTCACTTACATGCCCTTTTTAGTAATTTCATAATTAACAAAATAAATATCTTCTTCCTTTGACCATCCATTTGACTTGTATATATGTTATATATATTTCCATATATACAACATATACACTCTCTTTTAAATTCTTTTCTCTTTCCAATTACACATATACATTTTAATTCAAATAAAACAACAATTATATCAAAACTCCTAGGGCACACTTTGGGATATTACAATTGTAGTGAAAATTATTAAATTATATTGTTAAGGTGTACCTATTCAAGAATCTAAGAATGCAAGAAAAAAAATATAATTGAAGGAAGATTAAAGTGCAAAAATTTATAATCATTATTTAGAGAATTGAAGCATGAATTATTTGCTTATGGAAAAGAATGTATACAAAGTTAGATACTATATATATATACATATATATACATGAGATGATGTTGATTTAAATGAGTTATGTGATGATGTTGATTTAAATGAGTTATGTCTAAAGTTAAATGTAATATCGATTATAGTATTATGTAGTTAAAATATATATAAGCAAAGGATTGGAGGAAAGAGAAAGAAAAATCTCATTGAATAAGAATTGAAGGTAGGTGAAGAGTGATATTTAATTTAATGAAATTTAATGTGAATGTATTGGATTATATCTTATTGATTTTTTTGAAAATTTAAAAATTAAATTTAATTAATATGTTAGTATATTAAATATTATTCATTTGATTTAGATGGATGGAATTAATAATGATATGTTAAGAAAATTTTGAGAATATTTGTAATCATTGGTGAAATGGTTCTGAGATTGTTGTGTGACCAATTTAATTAGTGATAAAACTTAGAAGTAGGGAAGAGTTGAGAAAAAAAAAGTATTGATATATGTAATTGGATGTACAAAATGGATGTATTGCTAGAGGAGGGATCGATATTAATTATATGTGACTAATATAGGATTATAACATATTAAGGAAGAGCTAAATTTGATAATTAAGGTAGGGAAGATGACAAAATGATGAATAGTCAATGATTTGAAATAGTTTGAAAAAAAAAATTTGAGATAAAAAAGTTCAATATTGAGATTAATGGAAATCGGGGTTTGAATTTGATGGTAATTTGGGAAAGTTAGATATTAACTTTTTAATTCAATAAATAAGTATAATATTGACTTATTGATTTATCTGGTTGAGGATTGTATATATATATTTGGTAGTATATAAATTAATAGATCTACAACTTATTTATGCCTACATGGGTGCTTAAGAGAGAAATGAAAACAAATATTGAAGTGAGACTAAGTAAATACATGTTAGGAGTGTAAAATTTATATATAGTATTGGCAGATAAGATGAAAATAGAGATGATTGGATTCACATGAATGTGTATATAGAGAAATCATGGATGAAACTTAATCTAGATTATACAATATAGAGGATTTGGTGGAGCTACTTAATAATTTATTTATAGAGTGATTGAAATATAACTGATGGTTTTGATTCAAAAGAATCATAAGTAAAGTCAAGTATGGTACCGATTGTTAATTTGTATTGTTAATGTATGCATATTCTTGAGTTTGCAAAAAAAAAAAAAAATACTAGAGTAAGCAAATGAAAATTATGGTGGAATAACCAATTTTAATAGAAGCGTTGATGTTCAGGTTAATTGATTTACTTATGGAAAATAATAAATAATAATAATTTTAATTAAAATTGAATGTAATTGTGATTTTGGAGCATAAGGAATTATTTCCTTAGTTGACATGAACAAATTAGTAGTGAATTAGCCGAGGAAAGGTTGTTATAAGATATTGAAGAAGGGTTACTCTATTGGTTGGCAAAATTTAGGAAGATGAGAAATTTGAAAAAATTATTAATAAATGGTATGGGTAGATAGTAAGTGCATGTGATTAGTGAATGTTGAAATATTATTAAAGGAAAAGATAAGTGCTATTAAATGAAACTTGAAATGGAAAAGACTAATTTGAATAAGAAAGATTAGTATTTAATTGAATGAATCCTAATATAAGTATATCGATATAAGCTTATTGGTTTGCTTATGAAAGTTTAAACTTAGAATTGATTGAAATTTTTTGAGTGTTAGACATTATTTATTTGATTTAAGTAGGAGGAATTGGTAAAAACTTATTTAATAAATTTTGGCATAATTTATAATCACTGGTAAATGGATTCTAAGATTGGAATGGGATTAATTTTATTACATAATAAATGATGAGAATATATAATTAGTAAATTATGGATTATTTTCCTTTAGAAAAATATATAATAAATAAATAAGACATTTGAGAATCAAAGAAAGAATATTGATAGAATTATAAGTTACTAGTGACTTAAAATTATCTAAAAAAAGAGATAAAAAAAATAAAGAAGAGAAGAGTAGAAATAACTTAATGATAGAATTAAATATTAAACATAGTATATATATATATATATATACACACTATATACCTATGGTCTACCTAATAGCAACATTATGTGGTAAATTAAGTGATTTTGTAAATTATATATAGAAGTATTTAGAAAGTTAAAATATATTAATTAGTAATGGTTAAAAGAAAGAAGTGATTATATGTAAAGGGAACATGACGAAGATTAAAATTGGTATGTTAGATTAATATTAAAGTTAAAAGAAAGATATTTAGATCTTGATTTTAGTGTATAATGAGATTTACTAATGAAATTAATGCAAGATTAACTCATTAAATTGAGAAATTTTGATAAAAGCAAAGGCTTGGTGAGACATTTGATAAATGTATTTGTAATATCCCGAGATATACCTTAAAAGTTTTGGAGGAGTTGTTGTATTTGGATTTAATGTATATGTGATGTATATGTATATGTCTAATTGTAATATCCCTAAGTGTGCCTAGAAGTTATGATAATATTGTTATAATTGATTTGAATGTGTAATTGATAAGTGGTATATTTGTATAGGGTTTGGTTGAATGGTAAAAGTATTTGAGAGAAATGAATATGTGTATTTGCAAAGGAAAGAATTGTATAGAGAGAGATAGTGTATATGTTGGGTATATGGCAATATATATGACATATATGTTGGTCAAAGTGCTTAGTCAAGGGAAGAAGATATTTAAATTGTTGAATGTGAAATTACCAAAATGGGCAAGAGCTTGTAAAGAGAATTAAAATGTGTATGAGGGTAAGATAGTAATTTTCTTTTGGAGGAGTATTTAATGCCTATTGACTTTGTGTTTTCTTCATCATTTCTTCTTCTTTTTCCTTGTGTGGCCGGCTCACCTAAGACAAAGGAAAGCAAGAGAGTAAAAGAAGGGTTTGATGTTCTAAGCTCCAAAGTTGAGAGAGATTCCAAGTAACCAAGTTGGAATTTCAAGGAATTTCATCATTTTGGTAAGATTTCTCTTGTTTGCTTTGGTTCTTTTTGAAGTTGTGTATGGATTGAGTTAGGTTTATGGATAGTATGATTAAGTGTGTTTGTGTATGGTGTGTGTAAAAGTGTTGAAATGGAATTAAAGATAAGAAGCTAGGTTGGTGTTGGTGATGGAAGAGTAAGAGTTGTGTTTAGTGAATTTTTTTTCTGTTTTACAATTAGTAAAGGCTGTGACTTGTATGATTTTTAATTAATTATAGAAAAATGTTCTTAAAGTGAATTTTTGATATGTTGTGCCTCTATGAGTCTAGAATGACTGAAAAATATGTTGATTCGATTTTGGAATGGTTATGAGTTTAGAAAGATTATTTTTATTAGACCTGTTCCAGCAGGTACCTTAACTGAGACAGCTATATTTCGGGATTTTTAATAAAATGTAGAAAAATCATATCCAATTGAATTTTGGATATGTTGTTTCTTAGTGAGTCTAGTATTTGAGAAAAATAATTTGGAACCACGTTGATTGAATTTGATTTATGGAATTCACAAAGTTCAGAACTGCTGCCAGGATGCAGGGCAATTGGGGCAGTCTGGTTAGGTGAACTATTTGACCAAGATTTTGTGTTCAGTTTGATCTGAAATTTTAAAGGAATGATTTTAAGATACAAAACTAAATTCTGTAAAAATTTTATAATTTTTAGTCAAGTAGATTATTTTATACAATTTTTCAAAATAAGGATAAAATGGAGTCTTAAACCAGAATGTACTATTCATATGGTCATTTTGCTAATATTCCTTTTGGATTAGATTGTGAAGAGGTTGAATTTCCCTAACCGTGTCCCTCAAGTAGTGCTGCCCGTGTCCCTCAAAGGTTTTGAAGAGATTGGGTTGCATTAACCTAAATGTGGAGAATTCTTAGAAAGAAAAGAAATGTATAGATTGATGGGACTAGTTCTTGAGGTAAGTACCAATACATATGATTGTATTTAATTACATAATTCGAGGCTTAACACATTTGTTTGCAAATGTGTTAAGTGATCTATTATATTGTTAACATAATTGGACTAAGGTGATGATTGAATGATGTGAAGGATGTGAAGATCATTAACAAGGTAAGCATAAACCCTATTTGATTGTATATCCTTATATGTCTTTGAACATTAACACATTGGGATGAAAGTGTTAAATAAGCTATTATATTGTGAATGTAAATGAAGAATATATATAAAGGATGAAATATGAAATGGGAAAGGTAGGAAGAAATGAGGATCATTCTTAAGGTATGTGCAATTTGTTATGATAAATGCTCTAGTAATGAATGATGTTAATGTGTTTTGAGAAGTGAGAAAATGTTATGTTATATGCATTGTGAATCTTGTGTATGGCAATGTATTATATGAATAATATACTTTGAAATGTGATATCAATGATGCTATATGTATCATATGGATTGAGATATGATATGATATGAAGCCATTGTGATTGGCTATGATAATTCAATTGAAAGAGATAAGGCATGTTGGCCTAATTGATGATGAGATTGATAATGAAATAATAAATGAATTGTTTGTTTAATATGTTATTCAGTTTCAGAGTTCTAGATTTGGGTGGCATGCCTAAGAAATGATGAAAGGTAACAGTCTTGCCGGGTTGAGGATCTCCTCATATGTGTTGAGTTGATGGTCCAAGAGACTGGGTCTGTTACACTATGAGAATTGTGAATATGAGATATATGATTTGTAACAGTCTTGCCGGGTTGAGGATCTCCTCATATGTGTTGAGTTGATGGTCCAAGAGACTGGGTCTGTTACACTATCCATGGAAAGAGAGACATGTATATATATTGCCTACGGGCGTGATGATTGTGACTATGAACCAAAGCAGTAACTCTGAACTTTGAATAACATATTAGTGTTTTGGGCCCGAGTCTGTCTTTATTGTCAATGTGAAATGCAAGTATTGAAATATTGATTGTGAGTATTAAAAATGAATTATGCTTGGTGAATTGTGAATAATATAATGTTATTAAGTGTAATATGTAAATGAATTGTGGTTGATGATAAAGGTTGTCTTTATTGGAAATATGATTTATGATTGGTATGATATGTAAAGTGTGTATTGCAATAATGGTTGGTGTGGTATATATATAATGTAGGGGTATTAATATATTGGTTTTGAGTATTGGTGATGCATTGGGGTTGGTGATAATATTATGTATATATATATACATCATATATGAAATTAGCTAGGATATATTAAAGATAACATTAGAAAGAAAAGAAGATATGATAAGAACTAATTATATATTGAATCGATGTATCATTATATATCAATACTTCTATACTATATGTTTATATTTTATATTTGGACTACTAAGCTCTCGGGCTTAGCGCGGGTGTTTATTCGCGCAGGTATTTAGATGGAAGATATGAAGTCTTTTGTTATGCCACAAGAAGAGTAAAGTTTGTCGAGACCAACTAGAGGGTAATGCATACATGTATAAATTTTAATTATGATGTATTTCTGACGAGAGAGTATTTATATGTATAAATGAAGTTTTAATAAAGATAATGATTTTGTAAATGTTATTTAAATTAATGTATTATGGTTTGAACTCTGTTATAAATATTTTAAAATGTAACGAAAAGTGACATCCTTATACTTTATATATTTACTATATGTATACTAGGTATACGCATAGTACTTATATAGGGTATCGGGGTGTTACAGTATTAGAGGAATAGACAAATGTTACTTAACTTGTATTTGATTATAAATAAAGTTTAAATATACATATTATATATCAACTATGTATTTGATAGTTCCAGCATTTGGTGACTTAATATAATTGGTTAAATATATATAAATAGAAATGATAAGTTAAATCGTATTTATTGTAAATGATTAAAAAAAGAAAAGAAGAAGAAAATATTATTTGTAAAAAAGAAAATCTAGTGATATTATGTTATCATGAGTATTAAGAAAAATGATATTTTAAGAATTGAGTTAAAAGTATAAAGAGATTGGATAGTACGTTTAAAGAAAATAACAAAGTTTTGGTGGAAAATATAGCTTGAGATTTTTTTAGTTCTAAAGTTATGTAATTATTAAAATTTGAAAGGTGAGCCTATACTGGTGGCAAACAAAAAGAGATTAGGATTTCTTAGAAAATTTAGGTGATGTAAGGAAATCACAATATTTTGAATATGAATAATGGTAAAGACTTTATACATGGAATTATTGATATGTATTGATTAATCTTTGATAAGCTCAGTGTTAAACCAGCATATTGGATATGTCTGTTGATGTTATGAATTTTAAGTTTGTAAAGTAAGAAGTAATAATTATTAACCATTAAAAGTATAGAGATATGTGTTGTGAAAAGGTGATAAGATATGAAGAAAAAGTTAGTAAAGTGTGAGAAGACTGTCTGCAAAAAATATATAATATTGAATTTTTAAGCAAAAGGGGAAGAATCTAAATCTTGTAAGTTAAATGAGAAGATCTATAAGGGGGAGAGCTGAAATTGGTGTTGGTTTTAATAGTATTTATTTATTATGATAGGTAATTTTGAGGACGAAATTATTTAAGGGAAAAAGAATTATAGCATCCGTTAATTTATAAAAAAAAAATTAATTAAGTGAATTAAGTAAATAATTTGAATGAAAATTGAAGGATTAGAAGTGAGAAAATAAAGTGTATATGTGAAATATATATAAAATATAAATAACATATGCAAAAGTCAACATTTAAAAAAGAAAGTCAATGGTCAAATGGAAAAATTATAAAAATGCTTTGTAAAACTAAAATTAATTAAATAATTTTAAAATAAATTATTTATGAATGGAAGACAAAAATTATCATTTTTAAAATAAATAAATAAATAATTAATTAATTAAGAAAATTAAAATAATATATATATGGTCTTAAATTGAAAGTGGAAAGAAAGAAAAAATATCAAAATTATCATCATCTTCTTCTTCTTCTTCTTCAAGGGGGGTCGAGCCTCCATGGTTAAGGGAGCAAGATTTTTTTTTTTCTTCCAAGCATCAAGAATTGAAGGGATTTTCCATAATTAAGAGGAATTTTGGTGATTCCTTCTCTAATTAGTAAGTTTTCCATCTTAATTTTAAAAATTTCATAAAACTATGAATATGTGAAATTTGGAGTTTTGGGTCTGTGTGTTATAATTGCTTGGATGGGTATGTATGATGCTATTTTGACTAGTATATAATGATTTTCAAGTTAGATGGAAGAAAAGGTTAAGTTTGGATGAAGATAGTTTAGGATTATGTGTAAATTGAAAATTTGCAATCTTGTATTTTAATAGTTCAAATGGATTCAAAAGATGTTGTTTTGATGCTTAAACAAGGATTTTAAAGTCAAATGATGGATTTAATCAAGTTTGGTTGGAGATTGAGAGAGGTAGTGTTGAATTTAGGGTTTTGGAAGAGGATTATTAAAGTATGGATGCTTATTTGATTTTAATGAATAAATCATGTTACTAAATGATTTAAATGATGGAAATGATCCTGGATTAATAATTGGAATGAAGAATTAGAAATGAAGAGGCTTATGGCACATTTAAGGGTTTTTTACAAGAATATGTGTTCAATTGATATAATTGTTTAAAACATATTCTAATGTGATTGTATTATTAAAAATAAACTTAAAACACCTTGAATTATGATGAAATTCTAAAATTAAAGTAAGGTAAGGCAAATTTTGGGAAATTAGTAGGAATGTGGTTTAATTGGAGTTTAATATTTGAAATGCCTTGAAATATGATGCTAAATGATTATATTTACTCACATTTTGAATAGGCATTAAGTGGAAGCGTTTTGCCCAACCCTAGTATTAAAGGGCATTTGAAAGTGAAGGACAAAGAGTGACTTTAGCTTGGGGTTGAGTGTTAAATTAAGGTATGTACATACTTTTGATAATTTAAATATGTACATACTTTTGATAATTTAAATATGTTTGCATTTAATTTGGCTTAACACATTTTGAATATAAAATGTGTTATGCTACTTGGTTATTTGAATATGCATATACATTGTTATATGACATGTGAATTAATGAGTATGCATTATGTACATTGTGAAAAGCCATTATTAATGGTTAAAATGAGTGAAAGGTGATTTATGTATGTGAAAATAACCCAAAAATGGTTGGGTAATATGATTGTAATGCTAAATGGCATACATTGTGATAAAGTGATTTGGCATTGTTATGAATGAGAAAGATGAGAAAAAGAGGCAATGTGATAAGAAAGTTGGTTATGTAAATATGTACTATTTGTGTGTTGCTTAATATATTATTGAATTTTTGGAGTTTTGTATGGTGAATTGTCTATGAGATTATTCTTATCATTTACCTTCAGGCTAAATGCTAGACATCACTAATATATGATTAGCATTTGAGCTAGACGTTGGATGTCACTATAATTTACCTTTGGGCTAGACGTTGGGTGTCACTTGTATTGCCTTCGGGCTAGACACTAAGTGTCAAATAAACCAAAATAGTAACTCTGAAATTTGAATAATGTACTAAGTTAGTTAGGCCCAATGCGTGTTTATATGTTGATGGGATGTTTAGAAAGAATGATAAATGTGGAGTAAAGTGAAATTGCATAATACATCATGAAATATCATGATATAGTATAATGCATTGTCTTTTCTTTTAAAGTTTCACTATTTTCAAAGCATGTAGTGCTAGGTTTTTAGCTTAATGCATTGATATTCATCGCACAGGTGACAGGGTCGCCGGTAGATCTAGAGAGTTCATTTAGACCTGGTTAGGTCTAGACTTGAGGTTAATAGTATTTAAAGTGAGTTTTGCTGCCACAGGATTAGAGCTAGTTGTTGTCATGTGTACATTTTATTTTATAAAACATGACATAATTATGTATATTATGTTTACATATTTGGGAGTGTTGTAAACTATAAAGAGTTTTGGACATAGTTTTGTGATATTGGATTATATATATGTTTTTTATATATATGTACACATTTGTGTGTTTTTGTGAAAAATTGAAGAATTGTTGGATTTACTATCATTGGGAGTGTGTTTTTCTGCAGGTTGAGAAATGTTGAAATTTTTGAAATATCTGAATTACAAATAAAATTCTGTCAAAATTTTTTCCACGTATTTTTTCATATAAAATACTTATTTTAGACACTTAAAACTAATAAAGAATATTTTATTTACTTAAAAAAATATATTTTTTAATATTTGGGAATATGAGAATTTTTATTAAAACTGAATTGTGACATTCTTATATTGTATATGTGTATTTTACATATATTGAGCGTATATATTATATGTATATAGGGTATAAGGGTGTTACATTCCAACTAAAAAAATTGATCAACTAAAAATATTTATAATTTGTCTGTCACACCCTTGATTCAGAGTGTGACGGTCCTAGGGTTTGGGTCGGTGTAATGCACAAAAACTACGTAGAACCCAATCTCATAATAGAATAAATATTAAAATTCTATTAAGTTTTTTCATTTTCTTTTTATTTGTATTCGTAAACAGACATTTTTCTTTTATACTACATATTTTTTTCCACATTATTATACTCATTATAAATTAAAATATTACATACACAACATATGATTATCAAAATTCAATCTAGGTCTTTGGGTTAATCTCAAAAGGCTAACCCATAAGGCTTTATTCAATAATTAGAGTTACTTGGAAGTAAACAGTGTACTACATGTCATATAAATATTTGTATAGTTCAGACTTACTAGTTTATTATTACCATTAATTCGATAATATTTAATTTCTTTTACTTGTAGGGATCAATGTATAAATCTTTTTATAAACTGTTGCTTTAATATAATTCACTCATGGAAGTTATTTTCTAAATTTTCTTTCAGTAGTTCTATTATAGAATCTCCTCCGTGTTAAGTATCTCACATTGATAAAATATAACAAAAGTGTGCTTCTTATAATGGCTTGGGCAATCCTCACCTCATGAGCTAGCTTTTGGAGTTGAGTTAGGCCCAAGTCCATTTTCTCAACATAGTATCAAAGCCATGATCTAATCTTTTAATATTGGGCCACTCACAGAAGTCCATTCCAGCAAATTTCACGCTTCAAAATTTTCATATGTGCTTGAGCCTGGGAGTGAGGGGGGTATGTTAAGTATCCCAAATTGATAAAATATAATAAATATGTGCTTCTTATAATAGCTTGGGCAATCCTCACATCATGAGCTAGTGATAGAGTGAAAATTTGATCAATATTTTATGTAATTCTAACCATGATTTTAATTATTTCCCAATTCAATTTGACGAATTTTGTTTGTTTGAGTTAGAATTATAGTATTTAAGCTTTGAAAAGCAAGATTTAGAGATTTTAATTATTAGTGTTACAAAATCAAAGAAAAAGAAGCAAAAATGAAGGAAGAATCAAGTGCCACACCTGTGGCCCCTTAAGGCCACGACCATGGGATTGATTTTGGATATGCCTCTCCAAATATTGAAAAGAAACAAAAATTCCAAAAGCAAAATGGATGCCAGGACTGTGGCATTTCATAACGATGACCATGGGATCCATTTTCCTTCTGTCAAAGTCAAGAACATAAAGAAAAGTCAGAGTTTGCATCCTTCATTTAAATGCCACAATCGTGGCAATCAAAAGGCCATGACAGTAGCCCACAAAGCCATCATTTACAACTAGAAAATGGCTCGAAATAGTTCAAATAAACCTCGGCCATGACCATGGCATCTATATGCCAAGACTGTAGGGCATAAATCTATGACATTTAGCAAAAAAAAATTGAATTTTGAAGATCTAAACAACTGCAACTTGCATTTGACAGCTTGCCACTATCAAGAAGACTCCAAGCACTTTATATAAACAACATTCCTTCAATGATTCAAAAAAAGATGTTATGTTATGTTAAGTTAGTTTTTGATATTAAAGTGAAATTAGGTTGAGTTTATAGGTAAGAGAGTGTTTTTAGATACAAGTGAGAGTGTAATAAACTTAAACATTTGTTCTTAAACTTGCATCAATTTTAGTTCTAGTTTTTCTTTTAAGAGAAGAGTAAAATTAAGGAAAGGAAGAGATTCAAGGAGTTCTAAAGGAGTTCTTCTCCAATTCAAGAACTAGAGTTTACATCTCTCTTATTTTATTATTTTAATATATAATTGTTGTGTTTTACTTTAAATATGAGTCACTAAACTCCTTTTAGGGTTAGTCCCTTATATTGAGTTTATTATGGAACACTTATTGCTTATTTGATTTAACTAAGTTTACTTTTGATTATTTTATTATTTTTTATCTTAATGCTTTGATTATCTGGCCAATAATTAATTGAATTTAGATGTTATGTATGGAGCGAGAGTGAAAGCACAATATTTGTCCAAGAGGATAATAATCTTAAGGAAGTTTTTCACTTAGAGATAAAGTTAAACACTTAAGAGGTTGATTCAAGATTCTCACAAACCCTAATGAATTAATTTAATTTCTTGTGATCACGAGAGCAGACGTAAGGATTAAATCGATATCAACTTTAGTACTTGAGAGAGTCTTGCACTTAATTAAGGAGAATTAAACCATTAATCAAAAGGGAAACAAAATTAAAATCAATAATTTAGAAAATTCATAATAAACTCATAAAGGTGACTTGACCCTAAGTTTTATATCATTAGATTTAATTTTAAGCTATTTATTTTTAAATTTCAATTCAATCATAAATCAAATTTCATCATCCAAATAATAATTAGCTTAACTGTTTAGTATTTAAAACAACTTTCCTCATGAAATGATACTTTACTTATCACTGTATTATTTTATACGACCTGTGCACTTGCAGATAGTTAGGCTCAAGTACTAATAAGTTTTGGCGTTGTTGCCGTGGAAGCGACCATTTTAATATTAATAATATTAAATTGTTATTGCTTTGGATCTTTATTTTCTATTTTAATTTTTTTACTTTTAATAAAAAAAATTTGGTTTATATGCGAAGAAATCAAAATACAAAACTTGAGCCATAATCTAGAAATTAAATGATTTTTTAGGAAAAAGAAGAAAGAGAGGAAAGAAGAACAAACAGTGGAAGAAACTTCAACAACAATTCTTAAAATTGAAAATTCAACCGATTCATCCGACGAAGAATTAATCATGGGAGAGCCTCAAAATATGACTATTAAGCAATATGCTTTGCCCTCTACTAAACCAAGATCTGGCATAGCTAAACCACATGTGTAAGCCAATAATTTTGATCTAAAGCCAACACTTATTAATTTGATTCAACAATCAGTTTTTCATGGCTTACCACATGAAGATGCTTGTGTTCATATTTCAAATTTCTTAAAAATGTGTGATACTTTTAAAATTAATGGTGTATCTACCGATGTTATTCGTTTGTGACTTTTCTAGTTTTCTTAAAATATCAAGTGAAGGATTAGTTTTTTTTTAAAACCACCAGGCACGTTCATAACATGGGATTAATTGGCCGCAGCTTTTCTTGCCAAATATTTTCCATGAGCAAAAATGGCTAAATTAACAAATGATATCACAAGCTTTATTCAACTTAATGGAGAAAGTTTGTATGAAGCTTGTGAACATTTTAAAAATTTACAAAGGATGTGTCCGCACCATGGAGTATGACTTTTGATTCAAATTTTTTATAATAGTCTTCATCCAAATATTAAAGGAATAATTGATGCAGCAGCAGAAAATGATATTATGAACAAAGCTCCTTCAGAAGCCAATGATTTGATTGAAGAAATGGCAGCAAATAATTATCATTGGACTTCAGAACGAGGTATGCATAAAAGAGTTGCAGGTTTACATGAAATTGATAATTTTTCTTTACTTGCAGCTAACGTGGATATAATTGCCAAGAAGTTGGAGCATGTCAATTTGTCATCATCTTTAGCATGCGAAGGATGTGGAGGAAACCATGAGACGACAGATTGTAGAATTACAGAGCAAGTCCAATTTTAGGGAATCAAAATAGGGGTCAAAACTTTCAAGGAAATAATTATAACCCAATATGGAGAAATCATCCAACTTTGCCATGGGGAAACAAAAACAACCAAAAAGCTCCATACCAACCTCCATACATGAAACACCAAAATCAAGGATCCACTTCTTCTGAAAAACCAAGTTATGAATCAGCTTTAGAAAAATTTATAGGAGCAACATCGGAGAGATTTGATAAAATTGAAAAGCAATATGACAAACTTGAATAGAAAATTGAACGCCTTTCAACACAAAATAGAAATCTAGAAATGCAAGTAGGTCGAATTGCAGGTTCACTTAATACTCGCAATCAAGGAACCCTTCCTAGCCGAACATAGATTAATCCAAGGGAACATTATAAACTGTTATCTTGAGAAGTAGTTTACAACTTAAAGACCCTTAACTTAGATAAGGATAAGGAGAAAGAAAAAGACAAGGATAAGGAGAAAGAAAAAGAAGAAGAAAATAGAGAAGCATTGAAAAAAATTGTTAAACCTTATGTGCCTCAATTCCTTTTCCTCAAAGATTAAAGAAATGAAAAATTAGATACGCAATATGAAAAATTTATAGAAGTTTTTAAACAAATTCACAGTAATATTTCTTTTGCAAAAACTCTTGCATAGATACCGATATATGTGAAGTTTCTTAAAGAATTGCTTTCTAATAAAAGAAAACTGGAGGACAATGCAAAAATTGCATTAACAGAAGAGTGTAGTGTAGTGATTCAAAATAAGCTTTCGTCAATGTTAAAAGATCCAGGGAGTTTTCTATACCTTGCACCATTGGTGAAGTTGATTTTCATAAAGCATTATGTGATTTAGGAGCTAGTGTTATTCTAACGCCTAGTTTTATTTACTGGAAACTTGGCTTCACACAATTACAACCAATAAGAATGTCTCTTCAATTAGCTGATCGTTCAATAAAATATCATGTTAGCATAGTTGAAGATGTTCTTGTGAAAGTGGATAAGCTTTACATTCTAGTAGATTTTGGAAATGGATGAGAACATCGAGATTCCACTCATTTTAGGAAGGCCATTTTTTGCTACAGCCGGAGCCATGATTGATGTTCGATGAGGAAAGCTTACTTTTTAAGTAGGAGAGGAGAGAGTGGAATTTAACCTAACAAAAGCAGCCAAACATCCAGTATTTCTTGATGATTGTTTTCTAATTGATGTTATAGATGATTGTGTGCAGCAAACATGTGAACAAACAAATGATGATTCTTTGGAAACATGTCTTGTAAAAAGTTCTATAGTAGAAGTTGAAAACAAGGAATTAATTGCTTATGCTTCGGCATTTCAACAAACTCCACTCATGTACTTTCAAAATTTTGAACCTCTTGGAAAAGGTAAAGCTTTATTACCTCCTTTTATTAAAAAGGCACCAGAACTGGAACTAAAACCTCTTCCAAATCATCTCAGGTATGTGTATCTTGAATCTAATAATACTTTGCCTATTATTGTCAATGCTAATCTGTTCGAAATTCAATTAAGTCAAACTTTGGATTTAATTACAAAATATAAGAAAGCAATAGGTTGGACTATATATGATATTAAAGGAATTATCCCTTCGATTTGTATGCATAGAATATTATTGGAAGAAAATTCTAAACCTATGATTGATTAACAAAGAAGATTAAATCCAAATATTAAAGAGGTCGTAAAGGCAGAAGTGACTAAGCTTTCAGATGCAGAAATTATTTATCCTATCTCTGATAGTTCTTAGGTAAGTCCTGTACATGTGGTTCCAAAAAAGGAGGAATGACTGTTATTAAAAATGAAAATAATGAATTATTTATCCTATCTCGATTTGTATGCATAGAATATTATTGGAAGAAAATTCTAAACCTATGATTGATCAACAAAAAAGATTAAATCCAAATATTAAAGAGGTAGTAAAGGCAGAAGTAACTAAGCTTTCAGATGCATGAATTATTTATCCTATCTCTGATAGTTCTTGGGTAAGTCCTATACATGTAGTTCCAAAGAAAAGAGGAATGGCTGTGAACCTCGGTTTTCCGCTCGAAAAGGATCCGGGCGAAAGTTCACTCGTTGTCGGGAATCGCCACTCAGTTTATTTTGTTCGAAGGGAAAAACTAAGAAAACCCTTGTTTGACTCCAATAACTTGTCCAATGTAAAGGTTTCTAGTCTGCGAACCCAAGGAGGATTCGGGGACTATGTCATGCTTTTGATTAACTTGCAAAAATGGAACAAATTTAAAGACAAAAAGATTGTTGGTAGTTTGTGGACTTGCTATTTGGGGTGAATCCCAAACATGCCTACATACTCCCGTTTGAATAGGAGATCAAAGCCCATGTAGTTCGGAAAAGCCTATTTAAAGGCGATGAAATTTATGCTTCATGCATGTGTGTGTATATGCTTCGTGCATTTGTCGGGCATTTTGCCAAATTTGTGAGATTTAGCACTTAGTGCTAAATGGTGAGATTTGGGTACTTTGTACCAAAGGAATGCAATTTTTAGGCCTTTGGCCTGTGTTGTCGGGCTTTTTGCCAAATTTGTGAGATTTAGCACTTGGTGCAAAATTGTATAATTTCGGGTACTTAGTACCGAAAGAGTTCGATTTGGGCTCCATGCCAAAAGTTCATTTTGATAATGCCATTTAGGTACTTAATACCAAAGAGATGCAATTTAGGCTCCGTGCCAAAAAGATTGATTAATTTGTGGCTTAAAGCCGAAAGGGTGATTGATTAGTCCGTTAGGCCCTCAGACCTAAAAAGATTAGGCCTTTGACCGAGAAGAAATTAAGAAGAAGATTAGAATGCTTATGATATGCTCGAATTGACCAAAGATGAATTATGATATTACCTTGATCAGAATTTTTCCACTTCTAAGTTCCAGATCTTGTTTCCTTGCACTTTTGAGTATGATTCTTGGTTTCTACAACACAATATTAGAAATTTTTAAGCATAAAAATTTCGTCAGCATCTGGGCATAGGAAGTCCGAAAAAGTCCCCAATTTTTGAAAATCTGAAGCCTATATATAGGCAAAATCGGGCTGGACGGCGGCCGGGCCGCTGTCCTGGCCCACCGCGACTCGCGCTACTTCTGCCAAAACCAACTTTCCGAGAGCTACGGGCCTCCAAAAATTACTCCGAGACTATATCCGTGATTCTTGTGTCGCACCGGACATTCCAAGTACCATGAAGACATACTTTCGGTGGAGTTTCACCGTTGTTGCCCGGTCCGGCCTGGTCTGAGGAAATTGGCTTTCCGAGCCTCAAAATTCGAGTGTTCACAATTGCCCCCCACTGGGGTCCATAAAAATGATTTATGGAACTCAGTGGTCTTCTGAAGAGCGAATTTTGAGCGAGGTGCAAAAGACCCGCATTTTCATATTTTTCTATAAATAGGCTCATTTCATTCAATTTTCATTTGCTTTCATTCATTCTCCTTCTTTCACTTCTTTCAAATTTTCTTTCGACGATGGATTTTACCGGCTTTGAAGACCTCGAAATCCCACTCCCTCCCTGCGATCTTTTACTTGAGGAGGAGAAGCACAGTTCTCGGACCGGCTGCTATGAGGTGAGTACATTCCCGTTTGTCCATCTAGTATGCATGCTTAGGAATTTTATTTATTTCCAGTAAGGAACTTAGAAATAAATTTTAGGAACATTTCCTTTACATGTACTAGTAATGAATTAGGAATTGTACCAGGCTTCATTATGTTCTGCCATCGGTAATTATTTCTAGTAAAGAACTTAGAAATAATCCTTTAGGGATCCACACCCGGCTGGGGAAAGGACTTAAATCTTTTCTGAATTTGTCCATCTTTTCTAAATCTTTTTTTTTTTAGAACTCTACGATCAAGATATCTATAGCTGAGCGTCCGATGGGTACTATTCCGGCTTACATCTTTGATGCTGGGCACCCAGTGGGGGATCTTATCAGACCTGCTTTCCTCCACCATTTGAGGGCTATAGATGTGGGCAGAGATATCCACCGGGATTTAATCTGTGCTTTAGCCGAGCGCTGGTGGCCTACTACTGACACCTTCCATTTTTCTTGGGGGAAGATGACAATGACGCCTACTGACTTTTCCATCATTTCTGGGATTCCCTTTGGCGTCGAGATGGTGGAGTCCTATGATGACTGGCGGCAGGACATTTCTTCAGCCGACATGATTACTCTGATCGGGGTTGACTATCCTCGATATCAGGCGCCTCGCTGCATTCAGCGGAGGTGGCTTGTGGAGCAAGCGCCAGGTATCTACACTGGTTACGAGACAGGCAACCTTACTGCTGACCAGACGGCCAGGTTTACCTTGCTTCTCCTGTTTTCTAGCTCTTTCTTATCAAACAGGAAAGATGCAGTGAGTCTCAATGTGCTGAAGAGCCTACTTGACCTGACACGGCTTCATAGGTACGATTGGGCTAGCATGATGCTGTGTAGGTTGTATGACGACATGTCAGACCTCTGCTATACCGGTGTTACTCCGTGTGGCTTGTATTACTTCTGGGAGGTAATGTAAAGAACATTTTCCCTATCTTTATGTATGTTGACATATACAAACTCTGATACCTTCTCTTCTTTTTTTTTTAGACTTGGGCTTACGAGTACTTTCCCGACATCGCCCCTTTTCTTCGTGAGATACCGGCCCCCGCAGATCCTCTTTCCCCCATTGCTTGGAGGTGGTATAGAGAGAGGGTAGAAGTACCAAAGAGGAAACTTCCCATCAGAGTGTTGAGATCGTTCTTCGACAGCTGCCCAATGGACTCGGTAAATGCTTTATCGTCGTCTTTTTTATTATATTAGAGAAAATGATTCGCTAATATAACAAATGTTTACAGGTTGCATCTAAAGTGATGTCTAGCCGACTGGCAGAGTGGATAGCTCAAGATTACAGCTTTCAGCGATCAGAGTTTCTGACTCGACGGCGATTCATACTTCCCCATCCAGAATTTCGACGGTATTATCTCGCTGAGAGGGTGGCTTTCCAGATTGCTGGTTTCTGTGCAGTTCCCGTGGACCCCCCTGATGATATGCTATCTACAACACTTCTGCCTGTTACTGTGTCCCAGTATGAGGGCGACCCTTTCGAGTCTGCTTATGCCCCGGATGAGGAGGATTATGACTTCTACTGTCTTCATCGACTGATGCCACGCATTGGGGCACGATTTGACTCTGTACCCCCTTATCGGTCTTCCCACTTTTCGGCTCCCACTTCTAGCACTCCGAGAGACCATCCCTCTCCCGACCGGCGAACTGACAGACCCTCTTCCTCTAGGGCTGAGGCCTCTGCTTTCAGGGCCGGACCATCACACACTGGAGGAAGCAGCAGCTCATCTCATTTGAGGCCTCCCGCATCTGTCCTTACAGCTACCGGCCAATTTGACCCTATTTTAGCCGGCTTGAGGCTGCCTTATGCTATTCATCATCATGCACCTGGTGGTTGGGTGACCCGACCAATTAGTGCAGAGGGTGCATTATATCAGAGCTTTGCCCAAGTCACTCAGGTATATTCTCATAGAACTTTTCATGAAAAGGATTCATAAAATTCTCTTGAGATTGATTGTGATTTTGTCTCTTTTACAGGTACCAGAGGGCCTGATCACAGAAATGGCGGCACTGATTACTGCTTTTTCGGACGAACTGTCTGGTGCTTTGACTGAGGCTGCTTACGAGAGGCAGAGCAGGCCGCAAAGACGGAGAGGCCGGCACTGATTTTTTTTTCATACTTGTCTTTAACTATGCTTGCTGTATTTAAACTACTCCTCTTCTGTACTTTGTACCTTTCATGTTTTTCAGCTGTTATCTGAACTTATCTGTAAACCTGCACTTATTTGTTAGTATTAACAGCACAATATGTATGCATGATGCTTTTTTCCTTTTTAGAAATTTCTTTTAAAAATAAATCCCTGATACAATCCCAAAAAATTGCACATAACAGGGCCTAAACAGGGCCAAAACATGAGAATTTTACAAAACACCAAAAAGAAAGAGATATCAGGACGGTCGGCGGAGGCCGAGCCGCCGTGTACGGCGGCCGAGCCGCTGGCAACGGCGGCCGAGCCGCCGCCCGGGCTAGACCAGTATAAAAAAAACAAGGTTGTCTTACATCTGTGGGCCAGAAAGCAATCCTCTTACTGAAAGATCTTATACATATATTTTTTTTCAAATAACAATGAATCCTCTTTTTAATCACGTGATGCATAATTGGACCAAAAGTCTCCACAATGTTGAAAGGATCAACATGGGGAGGTACGGGTTGAAAGCTGTCGCCACACTCAGAGGTGTAGCAGTAGACTGAGATTTCTTGCACTCTTGCATCAGGTTTTGGGATCCCCAAGCCCATGTTTTCAGATTTGGGGCTCGGATGGAGGAAATGTGTCCTCTTTTTGAGGAGTTCTGCTCGATCATTGGGTGCGATCCAAATGCCCCTCTTGTGAGGCATGAGGTCCAAATCGGTTATGTGGGATCTTTTCAGAGGCTTTTTGGCTTCACAAAACCCCAAGCCCAAGCCATGATTGTAGATGGGGATAAGGCGATGCTGCTTCCCCTAATTGATGAGTTCTTGACCGCCGATTTTGAAGACGATGTTCAATTGAGGCATAGAATGCGAGCCTTCGTCTTTTGTCTGCTAGCTGGGTTCCTCTTCAATCGTGACCCCGGCTTTGGAGATTTGAGACTTTGCCCGATGGTTAGGCAAATGGAAGAGCTCAACTGTATTGGGGGCATGATCCTAGCTGAGACTATTCAGAGTCTCGACAGATGTGCACTTGGATTTGAACGTTGGACCGTCACCCCGGTCATCCTTCAGGTAATTTATACCTTTTGTTTCTTTTTTTGCTTATTCCATCATCTCTCTTTCCCTTTGTAAAATAGAAAGGATCTATTTTTTCAAGTTTGGCTGAGAGATCATCTTCGAGTGGTGGCAGCCCCCCAGACTTTGACCTACAACCCTTCGCAGTACCGCACCAGGAAAATTCAGATTTCTTTTCCCTCTATGGCCGAATGGACTGTTTGGCTGTTTGAGCTTGGACCGGAAGAATTATTATGGTTTGTCCCTTGGTATAGGATCCCTCAATTCATAGAGGCAAATGCCATGCACAACCATGTCTACCTGCTTGGGTTCACTCACAGTACTTGGTACAGTGCTTCCCGCGTCCTCAGGCAGATGGGTGTTGATCAGAGAGTTTCCCTTCCTGTCGGGCTTACCATTGCTTCTCCTATTACCCCCGGGGTTACTCGGGCTGTTCTACAGAGTTGGGTCAGAGACCATCGGATGATCAGGCCTGGTGCAGAGCCTTCCCTCGTTCAGCCCACTCCAGAGTACAGGACCTGGTTGATAGCTGAGGTTTGGCCCGTTGAGAAACCGAGGAGGTGCGCATTGCTGCAGGAGTTGGAGGGAGAGGGGGTGTAGGATTTGGATCCCAGGGTGACTCCATTGTCTTTTCTGTTTTTGGGTTGTTTTTTACCTTTTTGGTTTTTTTGAATGTATAGGACTTGTAGTCTGACTCTTTTGATGAACCGACTGACTCTTTTTTGTAATGACCGACTCTTTTTGTAATAGATGATTCTCTTTTGTAATGAATGATTCTTAATGAATGACCCTTTTGTTTGCTTTCCAAGCATCATCTACTTTATTTATTTGCTCTTATTTTTGCCTAAGCCGTCCTTTCGGATTTTCAACTTAGCGAGCTTTTACCCATTCTTGCCTAAGCCGCCCTTTACGGGTTTTCAGCTTAGCGGGCCCCACTATTGCCTAAGCCGCCCTTTGTGGGTTTTCGGCTTAGCGGGATTTTTCTATTCTTTTCTTTGTTTTTTGTTTTTTTTTGTTGGCAAAAGAAAAATGAACCAATTATTTTTATTAAAATTTAGACCGTGCTCAAGGAGAGCTGCCTACATATCTCGAATTAGTTTGCGAGAATCAGGTCTAATGTAGTTCATTACAATGCATGATCATGCATAATATTTCTTTAGTTGATCCAGATTGCATGGGTTTGTGAACTCCAGACCATCCAAATCAGACAAGATGACGGCTCCGCCGGAAAGTATTTTCTTCAAAATGTAGGGTCCCGCCCAATGAGGACGAAACTTCCCACGAGGATCTGTAACAGGTGTTCTGATCTCCTTCAAAACCAAACAACCTTCTTCCAACTTTCGATCTTTGACCTTTTTGTTGAAATGTCTGGCCATTCGCCTTTGATACCCTTGAATCTGATGTAGAGCTTGAAGTCTTTTTTCATCCAAACTCAACAACTGATGATGATAATTGCTGATCCATTCAGCTTCATTTATCTGACTTTCTTGAATTATCCTCGCCGATTGAACTTCCAGTTCAATGGGGAGTACTACTTCCATTCCGTATACCAGTGAATACGGGGTTGCCCCAGTAGGAGTTCTAACTGATGTTCTGTATCCCCACAAGGCCAATGGCAACTTCTCATGCCAACGCCTATGTTCCTTGATCATTTTTTGTATGATCACCTTTATAGACTTATTCGCTGCTTCTACAGCTCCATTTGTTTGGGGTCTATAAGGAGAGGACTTATGATGCTGGATTTTCTTATCCTTCAAGAGTTTGGCAAACTCTTCATGGAAATGAGTTCCATTATCAGTGATAATTTCAAACGGCGTTCCGTACCGACAAAGGATGTTGGTTCGGACAAACTGTGCTGCCTTTTTGGCGTCTAATTCTGCATAGGAAGCTGCTTCAACCCACTTTGTGAAGTAATCCACCGCTACCAAGATAAACTGATGTCCATTCGAGGCTTTTGGATGTATTTTGCCAATTATATCGATTCCCCAAGTAGCGAAGGGCCATGGAGAAGTGATTGGATTCAGGGCAACAGGAGGTTGCTTCTGTAGCTTAGCAAATATTTGGCATTGATGACATCCTTGCACAAATGTCACGCAGTCTGCATTCATGGTGGACCAATAATATCCTAGATTGGCAATTTTTCGAGCCAAGGCGATCCCATACATGTGTGGTCCTGATTCGCCACCATGTACCATTTCCATTATCTGCTTAGCCTCTGCTTCATTTACACACCTTAGGTGCATTCCATTCCAACTTCTCTTGTAGAGGGTATCTCCATTGAGAATGTAACCTGTGGCTAGCTGCCTTATGGCCCTCTGATCGACCTTTGATGATCCCTCTGGGTAACTTCCATCCTTGAGATAACTTTTGATATCCCAAAACCATGGTTTACCATCGGCCAAGTGCATTACATGGGCGGGTTGCTTTTGAAGCTGAACTTTCAATGGACGAATGACTTTCCCCTCCTTGATATTGATCATGGAAGCTAAAGTAGCCAAGGCATCAGCAAACTGATTCTTTGCTCTTGGGAGATATTCGAAGGATAGATCATTGAACTGTTGTGCCAAATGATCAAGGCGTTGTAGGTAAGGAACCAAACGCTCTTCTCTTATCTTCCATTTCCTTAAAGCTTGTGATACTATTAAAATAGAATCACCATAGACCTTTAGGTCCTTAATCCCCAATTTCAGGGTGGCTTCAAGCCCATTAATGCAAGCTTCATATTCTGCTTCGTTGTTTGTGCAGCTAAAGTCAAGTTTAACTGCGAATGGAATGTATTCTCCACAAGGAGTTTTGAACACAATCCCAATTCCGTTTCCATGATAATTGGATGCCCCATCAAAATACATCTCCCAAACACTGCTCTCCATGTTCAAGAGGTCTTCATCAGGGAAACCCATTTCTCGCATCTCGTCATTCACAGGTAATTCTGCTAATTGGTCAGCTATTGCGCCACCTTTCACAGCTTTCCTTTGAACAAATTTCAAGTCAAAGGCTGCCAATGTTGACACCCACTTAGCCATTTTGCTGTCCAAAACAGGCCTCTCCATAAGGAATTTCAAGGGACTCTGTTCTGACATGACATAAGTAGTGTAAGAAGACAAGTAGTGTTGTAACTTCGTACAAGCCCAATGCAAGGCTAAACACAACTTCTCAATCTTGTTATACTTTAACTCATAGTCCAGCATCCTTTTGCTGAGGTAGTAAATTGCATTTTCTACCTTTGTATCTTCAGCCTCTTGAGCCAGCATTGCACCCATGGCTTCATCTGTTACAGACAAATACAAGAGCAGAGGCTTTCCCATTCTGGGAGGTTGTAGAATTGGCGGACTTAACAAGTATTCTTTGATCTTGTCGAAGGCCTTCTGACAGTCCTCATTCCATTCTTGTGAAGCACCTTTTCTTAGTAGCTTAAAGATAGGACCACAAGTCTCAGCCAACTGTGATATGAATCGACTGATATATTGTAATCTACCTAGCAAGCCTCGAATCTCTTTTTCTGTTCTTGGCGTTTTCAGAATAGCCTTTGACTTTACTGGATCAACTTCTATTCCTTTTTTGCTGACCAGATATCCCAAAAATAAGCCCGATGTTGCTCCAAACAGACACTTTGCAGGATTAAGCTTTAAATTGTGCTTGCGAAGTCTAAGGAAGAACTTCTCAAGCTCTTCAAAAATTGTTTCCTTGCACTTTTGAGTATGATTCTTGGTTTCTACAACACAATATTAGAAATTTTTAAGCATAAAAATTTCGTCAGCATCTGGGCATAGGAAGTCCGAAAAAGTTCCCAATTTTTGAAAATCTAAAGCCTATATATAGGCAAAATCGGGCTGGACGGCGGCCGGGCCGCCGGAAGTACGGCGGCCGAGCCGCCGGTTTCGGCGGCTGGGCCGCTGTCCTGGCCCACCGCGACTCGCGCTACTTCTGCCAAAACCGACTTTCCGAGAGCTACGGGCCTCCAAAAATTATTCCGAGACCATATCCGTGATCCTTGTGTCGCACCGGACATTCCAAGTACCATGAAGACATACTTTCGGTGGAGTTTCACCGTTGTTGCCCGGTCCGGTCTGGTCTGAGGAAATTGGCTTTCCGAGCCTCAAAATTCGAGTGTTCACAATGGCTGTTATTAAAAATGAAAATAATGAATTAATTTCTTCAAGAACAGTCACTGGATGGCATGTTTATATAGACTATAGGAAATTGAACAAAGCTACTCGCAAGGATCACTTTCCCTTACCATTTATTGATCAAATGCTTGAGACTTGTAGGTAATGCTTATTTTTGTTTATTAGATGGATATTCATGATATTTTCAAATTCCTATAGCGCCAGAAGATCAA